>CM033106.1:24726117-26171554 GCA_019321725.1 Paulownia fortunei | reverse complement strand
AGTGACAAAAACATTTAGCATGATGATATAACAGTGCCTAACATTTACCATTACGATGTAATGAGATCCCTCCGAGCATCATACACATGTCTTCAACATTCAATTGTAAAAAGAAACTGCTTAATTAGCAAAATTATTACTGGAATTTCTTGACACCAAAAGCAGTAGCAAAATATTGCGCTCTCTTTTGAGAAATTCGGCTTAAAACATTTGAAGCAATAAATGAGCCATTGCCAAGTTAATTTAGGTAAAATATTTTGTACGATTCATCAGTAAATCATGAAAAAGAAAGGAAAAACTAACTAAATCACAATTCTTTAACTAAAAGCCTATTCCTGGCAGCACTACTCACAAAAAGCTACTGCTAGTGTGAATATGATTTCTACCTGGTGCCACATTATAAAGGACTCTTGCATCCATCTCCTCACAGGAAGCAATTAGAATACTGTTTCAGTAGATTGTCAATGTAAATAAATGGTTTCATCAAAATGATTTAAATCCAAAGTTCCTTGCTACAAGTCAAGGCAAAGCCATAGAGGCCAGGGTTGCTTCCACGAAACTTAAAATGCAAATTCAATGGTTTTTAAAGCAAATTTTATTTGGGCCTCCAACAAAGTTTGATTTAGATTGTAATCTAATGATGGTTAAAACCTACAAATTAGACTAACAGCTTGGAAATGACTGAATGAAGGTTTATCATGTCAAATAGCTTAAAATTTTCCATATCAGCAAACAAAGCACCATAAGCAAACGACTAATGCAAAAGCATTAACTAGGGTATTGCAATGATATTAAATTGCTCTGAAGGAGCTATTTTTTTGTTGCTTGTAAATGCCTAAGGCATGTTAACTCAACTATTTCCACAGAGGACATGTCCCGCAGGACTGATCTCGACATCAAGTCCAGATTAGTTTCTCATGAACTAATCAGTGTTCCAGAACAGACAAGTAGATCTAGAATTCAGCATCTCCAAAAGAATACACCAATAGGCAATAGATTATCAGGAGTGAAAATGAAATGTCTTATCAAGTAAGGAAGAAGCACTTATTATAATTCAGATTCAAAGTTTTCAGCCACAAGTCCAGGCAAGCTACTTATAGAAGGTGAGCCTCTTCAAGGGAACTTAAAACACAAACATAACAGTTTTCACTTTTCAAAACAAATTCTAATTGGTGCTTATTTGTTGCAATTGAGAGCAAAAACAGCAATCTAGGGATGCTTAACACCCTCAAATTAGAATATAACAAGTAAATGAATAGGCTAAGTTTTATGCACTTAAATGTTCCTGATCCAGCATTGATCTTGACAGCAAGTCTAGATTTGTTTATTGCATACCAGCATCCAAGAAGAGACTGTACAAAATGTAACATCACAAACTCAAGATCTTGACCATTAAATGCAATCCCAGCATCGTAGCACCATTTGCTATTATTATCCAAGACCCACAAAATTACATCATTTTTCCAATAAAATTTAGTTCAGCATCTCCAAACAAACACCCACACTTCCTCAATTTTCAAGCCGAAAACCAAGTCAAAATGCAGGTACGGCAGAGCTACAAAAGAAGTATAAATTTACCAGCCCTGACGCCAGAAGCACCAGCTTTCTTTAATCCTTTTTTCTTAACAATGAAGCTGGCGCCGATGAAGAAGCTGGAAGACAAAGCCAAAACCAATCCCTTTATATTGTCGGACGACATCCCCTTATAGGAATCCGACGTCGCATCAACAACTGCACCCACCTCCGTCGCCGCCGCCATCTTTACAATAACACAATAAAAAAAGAAAAAAAAAACCCAGAAATCCTAACTAACACACTCTCATTGTACACCACTCCAACAATAGCGAAAAAGAAAATCACGCTAAACAAGTGGGTTATCTCTTTCTTTGTCTCCAATTGTTTGTCTATAAGTTTCCACTTCTGGCCCAGTAAAATTTTTTACTGGGTCTCAGGGATCTTGAACCGAAAAAAAAAAAAAAGACAATTAAATGAAATGGGATTTTTGTGGATTCTGGTTTATGTACGAAAGATCTGTAATTGTCGGCGGAAGAAGCAAAGAGAAAGGGCCATGGGTCTAATGCAGAAATGGTTGGCTGGCAATGGAGAAATAACAGCTGGGAATTTCACAAAAAACCCAAAAAAAAAAAAAAGAAAGAAAAAGAAAAACAGGGGTTTTTGCGCTGAGAATTTTTTTCAAATCGGAAAGAGTGAAGGGGATTTAGGGGAGTGAAATGGAGTAATTCATGAGTAAATAGTTTTACCAAAACAAGGACTTGCCTCCGACTGGGGTTTGATGGGTTGAAGCAACGGAGTACCACACGCCAACTTCATAGGTTTATCTGAATTTCCCGTTTTCAACCATAATAGAAATTTCTAAATTTTATAGCATGCTTATATATTTGGATCTTTCTATATGTTAATCTTTTTTCCAATTATAGATCAATTATGATTAGTCTATCACAACCAACAAATAAATAATACAATTAGCGCTGTAAAAGAATATAATAGAGTTAAACATATTATTTTTCAAATTTTTTATTAAATTTTTTAAAAAAATATATTAAATTGTTAATCTATTCAAGTTTTAATCGAATTTAAATAATTTAATTTTTTATATATATTTTTTCATTCTCATGAGTCAAGATTCACATTTTATCAAATAAAAATATATATTTAAATTTAATTTATTAAATTAAAATCGAATATTCAGTAACTCAACGGTATTTACAACACATTACCATAAATTTATATCTAACCAATATCTTAAAAAAATTTACATGAGCTACGGAATCTTTTTTATTTCTCATTTTTTCTTCATAATTTTGTTTAGTGGAGTTTTTAACTTTTTGAGTGGCTACTCATCTTTGGAAAAAAAAATCCAAATGTGAATTCACTTTATGCCTTTATCCATACATAAAATCTACAGATTTGAAATTAAATATGGATCAAATCCAAATGGGTCGAAATCAATGACTCTCATAGTAAGGAAATGCATGTTAATTGTATTCCAAGTCAGAAGTCACGAGCCATGAGCAATAAATCATTCATAAAATAATCCCTATATAAAGCATAATCATATATTGTTTTAGTTTTGTAATAAATGGTAAGATAAACGAAACTAGGATTTTAGTATAAGGGAATAATATTATAATATTAAAAATATAATATTTATTATTTATTTTTTCACACAAAAATTCTTTATTGTTGCAAATTTTTTTCTCAACTAATTATTAAAAAAATAAAAAATATATATAAATATAGCAATATTTACACATAAATTTATCATATTTGTATAACTATTCGAACAAAAAATGACTTCTAACTAAATTTATTGTAAATGAGACCGATTATTCCAAAAAAATATAATTTTTAACATTATTAAAATTTGATTATAACATGTGAAAAATAAATTTTGCCAATCAAGTTTGCTTTTAAAAATCAATACAAAAATTTAAGCATTATTTTATAATCATTGACTAAATAAAATGATATTTATACCATGAAAACCTATACACATTTTTTGCAAAATAAATATTAATAATTTCAAACAATAAGCAATAAAATTAGAATCAAATAAGTTAATAATTAAGAATTAAAAAATAAAAAATAACATTATTGAATAATTTTGTACTAAAATAAGCTATACTTATATAAACAGAATCATAATAAATTAGTACAAATACCTTCCATACTTTATATTAATAACAATTCCACCACTTATTTTTTTTAAATAAAGTTTAAAGTAATTTTAGAATTTTTTTTGTTTGGAGGAGAAAGAACATGGATGGCTATATGACTTTGAAGGTGAGAAAATTTTATGGAAGTTTTTTAGGGAAAGAAACAACAAAATAAATATTTTATCTCAATAAAATGACATTTAATTATTCAAAAAAGGCCAAAAATTTAAATTTATTAAATTCACATATTAAAAATAAGATTATATAAATTTGAGGGAACGATTGGGTCAATAAAAAGATAATTTAATTATTTAAAATGGGCAAAATTTATAAATTTATTAAATTTACATATTAAAAACAGAATTACAAAAAATTAAGGTGCCCGACTCACGACATAAAATTTAATTCCTTCCCTCCATATTTGTCACCCATTTTAATTTTTAGGCCCCCACACCCACCCACCCACCCAAAAAAAAAAAAAAAAAAGAAAAAGAAAAAACTAAAATTGGTAGGGCCATGTATTTTTAAAGTTTATGGACATGAAGATTTCCATCAAAAGGGTTCTAAAGAATAAGTTTTTTGGTAAGCATCGAATTTTAACTATTGGTTGTCATTTTCATCCTTGTTGTCAAACTTTTTATATTTATTTATTTATTTTAACCTTTATTATTGATGGAATGATGAATTCACACTCTACTTATTGTCCTCCGTCGTTATATGTAAAAAGCTTAATGCTTATTGAACTCATAGAGGGGGAAAAATAAAGTTTGTAACATGTATTTTGACTTTTAAATATTTTGATCAACCTACTATAGATGTTGATTGAGATAGCAACAAGCCCAAAATCCTTTGGATAAGCCCAATTTATTTTAATGCTTTTAGTATTAAAATAGAATTAATTACAAAAATTACTATCGATGTTTATGTATTTATAAAAATTATTTTTTAAATTTATAAATTATAAATATTTTATTAATATATTATAAAGATCTTTTATAATTTGTTTATATTTTATAAATTACACATGTTGTTCATTATTTAAAAAATAAAAAAAACTCTATTTTAATTATAATATACAATAGTGCAATTTGCAAAATAGATAAATATTAATATAATATTTATAATTTATAAAATTTAAAAAATCATTTTTATAAATAGAGCAAACTTGAGGGTAGCTTTTATAATTAATCATACTAAAATAATAGTTACAAGGCCGAGTGCAGAAAATTGAAAATTCGACGACTGCAGAGAAACATTTGGCACCGAAGCATCCTCCACGGTATCTGCTCATGCTTCGCTCCACCTAACACATATCGGCGGCGGCGGCGGCGGTAAATCATTTATCTCTTCGCACCCCCAAACGAATCTCTGCCCCGATCTCTTTCTCTATCACACACAACACACACTGCACGCGGCCAGAAGAAATTTGAAGAAATGTCTGTGGTGCGGACGATTTTCCTGCAATGCCCCACGGCTTCAATTTCACTCTCCTCAACGCCGTCGTCTTCTTCGCGTGATTGCGTTTCCGTGAAATTCTCCGTTTCGTGTTGCTCTGGGGCGTCGCCAGTTACTGTGGTGAATGGGAATGTGGATAAGAAGCCGTCTGAGAGGAATGAAGTTCGGCTTGGATTGCCGAGTAAAGGCCGAATGGCCACAGACACTCTAGATCTTCTCAAGGTATTTAATTATATGTATATGCTCATGTATTTTATGTATCTTTTTAGTAGTATTAGTGTTTGTGGTATTCGGTGGGTTTTTACTAAACTAACGCGTTTTATATCATGTGAAGGATTGTCAATTGTCAGTGAAACAGGTGAATCCACGGCAGTATGTTGCCGAAATTCCTCAGGTGCGCTGTTCATTTCCGTACGCAAGCAATGGGAACTGTATTTAGTTGTTGCAATGATTGGTTTCTCTGTTCATATTTTGTTGTATTTTTTGCCTGAGTTAAAGTTATCAATTCATTTTGATTGTTGATTGAATAATTGATTATGAGGGTCTTCTTTTCCTCATAGATGAGATTAGTGGATTACTTCTGATTGAGTTAAATGGGAAAAAGGGAATCCATGTAGCTCATACCAATATGCGGTGAAGCTTTTTTGAGTTGTCTTTCTTAATGGTTGGAAACATATACTCGACCTATCATATATAAGCCCTATGAATACATGCGGAACTCTGGATGTGATTTCTGCAATGCCACATAAAATTGATTTATCCTCTTTTTGTAGCAAATATATTTGGGTGGAGAATTTATTTTTCTTTCCTCATGTCTTCATCTAATGATGAATATTTACTTGATTTATATTACATCTGTGTAGCTAAATATAGCCCTTTTTATGATATTACAGTTTTCAAATTTAGAAGTTTGGTTTCAACGGCCAAAAGACATTGTGAGGAAGTTGGTATCCGGAGATTTAGACCTTGGAATTGTTGGCTTGGACACAGTAAACGAATATGGGCAGGTACAAGTTTAGGGTTCTTGAGGGGCTATTTTATTTAATTTATTGTGTAATTAGCATGAGAGAAGTTCTTAATTGCTACTGTTCTTTTAATAGTGTAGGAAAAGTTCTAATTTTTCAGCTTCCTGGTGCAATTTTCTCTATGATATTTTCTGACTCATGCCGAATCAACCCAACAAAAGTTTTCCTTTCATAAATCATGCTCCCAAATTCATAACATGTGAATTTTCCCCTCCTACAATGTTCATTAGTTAACATTTATCTCTTGTAGCATGAGACTTTATCTTCCATTTTCTCTGTGCAAGTATGCTTATATCTGTTCCTAATGTTGTCAGTTGTTACTATTGCACTCCTGAAACCACAGGCAGGGCCCCACAAGCTAGAATTTGATATTCACATAGCTGTATCTATATCCAACTTCCAAGGTCAAAATTTGAAGCATTCCTTGATTTCTATTACTATTGGAGCAATATTTCTAGAATGAGAGTTAATGCAAGTATTGAACTTTGATTTGTTTTCACTACTTATAAGAATAACTTTTAGTCTTTTCAAAATGTTTATTTAGATGTTATTTTGGATGGTTCTGTTATAAGATTATAATTCATTTCTTTATTCGAGTTGTTAACTTTCACGAATTTTTTAAAATTAGATTCTCTCATTTAAATAACTCTTATAGGGGGATGAAGATCTCATTCTTGTTCATGATGCTCTCGACTATGGAGATTGTCGTTTATCTCTTGCAGTAAGTAATTTGCTTATAACTATAGCAAATTGCAAACTCTTGCTTAGTCTTCTTCTATCTGTTCACTTGAATATGTTGTCAGGTGTATAATATTATTCTTTTTGTTAGATTCCCAATTATGGCATATTTGAGAATATAAATTCTTTGAAAGAGCTAGCACAGATGCCACAGTGGACACCCGAGAGACCTCTAAGAGTTGCTACTGGATTTACATATGTATGATTGTTTTTTTGTCCTGTTTTTCTCTCCTCATTTTATATTTTTTTTATATGGAAAAGATTACATTTTCATTTGCAGTTGGGTCCTAAGTTTGTGAAGGAAAATGAACTGAAACATGTGACCTTTTCAACTGCTGATGGAGCTCTGGAAGCAGCTCCTGCGGTAAGTATTAGACTCTTATATATTGGGTATATCTTCCTTGAACATGGTTGTGAAATGTATATACTTTTGGCCTTTTATCCTTTCAGGGTGCCTTATTAACTTTTTTGCTCTCCTTTCTTTTTTTAGTTTGTTTGTGTTTAATTTTTCACTTCTTGTGAGGGCAAGGGGGACTTAGTATGTATAGGGGAAATAATGGAATATTAGTAAATAAACTTTTTTTTTTGTTTTGCTAGAATCCAGTATGTGGCACTGCATAGATATCGTCAACTCTTTTCAAATATCCTATTCCTCCTATTTCGGAGTTTACCACATTATATTTCTTGGCATACTTGATTTTGGGACTTCTGATTCTGCTGCAACATGCGTTCGGAATGGTTTTGGCTTGTGAGCTCTTGATTTACGATCAATTTGTTTCATGGAGCATGGGCTGCATCCTACACATGAACCCAGGGGGAAGAAAAGTGAAAGAAACCAGTGGCCGAAGCTTGAAATATGATTTTTGATTAAGATATATAATCACAAAAGATGCTCAGAAACGTGATTTAAGTTAAAGGTAGAACTCTATATGAAGGTTGAACGTCAATATGAGATGCTGTCATGTTACTTCCTGGGAAAGCTTTGTTGGTTCTACTTATTCCTTTGGAGTGATATATGTCAGAAACTGTTGTTATCATACTTAATCGAGGGTGTCTTCTAATACCACGTCTTATGGATGATATTACATACAGAAGTAAGAATTTAATTGAAATTGGATTTGCAATAAAAAGTCATCAAGTTTTCATTCACAAGAGTTAAGTTTCCCTGTGAAAGCTATGGCTGTAAATCACTTCTTGTTTAGCAAAGAACCATTTGATTTTCATGAGGTTTAGTTCTCTTTTTATTTATGTATAAATTAGTGTATTCACTTATATATGATGTACAAGCGGTAGCACCGCATTACCTAATGGAGGTGTTTGATGGATGAGAATATCCTTCAATTAATGTGTTAGATCTTATAATCAACTAATGTTCTAGTGTTTGTCGTTACATTTAAAGTTCTGTTAGCATAACATCTGTTGCTGAGAATGCCTGCACTGCAAAGCTATGAATTATGTCCAGCATTGGTGTATCATTTTGCAAATCAGTCAGTGGGATAGATGAGGCCAAAACATGCACTTTGAAATAGGTGGCATGCAATTTGGATGGCATAAGCAAAATATTTATGTAGAAATATAGAAATTCTCAGTTAACAAGGTGGAGTGTTTGAGGAAGAAGATGCTGGACCTGTTCCTGGCATCACATTTGACCTGTCCTGCATTTTTTCATCCAATATTCATCAATTTATTTGAACTAACACCATAGTAGTTACTTTTCTGAAAGTCACACACCACTGCCAACATATGTTTGTTATGTGGCTGTTGATTTTAATTGATCTTAGGTACTTTTAATATGAAGTTTGATGCTACTGGATCCGTCTTGATACGTTATCTTGAGATACTTTTCATTGAAATTTGATATTTGAATGTATGTTAGGTTTATATTTAAATTTCTAATTTTGATGCTTTATGAACAATCACATTGCTGCAATATTCTTATGAATGCTTGTTTCTAATTGTGTGGACTATCAAGCAACCTACAGATGTAGTATTGATGTTATGTAACCAAAGAAATGCTGATTGCTTATTTTTTCCTTTAGATGGGGATAGCTGATGCTATTGTGGACCTTGTGAGTAGTGGAATCACATTGAGAGAAAATAATTTGAAAGAAATTGAAGGTGGAATTATCTTGGAAAGTCAGGTAATTGCTTCATTTTTGCTGGTGAGGTCTCATACCCTCCAAAACTTAAGGGTATTTGAGATGTCATTTGAAAAATGGTTGTCATTGTTTGATATCCTCTGATCTCAGTTTATCATTTCAGGCTGTTCTTGTTTCTAGCAGAAGGTCATTGATCCAGCGAAAAGGTGTGCTAGATATCACTCATGAAATGCTTGAAAGATTGGAGGCACATTTAAGGGCTGTTGGTCAGTTCATGGTGCGAATCATTAGTTTTTTTATGTTAGACTGCAGTTCCTTTGTTATTTCTGTTATTTACAGTTCTTATGACAGGTAACTGCCAACATGAGGGGAAGCAGTGCGGAGGAAGTGGCTGAGCGAGTACTAAGCCAACCATCTTTATCTGGGTTGCAGGTCAGTTCAACTTGTTCTATGCATATTATGATCTTTAGGATTAAGTAAAGATAGAGACTGAATACCTCCTCACTATTTGTATTTATCCTTCATCAATACCAAAAGCTTATTATGTCATTTTTTTTATGCAGGGACCCACTGTAAGCCCAGTTTTCTGTAAACGTGACGGGAGAGTAGCTGCAGAATATTATGCTATAGTTATTTGTGTACCAAAGAAAGCACTTTACAAGTCTGTTCAGCAGCTTAGGGCGGTGAGAGTTCTCTTTAGATTCTGCATCAAATGTGCATATGCTAATACATGTATAAGTTGTTTGCTATGGTCCTGAACAGGATATCTATAAACCTTATTAATACACGTAAAGTGGTGGGAATTGGATTTTGTCTATTCTAGAATTGCATCCTATCCTTGGTTGATAATATATCCGCATGGGTTAACGTCAATATCTTATATTCATTCATTCTTCAAGAAGATTCTGTCTTAAATATTTTCCTGCAATTGTCTTTGCCTAAGGGATAAACGATAATTTATTCTTTTCCTTTTCTTTTTGGTGTTTGTATGTTTGCGTGAAAAGTGTGCTTTTTGAACCTCATTATTTTTTTCTGGTTATTTTTGCACATATGTTTTCTCGTTACTTGGCCACTCAAAATCTCTCTCTCTGTCTCTCTCTCTCTGGTGCAGATTGGAGGTAGTGGGGTTCTGATTTCTCCTCTGACCTACATCTTCGACGAGGAAACTCCTAGATGGCGCCATCTTCTTTCAAACTTGGGGCTTTAATCATATCCAAATGCACCTTGGTTTATCACAATCTTCGGAACAATTTTAAAAGGGTCTGAAAAATTAAGATACCCTATTGGTTCTATTCCATTATATGTTATTAGATTTGTAGAACAGGTTTATCATCTGTTGTTGTACTTCTTCTGGTGGGTGTATCATTTAACTTAGATGCTAACTAGGGGCACAGACTATCATGAAGTTCAAGTCGATCTATCTTTTATTTTGTAAAAGAACGAGAAAAGAACAGAAACTGTTCTGTTGAGGATCTTTATTGGGGCATCCATTGTTGTAACCTGTATAATCCAAATTTTACAGTGTTATTCTTCCTTAATACTAACATGTAATATGCATTTTTCTGTTTAATGCAGGTTGCCATCACTTTGAGTGAGTCTCAATAAAATAACCTCATTTTTCATTATGTAATTTGTAAACTAGATTATTCTGGTATTCTGGTATATTTTTGTAATTTGAATAGGAATTGAATTTTTAGTACAATTTTGTTACGAATCAAATTTTCGATTTTGTTCAATGGATTTACAAAATACTCACACTCCTAGCCATTGCTCGCCTAAGCTTGTGAGAACTAATATTATTATCTGATATATTGTAAAATGTGTTTGCTTTTTACTAGTAATGCAATTTAAACGTTTATCAAACTATAAATACTTCTAACATGTGATCGTTTAAATTTGTGACAACTAATATTATTATATGATATATTGTAAAACGTGTTTGCTTTTTACTAGTAACGCAATTTAAACCATATCGATAGCTAGCTTTCTTCTGATCTTAATTTCCTCTCCTTTTTTGGATCATTAAATTTTAGTGTTTATTTTCTAATTTTATATTTATGCATAATTTAGTATTGGATAATTACATTTTTTATCAACTAATTCAATTTTAGTCCCTTGGCATCGTCAAAATTAGTCTACAACATTCTAATTTTTTACAAATTTAGTCCTTGTCGTTAACTATATGTTAATATTTGTTAGATTTGCACTGCATGATGTTTGAGAGACTGACAGGGAAATAGTTCAAAGTTGAGAGACTAAAACTATAAAATATTTGAATTTTAGGGGATCAAAACTGTAAATAAGTTCAAACTTAAGGACCAAAACTGTTATATTTTTCATTTTCACCTACATTGCACGAGTAGTTCTCATGTAAGTAGTTCTGATAGGATTTAAAAGAGTTCAAAAAATCAGTATCATTTTTAAGATTAAAAATATTTTTACTAAGTTTTCGTATAAAAATAAAAATTTATTTGAATTTGGAATGCTTCTATGTAAACTACATAGATTTTGAAATGAAAATTTATTTATTTTATAATTTTTTGCATTAAAAGTCGTAAAAATTAATAAATTTAAAAATGAATTTGATAGATGTATGAAAATATGTAAAATATTAATAGGTTTAAAAATAAAAATAAATTATATTTTTAATAAAAATAATTAAAACAAATATATTTTTAGAGTTTTAAATAGTAAAAAATAAAAAGATGCTTTGTGAAAATGAAAAAAAAAAAGGGGCTCCAAATCTAATGAGAGCATAGAGATATTGAAATTGAGTTAGCAAAAAAGTCTAAAACAAAAAAATTGATTATCCCTATTTAATACTTCATTTGTTCCAAAATGATAGATCCATTAATACCGATGGTCAGTCAGCTTATTTCTCCAAGTGCAACAAAATTCAATTATTTTTACAAGCTAATCCAATAATATTGAGTATTATAACGATTATTACGATTGCAATTTTTAAATATAAAAAAAATACCAATATTTCAGTTCAAAAATAAA
The DNA here is from genome assembly GCA_019321725.1 of Paulownia fortunei. Classification (NCBI taxonomy): domain Eukaryota; kingdom Viridiplantae; phylum Streptophyta; class Magnoliopsida; order Lamiales; family Paulowniaceae; genus Paulownia; species Paulownia fortunei. The sequence goes on along the minus strand of CM033106.1, from coordinate 26,159,557 downwards.
ATACTTCAAGTTCATACTATAGTAAATGGAGCAATAATTTCAAAACAAACATTAATAAGACAAATAATTATTATGATTGATTTAGTGACATTGCAGGGGTTGATGACTATCTTAGTAAAACTTTAATTACTTGCATCAATTTTTATTTTATTTTTCATAAACTGTAAAAGCGTTTTTTTTTTCCTTGTCAAAATAAAAAATAAATAAAAATCTGAGTGCTTCATATTGCTGATAACATGTTAGAGGTTGTTTGTTTTTATTCTCAAGCAGAATCTCTTCAACTTCGATTATATGAAACTTCAAAAAAATATTTATTTTGGTTAAATTTAAAAATAAAAAATATAATTATCATATTTTATGTCTTTTCATACAAGAAAAACACTATAAATGAATACGTTTTTATTTTTAAATATATATAATCAATATAAAAATATAATTAATCAAAATATATTTTATTTTATTCAAAAATCTAAAAAAATTATTTTTAATTGAAAATGAAACCATCATCACTTGAAAGAATTTATGGCAACGATATATGCCGTCTCTTAAATTGATCTTTGAACTACGCACAATATTATTGAATTTAATAACGTAAATAAATTATAAAAAATAATAGAAAAAGGCATTTCATACATCACTGGTGTTAGGGTTTAATAAAAAAAAATATTTAAAGTCCAAGTAACTAATACTAAGCTAATTAAGCATATTATCAAATTTTAAATAAGTTGGTCAAAAAATCAAATATTGCGGTTAAAGGGCATCTGTCTTGGAATGGAGGGAGTGTTTTAATAAAACGGAAAATTAATTAGAGTAAATTAGCCAGTTCAAATCCTCTAACATTTCATTTTATATTTCACATTATATATACATGATAAAAAAAATTATCGATTCACTTACTATCTTAATTATAAGCTAGACGATAATCTATATTTTATATGTAAAATATAAAATAACTCAGTAAATTAAAATAAAAGATTTAAAATAAGTTTGGATATATATATTTTTTATTTAACTTGGGGTGACAGTCTTTAAAAAAGAGTTTCATTACTTGAATGATATCTATAGATTCAATTTCTATATTTATCAATTAGTTTCAAGACTTTAAATATGATGGTCATGGTTATGCTTAGTCTAGTATTTTTGATAAAAGTATTGAGATTTTAGATTCTTTATATCTCGAACTATATTCTTTTAAAGATTATTTAAGAATTTTTGAATATGCCTATTGATTGTTTCGTATTTTGGTAGCCTAATTTAGTATTGAATGAAATCTGTGATTTCATGTCGTTGTGGTGTTAAGCTCATACCTTTTTTTGGGGTATGATAGTTCTAAACTCTTTATTTCTTCAAAAACTTTGAATATTTTTTTATAATAACGAGTGACTTTATTTTGTTAGACTTAATTTCTAAATATAATTAATAATTATATAATTCAAAGATCACCATGTCAAACAAATTATCAAGAATGAATCCAATGATAAGAAAGGGTTTGATCTCACAGAGTCAAATCATATGTACTCTCTCTTAGATGAAGAAATAAGGGAAGAGCAAAAGAAAAAAAGACGATTTCACATGGGGGACCATAACTTATATACTCAATTAAACAGAATTCATCAACACTAATTAAATTAATATACAGAAAACACATATCCAATAAATATTTTCAGAACCAAATGAATAAATCTTTTATTCGGCTCTATTAAATTATATAATTTACAAAATAATTATCACTTAAATATATAAACCCATATTTAGAAATCAAATAAATCTCAACACATTGATGTTATTAGTAGCTAGAATACAAAAATATAACAAATATATACACACTTAAATATTAACATCATAATTAATGAAAAGCTGAACCACCTTCATAAAAAAAAAAAAAAAAAAACGCAAGAAGATAATGAAACCATTATGAAATTTCAATGCATCTTACCTACCTACCCATTTGATTAGGTTTTCATAGTGAAAATCACAGGTTATACAAAAAGTTTTTCTCAGAAAAAAAAAATAAAATACTTATTTTTTATTTTTAGACATTTTAACTCCTGATTTTGATTTACACCGTGTGAAGATTAAAATTATCTATCGAAATTAATTTTGATTTGATCGTCGCAAGATTATAGTTAGAAGACTTCACCACCTCTAACGATTTAGTCGTATCACAATCGAGAACATCACTTAATCAAATATTTGTTAAACTATCAAGTTCTTGTTAATTCAAAAATTAACACACACGAATATGTTAACTCTAAATCTCAATTTAGAATTTCATATGGGCATCAAATATGGAAATGTTCCATTTACTATAATGCACGCTTCCTAGATAGTATATATAATAAAGTCAAATGATGATATGAATGTAAGAAATAACCAAATTTCTAGCACTAATGAAGATAATGGCAATATGGAAAAAGAGCAAGAATGTTACTTAAAACAATCTCATGATTTACGCAGAGTTAATGGAAACAAATTTAGCATCTATATATCTCTTTATTGTATATATAGAGATGTCCATACAATTTGTTGGGTAGTAAGAAAGAGTGAATAAAATTCTTTTATCTATTCATTGCCTTCTCAATTATTTTTCTTTAAGCCTCATTTCTGAAATCAATTCCCATGATGAACCCAAACTTACAATAAAAATCTTCCATCAATGTGCCAGCCTCGTTTTTGTAAAATTATGTTCTTCTAAATTTCTTGTCTGGAAATCACAGGTTTTGCCCTTGATTAAAAGTCTTAGGATAATCCACCATCTTACAGATGATGTACCAGCTAAAGAAATAATGGGAAAAGATGGAAAGAAAGATCCAAATATATTTCATGGCTCTTGGGCATCATGGTTGAAGAAATGCTCAGCATAATCATGGGGAGTGAAACATCAAAGCAAATATGGTGTAGTTTGGAAGAGAGAAGATTACAGCAAATATTCCTTTGCACCCCTTTATCATAGAGTTACTCAAATTTTACAATCTTTGTCCAATCCAACTTATTCCCAATGCATAGAAAATCATCTTAGGATTCATTATCTTAGCAACCTTAGTCTCAATCTCTTTAAATGTTGTTGTTTTTGCTTCCATCTATAGAATCTAACACCATCCTAGGGGCCAAGGGCTTGAGGTTCTTTGCTTTTAAGAGTGAGACTAAACCCTCATATATGCTTCCAGCAAAACCAATGGCTGGAGGTAAAAAAATTTCTATACTTTCCAAAAGAGTCTTTAGGGTTTCCCCTCCAAGTGGAATTGCAGCGATTCTCTTCCTCCAGTTTCTAGGCTTAGCAAAAATAAAAAACAAGCAAAGTTGGCACTTATTTATCCAAGGTCCGATAATTTTAGATGAGTTTATCACTGGAGATAATCTGATTGGAACAAGATTGAGTCATTCTCACCAATTAATAATTGTAGACCTTAATATGCCTTTATACTTTTCTTACTCTATTTTGTATCTTTGTACTTTACTTACTCTTTCTTACATTTATATATATTGTTAATATTGACAAACATCTTTATCCTTTTTGTATAAGCATGGAGGTTGGGAAGACAAGAAAGATAGATAAGACTAAGATCTTGGCTCAAACTACCCAGAAACAAACATCAAAATAGTCTGAGTAAATTAGCCCCTACATATCAATTGTTTGGTCTATCATTTAAGAGACTACTTCTTACTCATTCTATCAGGGGGTCCAAACATTTGCCTAAGCCTATGACTCCCTTTTGAGCTTGGCTCATTAGAGAAATGTGAAGGTTTGGACCCTCACTCTGGTACTAGAGGCTCTAGTGCTCTTTGACTTGATATTAGGGATCTTTAATATAGATGCAAGACCATTTATTCAGCTGATAAGTTTTGCTATGAGTGGAAGGTAAAGAATAGTGATTCTTTTATTCACTTGAGTGACTACAGTGATAATAATGTCCCATCTCTTGCCACTCTGTGACAAGACTACAATTGCGAAAGCTACTTCTAAAATATTATTTAATAATAGCTATAATCTCCTTACTTGGATATTCTTTTAATAAAAGAATACATTTTCAGGGAGATCATAGCCATCACAAGGTTGTCTCATAAGTAGCCTCCACAGACATAATCGTCGTCAGAGGGCCCTAATCTTTATAAAAATAAATTATAACTAACTATTAGACAAAACGCTATTAAACTTTATGGTCTTTATTTTATTATACAAAATCACACTTATTATATTTTTCCGATATATAGTCAGTTGATATTTATATAATTTCTTATGTTACCAATTCATGCTTTAATATGGTTAAATAATTAGTATTTTAATGATGACTTAATATATATTTGTATATATTCATGTATTTTAACCTATACTACAACTTATTTACATTTTGTATTAGATTTTAGATAAAATTACTAAAATTTCTTAAATAAATTTTTATATCTGAAAAAATCAATCAAAATACTGTCAATCCAAAATACCCATTCGATCAGCTTTTCATTCCAAAAAATAAATAAAAATCCAACCGTTAATTTTTCTAATTAAATTACCATTGGGCTTTTTAGATTAACAAATTTAATGAGTTGATTTTTTTAATTGAACTTTTTTTAGGCTGTCCAAATTGATATTTGTCATTGATGATTTTAATTTTAATAACTTAAAGTTTTAGAGAAAAAATATTTTAGATATGTAAATTATAGTGGAGAAAATTAAATTATTAAAATTGAATGAACTAAACAAAAAGATTAAAATTTAAAAATTTAATAAGTTAAGTTTCAAATTTTTATTACAAACAAATGAACACATTTAAAAGAAAACTAATCTTTTAAATATCAACAAAAACATTTCTTAATATAAGAAATTGAAGGGTAACTTCATCCAAAATTAAGATAAAAATTAATATTGAGCTCTTTTGGCATGAATAGTTGAGTTTAAATATGTATGCCGTAGTTTACTTACTCCTTTATAATTTATTTTTTTAATTCTTTGTATTAATCATAAAAAAAAAATCATTTATAAAGTTGTTTGATGCCTAATTGATCATATTATATATTGGTAAAGTGGTTTTGAGTGTGTCTCCATATTTGATTTGCCAATTCAAAGATTTGAAATTTATTTTATAAAATTTATTAGATTTATTTAAATAAATTTTAATTATTACTAATTTTTCGGAGATAAATGTTGAACAACAACAAGAAAATTCCTCCACCTTTCTTAATTTTCTCATTATAATTAAGTTGGCACTAACATAATTTTGTGAGGCTTTCTCAATTAAACACTTTCTGCTCTTCCCACCCTCATACTTTATTTTACTTCCCCAAATTCCATTCTCAATTTATGTGATTTCAATATTCAATAACATCAAATCAAAATCTCCATAACATATGACTATCATCTCAACACGATATGTGCATAAAGATAATTGTGATAATACTCTCTTCATATCACAATCATCATTTTGCGTGCGTATCATGGATTGATATATCTGATAAAAAAAATATTACACATTTCTATTACAAATAATGTGGAGTACAGTAACAAATCGAAAATAGTTGGTATAATATCCAAATTAATCTACATTTAGCGTAATGGAGGAAAACTTTGACAAATATTTAAAGGGTTTTTAATAAAATATTGTAAACATAATAACTTAAAAAATACAGTAAAATAAATATATTTTACAAAACTATAGTAAAGCATTGACTTAGTTAACACTTTTTTCAATTGTAAACAAGAATTAAGTGTCCCTACAATGGACAGTGGGATTTCTTCATTAAATCTATGAAATTAAGTTTTGGGTAGTATTTTTTATTTTTTTATTTCTCTCAATTCAACAAGATTGGACTCGAAACAAAAAATAGAGTTTTAACGATGAGGATTGATTACACTTAGAAACTCATGACTAGAAGAAATTATTCAAGTCTCACCAAAACTATAGGAATTTTTTTTTTTATAGTAATTACTAATATTTTTCCCACCAAGTGAGCTTCTTTAATAATATTATTCAAGTCTTTACCAATATTCAAATTTCATATTTGCACAAAATATATATAATTTATAGAAGCCCAAGCAAAAGTGTATGGGCCGGGGATGGAGATTGGGCCAACCCAACTGTGAGTTAAATTGCCTAAACAAGCCCATAATGAACCAACTTCAACGAATCTGAAAAGGCGATTTTACATAAATCGCTGAAAACCTGATCCCCTAAAACCCACGAATAAAACCCTTCCTTCTTTTCTTCATTCACACATCACGCACTCAAACACGCAGAATGAGAACGAAGCCGCGGAAGGAAAACGGCTCCGACAAGCCCAAGAATGAAAAGGGCAAGAAAAACGTGCAAAAATTGAAAGCGAAAAACATGGAAGAAACTCTGAAAAGAATTGAAGAAGCAGAGACAGCAGACGACAGTTCCCAAGATTCGCCGTTTGTTTCGGGCTCCGAAGATAGTGATGACGAAGTATTGTGTAATCTTTAATTGGTTTTTCAGTTTTTAAGATTTTTTCTGGTTAATTATATGGTTCAATTTTTTGCCGTTAACTTGAACTTCTCAGTGAGGTTTGGCTCTGTTGATGTTTCTATTGATTTGTTAATGAAAGGAAAAAGCTTTCCAAGATATTTAGTTTGCAGGAGATTATCTGCTTGAAATTTTGAGTGTCAGCACGACAGGGTTCAATTTTTGATGTATCTTTCAATATGCATATGAAAGGACAAACCTTTGTTAAATATTTACTCCTAATTTTATTTGTGAAGTCCAGTTTATAGAAAGGTCAGAAAATTTAGTCTAGAATTGTTGAACCAGCTACTGAAATTAATATTTCCTTTCTTTAAACGTGAAGTACTGAAATTAATATTTCCTTTCTTTAAACGGGAAGTAGTATGAAATCAAGGTGAAAAGTGTGTTAGTATGGATAAACAAGAATCAAATTCATTGATTTTATCTTTTTTTTTTTTTTTTGTATTTTCTGTAGAGTCTATCTGAGGACGGTGGCTCAATAAGTGAATCCGGATCTGAGCAAAGTAAACTCTCCGATGATGAGGTACATGATAATTCTCAGTTTGGATTTGTATTTTTTTCTCCATCATGCAAACATCGGTATTGCCATTATGCTTAAATTCCTAATGTTGGATCCTGAATTTTAAATATGAAAAGATACAGCTGTGTTGTTGTTTTGATTCGATTCAGACTGCATACAAATATGGGTCAACATAATCCAACAATCACACATTTGAACATTTTGACCCCCCTGACTGAAAACATTCAGTTCCTGTAACTCTGTGGTGTTCCTTCTGCTGTGGACTTTAAGAAATTTGGCACATTATTTGGTATTCCTTTTGGAAGAACCCTCATTGCATGTACGCACAAACTGAAGTTTGTCTACTTGTTTTCACTCATTCACACACTCATGAATATGTATACACACGTATTGAGTTTAATCTTTAAATCCTTTGTTGTTAGCTTAATATTTTGGATATTATTACTTCAGTTTGTTGCTTTCTTCAATTTAATGTTGGTGGCATCCTAATGTTCTTTTGGCTAAGGGCCTTTGGGTAATCCAGGATTTAATAGATTCCCTGTAAATTCTTCTATTCTCTAGTCATAAATACATATTTAAGAATTAAGAAATACAATAATTAGTCTGTACCATTGGTTTTATCTTCTGCACCTCTGTATTCCTTTTTCCCTTCCCCATGTTTTACTTGGATTGCTCTCACTTTTCTCTCTTACATCCTCCTATGTTTGGATATTTTTCACTCTACTTTCTTTGTCTTCTGCTCTCCTTTTTTTTTTTTTTTAACACTGACAAGTCTGACTCGACGAACTACCAATATTGCACCTTGTACGCTCAAAGTGTCTCTAGTTTGAACTTCATATGGTCATAATTATTTTTTGCTTCCCTGTTTAGTCTTAAACTTTTCTAAACTTACAATTTTACATGGATATATCTTCAAAGAGTGATCTTTTTATGCTAGTTAGTTTGAGGAATTAGGTTATCATAAATTGTATATTAGTTTATATTTGTGGCTATTTGTTATGCTGCAAGAATATGACAGGTGTTTGGGTGATAGGATTTTCTAATTATTTCTGTAGTTCTGAGAAACTCATATGCTCTGTTCATTGCATCAGCACAATTATACATTTCTTTATTTCTTAGATTAATCTGATTTTTATTGTGGCAGGATGTTGTTCAATCAAGTGATGGTGATAATCCTACTGGTGCTAGTAATGATGATAATGACCATTCGAGTGGAGACAGTGTCAGCGAAGGTGATGATAATGATAATTATCATGGCGAAGACAGCCATGGTGAAAGCGACGACTCCCGTGAAGTGGTTGAGGAGAGTGATTCATCTGAAGATGAGGTCTGTTTCATGTTCCTGTTTTAGGTTCCTAGTGGTATTACTTTTATATCCTGAATGACCTAAGATAAATTATAATGGACTGGAAAATTTACCCCCTACCTGCCTATAGTTAGTTAACAAGAAGATATTATGTACATTTTAAGGTGGAAGAGTATTAGCTTGGATTTACCTATTATACAAAGGTCTTCCATGTTTCTGCCAAACAAAATAATCTAGTTGCAGCTTCATATATTACTTGACTATTTGCTACTTAGCTTCATTGCATGATTATTGAGATCATATAGAGTGATATCTGCGCAAAACTGCCTTATTTATCAGTTTTACTTGCTGAACTGTAGTTGATTTTCTCTTTTTGGGGCAAAATCAGGTTGCACCTCGTAACACCATTGGAGATGTTCCTCTAAAATGGTACAAGGATGAGGAACATATTGGATATGATTTAGCTGGGAAGAAGATCAAGAAAAAGGAAAGACAGAGTAAGCTGGATTCTTTTCTTGCAAGTGTTGATGACTCAAAGAATTGGTGAGTTAATAACTAAATAGTTATCTGTTTGAGTTCTTGTTCCTATTATATATGCCTGAACTATGTATGCCAAGCATACACTACATTTTTAACAAGATGCTTTGTGATGATTAATTTCATATTGTTATCTGTTGTGTTTAGGCGTAAGATATATGATGAGTATAACGATGAGGAAGTGGAGTTGACAAAAGAAGAGACCAAACTTGTTCGCAGACTACTGAAAGGAAAGGCACCTCATGCTGATTTTGATCCATATGCTGTGCGTGCTATCTTCATTTTGATCTTCCACTGTTCTATTATTATAATATTGCAAATCTCACTTGTGAACTTCTAATAATCTGTGTCTTCCCTGCAGCCTTATGTTGATTGGTTTGCTTGGGACGGTGCTAAGCATCCACTGTCTAATGCACCAGAACCAAAAAGACGCTTCATTCCTTCAAAGTGGGAGAGTAAAATGGTAGATAGCTTCAAACTTGTTGCTTTTGCCTAATATGAAATATCATTTCATATGCTCAAACTTTTAGCATTTCCTTTTTATGGGGGATACGAGGGATGTCAATCCTATCCAAACTTATTATATCATCGTATATGATGGGGCTTTGTAAATCTGTCAATCCCTCTTATAATTTCTGAGCTTTTGGCTTAGTTAATATGTCTTTCATTTTTGGCAAGATTTACCTCATGGTGTGAGTATGTAATGTAGTTGTCTCCAATACTTAAACCATTCAATATATCATTTATTAATATGTACTTTTGTGCTTATTTTGTGCAAACAAGAAGTTAGACAAATAAATTTTCAAGGGGGTTTACTTGGTTGTTTATACTCCCATTAATGAGGACTTGCTAGCACTTTTTATTTGTTTTCATACTTTATTCTTTCACGCATTGGGTTGTTGCTTTCCAGGAGACCTTGTTGTCTTGTCTTCCCTGGCCATAGTTTAATATCCTAAATGACCACTGACATAGCCATGGTTGTTTTAGAGTAACCGATGAAGTTAAAATATTCTAAGGTTGCTATGAACTGTTGTTCGAATATGTGGTTGATTCTATATATTCTTTTTTGAAATTACAGGTTCTTCGGTATGTCCGGGCCATCAGGAAGGGGCTGATTAAATTTGATGACAAACCCAAGGAAGAGCCTCGATTTTACGCCTTGTGGGATGATTCCAGCTCTGCAGAAAGACAGGGATTGGCATATATTCCTGCACCAAAACCTAAATTGCCAGGTGTGCTTGCTACACGCTCTCAATCTGAAATGACAAGAGATTCTCAATGTTACCAGTATATTCGATTATCTAAAAACTATTAATTTTATCATAATTATTGAGGATTTTATTGTTTCTGATGTAAAGTATTATTTCAGGTCATGAGGAATCTTACAATCCTTCTCCAGAATACATCCCAACACAAGAAGAAATAAACTCTTACCAGCTTATGTTTGAGGAAGACCGGCCTAAATTTATTCCGAAACAGTAACTGCCAATCCAGTTTATTTTTTCAATTGATGTTCTTTTACTTTTGCTGTTCGCTTCATGGTAGGAGCTCTAATTATTAAAATTTATGTGAAAATTTAGGTTCACGTCCTTGAGAAGTGTTCCTGCATATGAGAAAGCTGTGCAAGAAACTTTTGATCGTTGTTTGGATCTCTATCTATGCCCAAGAGTTCGGAAAAAACGTGTACGTATTAAAAAAATTGTCTTGTCTAGATGTTTCAGATGAATTTTGCATTTGGTCTACAAATTTATATTTGAAGCTAAAATCTATAATAATAGCGACTTATTACCTGCTCATCTGTTCCAGATTAATATTGATCCTGAGTCCTTGAAACCAAAGCTGCCAAGCCGCAAAGATCTTAAACCATATCCAACAACTTGTTATCTCGAGTACAAAGGCCATAAGGGTCCTGTCATGACCATTTCTGCAGAATCCACAGGGCAATGGATTGCTTCTGGTTCGACTGCATTTGTATTTTCAGTTCTAAAATAAGTATGAGTTAGAACTGGATTTAACTGGATTATGAATTTATGAAGGTTCTAAGGATGGAACTGTTCGCATTTGGGAAGTTGAAACTGGAAGATGTCTCCAGATCTGGGATCTAGGTGAAACCATCGAGGAAGTTGCATGGAATCCTCTGCCCGAGCTTCCTATGTTAGCAGTAGCAGCGTAAGAAATATGCAAGTCCTTAATTTCTTAGATTGAAAATGGATGTTGGTGTATATCATTAACTTCCACCAATATTTACAGGGGCCAAGATGTGTTTATTTTGAACACCATATGTGGAAGTGATGAACAACAGAAAAATATTGATGAGCTTCTCCATGTTGAACCCCAAATGGTGACAGATAATTCTGGTCAGTATGAGTTAGAAGTTACTGCTCTTCATCTAACCCTGTATTTTGCCACTCACCTGCAACTGTTGCTTCAGATACGAGTGCTTCCATTGTCAGCTGGGGTCAAGATGATAGGCATGGAGGAATCAGGTTGAAGCATTTTAAGGTAATTTCATGTTGTTTTATTGTGTCTAACATATCAACTTAGAGTTGTCTGATGGATTTGATGCTGCTGTATATTCTGAGATTCCTCATTGAATTTAAGAAGTTGATAATGTTGAATTGCAGACTGTAACTAAAGTGGAATGGCATCGTAAAGGAGACTATCTTTCAACACTTATGCCATCTGATATCCTTTTCCCTGGCCATGAATGCATTAATTGGTTCATTATGCTGTCCTATTTATAATGTGATGAAGTTATTCGTTGTATAATGCTCAAAATTGCAGTTTCCTGTGCATGCTCAGTATGTTTGATGCATTCTGGAAGAAGATTTGCCTTTTCTTTTATGGGGGATGAGGTAATGTTGTAACAGTAAACATATATTTCTGCTTGGACGTTGCCATTTCTTAACTTAGTTATACGTGAATCGAGATCGGTGTTGATTCATCAACTCTCCAAGAGACTTACCCAACGCATTCCATTCAAGACAAAAGGAATTCCTGTTTCAACTACTTTTCATCCTACTCGTTCCATATTCTTTACAGCAACAAAGAAGGATGTTCGCGTTTATGATTTGTTAAAGCAAAAGCTTATTAAAAAGCTTGATGCTGGAGTCCGTGAAATCTCTTCCATAGCTATTCACCCTGGTGGTATATTTCTCCCTCTCTCTCCTTCTCTCTCTCTCTCTCTCTCTCTCACACACACACACACCTGATGAACGCACACATGCATGCAAACAATTACTGGTTCCCAGTGCTGGACCACACACATGAGTCCCATGTTAATGCAGGTGATAATGCTATTGTTGGAAGCAAAGATGGAAAATTGTGTTGGTTTGACATGGACCTTTCATCTCGACCTTACAGAGTCCTCAGGTATGTCATCGGAAATTAGCAAGTAACTATCATCATTAAAAAGTTCCCTTAGTTTGAAGTTATCGGAGAGGGTTGAGTTCATGTAATTGATGCTTATAATGTTTTTTATGAGATTAAATTATTGACATCATTTCAAAAGCTAAAAACATTATCAAAGAATCAAGCTATTGAGTGGAGAAGGGAAAACGCATATTTTAAGATTCCATGATTAAAAATGATACCGAGCAGCAAACCATTTCATGATTTTAGTGGTAAGCTGTTTCTTGTGAAGAATTAGATACTAGTGAGTTTGCTGCATTTAGCTTAATTATAATAAAATATAGCAATTTTGTGGTCGTGCTCCTGTTCAATTTATGCTGATATAGCAGCAGATGTTAGCTTAACACTCGAGAAAGAGAACTTAAATTATTCACCGCTGCAGCTAATCCTAATTTATATGTCCTCTAAATTATGGTTCCATTATGCGCCTATCCAAATTTGCAGGTGTCATCCAAAGGACATTACTCGGGTTGCCTACCATCGCTCCTACCCTTTATTTGCCTCATGCTCTGATGATTGCACAGCGTATGTTTTTCATGGCATGGTTTACTCGGATCTGAATCAGAACCCATTGATTGTTCCTCTGGAGATCCTCCGAGGGCATTCCAGTGCTGATGGAAGAGGTAACTTATCTTTTAATCTGTGCCTTCATTTTTGAGTGTGATGTAAGTGCGAAGACTATGATCCTCATTTCCACTGACTGCTCATTGAGTGAAGATAAAGTGTTCTGTTTTTTACATAGTTTTTTTCTGAGTATGGCCTGATAACTGAAGTATTTATCATTTTGAGTGTTAGGTCCGTTTGTATTTTTTGGGTGTTCTTCTTTTCTTATGGGTGATTCAGTGTTGGTCTGTACGAATTTGGGGATCTTTTGTGGCAGGTGTTTGATTTCACAGTCCAAATTCCTGGTCATGTGTATGCTGGGGGGGCAATTCTAATTGAACATTGATGGCATGCATGTAAGTTTTGCTACTGTAATCTTTGTGGTGGTGTTTTTTGCAGGAGTTATGGACTGCAAGTTCCATCCAAGGCAACCTTGGTTGTTTACTGCGGGTGCTGATTCAGTGATAAAGCTTTATTGTCATTAAACTCTTTATACTTGGAGGACAATCCTTTACTGCCAACTTCATAAAAGAAAGGCGAAGAATAATATTGAAATTCTATGTCCAACACAACAATTTTCTTCTATGCTAGCAGTCATTTTTGCAAAAGGTGGGCAGACATCGTGGGCTCTAGCATCTCCCCTTTCTTTAGAATTGGCATCACAAAAGATTATCAATTGTTTGCTTGTAGGATCTGCTAGCTAAAGTCTTGTTTTTATCTATTTTGCCTTGCTCTATATAACCTGGAGCCACATATCACTCTTCTCTAGTTCTGTGTCGGGTTTTTTCTTTAATTGTTATAAACATTGTTCCAATTGTATAACATCTTACATACTCTTGAGTTGAGTTATTTTTGAGGTTACCCCTCTGAATTTACCCCTCTTTAACATGTGCAAACTTCAAAAAAGTGTCACTTTGAACTCTTCTTGATTTTTTATTTCTGAACATATTTGTGTTGAAAATATTTTGCGTTGTATCTTTTGTGAAAATAAGAATGTGTTTGAATTAGTTGTGTCGTGTGAAAATATGGAAATAAAAAATGTGTTCGAATTATATTGAAAAACACAAATATGAAAATAGTTATGTTAAACTGTAAATGACTTATGATCGAAGATAGTTTTAAGTAGGTCAAGTTTTGTACCTCTGTAATAGACAAAAACACTCGCCCGCGCTGCAAGCACAAAACCGTAATTTAATCATCGTTATTCATTGCACGCTTGAATTCTTCCAAATCTAATTTGTAACGTCCTTGGCATCTTATAGACAATAAAAGGTAGGATATTGAAGTGTAGTAAAATACAATTACAAAAAAAAGTTTAGTGGGATTCACTGAAATTTGTTTCTTCCAATTTTAAAGAACTGAGAGAATGTTAAACAAACATAATTATGGAGGATATTTGGTAATGTATACATTTTATTCCAGCCATCTTCCCAGTGTTAAATTGCATTATTTTTTCTGATTAGTAGTACTTGTTTTTCTATTATTATAGTATTTTGCTTTCTTACACATTTCTATATACAATTGGATTTTCGCACAAATTTGTGACGCCAATGTTGTTGTAGTTTTTTTTTTAAAAGGATGGCAAGTAGAGTTGATTGAATCCATGGTAGACCAATATAATAATAAAGTGAGTTATTTGTGTTGTTTTTAATTTTTAGTGATCTTAATTTTAAGCCAAATATTATTCATTAATGTGGAAGATGCATTAAATTGCAAACTTGGAGGTCCGTATGTTATCATTTCCACAAGAAAACTTTTCATTTTCTACAATTTGAAACTTAAAAAATACATAGGTTTTGTCTATTTTTTATTAAAAACGTATTTTATTTTTATTTTAAGAATATATTTTTTAAAGTTATTAGTATTGTACGTCTTTTTGTACATTTATTAAATTTATTTTTAAATATATTAATATTCATGTCTTTTCATACAGAATAACTATAAAACAAATACATTTGCATTTCCAACTTTATATAATCTATACAGAAATATAACTTATTCAAATATATTTTTATTTTTAAACAAAAAGCTAATGAAAATATTTTCATTTCTGAAAATGCTGAATAGATAAGAATAAATTTGAAAATGAAACCAAATGGGCGCTTACCATTCTGTTTCCTCACTCAATAGGCTGAAGCCCTGAAAAATCACAAAAAAGTAGCTTCTCAGCCTCTTATTTTCTTGGTTCTAGTTAATTTCTTGCCACCTGTTTTTCTTGCTTTGAGCTTCTACTTCTGATTTTTATAATTGATGTGATTTTCTTGAATGTATTTGTGTTAAAATTACAGAAATGATCTTGCGAAACACAGTAACAATCTTCCAGAGATTGACAGTCATTAGCATCAAGAACTTTTCCATAAAATAAATGTTTCTATGTTTCTTGCAAGATGTTGATACTTGGCTGTGCTTAAGCAAAACTTTTTGGGGATTTAGACTGTATTATGCTCTGGCTGTGGCATTCAAATATCCAATAGAAATCAGAAGTTTGGGGATCATGGAAAGAAAATTAGCAATAATTAAACCTGCTGCCAGGTTAAAAAAAAATGAGGTCCGAACTTGCAAATTGCTTACACGAATAATGGCACGGTATATATGTACACAGCAGCATGTTATAGAAGTGGATACATCCACCCTGGACCTTCTCCATCACCCTGCTGTTTATGAAGTATACAACTAGAACCTATACTTACTCGTATTATAGGGTCAAGTATCACTTACTGCATGGATCCTCTATCCAGTCTGCATTCCAACTTCCAATTTTGGGGTTCATGGCATATACTTGGTATGAAGAGATCTTTAGATAATATTTTATGACAAAAGCTGCACAGCTGCAATGGCTGGAATTTTTTCTCGAAGTTTCTGAGTCAAAGCCACTCGAACAGTCATCACACCAGCTGCAGGACCAGTTATTCTTACTTTAACTATTGGCTCCTCAATTGCTACTAGCTCTAAATCTCCACCAGCGGCCCCAGTAAGGTAAGGTCTTATTTCTTCCAGCACCTAAGAAAGTTCAAGTCATCAGGTTTAACCTAGGCTCGTAATGAACCAAAAAGATGGCATTAAATTTAAAGGGATACATATTTCAGCACAAATGCCGTCATAAATGCCATTGCTCATGCATGTTGATCAAAAAAGATGTGAAGAAAATAACACCACAACTTTAGGCAATAAAGGATCTATCAGTATAAAATGATGTTCTGGAATTCTTGGTATCATCACCTCTTAATTCAAGCCAATTAAGAAGAATAAAAGAAACCTTACTTTTTACAGACATTGGTGTTCAAACACAACCTGAACTAAATTATTGAAATCCCCACCATAAAATTCTAGGACGAAAATGTTCTGGCATTATATTACCAAACCTACTCCTATTCGCCCAAAAAAAGACCAAAAAGCAAACTTCTAAGCCCTCAAGGCAAAGGTTGCAGAAAGTTATCTTAAAGGCTGTCTTCCCCACACCACATCTCACCTCCCAAAAACATAATAAACATGAAAGTTTTAATATAGCACTGATATAACAAGACACAAATTCCCTTAAGTTCTTTACTACATAATTTAAGAAAAAAAAAGGTTGTGTAATATTCAAACCTAAGTTACATAAATCAGGAGCAAGGGCTTCATTGGGCTGCTATATTACCTACAAAAAGGTCCCTCCCCTACACAAGGTCCTAGCATCACAAATGTGGAGCTTAAGTGTCAAATTCAAACAAAAGATCAAAAAAATCTGACCTTATCAATTATAAACTTGATAGATTATGTAGTAAACTGGTTGCATATTTTTTTAAAAGGAAAAACTTCTCAATTATATGGAAACTTGATAGTTCTTGTGGTCTATGTCCAATTTGGAAGAAGCAGCTTATTTAAACATAGTGATGCAGGACAAACTTAGATCTAATGAACAATAGCAAATGTATTCATTTGAACTTAAAGTTAGAATGCTTGCTTAATGATAAATAATGATAGGAGAGCCTGTAAGAAGCTAGATTAAGAGATTGTTAACTTATTCACAGGCTGTCACGATTGTGAAAAGTGCAGCAGGGATGGTAACTCATATTTAAGGTCTATTTAAGTTGCTTAACTTACTTTCTAGGAGGACAAATATGTTGGGTTTGAATATTTAAATTGTCTAAGGAGAATATAAGTAAAATTAAGGGACTGCACAATAAGGAAACTTGTGGAAAATGAAAAGAAGGCAAAGGACAAACAAGAAGCAGGAGTGAATCCTGGAACGTCTAGGCATCAACCAAGTAGAGCTTCAATAGTATGAAAGACCTCAATAAATTGATCTCTATTGACTTCTTGCATACTGCATGTCTATTTATAGGCTCCAACAGAACTGCCACTAAAACCAGGAAATAGGCTCCAATGAAGAAACAAGTTTAACCCCAGTTAAGGTTCAACTTGGTACTCCTAAAATATCTCTATACAATCAAAGGAATCAAAACATGACTCCACTGACCTATATTACGGTCTACAATAATATAACTCCAAAACATTCCCAGCTTAACAAATTCTTCATGTCTTAAACCAAATTTCAGCCCAGCGTGCAGCCCCATAAAAAAGTAATAAAATTAGATTCAGTCAGTAGATGACAAAAAAAAAAACAAAAAAAAAAAACAAGATATCCATACTCGAAAGATAGCAAAGATTTAGCCAGAAGGACCATCATGTCAATTTGTAGGAGTGAAAAAAAAAGGTTAAAAGACCATGGCACAAATATTTGAATGCTATATTTGGTAACATAAATTAACATATAAAAGTGAACTTCAAACTGCTATAAACGAAGAAACGTAAACACAGTTGAAAGAAATATTTGCCTTCTCTATGTTTTCTTCATTTAGCTCAAGGCCGGTTTCTTCATCTGGTATTGACTCAACGGCAACAACTTCTGGGATTTTTTCCATCAGACGGCGCTCGATGCCCATTTTCATTGTCATTACAGAACTAGGACAGGAGCCACATGCTCCTTGTAATTTCAATTTTACGACATTTCCGTCGATTTCGTGTAATGCAACATTGCCCCCATCTGCTATGAGATAAGGGCGAATTTCATCCAACACACTCTCGACATTTTCTTCTGTGAGTGGCAATTCCAAAGCTGAATCAGGCATGGCAACTGCCTTTATACCTGCACAATTGATACAACTTTTAAACATATATTAACTGGATGCTGATGATAATTTTTTTTACTGAAGTTCAAACATAGTCCTACATTGACTGCTTAGCAATTCAAAAATCTATGATCTTAAGTGAAGACCTATGAATGGAAACTCATTCCTGGATTGGCACACTGCACTTTCTAACGAAAGCTTACTACCTGCATATAAAACTTTCTTTGTAAAAATAGAATGAAGATTTAATGGTTGATTCAAATTGCACAATCAGACGAAAACCAAAGGTGTAATTTTACGAACCTAAGAAACAATACCAACTCAATTTCGTCCTATATGAAAAGTTCTCATTTTGGAATTATGCAAAAAGAATTGAATTTTCAAAAGCATGACTACTTTCACCAATAATCAACATGACTGGACACAGATACCAACAGAAAAGGCTAAAATAAAAATTAATTTGAGTATGAAAAAATAGCACAAGGAACTCGATCAATTTGATTATACACACTTCACCAATTTTCTAATTCACTTCCATAGTCGAAAGTTTAACTGATGAGAACTGAATTCCAACCAGACAACACTCTCATACAAATCAAAGAAAGGAAAAGGGACCAAAAGCCCACCTTGCAGCCGCGAACCACTAGACAAACCAATTCCAATATGATGCGATGAGGCCCCGCGTACCAGATTGACCCTCCTGGAAACCGAAATTCGATTGCCCAAAAATCTAGGAACCTAAGGAAAAAAATCAGAAATCCCATAATCACTAAAAACACGCAGCTTCCGAAGCACAAAAATAACATACAAGGCGTGAATTAAATTCCTTCACAGTGACATATAAAAGAAGGAGAAAAACAGACCTTGTGGGGAGGAGGGCGACGGAATAGAGCTGCGGCGGTGGTGGCGGCGGAGGAAGAGGAAGGAGAACAAGAGGGCTCTAAGGTTTGGTGGAGCCTGCAGTGGTAAGACGAGGGCTGATGACTAATAGCCATAGTTGTGTGCCTCAAGATTGATGCTTTTTGCAGGGGAATTTAGCTGTGTGCGCGCGCGTTGTTGTTGCTCATAACTGGGGAGAGTTTTATATAGAGAGTCTGTGAGTCTCGTGCGTGGTTTTCAGCAATGGACTGGCTATAGCAAATTATTTTGGATTGTATATTTTAATTTTATTATTATTATTATTATTATTATATTTTATTGATACTCAGGGTTAAATATTTATTTAATAAAATATTTTATATATTTAATATTTATATGAAAAAAATATTAATTTGTATATGATGTTAAATAAAAATTCAAATAACAATTTGTAATATGATTTGAATTGATAACAGACTTGGTCCATTTAAGAAATACAAGTTATCATCATTTATGAGGTTTTTGCTTCTCTGGTTTATATTTTTTTAAATTTGGATTTTTGACAAAAAAACAATATTTTTCAAATACTTTTTTAGTTAAATTTTTTATTGAAAGCAGATGATTCTGCGCACTATGCGTGTGCATTTTTGTTGAATGTAATTTAAATAAATAAAAAAAAAAGAATAGAGCTACTGAGAAACTGAGAGCAAAGTGAAAATAGTGAAATTAATGAAACCTATATCTACTTATGAAATAGTAGTTACTTGAAATTTGTGAGTTATCAATAAGCGCTTCTTCAATTATAAAAAATAAATAAATTGTATTTAAAACCTAAAATATCTCTATCTCTTATGCTTTTACTTGTTTATAAAAATATACAATTCGAATAAAAATATAAATTTGTGAAAAAATTCCCTAATTTGTGTAAATCGAATACGAATCTCTGAAAGTCTATTATTTTGCAATAATAAATTAAGCAAGACAAGACTATCGAAAGTGTTCTGAACGAATTAATAAGCAATAAAATAAAATTTTATTGGTAATTCTAGCTAATTCTTAAACGTATTGATTTTCAATTACAAATTTTATTACAATACACTAATTATCAATTGTGCGCAAAATATTATTTATACGTGACGATAAAAGTGAAGATTTGGTCTTATCACAATAAACAATTCAAATATAACATATGTACTCTATGTATATAAAAATATTTTCTAAAATTATATATTTAGAATTAATAATATATATAATGTGTATATATTATATAAAATACAAATATAACGTAAAATTATAATAAAAATTCCGAGCTGACTAATACAAACCACCCAAGCCTTGAGTCCAATAAATAGACATAACTTTTAGCAAACATAAGTTTTATTTAATATTGTTTTGGATTTGATCATAAGTACATGATTGCTTGGGGCTTTAATCATATCTAAAAATGCACCTTGGTTTATCACAATCTTCGAAACAATTTAAAAAGGGGAGAGTCAGCCGTAACTCTGAAAAATGAAGATACCCCCCTGGTTCTTGCAGATTCCATTATATATGTTTTAGATTTGTAGAACAAGTTTATCATATGTTGTACAACTTTTGGTGGCTGTGTCATTTAACTTAGATTCTAATTTTAACAAGCCCAAAAAAGAACCAATTTCAACACGAATCTAAAAAGCGACTTTAGATAAGTCGCTGAAAACGTCATCCCCTAAAACCCCATCATTAAAACCCTAGATTCTAAACTCTTCTACCTCAACTTCCTTTTTTCCGTCATTCACACATCCCGCAGTCAAACACGCAGAATGGGAAAGGAAAACGGCTTCGACAATCCCAAGAATGAAAAGGGGTGAAATATTGTGTAATCTTTAATTGATTTTTCAGTTTCTAAGACTTATTCTGGTGAATTTTAGGGTTCAATTTTTGCTGTTAATTTGTTCAAAAAGAATTGAGTTATTTTTTAGGTTACCCACGTGAATTTAGCCCTAACTCTTTTAACACGTGCAAACTTAAAAAAATGAATTCTTCTTGTTTTATATTAAATCCGTGTTAAAAATATTTTACGCGTGTGAAAATAAGAATGTGTTTGAATTATTGAGATCGCATCTAACTTTTATTTATATTTATATTGAAAAAACACAAATATGATTATGATTCAATCAAGACTCTGTTTAGTAGATCAAATTTTGTACCTCAATAATAGACAAAGCCACTTGCACGCACTGCATGCACATAGTAGTAATTTAATCATTGTTATCCATTTCACAATGCACACTTAAATTTTGTTAAATCTAAACTGTCACATCCTTAGCATCTGATTGACAATAAAAGGTGGGAACTCCTTGGGTATTTTAAAGAATTTGAGGTGAAATTTTTTTCTTCCAAATTTGAAAACTTGAGAAAAAAGTAATTATGGAGGATATTTGGTAATGTACATACATTTTATTCCAGCCATCTTTACCAGTACTCAATTGCATTATTTTTTCTGATTAGTAGTATTTGTTTTTCTATTATTTCAGTATTTTGTTTTGTTTCATTTTTCTTTAAACAATTGGATTTTCTTTATACATTGACTGCTTAGCAGTTCCAAAAATCTTTGATCTTAAGTGAAGACCTATCAACGAAAACTCATTCCTGGATTTGAAATAAAATAAGAGATCCCAGCTTAATTTCTAGACAGGCCATCGTTTACTAATATAATAACTATTCTTTTGTAGTAATAAATCAGGAAAACGAATTAATAAGCAAGAAAAGAAAAATGAAATGCATATGTTTCTTTTTTTTTTTCTTTTTGTTTTTTTGTAGAAGGTAACGCATATATTCAAAGAGCGAGGAGAAGAAGAGAATTGAAAGGGGACGATGGTTCCAATCCATGCATGCATGGTGGTTGTACATAATTTCGAATACTACCTTTTGTTTGGCAAAAACCTAGACAACATGGATTAATTAAATTTCAAGAAGGGACTTTTCTGTCCTTTTGTCATCCCCCATCTTCCATTTCTTTTCAAGCCAAACATGGTCCAGAAGAAGCTATAGCTCTCTTGGTTCAAAGAGAAGCTGCAAAAAGGGTTTTTGTTTGGTTTCTTTCAAGTGCAAGTAACCACACGTTTGGAATTTGGATTGACTTGGAAGTTGCAAGTTCACGGCTAACTCATGATATAGAAAAATCAGATAATTCTATGTTACCAAAATTCTAGTTAATTCTTAAGTACATAGAGTTTTCTATAGTAAATTTTATTATATTGCTTTGATTATCAACCACACATGGAATATTATCCTCAAAATATACACATAGCGACAAAAGTTAATATTGTCATTTTTCTTATTCAAGATTTTAGTACAAAATAGAACCAAGATTTTATCTTACTCGGTATTTGATGAGAAAACTTGATAACTACGTTTGCAAATAACTAAATAAAAAACTTGAACTTTTCATATGAAGAAGCAAATGTCCTTCTGCGACCCCTCGTTGGTTCATCCCTAGTTTTCATTTATTCTTATACTACAAGAATACCACTCATCATTAGTATCTTTATAAACTTTTTGTTTAACTCTTTTTTCGCCCTCAACACAAACACTACTCACATAGTCACATGATCTTTGTCGAGACCAATCATTTGACAAGCATAAGTAATATAGATTGTGACTTGAATGGTGGATATTTGGTCTCGTCTCAACGATTACTTCGAATGTAATATATGCACGTGTTATGTGTATAAAATATTTTTTTAAATTATACATTTGAAACTAATCATATACATATTATATAAAATATAAAATGTAATATAAAATTATAATAACAAGTTTGAGCTGACCGGTATAAACATTTCAAGCCATCAAGTCCAACAAATAGACATAGTACTTTTAGCAAACATATTGTTTTGCATTTGATCATAAGTACATGATTGAAAAATTTCACAGCTCGTAGGTTTATGTATGTATAATATACATGCATGGTAGTTGAGTTGTCTACCTCTTACATACCCAACAAAATCCCATGTTGGCTTAACCTTCAAATCACAGTATCTCATCCTCACCAGCTAACACATATATACTACAATATACCAATATCTAATTCCCCTTCACTCCCCAAAATTTTTTGACTTACAAGCAAAGAAAACTCAACAATGTCACCCTATATTACATTGGTCCGTCTCTTCCAATATTGAAATTTAATCACACCATAATGGAAGAAGAACTCCAAGTTCTTGATCCTGACGACGGCCACCAAAAGCCAGCAGCAGCCACCGTCGACACTTCTAGGCCTTTTCGCTCTGTCAAGGAGGCGGTCGCCATATTCGGGGAGCGTTTCTTGGTGGGAGAGATTTATACCCCTAAGCCCTTCATTTTTCCCAAGAAGGAGACTCCATTTCTTTCACCAAGCTCGAGAGTAGACAAAGAACCACACTGGAATTATACGTCCCCTAGTCCTAGGGGTTCGAGTTACAGTCATGACACGACACTCTCGGACACTGTGAAAAAGCTGGAGGCCGAGCTCGAGGACACCAAGGCTGAACTTAAGTTGCTCAAGGAAAGAGAGTCCGAGACCGAGGTGGCATTGGCCTCATTGAATGCTGAGCTCCACAAGAACATGTCCAAGCTGGCACGAGCCGAGGCGGAGGTGGCCGCGAGGGCGGCGGCTTCCTCAAGATCAGCGTCGTCCCTTCACATGGCTGATGGAGCAATGATCATAAAAGAGGAAGAGCAGAAAAGGGATGCATATTTGAGGATGGAGAGTGGTCCTTCACCAAGTTTGGCTCAGATTCTGAGTATTGGAGAGAAGGAAGGTTTGTTTGTGGGGAGGAAAAAGGAGAGGAAAGGGGTGAAAAAGAAGCCTATTATTCCTCTTGTTGGGGACTTGTTTTCAAGGAAAAAGGGAACATCTACTACTCTTCATAATCCTCTTTATGCATCTTCTCACCTGCAGTGGAATTGAGAACAATTTGAGAATGCTTATTGTTTTTTATAAATTTATTCTTCAATATGGTAAAATTTGCTGAAATTGGAAAAGGAAAAGATGTAAGTTGATTGTTTGATGTGATTCAGAGTAGAGTTCTTGTTTTTTTTTTTTTTTAATAATGTTGTTTGTATTCTGTAAAATGTGTGATTAATGTGATAGTTGTTTGTACTCTGTAAAATGTGTGATTAATGTGACAGTTGTTAGTTTTATTTTGGGTATTTAGATTTTTTTTGGTACTAATTATTTTCATCAGCAAATTCAATTTTAAAATTATCCTTTGTTCATTTTGGAAATAGTGAACTTATATTTTTATGTTTTTTGCATTCTTAAGTCCATTCAACTTGGGGAACACTGCAAACTTTTTTCTGTGAAGGTCCCCCAATTAAAGACATTTTCTACTACCATAATAAAAAGTTGTATATAAAATAATTTTCCAAAGTGTCTGTGTAATTTTTCAAAGTATTGGTACATTATGAAACTTTGGAATAGGAGATTACTATTATATATTACGATCTATATAACTACCATTGTTGTATTATATATTTATATTAATTTATGGAGTATAAAACTATAAGTAAGAATTTTCATGAGCACTAAAAAAGATGAACAAAAAAGGAAATTATATAAAAATTATAAATTTTCAACACCACCACCGCTGTTCATCCCCAAGCAATTTTATGGCCCAGCCCATTTAGACAAATGAGCCCAATCCGTAACCCATTATCAGCCCACCATTTAAACTCCGGCGACCACAATCTCTGCAAAATGTAGCTGAATCCCCGCTTCCGAGTTTCCCTTCCAAAACGCTCTCTCGCAAGCACACGCACACACTGATAGTGTTGTACGTAAAAATGGCACCGAAGAAGAAACAGCAAAAGCAGAAGGTCTCATCATCATCGTCGTCATTAAAGGGGAAACCCGCGTCATCCACCGGTCCCAAGCTCCAACTATCGGCGGATAACGAGAACCGCCTCCGCCGTCTTCTTCTCAACTCCGGACGATCGGCGCCTTCTCCGGCGGTTCCCGAAGAC
This sequence comes from Paulownia fortunei, assembly GCA_019321725.1. Taxonomy (NCBI): domain Eukaryota; kingdom Viridiplantae; phylum Streptophyta; class Magnoliopsida; order Lamiales; family Paulowniaceae; genus Paulownia; species Paulownia fortunei. The sequence goes on along the minus strand of CM033106.1, from coordinate 26,134,747 downwards.
TCGCTCTCTAAAGAGCAGAAAGCCAAGAGGCTCCGATCAGTTTACGAGAAGCTGTCTTGCGATGGTTTTAAAGATGATCAAATTGAACTTGCTCTCTCCACTCTCAAGGTTGGCCAACGCAATTTGTGTCTGCTGGTTCAACTGAACCAAGAATACCGAATTGAAATTTGGTGCAAATAAATTGGAGTAGTTATAGTACTTTTACCAGTGTTAGAAAAGTACCAAGATCAAGCACCTAATCAAAATTTGGTGCAAATAAATTGGGAGTGGTTATAGTACATTTACCAGTGATTGAAAGTACCAAGATCATGGTAGAGAAGTAGAGTGTTAAAGATGTTCGCCAAAAGTGAGCATGAGTGCGAAGTTGCTAGTAGAACCCACTCCCAGCCTTTGTTTTTTCGTATAACTAGGCCTATGTGAATACTAATTGCGAACTAATAGCAATTAAATGATAAATTTCTTGTGGTAGATCACAAGAAATTTTCTTCAGTTGAAGTGATAAATTATGATATTTATAAATGTGAATAGTCTTGGAAACTGTCTTTAAACTTGGGTTTTTATATCTGAACAATGTGTTGCTGTTTTGTTTATATTTATTAGGAGAGTTCAACATATGAGGCTGCTTTAGACTGGTTATGCTTAAATATTCCAGGGAATGAGCTCCCACTCAAGTTCTCTAGTGGCGGTTCTTTGCATACCAGTGGAGGTACTGACATATCAATTTTCAGTTGATGAGATTTTAGATGGATGCTAAATCCACCTCTAATTTTCCAGATAGGCATTTTATTAAGGATTTTGTTTTGACACAGAGCATAAGCAACGTCTTAATGCACTTTCCGGGCAGGTTCTGTTGGTGTCATATCAACTGCTCGTGAAGATTGGGTTTCATCGAGGGATTCGCCAGCACGTATAGCTGAGGAAAAGGCAGAAGTTGCTCTTAAAATTAAAGAGCGGAAAGATGATGAAACACTAGATTCTGTTCAGCGTTCTCAAGCAGACTGGATCCGTCAATATATGGAACAACAGGAAGAGGTACTTTCACACGGTGGTTTAGACAATCTAGGATGAATATTCCTAGATGACATGATATTATTAGATTCAAAAAATATGCATCGTTTTGGTTCTTCTATGCAGGATTCGCCGAATGTTTAGCAAAGATCTAAAACATGCAAGGGATTTTGGGGTTACTGAAGCTTAGTCCCCAACCCTGGACATAAATTTGTTTCTAGCTGGGGGGGATGGGTTAAAGATGAGCTAGCTGGTCCAAAATTTGTGCCAAACTTGTTGGCCTGAATTTTATTAGGATTCTTGCCGTGGAGTATTATATGCCCTTTTAGTCAATTTACACTGTATTTTGTCTGCTCCTTCCCTCCCCCCGCTGTCATAATTCATTATGCACAACAGTATTAACTTGATTTTCCCTGCCTTTATGATAAGTTGCAGACCATTTTTTTTTTGGATCTTCTTTCGCCTTTTGGAAAAAGTAAAGAAACAAGAATAATAGTTGCTGTAATTATTTAAATACTATTACCATGGTCTAACGTGCATTAGAGGCATGTGTTTGTGTCTGCTTGAGTGTGTGGAGAACTGTAGATGAGCATCTTCTTTCCTGCTGGAAAACATAGATTGATTTTTCAGCTCCATTGAGTTAAGCATAATTATAGTTATATAATAATGCGAAAAATCGTAATTTCAAGCTGATCCACTTATATGATGAGATAGGGTCTTTCTTCACCTACTTTGCCACTAAAATTGGCTTCCAATTTCATGAAATTGATATCAGCCAAATTCTGTGAAGATAATGTCTTTTTATCAGAATTTATAATGAGCTCAGGACTTCCTCATCTTCTTTCTTTGTTGTTAAAATGGATCTTTTTTCAGTTCCAATCAAGTCGTGTTATGAATAGTAATTAACAGAAACACAGTAGGAAGATTAATGATGAATTTTTTTTTTTGCAGGATGAATCTGATTCTTGGGAAACTTATTCAACGGATAACGATCTGTCGAAGAAGGTACTTCCAGTTATATTATTGCAGATTATGGTAACACCATGAATATTCAGTGACTTCTTACCATTAATAATGATAACCATGCATAAATTAATATAAATAAAGATGTGACCTTCTGTTTCATCTATCTTCTTCTGTTTTATTTTATTCAATTATCCGAGGAAGCCTTGCTTTACTTTAATTTTTGTGTTTCCTATCTTAGCATTTGTGTCATCCTAGAAGGATTGTGGACATGATGGTGTGATTGACAGTCACATAATATCAAGAGTTTCCTTTTTTTTTCTTCTTGATCTAAGTTACTTTGAATCTTGACTTCCTATAGATCTTCCCTTTAAAAGTTTATCTTTCTTGTGTAGTTTTTCAATATTATGTCAATTGGAACATGTGCACTTGTAACCACGTCTCCTGGCCTTAACGATTTCTGGCTAACTCATGGAAAATAAGACAGAAGTTTCATCGTTTTAATTGTAAATCCTGCTTTCAAAGTTTCAATGTTCTATGTACTCTTGTGGTAGGTCCTGGAACCAAGGAGCAATTATGAGTCTATTATTGAGGATTACCATGCTGCTAGGTTGCAAGCTGCAAATGCCAAAGATAGAGGTGACAAAAAAATCCAGGAAGAAGCAGGTCTTATCATTCGGAAACTTAAGCAGGAGATATCAGCCTTAGGTACCGGAAAATGTTATTGCGTGTCTTCACTTTCACAATTCTCAAACATATTTAAGGTGCCTGATGTTGCTTGAATTTAAATTAATTTTCAGGACTATCAGTTGATATCTTGGAATCTGGATATGTAAGTTCTTCCTATCGTGCAAGTAAGGATGCAGCTTCTGATCCTGTGCCTTCAGACAACTCTGATGGTGAAACTGTTAATGCATGTGATATAGATGGTGATACAGCCCCTACTAAGTTTAGGGTTGAAGTTGATCAAAAGGGAGTTGGTACCTCTGGCTCACATGAATCCTCAACTGACACTGCTTCCATAAGTATCCCTACGCAAAATGGAGATGCTTTGGAAAGGGAGTCTGGTGATGTAGAACTTGGTGATTTCTTTTTGGAAGGCACGTCTGATCAAATTCTACCTCCTGAAGTATTGGAACTACGAAAGAAAGAAAAAATGAAAGAACTTTGTAGCGGGAAGAACTTAGAGAAAATGGAAGGCATCTGGAAGAAGGTAATAACCAGCATCCATGAAGCTCATCGTGGTATTAATTGCTACCTGAGGCAATTTGAGGATAGAATTTCTGGTGCTTCCATTTGTTTTAATATTTCACAGCTTCCAATATGATGTACTCTATGATTCTAAGATGTATCCTTTTTCTAATTTAGTTCTCTTATTGAAAGATGGTCTATCATCCTCATTTCCTCATTGTGTATACTCCCCATCTGTTTCATCATTTCTTTCCTTTCCTCTCATTTCCGTCCACCCTCTCTCCTAATTGCTGAATTAGTTTCCTTTGAATTAAGTGGTTGTTGCATTTACTGTAATTTTGGCTATGGTTTAATTCTTCTTGTATGATTATAACTATAGGGAGATCCAAAAAAGATTCCAAAGGCTGTTCTTCACCAACTTTGCCAAAGATCAGGATGGGAAGCACCAAAATATGATAAAGTTCTTGGTAAAGGACACAATTCTGGTTACTCTATCAGCGTACTGCGGAAGGCTAGTGGGAGGGGTAAAAGTAGAAAAGCTGGAGGGTTGACAACTATTCAGCTTCCGAGTCAAGATGAAAGTTTTAATACACCTGAGGTATAACAGCTGGCCTCTGCCATTGCAAGTAGTTGCAAACTTAGAATAAACAATCGAAGGCTCCAAACATATTAAAAGGGATGTTCTTCTGATGTTTGCTGTGCTAATGATTAGGGCCATTTATCTTAACCTTAAATAATTACACTCGAGAACTGATACCTTCAGTATAAAAAACATCATAGGACAGCCCAGTCTACATTGCTCAAAAGGAGTAGGTCAAAACTTGTGGCATTTCCAAAATTGCCGCAAGCTCTGAGTTGTGCTGGGTGTAGAGTTTCTTCTGCAGACATATATCACATTCAAATGTTAGTCAACATGATAGCACCTACTCGGTAGACCTGCCTATTGTATTATACCTTTTGTTATTGTGATATTACTTATGAAAGGACAGGAATAAATATATGAATATAACATGTTATCACAGTTGTATTGAAATATTTTTCTAGATCTCTTACTAGGGAGATGAGTACAAAATTACTAAGGCAATGTTTGGTTAGCATTTGGGGGAAGGTGTATTGGGGGATGAATTTGGTTTGTATTTTGGGGGAGACAAATTCTAGACATCCTGTAAGGTTTTGTTGGTTAGTGATGTCATATTACACTTTTTTAATGTTATATGTTGTATTTTTGAATGTAAAAAAAAGGATATATGTTTATAATAATATAAAATTGAAAAATATAATGTTGTTGTTTTATAGTGGGTTCCATTTTGTTTGGGAGAAGAAGAAATTGTATTGGGGGAAGCTGTAAAACAAACATGATTGTTTCTGGGGAAAGAATTGGAGAAATCCCGGATGCTAACCAAACACACCCTAAGAATTGCTAACAGATTTATTGGAAGATTTTTCCAGATCTCTGACTAGGAAGATAAACACAGAATTACCAGTATGTTGTTTAGTGTAATAATTCTGAATCGAGGAACAATAAATCTTTTATTTATCAGTCATTGTTTTAGTTATTCATGTGAGTTAGCTGTACTTTGTCTTTTGTTATCAGAGTTGTGGTGATACACTTTCTGAAGACAGCTGTCTTTGCTATAACTGGTGCCATTTACAACCAATTCAGATGTGATCACCCCTGGTGTTCCCTCATAATGAGAAATATGTGACCAGTTTGTTATCTCAAATTATGTAGTCGGGTGTTCATCATTAGGTAACCAAAGGATGAATAGGCAGAATGAAGTATTCCCCTTGAGCTTTAGCTCACGGCTCCTTGAGTAAGATATACATACAGCCAGGCATCAGGGAAAACTACAACCTATGCCAACTTCTGTCTTCAAGGCGAGGAATAAAAATTCAGAAGAAGCTCGGAGAAGAGGTCATAATACAGAGATGAAGAAATGGAGAAAAAGAAACAGAAATGAGAAGAAAGTGTGAGGCAAGGAAATGAGAATGATAGCAGCTACCTCTTTTGGCTTTGTAGTTTAGGAGGATTATATTTCTAAAACAACCTTAAACTATTTCTACAGCATATACTCCCATGCACTTTGTCCGAAGTCGGAAGAGTGGTATAGTAACGTGGACAGCCACCACATCTTTCCAAAATGCTTTTCTTAAACCAAATTAAAGATGTTAAATCTAAAAATATTGACTCCCTAGATTGCAAAGTTTTAACCATGGTATCAAACTATATTAGAATTTCATCCCCCTGAAAAACTTTGTGTGCACGTATTAAATGCCTTAACTAGCATAAAGAATTTGACAAAGAAGACTTGTCATATCTTCTATGAAATATATTCTTATGTGGCCTCACAAGAGTCTTCTTGTTACAAATGAACTTTAGGTGTGAAAATTCATCCAATTCCCTGATTTTGATTCTGAACTGTCTATAGCCCCATTATCCACCTGTTTATATTGGAATGATCAATTCGGCATCCATTTTTTGAAGAATTGCGCACCCACTTTCTAACATCATTAAGTATTTCTTTTAATGTTTTACGTCTGAGTGAATTTATTTCACTAAGTTCTTAACTAACCCTTTTCACCTCAGGATGCACAAAACAGAGTTGCTGCTTATGCGCTCCATTATCTATTTCCAGATCTACCTGTTCAGCTAGCACTTTCTGAGCCATATGCTTCGATGGTACTGAAATGGAAGGAAGGTGATTTACCTTACTTGTACCTACTATTTGTTTTGAGTTGACAACTGTAAAATTTGTCGCATTTGAAACTTTTTCATTTCTATAGTTAGCGACCTTTTGTTTTTAGTTAATCCTCTGGTTGTTTTATTGCTTAAACTTACAGGAGATTTGTTGACATCTGTAAAAGACAAACATGAAGATAGAAGGGCTGGTTTTGTGGACTCACTGTTGAATGCTGACAAGGTTGAACATATTGTTGAGGCTGATGTCATGGATAGCGCTCATCAAGAGAAGATTCAAATGCCATATATTGTTGAAGATATTACTGGTGGCAGGGTTCACAATGCTGAAAGTAAGCCAAATATATTTCTATCCTTACCAGATGTGTGTGTGTGTGTGTGTGTGTTGTGTGATATTTATGGTATTTATCAAGGGGAAGGGAGGCCAAAGTATGAAGGGGAATGGTGGTCAAAGTCATTCAATACAAAAAGAATTCCTAGATGTAGTTGTGTAATGCAGCATGGGATTACGCCTATTAATGAAAACATTCAAAAATCTCTTTTATTTTGTTAGGCTTGCTCATGATCGAATCTGTAAACGGCCATATATGCATGGCAATGTAGATGTTTAAGTGCAAGTTTGGAAGCTCTCATTATCCAAAAGATGCATAGTTTTCCTTTTAGCTCTTGAATATCCTTTCTGGATCCCTTCCTTACAGTCATATTTGTCGTGTGCAGGCATGTGCAGAAATATGCATGCTGAAAGCATTTATCTGAAGAAGGAACAAGAGCGTAAGAAGGAAATGAAAAAGTTCAAGGTTGGTCTTCCCTGCCTAGCAAATCTGTGAGACATTGGGGATGAGCTGGGGTCATTTGTATGTAAAACTCACTATGAGCATCTATGACCCTTAACTGGCTAGTCATCCTTCCTAGTTGTCGGGGCATACTTGTGGCTCTATACAAAAGCTGAAATAATAGGGCACCTAGGAGTTCCTAACATGCATAATATAAATCTTCTTACAGTGACAATTAAAAAAATTAAATCATATTACAGTCACACCATATCTAAGTGCTAATATATGATTCATGCTTGTAAAAGGCATTTTGAAACATCATTATTTCAATGGTGGAGACTTGAGTTATTTACATTTGGAACATCAAGTCTGAGTTTTTAGGCAGTCCTTCCAAATCTTTAAGTTTAAAGTCTTGTTTGCTTTTGATGCAACTATTTATTTTTTGCTGAGTAGGACATGTTGCAGTCAAGATCTAGCCTCCCTATTGCTGAGTTGAAAGATGACATTCTACATTTACTTGAGGAAAATAATGTTGTGGTTATTTCTGGAGAGACAGGCTGTGGAAAGACAACTCAGGTTTCCTTCTTAAGAAACTCATAGAATTTTATATTTGCAGTGCTAATCTTTTTTCACTTACTGTGATATTATTTTTCTGTTCTATCTTTGTGGTGGTTATGTAGGTTCCACAGTATATATTAGACAACATGATCAAAGAAGGATCTGGTGGTTGTTGTAATATAATTTGCACTCAGCCCAGGAGAATTGCGGTTAGTAGTATAACTCAATTACATTATTCTGGCATTTTGAGTTATGTATAGCCTATTTTTGAAATATTTTGAATCTATTTTTCCTTTTTTATACATATATGTCTGAATGCAGTATGTGGATTTGCATGCAATTACTTGGTTTTCTGCATTTTCTGCAGTTATACACATAATTTTTACATACTGTTCAGAAATGTAACATGAGGCAGCCTGGAGTTTCTGCCATGATAATAGGATGTTACATGTCGGTTCTTTGTCCCTGTTGTAAGGGTGCCCCCAAGTGGAGCCACTTTCATCACAATGGAGGCCTGTGTAATAGTCGATTTTGTGTGATTAATTAGAAATGCATTCCGCCTTTCCCCCTTTTCTCCCTTAAACCAACACTCTTAAGATCTGTATTTCATGTTTTACAAATCCTGCACCCATGACTTGGCACAAACTTGCAACATGAGTAGGACCTAATTTTTCACATTTCATCATTTGCACCTAGAAATCAGGTCCTGGGGAGCAAGAGAAGAATAGTGTGGCTGCTGAATTAATCCATATCCTCTCTTACTCCTCTTAGGATGCAATCTTCACTTATTAGCTACGTGATTTACGAGACAACTAATAAATGTGAGTGAAACTATGAACTTCAGTGTTAGAGTAAGCTTATATATGTTATTCATACAACCATAAATTAAACCATTCTGCCATGTTATTTCACTTAGACATCATCACTTGTGTAGAGTATCATATGCTTTTGATTTTCATGATATTGGCAGTGCATCAGCTATCCTTCTTTAGTCATTTCCAATCATTACATTGCCACAACCACGCAATTTCATGTTCTTCACTGTTACAAAACAAAATATTCTTTGCCATCGCCCACCTATTTCAGCACCCATCCTCTGGTATTCTTTAAAATCACTTGCCTCTCTCCTGTTTTCTCGAATGCCCAAAACAGAGATTGCTTACAATCTTAGCTAAAGAAGTAAGTTCATCTTCTGTATCCCTTTGTATGGGGAGAAAAGCCTAAAGTCTGATAGCAATTTGATGAACCCCTTGGCCAAGTCCGGGTTATTGTCATCTTAAGCCACAGCATCTTGCTTGCTGACTTCAGGAATGTGCTTGCATGTGCATACACATGCATAAAAAAAGGACCTGTCATAAATATCTATCAATTGACAACTAACTCAAACTGGCAATTTCAATTTCAACGTCGCCCGACATGACATCTTCGAGCCATTGGTGAACATTCCTTCCACACTGCCTCCTGCCTTGCTTATTTCCTAAGTCTATATCATCTATAAAAATGTGTTGATTTGATAGGAGGGAGATTATTGAGATAGAGAGAGACTTATTAGAGTTTACAGTGACATACTCTAGCTAGTTCAACAATTTGTGGAGACTTTTAATGTGCCTATGAAGACAGATGGTTACTGACGCAGAATTATGAATTTGGAGTGGGGTTGTGGTTGTTGTTTTTCGTCCTTGTATCCATGGGGGGGGGGGGGGCATGGGACAGATCATATGTAGGGTATCTGATTCTGATGGTCATAATATAATGAGTTTGGGACCATCTGGAGACATCTGCCTGCAACAGTGAGGATGTGCTCTCTTTGCAAGCTCAATGGTGATATAGTTCGTACTGCTATTCATGTCGTTGTTATGCCTGTGGCGATGCTGGGTTTAGTGGTTCAATTGGTTTTGTACCAGCATGTTGTTGGTAGTGCACTGTGATGTTGGTGTTTGTGGATTATGCAGCTTTACTTTTATTGGGAGAAGAGGGAAGCAGATTTTGATTTTAAAACTCATATCCCAAAGAAAACAGCAAAGTAAATGAGACTTGGTACTATAGAACTAAAAAAATAACTTAATTATTGATGGTTGTCTCTTCTAATTTATGAGGAGATCGATAGAATGTAATGGAGAGAGTAATTCCATGACTCAAGCGTGATTATACCGATGTATTAAAATGATGGGCAATGGAAAGGATGAGATGACTGTAGATCGAATGCAAGGAGAATATGTGTCGATGAAGATGAGATAATTTTGCCATGATTAGGAGCACTACTGTGATATTTCTGCCTTTGAGGACTTCTGATTCACTCTATTATAATATGCGCTTTGCATTATGTAAATTTTTAATTGTGTTTTACTATAAAGGAGTTTAAAAAGTCTACCTTGGGGGGACTTGCAGAGAGACTGGCAAGCAATTTTTATGTAACTTGTTCATGTGTTTTTGAGGAATTCTTGTCCTCTTCCTTGTAATATCGCTTTCTTTCTTAATGAAGTTTATTTATTTATATATATATATATATATAAAGAGTTTAAAAACTTTAGAAAGAACTAAAAGGATGTTTTCAGGAATTCGAGAATAGGATACTCTATTCACCTTAAAGCCCAACAAATCTGGATCATTAACTGGTTTCTCTTGACCCTCCAAGAGAAAATGAAATAAATAAATTATGAAAACCTATGCATACTATCTCCCTAAACGTATTCAAATTGCTAAGGAGACCAGACTACTATCACCTTCCATGAGGCATTGACACCACTGAGTTGCATCCTTCTGCTATCACCATGTTGCAAAAAGGGGTTTATTGGTTTCATGGTGTAATAATATCAATAATAATGTCTGTTCATGCTGCACCTAAGTTGAGCAAATACCCTGGGATTGTTAGAACTGTTGGCATGTTTGTGTGAAAACATATGTTGCAAAAAGGGGTTTATTGGTTTCATGGTGTAATAATATCAATAATAATGTCTGTTCATGCTGCACCTAAACTGAGCAAATACCCTGGGATTGTTAGAACTGTTGGCATGTTTGTGTGAAAACATAATAATGGTATATGCAGCTTTTTCCTTTTTTCTTTTTTTTTTCTGTGCTGATGCTGAATGTAACCTAAGTTGCATAATTCACCAATATTGAGAAACTTCCTTGGGTTTTTATTCAATAATTCATTATTTGAGATCAAAAGAGCCATGACAAGTCAAGTTAATACTGTTATATCATATTTAGAGTTTGTTCAGTATGTGATGGTAATGCCCGATGTTATGTGCTTTATTTTTTTAGGCCGTTTCTGTTGCTGAAAGAGTTGCTGATGAGCGTTGTGAATCCTCTCCAGGATCAAATGATTCTTTGGTTGGTTATCAAGTCCGTCTAGATAGTGCAAGGTGATCAATTGTTATCCTTTGTTGAAATATTTGTTTCCATAAATAATTGGTTTTTGCAGAGAAATAAAGAAGAAAATATCTTCAGTTGGTATGATCATCTTATGCTGCAATTAATGTCATTGTAACATTCATATCTGTGGTTCACATCCTATTTATTTATGTATTTTTTCAACATTTTTGATATGTAATATTCTTGTAATTGTTTTCACTTAATGTACCTAATTGGCAATTCTCCTGGTGCTTGTATGCTTAGCAGGGACATGCCTATGCTCGTAAGACATGAATTTATAGCTTCTTTAATGTGTTTTAAATTATTAGCAATGCTGGAATCTCAACAAGGCATTCATGAATTTCATATTAGTATTGACCGTTTGTGTGGAAAAACTTCTGGATTGATCTCAACTGCTCATATATTATAAATAAGGGATAGCAGTGCTATTGTCTTGTGTATTTTCTATGCCTATGCTTAATGTTGGTTATATTGTGTGGTTATAGTTTTGAGTCAACTGAGCAAGAATCCAAAATATGCCTGTATACAACTTCAAGTGTTCATGCTTTCTGTGGGAGCATGTGCAAAGTTTCTTAAAATTGATTGCATTGTAGATTAGAACTTATTATTATTTGCTAAATTGAGAAGGTCAGCAAAGTTGGTTCTCTGAAGGTATTTGCTCAAAGCCTTATTGCATTTTCTGTAAAGTTATGCACCTGATACATAAGTATTGCTGGTTAATTATGATGAATTTCTTATGGAGAGCTCACTGCTATTGTTCCCTCAGTGAATGTGTATTCTTTACCTTTTCATGGTGTTGGTGAACCTAATAACTTGATGTTGTGACGCGTGTTGTCCATATGACAGTATATTAGTCTATCAGAAGCTATTATTTTTCACCAAACCTATTTGTTTGTGTTTTCGACACGTGCTTATATTTATTATCATCATCATCTCATTAGATTTGCGTTTTCTCATATATGCTTTCACTGCTTTAGGAATGAAAGAACGAAGCTTCTTTTTTGTACGACTGGCATACTTCTGAGGATGATATCGGTAGGTTCACTGTTTTTATTAGGCAGTACACCATTTTGATCCTGCTATAGATGTTGCAGACATAGTATATACTTTTAGTGAAACTCTTTTTTGTTTTTTTCTGTACTCTAGTGAACGTCTAATATTCATTTGTTTGTATAAGCATAATGAAAGTCAAATTGGCATGAAGGTATAAGCTTATTCATTCTCTATTCCTTATTCTGGTCTGAATTTGCAGGGAAACAAAGACTTGGCTGATATTAGTCATGTCATAGTTGATGAAGTGCATGAGCGGTCTCTTCTGGTTAGTCCAATATGTTTTGATCTAGTGTATGCTTGGGATTCCATGCCTGCTGATATTAACTGGAAAATGTTTACACAAATTGTCACTTTCACTAGTCAACATTTCTGGCAACAATAGCACATTGTACTTACAGAAAAGGCATGATTTGTCCCATGCACAGTCAAATGTAAATTTTATGAATTTTCTTCCTCGACTGACTTCAGAAATTCATCCCCATAAAATATACGTGCAAGTTTTCGGATGTTTTGCATATTTATATGATTGATAGAAAACTTATACTATCTTAGGGGTGTTCATATGTTAAGAGTTATAAGAATGCACCTTATCAGTTTCTTTATGCTGCTATTTCAGAAATTTTCTTTCAAGGAGGGAACTAAGAAATTGATCTACTTATGTGGAAAAAATTGTTTCATTGCTTTACTAAATACAGCTGAAATCAGTTCTGATTATGAATACAAAGAACTTAGTTTGTATTCTTTAGAATTCTAAATCGAAAAATTGTTTGTTCCTCTACTTAATCTCCTAAAATCTATGTTGTCTACATTATTGAGGAGATCCTCAGAGTAACTACCGTGGTCTCTTTGTTGTGTCAATAAAGAACCTTTGACAATATTGACAAGGTTTGGTAGTTTCCCCAACCCTTGCTTTTTTTTTTTTTTTTTTTTTCGGTCACTTCTCTCTAACATTACTAAGTACTTAATTTTTTCTGACCATGAAATTAAAATGTGCACATCAGCAGAAAGCTCATATTTTTTAGATAAGCAGAAGGCCAGGCAAGGCCAGGCCTACGTTTAGATAACTTTTGAGATGAAGCACACACGGGAAGGTTCTGCAGCAATTGCTTCTTTTGTAATTATGATCTTTCTTGGCAACTTGTAAGTGTGCTGAAAGATTTTGCCATCAAAGTGGACTAAGTTTCCAGATTCATTTTGTGTAACAGGGGGATTTTCTGCTCATTGTTTTAAAGAATCTGATTGAGAAGCAAAGTACTTGCAGCAAATCGAAGTTGAAAGTTATTCTTATGTATGTAATCTATCTGTTGTTTTACGGTGAATGTATGTTTTCTTGGTTGATATTTTCTAGGAATTACATAATCCTGCTGAATGGTTGTTTACTATTGTTATTGTCGTGTAGGTCTGCAACAGTTGATTCACGCATGTTTTCTCAGTACTTCGGTAATTGCCCTGTGGTTACTGCTCAAGGGCGAACACACCCTGTGTCAACCCAGTTTCTTGAGGATATACATGAAAAGTTGAACTACCGCCTTGCTTCAGATTCTCCTGCCTCTATAAACTATGGAATATCTGGGATAGAGAAGGTACGAATGTAATTCAATTGGAGTATGGGTAAGCAGCCAGACAGCAGAACACCCGCCCCCCCCCCCCCAACCCACCCACACACAAAAATAAATAAATCAATAAATAAGAGATAAAACTCTTGACCTCAAAAGAAGGGACGAAAATAAGTGTTTTTCATCTATACATATCCCTAAAACCACAGTGCCTTGGTAAGTTGTTAGACAACTTCATATCCACAAGTTTAAGGCATGAAGCGATTTTGTGCTTGTTCAAATGAATTATAGGCATCTGAGTTGTGAGTGGAGTTTGTTCCTGATGGAGACCCTTTAGAAATTTACTTATTGTAAGAAAGGAAAATGTTTACTTCACGAATTAGTTGAGACATAGAATTAATTTAGTGAAATGCCAATAAATTCTTATGTTTATAGTCTTATTACTTACCTCTGGGATAAACGGATTCATTCAAAGGGAATCCTTCAACAACAAGACACTTAAAAACTTCTGAGAGAAGGTGTTCCCTGGCGGAAGACCCTTTGCAACGCCATAAATCAAGTACATAATTCATGTACATATAAGACACAAATTCACTCTCCACCTATCCCTAATCTCGAAGTTGTACTCTGCCTCATTAATTCTGAAGTCGGAAGTCCTTTCCTACACAACATAAATTGGCCCTGCTCTGTATTTTGTTATTGCTGAATTTTTGAGAATCAAGGCAAAAGAGTGTGTGTTCTCCAATCTGTTAAGTTTAAATCATGTTGTAAGGTTAAATTTTTTCTCTGTTCATTTCTTTTTTCTTTTAATTTTCCTGTCTTTCTTTCTTTGCTGATTACAATGGGTTTTATTATCATTGTTGTCCATTGAAGAGGAAGTTGATGAGAACAGAGACCCATGATAGCTCCAAGCATTGTAGGTCACAAGGACCAAAGAAAGTTGTCAGTGTCACAATTATACAAAAGATGATTTGGTTTCTGAACTATCCATGATAGCCGACAAACTCTCACAAACATGGGATGAAAGTACCAGCAGCTTCTTAGTGAAGCAAAAGATAGTTTGCACTTCTTTGTTTGCATAACGACCATTTGTCACCCAAATGACTTTCAATAGATGAAGTCTGCCATATTGATCTTGGACCTCTTTAATAAATTGTCACCATAAATTACTCTTCTTGGCCAATTTGATTTAAAGAAAGCCACCTGCAGGGTGTCCTTTATTTGCATAGTTTACTTAGTAGGAACCTCTCATCCTTTTCTAGTATTTAAGAACAAGATTTGTCTGACTATTTGACGATGTAGAAATTTGGAAAGAATGAATTTGTGAGTGTTGGTCTTTCTCCCTGAGACTAAGATGTTGTGAAATCAGCTGTTTTTGCTATCGCTTGCTGTATTCAGGCTGCAAGGAATCAATGTATCTTTAAGGACTACTACTTACTAACAGTTGCATTTGGCAGAAAGTTACTTTGCCTCTCTTTGGTGCAAGGTACTAGGTTTGTTAAGTGTCTAACTTAGGGGGACCTCCAGAGAGATTGGCGGGCAGTTTTAATGTGATTTATTCTTGTGTTTATGAGAACTTATTGTTCTCCTCCTGGTAACTTAATTAAAGTTCTTTTTCATATATATTAAACATCGGCTTTTGCCCAAGTTGTAGTTATTCGGTCATTGCATATTTTCTTGGTTGTCATCTTTGGAAATTTTTGTTTGCATATATGGTTGTTTGGCTTTTGCTACTTATAGGTGTTTAACTACACACATGCTTGTACATAGAATGTCTTATTTCATATTAAATTCTTCCTGTCATCGTATTCTTGCAGAGTGCTCCTGTTGGCAACAAGAGAGGAAAAAAAAATCTTGTCTTATCTGGCTGGGGTGACGAATCCTTACTTTCTGAGGAAATTATTAATCCGTATTACATTAGAAGTGATTATCTGAATTACAGTGAGCAAACTCGTCAAAATTTGGTATGTATCATTCATGTCATGTGTGTTACATTTCATGAGCCATTGTTGCAATTATTTGTGAATGACCATATTGCAGAGAAGATTGAATGAAGATAATATTGATTATGATCTTCTTGAGGACCTGGTACGCCATATTGATGAAACTTATGCTGAGGGGGCCATATTAGTCTTTTTACCGGTAGGGGCATTGGTGCACTTTCATAGAGTTTATCATTTCATCTGCCTCTGTGGCATGGTTATTAATCGACTTAGACCATTGTGGTATTACATTTACCCTATGACAGGGAGTTGCAGAAATAAATATGCTACTAGATAAACTTTCTTCTTCTCACCGATTTGGGGGACATTCATCTGAATGGCTTCTTCCATTACATTCATCTATAGCACCTGAGGATCAAAAGAAGGTATTTCAGAAACCTCCTGATAACATACGCAAGGTAAGTCTTTCCTCCATAGTTCTTGATTCACTGAGCTGGTATAGATAGTTCTATTTCAAATATATAGAGCATGCACCTTCCATTTGAGGTTTCATTCAATATTTTTTATGTTGTCTTTCATGTCCTTTCAAATTCCTTTAATCTGAAAGTTTATAAAGTTGAATGACTTTTTATACTCATTTTATATGGATTCATTTTGTAAGTTGTTGCATCACAAATTAATACAATATCTGTTTAATGCAAAAAAGATTTCTCAAGTATATTCCCAGACCTTCTCTTTCAGATTAAAAATGGATGAATTCTCAGTGACCTACAGAAAACCTTAATCAGTAATGTGATGGTCTTCATAGGAATTAGGTATTGAAGTTTCAGTGATGATTTCAGTAATATCTTTGGCTAGCTTTACTAAATTGTGTATCTCAATTGGATCCTTAACTCCAAAAGTTCTCACATCTTGACTGTGGTACCATCAAAACTCCATTAAGAAAATAATGTGTTTATAGAGTGCTATGAGGTGTTTTCTCATGCGTTATCCTTGAAAATGATAGTGCTGTTCGTAGATGAAAAATAATTTGTCCTGGCTCATATTTAGATCAACAGAATAACTGAATACCATAAACGGAATTATAGGTATCTCAAATATGCAAGCACCTACCATTTGGTATGCGCAATTACATTTACTTCCCTTGAAGCTAACATCCATAATGATTACCTATTGTTTGGAGGAACTGATCCATTTGCCCTTGTTAAAAAATTTTACAAACCACTTGTTGAACCTCTCATGAGGTTTGTGGTTTGGCCAATTTAGCTCCATAGTAGTATGTCCAATTGCATAAACCTCCAGTATGATTTGGCCAATATAAAGGTAGATCCTCTTTACTTTTTCTAAGAATCACGATGGAAATATGTTTAGAAGACAGTTTTAAATTTTAATTAAGCATACCATATTTAATCTCATACAATATTATGATGCATGGATACTCCTAAAAATAGTCAGGTGCAATGTTTTATACTTCATGACTGGTACTTCTCAAATGTGGGGAGGACACAAATTGGATACAGCGGGATGACAGGGGTAGCTAGGAAAAAGTAAGAAGGACAACTGGGCCAATATAATGAGATGATATGAACACATGCAAGAAATAAATACATATTGACAAAATAAAGTGATTCTAGTAATTTAATAATGCCAGTGATACGTGATAATATCAAGTGATACAAGATGTGCAGCAAGATATTAAATTCCTGAGGGAAATAAAGCACTGCACCTGTGTGTATAAAAAGGAAAGATCATCTCAACATCCAGAAAAAACTTTGAATGTGTATGTCATTGTTTTGATCCCTCATCTAGATTGATAATCTCTAACTGAACAGAGAACGTGTTCAAATCAGAGATCCTATATTGCTCAGTTTACACCTTGTAGCAAGTATATTTTGAGTAGCAACTCTAATTTGCTAGTGCCAGAATAACCTTCGTTTTGCCTAAGAAGTTAAACATAAAGTTGTGGTGGACATATCAAGGAAATAAAACAAGAATATTATTCTGCTATTCCTATATAAAAAATTTGGGCATGCAGTCTTTATCCAAGTTTTGCTCATAAATTCCAGTTCTTACCCCTGCAGCAGAGCAACATTCTATGTGTACATGTGAAGTGGTAAGGATATTTGTTATTTACTGCAATTTCGTGAGCGATTCTTGTATATGTAGAGGCTTATAAATTCCAGTTTTTACCCCTGCAGCATAGCACCATTCTCTGTGTACATGAGAAGTAAGGATATTTGTTATCTACTGCAATTTCGTGAACGATGTAGAGTTCAAAATAGCAAGAAAAATGTCAATTAGGAACTGCATTTGAGGTGCCTATGCATTTTGTTTTTGTTTTAAATAGTAGGCTGGTCATATAAGTGAGCTCAATATATTGCACCAATTGCATTGGGCATGAAGGAAGAGCCACTTTTTGGTGCAGTTTACAGGCATGCATGTATAAGTAAACATGAAAAGTTTAAATTCATGGGCATGGCTTAATCAGATCCTCACATAACAAGGAATAGATAACATCAAGGAGTGCTATAATCCAGTCAATTGAAACATTAAGGGCATGCATGGGTTTGGGAAGAAAGCTTCCTTTCACTTTTGCTGCCTTTGGCTTCACCATAGCAATGTCCAGACAGCATATTTTCACTATTATTTTTCTCTCATTTCCAATTATCTTTTTTCACTATTATTCAATTATCTTTTTTCACTATTATTTTTCTTCTTCTTCTTCTTCTTCGGATAATAATAAATACCACCACTTCGAGGAATTACAGACTTATACATGTTTAGCCAACACCTTGTAATCTTTTACAGTGTTCGCTAGTTTTTGCTAAGGGCAGCCTAATTTTCACCTTATTAGGCACATATTTTTCCATTACGTTAAATCAAGTAGGAAACTGTTGGCCTTCACTTAGATTTTGATTGATAATCTTCATTGCAGTATTTTGAAGCTAATGTTAACTGTGTACACCTGAAAGAATTTCCTCTTATACTAGTCCGATGCACCCAAGTTTTCGCATCTATGATGTTTTGCACAAGGGAGGATGAACAAACTACACTGCAATTGTGAGAAAGCTGCAGTAATAAGTTTGTCATTATTATGTTGATATGAAGTTGAATATGACCAAATGCTTATGCCTCGTCACAAATAAAGTGAAGTTGAATATTATATAATAATCAGAAACTGGAAGTGTTCTTTTAGGAACCCAAAGAGGAAGAATTTCTGCCAGAGTGTTAATATCAAATTAAATGCTCAATCTCTCCCTGAATTTGTACAGTCAGATAGTTACCCCGATTAAAGATTGCTTGTCCAAAGATAGGTGAACTGATGATTAGCTTTTGTTAAGGTATATGAGATGGACTCAATACTATTGACATCAGTGAAATACTCGTCATTTATGATATAAAGTGATGCCATATGCTAATGTAAAAATGTTCAAAGGCGGTGTATTGTTGGTCGTCCTTTATGTGTTAGTGATAGATATTTTCTTGGCAAGTACAATTAGACTTTCTTCAGGTGCATTATCAGTCCTATTTGACAAGATCATTTGCTGTTATAAAACACTAATCGATAAACAAGTGCTTGGTTCCTGTGTCAGAGATTTTAATGTATTAAAGAACTGTTCTTAGAAATCTATTGTTTTCTTGTTAATAAAAAAGAACAGATTGTTTAGAATAGAAACTGGGAAAAGAGAGAGACTGTGGATTATCTGTCCAGTTTGATTGTTGGATCTCTTTGTTCATAGTTTATTATAACAGAAAAGTTTTTTTTTATGTGTTCCAGGTTATAGTTGCCACAAATATTGCAGAAACAAGTATAACTATAGATGACGTTGTATATGTGGTAGACTGTGGAAAGCATAAGGAGAATCGTTATAATCCACACAAGGTTCGTGCTCATTTTCTTGAACTATCATTAGAAATAACAGTATTGTAATGGATGGTGATGGCTTCTAAGAAAGGTGCAGTTCATTGATAGAATATAGAGCATGCTCTAATTGTTGTGGCATGCATCATTGATTCAGAATATTTATGCTTCTAATGAACTCTAGCATGATATGAATACTCTTATATGTAGGTAATTGAGAAAAAAATACAGATATAGATCCATGCTGAGTTGTCTTGATTGATTGACAAAGTGAGGCAGCAGTCAACTGTCTCCTCTAATGAAAGATTTTTTGTGTACTACACAGTGATATGAAGTATGAATTGAGGTTTTTATTTATTTTTCTAATGGTCATGAAGTTTGGTGAGGCATTAGTATCAGTGTGCTCCTTAGACCAACACTGCTCCAGGAAACCTGTAAATTTATGTCACATTTTTTTCAAAAGAACAGCAAAGCTAGGTCCAATGCTAGTTTGACTTTTACTTTTTGCTTTGTCAGTGGCTGTGTCTATCAAGGTAAATAGGTGAAAAACAATTGAACTTTATGAAGTTATACAGCATGAAACATAAGATTTGTGATTGTTGAATGCATATGTTAATCGCTTTGCCATACCGCACCTTCTGGTGCCTATTTTTGGTCTCTCTGTGCTCGCCAGATGTATGAGTGAGAGAGAGTGTGTCTTTGGACTAAGATCCGTATAACATGCATAATAATTCTCTGGCATTTAAGTTTTAACACTTAAACACATGTACTGTAATTGATGCTAATAGAAACTGTCAAGCATGGTTGAAGATTGGATATCTCAAGCAAATGCTAGGCAACGACGAGGAAGAGCTGGACGTGTGAAGCCAGGAATTTGCTTTTGTTTGTATACACGTCACAGATATGAAAAGCTAATGCGTCCATATCAGGTACTGAGTGCCTCCTGAACCAGTAATGATGAATTGAAAAATGATAAGGTTCATAGTATTATGGGACTGCACCTGCCTCATTGTGGCTTGATTGTATTTTATCTCCAACACTATATCAACGTACTTGTGCTGTCTAGATCCCTGAGATGATGCGAATGCCACTGGTAGAGTTGTGCCTGCAAGTAAAATTACTTTCTCTTGGTGGCATAAAGCAATTTTTGTCTAAGGCAAGTTCTTTTATGGGTCTATTGGTTGTTTGTTTGATTTACTTATCTTTTAGACTTGGTTTCAAGTTCAAATTTTCTAATCCTACAGCCCATATCTTTGCTTCACTCAATTTCTTTTTTGATTTTTTCAGGCTCTGGAACCTCCAAGGGAAGAGGCTATTGCATCAGCAGTTTCTTCGCTATATGAGGTATGATCTTTGCTTTTTTGCTGAATTGAGCCAGCACAGCATAGCTTTCTTATTGGCCATTAAGTTAGAAGGCAAAGGCATTGGCTAGATGTTTTACTTCCATAAGCATAGGGGCATATAGCTCTATGCATTAATTTTCAATGTCTTATAGGAGATAGATATAGCTATTAATTACAAAGTCAATGGAAAAACTTTAACCTTTATAATTATAATAAATAATTACGAATAGTGTGATTTTGTCCATAATGTATTTAAAGTAACAGAGACAACTTGTACCTGACAAAGATAAATTGTGCAACCAAACTTGACATTCTAAGTGTTTGATGAGAAGAATCAGGAGATTTATGTAGAATTTCAAGAGACTTTCTGTCATGAAACTTAAACCATGGTTTCATGACATATTCAGAATAGGTAAAGCTCAATTATCAAACCTATTTCTGCAATATGTTCTTCATCAAAATAGGTAAGTCATCACCAAATTTAATACAATTAATATTAAACTATCAAACTGGTGAACCCCTTCTAAACTTCTGCTTTTGACTACTTTCTGCATATAGATTATAATTTTTGCTGTTCAATAAAGTAAATACTGTTTATGGATCTGTCTTTCTCCATGGAAAAATGCACTCATCCACAAAAAGGTATTGTAACCTTTCCCAAGTCTATGGATTAAGCACTCGTAATATACTTTTTTGGGTTTGGTAATCTAGCAGATAACAAGATATGGTGCTTACTGGTGTATTTTTGATTTGGATACATGATCAGATTTTCTTCGACAAACAGCCTTCTTGTAGTTACTTATTTTGTTCTCTGTGTTACCATAATCAGAGTTCCAGTTTAATTGAGAGGTTCTATTTATCTAAACAACTGTGTTTTCAGATGATATTTGGACAAATTGAGCTGATCCTAATACTTTTTTAACTTCAATTCTTTCTGCATCATGAATTCACGATTATTTAACCTAAATTTTCTTTGAAATCCACCCTAACTAATCTGTTGCTTGTGCTTAATACTTAGTCGGAAGCCAAATACTATGCTTAAGATGTTTGTTTTAAGAATCAAGGTGCTTAATTAGTTAATTCAATTGTTCACCATTTATGGGATTAATTTTTCTGATTTGATTTGAGTTATTTATTCCACCTTGTGGTATAAACCTTGTGATTGTATGAGTTATATTTTGTGGTGATGTAATTCAAAACTAAAAGAGAAATGAAAATGTTCTAGCCTTTGCCAGCATATCGTCCGTGGAAGTAGGCCCAGTGGCTAAACTACACATCTCTTCTTCTCTCATTTACCTCATGATATTTCTATTTTAACAGTTTGCTAGCTTCAAATCTTTTCGCAGTGCTAATATATGCTGTACCAATCTATGTGAATTCACAATAGTCGAACCTGAATTTTATGTACTTCTCCTAAAGAATTTTTTTGTATGCTTCCAAAATATGGTGGTCCAAGTTACAATATTGGTTATGATGTTTAACTGCTTGAAAATATTTGCTATTGTTGATTTCTTGTCCATTTTAGCCCATATAACAACCTATAATTTGTTGTAAAGGCATTAGTGTTATTATGTTTCGAATGACCATGTTTTGATTGAAACACATCCATAGGTTGGTGCCATTGAAGGAAATGAAGAGTTGACACCTCTTGGTTATCATCTGGCTAAACTCCCAGTTGATGTACTGATTGGAAAGGTATGCTTCATATAATCACCTTTTTCTAGTGCTATCATAATTGTTAAGATTTCAATAATGATTATCTTGCCATCCTGAGGCATGTTCTGTTAAAATCTGTTAAATATATTACAATATTGATGTAAAGCAGATAAAATCAGATTTGTTGTATAATTTGACGAGATCCGATCGTAGAAAACTTAAGAAAAAATATGTTTTAGTTGTAGCCTCTGGGTCAATTTGAGATAAGTATGTGACAAAATGCATATCTGTTCACAAGCTTAGATGGCTATGAACAGAAATCCATGCAGAGAACATTTTTGGTACTTTTCCAAGAAATGCCATTACTGGACAGGATGACTTATTGGGCTTTCTGAAGTCATTTATTTGTGTAAAGGGAAATAGGTCTAAAAATTGCCGTAGATAGTCTTGAATAACAATGGCAAAGAAGAAGAAGAAAAAGAAGAAGAAGAAGAATTTGCGATGATTGAGGTAAATCCGCGCAAGCACAATAACGATTCTCAATATTAAATAAAGAAGATTATATAAGGAAGTATTTGGTTAACATTCGGATTTCTCCAATTATTGCCCCGGAAAGAATCATGTTTGTTTTACACCTTCCCCCAATTCAATTTATTCTTTTCCCTAATAAAATGGGACCCAGTATAAAACAACATCATTACTTTTTTTAATTTTATATTATTATAATATATATCTTTTTTTTACATTAAAAAATACAACATATAACATTAAAAAAAGCCTGATATGACATCATTAACCAACAAAACCTTACAAGAAATGACATTACATCTATAATAGAATTTGTCTCCTCCGAAGACACAAACCAAACATTATTTTCATTCCTAATTCTTCTGCCAATACATCTTCCCCAGTCACTCCCAAATACTAACCAAATATTGCCTAAGTATTTATAGACCTGAAAAGATTCTCTTACAAGGAAAAGGATTAGAATTGTAAATGGGTAATACTGCCAATTAATCCCTATGCATAAAACCTTGAAGATTTCCCTGTTTCCATTTGCTTCTTCTTAAGGCTTTCATTGTCGGCATCAGTACTTTAAGCACAAGGCATGCCCATTGGAAGAAAAGCTTGCAAGTATTAACCTCTGGTCTTATTACGGTGTGAAACAAGGAAAACATGGACTATGAACTTAAATCTTCTATCCAGATTTCTAATTCAAAAACACTAGATAAATAATATGGAGGCTAATGCATGATAGTGACTTTCTGTGGCACATTCTTTGCCTGTAGCGTTTATGGTGGAATATTTGTTCAAGGTTGGTGATCCAAGTGTCACCCAAGAATTTTTGTTTTTTATATAGCAACTACATGTGAGTTATCTTAAGTGTTCTTCTCTTGAGGAAAAGTTTTTGGGCTTCAGTTGGACTTAAGAGCGCTATTGATTGCTATTGGCTTCAGATGGACTAAAGAGAGCTATTGTATGCCCACGTTTTTGTCAATGCTAATCATATCTTTTTGTTTAACTTGCAGATGATGTTATATGGTGGAATATTTGGTTGTTTGTCACCCATTCTTACTATTTCAGCATTTTTGAGTTACAAGTCACCGTTTGTGTATCCGAAAGATGAGGTCCTTACATTAAGGCTCTATTGCTTTTCTCTTGAATTCTTTGAAAGAAGTGACAATGTTATATATACTATACACTTTTGCAGAGGGAAAATGTTGAAAGAGCAAAGTTAGCTTTGTTGGCTGATCAGTCTGGTGATGCAACTGTTGCACCTGATGGTAGCCGGCAATCTGATCATCTAGTAATGATGATTGCATATCAAAAATGGGATAAAATCTTAAGTGTGGTCAGTCTGTCTACTCAATCCATGTGTTGTTTGATAAGCCCCGAATTGCTGCTTTAGTTTATTTTTCAATATCACCTGCTGCATCCTTGTTACTGGGCCAGAGCAGCTGTATGGGATGTCAGTTGTGTATCTTAAAACCATATTCGGTAGTACTATTGCATGCGCTTTGCAGTGTTCAGATAAAGTGACAAAAAACTCGTGCCCAAGTTTTGTTTACAGAACTTTGATTGTTACTCAGGAGTTATACTGCACGCTCTTGTTGATAAAACAAAAAGTGTGAGAGCTTCTAATATACCTTTTCTATTTATCCTACTCTGTTAACCTGGAAAACTTGAGTATTTGAAATAGTGCTTGATTACGTTTGTAATTGAGCATGAAAAGGAGAGTTATTATATTATGCAGCCATGTTTCAGAGTAAATACTGAATGTATGTAGCAATAATTACATTGACCTCCCTGAGGTTTGCCTAAAGTACCGACTGTAATGACTTCCTCTTTCAAAATTACTTACACCTCTCCTGAAGTTTTGCTCTGTCTAACAAATGCAGCCATTAGTTGCGCTTTGGAAAATTATTATGTATGCCTGAACATCAATGAGAACCCTAGATTATCGTCACACCGAAACACTTAAAACACTTAAAAGATTTATAAAATTCAAAATTTTAAAATAAATGCATGGGCAACTTTTTTGGAAGCTGTATCTTCTAAAACTAAGAATGTATGTCTACTAGCTTCTTTTTTCGTTTCCCAATCATCTTGTCTCTTTACATTTTATAATACCTTCTTACATTATTGCTATAAATTAGAAGTAAACGAGAATTTATTTTCATATTCTTGAAATGGCTAAAACAAGAGATACCATAAGAAATAATTTATTATCAATTGAAAAGGCACATCTCCTCGACATCTCTGGTCTATGCCCGCCCTTTTGCTATGCCCCGACAAACCCAAAAAGCCCAATTATAGCCATAAACAATAGGAAAAATGAGAAACAAAAAAAACCAGCCACTATCCCCAATTCTCCACCTCCATTGCCTCTCTTTACACTCAAACCTTGAGGGGGAGTATTGAGAGATACGGTTATGAGGGGAATCCATGTATACTGTAGGTGATTTTGTGAGATCCCTGATTTTTAGGGATTAGTTGAGGTTAGGGTAATTTCCTGATTTGTAGGATAGGTAGTTCCTGATTTAGCTCATTAGCCATGTATGATAAATATGAGTAGATGGATTATATGAATTAATGAAAATTTTCCCATTTACCATTCACGACATAGTCATATGGCATACTCTACAAGAAACTCAATTGAACTGCTTTGATTGATCTTTCATGGTTATATTATGTGTCTCTACACCAGTTTACAAACAGATACTAAGCAATTTCAGCGCAGCTCTCTTAAGGTAACAAGTAATTCTATTATTGCAGCATGGAGTTAAAGCAGCCCAAAAATTTTGCAGTTCCCATTTCTTAAGTAGCTCTGTTATGTACATGATAAGGTATGATGTCTGCTCTTCTGTGGTTATTGATTGGATATGATAGGGCCATGATTCTTGCAAATATGTCAGATATATTTAAACTGCAGTTTCTTTATTGTGATTGTGACATTCAATTTGCAACTCAACATAATTTTTTTTTCAGAATAAAAGCGAGTCATATTATTAAGAATAAAAAAGTGTATTACCCATTTACAATCATTTTAAATGATCGTACATGTGCTTTTATGCTAGGGACATGAGAATACAATTTGGTACATTGCTTGCTGACATTGGGCTGATAAATATTCCAAAGGTATATCTACTTTGTTACACAATCTTTGATGAGTCACAGTTATCAGTTTTTGAATTTGTGGATGTATTTCCTTTCTGAATTACAGATAGTCTTTTCCTCTGATGATTTTATCAAGGTGCTCTATGTGATTTGAGTCTCTTCAGTAGACTGAATCATAATGGATTTGTCCAATCATTTGGCAAAACTTTGGTATTAGAAGTAATAAAATTGTTGACTACTTGATGCTTTAAAAGCATTATTTTCTTTTTGGTGTCGTTTTCCTGCTAAATGATACTATACTATATACCTTATGCTATTAGGAACATAAAAAGACACAGAGACATAAAATTGCTGTTAACAAATGCTAGCAAATATACTCTAGAAAGGCCAAACAAGAGGTTATCTTGGTTCTTTGGTTCTCTAGCTTGACACATCACACATTGGCAAACAAGAATAAAATCAGAGTGCCGGCCAAACCGTTCTGGTAGGGGTTTGGGAAGTTCTTTACTAAAGTGTGATCCTGTTTATTGGTTAGTGCTCTTATTTTTCTACCAAAATGTACCAAAGATCTCGTCAGGAACTGAACTTGATTCTTCCAAAGGGTGAACCCATTTGCTAGTTACTGCACTTATTTTTCTACATTGGAGTTCTAAAAATCTTGTTAAGAACTTAGGATGATTCTTCTCGGAAGTGGGGTGATGATGAAAGTAGGAACATAATTAATAAGAAGCAGATGTTAGTCGAATTAATTTTGATTTCCCTAGTATATATGTGCTTAGTTTGCATGTTCAGAACTCTTTGATGAAAGTCATTTCTATATTCTTTGAGATATGATAGCTAGTCAATTTTATGAATTGTAGATTTATAAATTACTGAGATGTCATTTTTCATTTATTTTTATTGTTTATGTGTTGTATTAGCTAAATTGTTTGACTTTTTGACAAATCCTCCCCTTAACCCTACCCTGCTTTGTGCCTAATTTGATACTTGTATTTTTTCCTTTGCCTATTATACTTACATGTTAACTTATAAATTTTATGGTTCTGTCAAAAAATTTCCTTGTTCTAATGTAGAAATTTTTGAAGCAGGTTGGCTGGAAAAAGAAAGAAAAACTTGATAATTGGCTATCAGAGTTATCGCAGCCATTCAATCAGTACTCAAGTCATTCAGTAGTAGTGAAGGTAAAACCATTTTGTCGTAAGCAGTTTTAGCATCTCATGTAAATGATATATCGTAAAGATGCAGTTAGCTCTCATAGTCTGCTCATTATGGTTGATGGGCATTATGCTTGTCGTATTCTTCTTTAGTTTTCTATTTTTTCTTTTGAATCTTGAAAAGAATCTAGCCTTTGTGAGAGGGTAAAGACCATTTATGGTTCATGCCTTTACTCACCGACCAGAGCACAGTATCCTAAATTTGGAACTAAATTGCTCTGATAATACATGAGCAAAAGCATCATCCTTAGAGTTTGGTGGAGTCTGAAATGCAATTTGCTAAAACTGTACATCTCTTGTAGAAATTATTGCTATTTGGTTTACCATGGTGGGAAGAGAGAGTTCAAAGATTGAGTAATTTATAGTTTGTTGAGGAATCAATGTATGGTTTATCTACCAGAAAATTCGGTCCAGTTTTCTGGTAGATTTGGCATTAACTAGTAGTAGATGCTATGAATTCAACTGAAATATAAAACTATAACATATGAATGGTCCATCATTCATCAGTTATGAGCAGGTGGAGAAGCAGAATAAAATCTGATGGTCTATATCCTAATGTTAACTTCATTGAGTGTCTGGGAAGGTTGTTTCTCTTCTTATTTATTCTCAAGGTACATATGCAGGCAATACTATGTGCGGGTCTGTATCCTAATGTGGCCACCATTGAAGGAGGTAATACTGGATGTCGTCCTGTGTGGTATGACGGAAAAAGAGAAGTTCACATACACCCTTCTTCTGTTAACAGTAGCCAGAAAACTTTTCAGTATCCATTTCTGGTCTTTCTTGAAAAGGTATGAGCACTTCTTGTGAATATCAATTGTCTTGCATGAGTGGGCCTGCGATTATGCAAATCTAATGATGAGTGCTAACTCCCCCAACTCACACCAAACCAAAAAAAAAGGAGAAAAAAAAATGAAATTACCATTTGCGTCCATCATGATGAAAATTCCTTTTGCATGGTGCACTATTTCGTACAAAGATTGGTGCCTAAGTTGAATCTTTGATGTTGTAGGGTTTTGTTCTCCTTCTGCCCTATAAGAGTTGGCATTTTCATCCCTAGTAAAGCTAGAAAGAAGTCCTCTGAATGTGATGTTGCACAGAATCACTTTTTGCACGAATTCGATTGCCATTGTCGGGGGAGGGGGGTTTCATGGTCAGTGAAGTGACTTTGACTCTATGATGAAGATAGGGTGCATAATTTTTTCTACATTTGATGAAAAAAAAAAATCATAGAAATTCAAGAATAAGCATTCCTGATTTGATTAGGGTCTATGATTATATATAGGAGAAAACAGAAAATGAGGGAAAGAAGACATCTAAGAGGTGGAGATTGTGGTTGAAATATGCCAGATTTGTTTTCCTGGTCCTTTTTGAGCAATCTTGTTGATAGGTACCTGTGAGGGAGCTATCATACAGCACTTTTTGTGCTTGTCGGATTAATTATTTATGAAAAAAATTGAAGTTGAGATAAACTACAAATAGCTGAAGTGATCTGAAGGAGACTTATGTGTGTGTGAGGTGTCTTATCCGTCCAGTTGATTTGTTAAAACCAATTTCATCATTTTAGCTTTTGAAGTTGTTGGATAGGATTTTAGGCCAACATACAAAAATCATATACTTGGGTTGGCATGCATAGTTATCATATATCTTTAATTCGTTATGTTGGTATTCTTATTCGTTACATTTGCAGGTTGAGACAACTAAAGTGTTCCTGCGAGACACAACTATTGTTTCCCCCTACTCTATTTTGTTGTTTGGTGGATCAATAAATGTTCAGCATCAGGTATCTTTCTCTTCAACCATAATGAAATTATGATTTTTAGCATCATCTATTTTTTTCATTTTGTTCCATACTCCATCAAAAAGCATAATAGTGGGTTTAGGAAATGATTTCGGCTTTTTATTTTGCAGACCGGATTAGTCATTGTAGATAATTGGCTGAAAATGGCAGCACCAGCACAAACTGCTGTCCTCTTTAAAGAACTCCGGTTTACTCTTCATTCTATTCTAAAGGAGCTCATTAGCAAGCCACAGGTACCATATTTGATTTCAATGATATAAGGTTGTTACAAATTGAGCATGAATGTATCTTCTGATAAGGAATTAAAACTCTTACTGTTCATTTGTACTTCATGCACATCGAGTGTATACACAGTGATGTTCAGAATCCTTCATATGACTACTGGATAGATCATCCACCTAGATTGTCTAGCTTTTTCTTTAGCTGAACCTTTATTAGATTCAAAGTACATCCTAGTCCTGATGATGTGACTTGACCTAAACTTGAGCCTGAATGTGTTTCTAGCGGTATCCTAATCTGATCTTGGCATGCATGCATGTCTTATTGAAAATTTGATAAACATTCTGTTTGGCATGCCAACTATTGGTTTAAATTGCAGCAAAAAGGACAATGCTATTTTAGTTTTGTTTTCAAACATTTTGCTCGTTTATACTATCAAAGAATTTGAAGTTTTTGGCTCTAAATATGTTGTAGCTTCTCTCGCAAAATCAATTGGCAAAGAATAAAAAGTAGGCAAGGCTCATGGGGTTAATTACAAAAAAAACCTTTAGCTTGGCCAATAACCAAAAAAAAAAAAAAAAACAATTAAAGCTGTCAAAAAGAGAGAGGCAAAAAATTAAAAATTGTGAACGGACCATTTTACCACTCAACCATTTTTCAATTTTACCCCTCTTTGCAAAATATTTGAGAAAATATTGCAATAAAATTATTGTTTGAAAATTAATAGTATGTAGCAATTAATTTAAATTAGACCAATTATAAATTGTCATAGTTGAATTTTATTCTTATATTACTATCTTAAAATAATTTTTATTTAATAAGTTAATTTCATTTCTAATTATCATGATTAATCGTCAAGTAATTAATAATTATAAGGCTAGTGTAAATGACACCATTGTTTGGAAAATAAGGAAACGGTCTTAAATTAAGAGAATGAGAATATAGCACTAGATAGGCGTCAGTCATTATACATAGTCCTGTGACTTGCCGAGACTTGTGTTTTTTATAAATGGTTGCATTGAACTGATCACTTCGACCTCTTTTTGAGGAGGCATGCTTTCTCCCAAAAAAAGTTATTGGACTATTTTGTTGCGTTTCTTAGAGAGAGTTGTTTCGCATCCTAAGGTATTTTCTACCTACTCACCTGTGTCGTATCAGATAAATTTAACATTTTACTTAAAGATCTTTAGAGTTTTCTTTGAAAATATTAATTATTTAAAAACTATTTATTATAATTATGAGTAAAGTTACTTTATTAGATAAATTATTCCTTTAGTATAAAATTTAACTATGCCACTTTATAGTTGGTCTAATTTGAATTAATTGCTTTGTATTATTAAGTTCAAATAAAATTATTATTTTTAACTCAATATTTCCCAAAATATGTTGAAAAGAAGGAAAATTATATTTTCTTAGTTGGAGAGGACAAAGTGTTATATATGCATATAGTTGAGGGAGACAAAAGTGAAATTTACCCTTAAGCAACGATGTGATACTATTTACTATGAACCATTACTTTTAAGGTCAATTCTGTAAAATACACAGAACTTTAGCTTTTCTTAACTCTCATCTAAAAGTTTATGTTGGAGTATTACTTTAGAAATTGGTATTTTACTTTTCATTCAAATAATACATTCAAATACATACTAAGATTACTTTGAGTGTCATATAGATAGACCCTCCTAAACATTCTTAACACTAGGACGTGGAAGGGGGAGATGTGGCAATCTCCAACACAACCTTATAATATAAGATGAATTTGACTCTAAATTAACATGTTGTTATTGAGTTTTAATGAGTTTAGATAGGGTTGGGTCAATATTGTAGAATAGTAATAGTTGTGCTGCACCCTGTTACTTGTAAATGGAGTATCCGAATAACCCAAAAAAGATAGTGACCAACCTATAATAGTTATAATTCAACCACACAGAAGGTTAATTATGTTTTATTAAACTTATGGGTTGTCCTTTGTAATGTCACTGTTAAACTTTAAATTGTGAAAAGTTGAGATGGAAGATGTGAACAATACACTCTCTATTTAGATTATGCATGTCTAATATGTTAATTATGTTCTGATAGATGAGATGTCATTGATAGGTCCTTTACAAAATTCTCCATGTTTAAGTTAAATATTTTAGTTATTTGACATATTTTAAGGTTAGATTGATTGGGTTGCACTATTACTTGATGGTGTTTTGGGTCAACCTAGTTCAAATTAGACCAACCAACTGTGGGGAACTAGAAATGTGTTAGCGTGGAGTTAGAATTATAGAGAATCATATTGAAATATAGGGTTCAGGTTGGCAACTTTTGTTATACACCATTCTTAAGTTGATCCTAATCCACCCAACCCTTGTCAAGGGTGTTCGCGCATGAAGAGATTTTCAGAAAAGCCACTTTAGATGCAAATTTTTTTACATATTGTCAACTTGAGATGTTCTCCCAAAACCACCACTGATATATCTTTGGAACAAAATAATTGAGAAGCTAGAAGTTTGAGTAAGCTATGTCTACATAATGGAAGAGCGTAATTGAATTTACAGAAAATCTCTGCAAACCTACTTAGACATTGGTCCCAAAATAATGTCTATACTTGTTTTACTTGAAAATTGTCCACCTACTGAATTCTTGTTACAAATTTTACACAAGCAAATCAGTTAACAAAAATAAATCACAAACTAAAGTTAATCTTCAAAACTATTCGTGAAAAGAAAAAAAAAACCTTAAAATGCATCATCAAAATAAACCTCTCTAGTCTCAGTCACAATTTCTCCTATTTAGCAAAAAAGAGGGATCTAGATTCAGAATCCTATATTTCTGGTGGGGTGTTTTCCTTAGAGTTGGGAACCACCTGTGAAGATCTGCTGCCATGGTTAAGGTTTCATGTTGTCTGAACAGCCCTCTTCAGCTTCTGTCATCATTTTTCTTACATTCTGTATCGTCTCAGTTTGGCTGCATCAGCCGTCGCCAATCTGCTGTTCCTTAGCCGATGGACACCTAACCACATTATAGCCTGGTCAGATGAATTAACTATTCCTGCGTACCATTGTAAAATCTTGCTGGGCAACTGACTTAAGTTTATGTCTTTGTCAACTTTCCTAAACCTAGATGTCTTATGTCTTTGCCAACTTCACTAAACCTAGATGTCTTGGTTTGGGCTTGGACAGGAGTTATGAGCATTTCTATTGGGGCTTAAGCCAATTCGCCAACTTGGAGTCTGCTATACTAAAACTTTTTGAATCGTGAATCATGCATTTCTACCGTAGCATTAGCTTTCCCGTGTTATTATCTGTATTCAGTTGCATCTAAGTAATGCAATCAACTGTTTAATACCTGTGTCATCGCTTCAAGTCGAAGAAAATAGCATGTTTCATCACACCCCTAAATGAGAATATGCTCTTTGGTTGACTACGTTTTCATCTCTTCCCTTCTGCCTTTGCAGAACTCTGCCGTAGTCGATAATGAAGTTATCAGATCTATAATTCACTTGTTTCTGGAAGAAGATAAACCGACCAAGTGACTTGTTCAATCTTCATATGGTGCAAATGCAAGAAGGTTATGTTTTTGAGTTGGATTGCATCTAACATGGCAATGGGTGTGTACTTTCTCTATTTCATTATGGCTTGGTTTGATATGGAGTTGTTAAAAACATAGTTTGATTCATATTGAAGCCGTTTGGCAGCAGCTCCCGACACATTGGCCCCGTAATTTGCTAACTTAAAAGGTTGCGATAATTTGATGCAGGCCAATGTTCTCTCCTATGGGTTCAGATCCTGAAGATGTGCTCTAGATGATGATCATGGAAATTTTTGTACATTCTGGATGGAGCCCTTGAGCTACAAATTGTTTTGTCCGAACTTACCAAATTCAATTATGCGAGAAATTGTCGCGTAATGGTCATATAGCTTATTGTTGGTTGTTAATCAATTATTGATATTTAAATGTGTAAGTCAAAAGAAAAAATAAATAAATTTTCCGTATTTATTTCACCGAAAGTCGCACCCAAAAAAATAGTCAATTTGGGACTCAGCATCGATGACTTGTTTGAAATAATCAATTCATGATTGCTTGGTGGCTTTTACATATTGAAATTTGCGAGAATTTCTGGATACTTCTGCTTAACAATCTATTATGCTAAATGTGTTTATTTCTTTCTTTTTTCCTTTTTCCTTTTGTTTTCTTTTATTTGGGGGGTGTGGGGAGAGGAGAGAAAGGGAAGGGAAAGAAATGGAACAGACATATATATGATTTGAACTAGAGCATGATGTCTTTGCAACACAAAAAAGAGTTTAGTGCCGTAATTTTGATTTTATAAATGCTACATGCCCTTCACTAAAGAAAATATGTTAATCACTTGTATTCTTTTTTATTTATTTTTAAGTATAAATTATTGTTTGTCATTTGTACATAACATAAAAATATAGCACCTTAGTAATATGATACTTTTTTAATTAAACCAAGTAGCTGGACAACCCTATAAGGATGTACCATATTTAAATCCCTAGAATGCATATTCTTGCCAACACTATGCATTAGTAAAATAATAATCACAACTATAACTTCTTTGTAGAAGAAATTAGCAAATCAAAAGAATATCATGTATTATTTCTATGTTTGGGGATAATTGGAAGAAAAAAAAAAAACAACTACTAGAATTTTTTATTTTTTAATTTTATCTTTTTCCATTTTTATTTCCATTCTCGTCCAAATTTTGCTTCCGGAGGCACTTACATCGGAGATGTCAGCATTAACCATTCACTGCTCACCCACTTGTCTTTGCCTCTCTGCAATTTTCCACACACAAATCAAATCAAAACATCAATGGCGAAGAGATCTTCCTCTTCCTTCCTCGTCTCCCCTCTCTCTCTCTTCCTCCCCAGAGGCGACGCTTTCCTATACCTCATCGCCCTTCTCTCCCTCTTCTCCTTCCTCCTCCAACACCTCTCTGCCTCCCCCACCGCCGCCCACCCCCACTTCGAGGGATTCGACGCCGATGAAGATGAAGATTTTTCCACCGGAGACCACAAATCCGACGGCGTTATTCCTCCTCTACGCTCCGCCCCGCCCTCCATTTCCCTTTCCACTTCCACCCCCGAGTCTCACCACGGTCCCCCCGATTCCGTTCCTTCGCAGATTCAATCTCCCACCTCCGATCAGAATTCTGATTCGAATCCCAAGCCCGCCTCCACGTCGTCGTTTGATTACTGGGATGAGGATGAATTTGAAGGCATTCCTCCTCAGAACTTAAATCCACCTACCGACAGTCGGGTGGTTCCTGAATCTGCTGCCACTGGGTCGGAATCTGATTCTCATTCAGGACCCGAGAATTTAGAGATGGACCCGAAATCGGATGCGAAAGTTCCGAAGAAGCTGACTTCGTATTGGGTTGAAATTATGTGTGTTTCGTTTTTGATCATGTTTACGATCAATTATTTCACGGGGAAAAGAGAGAATGAGAATCTGGCGTTGGCGTGGGCGAGTAAGTTTGCAGCCGAAGACTCCATTTTCGAGAAGAATTTTAGCTTGTTAGGAGTAGGGGAGACTGACGACTCCCCGCTGTTGTTGAAGGAAGGACAGAATGTGTTTAAGTTCTATGCTAGTGGGAGGAGGTTCTGCTCGGGATTGCTGGCCACCATGGAGCTCAAAAGTAGGCATGATTTGATTTCGAGGTTGTACAATATGGTGGTGCCTTGTAAGGATGAGATCACATTCGAGGTTTATATGAATGATGATGCGATGGATCAGATGGTTTTTGCTTTGGCAAGAAAGAAATTGGTGAAGACGATGCAAAAGGAGATGATGGACCTGCAGAGGTTTGCGGGATTGGTGACACCTCCAAGTGGGAGGAAGTGGGTGGCAGAGGAGCTGCAGGTAGTGTCGGAATCCAAGGAGGTTGCAGGGGATTTGATCACTGATGTTGTGCTTGATCAGGTAGCGGTTTTCTATTGTACCTTCCTTAATATTTGCTTTTTACTTTCGTTTGTGTATGTGTGCCTTTATTGTTAATTTAGTTCTTGGATCATATCTTGAAAGTAATCGACTAATGGTATTATGAATTCTTTATGCTGGAGCAATTGGAGTTTGGAGGATGTCAGTGATTAGCTTGTCAAGAAAAAGTCAACAAAGCATTCACATGCCTGAGTGTGGGTGTGCTTATTATTTCAAGTCTTTCTTTATATGATTATGAGTCTTTAGTTTAATTGTGTTTGTTATTAAGAGTCTTAACCTATTTGGGAAGTGAAAGTAATGTGATATTATGATGAAGACTGACCCAAAATGTATTAGTTAGAGTGGCACCTTATGCTTCCAGGCTTGGAGGTTCATAGAAATTGTTTATTGTTCTCTTGATGAGTACCTGAGCAGAGAGAGCTATAATATTTCTGGGAAGTGATGGTAGGAATCATTAAAGAATGCTACTGTTTGAATGCGAGGATTAATAACTATTATGGGAATATGGAGCTCAATGAGGAGGCTGTCCTTATCTTTAGTGGGTCCAGGGCAGTGGCACACAAGTTTGGTCAACTGATTGCCTTTTTTCCTTCTGTAAAAGGTTGAGATATTTGGCCCAGAAACTTAGCACATCAGGTGTTCTGAAAATCGTGATCTTTTTTGTTTTCCTACTTTTGGTTTTTTCCCTTTTCAGGTTGAACTGTTTTGTCCTTCTCAATAGAAAGTGTTGGTTTTAGCTTGTCTAAAATTTGGGTTGCAGAAGATTAGTGGTTATAAATATACTTGTGGAGAAGCACCAAAGGTTTAAGCTTCATTTGCTGGTTATGATAAGCTGCTTTTCTTGTTCTTTCTTTTTTTTTTAATTTTTTTGTTTGCCCATTTTTTTGCTTTTTTTTATAGATTAGTGTGCATATGTGTGTTGTTGGTAGCCTTGCAATCAGCTAGATCAAAGTAGTTAGGCAATCCTGATTGAGCTTAGGACCATCAACTTACAAATCTCAACCTTGAAGTAATTTGAAAAAGTTATTTTGACTGTTCTGTTTATCACGACATGGAATAGATTAAGTTATGGCATATGCTGTGCATTGTTTCTTATCATCTGCATCAGGCTGAAACTACTGAGAGCCAATATTATGTGTTACAGAGTTGCTAATTGGAAAAGCATCTTTGGAAAAAACTGGCTTATGCAAGTTCTTCTCATGTGGTGGGGGGGAGATTACAGAATGATAGAGATGTTTACTATTGTTTTGAGTTAGTTTATAGCAGTTTTATCAAGAGCCGATGTTAAGTTTTGCTGAATACTTGGGGAAGTTCTTTTTCCTTTAATTGGTACATAATTCGGTGGTGCATTTTTTCTTTTTCTCTTTTTTTTTTTGAATTCGGGGGGGCGTGCGGCGAGGATACTGAGTTATTGTCAAGTGATACTGTGTCTTTTGGGTCTTTGGGTTTGATTTTATGCATAATAAGCTTTTTGTGGACTAATTTCAACTGGGCAAAATAGCACCTTTAAGCATTTGGGTGATCAAGAAAAACATGTACTGTGGAACTCATGTCAAGTTCTGAAACAAACAAGATTCGAAAAGTCCTTTCCGCCGGGGAAGTATACGAAAAGGCATTATATGCTTCCTTAGCTCCAGTCTATCTCATGATTTCCAGCCATATATCATTGCAATCTCCCAAAAATCTTGTATATTTCTTTCTCCATATCCATATCCATTATTAATCAGTGCCTTATCTAACGCTTGCATCACATTCTTTGCATAAACCATTATCCTGTTTCGCACTTGGCCACTTGATGTGTACCATTGATATTGCTATCTTCCCCAAAGTTTGCTGTATCATGTATTTTATACCGCCAACACACACACACAAAAAGGAAAAAACAAAGATGAATTGTTTATTGTTACAAAAAGCAGAATTGAATAATGCACTACAGTTTCTCTTGATGCTCCTTGATCAATGTAATTATAATGTTCTTTTGGAATTTGTGAAGGTTTTTGGTGATAAAGCTTTCGAGAAATTTGGAAAAGGTTTCATCTCAATGCATTTCTCTGATCAACACTTGGGCTCGAACAAGAAGATGCTAGTGTTTAAATTTGCTCTCCCTGATGCTAACCACATGGCTGACATGACTCGGTTGGTTGCTCTTGTACCTTATTACATCGATCTAATTGGAAGATACAAGCTCAGCTCACATGTAAGTATAATCATACATTTGGAAGATTACACATTTTGCTATAAATATTTAATTTATCCAAATTTAAGCATTTTCATGTAATTTGATCGCCTGTCTTGACTTTCATATTATTTTGTCACTTGTCTGAACTGTGACGTGCCTCAGGCTCGATCTAAAACAGAAGCAGCCAGATCAAAGGTTGCCCAGGAGATTTACAAAGAACTTCAGAATGCCAGGCAAGAAGCTTTGCAGAAAAAGAAGGCTGAGCAGAGAAAGAAGTTGGAGGAGGCTGAAGCGAAGCTAAGTGCTGAGGGTCTCCGAAAGAAGGAGGCTAAAGAGCGTGCCCGCCAAATGAAGAAGGCCATGCCAAAACTCAAGATGACTAGGGCTCATTAGATCCTAAGTTCCATCATAGGTGTTGTATTGGCATGTCTATTGTTGTGAGTTACAGTAATTTGCATTTGGTTCACCCAACTGAGGGAAGATCTTAAACAATCCATTTTTTTGTACCTTAGACTTGGAGGCAGGTAGTCTTCCCTCAGCTTGACCACTTCTGTGGTTTCTATATGTAGCCATAGTTCTAGTATGAAGAAACAGTTAGAGCTCTCTTAGCAAATTCCATGAGAATTAGAAGGAATGAAATGGATTGAGGTGGTTACTGTGACTGCTTTAAGAGAGTCGTTTAGACATAACTGCAGAATTCCAGGATTTTTTGGGGTAGGTATCATTGAGTATTATTCCACTCAAACACTTGACAAATAGCGATTTAGTAAGATGCTGCAAAATTGTCATGTAACCTTGTGAAAGTTATATTACTTTCTAAAGCATGCTTTGTTTCATGTTGTCCTTTTGATCACCTAATCTAAATACATATTGTTCTAGTCGTGAAGCTCGGGCTGCCATCTTCAAAGGTAAACAGATGATGATTTGGGATTAAAATTGTAATGCCACTTGTTGGCTAATGGTCAAATGCTAGTGATTTGTGTCATCCTCGTTTCTTCAAAGTGAGTGTGATACTTGCTAAACCAGCAGCAATGAGCTGCTAATACTTGCAGAATGAATAGTTATCTGCCGTTTGCTTTAATGACTCACATTGAGTCTCCAGCAGGTTTAAATAGACTTGCGTACTTCTGAGTGCCAAAAATATTAACATAAATCACGAGTTTATCCAACAAGAACAGCATAAATTTACATGTTTGCCTAATAATCATCGTCAAATTATGGTCAGATTAGCATCAGACAACAAATAAAGGCTAGAAAATCATCTTGCTCTTTGATTTGCTTCTATTCTTTCCAATAAATTCTGAAGGTCCATTTGCATAGTGATCTTGTATGCTATAGTATACCCTTCACCTAGCTCATCTCATTTTTAATAAACATCTTTACCTCGGTGACAGTATTGCCTGCCACATTACTACATTAGCACAAATTGCAGTGCTTTTCAGTGTGATTCTTACCTTCTAAGTGAATTTTCAGAGAAAAGATCCTGGAACATTTTCCTGAAGAATACTGCAAGAGTCGAACCCACAATTGGCCAAGTGGTAATGATTGCAATGTATACAAGCACCCACAAAGATTTTTGGTTCTGATATGAAACCTGATTTAAGCATTTCTCGACAGGAGCAACCACGTCATTGATATCTTGTTCTGGGGACCTAGTATTATCTGGACGCTGGCTGATGCCAATCTTCGAGTTTTGTTTTTCTTGGGCATTCCCTTCTGCACAAACTGTATCTTCCACCTTATGGTGTTCGACTCCTACATCAGCTAGATCATTGCCTACTGCAGCGACAATGCCATTTTCCAGAACATTTACAGATGGGGCCTGATCAATTGATGTTTGTAGAGGATTTGCAGAGGAAACTGGCATCTGCACCTGACAGGCCATACGTTTTTTTCAGTTCAAATATTGTTGAACCTAACGATGTGGTAAATGATGACTGCAACTTTATGAACAAAAATTCTTAAAAAGTGTTTCTGCACTCATGCTATCTTAGTAAGACTTTCAATACAGAGCCCACACTAAACATTGAGGTTCGCATTTAGGCAAGGGTAAACAGCTGAATCATGTGTCTGTATAGGTCTGAAGCATACAATTTCTCTAATGATCAGTCAAATGGCTACTCTACATGAGGGCAAAAATTCAAGTGCATGGACTTAGCTCCAGAACCACTTATTTTTGCTTTTCTGTCAAAAATACGACAAAGTCTGAGAGATTATGAAATCAGCAAATGTTACTTCACCTCTTTTTTCCGGTGGCTCGGTGGGCTGGATTTCAAAGCACTGAAGAATTCGTCAACCGCCCTTACCCACCTACAAGAGAGAAAAAATTACTGAAAAGAACACCAATGTAAGGTGTATTATGTGTTTTAATTGCATGTAATGTGTAGCTTGGTTATATGACACCCTAGCAAATGTCAACTCGAAGATAGTTTCCAAGTTTGATAACCTAAGTAGGCGATAAAATGATGGAACTAAAAATGATCATTCAAACAAAGAATGCAACTATTTGAAAATGCCAAAATACATATCAGAACATCAATTTACCAGACACTTTTTGCAGTCAATCCTTCAAAAAATGGTAGGTGCCCTCCATGTTGTGTGGTAGCCAAAACAACATTATTATTTAACCTGCGAATATCATTGTTTGATCGGCTATCATAATCACATATATAGTATATATATGCAGGAACGACAAACAAAAAATCATGTCTTATAAAAAGTAAATGCGAGGACAATCTTAAATATCTATACATATACAATATAAAACAAGTGTGAATGATAAAAATATTTGTTCCCATTGTGAAAAATCAATCATGTCCTTACTTAACTACTCTTGCTTGCTTAATCACAAATAAGAGTTAGTTAGGGAACAACAAACTTCTATTAGGGAAGAAATCATTTAATAGAAGAAACAAATTAAAAAAAGAAAAATTAGATTCCTAAATCCTCTACACTACTTAAACATAAATCTAGACCAAACAATTTTTCAATCAAACAAAAAAAAAAACAAGGAAAATAATATTTCCAAATGCAATTTGCATTGCCAGAGTAGAAAGTAGATACTCTTGATACTCAATTTTTTTCCACCAAACATTGAAACTCTTCACAAATATTATTATTATTTTTGTCTTTGAAGATAGTCCAATACAGTTACAATCGGCATAAGAAAGCAGAAAAAAAAATTTAAGATAAGAAAATCAATTATTTTAAATAAAATGATCGGTTATTTTAGAATATATGTCATTTGTTTCTATTCATTTGTAGTGCTATTATAAGATAAACTAACATATGAATTCTTTTCATAATAAATTCATCAATTGTACTTCCTATGACTCATTAATTCTGGGCAAAGTTTCAAATAAAAGTAGAAAAATGAAAATTTTAAGTATGTTTACAATATTTCGTCATAATTAAGGGGAAAAAGTTTTCATTTTAAGAACCTACGGCTTAAAAACAAAATAGAAGCAATAAGTTAGGAATATATATGGGTTTACACTAACTCAAAATATCATATTCTA
Source organism: Paulownia fortunei (assembly GCA_019321725.1). NCBI lineage: Eukaryota > Viridiplantae > Streptophyta > Magnoliopsida > Lamiales > Paulowniaceae > Paulownia > Paulownia fortunei. Next base: position 26,094,270 of record CM033106.1, on the reverse strand, counting down.
TTCGAGATATAATTTAGATTTTAATTTCTTTTATATAATGAGATTACTTCAAGTAAGAAAAATAATTAATTCTATTAAGCATTTGTAAACATATCACTCTCATTGGTTAAATTCAACACAACCACTTGTGTTTTTGCCAAATACTTCCTTTAAGCTCAACTGCTCATAGTCTTCATCTCTTTCTTTAACATAACATCAAATAAAGAAATAAATATTCTCAAGGTTCATGTCTGAAAAAGTAGACTAAATACCTGCACTCATCCCATGGAATTGCTTCACTTGTACATACTGGATCATCTAAAGAACTAATGCAGAGAAGGGGTACCATTACACTTCCCACATAATTACAACTGCTACACTGCCTGTAATACGTATCCACTGTCTGGGAAAACAGAAAAATGATTTTCAGTCATTGAATTGAACATCACCCAAAAGGACAAAACAACCCCACTACTCTACTATTATTACCTCACAATTAGCAAGAAAACGAGTTGCAGCATCGTCGAAGTCCCGAACAGAGCGTGACTGTGAAAATAATATAGTAAATGGTTATGTTCCATCTTCATCAAACTAGCAAGAAAATTAGCTCTATGTTGAACTGAAATAAATTATGTGCATAAAGGTCAGTAATAACTTTACTTGAGGTTTAAAAAATACTTAGTATAGATCTATATTCTTCTATACTGATGCACCTAGTTTGGACTAATTTACATGTTCTATTTGGCAGCCCACTAAAGAAATGCGGTTAATTTAGATTGCGTGTTACTTGTTGTTTTTGGTAGGCTTTTTAGTGGTTGTTTTGTGACTATAGTTATAAGCGTATGGATCACAAAAGTGTGAATTTGTCTAGTGCTACAGTGTGAGATTCGCGAATTTCGAGACATCACAACCTCCTATAAGTTTGGACCACATGTAATGGAGGATTGCAATGCTCTGGGACCATTAAGCATTACCCAGTGCTCCAATACAAATTACTAAACACAAGTCAAATTGTCGGAGTTTCATGCACTAAACTAAGGCTGTCAAAGGCTTGGGGAGTTGGGGAACAGCTATAAATAATTTTTGGGATTCAAGTAATTTAAACTGTGTTTGAGCAAAATAAAGAGAAAGCAGTGTCAAGATATTGTTGACAGAAGATAGATTACCTGTTTAACACCTTCCCAGTTTGAAAGACGAGAAAGGACATCCTGGTGCCTGTAAAATTCCACATTATCTAATCAAGTTGATTTACCAAAAGAATAACACTCTGAAGTGAAGTGAAAAAGAACATACAAATTTGCATAATCTTTCAAGCCGACGGTCAGAGCTTTGTTGTAGAAACGTTGCACAAGTCTACGCCTCAAGAACCTGTCACATATCTGGAAAGAAGAGGAGGAGAAATCCAATTTATAATCACTTAACAGTGTCATTTACAAGTCAACAAAAGCAGTTGATCAACATCATCAAACCTCCACCTCTTGCAGCTCAAAGAAATAACTTCAGAAAGTAAGATGAAGAACCAAAGAAAAAAATGAAAGAAAGATGAAGACTATAGAAAAATTAAAGATTTAAGAGTACTAACCAAAGAGTCCCATGGAGAACAGATTGCTGCAGCTCCAATTATAGGAACATTAATTCCATCCTCGCCAAGATATTTAACCTGAAAAACCCATTCGAGATTATGACCGTATTCATAATGTAAGAGCTTCAACATACTTATGCAAGATTCATTAACACAGTGTTTCAAGACAAGTTCAAGTTAGTTTTGTGTAATTTAGGATTGCCAGTTGCAAGTGATTTTCAAGTTTTTCTAAAATAAAAGATAGGACCCAAGAAAAATATTATACATGATAAATAGCCAGAATGTGTATTCATTAGTGTATTTAACCTGAACAACCCCTAGCTAGTGCTAATTCTACATCTCTTACCAATATAAAATTCTGTCTCCATCTGAATTATAAAGGCTTGGTCCTACAGATACTAGACAATTTTCCCCGAAAATAGAAACCAAATATGCAAATATCAATAATATGATAATAACAGCAACTCAACAAAATGCATCTTACATAAGTAAGTGCATTCTAATGGACAATTTAATAATATGTAGAGAATTCCTTATACCAGAATATTAGCGCCAACGCTAGTGCCAACAGCAAATAGAGGAGCTTCAGGGTATTGGCAGTGAATATGGTGAATCACTGATCGTAAGTCCTCCGTCCGTGCAGCAGTATAGAAGACATCAGACTGTTTGTTTGCATGCAATCCATAGAGATATCATGGTCAAAAGTGAAATTTGAAGTATTGGTGTATGAACTGAACTTCATCCCAATTCTAGATAAAATTAAACAAATCAAGCGACAGAATCTGTTCATTTCATTGAAATTCCTTTTCAAGCTTTAGTCTATGTTGCTAAAGCCTTTTTTTTTACCCTAGAGAATTAGTTAGAATGGAATGGAACTTGTTGAATACATGCATATAGTTAGATTCAAGGACCATCATCCTGCCCTCAGGCTCCCCTCATTTACTTTATCCTCTTCCCTATGGTTACTATGCATCTGATCCATTAGTTTCTCCAAACTAAATGTCACAGTTAGACATCGATTATACATAATTCACACAAATGGTTTCAGTTTGGAAGGGACTAACAGAGTTGACATAATTGCAACATCAATGCGGTTGTATCTCCCTACTAAATCAATCGAATTTCAAGTGAAATATTTCAAAAGGGCCATACTCACAGTTATTGGTACACCCCCAAGTCCCCGATGATTGCTCACTACAACATTGTATCCACGCTTAGCCATCTTGAAAGCCAAGTGTTTGACATACTGTGTAGTACATAATACATGTCAAAATGAAAGATAGCAATTAATATAAATGTGGATAATAAGCTGAAAGTATTTGTTTTCTTCTATGAATGATCATGAAAACGACTAAACTTAAAAGAGGACATCTTCACACCATGTTGACTCTGACAAATAGCCCCATAATTTAAGGTAATTTGAGATCATAATTCTGTCAGACAGATTAGAATGTAAATCATAGCAAGTCTTCACGAGAATATAAGAGCCAAAATCCAAAACCTACCTAAGATTATTTTAATTTTCATCTTTAAACTGGCAGCCAGTCTAGTTACCTTCTTAACTTTTCCAGAATCTCCACTAACCGGACCAGAATTACCACAAGAGTCCTCTTTTGTTATCTGGAACATATAAAATAAGACCGTTCCCCAGTACCAATAACACTATCTCTAGATGTAGCACCAGTTACCAGATCAAACTTAAACCAGTAGAACATCATTAAAAAAAAAAAAAAACCACCACAGACATTTTAAAATTTATCTACTTCTAATTTAAATCTACAATGAAGAGCCTGTTTGGGGCTCATGCATCAGAGAATCAAATGAAGAGAAATGTGTACCCTTACAGCAGTAACTCATACCCTTACAGCATTGAAAAAAAAAAGAACTGGGAGGTGGTGTTAAAAAGAGCAAGATAGCTTACAGCAGAATCAGAAGCACTTGCTAAGCCAGGAATGATGATAATAATAGGATTTCTATCATCATGCTGCACTGCATCATTCACTTGAATGGCTGGTTTCTTAACTATAAAGAAAAGGGTCAAAATTAGTTACAAAAAATACAACCAACTCTCAGATATGCAAATACACAAATCTTGAAAAAAAAAAAAAGGAACTTCGATTAGTTGAAATAGATGTGATTCTACCAGAAGTAATAAAATATGCATCAGCAATTTGTCAATTCAGTTAGATGTCAATACAATTATTATTGACCAAGGTAGTGAAGGTACTGTCAGAGCATGTAAAAACGCGGAGAATATACACCAATGTTAAATTGTTTGAGGAAATAAATATTCAACACTATTACAGTACCAAAGAACAAGAATTACATAAATTTCCCACTTCATCTTTTTTCTTTTTTACTCAGACAAAGTTAAACTATGTTAAACAAACTTTTTAAGGCTTTCAATGGCCAACTTGGGTAGACTCTTTTCCATTTTGTTTGGGATGTAATATTATACCTTTAAGGATCAATTGCTTACTACTAGCTTAAAAATTATAGTTGGCATAGGCAAAACTTTATTTCTTTATACACTTAGCAATGCAAAGCCTCAACTATGTGGCTATGGATGTGAGCTGTTGTACCCTGCGGTTAGTCCTCGACTGTTTACGTTCTCTCGACTCAAAAGATGGTGATGACAATCAATGCCAACAATATCCGGTGTTTTAAAAAGGCATTCATGAACTGCAATTGGGGCTCACACGGGGAGCAGAGCAAGTTGTAAATTGCCTCAAGCCAATATTGGGGTCGATTCTTGTGGGGCGCATGTTGGTGTCTTCGAGACATGAGCTCAGGCTCTCAGGGTGTATGCCTTTTGCACCCAAATGATATGCTCCAGATATGTGTAAATTAGAAGGTTCTGTTTTTTTTTTTTTTTTTTTTTTTTTCAGTTTCAGATTGAGAAGATGCCAAATTTCTTAGTCAACAATTTTTAAAGTTCAAATTCGCAAAACAAAATATCATTCTTCTAAAAATTATGTTCGTTTATCTTATATTTGATATATTCGTAAAACAATTATCTATTTTATTTTAATATCTCAAGAGCTAGAAATGTCTAACCTTCTTATCTATGCTTTACAAAAAGTTAGGCAAAAGAGTTGCTACCTTCGGCATTGATGACCCAATCCAAAGCTATTGTTCCACCATCAGAGGTCGTGAAAAGCTGTCTGGAAACGCATCACATTAGTACTGCTTCGTTTAATGTTAACCAGGTCTCATAGCTAATTGTTTGATCCGACACAGGGTCTTCACAATTTTACTTCAAGAATGTGGAAAGTATGAATAAATTCTTGAATCAAACTTCACCTTCTGTAGTTGACTACGGGCGGGTTTCCGAAATAATGTACGAATGTAGTCTGAAGATGAGGACTACATAACCAGGGGGTCGATAAATACCTATTTTCAGTAAGATAAAAAACATAAGCAAAACCAACCATTTGCTTCAATATGACTCAAATTCTGACTTGTTATACAAATTTCATATGGTATCCGGATTCTGTTCGTGTCAAAAAAATTCTTATACCTTCCATGAAGAACTCTACACTTAGAAACGACGTCGCGGTAGAGTTGAGAGGAAGGATTGAAAGTCAAAGTCACAGGTTGCCCCCTGAACCCGGTGAAGAAATCTTGGAGGAAATGAATTTCCAGAAAATTATACAGAAGCACAATAATTATCAAACAAAGCCCCAAGAAATAGTGGGAAATTGGTATCAACAATGCCGCCCTGAGCAACAGCTCGTACGGCGATTCAGCCGCCGGCGATTCTATTGGATTGAAATAATCCATCACCGTCGGAAAACTATCAAAAAAAGAATATGTGAAAAACTGGAAGAAATTGTTTCTCCTGATATTACTAAGTACTCACTGTGTGTATGTGTGTAAAGATCAATCATCCTTGTATATATATATATAATATATATATATATATATATATATATATATATATATATATGGGGGGGGGGGGGGAAAGTCCAGTTTCCAGTTAGTTGGGGGCGGCTTTCAAATAGTGCGGCGGCCGCTCAGAATTGATTTTCTTGAAAGCCAATAAAGAAAAGTAGAAAAAAGACACATCCATGGGAATTAATAATAGGAGAAATTATAGCTCCTACTGGATTTTGGTGTAACCAGTCCACCATTTAGATAGTATATAATGAATTATTATAATAATATTTGTTAGGTAATTAATTAAGATTTAATCAAATTAATACTATAATTTGACCAACATATGTTCGAAAAAACTAATACAATTTGGAATTTGTTATGCACATAAGTTTAACTTTGACCAACCTACTCAAAACTAATCATTGCATTTAGTAGATAATTAAGTCGTGTTAAAGATATTTTTTTATCATAAAAGAAGATACATTTTTGGTATAGTTACCAAAACAGTGGAACATTCAACTTGTGGGAGTTTTATTGTAACTTTAGTGAAGGAAAATGTTAGTACCGTGACCATATGAGAATTTATTGGCTAGTGAATTAGCATTTTTTAACATTTTTAACTTATAAATTTCTCCGATACATTTAAGTTATAAAATTTTAAAGTTTGTGACAATTAATAATTATCAATGAAGATACAATTTAATTTTATTATTGCAATTTTATGTTGCATATTGACACGGTACACAAAATTTAGTAGAAGATCCCAATTGAAAAAAAAATAGAATGCAAATTACCCCAAATTGGTAAGCTCACAAATGAGTCCCTTATTGGCAGCATTTCTGAAGTGTAGAAAAAAAGAAAATATAAAAACAAAAAACAAAAGAAAAGGGAAAATTCTTTTTTGGAATAGGTAGCCGTTATGGCCGTTAATAAACACCTGCCGTAAATCCACGCCTGAAATTGCAAGAAATGCCTCCACTCCTCCACTTCCCTAGCACCGCATCCCACCACCTCCGCCGCTGTCACCACCACCACCACATCCGCACCTTCATAAACGCCAGAATCAAATGGGTCCGCGATCCCTACCTCGATACCGCCGTAGAGAGAGAAAAAAACCTCAAACCCTTGCTCTCTCTCAAAACCCTCATCCTTTCCCAGCCCTCCCAAACCCTACCACTCTCCACCATCTCCCCCTTAAAACCCTATCTCCACCTCCCCACCGCCGCAGAGAAATTCATCCAAAATTACCCCTTAATTTTCAAAATCTTCCTCCCTCCCAACAGAACCAATCCACTGCCCCACGTTAAGCTTACCCCTAAAGCCCTCTCCCTTCACTACGACGAGATGTTAGTACTTGGTATGTCTCATTATCGAAAAGACGTGGCCGAAAGGCTGGCTAAGCTTTTGATGCTCTCGCGAGCTGGAAAGCTTCCGTTGTATTTGATTGACATGTTTAAGTACGATTTGGGCTTGCCTCATGATTATTTACTGACGTTGTTGCTGGAGTTCCCGGAGTATTTTCAGATTTGCGATATGGGTTTTCAGGATTCGAGCGGGGATGTTGTTTTCGGGTTGGAGTTGGTTTCTTGGAGAGATGATTTGGCGGTTTCGGAAATGGAGAAGAAGGGAAGAGGAGAGGTGGAAAGCGGAAGGAGGATTAAGTTTTTGATGAATTTACCAAGAGGATTTGATTTGGAGAAGAGGGTGCTGGAGTGGGTGGATGAGTGGCAGAATTTACCGTACATTTCTCCATACGAGAACGCCTTCCATTTAGCGCCAAACAGCGATCAGGCGGAGAAGTGGGCGGTGGGGGTGATCCATGAGTTGCTGAGTTTGCTAGTATTGAAGAAGACGGAAAGGGAGAATGTGTTCTCTTTGGGAGAATTTTTGGGGTTTGGTCGGCTGAGGTTTAAGAAGGCTTTGGTGCATTTTCCCGGGATTTTTTATGTGTCGAATAAGATAAGAACACAGACTGTCGTTTTAAGGGAGGCATATAGAAAAAATCTGCTGGTTGACAAGCACCCTTTAATGGTTATGAGAAATAGGTACATTAGTCTCATGAACTTGGTGTTGAGAAGGGGTAAACCAATTAGAGCTGGAGTCATTGGGCATAGAAAAGGATCAGCTTCTTGTTCTAAAGGAGGCAAAAGGAAAGATGACTACAATCGATTGAGGAGAAGCGATGATGATGAGGATTAGGAGGCCAATGTATTAATATTGGCAAATGAAGGTGGTGGTATGATTAAACCGGACAACAGCAAAGATGATGATGACGACAACAATTACATCTCTATGATGGGTGGTGGTGAGCATTTGTTGCATACTTTCATTTAAAATTTACCAGTGATGAAAATGAAAGTGAATCATGGGAATTAGTTCAACATCAATCAAATAGCAATGCTGCAATCCCACTATGGACCGAAAGAACGTTTCGAACTGTGACATAAATCCTGAAATGTTTTCCAGAAGCTCAATTGGATATTATCTAGCTCGAAATACCAGACTGCATCCGCGTGCCTCCTCTCGTATGAAGAGCAAAAGTATGGAGTTTTGATTGCTTAAGAAACTGGTGGCAGGGATGTAAATGGTTTCCAAGAACCTGGGGAGTGCCAGATTTGTGAAAAAGCATGTTTTCCATACATATTCTCGGACATTCTTATTCAAATTGCAACTCGCTTACTGTATTATCAGATAGAAGGATAGGGGAGGAGAAATGAGATTGCAGAAAAACCACCGAAAGGGTATGGTCTCTTATTATAGTATAGTCATTCATCCTTCTCTGTTGTCAGAGTTTTTACAAACTCCTGAGTTGGTCAGAAAATACAACTGTTGCACAACATGGGAAACACTATTATCAGAACTTTATAAGAAGGAAACTGCACTTGGATTATTTGGCACAATTTCTTGTTAATTGTCTGTCTATCTAGTGTTGTTGTCATGGTTAGAGTAGCTAGTTGCTGCATCAGACAAGGATGATTAGACAATCAAGCTTTATGTTTACTTTGTTCTTAATTTAGGACTGTTGATGTACTGCACTTAGCTAGCTTAGCATGGAATAGTTCGCGGGGTGTAAATGTCTTAGACTTTTCCCATATGTGGATGATTAAGCTGAGCATAACTAATACTATAAACCAAATCATTCGGCCAGATTAATAAAGTCAAAAAGAACAAAAATAAAATCCTGACCTATCAGGTGGAATATAGATTTCATACAATTTTTTTGCTAGAAGTTCTGAAAATTAGGTTTGGCAAGTAATCTTTGAAAAACTTTCCGACTATAAATGATGTTACTAGTTAATCATAGATGGTCTGTAATTACTTTGAAAGAGATTATTGGAAAATTTATTTATGAAATCACCACTTTCTTACGAGTTTCCGACTCCAATCCTTTACAATCATAAACACCCAGGTACGATGGACCCACATGAATTGTTAGGTTGTCTTGGACCTTTAAAGGGGTGGAGCCAGGATTTTAACACGGTGGCGATTTTTAATTAACAAATTATTTTTTTTTATTGAATTTGTTTTTAACTAATTATTAAAAATTAAAATATAAATATAAATTTAATACATTATACTTATATATAAATATTTTATATCTATTATATTTATACAAGTATTTGAATAAAAACTAACTTATAAATGTAAATATTAATCAATTATAATTCAATCCAACATAAAATAAAAACTATTTAACAAGAATTTAAAAATTATTTTATAATCATTAACCAAATTAAATTAATTTTATATCACAAAAAACCTACACTTATGAATTTTTGTGAAATAAAAATTAGTATAATTTCAAATAATAAGCAACAAAAACGGAATCAAATAAGTTAAAAAATAAAAAAATCACAATAATGAGTAATTTTTTACTAAAATATCCATATTTTTAGAAACAAAATCATAATAAATTTTGAAAGTTAGTACAAATACATTTTAAAACTTTGTATCAATAATAAATCCCTTTACCTTAATTTTTTGAAAAAATAAAATTTTAAAATTATTTTAGAACATTTCTAAATTTATTAAATTTATATATTCAAAATAGGATTATGAAAATTTAAAGGGACAGTTGGAATAATTTAATTATTATAGAGGGAGCAAATTTTTAAATTTATTAAAATTTGTATATTAAAATTGTAAATATAAAAAATTAAGGGGGGGCGAGTGCACCCAGCCGTCCCCCCTTAGCTCCGCCATTGCCAGCAGTCGCCCCCCAACTCAATAAAATCTTAAATTTAGTATAAATTTATTAAAATTTAAAATTTTATCCTCATAAAAAATTAAAGATATATCTTTATCAATTGCTTTAAAGTAGAAAATTCATTTCACCCCCTCCCCACCAATATAAATTTTTTGACTCCGTTCCTGATCAGATAGTAATCCTAACTAGTAGCAGATCCCGAATCTACAACTCCGTTCTATAAATTTTATTTTTTTTGTCTCCCAAAACATAGGCAAGCGAATTTAAACTACATTGCGCCATAGTACTACTAACCACATACGTTTGAGATAGCCAATGTAATAAAGTTTTCGAACAGAAACAGAAAGCCACATTGGTCCAATTTGGTTTAATAATCGTAGGTTGTCCATAGTCCATTCCCATAGTTGGACTTGGGCTAGTCTAGTTGGGTCATGAACTATTAAATTCGTTTTGCTAATGCAACTTTAATTTTTTCTATTTCATTGGATTCATTTCAATTTTACCTAATATACATCCCTTCACTATCGTAATCCAAGTCCAGCAAAGCTCAAGTTGGGTTTTTATTTCTTAGTTGAAGTCCAAACCCAATAGGTCAAGATAGACTATAGTTCATGGTCCATTAGGGTTAACAAATCAAATTATTCGATAATACTCCGTTCGTCGTTTGAACTCTATTTGTTAACTTAACAAACTCAATTTGAATATATTTTTCGTTTCTATAAGATTTGAATCTTGACTCAAACTCGATTTAATTAGTAAAAAACATACGTAAAAAGATCAATATACTCAAGCTCGATTTGCGTTCGGTTCCATTAAAACTCAAGTTCAAATATAATTTTTTTAAATTTAATAAAAAATTAAATAAATTTAAATAATAACATGTTCGACTCGATTCGTCTTACACTTTTATGCGCCTTAACTATTCTTTACAGGGAACAAGTGTTCTTGTCCAATAACATGCTTACAAATCTTGATTTGCTAAATAGTTTGTTTTTTTTTAAAAAAAATAAAAATGATTTAGAAGGTTAACTTACAAATTACTCAATCATAAGTTTCAATTGAAAAGACGTAAATTTCTTGAAAAACAGGGTTTTAAATGTCTAGTCGATGAAGTTAAAAAGTCAAATTTAAGGTACACACTGGGGGACAAATTATCAATCGATGCAATTTTTTGCTTATTTTTCAATACCAAAACTTGATGCGCAAGACCTTAAAATCAAATCAAGCTCCAAATCATTGTGGACAAAAATGAGGGAAGGGACTCTTCTACTTCCTTCCTTCAGTAATTTTATTTAAATAAACAGTTCTATACATATATATATATATATATATATATATATATATACCTTTATAAAATTTGATAAATGCCAAGTGACGGGATATTTTTTTGTATCAAATTATTTATTATTTAAATTAATTATCATATTTTTTTTGAAAATTCTAATAGTATTAATAATTGAAATCTTATTTATTTAATATTGCTTTTACTGAATTGTTAAAAATGAACTAAATCATTAGTTATTACACTTAGAAAGATAGTTGAATTGATTGACTGCACGAATAAATTTCTAATTTTGGAAATGAAAGATTATATACTAAGGGATTGACTGTTGTCATTACACTAGAACCATTTTCTTTTTCCCAAAAATTGCGTTTGGAAAATATTTTTTTCAAAACAATTTCATTCTTCCCCAAAATAATATACATCAACATTATTTTATTATCAAATTATTATTTTAATTTTTAATATTTAAAAATATAATATAATTTATTAAAAAATATTCATATAATATCACTAATCAGATAAAAATTTATATTAACTAAGTATTTACAATAAAAAAGTATATATTTCCAAAAATACAAATTAAATATTATTTTCATCCGTTCTCGTATATAAATCCTTATCCCAAAATATTTTTCCCCAAAACAATCAAAATCAAAACAAATATTTCTTAAAGATAAATGTAGAAGAAGGGGGAAAAGAAAGAAGAAAAGGAAAGAAACAAAATAATTTAGATAAAGACAAACAATAGCCTATTAGTTGCACATTGTTGTCGAGAAACATGTTGTAGACCTCCATTATTAATGTCGTATTATTGCAATCTTCATATTCAAACAACCCCCAACCACCCCACCCCCCACCCCCACCCCCACCCACTTTTGTTCTTTCACCATTTTTCTCACGTGGGTATAGTATTGCAGTAGATTAATTTACAAGCAAATTCTAAATCTTCCACTCAAATTTAATTTGATTTGAAATTATATAAATTTTAATTTAAAAATTATCAAACCGAACTTGCAAATTTTCAAACTTAGTGACAGCTCCATTGGTAAGACTGTTTTCGAGTTTAATCAAATAACTAGTTGCCATTCTAAGTAAAATTATGTAGTATTGTAATTAAGCAACATCCAATAGGCATTTATACATTTCTTTTTTGTTACGCTAGAAAGGTTAGCTCTTTATTTAAGTCAAATCCCAATTTATTTTCCTTTTGGTTTAATTTTTATACATAATTAATGAAATTTAGATTATATTGTTAGTTGTTAATGCAGATCAATGACATAACCCTGTCTAGGACATGATGTATTAATACTATGCAATTAACAGATTAAGACAACTAGGTTTGCATCTTCACCAGTTAATCAACCTCGTCCAAAAGTCTTATTAATAAAGCAATATTAATTGAACAGTTGAGGATTATTATTATATTAAACATATGATTAATTTTATCCTTTAAATAAAATTAATCATGTACCAACATCCACATAAAAAAAAAACTAATAAAAAATAAAAAAAAATATTCATATTTTTTTTATTAAACTCGATTTCAAAATCTCATAATTACAAAATCTCGGAGGGACCCCTACATAAAAATCATAAGAAAACGTAAATCTAGTTTTAAATTCAAATACAAATTCATTTACTCCGACAGCATTTTGGATTCCTCCAATTTTAACAAAGTAATTACGTGAGCATGATTTGGTAAATAATACTATTAATTATTAATACCAAATGAATCTTTGACATTACAAAAAAAATAATAGTAATAAACAAGAAAAACGTGTTTCACGCATGGATCACGGCAATGATTACGCCACTCAAATAAATGGTTTCATGCAAGTTGATGTTTTTTTTTTTAATAGAAATTATTAAAATTGATTAATTATTGCCACATATCTTGACTCTTCCTCTTATATTTTTTTTTTATAAAAACACGTGGAATCGACGCATTTAATTATTTTTATATTATTTAATTATTCGATGTTATTCAGTTGTTATAACTACTCAGAAGTTAAATTATAGGAATAAATAAATTAATAATAATGTCCATATAGAGTCTTGGTTGGGGTTAAGGAACTTTGACAGATGTATTATATATTTTATGCATTGCACAATTCAACAAGTAAATTTTCTACGATAAGTACAATTGGGCAAGTTCCTCTAATTGGCCACAATTCCCAAGTTTAATTTTCTACACTCAACATATCATATTATATACTATAAGAGAAAAAATAATAATAAACAAATTGTTACATAACAATAATTATTAATTAGAATGTACGAGAATAGAGCAATATAATTATTATTGTTGCATAGTTAATTAATCTATTCTCATACATTTTAATTAATAATTATTGTTGCGTAATTTCAATTTGTTTTTTTTTCTTATCTTATAGTATATAATATGATATGTTAGAGCAATATACGTAAGTACCATGACTTCCCGCCCATTTTATTATGCGTAGTTAATGATTAATTGGGGCTTAAAACGTATTTTAATGCCTGAAAGTTTGATAGAATGACCATTTACAAAATATTTATTTTTGTTTAGTATTTAATAGTATCTCTACGTAATTAATAATGAAATTATTCGTATTTAATGAATTTAGAATTTTGGTGTAATTAATAATATATATTCGATCATTTTCTAATTAATTATTTATTCCGACTAGTTGGTAGTTGAAGACATTAAAGGGTGTCGTAAACTTTTGGAATTGGAAATATATTCAACTAAAGTGGGTTTTGTTAATGAGAAACTCATAATTTCTTAGTAATTAATCTTTTTATCATGGCTTATATCATCGCTAATGTTATTTTAGATTTGATTGTACAAGTTTAAAGAATATTTGATTCGTGGAGTTCCATTTATAATTATTATTATTAAGATATAGTATACTATATATATATATATATATATATTTAAAATCTTATAATTCAGAAGAAAATTGCATGAAAAAATGAGGACGAAATAGAATTAAGCAATTCTCATTCTAATGCTATTTAGAAATTTGTCCCCTAAAAGTTAGACACATTTATAGATAAAAAGAGTTAAGTAATCTGAAACTACATATAAATAAATAAAAAAAGGAGAAAACATAGTTTAAAAAAAATTAAGTGCTTCAATTATTATTCTGTAAAATAATGGTTAATTATTTGATGAATGCAAGGTTCCCTAGTTGGGAATTCCTTATATAAAACTAATTTCGTCACGTCTTGGCTACAACCCAAGAATCCAAAATTATTAATCTATATTTGCTACTATTTCATTAATAGTACTAAATTAAGTCAACCCCAAGACTTTCGTCATAATAATTAATAAAAAAATGTTGTAATAGTTTTATCTTGACATATATTTTAGAGCTTATAATTCTATAAATGCCAACTAAATTTGTGGATGTTGTGTTCCCTGCCGGCCATATATCAATTATGTACTTATATTATAATAATAATAATAATATCTATGCTACATTTTGTAATATCGGCTGTTTTAAAGACTGACAAATGTCTCATTTCATAAAATGAAATATTTATTTATCATCTACATATCCGATATATTATCTATCGAATATAATATCTCAAAAATTATATATATATATAGTTATTTATTTATTTATAAGATGGTTCTGAGATGGACTCAACTTATTTATTTATAAGATGGTTCTGAGATGGACTCAACTGCATATTATAGTTTCCATAATGGAAATCATGTGCTTGACATGTTGAACTTCCAATTTCCAACAACTTTCAAGAAATTCTTAGAAACATTCATGCTAACTTGTAATTGCAAGTAAGTTCATTTTTTAATATGAAATCAGTTGCAATTTGGTTGGGGGTGGGGGGGTGGGGCAAGAATTATTGAACAAGTTGCATGGATCTCCCTTGTCAGCAATATTTTTCAATATGACAACCTCAAAAAAATCAAATTAAAAAGTACTACTATCATAATAAATTGGACTTTTTCTACAATATATAGACCAAGTTTATTTTAGATCGTTGTATAAAATGAAAGTGGGTAGCTTTTTCTTCATTCCGAGGTTTTGAACTACCCCCACCCCACCCCATAATAAGTAGATAGAAAAATAGTGTAATGGAATGAGTAGGCTAATCTATATATCTAATTTTAAATTTTGTTATTAAAGTATGGATATGTATATATATATATATATATATATCTTACTTATATTGTGATTTTATTATTAATCAATAATTTATATATGTAGGAGGTGTAATATAACAACATAAAATCAAATCTTTCAGATTTACATGTAATATGGTTGAATACTATTTAAAGCAAATTTTAATGTTGCTCATAGTTAACATGTTATATGCACTAAATCTTCAAAATAAAAAGCGCATGCACTAAAATTTAGCCAGTTAAAACTAATTTATATAATAAATCACCTCATACTACCGAATTGATAAATTAAAAAGGAAAATAAAGATAAAATTTCACAATTTTTTTATCTAAAAATTTAATAACCAAATTAAAATATTATGTTTAAATAAAAAGAACTTCAATTATTGTTGTCAATAAGCTTTTCATTCTCAACGGCATAATTTGCACTGTGTCATCTACTTCTGCAAATAATTGAACACAGCGACTATTAATATTGAACAAGAAAAAAATAAAAATTAGTAAGTTGTTGATGTGTTACATTCAATTTGAAACAACCAACAAAAAACATACACTATATGTTCACCTGTCATTGATTTAAATATATAAATAAGGCAAGAAATATGAAATTTTAAAGAATATTTAGATAATTAATTAAAGTACTAAGGAAGAACAAACATTTCAATTCAATATCTTTACCAGAATTGAGATTAAGGTAATTGGAGGGTATATTTGTCATAGAAAGATACAACTATATTGTTATATTAATTAACGGGCAATCATGTTATTTCACTTTAAATCTTTTATTTAAAATTAATATTATATTTTATATTGTATTTTATAAATACATAATAAGTGCAAGTAAAATGTCCCTATATATATATATATATATATATGTATGTACGTACATACGGACGTTTGTCCGTAGTAATAATATTAAGTTATTTTCAACTCACTAAACTCAATTTTTATACTAAATGAATATTTTATTTTATTTTTTTTATTTTTCAATCATCACCTATTTATTTATCTATAAAGTTATTTAATTACTTATATTTTATTACTACTAATTCTATTAAATAAAAAATTATAAAAATAAGTATTACAATTAATATCACAATAAAAAAATACTATATTGCACACCAGGTACAAAAAAATAAATTTCACAAAATAAATGTAAAGACCAATACATTTTGGTTATTTAATTATCTATATCCATATCACAAATGATCAATTAATGCATCTCGAATTGTAAAATGAATATCTTTATCCTTGATTTGTCTATGTCGAGTAATAAATTATTGAAAGCGATCATTTCATCTATAACTATCTCAATTTTCGGAGTTGGCACTTCCATCCAATTTGGATCGGTGCATCAACATCACGTTCATTTTCGATTATCATATTGTGCATCAATGTACGTGGTCATTGTATCATGTAATATATGTTTATATCATTATTCATGTTCTATTTTACTTTTGAATTTAATACAAATAATATTATTTTAATGTATGTACTTATTATTGTTAATTATTATAATTTATCGTAAATATTGATTATTACAAATGTTATTGTAAATTAATAATAAAATTAAAATTAAATAAATAAAATTAAATTATAAATTAATTAAATAGACAATATAAGATACAAATAAAATTAAAGGAGTATAACAAATTTGAGGGTAAAATAAAAATATATACATTACATCAAATTTGATATAAATAAATAATATTACATCAAATTTATTACAATATTATTTATTATATCAAATTTAATGTAATATTTGAAAGAAGAAATTACACCAAATTTACTATTTTGAGATAGAAATTGGTGTCCAGTTAAAAATAACCTTGCGATGCAATGATAGAATTAATTGTTTGAGCAGATGTATTGATGAAATACATTGTCTATTGGCAATGGCGTGGCGTCGGTGGATAAGATCGTTTTTTAGCATTGTTGGAATGGATCACGTGTATGTCGCGTCGGATTGACTCAGATTTTCACCCTCAACCAAATACAAGATTTTATAATATTCAAACACTATTGAATATATATTTTATTATATATTTATATATATATGTGTATAAAATATATGATAATATACATATATAACATTTTTTAAATTCCAAATATAAATAAATTCAGATAATATTCATACTATACATCCAATATAATGTACATTAAATATTTAAATAATAAATAAATATTTATGTATCGATACAACAATAATTGTTCACTTAACTTCTCTCAATCTCTCCATGTCATCATTTCTTCTCTATATATATACGCAACCCTGCCTATCACCATACCTCAAATTACACATCATTATTACACCTATCAAACACACACACACACACACAGAAAAGCCACAAATTTTCAGGCAGAAAACACACACACACACACAGAGATATAGAAGAGATGGGGAGAGAGATTATTAGTGTTGATGAAGTGGGAGAAGTGTTGGGCAAATCATTAGCATTCTCGAATGTTAGTGGAGGGAGGCGGGAGTTGCCTCTGCTGGCTTTGAACCACGTCTCTTTTGTTTGCAAATCTGTCAGAAAATCTGTCGAATTCTATGAGCAGGTTCTTGGTTTCGTCCTCATCAAAAGGCCCTCTTCCTTTAACTTTGAAGGAGCTTGGTATTTCTTCTTCTTCTTCTTCTTCTTCTTCTTCTTCTTCTTCTTCTTCTTTTCTTCCTGCTGTCATACTGTGTGTTTGTGTGTGTGTTTGAGTGTGTGTGATATTTCAGATATGGATGGGGTAAAGGGATTAATGAAAAATGAAACTTTTGTAAAAAAAATAATAATAATAATTTGCTTGATGAAAATATTACATTTACTGATCAAGGGAGCTAAATACCGCAGTTTCAATATGTTAATTACCCTTCATCTTATTTATTTTGGCTTAAGCCTTTAAGCACTGCCTTTTCTTTCTTTCTTTTTTTCCTGTTTTTTTTTTTTTTCAAATATAAACTCAGATGGGAATATGCTAGATTTTATTTTTCTGAATTTTTAACAAGTTGAATCACCTTAGAGTAGAAAAAAATTATAATAATAAAAAGGGTAATGGATATCAAAACTTCAAAATAAGTCTGGATTTTAAGGGAGAGATTGAATGTTATCCTAAGAATAATAATAAATAGATATTTTCAATTATAATAAAAATAATTTTATCATTTAGAGAATTTTAAAATTTAATAAATTTATTTTATTATAAATTTTAAATTATATGTAGTTGAGGGGAGATAGGGTTGGTCCAGCCTTATCTCCATCCCTACCTCCAACCAAAATGCACTATTCGTTATTTGAGAAAATATTAAATTTAGACCACTCTTTCCTCCTCTATAATTTTCTTTAAATAGCCTATCTGGACTGGAGTTGTCATGAATAAATATATCATGTTTGTATCTCTCTATTCTACAAGGAAAAAAAAAAAAAAGATTATTAAATTCAAGATGAGAGAGAAAAAAATACAGAATATTATTAATCAAGAACTAGTTAAGATAGAAGTAAACTAGTACAACTATGGAACTGCCGAATTAATTACTTGGCCCTTCATGACTTAAATTTGGACAGCCTTGTGGTTGCAACTTACTCACATTAATAGAATTAATCAATATGTGAACTCCTATATTTATAGAAGGTACTAAGCTGAGAATTTTTAGTTCTTTTTTTCTTTTTGCTTCTTTTATGTAATTAATTATAGTTCCAATTACAACCCTTTTTTTTATTCGAGTCAAAACTTAACAAGAAATTTATATACTTAATTAATGATGAAAAAAAAAGTTCAATACTATAAAATAAATATTTTGAATTATCTATTTCAATTCATGTTTCATCGTATATTTCAATTCTTTGAATATTCAGTATTATGTTTCATATCATATTTCATTTTACACATGCATGGAAATTTTCTTAAATATATGAATTACATATACTTGATGTGCATATATATATGTAAAGTGAAATATCATATGAGAAGAGAGGATTGGAAGAACTGGACGGTCCACAAATAACTGTTTAATTAAAAAAATATTTTATAAGTTTAGCTTTTATTTATTATGATTTATTATGATGAGAAATAATGGATGATACATGAATTTGAAATGTTATTTTAGGTAATAAAACCTTTTTGGGGACTAAAGGTGCAGTCTAACTCCTCGACCTAAAATAAACCATTAATAGGAAAAAAAAAATGAGTTTTTTTTTTTTTTGGCGTGTCAACAAGTACAAACTAATTTACTAACTCAATTTTTTGTGCATTGCACGTTTGTACCAATTGCAAGTGCTGTTGACTAATCCATTTGTTGTGGCGTGTTTGTCTTGAATTATTTCCAGGCTGTTCAACCATGGGATTGGAATCCATTTACTGCAAGCAGAAAATGTGCCAGAAAAGAAAGGGAAAATCAATCCCAAAGACAATCACATCTCATTCCAGTGCTCGGATATGGACCTGATTATCCATCAGTTGGAAGAGATGAAGATAGAATATGTGAAGGCAGTGGTGAAAGAAGGTGGGATAATTGTGGATCAGATTTTCTTCCATGACCCTGATGGATACATGGTTGAAATCTGCAACTGCCAAAACCTCCCTGTCCTTCCACTTTCATCTTGCCCCCTTAAAAAGATGCCAAACCCCAATATCAACCTCACTACATCCTCTTTTTATGGTATGTTACTTTCTTTACTTTTTAACCGTCCACACATTTAAATTATGATTTCAAAATGTTTCAAAGATATTCGTACATTGGATATATATATACAGGTGTTTTTGGTACCCTAAATCTATATTGTCTGTCCATATATTATGTAAATTCAAAATTTTCTTACAACCCACTTGAGTACTGCTCGAGTGTCGTTGGATTTGCGCATAAAATGAACGTGATATATAATTTAAAGACACACAATCTTATTTGAGTAGTATTCATGTATGTAGCATCTAACTTCCCAGATTGAAAAATTTACAAGTTGGTCCTAAATTTATGATGATTGAAAGCTAGAACTTAATGAGGGTAAATTGGGTTTAAAAGAGTGGCTGCTGATGATATTTTTGTAACAAATTGCAGGAAAGATGCAGTGCAGTGGAGAAGTAGAAGCCTTGATGATGGAGAACTTGGCAATGGACATGTTGAATCTTTCCATATGAGAGATGCTATGCAAATATGCAAAAATCTGTTCTCACCAATTTAGGTTATCATAGTACTACTGTTGTGCTGGCAATTTTATTTATATATATATATATATATATATAATAGTTTGTGAATTAAAGTTTGCTGTTTTCTTGTTGTAATTCAGGCTCATTAAGAGTCTTTTGATTGTGAGAAATATTGAGTAATATGTTCAAACATGTGTAGCCACATTATTAGAGCTTTTTGTTTCATAAGTACCATGATTGTGCTCCATCATTCAAAATAATTCATCTCAATGGCATAGTAATTTTAAGAACTTTGCAAAATTTCATTATGAAAATTAAGAATGATAATTTTTTCCATTTTTTAGTGAATAATATTATGTTAAGGGAACAGATAATCACTATTTTTTGTCTATGCAACAAATATATAGTAAAAATATGTGATTTTTATGGCAAAAAAATTCCATTATAGTGAATGCAGACCCCATTGTCATAATTAATATTTGTGTCAAGTGTGCACGCTCTTCCAATATTAATGATACATGTCCCTCCTCTTTAAGTTGGGTGGATAACTCCATTGCTGGCAAAAAAAAAATGTATTTTTTTTATCAATTTCCTTTTTTCACATTTATTTAATGGAATATATATATTGTTTTGTACATTTTCATTTTGGATATTTCTCACTTGTCAGTTTTCATAAAGTACTTTTTGTATTAGTGTAGATGTCATGACCAATTGATAACAGATGCACAAAACAAATATCTCACTTGAGAAAATGGACCTTCATAAATGAAATTGGTACTTTTATTGAAAATTAAATAGCTAATTTAATAATGTTGGAAAAATGACTAGTGTCCTACCAGCAACCTGCTGAAAAGTGGTAGCTTTTAATATTAATTTATGTTCTTTACTTTGTCTAAACTTGTAAATTACAGCATAGTCAAATGGAGTTAAGCTAATTAGTTAGATTATGCTACAGGCAGATTTATCAAACTATTATAATTAACATTAATTCTTGCTTCTACTTTATGTCAGCTTTGGTAAAGTACTAAATAGTCTAAAAAAGTTATTATGCTGCAATTTTTTTGCTTCTATATTATGAGGGTTTATAAATTATTTATGGAATAGTACTATTATGATTTATATATCAATTACCATGATTGATTCATTGAATTCTATTTAAGATGTTCTTTTTATTTCTTTATTTCTTCTTTTTGAGTGAAATATTTAAATGCAAGATTAAATATTAAAAATGAAACACTTATTTATTATCTACATTCTCGATATATTATTCATCGAATATAACATTTCAAAAAAATTTAAAAAATATCCGTTTTTCTAGAGAGACAAATATGATATCTCTACATAATGGCAGAATACGAAGAATTTAAGTTTAGAAGAGCTCCTTACTTTTCTATGTAAGAAGCGATATATTGTAATTTCACAAAAGAATTCTATTACAAATTACACGAGCAATCATTGCTAAGAAACACAATAATATATCATATTTTTCGAGATTCATCCTACGATTAAATACTCAAAATTCCTGTAAAACTCAAATTAAAAAAAATTCAAGATCTTGGGTTACTTGAGCAATGCCTCATTGGCTTGGAAGATGTGTTCTTTCACTGTAATTAATATTATAACAAGTGATTTAAGAATGAATCATACCCCCAACACAATCAATATATCATCGCATTTTCTCTAGCAAAATGGGATTGCCAAAGCCAGGGAAGCCACAGAACCTGCACAAGATGAGGATCCAAATCTGCCCTCATTAGGGTTCTTACTAATGTATTTGTTTTAACTAGGTACAAAAGTTCAAGTACAAACGTACAATGATTATGTTAACTACTATGAAAAATGTGGGCCCTAGTGCAACAATTGTTTTCAATTATTGTGTAAATATGATGTCTTACAACTAATCAAAACACGACATGTCTTATAAAAGTTTAAATATTTGAATTTCAATATTATTATTAATTATACTTTTTGACACGCAACGGTATGCTCGATCTTGTGATTGGTATCATAGTCAAGTCACGAGTCCAATCCCCAATAGGGACAATTGTTGGAAAGATAATGATGACCAAAATGTGACGACAATTGCCGTACTAATACCTGGTCTAGTTTGAAAATTACAATTAAAACATTACTATCAATCATATATTTTTGATATAGTGATAAAAACACGATCATGACAGATAACAATATATTTAAGTATTACATTATACTAAAAACAAAGCACAAGGCCCTCAATGTTACCAATTCTCCTAGGTTGATAACTTAAAGGTTGAGAAACCTCAAGTATGTGACAAAAATAATTAAATTGGTTACCACATTTTCTACTTAGAAGCATGCACTTATCAAACTTTATAATAATCTAGTATCTATAATTGAATAGGCAACAGGGATCTTAATAATCTAGATCATCATGTTTCATGCAATATCTATTTCCTTTCTTTCTTTCTTTGGTCTCTTCAACTACTGATGAGGCACTTTAGAGGACAAAATATAAAAATGAAAAATCTTACTTAATGGGGCCAAATGGTCTTTGTCCTAAGCTTTATGGTCAAACTTTGGTGGGTGGTTGCTGTAAATGCTGTCACATTAATTAAAATGACAATTAGGTTTAGGGGATTTGTGGCCCTAATTAATTACCTGATCATGAGGTTTAGGGGATTTGTCAATCCAATTTTTCAGAATTTTTGGGTTATACGAGGTTTATTATTTTTTCTCTCATGAAATATTTGTGATAAGGGCTTTTTGGTCTTTAAACAAAAGGGTAACCCTGTATCACTAAAAAAAATTTCTGGTAACTTACAAATCTAACCCAAAAATAAATAAATATCAACGTTCTTTTTCTCAAGTATTAAGTGCCAAGTTGTTAAAGTTCTTGTAGTGTGGTTAAATATCATGAAAAATATCTAAAAATAATAATCTTAATCTATAACTTAAAATAATGTTTATTAAACAAAACTAGACATAACAAAAAAAGTACATTTACTGTGGGTTTTTTTTTTCCCCCTTTGGCATAGTTATTGAGATCCAACTGGGGACATGAAGAAAAGGAAAATAAGCAGTGAAGTTGCTCAAACAAGGTGAATTTTTTTGTTAAAAATAAAAATAATATATATATTTTTTAAGGATGTTAGTAAATCACTTTTCAACAGTAAGACTCTCATGTTAAATTAGATTTCGATCAAAATATGAATATTTATCTACTTATAATATTATAATAATAGTTAATTGTTGATTTTTATATTTATAAAATTTTAATTAATATTTTAATATAATGATATATTTAATTGATTAAATAAAAGGGTGCCAGTAGATTCATTGGATGATTTTCATTTTTTGGCCAAGAAATTTCACTACCTAACCCCCACCCCCCAACTTTATTTTTGCATGGGGCACATTTTTTGTAACGTGGTGTTTGAAAGGATTGGACAAAGATTTCTGACCCTCCAATGTACCAAAACGACAAACAAAAAAGAATATTGGGATTAAGAAAGTCAAGCTTTAGGGACCATTAATTCCATTACAGCTTGACAATAACTATATATACATCCAAAGGAAAAAAAGTTTGATGCATAATATCTCATTACACTGTTTATCACCCTAACTTTAATCAAAATTTAACTTATTTTATTATATATATATATATATATATATATATCCTACATGAAAAATTGCACTTATAACTTTAATCTATTATTGAAAAAATTGAAGTCAATTTTTTGCTATTAATCCACATATTGTGTGTGTGTGTGTGTGTGTATTTGTGTGTTTGCCCAACAAAACTATGTGGATTATTCAGTTATTTATTTTTCATTATGTTGTTTATACCAAGTAAAAAGATAAAGATCAAGGAATAAAAGACATTACAAGAAAAAAAAATGTTAGTAGTAAGATATCAAGTAACAATGTCAAAATCTTGTCACTTATTATAAATTAAGTGATTTTTTTTATTTTATCACAATAATAATTTTTACAGGTTTAATAACGATAAATATATTTATAAATTATCATTATTAAAAATTAATAATATAAAAATTATGTATAAGTTATTGACAATTGAGTGACGTCACAATAACTCTTGTGACATAATTGGTGAGGATGTATTTATATCATTATTGTAATAAAATTAAAATTGTTGTTACTAAAGGATAACTTTAATCTTCTTATTTAAAAAATTTAATCACTGATATTATTAATTTTTTATAGTGAGATGTCATGTTTAAAATATGTGCACCCATAGAAGAAAATCATTTTTTGCCTATAATGAATCACTTTATTGCCCTAAATTTTGGAGTATATGACCCTACAAGGGAGTACTGTCCTTTTAAAGCCATGGTGGATTATTGGCAAGTTGTTAAAAAAGTTTGCAAACTTTCAGGTGGGGACAATGTGTTGAGAGGCTCCACACTGTCGCATAGGCTGTCTCTACAAGGAAAAACAGGACAGCATCTGATTATGGTGTCTCATAAGTCATACCCCACAACCCCCCCCCCCCCCCCCCCAACCACACTGTCGATATTATTGATCTCTATCTCCCAAATTTCATGATTAGACACATGGTTTATTTTTATTGTCTATCATAAATTCAAATAATTGTCTATCATCAATTTAATAAATAGGATCGATCATTAATTAAATTAATTTAATAAAAAATAATTATATTTTATTATTATATTATATAAAATAATAATATAATAAATTAATTTAATATGTACAAAATTTTAAGTGTAAAAAAAAATTATCAATCAAAAATACATTTAATAAAATTAAAATTTAAATAACCATATATATAATCTAATATCAAGTTTAAACTTTTTTAAAAAATCAGAAAACTCCTCCAAATAATGTATTTTTTGCATTTCACTTGCAGATTTATCCAAAACTTTAAAACATGGAAGAAAGTATTTTTAGAGAAATAAAAAAGTAAAAAACAGGGAACAACAAAAAAAATATCACATATTTATTTTGTCAAACTTTTTAACAGAAGTATGGAAACAAAATCACCTTCTTTTTTCATGAACATTTATTGGAAGGCCTTCCTCACCATAAAGCATGATATTCAACTCATTTATAGTTTTGTTTCTCATGACTTCATTTCCTTCTTTTCTTCTTTTATTTTTATTTTTGTTTCAAATAAAAAAAGTCGATCGATTATTTAGGACCGACTGATTTTCGATTATTACTGATTTATCCAATTAGAGAAGATTTAATCAGATTTTTGTTATTTATAACCAAACGGACATAAGTCACTATTGATTTCTAATTGAATCGATCAATCCGGTTCAATTTTGAAAACAATAGCCTCAATATTGTACAAGTATGAGATTTAGATTTAAATTCTAGTGAATGTGTGGATCGATGTTTTACTCTATATTGATGTGAATATTTTTATTTGTTCTAATTAATTAGTTGCTCGTGATTGTTTGGATGTTTTATTAATATCTTGATAAAATGGTATAATCAATTGACTCACTCTAAAAATACAAAATTAAAAAACAACAATAATAATAGTAATAATAATAATAATTATTATTATAATAAAAAAATAAAAAAGCTTGTATGCTTTGCTATTAATTTATGATTTTGTGAAACCCTAAAAAAATTAATTACCAGCTTCTCACGTAATGAAATCTAACTTAAATGGCAAAGTTGAGGCACTTAAACTTTAAAATATTGGATTTAAATCTTAACGTGATATTTGTTTACTTCTATAATAGTGGATTTTCAATAATTAATAATATTATATTAATAATGACTATTAAATTGTTACTCGATATTATAATATAATAATATATTTAATTGTTTCTCTTTAAAAATAAAAAGACAAAAAGCTTCCCTGTCCAAGAGAAACAGAAAATAATTCAGTTGGATTAGATGTGCCTTTGTGGATCCTCAGAATTGGGCTCAACGAATTGGATTTTCGGCCCCTCAATCCCAATTAAATGGGCCAGCCCAACTTCCACTGAAATTTTACTTATTAGTTTTTTGGTTGGCTATGTGATAATAATATATTCTTGTTTCAAGGCTAGTACCATTTTATTTTGGTTATTTTACTTTCTATTACCTAAAGACATAATGCAAAAAATAAAAAATAAAATATAACATTAAAAAAGAAAAGGAAAATTATTAATTACTTTCCTCAATTTCGTTATTATCATGTAAATTCGAATTTTCACTATAAACTTGACAAAATATATTGGTGCTCTACTATTGTATTTGTTAATTGGGATATAAATATTCGTATAACCTTATACTTATAAAGATTTAAATAAAATAAATAGAAGTTAAGTATTTAAGAATTTCGGAATTCTATGTTACAAAAATTATTGTTTCACCATGCTATTATTCTTATAAAGCCCGATGTCTTTATTACTTAAGTATATTATTCACGTTCTTCTTAATATATTTTTTCATTGTTTTTTAAGAATACTAGCTACCAAATAAAGTTTTATTGCAATTTTTTAACAAATTTAAATTAAAATGTCAGGTTAGGTCAATTAATCATAAATTTTTTTTGATAAATATCGAGAAAAGGGGTTAAAAATAAAATACAGAAAAACAAAAGAAAGAAAAGAAAGTGTTTTATCACCCGGCTCTCAAAACCTACCTCACCCCCTACCCGCCCTCGCCCTTATCCTACGTCTCTACCATCATCGTCTGACGGCTCGTCCATAACCCAGGTTCACTCTACTTTCTTCTTCCTTTGTCTGTGTGTATATGCAATTATTTAGCAACAAAACTGTTGCGGCTTCAATCCAGTATATTTTTGTTTTTATTTTCAAGAATCCTCCTTAAGTCCACCGGCCACCGCCGTACTTCATTGGCCACTTTTTCTGTATCATCTAGCTTGTTCCCACATGGGATTACATTTTTCTTCCATTTTAATTAATTTCGTACTCGAATTTTGTATGTGGGCTATGCTTGATTTAATTCTATTGTCAATAAAAGAAAATAATTACTTTCTGTTGACATTTTTTTCTAATTTTTATTGTTAATTTGGTGGATAGTTACTTTGTAAAGTTCATAGCTTTAGTTTATTAGTATGGTTGTCTTTGCTTTGAATTATTTCAGTAGTTGTAATTGAAATGCTGCAGTAATAGCATTAGTTATATGTCTGGCCTTTCGGACTGTGGGTTATTAACGGTGGTTAAGTTTCTTATTATGTAATTTTTGTTCCTCTTTTTGTCATTGAGTTTCATGTCTTGAGTGGTGGTTTCAATGCATTGCCATTTTCAAATAATTTTTTACTTTAACATGTATCCTTTTATTTGATACTATTATAGTTTTGATTACTTATTTGGCCCTTGAATTATATTTTTAGTTTTAATAAATTTGTAGCCTAGTTATTTCTGACCCTAGTCTCTTCTTTATCATCAGATCCCACACGCAGAATCTATTTCATATGTCATCTGAGGAAGTAAACTTGTTTTCTTTTAAAAGCATTTGGGTTTTAAAAATGTTTCCTATTTTACTTGGCTCTTTTTGTGTTTGAAGTACTAACATGAAACACTTGATACTAGTCCATTTGATCTTTTACTTGAGTGAAGAAAACAGTGTTAAGAATGTTTTCCTTTGCTTGGTTTTCAGGAAAAATGCAGAGGAAAATCTTTATGAACATTATAATGAATTTATTTGTTAATTTTACTCACTTATTTCGTTTTTCTTTTCATGATATGTAGTTGTACTTAAAACACTTCTAGAATTAATTCTTATTTTGTTGGACAGGAAAATGCAAGGAAAATTGTTTTTTCGATTGTTGTTGCTTTTCTTTTTTATTTTTTCATTCAGTAAATGCTCACAACGGGATGCACGATGTTGCATAATGAATCACTATGAAGGAAGCTTGTTAGCACCCATATATCCATTTTATTGTTGCTAATATGAGCGCAGCTGCTTGCTTAATGAAATGTTGATGTCTTATGACTTTCTTGATTCAATATACATGTTTTTGAGATGATTTTAAATTAGTGAAGGGTAAGATGGTAACTATTTAGACGAAACTATAAAGATGGGCATAAAACATAACATGACTGGAACTGTAATGGGTAGAGTCTTTACGGTGAACAGGCTTGTTTTAATTCAGATGTATATATGGCTCACAATGGGCCTAATTTGATAAGTAGTATATTTTTATTCGAGTCAGTGTGATCATCTTCATCTTTAGCATGTATATCACCAAAAGCACAACTTGTTCCTCTAATCTTCTATTTGGAATTTTAATGATACAGGCGTCAAACCCTGAAAAAATTTCTCCCATGTATCCATATGATTTGTTTGTCCATAAATACATGCTGAAATCAATTTTGCTACAAGGAAGCTCCTAAAATGTTTTTTGACTTAAGTGTTGTTCCCTAACTCTTAACCTTATTCAAAATTTCTCAACTGGACTTGTATGTGCTTGTGTGTGTTTTTGCAGCTGCCCAAAGTTTCTTTCAATGAAAAATAATGTGTTTGATTTTGACAGATTAAATTATGATCTTCACATATGAAGCTAGATAATAGAAAGAGACTGATAAATATTGGAATTGAGTTTGAGTGTCAAGTTGTAAAACCATAAAAGGATCTTCATGATCAGTATTTGCCCACTGAAAATTGATAGATAGATCATTGATGCAGGTCAAATTACTTTTTGGCATATTTGTTTGGTCTTATTTTGATTTAGTTGTTGGGGGATTGGTGAATGTGATATTGCTGGCTTAGTTTCATTTATGAGAATTCAAGGGCTCATTTGGTTTTCTTTTCAGTGAGATTTGTCATTTTCAGCATTTCTATTGGGATTTCTTGGTGTGTATTGGGAATATGTTTGGATAGGAAATTTGAGATAGGAAATTTATAGATTTGAGTGAGTTTTAGTTTGGTTTTGAGAATTTTGGGTGAATTTTTGTATGGAAAAAAGTGGGGAATGTGAGAAATATTAGCTTAATAGATAATTTGTGGTGGGTCCCATGCCCATAATGTATGTGTTGATAAAAAAATATTTAATGAGTTTGGCTGCATTTGTTGTGTGTGGGCAAGTTGTAAGGGTGGAAGTGAATGTGACTATGAGACAAATATGTTACTGTAGCATGTTTGTGTAAAATTGAAAAAAAAAGTGGAAAAATGCGGGTGAGTTGATTGATGGGAAGTGACATGCTGCAGAGTTGAAACAATAGGCTTGGAATTGGGATATTAGGGCTGGGCCTTCTTTTTGGTGGAAAAAGTGAAAACAGAAGTAGTCCATTTTCAGTGAAAATAGCTCAAACAAACAAGTATTGGGCTTCTCAAATTGTGGATTGCTGAAAATACCTCGTTGAAATGAAAACCAAACGAGCCCCAAGTTTCTATAAATATTAAGAGATCATCTTAAATACCTAATCTAGTAACTAGTATTATTAAATATGCTTCCCAAAATGACATTCTTTATTGACTATCTAAATTTGCTTTTCCAATTAAGTGAATAAAAGGCAAACCATCCCCTTTTGTGACATGGATATAAAATTGTAACAGCCTACTATTAGAAGGAAATGCCTTTTATTTGTAAACTTAGGTCTAATTGTTAGTGGATTGTACTATCACTGTCAAGATTCGGACAACTGTCTCAAGTTGATCTTGATATGTGATCAGCTAGTGCTGTATGATTGTGTTGGAGATGTTATTACATAATATGAAGGGAGTAAATGGGCTTGGTTACTTTGTTAAGAATGTTGATATCCATCATGGATCTAATTGCATTTGATTATTGACTAACCAAGGCCAACTTGTTTTATTTAAACTGGTCGACGTTGTATATAAATTCCTCCTTTTTGTTAATCACCTGTTTCTTGTGATAGACTAGATTTCCATTAATTTTAAGTGCAACGTACTGAACGGCTTGATTTCAGGATAATTAAATGGCAGATAGTACTGAAGTCGCTGACAGATTGTCTGAGGTGATCTCAGACAATGTATCTCAGCAGGAGGAAACGCTTGAAGATGTGCTTTCTAGACACCGGTACTGAATCTGGGTCTAACCTTCTGGCTCTCCTTTCGTATGTTTAATGCACATACACTGTTTAACCCTCTCTCCGTCTCTCTCTCTCTCATACTTGGATAGACATATTTAAGTTTTTTTTTTCATTCTAAACCTTTTGTGAACTCTTAAAAAGGGATGCCAATGTGCAGACCAACTTTATGTTGCATTAGTTGACTCTGTTCGAATGTTGAGTAGTTTTAAATGTTTTTTCTGGTTTTGTTTTATTTAGTAAAATCAACTCGATTTGCATCTGGTAGATTTCTTGCAATCTTTGCACTTTAGTTGCTAGTGCAATGATCAAATTACACATATCTGGAAAATAGAATAGAAAATCGCAATATTATGGCTGATCTGCAAAGAAAATTTTGACTAAATATATAGATTGCTTTGAATTCACACTGAAATTTGTTTAGCAGCTCATGTCTAACTTTTTGAATTGCAGGAAAGAGACTAGTGATCTACAGAACAAGGAAATGTCATTGAAAAAGGCAGCAGCTAAAGGGAGCAAGGCTGAACAAAAGGCTAAGAAGAAGCAAGTTGATGAAGAGATACATCGACTTTCGACGAAGCTTAAAGAAAGACAAGCCAAGGAACTTGCTTCGTTAGGCTATAGCAGCGCTACTGGTAAACAAAAAGGAAATCTCGATAATCTGGTGAAGGCCATTGCTGGGGTTTCTGTCACCAATCATGCTGAGCAGTCAAAGCCCAGTAAGAGTGTTAAAAGGCGTGAGAAAAGAGCTCAACAGGAAGCAGCCAGGGAACAAAGAATACAAGAAGAGCAGAGTCAGATTGTAAGTGATCGATTGATAGAAGATGAAAGGTTGGAACAAAAACTTGAGCCCCTTGGATTTACCATTAATGAGATCAAGCCCGATGGGCACTGCCTCTACCGAGCTGTGGAGGATCAGTTGGTCCTCCACTCTGGAGGCTCTTCCCCTTATACATACCAAGAGCTTCGGCAAATGGTGGCTGCTTATATGCGGGAACATGCATCAGAATTTCTGCCGTTTTTCCTCTTGGAGAATATGACAGATGGAGAACCAGGGGACTCCCTTACAGAGAGGTTTGAGAATTACTGTAGGGAAGTGGAGTCGACAGCAGCATGGGGTGGACAATTAGAACTTGGTGCTCTGACCCATTGTCTGAAGAAACATATCATGATATTTTCAGGATCTTTTCCTGATGTAGAGATGGGAAAGGAATACAAATCTGGGGACGGGACTGGTTCATCTAATTCAAGTATTATGCTATCATATCACCGGCATGCTTTTGGGCTTGGTGAGCATTATAATTCTGTCGTCCCCATTTCACTCCAATAGTTGTTTTAGTGATAGAAGTGACTTGGGATGATACTAAATATTTGTAATACCACAGTGCAATGAACCATGGTTGAGTTTAAGCTTAAGTTGTTTTCTCATTGATCATGATGTTGGAGATGTAATAGACCTTTTTTCTGTTCAAGCAACTTTGAGAAAACAATACATTTGTGTTTCTGTTTATTTAGTTGTGTCTACTGCAGTACTATACCTTACATGAAAATTTTACAGACGATTACTTGATTTAAGGTTGCCTATTTGCTGATGACCTTTTTATTGTATTTGGAAAAGTTCACCCTTCGACTGCAAGCACTTCACATTTATCTATGGTAAGAAAGGAAAATGAAGTGAAAGTGAAGTGCATGTAGCAAATACAAAGGGCTGATAACTTCCCCCTTTAGCCCTTTTCTTGACATGGAATCAATTAATTGGATTTTAACTTTTTTACACTTGATTTGGATGTTACAAGAAAAAAGGTTATGACATGTATATCAAGGAGGTGCTTAATAAAATGGGTTTTCACCTCCCTCACTCCTGTGAAGAAGATACATAAACCATATGGTTGAGATTATTGCAGAATATTTGCTTACGCCCCAATCCTCAAATATAAGTATTTCAAATTTGGAGGAGAGACAGATGTCATGACTTTGGAGATATGCCTAGCTCACCTAGTAATATCTTTTACAAAGAGTTGTGCTACCACCTCCAACTAATCTTGTTATACCTAAGTCATCTTCAAGTCAGCAAATGCCTCCTACAGCCGTGGACCCTAAAGCGCCCTAAAAATTCTCTTCTTTTCCATGTAGTTAACGAGATCTTCAACTTTTCACCTAAAATTGGCGGTTTTCTCCTCAACAATAAGACATGTTCTCCCTCCCTCCCTCCATCCTTTTGCATTTTATTCAATCTGAACTGATCAATGCTATTCTGCATGGGATTATGAAGTTTGGCGTTTCTCTGTAAAGCATGTGAGCATATGTTCAACAGTACACTAGGGCAGATTAAGCAAACTCCTTTATCCTCAAAATATTTGGAAGATCAAGTGCTGGCATCCCTTGCTTCTCTTCTCATTCACCTGAGGAAATGACTACAAAAACATCGTCAATAGACCATTTACGTGGTGTTGACTTGCTCACGGGGTTGATAACTGCACACTCTGCTGTTGCAAGTCGATATCCAATCACTATTTCCTGCCGCTGACGACCCCTAATCATTATATCATAGAAACTGAGTTCTTCCTGGTCGTAAAGATAGAATTCTGCCGGCTTTATGCACATCTCATTTCCCTGCACAGATCATAGCCATAAAGATTTCTATCACATGTAGACTATATACAATCTAATAATGTTCATTTGCAGAAAACTGGGCAGCTTTAGAATTAAAATCAGGAAAATATTTACATAATTCGATAGCTTTACTCACAATTCCAATTCCAAACTCCAACTTCATGCAAACAAACATCGCTAAATCACATCAAACTACAGAAATTCTTATATCATATTTTCCGCTAGCATAGATTGACAAATAAGCGAAATGTAACCGAGTAGTGATCAAATAGGAACTGATTAAAAGAATCAAAGAAACTTGGAGACGGAGACTTAGTTAAACTGTAGCAGGTTGGTACATGTTTTTCACAAAATAGGGGAACATAGGAAGACTTTATCTGCTGTCCTTTTATCAGATTTGCTTTAACAAAATATATTTAGCTTTTACATATTTGTGAATGATATAAATTATAAATGATACAATGTTTGTTATAATCTTGAAGTAAGACTTGATATACTAAATATATTTTATCAGTGACGCCATTCTACAAATGACAAAAAGTTACTAACAAAATAAA
Organism: Paulownia fortunei; assembly: GCA_019321725.1. NCBI lineage: Eukaryota > Viridiplantae > Streptophyta > Magnoliopsida > Lamiales > Paulowniaceae > Paulownia > Paulownia fortunei. The sequence continues at coordinate 26,060,926 of CM033106.1, read as the reverse complement.
GGTAGTTGCATTGGTTCTAATAATTTTTGCAAATGTGCATGTTAAGAGAATAGACAGTTCCACCATTAACAAGTTACTGATAGAACTTTGGAGCAAAGGTCAGATTAAAATGGCATTCCAAGTGTTATAAAGAAAAAGAATATTCTCAGAGAGTATCATTGGATCTAATTAGGATATTAGGATTGTTTTGAGCACTTAGATATCCCAATTCATGATCACTTGGCCGTGGGAAAGAATAAAAGGAAAGGAAAAAAAACTACAGCCTTGATTTTCAGTGATGATGAAGAATACCTCTTCTGCGAAAAGTTCTTCTAGTACACGATTGATTTGTTTGTCTTCTGCCACCATGGCTAGCGCCATGCTCACCAGCTCATTTGATAGTACATAATCACTAATCCTTGTTACGGACACAAGATTTCTAGTTCTAGAATCCAATATCTCGCTTATAATTATTGACTTGTCTGAAGCTTGCTGCATTTCCCGAATCCATGAACTTTGGGAGAATCCGGAATGCCTTAAAGGAAGGGACTTAGTGTCTTTGAAAGGGAGTCGCTTTGACTGCAGGAACACACATGCAGTTTTAATTAGTTATCAAGAATTCAAAACCAATGTTTACTGCTAGATACATGTACTATGAAATCAGACTTAGACATGAAGCAGCACGAGTCATCAGAACAATTGTCAGAGATCTGCATTTCTAAGTAGCAAATAATGAACATCTCTCACATGATATAACAATCAATTTTTTATCATTGGATCCTACAAAGAAACTAAATTTGTAGGAAAAAGAAAAACCTAAAAAAGGGAAGGAAAAGAATGGAAAAGCCAACAACCAAGCACCCAAAAAAAGAGAGTAAAAAACGGAAAAAAGAGGGCAGGCACAAACAACTAAAGAGGGTAGAAAACAGAAATCCCGATAAAAAGGAAGGATACATGCTAATAACAAATACAAAATAAGAAACCAAAATGGGGGATGCAATGAGATCTAGGTAATGATTCTGTGCCCCAACTGGAAGCAGAAAGAGAAATGACCTGTATATCTCTGATAAGGAGGAGAGTGGCAAGAGATCGTGAATCAGAGTGAACGATAGAGTCTTCCATGGATTCATCTGCAAGAATTAATATCTGTACTCTTAGAGTTAGTACTGGCCACAGCACCCAAACCTAGAAACTGAAATTTAACAAGTCCTTGTATGTTTCGAAAAAATGAAGGCTCGAAAATTATCAAGTCCAGTTGCAAGTCAACTTGCAAAACCAGCAGGTGGAGAAAAACAGCCCTGAGTTAAATGAGTAGGGCCAAATTTTCTTTGGCACCCTATACATCAAGCATTCTGCCTGATGGCTGGTCTCAAAAGCTTTTTCTTACCAACAGCTCCAGCTACAGTGATTTTTCATAAGTGTAGCACCAAAAGCCCCAATGTCATACTGGTATATAACATTGGGCATTGACCAACCAAGTGTAAATAGACATGGATTTTTCGATAGCTGTGTAATGCAGTTTATATTCATATAACAGAAAGTAGAAAGTATTCTTATATTTACACTATTCCTTTCCATTCGTTATTTAAATGGAAGTTCCGAGCCAACTTGTTCAGATAAATTTCAGACAAACTGCATATGTGAACTTGTTGAAGGAGAATTTCATATTATTTGACAACAGAGTTTCCTCCAGTATCCCATTTGTACTTCTTGCATTTAGAAACAGGAAGGCATCGGAACATTAAATTTGTTTGCCCCCAGATAGTGCATTCTCTAAGGATTCTCCAGTATTTTAGTATAAAGAGCAAAAATATGTGGGTCAAATCACCCATTCAGACATCTGTTTGTCAATATGCTAACGGTTGCATTCCATTAGCCCCCCACATAACAATTTGATTTAATTATTCATTACAAAGTGACTCCATGGGCCAATCTATCCATTCAGATTGCTGTTTGACAAGACAAAGCTAAAAAACATTTATTTTAAGTAAATATAACCAAGAAAAAAAAAAGCATTCTAGTCTTACGAGCATCAGATCCAGAAACACTACTTGATGGGGGACAAGGAATTGGATAGCCATGTTACAAGATTTAGAATATCTAGTTCCTAATTTATTAGGAGGATTTCAACAATAATCTTCTTTACTTTAATTACCTTGGTTTATTTAATTTCCTACTTCAAATTTACATTTTGTACAGTCTATAAATAGATTGACTACCCACATTAAAACAAACCTTAATTGAAGATAATTATTGAGATTTCCATGCTTTCAAAGTTTTAGTTGTTAGAATTCTATACTTCAATTTCTCAAGCTTTTCTATCCTACATCAGCACTCCTTCAAAACATCATATCCAAACAATTTCCCTGTGACTTGAAGATTATAATCTCTGACAGTATCAACTAAGGTTGGTGCATTCGTGGTGTGTGGAGGCATGGATTCCAAGAGAAGCATGATCCTACTTACAGAATCAAATGTCTCTAATGGAAGACTCTCCAAATGACGTCGGATGACTGCATTCCCTTCGCGATGGACTAGTTTTAAGTTTACCAATCCTGAAATATCAAGGCCACCATCTGTCAACTTTTTTTCTCTGTCGTTTTCAGGAACCTCATTGAACATCCATAATTCTGATCCCGGAGCCAAAAATGCCTCTAATACCTGAAAAATGGACGCGGAACAACAAACAAGTTTTAGATATAAGAATACACAAACTAAGAAGCCTAAAGTTTCTAAACTGTTATAGCATTTGACAAAACAATTATATGCACTATATGATGTTAAAAATGTTTTAAAATATAATTCCGCATTAAATACAAATCAAGGGTATGCACGTTGCAGAGTCAACATTTCCCAATCAAATATTCAAGAAAGGTTTAGCCTTACAAAGTACAACTTTATGAAATGTGACATTTAGAGAGCCTAATTTGTTCAAAAGAAGTTATAGTTGCACTGGCTTTCTAGAAGCTGCATAATTGAGAGCTCTCTTTGTTTTTAGAAGAACAATGAAAGGAAAAGCTGACATGACAAAGAAACACATATTTAGTATTTTTAACTAAGACAAAAGTAAGAAGCATAGGTATGATACTTTTGTACGCATCATATGTGTTGTCGGCATCTAATGTCTACCATCCTCCACAAGGAAGAGGTTCATTCTTTTGTAGTTAACTAACCTACATGCAAATAAATTAACCATTTTTCTCTGTTTATTGGCTAGTATAGGTACAAATTAGATCCAATTTTCAAATGACATATCAATCCACTTATTCAAATTTCATAATCTATTTGTTTAATATGTGTTGAGTTGTCTCATTGGCTATAGAGAGTTGAATATACCAACTTATAAATGGGATTTTAACTTCAAATAGTAAAATTGTGATTCTGGCCAAGTCGAACAATAGGCCTGAATTACTCATTAAACCTACAATTTAGATCATGCTTGTGTGACTAGGAGTGGGCCATGGTGTGACAGAGTGGTATTAGGGATAGTATCAGTGTGACAGGTGCACTACATGTGTACAAGGTTGGTCTTAAACTCCGTGCTTGTATCTAATGACCACATGAGGGCCTTAAGAGAGATTTGTTGTACCACCCATATTGAGTTGTTCACCTTGGTTGTAGAGAGTTGGCTGCACAAATTTATATTGGTGGAAGTATGGGTTTTAGTAGTAACTTGGGCTAACCATTAAGGACAAGTGGAAACAGAAGCCTAAGTAGTTGCTCAAGCCTACAGCTTGGATAACCATTGCAGATTGAGGCATGAAAATGTGTCACCTTCTATTACGAATGAATTGATTGGAGATAGTACTTCAGCATTTTTTTTTCTACCCTTCACTCAATCAGTCACCACATCATGAGTAAAAGCAATTTGTTTAAGCAGCCAAGGGTTGCTCCGACATATATAAACAATTTATACCTGCCTACATCAACTTAAGATAGTAAACTGAAAGAACTATGAAAATGCAAGGTAGCAATTAAATTCACTAGTAAGATAAATACCAAAAAATAAGAAAAGTAAATGTAACAAGTTTGAAGAATCACCATAATCATATCATCAATGTCACGTCGCCAACCACAAAAAAGAATCTTTTCTGGGAATTTTGGAGGATCAGTTATTCTAGGAGATAGGCCCTTTCGAATCTGCAACAGATATGGTGCATATATGAGAACCACATTAAACGGTACAAGTGCATAGGTTTTAAAGCAACCTATAGAAGCCATGTAATGCATCATATAGTCAGAGTTGAGGAGATGACCTTTGGTAAGGGACCAGGGGCATATGTGTCATCATCCTCAGCTATGACAAGGATTTCATCACCTTCTCGTAGAACATATTTATCATCTAGATTTATTTTAATCTTTCCACCGTCTGCAGAAACCTTAACTCCACAAGGAATTGCATCAGGGAAAGAAATGAGAACATCTTCAAAACAAAGGCCATCCAGTTCAGGCCATCTTTTGATATAAAACTCTGCGTTTTCGAACCCCAAAATGTCTTCCCATATCTGCAAAGTCAGAACACTATATAATTACGCCCAATAAAAATAAAAAAAGCTACAACAACTGCTGATGTCATTATCCTCAGGCTAAAGGAAGCAACTTCAGCATTTCAAGCACTTTCTTAGATAACAAAAAAATGGAAATTGAAATAAATGAAACATTTTTGAGGAAACAGGACTAAGAGAGGACTACCAGAAGTCCTAAGAATATGCTAGAACATAACAAGTTTCTAAATATCTTCTTCCTTTTATAATTTGATAAGTTTCTGAGTGAGTTGATTATCAGAACCAGCAAGATTTTTACTTGTTAGTTGCAGAACAAGGAAGAGAAGAATGAATCTTGTAACCACATTAAAAAATGTCATATTTTAAATGGCTGAATGTTAACAAACATAGATTTCAAGACTTGACATTCATAAGATTCAAAATAATAAAAAATCAATGTAAAAAAGCAGTCTTGAACAATTTGACTCTTTTCCAGTTCATCAACTCATCAGTGACTAAGAAATGCTCTCTATGCCTCCCATTTGAGCAACCTCTTGATTTGAACCGAATGTCTTGATAATTTATTTTTGGTCCATTCCAGTTGGATGCTCATGCTGATTATCTCCAATCCAATTCTACAAATTTTGGAGGTCTAGTACATTGTCTTGCTGGAACCATCACTGTTTCTAAGATCCTATCATCAGAAAACAACAGCTCACGATCCTCTAAACTGTAGTAAACTCAAGTCAACATTAAAAATATGGTTCATTAATCGCAATTAATATTCACTTAGTTACTAAAGGAAAAAGTAGTCTTAAACAAACAAGCAGCGCTATTTTATGCAGGAACCAAGACATGATTGGGCGGACAAAAGTAATATCTAAAGAACCGCGAAGCCAACAGCCCACCCTCTATGCATCCCAACTCTACTGCTCCCAGAAGGAAGCACAAATTTAACTTGCACAAATGATATCACCTTATAAGACGTAGAGGTGCTATACTCTCTAAAAGAGTGAACTGTGAATTTATCAAGAAATCCCAATTTCATTTGCTTAAGTGATAGTATATAATACAATCATAAAAGAAGATTTACAGAACCACACTAGGCTGACCTGTGCAAGACCAGGCTGGAGAGCACACTGTATCATCAGTCGTCCAATCACATCATGCGCAACAACTGTTTCGATAAGCTCTCCTCCAACAAGCTTCACCAAGGGCTCATTGTCAAGATCACTCATTTCTACAACAACATGGCCCCTCAAGCCCTCTTTTACTCCAGTTAAACTAAGCACAACCCTGAGAGCCCGTGCATCGCTCTAATATGAAATTCCGAAAACGATAAGCATATAGTCGTGCCAAACATTAATCATAGTAAGAGAATTAAAATCGAAAGTTAAGACCTGATCAGCATTCTCATCAGATGCTAATACAATGATTGCACGTGCTTTGGAGACGGAGACCTAAATGAAAAAAAAAAACATGAGAAATGACAATAGAGTGCTCAGCCAGGGGAAAAAGGGATCATGAATAGAATTCAACTTTAAGAAAAATTATAATCCTTCAAGATATCCCAATGCCATAATGAGAGGGGGTAAATGCTGGTATTGACCAGGAAAAAGGTTGCGCTAATGTACCTTTTTTAAGTCAGCAAGTATAAGAGGGCTACCACTTCTACAGATAACAGATGTTCCCATCAAGTCAAATTCTAGCTTTGCTATATCCATCTCCATTTCCTCCTTGTCTCTTTCTGCAAGTACAACAATAACACCACCACCAATGCTTTTGTTTGCTATTGCTAGCTGCTTCAAAAGTGAACCCTGTAGTAAAGGATCATTTCTTAACCTTAAGATCAAAAAAACACCTCTACATGAAGGTTTATATATTTCAATAGCATAGAGGTAAATGCTAGTAGGGATTGAAGTGTACTAGGCTTTTCGTAGTTTTAAGGGCAAAAACTAGGAGCCCAATTACAAACAAAATAAACTCCATGCACCTTGATGGATAATATGATCGAGCACAAATCCATATACATGAAGATCCAACATATCTACTTTTTGTTTCAGCTAAGGAAATGGAACAGGTAACCATCACAATTATCACACGGTTAAATTGATGGCTAAACCAGTCTATACTTTCAAGTTTTTCATCCATCAAAACTTTTTATCTACGAAATAATGATTGAGGGGCATTACAATTAACAGATCGCTCCAAAGAGAGAAGGAAAAAGTAAAAATTAGTAAATTTGCAAGACAACGCTTATTACTTTTCAAGATTAACATAATATACTCAATGGAAACACAAAGCAAAAGCCAATAAGTTCCAACAGTATCAATCCACCAAAGCAATAATTTAAGAGCATTACCAACTTGTCACTCCATCCGAGAATGAGAATATGGTTACTTTCAATGACCTCACTCTTGCCCTTGCGCAATGAGTCCACCTTCTCTGAAATAGCATCTGAAACAAGCCCCAGCATCATGGCAAATATAAGCATGCCTCCTGAACTTATAGAAACTGAAACAATCCTGGGCCCAGTACCAACCCTATCAGCATGATTTCCTGAATCTGCCACAAAGGTCCAAGAAAGCCAAAGAGCTTCAGTAAAGCTGCCATCACTTACAGCATACAACGCCAAGCCTCCAAATCCAATGAGAAACAGAGTGGCAAAGAGAAGTGCAAGCAGCTTTGCATAAGGATAAACTGAGAAACAAACATCCACCATATAGGCAATTCTTTTCTTCAAGGGAACCTCCTCTTTGCAATCCTTTTTCCACTTTGAAAGATTTTTGATTCGTGGGAGAAAATCAAAATATTTGTACAACACAAATGGTGTTATGAGGGTAACAATAACTGTGTATAGAGCTATTGCTCTAGGGTCAGTGTTCCCTAAATACAAAAATGAACTCCCATTTTCACGTTCCAAAACTTCAATACTGTTGCTACTAACAGCATTTTCATGACAACGAAATGTATGAAGGTTGGTGTTCTCTTCCTGCAATAATATCAACCTTTCTAATCAGATATTGATGAAATAACATGCTTACACTGTTATTTTGATTTACTTGTTTATTTAGTGTTATGTACTCTTGGATCTGATTAATGATCAAACTACATGCCTTTGGTAACTGTTCAAAAAAGAGGAAGGGGATGAATGGAAGTAACATGTAATTCTGAATTAAAGACTTATTAACCTTCTTGTGGTAGGCATTGTTCTAAATAGTATGAAGTAAAATGCAGGCATTGTACTAAGAACTTTGCACATACCCGAAGCCTTGCGACTTCATTTCGCAGGAGAATTGCATAAGAAACAGATACGAAGCAGAAAAACTTGAGCTGCAAGTGAATGCATAAAATATCAATCCCAAACTCATCAATAACAATGAAAGCTTTAGAATTTTAAGTCTCCTTAATTGACATAAAGGAATAAAGAACAAGAATCAAACTTTATTCAGCTTTCCTTTTTGTCCCCTTATCTTTCTGCTTCTAATAAAATATAAATTCAGGGCATTCTTGTGGATTTGTTAAAAAGAGGCTTGTAGCACTAAATTTCGTAAGAAAAAATATGCAAAAGCACATATTCAGATGACCAAGGTGTCCGTAAGCCAGGATTATGGAGCAAGAACAAGACAAAATTAGTTGTTCCTCATGACGAAGGGTGCGCTAATAATTTCCACCAAAAAACAAAGTCGTAGTTATCATAAACAAATACCAGAGACTTAGAGGACATAGCACTACAGGGCAAATCCCAGGTCACTTTCACAGAAGACCTTCCACAAGGAAGGAAATGCCTCGCGGAAGAAGTGCACAAAGTTCAAAAGCTTCCCTCAGAAAGTAAAAGGACCTTAAAGGACATAACCCAAGAAGGGCAAGTCCATGGTCACTCCAAGAAAAGGCTGAGAAGCACATGAAAGACAAGATGTTTCTCTCAAAAATTTCTGAAGTTCACTCAGGAGAAGGCGGATTCTTACCTCAACTAAAGGGACGAACACCAACCACGCCGAAGGGATGGACGACGACCTCTATGAACACTACTAACACCAATCTAGAGGGTGCATTACCTCAACCTGAAAATGGTGCCCCACTCCGGCCTCCCAACGGGACAATGCTTGACTCTCTCATAGCTAGGGGACAGGTGTCAAGCTCTCAAACCTTGCTGTCTCACTGGCCTTAGCCAAAGCTAAATAGAGTTGGACAGTTACCTCCACTCCAGGGGAAGCTTCCAAACCTCATCTGTGACATGAAAGAGTTCATCTTTCCTAGCACTGCAAGGAGTAAGCTCAAATTCCCAAAAGCTCTGCCCAAGAGGCAATCTAAGAATTCACCCAGCTTGGAGAAGATTAACACCAAGAAGAGAGCTAAAGACCGCAAGAGGCTTAGCCACAGAAAGCAAGTCCTAAGATCATAAGACCTACAAGTCTCATACACAACAAAGTTGCAACCACATTGCCAGTGACCTAACTGTTAGACAAAAGCGCCAGCAATAGACTTAGCCAAGATTAAGGGTCACACCCACACAATAAGACCAACCATCAGCACAACATAGTTAAGGTCTAGGCAATTGAACTTTAAAGGAGAGAAATCCAGGTTCAACCTGCAGGAAGGACCAAAAATGTGAAAAATTGTCCCGTTTTACAAAAAAAGTCAGTTTCATTTCAGAAAAGACATTTTTTAAAAAATTCTTTACCCAAACCGCCTATACAGTTTGCAACTTGATAGCTCTCGTCAAGATACCGGAACCAAAAAAAGATGACCCAAAGTTTTCTGTGCAAAGTTATGTAACTTCAAAGTTTCCATCTCCAAAAGTCAACTTCTAGTGATTGAGAACCAGAACCTGAAAAGAGTCACATGCTGGGTCTGGGACTTATTCACCCCAAGCAAGCCCAAGGCTTAGCCCCAACCAGCCACCAGCGGCAGCCACTGCCAGCCTGTCCACTCAGCGGATATGGGCTCATCTCCCATTAAACACCCTCCACTCACAAACTCCTCTCCACCTAAAAACACATCTTCCTCCTTGGGTACATCCATGGCTACTCTAAGAACGTAAAAAGAACATGAGGAGAAGACAGACAGAAAGAAAGAAAGAAAAAGAAGTGGAAGAAGAAGGTGGAGGATAATAGTCCTACCTAGCACTTCAAAGCTATACAAATCTATCACCTACCACAATTGGGCTTGAAAATTGAAAGAAATGTAAAGGCCATGTTAGCTTGGAGTCTAAACTTCGAAAATCCAAAGTGTCAGTGGATTGTTGCTAGATAACTTTAATTTTTCTTTTACTTGATTAGAAACCAAAAAAAACAGACACATATCTGGAGCTCAATGAACACCTCGTCCTCCCATCACCCCCACCCCACCCCACCCCAAACCCGTCTCCCCGCAAGAAGAAATTAAGGTCTAAATCAATTATCACTATTACATTTAGAAGAAAGTGAGACAAGGAAAGAGCATAACGAAAAGAATGAAGAAATGATAATGTACTCGCAATATATACCTTCCAAGAATTTCTGAACGAGGAAGTCTTCTGGACACTAGAAGAATTAGCTGAATCACGAGGCCCAGATACCACCGACGGTGCAGGAACCAAACCCGACGAGGCTGAGACCGAGGCTTGAAGCGACAACGCCTTCAAATCCTTTTCGGCTCTTAGCTTCGGCTTATTGACCGGGGAACCAATCCCGCGAGCCGAGTACACTGTAGAACCCCCTGCACCTCCAGCACTACTCAAACTAGGCGGCATGGAGGTGCTGCGAACCGTCACTTGAGCCGGCGGTTGCTGCTTCAGCTGCTGAGATTTGGAGAAAGAAGAAGAAGATTTGACGGAGACGTTTCGACGAGTGGAGTAGGGACCGAGATTGGAAGGGAAGACATAGTCCCGATCCGAGAAATTAAAGCTGACCGCATCGCTGCTGCTGCTGCCTCCGCCGCCGGGGGAGTTGACTGAGGAGGAAGATGTGGTGGTGGTGGAGGAGCTGGAATTGAAAGAAGGAGTGGGGGAGAGGCGGCGGACGGCGGGGAAGAGCGGGCCAGGAAAGTGTGGGGTTTGGAATCATCCGAGCCCGAGGCCGCCGTTTTGGACTTCTTGTTCACCGGTGGCCTCTCGGGCTTCCCCGGGTTCTGGCCCGGGCTCGATTGACCATTGCTCCCCTTCATGTGTGCGTGTGAGTGTGTGTGTGTGTGAGAGAGAGAGAGAGTGTGTGTGTGCGCGTACGTGTGTGAGAGAGAGACGGGATAAATGAAGCTGACTCAGTGAGACAGTGAAGAGTATTGAATTGTCGGAATGGTGTTAGTTTATTGTTATTTTCAGTTATGAGAAAAAGGAGATAAAAAATGGAAATTAATAATGAATTGTCTCTTTTACCCCTTCAAACCCAAAATTATCTGGAACTAACTTATCAAAAATATTTCAAAAAAATTGTTATATATTTGAACAAATTTATCAATATTAGTATTTAAATTTTTCATGCTTCTAATTGATAAAATCACAAATTGTAATATTATTTATATTATTATTTAATATAATACTTTGAAACTTTATAATTTTAGTACGAGGAGTCCACTACTCTTTTAAAAAGAGTCCTTCCTTTTGTTGACTTGCATTTATTTCGGACAGTTTTCTTCTTGGAAAAATTATTTAAGAAATACTTTTTCTTCTTTTGCTTTAATTTTTTTTTCTTTTTCTTTTTTTATCAGCCATGGACAATTGGGCAAAAGCAAGATTCTGATTCTTTCAAATCGCCTAAAAGGATGTGATTTGTGTGGTATAAGACAGTCGTATGAACAATTTTTGGTGAAAATATATACAAAAATAAGTGATAGAAAGTGTATGAATATAAATTATAATAAACTAGGTACATTAAAAAAATTTAATGTAAAAATTTCTCTAAGATGGTTATTAGAAAATTCGTAAATTATAAACGCAGAAATGTGAGAGCAAAAACTCAGAAAAAATTTGTTAGGAAAAGATTGATAAATTTAAAAATCTCCAAAAAAAGAAATTAAAAACCAAAATCCAGTTAAAGGCCTATTTAAATGTGCTGTTAAGTATAATTAAACTTAACATAGTACGAATATGTTTCCTTAGCATTTCATATTCAAACATAGCGTTCAATAAAAACCAAGTAAATATTTATTTTGATATTATATGTAAATAATTGGGAATTGTTGTATATAATCTATGTATAATATTTTTTGTCCCACATTGAGCCTTTAGACATTTGAATATATTCTAAATATGTGAAGACTCAAAGTGGGGCGGGACAAAACATTAATGTGTGACACAAAGTATTATATATATATATATATAGTAAAGCATTAAAAATATTGTAAGCAAAAGTTAATTGATTCATTGATCTAGAGCAAAAGGTCTTCATTTTCTGTCAACAGAATATACCTTTACCCCCTCTTTTCATTAAAGATGCAATTGAAAAAGTGAAGAGATAAAATGAAAACCAAACTATATTCATCCCATTGGACAGCAGATCTTCAGAACATGTATTGATTCTCTCTCTTTTACCAATTGTTTATGAGATTATCAGATTTCTAGCAAGTTGATGTAGGACTAGGTGAAGATCATCTTAGTGGCACAAACATGTTTCAATTTTGCATGAACATTACAGGAATTTTTAGAGTACTGATCCAGCCATGAAGAAAAACATTAACTTTTGCTGACAGAATCACTCCATTACATTTGAGTTCTTCCTTCAATTATTTCCATCATCACTTGGAACACACAGGTACAAGTATCTAGAACAAACAGTTCAAATATGCTCAAACGTCATGAACTAGATCATAAGAAAAACATGGTGAAAAAACTGGAACGACCCTTTGTAAGAGTTGTTGTCATTGTTCTGTCAAGCTGACGATTCGTCTTCCTCGTGTCGTTTATGACTGGAAGGGACATAGGGAGACCTGTTCAGTATCCTGCAAAACAGCCCAAAATGGTGGTGAAAATCACTATGGCCCTTGTAAGGATGTAGTAATCAGACAAGAAACAGATGGAGAAATAAAGAGCAACTTTTTTACAGCGATAAGCATTAACACCTGTCGCGTCGTTTGTCAAAAAATAGCCTCAGGGAGCGCCTTGTAGCAATCGGAAGATCTAACAGAAGGCACCAAAAGTGACAAAAATGGAATTCACTATTGCTGCATAAGCTAAAATAGATGAAAATGAAATCTTGATGCGATATCATATACTTAAAAAACTGAGAATTTACTTGTTTGTATCTTGTAAACAGAAGGTGGAAGATTGGATTGTTTGCTTGTTTTTGGTGCGTCCAGCTCTGTCACATTTTTCACAACAGGAGCAGAAAATGAACTTTCACCTGCCAGAAGCATGACAGCCCTTGCCTGTTGAGGAAAAACACGAAGATCGACAATGAATTTCGGACAATATATCAACAATCTTGCATTATTCATGTATGAGAAATGGATTAATTATGACAGAAAGATGACATCTTCTACATCTAAATTCAACAATTATTGATTTTTCTAAACGCGATTCATTCAGGGATGGTTTTTTTTTTTCATATTAAATTATTACCTTTTCAATGGAGACATCATCATACACATTGATAGCCCCTTTGTAGAAAATTGTTAGCTGAGTTCCTTTAGATTTCTCACTTGATGAACCTGGAACTGTATCATCGTTCCTATGTTTAACAAGATTCATAAGACAAAAGGGCACTCAGCAGGTTATTTTAAAAGGACAACAGAACAATGTATGCTGAAATACAACAAATTGTGTTCAAATATATTACTCCTATCACTTTTCCACAGAAATATAAGTGTGCATAAATATCGGTTCACACGTACTTGATCCCTGGAAGCAGTTGCTGCTCGAGAAAGGAAGGAGGTCGTAAACCACCAGCTTCGTATTTAGGTGGTACTAAACGTCGGCCTGAAGAAGCCTTTCTGGTTTTTCTTGTTTCTTCCTTGGCTGATTTATGAATGAGATGGTGCACTTTTGAAAGATGGGTTTTTTGGAAAAGATTGAAGGATTGAACAGGGTTTTGTGACCAATTCAAGCTCGAGTTTTCCTGATCATGGTTGGCATGATCACTGTCTGAAGATGAACTCAATTTACCATTCTTTTCACCATCTTCATTGCTGATCAAGCTTTTAAAATTCTTGGAAAAATCTCTTGCAACTGTACTGCTGCAAGACATCTTACCTACAAGAGATGAGAAAATAGGAATATTCAATTATGAGGCCCTCTATGTAGGAAACTGAAAATATAATTCTGTCAAGAAAACTATTGAACCTGGAAAAAAAAATTGCTGGAAAATTAAGGTAGAAAGTACAGACAGTACCTCAATGAAGCTATGATGTCTTCTTCAAGCCAGCTTAGCATAAGTGAGAGAATCTTGGATCAAAGGTACTGATTTTTATAAAAATGTGTACGAAGAGGAGACAGACACAACTTGGAAGTATTTGCCTGGTCGAAAGGGACAACATTTTTTGAACAGGCGCCTCGGGAAATTCAAACTCGAAACCATATTTAATATGGGCATGTTTCTCTCGTGACAGAAAGGTCAAAGTTTATTTATTGTCCAGATGGGAAACAAAGGAAATGTTCAGTAAAAAAAAAATGGAGACAGTATTAGTTAATATTTTTAAGTTTGATTTGATTGTTAATTAAATTATTAAATTTTATTATACAATGAAAATGTATTAAAATTTGATTTATTATTTTTTAAAATTAAATTTAAACAAACTTTTAACAAAAAATCAAGTATAGAGTTGTTCATTAGTGATAGGACTTTGTCTCGTACAAAATCCAGTTTCAATTTTCTTCCAATTATTGCTGAAAATATTTTCCAAAAAGCCAACTTCAATATGCTTCAATTTCTACATTGTGTATGCGCTGTCTCTGTGTTTCTTTTTCAATTTTGAAAGTAAATCTACTGCTCAAAGTCGATACTTTGTCAAGATAAGTAACATGAAAATTCAAGAATGATTTCCCTAACAAGAAAATGCTCAAAGTCAACACTTATCGGACAGTGCAAAGTATGCTTTTGAGGTCTGGATTTTTGTTATAGTGCTTAATTGTTCGTGCTTAGATTACCTCAGACACTAAGATTCGAACACATCAAATGTTAACTTTTGTAAATTCAATATGCAAAAATAAACTTAACGCTAAACATTCAAAGGTAGTAAGGGATCATTATTAATAATTAAAAAAAAAACACAGTGCAACATATTATCAGATTTCAAAACATGAAGGGGCTGGCGGCGCGGCGGCGCCCCTCTCAACTCAATAAAATTTTTAAATTCGTATAAATTTTATATATAAAATTATTAAATTTTAAAATTTTATCCCCTAAACAATTAAAAATACCTATTTTATCTACTATTTAAAAAAAAAATTGTTGCCCCTCCCTGCTTCAGAATTGGCCCCATGCTTTTCTTCATAATCCTCCAACTTCTACCTGGTTCCAATATAAATAACACATGGTATTGCGGTTGTAACTTTTTCAATGATATACTTGCATCTTTTGTTACCTGTACTTCTTATAATTTATAAAGGCCTTAAGTCTATTTATTCAGATTTGTACTTTTGTCCAATGGAGTTAAAGCTTGATGATATTAAATGTTTTTTTTTTCTTGCTTTGCCATCACATAAATAGTAAATACTTTTTTCTTGAGAAGTCCAACAAATATAAGAAAATGGTGAAATTAAGTCCACATTCGCTCTGGGGACCTCATGATCACATGGGCAATAGTCATAAAAAAACCACCCAAAAATTCCAAATTAAGGGTCGGGCACCCGTCACGTGACATTTCCCCGACGAAAAAAATTAATTTTCAATGAAATTTGTCTCTAAATTGCCACTCTCTTTGCGAATTGATTTTGCCACCCCTATACAGGTCGAACTAGTAAATATTAAGGAAGGCAACTTGTGAGGATGTTTTGGTGGGGAATTTAGAATTATATGACTTGTGAGGATGTTTTGGTGGGGATGGCGGCTGCAGCCACGGCCATGGTATATAATACAGCCTATTTTAGTAATAGGGGCATAAAGATAATTTTCCAGGTTAATTAAGTGAACAAGGATAAAATGGTAAAATACTCGTAAAACAAATACCTTATTTTGGGTGAGTTGAATGTTCCTCAGTTCAATTTCATATATTTATCATTCTCTTGTTCTTTTACAGAACCTATGACTTATTTATATTGTAGGTCGAATTTAATTATTTTACTTATTATTTAAAAAATATAGATAATATCATCCACAACTCGAATTTCTAACAACATTACTAAGGTAATGGACCATGCTTGAGTTTCTTCACCATCAACTATTTATGTCGCATAAGTTAAAACCTCCATGCAAACAATCCATAATAAAATTGAAATTGTGAGTTTAAAAATTACAAATTTTGCTATCGTAATAAAAATTGTACAAATTTTGGGTTTTTCTTGAGGAATTGAAAAAAAAAAAAACTGATGTGATTTTGGTATAAATTAGACATATATATTTGGTCCAATCTATTAAATAGGAAAAACATGCAAAATCTTCATTTTGATTGAAGATATTTGATGGAATATATGTGTTTGACAGTTTCAGACCTAATTGAGTTTTTAATTACTTGTTTGGAAAATCATTCTAAATAGATTTTTAGATGTCAAAGTCCATTTGTAGAAATGTGATGTGTTTGGTGGTTTATTTTTTGAAGGATTTTTTAGAATAAATCACAATTTTAGAATTAAGGCTATTTTGGAGAAGTACAAATTTTAAATTATTTTCCTATTGGTCATTCAAGTGTATTTTTTGTCATACAATTGAGCTAAAAAAATTTAAGATATATTCCTGATATATCGGGATGTTTTAATACATGTCCATTTGTTTTCATAAATTATCTAATTAAAGCCACTTGGAATGAGGTGGAGGTCTTCATTTCGTCAAAGAAATCGAATAAAATAAAGAATTTCTAAAAGAAACGAATTTCTTATTTTAATTATTATTTTTTAAAAAAAATCTACTAAAAGAGTTACATTTTAATTAACTCGAAAGAAGTATTACTTTTATTTGTATATTTTAGCAATATTATGAAAGTCCTTTTATCTAACTAGTTAATATTTATTCAGAACGATTTCAATTATATATATATATATATATATATATATATATATAGGGTTTGGTTTCATTGAAGAAGATATGGTCTAATAATTACGTTTCATCTTTATATATATATATATTATATATATATATATATATATATAGGGTTTGGTTTCATTGAAGAAGATATGGTCTAATAATTACGTTTCATCTTTATGTATATGTAAATTTATATTCACTCCTCAATCATGCAGCATTTGATATAAATAGAAAAATAATAAATTTGGATTTTTTACTTTTAATTTGTATTTCATTTTTATTTTTTTGTACTATCCACTTTGTCAATTTGAATTTTTTCAATATACTCGATGTACAACCATAGATATAAATGTGTTATTGCAATAAAAGGACAGTAAGAAGCCTTATTATATATATATTCACACAAATACAATGTAAAGGGTCATAGATTGATATAAATGCATGGAGTTCCTTCAACCACTGCCAGTGCCAGGACATTTGTAAAAACATCTACAATGGTAATAATCTTTGTGAAAGGGTGCTTTTATGCATTGTGCATACTCAAAAGAATCTCCCATGTAGTTTATGCATATGTCATTGCACGAAGATGGAACCCCCACAGGGCATGTATCTCCTATGTCCAATTGGCAAGTTGCTCCCAAACAACCTGCAATTCCAAAAAAAAGAAAAAATTTAAATGATAGTATGAAAAATGAGTCGTATTTAATTTTTTATATTTCATTTGACTATAATTCTAATAAAAATACTATAAAATATCTGCACAAAAAGTTTACGCTTACTATGTTGTTATCGTTAATTTGATCATTATGAACAAATCCAAAATCTCATAATATATGAAGAGTAAGAACTAGCATATAAAAAAATATAAATATTATTATTTTTTTTAAAAGATCATCGTTGGAGAAAAAATAAACTATTTGGGGACGATACGAAAGAACATCTATTGGTATAAAGCCCACAGTAGCAACGGAATCGGATACAGTTGAATTTGAGAAAAATAAAAAAATTCAGTCACTTGCATCAGAATTCCAATCCGAACTCTAATAAAATTGACCCTTACTTTCCATTCAATAAAAATAAAAATCCAATTGATAATAAAAGAAACTATAAAATATTTGTGCAAAAAATTTACATTTACTACATTGGCATCGGCATGTCTAATGGTATACATAAAAAAATTGGTCGTGCATATATTTAATATTTGATCATAAAAGAAACTATAAAATATTTGCTAAAAAAAAAATGTTTTTATTACGTTGTTATGGTCGTGTCTAAGGCCATTTTCAATGGGACACCAATTCCTACACTAAAATATCAAATTTGATGTAATGAATTAGTGCAACATTATTTATTACACCAAATTTGGTGTAATGTATATATTTTTATTTTGCCCCCAAATTTGTTCTACTTTAAATTTTAATTTCATTTGTATCATATATTGTATATTTAATTAATTTATAATTTAGTTTTATTTATTTTATTTAATTTTATTATTATTTTGTAATAACATTTATAATAATTAACATTTGCGATAAGTTATAATAATTAACAATAATAAGTAAATACATTAAAATAATATTACTTCTATCAAATTCAAAAGTAAAATACAACATAAATATTAAAACTAAAATTTTAAAAATAAAATACTACATAAAACTAAAGATAATAATTTAATAATTTGGTAAATTATTCCAGATAGATCATTTTCGAGTGTTACAAGATCATCAAAATATTGACCAAATGAACCAGATACAACATGATAATCGAGGATGAACACGATATTGATGCATCGATCCAAAATTGGATGGAAGCCCCAACTCCGAAAGTTGAGATGATTATAGATGAAAATGATTGATTTCAAGAGTTCTTTGTTCAACATAAAAAAATCAAGGATAAAGATGCTCACTTTGCACTTTAAGATACATTAATTGACTATTTGTGAGAAGAATATACTAATTATGAGAATTAAATGATCATAATGTATTGATCTTTATATTTATTTTGTGAAAGTTTTTTTGTTATACGTGGTGTGCACTGTAGTATTTTTTTTATTATGATATTAATTGTAATGCTTATTTTTGTAATATAATTAATAAATAGAATATTAATTATATGTAATTTTTTATTTGATATAATTAATAGTAATAAAATATAAGTAATTAAATAACTTTTTAAATAAATAAAATTGTGATAATTGAAAAATAAAAAATCAAAAATCAAAAATGAAATATTTATTTAGTAAAATTTGATTTAGTGAATTGAAGATGATTTAAACCAAATTACACTAAAATATCAAATTTAATATAAAATTTACACAAAATTTAATGCAATGAGTTGAAAAAGACCTAACAACATATATAAAAAATTGATCGTGCATAATATTTGATCATTTGATTGACTATAATTCAAATCGAAGAAACAATAAAATACTAGTACAAATTCATTTTTACTACATTGTAATCATAATCATCGTGTCTAATGATATATATATATATATATATCTATATATATGAAAAAGTTGTATTTATCTTTTATATTTGTTCATTTGGTTGACTATATAATTCAGAGCAAAGAAACCATAAAATACAGATTCAAATTTACTGTTACAATTTCATAATTTATCCAATGAAAAAAAAAAAAAGTGGCTTGTGTTCATTTTTATATTTAATCATTTGGTGACTATAATTCTGATAAATAAAATCATAAAAAGATGAATAATAGTGAAAAACATTTGTACCTGAGATGAGAGCAAAGCAAAAGATAGCAGCCAACAAAGATTGGAAGAGCTTCGCCATTTTCAGTTTATTTATCTTCTAATATTTTTAATTATTTTTTTTGCATAATTGACTTTTATATAGGAGGTATATATACTATAGAATCACAAAGAAGATGTTCTAAATCAATGATAATCAATTTCTTTATTTATAAATAGAATATCGAAATCTTATATGGAGATTACGAAGAATATCCAAAAAAAAAAAAAATGTATTGGGAATCTGAAAAATGTGGAGAATAGATAAAATTTTCTTAAAATGCAATTCCATATATTTTAAAAAATAAATTTAATAAAATCATGTCACAATTATCACCCAGACATATATAGAGAAAGTAATAACTAAGATTCTTCACGAATCCAAAAATTATCACCAATAATTTAATGTTAAAAGAGTATATAATAAGATTAGATTATGTAATTTCTTGCACAGATTTACGTAATTCAACTAAAAATTGACTTCGTCCCAAAAAAAAAAAAAAAGAAAAAGAAAAATCATTCTTTCACTACACGAAAATATTAGTACAAGTTAAGTGCTCAAGTTTAATACCAACAGGAATTGTTCGCTCGGATTGATTACGTAAGATAAACTATTTTATCAATAAAGAATGAGCCATCCCAAAACTAAAGTGGGATAAGCTTATCCAAAAGGGCTGGCGACTTGGATGGGGATTAAAAGTGTCAATGAAATTATGTTCATGATCCCAAGTATTCATATCAGATACCTTTTCACTACCAACTAACTTATTTAAAATATGTTATAAGCTCGCATATCATATAAAATATTTTTAAATTTTATAAAATATTAAATTTTATTTTAAAAATAAGTTATTAAAGTATTTTAATAAAATAGAATTATAAGTTTTTAAAATATTATTAATGATAATTTTATAATTAAAATTATCATAATTGAAGAAGTTTGTTAAAATAAATTTTCATTTTGAAAATAAATTGAAGTAGAGATACTTTATTTTAGGAGTTTAGATCTTATAAACTTTTTAAAAAAAATTACCAAATATTTTTTTAACAAATTTTTAAATAACTTATAAAATATTTTAAAAAATTTGTAAATTTAACCAAGCACCCTCTAAATCTTATATCCCGTGGCTTTTCATGTTGACCCTCCACAACTTTTCACTATGCCTCTTTAAAAATTAAAGTCTTATTTGTTATTGTTGAGGCTGTGAGCAGCACCATGATTTGCATATATGAAAAAAATAAAAAAAGAAGAAGAAAGAAAGGAAAAGAAAAAGAAAAATAATGGTGGTGTTCACAGTGCTATTGGTGATGCCCACTTTAATTTTAATTAAAGCTCGTATTATATTTATATAATATATGTTCATACAAATAATTAATAATAATGCGATATCATTCGATTTCTTAATTCTCTATGAAAACCCTCCTACGCGTTGTTGAGACTAAAATCTTTCAATCCCTCCAATGATTAAATCTAAACCAGAGAAGGAGAAAAGATTTAGATTGTCCGAAAATGCAAAGACAAAACATTTAGATTGTCTAAAATGCAAATGAATTGCATGTTGAATAGTGCTCAACCAACTCATCTCTTTAAATTGCTTATATTGTTGGATTATGCCAAATCAAATAATATTTTTATTTTTTGTTCTATACTATCATTTGTATTATTGCATATTAAAGTTACTTTGTATATTATTTGATGAATAATACTTAATTTTAATAAATATTTAAATATAATTTAATTTTTTTAACTCGTTTATCTATAAATTCGTATATTCTTCGTTTTCGTATTTTTTGAATTTTTTCAATATTATTTTTTAACAAAAAATTATAATATACTCTTAAGTATTAAAGAACAAACTTTTTTCCATCTCGTAATTATCTAACTAGGATGGTGGCCACAATGCATAGAGAAAAAAGAAAAGAATTGGAAAAGAAAGAGAGAAAATAAAAAGAAAAAGGAGAGGGGCGCCTGTGGTGTTGTGCGGCGAGAAATAACAAGAATGAATGTTAAAAATAAAAAGATTGAATTTGAATTATTATTTTTTTAAAGAAGAGATTTGAAGAAGAAAAGTGGAAAGGAAAGAAGAAATTAGTGGTCAGGGTATTTTAGGAAAAATATTTTTAAGCACAATACTTAATTCGTCAAAATAATCACAATTACAAAAAATATGTTTTAATATTCCTCAAATACTCATTTGAAGTAAGCATGCTATTATTTAGATAAAATAATTATATTCTTTATTTTTATCATAGATTTTATCGATCGTACATTTATTCCATCTCCCAAAGTAAACGAGTCGAATAAGATGAAAAGGTTGAGTGAAATTTTAAGTTTTAAAATTAGCAAATGGTTGATGTAAACTGACATACTTGTATAGTAAATCAACCCAATGCACCATATATTGAGTCTCAACTCTTTTATAGTTGATGAGACTGTCCCTTCTAGAAATAAATATTAATTTTCTTTTCTTTTTCTTTTTCTTTTTTATTTTATTTTTCAATAAATAAGAAATACGAAATAGGATTCAAGATTCATGTCATAATTATATACTTCCTTCGAAAGAGCATAAAAATAAAAGTATTTTTGAGAAAAACAAATTTAATATCATCTTCAAATGCACATTAAGATATTTTTTAGGTAAATCATTATTATATCTAACCAAAAATAATTCCAGTGTGCAAACAGGTAAATGAAGCCCAGACTGATTCTGTTAAACAATTTTTTTTTTCCACATTAACCAAGTCAATGAAGAATGAATGAATTTTCCTTAATTGCAAATACATGTATATTAAAATACTTTTTACAACAATTAAATTCTGTGTAAAAATGAATTGAAAAAAAAAAAGATGATGAAGATAGATAGTGTCTAGGAAAAAATATGGTACTATAAAAACTTTTGGTTGTTTACAGTTTTTGAAGTTAACACATACAATGATCATTGTTATTTAATTGTTATCAACAGATACAATTATTATTTGAATTTTCAGTTATTTAACAGTCACATATTAGGATTAATCTTTGCCCATTTAATTTGACCATAATCCCACAATTAATTAGTTTAACCCATGATTGTCAGATCTGGATTCTTAAAGGCCTCGTTTAGGAACCTGGATTAATCCGTTATATAATATAATCATGCAGATCAAAAGTTTGGGAAATTTAATTTGGGTCCATGATAAAAAATTGACAGGAAAATAATTATGCAATTTAATGACTAACTATTCTGTCTCAATCCTTATATTGTATAATCGGAATTTTGGGCTTGGATCCAACAAATATGGGTCTTCCATCTTGTCCATTTTCGATAATGGGCATTTCAAACATTTTGAGATTGTTTACTTCATTTAACTAGGTTGGATATACTTAAATGTCAAACTTAGTCAAATATTTACTTTTGATGATGATGATCCATGATAAAATTTCATATCCGATACAATTTATGATTTTTATTGAATAATTCATTCCAGTTATGAGGTGGGATGATATAATCACATCCTCTCATCTAAAATATATTTTAATCATAATACCCATGATTTTAAACCATATATTATAATTTTAATCTAAACTAATCTATAAGAATTTTTAATTAAGAAAAAAATAGTCAAAGCCATAATAATTCATCAAATTACACATTTGATAAGAATTTTTAACTAATATATAATTCAAATAATCATATAAAGTACACATAAAATTTATTGGACAATTTAATCATAATCCAACATCTTATCACATTTTTTATCAATCATTTATCATCTCAACTAAAGAAATAAACTGTAAATGACCCATTTATATACTATCCTAAATAATCCCTCAGCACAGATAAAAAAATATTAATATTACATAATTTTCAAAATTTTCAATCTTACAATTTAAATATGAAACTTTCATATATTATAATATCCAAAACAGTGTAATCCTATTATATTCAGCCAATTTTGTCAATATTGTCAACAAATCCAAACGAGGCCAAAAGGTCCAAGCACCTTGAGTCAAATTGTCAACTGGGCCGGTTTGGGTTGGATCGGCCCAGGCCCGTGTAGGAGGTGGGCCGATTAAGACCAAACCCGGTTATAAATCGGTCCGGGCCGGGATGAATAAAAATTGTAAAAGCTAGGCCCAACTTGACCCACTAGCCCGGTACTAGTGGGCCAATTCCGGACCTGTGCCGGACTACACGAGTTGGGCCTATATGTTGGGTTTATGGGTTTTTTTTTTTTAACAAATTTAAATTTATATTTTATATCATAATATTGGATTTGTAAATTTTATTTATTACTTTAAATTATATCTTAAGATTAGTATATCTTAAAATTGAATTTATAAATTTTAAACTTTATTATTTAAGGTATATCATCCTAAAATTTAGATTTAATAATTATTTTATTATTTTGAGTTTATTACTTTAAATTTAAGTCTTTATCTTGTGAATTATTTATATAATTACTATACCTTATTTTTATTTGACAATTGATTTATACCAAGTTTAGATGTTGGTTTTTCATTTGATATATTGATTAGTATATATTCATTTTAAGTTTATATTTTAATATTCATAACTTAGTTTAGTTTATTATACTTAGTACTATTTTATTTTGTTATTAATAAACTTATTTTTTAAGTTTATATTTTAATTTTAATGACTTAATTTAGTTTATTATACTCAATAAAATACTTACTTTATAAGTTTATTATACTTACTGTTATATTATTCTAAATTTATGTTCTTATCTTATAAATTATCTTTAGTATAACTAGTATATAATTATTTAATTGATTATTTTAAGTGTATCATTCTAAGATTTTATATTAATTTTTAAATGATGATTATCCTAAATTTATTTGATACAACATGTTTTGTCAATATATATAAGTTGAGATGTCATTTTAATATAATTACAGTAAGCCTAGTGGTATAAACTTTTTCTCTTTTTGCATAGGTCTTGTGTTCGAATGTAGTTTATTTTGTTAAAATAAATATAAATACATAATTATAAATTATAATATATAATAATATGATCCATGACGGACCTGGGTCAGTTCTAAATTGGGCCTGTGTTTCGATGGACCGGGTTCACGGGTTGGGCTAAATTTTATCAACTCGACTCAATAGGGGCCCATTTTAAATATTGAAAATCAGCCCAGGTAGCCCGTACTGTTTATGGATCGATTTTGGAATGGATTTTAGTGGTCCGATTACAAGACGGGCCGATTAGACCCAACTCAGTTGACAACTATAAGTTTGAGGGACAATTAGATCCATTAATACCCTACATGCATTCCATTACATTAACTAATGTTAGTGTCCGGAGTCCCTAAGTATCAAGCCTCCTTAAAAAAATACATTGTCGTTAAATTGATTCACACTCGAAAACGAGATCAATTACAAAACAAATACAATCTATTAATTGGGTTTGATCAAATTAAATTTAGACTAAAATTTCTCTTTTAAGGCCATGTTTACTTTAAGGGTTAATGTATGATAAATAGACTTATCCCATCTAAGCCCATGTGTACTTTTAAAGTTGGTGGTTTGATGTGCAGCTCGGTACAAAATTATGATTTTTTGGATGAGCCATTCCTTTTTCAAGATCTGATGGATTTATCAGGCATTTTTGCCAAATTTGTGGGCCTTTTGATTTTACAAAAAATGCCCACAAAATTGAAGGAAAATTTACATCTCTACCCTCTTATCCTAAATCAATTCAAGCTGAAGAATTGGAGATCCGAACACTAATCAACCTTCCACAAGTAAAGAAAAAAAAATCTTCATTTCCAAATCTTCAAACCCACCAAAAACAGCAATCTGCCATTGACATTTTTTGCATCTCTCTCTTGTAGATTTGTGAGATAAAACCAGAACGCATAAAAAATTAAACTTATGCTCTCAATATACCTTTAACCCCCATTAGTTTATTTACTAGGACAGTGAAACTACAAATTGATATTAATAAATTACAAATATTTGCAATCAGTGTTTAGTGTTTCACATCAATTTCTCCATCAGACATAAAAATGCTATGCTGCTCATAAAACAATTTTTGATGATCATTTTCTGGATTTCGTGTTACTTTCGCAAAATATTTTCGATACACTAATCAAGATGTAAAGACTGTATAAATAAGAATTATGTGAGACTATTGACATGTTTTCGGTGGAATCACATATCGCTTCCGTTGAATGTTGAGATGTCTTCCACCATCTATATTCAAATGAAAAATACGTGGGCTAGCAAAAGAGAACGATGAAATGAGAATGTATTATAATTTTGTCAATGATCAGATAATAGTAAGGATAATTTGAATAATTTTATATTATCATGTTCATTTATACCACAGTGTACACATTATATTGTAATTGGTATTAATATATCACTGTAATAATCCAACAAAATACACATAATACTTAATAATAAATTTATTCATATCCTACAACTTATCATTTATCACATTAATTTTTATCATATTCGGCCCCTATCATATCCTGTCGTTTAGAGTAAACGTAGTGGGATATCTTCCCGGATTGGCTTAACTTTCTAAATCTACGCACGTGACTAGTTTAAGCTGGTCGTATGGTCTTACGATCACGCTCACAAGTTGAATTATCTGTGGGCACATGCAATGGGGACGTTCAAAGGTCCCCACACACCACCGCAAAACATACCGGGCCTCGTTAGATGCGCGGCTCATAATGTAATGTATCACAGGCCCAGAAGTATTAAAGCAAACAACAACGGCAAGTTGATTTTGGATATCAATTGGACAATGCAAACGAATGGATGGATTATATATTATCCAAACACGGCGTTATTTCCTAGCCCTCACTGGGTTGAGGCTCTGTCTCCTTTGCGACGCTCTCTCGAACTCCCTCTGCCCCTCCGCCGCCTCCATAAAGTGCCGCCATCTCTCACTTTCTCGACTGACACGCTTCTTTCAACACAAAACTCGCACTCGCACATATCGGAGCTCGTGCTAAGATAGAAGGTACTGCGTGTGAATAACTACATTGACATAGTTTTCGGTATCGAGGAATTTAAACCTGAGAATTGGAATTATATATAATTCAGCTTAAATTCGTATAAATTTTTTCATTAATTCTAATTCAATGAGCTCAATCGTATGGATTCAAACGCGCTATTAGAAAATTGCTACAATTGCTAGGGTTTTTGTGTAAATTCGAATTGGTGTATATATGCATGCACTTGTTTCACTTATTTTTACTTACATATCCTTTCCGGTTATTGCAGAATAAATCAAGTACCTAAACAAGGGGAAAATGGCACATAGGCTGCTGCGGGACGCAGAAGCCGATGGATGGGAGCGGTCCGACTTCCCCATAATATGCGAATCTTGCCTCGGTGACAATCCTTACGTCCGAATGGTATTTCATAACTGTCTATTGTTAATTATATATATTCCAGGGTTTGCCAGTACTTGTTGTGTTTTGGTAGGGGGAATGAAATACAACATGCTTGTTGAAAATGAGTTCAAGAAATTTGAGAAAAAGGGCTGTGCGAGTGCGAAGATAGTTGGCATCAACCTTGTGAGGAGTTAACTTTATGCAGTATATATGTTAGGATAAAGTACTTAAGATAATAGAAAAATATAGAAGTATGGATTAATCTATGTAATGACCACCTGTAGAAAAACAAGCCTGCTTTATGAATAATTTGATCATATTGACAATTTCTGACCTTGTCCAACCAAATTTGAGGCTTTAATTTGTAGGATGAATTGGATGCTCTAAATGTACTGGGCAATTTCCTGAAAATATCAACTCAAAATTGAGATGAAATTCTTCCAACAAAATTGAAATTTTGCTTGATTTCTATTTCTAGACAGATTTTGATTCTATATTACTCTGATGGAAACATAAAAAGATTTCCATTTAAAGACAAAGATTGTGGTTCTATATTACTCTGATAGAAACATAGGAATAGCTTATTCATGGTTGTTCTGGGTGGACTTTGTAGCAGTAATGAGCTAGAAACTAGCTATATGGATAAAGTGCTCTTAACTTTTGCATTGAGGAAACTTCAGGCTCATGTCATGTTGTAATTAGTTTTATTGTTGATTAAATAAATCTTCAGAGTATCGCATTGTCATGGGATTTTTAGGTTCTTTCTGTGTGAATGAGGTGCTAGGCAAGAGTGTACTCTATGAATTGGCTGTTCTTGGTGCCTCCTCCTTTTCAGCATCTTCATTTTTTTTAGGGAGTGTGGGTGGGATGACAGTGGTTGGTGTGTGAAATCAGAATTCTGAGCTTAACAGCTTGGGGAAACTAGCAAAATGTTTTGTATATCTTTGGATTTCTACAGTTTTGGGTAATTGATTTTCAATCACAGTTTTTGTAGTGAAATTATTGTGTAAAAGGATTGTTTTGTGTTTTCATATATTTTAAGGGTGGTTATTTTGAGGTATAAATTTCTATTGGCTTTTTCTATG
This sequence comes from Paulownia fortunei, assembly GCA_019321725.1. Lineage (NCBI taxonomy): Eukaryota > Viridiplantae > Streptophyta > Magnoliopsida > Lamiales > Paulowniaceae > Paulownia > Paulownia fortunei. The sequence continues at coordinate 26,033,177 of CM033106.1, read as the reverse complement.
TGGCTGTTTATTTGATTTGCTCTAGTAACATTGCTTTATTTTATGACATCATTTCAGCCTAGCTTCTGACTCTTATGCCTTCACTCATGGTCATTCTGTATCTGAGCATTGGATGTTTGATATAGTGCACATGCAAGTATTGCTTTCTCAGCTAAATTGCTTCTTCTAAATATTCATCTTTATTTTGATGCAGACTAAGGCTGATTATGATAAGGAGTGCAAGATCTGCACTCGGCCCTTCACGGTGTTTAGGTGGAGGCCTGGTCGTGATGCAAGATATAAGAAGACCGAAGTTTGCCAAACTTGCAGTAAGCTGAAGAATGTTTGTCAAGTTTGCCTTCTGGATCTTGAATATGGGCTGCCAGTTCAGGTTCGAGATACCGCTCTCAGTATCAATTCAAATGATGCTATTCCAAAGAGCGATGTGAATAGGGAATACTTTGCAGAGGAGCATGATCGCAGGGTATGTTACTCCATGACTGAGAGCCATTTTTCTTTATTCACAATCACGATTACTTTCATTTTAACTTTCAAACTGTTAAAACATTATGAGGGCGTGCATTTTAGTTGGACTGTGTTTTTTACCATTTGAAGTTCATTAAGATTAAAGTCATGTTTGCTATTGCCCATATTGATGTGCACTTAGTGAAGAGTTGGTTCTGGAAATAAACAGAAAGTAATGTTATTTTGCCAAATCTATAGCCGCTTTCATTGTTGGTTGTTTGTGATTCGGATGTCTTGTTCACACTAGTTATTGCTCGTGATTTTTTATTTTGTTTATGTGCTATTGTTCTCAGATCTTGTAGTGTTATGGATGTCCATATGCATATCGTCAACTATCAGAGTCAATGCTTTTAGCAATCAATTTGGTAGCTATTTTCAGTAACCATCAATTAAGAGTTCTTTACTGGCGTACCCTTGTTTGCGAATCACTATGCATCTCGTCCTATTTTTTGTTGATAGTAATTTAGAAACTTCAAGTTGTGATTTTTTACCCTTCGAATTGGTGATTTTCTGCTTGCAGTCAACTTTTTTCCTCCTTGTGTGAACAATTAAATTCTGCTATTTGTAGGCAAGAGCTGGGTTAGACTATGAATCTTCACATGGGAAGGTGCGCCCAAATGATACTATCTTGAAGCTTCAGAGAACCACACCATATTACAAGAGAAACAGAGCTCATGTTTGCAGTTTCTACATTCGTGGTCAATGTACAAGAGGTCCAGAGTGCCCTTACAGGCACGAGATGCCTGTTACAGGCGAATTGTCTCAGCAAAATATTAAAGACCGTTACTATGGGTATGTTAGAAAATCAATCTTCCAACTCAATCATTTCATATACGATCCTACATGAACTCAGAAAATAAATGCTATAGTAGACTCTCAGCTTCAATCAGCCTTCTGGCTGTATTATCCGTTCTCTGCTGAAAGCTGATGATGAAGACTGGGATTACTAATTGCCGGGTATTTAATATGGATGGTGTTTCCTATGCATCTGTGCTGCTTTGAAAATTCACATAGTTCTTCCTATTATATAGCCAATGGTTTCCGTATCTCGATTTTTTATTATTAAATAACCTTATTTTAGGTTTTATTATGCCTTTATCTATTAATCCCTACTTGATGTTTTTTGTTGTGTTACAATGTAGCTATGTAACCAATTGGATGCCACTTCCATTAGGCTTGTGATGCTGATTAAGTCATTTTTTATTGGGCATGCTTATTGATAGCTACACTCCCTCTTTTTCTTTTTTTTCTTTTTTTTCCTTCTTCGAATTTTCCTCCCCATTAGCTTGGCTAAAATCTTTATTTACTTTAGACTTAGTTGTGGAAGGGAGATGCTTCAATTCACTTTGAGGTGTATCTTCGTTTCATTTCTCTTGGTGTACTAATCTTTTGTTTCTATTGTATGTGCTTACAGAGTTAATGATCCAGTGGCATTGAAGCTACTCAACAAGGCTGGAGAAATGCCTTCTCTGGAGCCTCCGGAAGATGAGAGCATAAGAACCCTGTATGTTGGTGGGCTTGATGCAAGGATCACTGAGCAGGACTTAAGAGACAACTTCTATGCGCATGGAGAAATTGAGTCCGTGAAGATGGTTCTCCAACGTGCTTGTGCTTTTGTGACTTACACAACAAGAGAAGGTGCAGAGAAAGCAGCTGAAGAACTTGCCAACAAGCTGGTTATCAAAGGCCTGAGGCTGAAGCTGCTCTGGGGTAGACCACAAGTCCCAAAGCCGGAATCTGAAGGTTCTGATGAAGCTAGGCAGCAAGCAGCAGTGGCTCACAGTGGGTTGTTGCCGAGGGCAGTTATATCACAGCAGAACCAGCCTCTCCAGCCCCCTGGCACACAGGACCAACCTCCTCCGATTCCATACTTTAACATTCCTCCATTACCTCAGCAAGAGAGATCATATTATCCTTCAATGGATCCCCAGAGGATGGGTGCCCTTGTTCCATCTCAAGAGGGGTCCTCAAGTGGGCCTGCAGGATCTAATGAAAGTAAAATTGGTTCTGAGCAGAAGCAGCAACAAGCACAGCATTATGGTTACCCGGGTATGCCACCACCTCAAGGTCAATTCTATCCACCCTATTATCCACCATATGGCTACATGCCGCCTCCTGTACCTCCATCGCATCAACCATACCCCCAGCCTTCTCAACAGCGGATGCCTCCACCTCCACCGCCTCCCAGTGGTGACCAGGCATCTTATCAGCAGAAAGCACCAATTGGGACATCACAGCAATCATAAATTTCTGGTCTCATTATGAATGCTTTTGTATCCATAGTTGCCATACTATTTGAGCCACTTGTGGTCGCATTATGTCTGTTTAAGCTGTTGAATTTTTTATGAAATCTTAAATTTCCGCGAGAGATTCTTTCCCGCATATTTTTTCTTTTCGTAGTCAAATATTTGAGGAACTTTTCTAATCTGGGAATCTTTTACGAATATGCCAGTCAAAAATTAGATTGCTTGCAGCCACTCAGATTACCCCCCTAATTTTTCGGGTTCTTGATAATGTTGTCGTGTGGACAACAAATGTTCCTTTTCCTTCGAAGTTGCTCTTTAGAATAGTTGAAATTGATGCCGTTCACCTTATGCTATAATCCTCCTGCCGTCTGCGGCATTTGAAGTTCCAGTTTTTTGGTCAATTCAAGGAAGTTAAGACCACTATTTTGAACAGCTGCTCTGCCCATCTAATCTTTGTTTTTAGACAATCTTTCAGACGGACAAGTCAGGGTTAAATAGATAAGTGCAAGCAGAGGGACACATCAAACATACTTGAGAGAATGAAATTCTTTAAATACAGCACAATCACCAAAAGCATAATCAACCAACACTTACGCAACTACAATCAAATTTTATTGACTTAAAAGAAAAGATCATCTGTCTCGTGTAACAGGGAAACCGATACCATGCCTTTGAGTTGGAAATATCACAAACAACAAACTAGAAATGAGCCCAATTCCAATAGGAGCAATATCCAACACCTCCTGAGCCTCACGCCCTGGCCTGGGATAAAAACAGCTCACCACATTCTTATCCCTCAAAGCCACTGCAACAAACACAAGCACAGACAGAACAGCATGAACCACATCAATGAAATTCAACCTGTACTTGCTCAGGTCAGGCAGCCCTGAGGTTGCTGCATTGGAGTAGTCAAACAGCCACAGCCCCTTCAACGTCACGAAACCATAATATACTTGGCCATCCGAGGCCTTGATGCTATCGGTGAAAGAGGCAAGGAAGCAGGAAACAGCCAGTATGACCAGGAGGATGAAGGTCATGGGTTGTGTGGCAGCGTCACATGAGCCGCCGTTGGTGAAGATAGGCGTTAGGAGTTGAAAGGCCAAAAGGGTGCCTGTTGGGAGGAGGTTGGCTAGATGTGCCGAGCTTTCCAAGGCTTGAGAGAGAGCGCTCTGGGGAGGTGGCGGCGGCGGCTTTGGTGAATCCATGTCGTCATTGCGTGTAACGATAGGAGGAGCGGTGGTGACAGAGGTGGATGGTTGATTAGAAACTGATGATCTCTGTCTAAGAGACATTCTTGATGATTTTACAGTGTAAGTGATTGTGATGAAAGTGTCTTTTTGGAGGGGAAGTTTGTGTTTCTTGATCTGAACTATTTATGGATGTTTGAGAATGTGGGTGGTGTACAAATTTGTAGACTTTGCTCGGGGGAATTAATAGAAGAATTTGTCAAGATAAAATGTGTTAGGTACGTTGCTTTCTTGGATGGTTGTTTGATTAAGGAGGTTCCTTACTGGTTCAAAATCTTAAAAAATTGAATTTGTCTGCTGCCATCTGTTTTCATACAGTGATATATTATTCTAGGGCTGCCTTGTGCAATGATTGACTTAAATATGTATTTCTGCTTGTGTTGTTAAGAGAACATGCATGATACACAAGCAATGCTAAAATGAAACATGTGAAAGAATTATGTATTTTGCAATGATGATCCAGTGTCTGAAACCATTAAGTCTTTGATTGTTGAATTGTATTATCTTACCTACCTATGGATAAAATATTCAAGTAGGTCATTTTGGACGAATTCTTTTCGTTCTTATCCCTTTTTTTGTTTAGTAGAAACTGTTCTTACCTACCTATCCTAGCCTATCCGAGAGCTCGGTTCGAGCTACATTTTCATTTAATTTTTTTACTAAAATTCAAGATCCAGTATTATCGTTAATCTTCTTCTTTTTCTTCCTTACCAAAAACTTTCATTTTTAATTGCAGATGACAGCATCAATGAAGTGACTTGAAGACAATTTTTATTCTGGAAAATTTTGAAATAAGATTGCAAGCTATGTGGGAAGTAATATTTTACGTTAAGATTGGCTAATAAGTGTTGTCAGGATGCCAAACGTTAGAAATTTTGGAATCTTGCCCTAGTTTTTGTTTGCCACACACACACGTGAACATGGTCAAATTTATATATCATATACTAGTTTAGATGCATGTGTTGCACGATGATAGTCGTTTTTTATTGATGAATTAAATTTAAAAAAAAAAAAACATATAGTGTACATAAATCTACTTGTTCAAGCAAATTTATTTTGCATATTGATTTCTTAAGTTAACAAATTACAAACAAAACAATGATTTAACTTTTGTTTATGATAAATTTATTTATACTATGTTAAAAAGGAAACATTGTATAACAGTATAAGAGGATATAGTTTTGAGTATTATTATTTATTAGTTTATAAAAAAATATTCTAATGTTCTTAAATCTCATCCTTTGCTTTGTAATGAAATAATTCATTTTTTTTTTTTTAGAAAAACAATCAATCAATTATAGTATTCAGTACATCAAGATAAAGCCCATAATTTTGTTTAATGTAATATTATGTTTATATATTTATTTTCTTTTAACTTAATATCGGTTTGCATCTTAAAGTTTCTAAGAATGAAAAATAGATGGGCTAGGAGTACTGGGCTCAAACATACAGATTGGAGTGGAGTCAGAGCATGGACTGGGCCTGAAATAAATTTAGGCCCAAGAAGAAGGCCCAAATTGATTTCTTCAACTTTTCCTTCTCCTAATTGCTTTTGATTTATCATTTTTATTTTTTTATGGGAAAAAAAAGTAAACAAATTTAAAAGAGTAAAAACTCCTAAGAAATGCATTTACAGATTTAATAAACTCTCAGTCTAATTAAAATTTGAAGGGCTAAAGCAAGGAATTTACAAATTGCTAACAAAGAGGATTAAAAATACACACTTATTCAAATATTTATCTGAAAATTCAATTGATTATTTCGTGTGTATATATTTGAATGTTCAGTTGGTCATAGTTAATTTATTACAATAATTATGCAAACTTGCTATTTTAAAACTTTCACATTATAGTATTCGTTTGTGCTTTTCATCATTGTAAAATATTTTTGAAAAAATCAATTACGAAATTTCAAATTGGATTTTTCTTTATTTTTTTTATGACGAAAAACCTGTAGCCACTATCCGAAGGTGTGCACTGATTAAACCCCGCTTCCGTAAAATAGCCGCAGTGAATTTACAAAATTAGTCGATCTAACTAATCCACTGATCGACTGAATAGTACTATAATACTATTGAACTGGGACATCATTTTCATGCACAAGTCTCAAAAAATACATTGTATTCTTAATCTGCAATGGTTTCTTCCTTGAACCTATTTCTCTTATGGGATTGAGTTTGTCTGCAGTGCAAGCTAATATAATTTGATTTAAACCATAATTTTCTGCTGTCTTTTCTATTCATTTGTTGTTTTGCGCGTTTCACGCTTTGGACAGTTCTATTGTATTTTTTTAGTCGTTTGTCCCTCCAATCACAAAATAAATTTTTAAAATAATTCGAATAAAACATGATATTTTTATGAGACATTGGAAACTCGTATATACAATGGACAAAATCTGCTGATTTTTTTCTTTAATAAAACAATTTATTATTGAATTTTATTCCTATTTAAATAAGATTATATTACTAACTTATTTTTTTATTTTTTCAATATATATATACATTATATAAATTTACTAGATTATATAATTTTTATTGACAATTTTCACAAAACAATGAATCGTTAATTTTAAAAATGAATTTTGTTATATAAATGAGATTTTGTTGATTATTTTTCAAATTAATTCAAATAATACCTAAATTAAGAATTTTAAGGGGTAACGGAGTATTCCCGAATCCAAAATTTGTTACTATGGGATAAATGTCTAAACTCAAAATCCGTGTTCATTTAGGTTTTCAAAAGCTAATGAGTAGTACTTCTCAATAATACTATAGATAATAAATTTAAATTTCCTTTAATATGTTAATACATCAATTATCATCATATACACCATATTCTTGCTTATAATTCACATTAAACTAATTTAAAAAATTACCAAATAGAAAAGAAAAATTGTTTACGCGTGTTCTTTCTCACAACTTTCCCAAAACTAAACAAGTGCGACAAAAAAAATCACCTTGCAATTGGCTGCCTACATTGAGAAAACAGATATGAAAAAACACCCATTTTTGTTATAGATATAGTTTATGATAAGAACGTATATTATCACGCACCATTTTGACAAATTTTTTGAATTTAATCATTGAAATATTCAAAAGTCAATTTAATTCTTGTTGAACGCCAGTTTTTTTCATATATTCTTCTCTTTACTTGCGTATCAAAATTATTGATGACAAATATTTGTTTAAAAGGTATTGGTCACTTTGATTGATTTCACAATTTTGTCCTGAAAAATACGTCTCTTGAAAGAGAGAGGTTGTCCCATTGCTTATAAATTACAGGTTACCCACGTGCTCATTCGATATGAGATGAATCTCTCTCCAATATAAGTTCCTAACATGTGGGTGGACTGTGTGTGTGGAGAGTCGGTGCGGAATTTCCACAAATAACGTCTTTTCCAAAATAAAATTCTAAAAATCCAGCTAAAGAGACAGACGGACGGACGTTTGCCATTTCGTATCACATCAATTTATTTTATAAATTTTTATTTGTCTAATATCTTGCCCAAAAATACTTCACTTATTAGAACAACTTGGCTGCCCAATTATTTTAAAATCCTACTTTTGTTCTCAAAAGCTTTAAACCCTTTACACATTTATTTTGTTATCACATTAAACTTATTGTTGGTGAAGAAAATGTTAACTAATATGACTACTCACCAAACACCAAACGTGTGTCTTTGTTTTAATTCATTCAACAAGTAATTGTCTTTGTCTGAGTTGACAACCCCACATCAAATCCCAATCCCATTTTCATAACCCAATTTCTTTCTTTCTTTCTTAAGAATAATTTTTTCCATTTTTATTTATGCCACACTCTTTCTTAGACTTTTCTTTAGTTAATTAAAAGTTTTTCCTGTAGGGTTCAGAAATCAGAACCCATGTTACGTCAGTTTGATTTTTTTTTTTATTATAATTTTTCATTATATAATATTTTGTATATCACACGTACATGCAACACTTGTATAAATGTATTTAAATTTAATTATATATAAATATTGTACATATATATAGTATGTAATATAAGATACAATAAAATTAAGAGCAGATAAGACTAAAATTTGGAATTTTTTTTTTTGAGATTATATATTCAAATTAAATTGTAATAAGGCTCCCTTCAAAAAAGTTTCCAATGCTGTAATGCATAAATTATGCTAACTATTCAAGATCAGCTTCAATTTAATTTAATTAAAATATATTTAAATTTGATTTGAAAAATAAAAGACCAAAATAAACCATTTTTAGGCTTGTCATGACTATCCTAATTACACCTAGTTACTTGTCCGTCATTATCTCAATGACGTGCAATTAATTGGCATTGGCGTGAAAGAAATATATACAAATATCAAACTTTGAAATTTACGGTCCTTATTTATTTTTGAACTTTCAGCCAATAATACATTTTAGGTATAGTCACTTATTAAATGTGCCTGATAATTAAATTTATAAAATATTTGCTAAAAAAAAGAAAAGATAAAGCCCTTAATTTTAGTCACACCTTATGCAATAATATACACAAAATGCGATCTTATAGATACTATATCTAATGTACTTGATATATGTCTATTATACAAATATTTTATTTTTTATAAAATAAAAAGCTTGTCATTTATTCATACACTAAATATATCATATATTTGGTGTAATATGAATATTACCACAAAAAACTGCACCTTCAATTTTTATTCGTCACTTCTTGAATCTATTGGTCTTAATTTTTTTATGAATGTTCGAAAATAAAACTATATTTTTAATTTTTTTTTTCTACAAAAAAAAGCACTTCTTTTTTGGCTTAAATAATGATTAGATACTGCTGGCTCTCAATTACTCTTTATATAAATAATAAGGTAAAATCACATAAAATTTTCTAAAATTTTATATTCAATTTAAATACAGAATTGGGATAAGAAACTCCAGACCTAACTGTAAAAATGAGATGAAATTAATATAATACCAAAACCCAAAAATTCCCACTTCAAGAACTCAGTTTCCTTTTCTGCTTTGAGATCCTCTCAGCCAACAACAATGTCCTCTGTGGATCCACAGCCATGGCATACCTTGGCAAAACACGCTTTTCTTCTTTTCTTGTGTTTCAATCTGATGATGGAGCAGCAAATAGCCACCATGGCTGATGATCAACAAACAGGACCCTCTTCCAATCACACTGTAGAAGAAGCTTACAGAGTCTTGGGCATTTCACCGAATCTAGACGGGTCATTGACCCGAGAGATCCGAATCCCAATGGTGAATGCTACCCCATATGTCGACCCGACGAAGCCTACACCAGTTGCTTTGTCCAAAGACATAGTAGTGTATCTCCACCCATACAGTGGTAAAGCCTGCATGCGACTTTTCCGACCTCTGAAACCTCCAACAGACAGTAAACTTCCACTCATCATCTACCTGCATGGAGGCGATTTCGTGCTGTTCAGTGCGACGACTCTAGTTTTCCATAACTTCTGCAACGACGTCGCTTCTCAAATCCCGGCCATAGTTGTCTCTGTTGAGTACAAGTTGGCGCCCGAACACCGCCTCCCGGCAGCCTATGACGATGCCATGGGCGCGGTCTTGTGGGCTAGACAACAGGTACCTTATCGAAAAGTTTACTATGTATTAGACTCAAATTTTGAACGAAAGTCTTGGGGATGGGGGAGGGGGGGGGGGGGAAATTTCATATTTTGGTTTTTATTTTGATGTGTGATTAATATAACACACATTAATCTTTTAGCAAGAATTATATTGAATTCAAAATATTCAAGTAACTTAGTATAATTATTTACATATTAGTAGTTCACAATTAATAAGTTCAATAAAATTTAATTATATCTGGAAGAATTAGTAACAAAAAAATTGGCTAAAGCATTAAATTTCAATTTCCAGAACTACTTGGCAAACAAATTATGGGAAACTTGTGTCTCAAATTTAATTATTGCTTTTATTTTCTTTTGGATACGTTATCATTTCCTAAATATTTTTTTTTGAGTTCAAAATATGTCTCACTTAAAGTAATATATGAAATTACTGATGTTCAATTACTTTTAAAAACAATATTATAAAAATACTCAAAATTTTAGGCTAAGTTTGGTTTTTTAAAAGGTGTTTTCACCTCCTGGGATTAAAAAAATCATCTGGTAACTATATAGAGAATTATTTTAGGAGAATGATATTTTATTTTCCAAAACATCGAATTTTAATTTTCCCAAATAACTTCTCTTTATATATTTTCAAATAATAATATTAATTAAAATATATAAATCCTAATCATTACAAGAATAAATTATATATATATATGTATGTATCTCTTAATTATTTGAATATAAATATATGCATTCAATCATTATCTTAATATAATAACAAATAAAATATTATAAAAACTTGATGTGACACCATTTACTATAAAATCTTATGGACATTAAAAAGTACTATCAATTCGAAATAATTTATCCAAATGACTTTTCCACAAAAATATATCAAATATATTTTCATTCCCCACACATTCGCAAATTTTATTTTTAATATATATTACCTCATAACATTTCTCTTAAAACACCTAAAATAATATCGAACATAGCATGAACTTTTTTAGCTCATATTTAAAATTTCACATGTACCAAGTGAAATAGGCCTCATGATATTGATATAGACGAAGTACACGAATCATATTAGTATAGGGGAAACTTGTGTTTCTACCATTAATGCTACTTATACATAGATGATACACCTTGATCCAAAAGTTAATACTAAAAACATGTAATATTTTCCACCAACAGGCACTAGGAACCAACAATGGCGATCCATGGCTAAAGAAATATGCTGATTTCACCAGGGTATTTCTGCTAGGCAGTGCTTCAGGTGGCAACATAGTTTACCACACAGCTCTATGTGCACTAGGTTTCAACCTCCAACCCATGCAAATCAAAGGGCTGATCATGAACCAGCCATATTTTGGTGGAGTCCAAAGGACAGAATCTGAACTTAGGCTCATAGAGGACCCTTATGTCCCACTCTATGTGAATGATGTTTTGTGGACACTGGCACTGCCACTAAATGCTACTAGAGACCATGAGTTTTCCAACCCACTGACTTTGGGGTCTTATTTTGGGAGGGTGAAAAGGCTGCCAAGAACCATGGTGAAAGGTAACAGTGGAGACCCATTGGTCGACAGGGCCAGAATGTTGGTGAAATTGTTGGAGTCAAATGGAGTTGAAGTGGTTTCTGTGGTTCTTGAAGGGGGGTATCATGGTATAGAGCTCAACAATGCCACTGCTGCTCAGGAATTGTATCATTTGATCAAGGGTTTTGTCCACTCTACATATTAGTTGAAGAGAATGTATAATTCAGGTTTTGGTGCTTCTTTCTTATGTGTCCATTATTTCATCATATATTACAGTTTATAAATATATTCAAGTGTATGTGATTTATAATTAAATATTTATTTAAGAAAATATCAATTTATAATAGATGATCTGAATAGTAAGAGCTATAGGGTTTTTCAGTTTCTTCTTACATTTTGCCTTGGTGTAGTAATGATTTTCTATTTTGGAATATATATATATATATATATATATATATATATATATATCATTTTTTTTGGAAAATACTTGGGGGTATTGGACCTATTACTCTGGTTAGGGTTTATTAATGGAATCCATGCATGGGTTCTGTATAATAATTTCATAAAATTATCGATTGTGATTGTCTTGAAATCCAATTTTTCAGAAAAAAATGAGATTCTTGGTTACACTTAACCTAATAACTTCTGATTTAATTCTAAGTGTTATTTAACTTTTTTTACTCTAAAGAGCCTATTGATACATTAGTCATGTTGAGGTAATTCTTTTTTTTTTTTTTTGGGTATGTGTCCCACTAAAGAAGAAGAGAACTTTAAAAAAGGATCAATTAAAATGTGTCGACTTGAAATGAAATAAATTTTTTAAAAAATTCTTTAGCTTATATTTATTGTTGTTTGTTCAATTCATGCACCACATGCAATTGACAATCACTAGTTCAAATTTTGGGGCAATCTCATGTTTGAAGGTTAATAAGTCAAAGCAGAAAGCTCTTTTATTTTAAATAAAAGCTACATTTATGATAATTGTAGTAAACCATTTGATAACAAGCCAGTCCACTTGGTTGGACTTGGCACCATGTTCATATGCTGTATTCCCATCCCAAAATTATTTATCTACTTTGATTCGATAATAAATTTTAAATTAAATATTAAAAAGTAAAATTTTAAGTATTTTTATAATATTGCTCTTAAAAACATTGATTAAGAATTAGTGGTATCACATTGTTACTTAAAGTAACATGATAGTACAATTTTGAGAAAAAATAATTCATTTTAGACATAAAAAAAATAAAAAAATGAATTTATTAATATCCATTTAAAAGTTATAATTCGCTATAACGTATTTGGTGTTAGAGTAGGATGCCCAACGCCCCAATTAGATTGAGTGTATTATACTCTTTTGCTTTTGTAAAGACAATCTTATTAGGAATCATATTAATAAAAAGGCATTTTCTTTATCTTATGTCTTGCATTTTTTTTTTCTGCACATTAGATAAAGTCCTTAGACCAGATTTAGCTACGGGGCATGGTCGCGCATATGATGGCGATCATGGAACATGTCTCTAAGGTTTTGGTTTTAAATAAGTTCCGAGTCGAGAGTTTTTTTTGAGATGGGACATCAAATAGCTCAGTAAGACTCGTACATATAATGCATGCTCGTGAGACGAGGATGTCACATTTCATTGGCATTAGCGTAGAGACGTAAGTGCATATATGTGGTGCTTGCTAGGGAACAAGTACACCGAATATGGCCCGCAAGAAATTCTTAGTTGGAGGCTTTGCCCGTCGAAATAAGAAGTTCTGTGTTGCGATAGTACACGACTAGTCCTTAGACTTGAGGCACGATGGTAGCCTTGTGTGCATCCTGCAGCACTTTGATATATCTTCTGATTGCTTGACAATCACAAAGGGGGTATGTTGGGTGTTGCACTGATGTGCATGGAGGTTTGTTAGTGGCCAACATAGAATTCGACACTTGTTTTTTAAATAAGGGAATCTCCTGTGTTTTCATAGTTCGTGATTCAAAGACCTTGGCCAAGGCAGAATGAATTGTGATTCATCAAGAATCATTGAAACTTGAAATGGGATCACATCAATTGAATCATTTAGGGTTTCGACTTATAATCCATGCCTTAGATTCAATCAGGAGATTAGCTGTCGAAAGGACCGTACGTGTATGGTACTCGCAACTGAAATAGGTTTACTCGCTATTTCACCTAAGACTAGTTTGCCATGATTACTTGCTAGGTGTTTTCATGGATAGTGAGGTTCTTGGAATTAAGGAGTTGATTCCAAGCGGATTAATTAATTGGATTAATTAATTGGAATAATTGTTATTCATAAGTTGCAAATGTTGCAAACCCACTATTAGCTTAGTAGTGAACCTAAGAGGGTCACACATTTTTATGGAAAGTAACATTTTAATTTTAGATTTTATCCAATGGTTGGAAATTAATTAATTAATACTGATCAATTAATTAATTAAGTATTCTATTTAATTTAATAGTTAAATTAAATTATTTAATTAAGTAATTGGATTATTTAATTGGACCTAATTTGATTAGGAAGCCCAATTGGAGTAAATTAAATTAATCAATTGGATTGATTAAATTGGAATTGAATCAATTGAATTGATTTGGGGATTTTTGAGTCCAAGCCCAAAATAAATGTGGATCACTTAAGAAGCTCACTAAAGTATGAAGAGAATAAATTAAATAAATATGATTTATTTAATTAACATATTTATAGATAAATAAATATAGTGACCAATTTTATAGGATAAAATAGGCCACTAAGATTTAATTTATGTATAAATATAATTATAGTATATATATATGATATATATCTATCTTGATATTATTTGAAAAATTCAAATTAATATCAACAATGTATGTAGACAATTTTGATGATTAATGTAGTCTCAAATTAGTCCACATACAATAGAAGAGTGAAAAAAGAAGAGTTTTTGAAAGATTTGGAATCCTTCCAAGATAAGGTTTTGAAGTAGTTCAAAATAGAAAAACTTTCCAAGAGTTGGAAAAGGATTAAAATTTTCAGCCCTATATATATGAGGGATGAAAATTACATAATTAAATTAAAAAAATTTGAGCAAAAATATTTTGTTTAAAGTCTTCTATTTTTACTCTTCAAGAAAAGAAAAGAAAGAAAAAGAAAATCAGTTTCTTGTTATTTTCTTCATATTATTGTTTCAAGAACTTAAAGAATCAATCTTTATTGTTCTTGAAAATATACTCCGGTTCTAGATTAGTAAACAATTAAAAGGATACTAGCGAATCCTTTTGATTGGTGTTGCTTTTCGTATCGTGGACCTGATAGAGGGGAGACACTTGGATCCCTGCGAGTTCTGATAGTCCAGATAAACAATTGATTGTTTCATTCCCTACAACAACCGAAGTGCACGAAAGGTATAATCCGATTTATATATTTATATATCACTTGAATAAGCGCGATCGTTAAAATCGCTTTCGAATCAAAGGGGTTAAATTTATGTTTGATAAAAAAATTTTAATTTTCCGCTGCGTATACCCCTGCGATTATAGCGAACCGTTGGGCTCAAATTAATTAAAACAAATTCACATTATTGCTCTTTAAGATAATGGGGGTTGGTTTGCAGGGCAAAATGTTAACAAGGTTCAAAACACCATCGACTTGCCTTAGGATTTGATGGTATTTATACATGGTTACATATTACTTTATTTATTCTAAATTTATCAGTCTTATTATATATATATATATATTATAGGAGTAAAATTATATTATGACATAAAATTGTATTAATTATCAAATAACAACTCAAAATAACGTAATACGACATATTATATTTTACTACTAACGTTTTCAACCTCTTTTAGTAGTTACATAAAATAAAAAAAGAAAAATCACATTTAAAAATAAAATTTTAAAAGTTTTTGTTGAAGATGGTGTTGGGTTCGCTATAATCGCAGGGGTATACGCAGCGAAAAATTAAAATTTTTATCAAACATAAATTTAACCCCTTTGATTCGAAAGCGATTTTAACGATCGCGCTTATTCAAGTGAATATATAAATAAATATAAAATCGGATTATACCTTTCGTGCACTCCGATTGTTGTAGGGATGAAACAATCAATTGCTTATCCTAGACTATCAGAACTTGCAGGGATCCAAATGTCTCCCCTCTATCAGGTCCACGATACGGAAAGCAACACCAATCAAAAGGATTCGCTAGTATCCTTTTAATTGTTTACTAATCTAGAACCGGAGTATATTTTCAAGAACAATAAAGATTGATTCTTTAAGTTCTTGAAACAATAATATGAAGAAAATAACAAGAAACTGATTTTTTTTTTCTTTTCTTTTTTCTTGAAGAGTAAAAATAGAAGACTTTAAACAAAATATTTTTGCTCAAATTTTTGAATTGAATTATGTAATTTTCATCACTCATATATATAGAGTTGAAAATTTTAATCCTTTTCCAACTCTTGAAAAGTTTTTCTATTTTGAACTACTTCAAAACCTTATCTTGGAAGGATTCCAAATCTTTCAAGAACTCTTCTTTTTTTCACTCTTCTATTGTATGTGGACTAATTTGAGACTACATTAATCATCAAAATTGTCTACATACATTGTTGATATTAATTTGAACTCTTCAAATAATATCAAGATAGATATATATCATATATATATACTATAATTATATTTATACATAAATTAATTTTAGTGGCCTATTTTATCCTATAAAATTGGTCACTATATTTATTTATCTATAAATATGTTAATTAAATAAATCATATTTATTTAATTTATTCTCTTCATACTTTAGTGAGCTTCTTAAGTGATCCACATTTATTTTGGGCTTGGACTCAAAAATCCCCAAATCAATTCAATTGATTCAATCCCAATTTAATCAATCCAATTGATTAATTTAATTTACTCCAATTGGGCTTCCTAATCAAATTAGGTCCAATTAAATAATCCAATTACTTAATTGAATAATTTAATTTAACTATTAAATTAAATAGAACCCTTAATTAATTAATTGATCAGTATTAATTAATTAATTTCCAACCATTGGATAAAATCTAAAATTAAAAATGTTACTTTTCATAAAGATGTGTGACCCTCTTAGGTTCACTACTAAGCTAGTAGTGGGTTTGCAACATTTGCAACTTATGAATAACAATTATTCCAATTAATTAATCCGCTTGGAATCAACTCCTTAATTTCAAGAACCTCACTATCCATGAAAACACCTAGCAAGTAATCATGACAAACTAGTCTTAGGTGAAATAGCGAGTAAACCTATTTCAGTTGCGAGTACCATACACGTACGGTCCTTTCGACAGCTAATCTCCTGATTGAATCTAAGGCATGGATTATAAGTCGAAACCCTAAATGATTCAATTGCTGTGATCCCATTTCAAGTTCCAATGATTATTGATGAATCACAATTCATTCTGCTTGGCCAAGGTCTTTGAATCACGAACTATGAAAACACAGGAGATTCCCTTGTTTAAAAAAAAAAAACAAGTGTCGAATTCTATGTTGGCCACTGACAAACCTCCATGCACACCAGTGCAACACCCAACATACCCCATTTGTGATTGTCAAGCAATCAGAAGATATATCAAAGTGCTGCAGGATGCATACAAGGCTACTATCGTGCCTCAAGTCTAAGGACTAGTCGTGTACTATCGCAACACAGAAATTCTTATTTCGACGGGCAAAGCCTCCAACTAAGAATTTCTTGCGGGCCATATTCGGTGTACTTGTTCCCTAACAAGCACCCACATATATGCACTTACGTCTCTACGCTAATGCCAATGGAATGTGACATCCTCGTCTCACGAGCATGCATTATATGTACGAATCTTACTGAGCTATTTGATGTCCCATCTCAAAAAAACTCTCGACTCGAAACTTATTTAAAACCAAAGCCTTAGAGGCATGTTCCATGATCGCCATCATATGCGCGACCATGCCCCGTAGCTAAATTTGGTCTAAGGACTTTATCTAATGTGCAGAAATAAAAAATGCAAGACATAAGATAAAGAAAATGCCTTTTTATTAATATGATTCCCAATAAGATTGTCTTTACAAAAGCAAAAAAGTATAATACACCCAATCTAATTGGGGCGTTGGGCATCCTACTCTAACAGATGGTTGTTATAAACAAAGTATAATATGTAGTATTTATGTACGTACGGCTTACCCAAAATTTGGGTATTTCTCATCAAAATTTCCCTGATAGGAAAATTGTTTTTTTATCCACAATATAGGAAGATTTGCAAGCTTCTAAAAAATCCAATTTAAGTCTCATGTATCAGTATTTCATTAAAACTTTAATACTAATATTAACTTTTTAGTAGAAAATGGTATGTACCACACATGTGACCAAACTTAACTCACCTATTTTGGTGGTAATTCCATTCATTTTTATTTTTATTTTGAGATGAAAACTATGTGTTATATGGTTTTATCAAACTTATTTTTCCATAATTTTTCATCATCTGTTGACAATTGAGAGGAAAATAATTACCCACTTCTACTTCGTATGACAACTACCTATTATATAATGTATGTAATGTATACGATGTGTATTATGATATATATACATACGCAATATATATTACACTATTTCTATAATATATAAATATATAGTATAAAAATATTGTATGTATACATATACGTATCTAATAATTGAATAATACTATATATTAAATAATTCATTTGATATATACCCACACATCTATATATGCATATGAGTTTATTATATATGAATTCACAATACTTAATTATTCATATCTATGTCAAATACATAAAGAATGTAACATTTATATATTACACAAATATTGTATACATATGCAATCTATATTATTAATATAAAATAAATTTCAAATATGGATAAAATTTTATATTTATTTTTTAAAATATGAATACAAAAAAATTATGTAAATTATGTACAAATAAATAGTAATATACAAATAAAATGTAAAACTAAACAACACCTACAGATGTAAGTATAGATATATGAAAAAATATGTCAGCATAATATATAAACACATTATAGTGTTATTTACACTGCATGGGCAATTGGGCATACTATGTATAAAATTTTATCTAACAATATGAATGCATAAAATTTTATATTTAATATACGAATACTTCACATGTATACAAATAATGTAGAATTGTTGATTTATTTAATTTACATCATTTAGACTAAAAAATTATAATTATAATATGCATTACACATATTGAAAAATAATAAAATATTATTTTTTAAATAAATTATATAACATTATATACATTTGTGTACTTATTCATGAATTTAAAATAAATTTGTGTTATGGTCCTAAATGTCAAAATCTAAGGCAAATTTACACCAAATTGTCGCATTTGAAAATGCAAGGAAACTATTTGCTCCAGAAAAAAATTGCTAGGACCATAAACTTCGAATCATTTCAATCAATATATGAGTTTCTTTACCTGGAGATTGGTCCATCTAATAATTAAGTATGCCACACCACAGAAACGCAGTGCTAGAAATAGGGCTAACCGTATGCAGCAGAATTACATCCATGCATCAGGCCGCAAGCACTTTGATTTACTTTGGTAGACTCAACTCCACCAGGCAAATGGCCAGGATACCCCACAGGACAGCAATAAGCAAAGTGATGTCTTGTCACAAATCATTGGTCCAGAAAAAAACAGGTCGTACCGATGTGTTGAGTTAGGCCCCTCCCCTTCTGACCTTGGAGGGCAAAAACCAACTCGTGTGGAGGCCATCAAAATGGTATCAGAGGCTAATGCCGAGATACGAGATATGAAAGAGAAAATGACAGTCATGGAACAGACTCGTGCACAGATGGCAGCAATGATGTCTTCTATGCAGAGAAATATACCTGATAACAATGTGCCTGATATGGTAGGTTCCTTCTAGACTAGGTCTCACAACTTTTACCTTTAGCAGTTTCTCTATATTTTAATCACTGCATAAAAGGTAAATAAGAGTAATCTTTTTCTCTGTGACAGATTGCCATTACTTCTGATGCTTCTGGTCACTCAGTACCACAGCAAGTAATCACTGGGGCCAACTCCCCATGGAGGTTCAACGCCTCAGGTCAGTAATTTCTTCCCTTTGATTAAATTAGTTGTTCACTGTTGACTTGGCTATTTTAGATGCAGACATGTCGGAGCAAAAGAAAAATCTAGAATACAAAGAACATTCATCAATGCAAAGGTTTATATCGTTCGAGATTATGATTATTACTTTTTTTTTTTTTTTTTTATAATTTCTAAACGAGGAGTAATTTGTTAAGCTCTTCACTGTCTTGTTATCCCGCACTTATAAAATGTCTGACCCCCTTTATTTATTTGTTCTTGCTGTTTCACAGATGCCTGTTCATGCATTTCGGTCTCCACATTTGTCTTGGTGGATTGACTGTTGTCTGTGTTCTAATGGGATTTGAACTTGATCTCTTGACCACTGGTTGTATGCCTGACATGCTTTCTTATTTTGAATTGTGAAACTGCTGAAGTAAATAGTGATTTGTGATCTATCCTCTGAACAAAATCCTTATTTATTGGAAAAAAGTTGATTTTAGCTTTGCTTGTGATCTTTCATTGAAACATATTAAGATATTTGCTGCTTCAATAGATTCCTTATGTGATCTTTGCTGTGGTGAACCAAAATAATACTTCAGAATTCTGCATTGTGCCCAGTCCCTCTCTCTCACTCACAGGTCTCCTTCCCTGCTTGCCAGCACACACACACTTAAGGTGTAAGAGATGTTACGCTCGGTGATATGCATTAGGTGTGTATCTCACCACACATTTTACACATACTTATATATACGTGTGAGTGAGTGTATGACGGTGCACTCTATCGGACATAGCATCTTTTAAGATGTTGGAAATTTAAAGTCTGTATGTTAAACTATTGTGTCTTTTCATTTATTTCTATTGAATGATCAATTTATGTGTATGCCCACCTCTCAAGTTTAGTTAAGTGCCCATTGGACATACACAAATATTGAAATCTAAGATTAGTTATAACTGGCTCTTGTGAAGTTGGGGCCAAGCCTTTGATACTGGCAAACAGTTCCTTGTCCTCTCAAGTAGATAATACATCTGAAATAGACATTTCACAGTGGGTGATGGGATTAGTTCATTATAGTCTAAATCTGATATTCTACTCCATAGAAAACTCCTATAGGAATGTTTACCAAAGTGACAAGTCAAAATATTCCATTGTCTGTAAGAAAATGATACTCTTTTTTCATTTATTTTTTCTGGTATGTGAAAGTCTTAAGTGTGCATCAATAAATGTTTACAGTGTGTGAAGTAATAACTTGTTTAATTCTTTATTTTAGGTGATTTTTTTTTTCTTTTTCAAATAATCAACGCGTTGAGAAGGGGAAGCAAGTTATAGTTTAAGCATTTTAAAATCATGAAAATGTGATTAACACATGTAAAAGGAAGTAGGATTTACTTTAGGACAGTAAACCTCTACATAACAAAAACAAATGCAGTGCTATTAAATATAGAGAAATACAGATTATGTGCAACTTAATCAAATTATCGATACAATTTGATCTCTTATCTTATTTTTCTGCCAAAATAATATGGTGGATTGGCTGATATTTAATAAAAGAGCCTGATGCAAAAAATAAAAAATAAAATGCATGCCGGGTCTTTAAAACAATTTGGATCATTTTGATATAATAATAAATTTGATTTTTCTTAATAAAAAAGGTCTACTGTTTAAGTACGTATATTCATAGAGCCCTATAAAATAAATAAAACAAAAATTTTAAATAGACATAAAGCCCCATAAAATAAATAAAATAAAAATTTAAAATATAAGATTGTATAATTTCATTTCTTTATTCTTGTTTGTTTGTAGTTTGTAATTGACATCTTGTAGTTGATTTCGATATTCAATGATGTGTTATTTTCCTAAACTTTACCAAAATTACCAAAGGGTTTTCTTTCAAAAGCCTAGGACGCAACTAACATTTCAAAAAATTGTCCAATTTTCCAACACAAATGAAAAAAAAAAAAAAAAAAGACCTTGAGAATTCATAGTTGATTCACGTATATTCTAAAAAATATTGGGATAGAAGTAACATGTTGTGCATGATACAAACGCAATGATCCCAAGATGTTTTTTCATAATCGATGCTACTCGATCAATTTTTGCTTTAGTAGCTTTAAATTTTATACAATTATTGTTTTTTTTTAAATTTATATTAGAATTATTTTTTATTTAACGCTTAGCATATACAAATATTAATTTTGATTTTATTTTAACAAACAACGTTATCTATGATCATATATAAACTATTTCATGTAAAAATTCGTATGCAATGTGCTAGGAAATCGTACCAACTTAATTTATTGCTATTACTATTATTAATAATGTTACTAGCGTATCTCAATTACCTAAAAAGCTCAAACAATAAAAAAACAACAAAAAATGTTATAATAGAAAGAGGAAAAAAATTAATTAGGCAATACTTCAATTTTTATTTTAATGAGAATAATACCAAAGGAAAATATTTTCGTCCATTTGGTTTTGAAGAAAAATACACAGAAAATATTTACACGAATATAATAATGAGAAGTTTTTATTGACTTATAAATAGATTTATTTTATTCAACTTTCATGATATTTAATTATATTTAAAACATTTAATATTGATAATTATTTTCTTGTCAAACGAATGTCTTGGATTTTATTTTTCCATACTTGTCCTTTTCCTTTTTTTCTAGTTGAAATTTTAGACCCAAACATAGAGCATTTGAGGGAGTGAATAGGAATTTCCCCTTCACCCTCCAGAGAGTGGAAATAGCATAAATAGCGGCTCCTCAGAAAACAACGCAGAACTCCACGGTTTTAAACTTTTGGGTATTATTCAAAAAATCGAATATTAATAAAAATTCGAAACAGGTATGTATACATACACATACATAGACACGCACATACAGTATTTTGTGTACTCTTGTCTCTCGACTATCCTTCTCTTTTATCATCTTGTTACTGTGGAGGCGTTCGGTTCGGATTACGCCATCGCTCTCGCATGAATTGTCTTCAAGAATCCCTTTTTTTTTTTTTTTTTTTTTCTTTTCTTTTGCTGTGATTGTCTTTGCGCTTTTGTGTGCAATTTTTGTGTGAAAGGGGCCCGTGGTGCAGTACTTTTTAATTATGTGATAATGGTTATTTTTTTAGGGTTTCTGATTGGTGAGATTTGGGGTTTGTTCATGTGGGTGTCATGGGATTTTCGGATTTTTTCATTTGGATTTTTTTTTGAAATTTTATTTTTTGTTGGGTTGTTTTTCGGGGATTTTTTTTGGGATGCGGAAATTCAAAGATCCATTTCTCCTACGTAGTATATTAGATGAATTTGGGGGTGTTTTTTATTATATCTCTGGATTGAAAACAAGCAAAACCTGAAGATTTTATATAATGATGATGATTTAAAATTTATCCATTCGGAAGTGAGAGCCTGATAAGTAGATTGAGAATAACTGAATTATGAGGCATATTGAGATTATAATGTACCAACACAAAAGTACTTAGTGTTTTGATAATTAGAATAGCTTGTTTAGGACAACTTTATCACTTAAATTATCATGTGCTAATTGCTGCCGAATGCACATTTTTAAGTAAAGAGACGAAACTTTGTTAATTCTTGAGAATTTGTGCTCATTTACAAATTGCAGCTTCTGACAAGAATGAGTTGGTGATAAACTTTTGCAAAAAATGCCTTCTTTTACTTATATGAATATTTGTTGAGAATTTTGGTGCACGCCAATTGATTCTGCATGGTCACAAGAAAACTTTTGATTGTCTTACTGCAAAGTAAGTAGTCAATGTAATACTAAATTTGTTATCACATAAATTTTGTCAGTGGAAGAGAAAGGAAACTGTGTTTATATTATTCTAACTTCTATGTCTATTGGAATTCTGCCGTATGTCTTTTGAAGTGTATATGAAATTGTGGTTGTGAGTGAAATGAAATTTCTTTTGGATCAACTGTAATCAAACTTTTGGCAATCCCCTCGCATGGCAAACTTTACTCGCCTTAGTCAAATCTAGATTTTGTTCCGCTGAGCAGAAGCCGGAAGAAATACTGAGACTCCTTTCTTTTATGCCTTATTTGTTATGAAAAAAATGAACCATTTAGCAAATAATTTACATCCGAATCTGAACTTATCCTTTTTTTCGAATGCAGCTAGAAGTCATTTATGAATTTTGTTTAATTATTAAAACCGATGGCATGAGTTTTTGAATATAGCATGTTGACATTATGGCAGATTTATTTAGTTTTGCACCGAAATTTGTTAATTCCCTCCCCTTTTGTTGCCTATGGTGTTGCATAGGCTGAAAATATCTTCCCCAGATCAAAGTAAATTAGTATTTTCTAGTTGTGCTTGGTTCTGCATTGAGGAGCTTTACCAAGGAAAGACAAGTGATAGAAAGATTAAATGAAGCGAAGGCGTGGAAACAAGAAAGGAAGAGCAAAGAAGCCAAAGTTGGTTAGCACAAATGAAGTGGCATCAAATGTTGTTAGTTTAAATATGGACAACTCAGGTTTGGATGAGTTTGACAATGAAGAGGTTGACTCCGGAATGGATGCTGAGACTGAGACAACGCCATCTCCACCGGGAACTAGTCAACCAGAAACACTTGCTAATGCTGATTTTGTAGGACGACCAATTAATAATACATTTGGGAAAGCAGTATATACACGGGTGAAAGTGAAGATCAAGACTTCAAAAAAATTGGGATCTCATCACACTTCCTCAGATGCTATTAGTCAAAGTGATACTGATAAGAGTAGCCAACAAGTGGGTTCAGAAAAGCAGGGAGGTCCTAATGAGAAAATGGAGGACAGTGCCAACTCTCTGTCCGAGACTAATGGAGGTGTATCAGGGAATACATCTCAAAAGTCTGTGGGTATAAAGATTAAATCATCTAGGGGATTGGGTTCTTCAAGTATGAGCCCATGTAGCAATACTGAACCGGTCAAGGGAGATAGGATAGAGAAGAAAGATACCGAATCGCTTATTCAGGAGTCAAGATACAATGAGCAAGAACTGAAAACTGCATTGGAGGTAACATTACTGTTACTTAAATTTTAATTAATATTTACTGGAAGATGCAATAACCTTCCTTGCTTACCTGTCTCTACTTTTTCTTCTCCTAGGTAATAAGAAAGGTTATGAAAATGGATGCAGCTGAGCCCTTCAATGCCCCCGTAAATCCTGTTGCTCTTGGAATACCGGTAAGCAAGTTGTTTGATATATTTGTGTTACTGCATTATGCAAACTTGCCACATAGGTTTTGTATTTAGGGTTCTTAGGTATCCCTTCACAAGAGAGAGGGAAGGGGAGGAAGGGGAGGAAGGGGAGGGGAGAGGAGGTTTTAGTTGTTATGAGACTATTCTATGCTATTGTGAAATATGTACTTGAGTTGTCACTTATGTAAATATACAAGTTCTTCCCACCGTTCACTCTTCCTTAAAAAAAATATAAAAATCGAGTTCTTTGTCCCTAACATATGATGATATACATTGTTGCTTCCATCACTCTCTGAAGTTACAATTCTCTTTTACTTTTACTTTTACTTTTGTTTTGCCCATGCTTAGTTGCATGTATAGTTCAATAGTGTAGTGCCCTTGATCTCAAAGAGATGTAAGCTATTGATCAGAAGCCTTATTATATAGTTTGTATTGATATGCTATGTGTGGAATGGAAACAGGACTATTTTGATGTCATCAATACACCTATGGATTTTGGTACAATATGCAGTAACCTTGAAAAAGGTGTGAAGTACAAGAATTCGGAGGATGTTTTCAAAGATGTGCAATATATATGGGATAACTGTTACAAGTACAATAATAAAGGTGATTATATTGTGGATCTTATGAAGCGGGTGAAGAAAAACTTCACTAAGTATTGGACAGCAGTTGGTTTATTCAACGATCAGCCTCAGGAAAGTAATGGTAATGTTTCTGTTTGCGCTCTTCATCTTTGTTCTTTGGGTTTGGATGATACACTTGGCTCATATTTGGTTGCATTATAAGCTGGATATAAAATTTCATTTTGTAACAAAAAGTTGTGAGATAATGTGCTCCTGGATGTCTAGAAGTAAACTTTCATCACAGTGATTCCTACTCAGGTTGAATGACTGTAAACACTATGTGCCTGCTTAAGCTTTTGGAACCTAAAGAACTTGAAACTTCTGATGTTGCAGCATCAAGTGTCTATTACTTCTTCACAATATTACTTGCTGAAATTAGTCGTATGCATATCTTCAATGTGCATTTGAATCCAATAACTATTTTGATTTTGAATTTGTAGATGTTTTTTGGTTCCAGGGTTTTGTACATTTTTTCATTTGAGCTTCACAATATTACTCAATAAAACCAGTAGTATGCATATCTTCAATGTGCATTGGAATTTCCCGTGTCCTAGTAACTCTTGTGAAGAATTTTTTTGAGGTAACGTTTGCTACTTTTCAAGTAAGTTGAAATGTAGCATATCTAGACGTAGCCTTGTTTTATTAATTAAAATGTATTACCTCAACTGTCATTCAAAATAGCCCGTTAACACAACTGCATCTGCATTGTTGAAGAAGAAATTGCTTGTATTCATCTTCTTCAGATTTTCAGCTGTGTTTTATTGATAACAAACATGCTTATAAAGTGCACTACAGAGTAGAGCATGTGGCTTATGCGATAAATGCCAATACATTACTCCAGAGGCTAATGACAATGTTTTCTACGCCCGATATCCGAAGAAATTTTATCTCCTTCAGTAATTTAGTGCTTATGTGCAGAGTCAGGCATTTTGTTGCTTCCGTATTTGCTTGACTCTAATGTTATGCCTATGGTCAAAGGCACACATTACCAACCACAGTTATTGATAATTATTTTGAATATGGGGAGTTTCATCTCTCAATTGCATTGGTTCATTCACTTGATTCTAAATATAACATTATGGGTTGCAGTCATATAATTTGATAGTGCTGTATTTATTAAATTAAGAATATGATGGTTACACTCTTTAAAGATGATAGTTCAGTAGTCTTCTGCCCTCCACTTTTTATCAACATGAACATGCCCACAAACCCTAGCTATGTACATAATGCTTCAATTGTTATCATGCACTACAGGATCCACACCAAGCATGACATATATACTGTGAAAGACATCCATTACTTGTTCATCACTGAATTGGAAAGAGCCAAAAAACCACGTCTTTCAAGATTTATTTGGATTTTTTAATGAGCTTAGGTTGTGTTTTGAGCTTGTTCGCCAGCCAGTCTTGTAGTATAGTTTTAGTCGGTCAATCTTGTAGCATTTGTTTTAATTTGCCAATCATGAGTCAATATCATGGATACTTTATCATTTCATATCTTGTCGAGTAGCTTGAGTCGAGTTAGTAAACTGTAAATTTCTATAGCGTGGTTGTTAACTTCAAAATCATGCTCAAATGTGCTTTTGTTCAACAGATCACTTGGGCCAGCTGGCACAGAAATTCATTTAGTAGCTATTAATTTTCAACCATTATTATTTTTTTAATATTATATGTGATGAATGTTAAAAACCCAAAAAGTTAATAAATGTACTCTCTCTATCCCAAATTTATTACTCCCATTTCCTTTTTGGGATGTCCTGAAATAAGACTCTATTTCTTTGAATGGATTTTTTTTTTATTTCCAAATTGATACTTTCAGATAAAGTAATGATGTAACACTAGTAACTCTTAATCACTACTTTAAAAAATAACAGTGTAGAAGTACTCAAAACTAACACTTTTTCAAATTCATCTAAAATTAGCTTCATAATTTTGGGACGGAGGGACTAATACCTATCTCTTATAACAATGTTTTCTCAATGGGGTCCCTTGTTTGTTCCGAAATAATAAGTTTTATGAATTTAGACTGTGGAGAGGAAATATTTGACATGATTATCTCAAGGACTACTGTCTTTGAAAATTTTCCTTTATTCTTTGAAATATCTTTTCTGTCATTTACTAGGTATTTCTTATTCTGTAGGTCTCGAAAGTAATCCAGTAAAGGATCTTACTCCTTCAAGTGAAGGGAATACTCCAGTGAATGGTGGTGCTTTGGCCGTTTTGGGCAAAAAGTTCCACGGGTATGATACTTCAAGTTTTGGTACATCATTTTGTTCTGCCTGTTTAGTTTCTGCATTATATAAGATAAACAATTGAACAAATTATAGAAACTCAGAAATTTATGTATGAAAGTGGAAGGAATGGAAAATCTTGGACTTTTGGCAAAAGAATTTAGTAACAGATTTTTATTTAGATTCTTGTAATATACTATTTTCTCTTTATAGATGTACTCCAGTTATCTTGTTCTATGAATCCACACTATATTGTGTTGCAGACTTGCAGTACATAGCATTTGCTGCGTTGCTTTTTGGCAGCTACATGTAATTTTTGAATTATCATTTGGTTGTATATTTTGTCCTGAGATATTCTGAGCATCTCACTATGTTCGTTCTAGGATCTTCATGTACGACTATATTGCTGCCAAGAAATTATTCTTCTTCTAAGTATGCATCACTAAGTTGCAAATAAATAATATGGATGTGAAGATGAAAGATAAATAGAAACAAGATGAAAGAGGCTGGTTTG
The DNA here is from genome assembly GCA_019321725.1 of Paulownia fortunei. Taxonomy (NCBI): domain Eukaryota; kingdom Viridiplantae; phylum Streptophyta; class Magnoliopsida; order Lamiales; family Paulowniaceae; genus Paulownia; species Paulownia fortunei. The sequence continues at coordinate 26,005,435 of CM033106.1, read as the reverse complement.
GAGATGAAAAGGAAGGGTTGGGATGCCATATCATGGGGCATTCAATGGGTAGAAGGCTGCAGTATGATAAAAAATGGTCACAGTATTAACATGGATGCTATCTACTGTGACGTTCGTAACTCAAAGAACTGTAAGATCTTTAGGTTAAAGAACTTTCTTGTGGTAAATCATAAAAAATGTTGAATCCTTAGCTGCTCCCTTTTATGCCCTCTTCTTTCACCTCTCCTTTTGTTTGTCCCAGTCATGGCAGAAGGTTGTTGGTTATTCTATTCTGCTTATGTATGTAATGGTCCCAGTCATGATTCTAGTTCAGAAAACTCGTTTTTAACATGTTTCCCTTTCCTGCTTCTTGGCTCAGTTGTTTCTACTGTAGTTTGAAGACTTAAATAAAGATGAAAATGGAGCCTTCATTTTACATGATAGAACATTTGAGTTTTCTTGCTCTTGCTTATTTTGCTTCGAAAATGGACTTAATTGAGCAGAAGTTGTGTGACTATTTCATTATGCTATACTTTCATCTCTCTTTTTCTTTCTTTTGCTATCTGTATGTTTTTTTCTGAAGCATGAACTAACAACCGGATTAAATGCATCATGTTGCATTACAAATGTCAGTCACTCACTTCAACTTCTTAACGTTATCTTTGCAGACTCAAGAAGCACAAGGAAGGTTGCCAGTGTGCTATATGTATAATGATGCGGCGCAGGCAGGAGCGAGAGGAGATTGCTCGTATGATGGGAGGACAAACTGAAGGTAGTGATGACTCTCTGGGTGAAGATATCAAGCCAGAGGTATTTTTCTAATTGATTTTTAATTCTTTTGGGCTCTATTTGGTGCTTAGTAAGATATGATCAAACATAAAACTGTGAGTCTTCCATAATGATCAAGAAGTAATAGTGTCTGCATGTGCGGTGTGCCATGGGTTTTAATTGTCTTATTTCAAACAACTGCAGCTTCATTTCTCAAATTCAATATAGTGGAAGTAGGTTTTTTCTCATGACACACACTCGCCCATGGATAGAGACACACACACAAACATACACGCGAGAGTAGGCTGAAACTGATAGTTAAACTCTAAAAAGCAGCCATTGTGCTTTGTATGTTCTTCTATTATTCATGGGGGAGGGAATGGGACACAAGGATGGAAGAATGAAGATGAAGTATGGGCATTTTAAGTTAAATTATGTTGCAAATGATAACAGCCTTACTGTATATGGGGATGTATGTTCAGTTGTATTCAAATCAACGTGAGAGGATTGTTCTTTAGGGGATTGAGGGTTGGGTTCAGACATGTTCATTGTGAGCTTCAATCTTTTAGGCTCTTGCAGATCTGGCCATGCAGGTAATGATTAGAGTTCCCTTGAGAAGCATGTGCATTAAGTGAGAGAGAATATTAGAGTGGGAGGGAGAGGATTTGAACACTTCTGTCTAGCATATTTGTTTCTTTTCTTTGCCAATAATTTTCTTCTTTTCATGTTCCTCAAGGGGATTTCGCATGGAGATAGTCCCTTTGGTGAGTATGCTTCGTCAAATATAGAGAACTCCCCAGATGCAGAATCTGAAATGGAAAGGAAAGGCCAAGAGATGAAATTGGGACATATCAGAAATTTCTACGTTCAGCAGAACGAGGATATTACAGTTGCAGGAAAACGAGAGGGTTCTCATGATTTGCAGTTAAGTCATAGATCTGGAGATGAGAACGGTATTCATTATCAGGCACCACAAATTGGGTCAGGTGGCACCATATCAGATGAGACTCGGATAGAAAGGCCCAAGCAGAATGATGATGGAAGCACTGCAATTGACCAACAGAGGCCCAAGGTAGTCAACTTTTTTAACCTAATCTGTTATTAACCTCAGGGACTACTAACCTCTTTTTCTCCTTTTAATCGTGTATCCAAATATAACTTTCTAAATATGAAGTGCTCTTCTCTATTAAGGAGAAGTTCAAAAGAAGTATGCTTCTCCTTGAAATATTTATGACCTGCTGTTTTGCAAGTGTGATGGTGGGGGTGGGGAGGTTTCTAGGTGGAAGGGTATTCTGACTTTGTTCTTTACTGACTGGCAGGAGTTGCTGGATAAGAATCAGAGAGCTAAAATGTTGGAGAATCTTCGTTATCTGGAGAATCCAATGCTTTTGGAGTTGTACGGAACCCTGTTTGCAGACAATTCCCGGTCTTTCTGGAGCGGACCACATTCATTGGTTGGTCACAACCAGGGTTCCAACCGCCGGAGTTCCTTCCATTCAGCTATTTCGTCATTTATGAAGTAGTTGCTTTGCTTTTGGTTGTCTCATACAGGGCATTGGTGCTTCGCATTTATGCTGTTGCCTGGAGTGATTGTAGGTTGAAGAAATTGTAGAATTAAGACTCAGGCTTATTAGAACTAACTTCCAACTTTTCTTTTGTACTGTTGAAAGTCTGAGTGTAGGCTTACATCTCATGAGATCTGCATTCAAGAGCTGTAAGAATGATGTAGGGGTGTTGATCACAATTACGGGCTTGATGGATGCCTTGGTACCCGATTTCAAATGTTCAAGGATGAACTCTGCCATTTTATTTTTTTGCATTTTAATTGTTAATTAAATGAAGAAATTTGGAGTGGGCGTTTGAATCGCCACAGAATCGGAGGCTAAATCAAGTTCATTTGGTGAAACCATTAATTATCTACCATCTACGATAATTGACAGGAGATTGTCGGGGGTCTCTTTTTACTAAATTATTATTTTTTATTGTGATTGTCCAAAGTGTGACGCGTGGCCAATTAATTACATATGGGTTTTTCATGATTATGATTTCACAACATTTGAAATCGCAAAATCATATAAGAAACACATCAAGTGATTGTTGACAATTTTCTCACTCTCTTTATTTAATTGACTCATTTATTTTTTTAGTCGCATTGTTTCCGTTGACTGCTTTAAATAAGCTACTATTTAACTTATTATGTAATAATAATAAAAAGTCTTGTACATAAACTAAATAATGTTTTCATTATATTTTCGAAAGACATGCACACACGGAGAGCCGAGGTGCGGAATCCACACTTATACCCAAAATCACTACAAAAATCTCACAAATCTCTTCTCAGAATAATCATCTAAAAATTAACACATAAAATCCGCAACCAAATTCAATGGCATGTGCAATACCTTTCTTCCATGCCATACTCTCGCCCGTTAACAGATGAAATAAACTAATTCCGAATATGGTCACATTTTTGTTTTTATGGTTTTTTGTTTTTTCTCATCTGTATTTGGTTTATTACCTTTTTTGATGTATCTTTTAATCAATATTTTTTCCCCTTTTTACATCTGTGTGTATCTTTGAGAGCTAGCAGTAATTACACTCCTATTTACGTATATTCAATATTTAATTTTATTATGTATATTTGTGTTTATTAGATTTTTCAATACAACCATATTATATGAAGTATACTAGATACTTATTTCTAAATATATTTGCATGTGTTTGTAATATATATTAGAAACTGTAATAGTAATACTATTATTAACCATATGTTTATACTATTATGTTTAACTGTGTACTAACAAAAGTATTACAGTCATAACAAGCCCACTTAATAGTTTTTAAGTGAACCAAACATAAAAATGGAAAAATCTATTCCATTCTGGTTGCCAGTAGCCAAACAATGGACTGGGAAAGGCCATTTCAGGTGGAATCCTATTCCACAAGAAAGGACCTTTGCTAAAACGTCCAGTCCATGTACAAAACGTGTCAGTTGCTCCAATTCAGGACATGAATATCAAAGGAACATGATATTGTAACTTTTATGTTCCAGAAATGAACACGAAATCCCAAATACATGCTCTGAAGTTCAGGAAGAAAATGACCACTGGTCTTCAAATTTAGGGCCGAGCATAGTGATAGTCTTGCCGCATCAATATTTAACCAAGAAAATATAGGTCATTGGTTTGCTAGAAACTTCGTCCAAATTGTCACCCGAAAACACGGCAGTGGTACAATCCCCACCTGAAAAAATCCAGATGCAAGAATTCACCATAGACTACTACATGTAGCCATCTGTTAGTCGTATATCTGAAGGGAGATCATACTTCACATGTCCGAGGTAGAGACCACATGCAGGAGCCATAGGACTTGCAGAACTTACATTCTTTGCTTCAAGGATTCGTTCAACTGAAAGAAACATTGGACACGGATAATAAAAAATAGTTACAAAGTTAGCCTTCATATACCCACACACTGCAAAGTCTTTACATGGACATACCATCAGAAACTGTGAGATCACCAGTGCCCACTGATTTCAGAACCCCAACAAGCAATCTAACCTGCGCAAATTTTGGCCATTGTAAGAGATGTGAGATGCATATAAAATCAACTGACAATCGCAGATTGACTGAATAGCATAGACGATGCTAATTAGCATCAGAAATCAGACTGCATGTGGTATAACAAATATCAGGAACCTTTCATATGAATAATCTCATTAAAGTGAGGCAGAATAAAATGCAATTAGCTCATGAAATAAACCAGTTTTCATTCTTAAATGCAATCAAACTCCGCTAAATGGTTAGATCCCCTAAGGAATATGAAGTGCTACTGCATATGATATCTATCCAGCCCAGGACGTCCTATTTCATGCTATTGTAAGGTTAAAAGGAGTCCAAACAAGTGAATAGATGAAAGATAAGCAACAAATACCGGCATCTACTCAAATAAAAAATCACAACTGGTCAGCCACTTAATCTCAACTAAGCTTAGCAGCCTGCTGTAGAACTCATCTCATCTCACAAGGAATCTGTCAATTGATTACATAAAATGAGGCAAGCAGCCCTATAAGCCTGAGATACTGTGTTGCATTTAAGACATTATGGTACAGAATAAAACAAGCAAATAAAACATCATATAACGACCGACCAAAACCATTTAATAATCCCCTCTCTATAGGTGGATAGGGATGTCAAAACATCAATCTAAAATCCAACACCAAAACTTGATTTTATTTCCTCAAGAAATCCAACAAAAGATTCATAAGATTCTACTGCATCCAGCATATTTGAAAAAACCAAGAGTTAAGTTGAGAAACTTTTAGACCAAGATCCTAATGCAGCACTTTTCAACAGACTTATTAAATCCCATCAGGTTCTAACTAACTAACCTTTCAGCAAAAAGGTTTTCTTCACGGCCTTTATTACTTGAGATGGGAAAATAGAAAGAAAAGGGACAGATATATGGAAGCATGGAAGGATACTTGCACTAAACATCAGCTTGGAGTGCACAGCCAGAATAATAAATTTAAATGGACACAGTTATATCAGATACCAATTTTTCCTGTGATTAAAAACAGTCGTATGCTAGTATTTTCGGATATTTAAATGCATGCATGTAGTGGTAGACAAAAACACATGGGACAATTGTTTAAAAGACATAAAGCTACCTGATGGTAAAGGAAAGAGCGTGCTCGTGCAGTAACCACAAAGCAACGGTGCCTTTTCCTTATGCCGAATCCCTGAATAGCCTCTCCACCAGAATTTTCTATAAGTTGATTAGAAAGGCCAGCAACACAAGGAGGAGAATCAGTTTCTGACTTGTTTGAGATTGGGACTGGACCTCCTGTGGCATAATTGCTTTGTTCTCTCTCCAATATTGAAGGAAAATATCGGCTGGAAGCAACCTCAGTAACAGTTAGCTCATCCAGAGTTCTGATGGGTGACTTGGCCTGTCAACCAGTAAAAAAGTACAGGTGGTGTTAAAAACTAGATAAAAATATACACAAACAAGATAATGTGAAAGAATCCGCAAATCAAGTTTTCAACAGGTAGACATTGCTAGAGAAGCACATTCAAAAACAAATATCTGATGTCAAAGTATTTCCATGGTAAAGTTAGGTATCGATAAGAGATAACAAACCTGGCATGCAGCAGCCCTGAAAGAACTAAAATCATGACACCCAACAAGTGCCTGGCATGCTTTCTGGATAATGATAAGAATTAACCAATTTCAGTTATTAGAATTATGCAACAAAAAATCATAATTGGAAAAAAAATCCTGTGAAATTTGCTAGTCAACCTGCATAGCCAAAGGATCAAGTTCTTCAGGTACATGCCATGCCTGGTCTTTCTCGAAGATGGATAAAGGCTCCTTCCCAGACAACAATCTGTAGAAGTACCTAAAGCAAAAACCAAAAACATACTTCTAAATTTTAGACTCCAAGAACCTATCTAACAGAAGTGTGGCACTGCAACTCAATTATCAGAGAGAAAGATGAAAGGATGTTGAAGGTCAAACAGAGCATCAATAGTGCTGGACTTCATTCAAACAAGCCAGACAATTTGACATAATTTAGTAAGATTCTGTTCCAATTGCATTATATTGGTTATTTGAATCCTTTAGACCATTCCAAACATACAATGCAAAATAAGCCAATTAAGAATGGCAGCTTGACATATTCCATCAAATTATTTTCCAAGGTAAACAACTATGTTTGAATCACTTGGATCATATACAATTTAGAGATAAGCAAAAATAATCAGATATTTAAAAGAGAAATTTTGTAAGTGCATATGAACATCCCAATTCTCAGGGTGCAGTAGCAATTTTCAGGGGGGAAGTACTTGTTTGATACCTACGTGCGTTCCTGAGCTTTATATCGAGAATGAAAATCAGACGGAACACACTGGACATCAATCACCATCATATCACCATCATTCTTCTGCAGCAAGACCAGACTGAACATGTGTCACCAAAAAGACCATTAAACTAAAGATTATGGATTGCAACATAGTTGAAGATTAAAGACCGCCTTAGCCCAAAAGAATGACGACTTGATTTCAAAGAAACAAACCACCATTACTCAATTTGTTAAACAAGTATGTTAAATCTTGGCACAGTTATGCATGATGCAACAAGCATCAAAAGTTGGGAATGCTCTTTTTAGATTAAGTAAAAAAATTCTTGTTCGACACAAGTAAACATCCTTCTTCTAGAACAATTCCTTGATCATCAGCCTACAAGTAAAATAAATCATAATAAATCCTTTGATCAGGTTTGTAAGTCAGAGACTCGGATACTTTTGTAAGATAGAAGGCTAAAACCAAATATGGATCCAATAATCAAGGGCTTTCCAGGAAATATATTGAATACAAGTTCATTGAGTGATCAATCCAGAAAATTATTTGACTATCCCCAGAACTATATGCATCCTTTGCACAATTTGCATAAAAAAGACCCACCAAAAAAGAACCCTATGTAAGCATGGACATTTCCAAGAAGACAAGTACCTGCACTATCAAACAACATGAATATTTTTTATACATGTATATGATTAGAGAGACACCAATTAAAGCAGAATGTAAGGAACGCACAACAGGCAAAAGCTAGGTTTGGAAAGAGCAATTGCTTGAATTGAACCAACATCAACCTTGTAAATTTCACGTGGCAAGCCACTTGATGAATAGAAGTTCCGCGAATATATTTCTTAAAAAAAAATAATGTTATTTCTATTAGTTCTTCATAGGTGCTGCAAGACTATCATTCTCGAACAACTTCAAAGAGAAATCTTATGTCCTGGAAATCCCACTTGCGCCAACTTGGGTATCATTTCATGCCCATGCTTCTTCAAAATAAATGCCTTGCACTTTCAAAATTCTCTCCATAAGTTAGCATTATCATTTCTACATGTCATCCAGCTTAATTAATGCCTATCACTGTTTCAAATTATTTATCCCCATCAAACAAAGATGAGAGCAGGATTACCTTCCATACATTTTGGGCAATCATATTATCTTGTTCAAAGACCAGATATAAGTGAAAGGCAATAAATAAGTCAGACAGCAATGGCATATGATACTTGAAACTTATCAAACCACATTTCACAAGAGAAGTAGGAAAAGTGCTTTTATGGAGGCAAACTTGTAAGATATTTCTGGCAGTGGTCATTTGGGGAAATTTACTCCTGTAAGTTACTAGACCAGCATACAGTGGCAGCGGAAAATAAATTCTTGATTGATCCTTAGCCATCTAGATCTTTCTTACTCAGAAAGAACATTTGCAGCCTCTAATATGAAAGCATTTTAAATTGATATATATAATACATATACATAATCAACATAAGTACATATGTATAAACCATATGACTATATGCCTATAATAACATAGTAATAATAGAAATAATAATACAAATTTTAAATTAAAATGGAGACTCCTTGATAATGGTATAAAGTATCTAACAAATTCAAAGTGAAATAAAGGCTTCTTGATACGAGTAAAAACTATTAATATTAGGCAACTGAGGACCAGATAATGATTCTTTTGAGCAAAATCATTCAGCCTCTTCCGCAGATAAAGAAAAATGAAGTATACAAGCAAGTACTGCCCCTAAAGATTAATGGACCTTGAATCAAGAGACTACTATCGAGAAGACCATCAAACATAATTACTGAAATCCAGATTAATTAGAATAGCAAAAGCATACCTGTAAAAAATGATTGACAGCTCTTTTGACCACAGAAGGTTCATGAGGTGGTAGCTGCATGTCAAAAAAGTGAATCGGAATACCTTCAATTTGATTTACATACAATTATATATGAATTTATTACAAAATCAATTGGTAAACAAAGCAGAATAGAGCAAATTTTATCTAATAAACACAAATTAAATACTTCCTCTCGGGCTACAAACAAGTCAAGCTTGAGTCAAGCTTTAAAACTTTTTCAAGCTCAAACTCAAGCTCACTTTAAAAAATTTGAGCTTGAGCTTGAGGTTGTCGAGCTTATAAATTTAGGCACAAACTCGAGCTCGATTACAGTCGAGCCTATTCAAGCCCGAGCTCAAACTCGAGCTCACATATACTAAAAATATGAGCTTGATTCATATGAATGATAATATTTGATTATTTTTTAAATATAAATATTGCTATGACTCATTATCCTTAATATTTTTCTTATTATAGATTTGCATAGAAAATTAAAATACAATTTAATATGGTTGTTATAATATTAAATTATTATGACAATAGTTCAATTTCACCTATACTAAATTTATATAGTTTTGATATTTGAATTAATATGACTAATATCATTTTAATATGGTTGTTATAATATTAAATTATTATGACAATAGTTCAATTTCACCTATACTAATTAATGTAGTTTTGATAATTGAATTAATATGACTTATATAATTTATATATTTTAAATACAATTATTAGTATGATTGATTACCTTTAATAATTTTCTTATTACATTACTATCATAAAAAATATAATATAATTCAAAAAAGGTTAATAATCTTATAATAATAGAGAATTATAATGATAATACAGATGTATTATCATTACCATTGACGTTGTAATTACGAATAATACTAATACTATCAGTATTATCACTATTATTACTAATTAAATGACTATATTTTAAATAAAATTAATATAAAAGACAAAGCTCATGAGCAAGCTCGCAAGCTTTCTAACACCTACATTTGGGCTTGAGCTCAGCTCGCGAGAAAAACTCAAGCTCAAGTCGAGCTCACTCGAGGCAGCTCACTAGGCTCGCGAGCCGACTAGACTCATCTTACACCCCTAGCTCCAAATTTATCACCCCTATTTCCTTATCAGGTGTCCCAAAATAAGGCTCGATTTCCTAAAATGAAAAAGTTTTTTGTCCAAAATTCTCTTACTTAAAATTATGATGTAACATCTCTAACTCTCAATAATGCCACTTTAAGGGCAATAACGTTAATTCACTTTTCAACTCTCATATAAAGCTCTTTGCTCAGTTAAATGGGACCTACAAAATAGGTATGGAGGGAGTACATATTAGCTGAAGGAAAACAAGGTTATAGAAATGGCAGAGAATCTCAACCCTTCTAGTTGTTTTGCCCTAAATTTTCTAAAGTTAGTAGAAGTTAGTAAGGTTAAGGGTCAAAAATAAAACTATCCTCATCCAACTTCAAACAGTTAACAGTAACTTATATGCATGAAGTTATATGATCAATCCAAGCATGATTAAAGACCAAAGCAACATCCCACGTCAACAAAAGTAACTCACCACTTCACCAGGTTTTCTTTTGCTTATCCTCTCAACATCTACATGGCATACATTTGATAGTGCATGAACACCTGCATCCTAAAAATAATTCAAAAAAATGTCCTGGCAATTAAAAAGCAGCATCACCCGTTTAAAGTAGAAAACCAAAAAAAAAAAAAAGAAACATAATGAATCAAACAACTCACTGTCCGACTCGAGCAAAAAATGGTAACTGGCTGCCCAATAAATTTTTGAAACGCATCCTAAATATAAAAAAAGACAAATAGAATAAACCCGAATGTAGATAAAATTTCTGAATAAAATAAATTATGAAATAATTATTAAGTAAAAAAAATAAATTAAAATCACCTCGAGAACACCCACAACGGTTCTACAAGTTGACTGCTTTTGTGCGCCGGAAAATCGAGTGCCGATGTACTCAATCGCTACTACGTATCTTTGAATTCTAGGATTCTGACTCATATTCCTTTCAACGAACTCTCTCTTTTTCTCCTCGTCTTCTTCACCGTCGTCGGAAAAATCTCCGCCGTCGATTTTGGCCAATTTCGAGGGGCGTTGAAGGGATTCAGGTCGTTGATTTCGCAATTGCTGGGAGGTCTGCGGAACAGGTAGACTTGATTGCTCGCCTGTCATTTGGTTTTTTCATACATGAAAGCCGCGTTTTTTAGGGTTTCCCGTTGAGTTTTGAATGTTGGAGGGGAGGGGTTTGGCAACTAGGCAAGGACTAGGTACTGCATTAGTATATTTTAGTACATTATTTAGATTTTTTTATTTTTTATTTTATTATTATTATTTATTTTATTTTTTTTTTTTGTGGTTTTAGGGTATCATGGTGTTACACCAATTTATGTATGAATATATTTTAACTAATTCAAATAGTGATTCAATTGGAAAATAGGTTATCGACGTGAAATTAAGATTGTCTACTGTTATTTTTGTTGCATGTTGTATTGTGTATTACTCGTTGCATGTTATATGTATAAAATATTTTTTAAAATATATATTTAAAATTAATTATATATATAAAGTATATATTTGTTATATACAATATAAATATAAAATTATAATAAAAGATCCATAAAAAAAAATTTACATGACCCCAATATATTGGTCTAGTGAGAATTTATTTTTTATTTTGGAGTAGGTGAGAAATTATTTATTACATGACCCCAATATTTTGATCCAGTGAAAAAAACAAAAAAATTGAACTGCACCTCAACTATACAAGATTTAGATTAATAACTACAAGGGTTTAGTGTAGTGAGAATTTGGGTGAATTACAAATAAAAATTGTCCTAACTTGTGGTGGTGACGGCTGGCGGTAGCGGCGGGCGGCAGGAAGCTAGCTCCGGCGATCGAAAAAAGTAATAAAAGTAATTTATACTTTACTTTTTTTAATTGTTAATGGTATTTTTAGTGGGGGTCTTTAACAAATATTATACAGACAGACAAAACGACTTTGCTGAATTTCCAACTGCATGTAATTATTAGTGTTGAAGTAACTACATGTAATAATTACTCATTAACTACTAAAAGGCAATTGTGTGGTGGTAATTGCTTTTAACTGTTGAATGGATTGGGTGAACTTAAAAGTAAATATCACAGTTTCCCACAACTTCCTTAACAATTTCAACTACCCATTTAACAAAAACTTAAAACTCGAGGATTTCAAGACTTTAATTTAGTCACATTGTCCATATGTTGATTAGTCAAGTTTGACAAAACTCAATAATTAGTTTTCTTCATTAATAGAAGAAGATCGAATTATATACAATTAAAGCCAGAAAATTTTGTACAAAATTATGTTTACTAATAAAAAAAAAAAAAAAAAGTACTTTTGACAAGTATAGGGGTTTTATGGGGGTCCTGAAAACTAATGGAAGGAACCATAAATAATAGGATAAGCTGAAAATTCTGCTACCAAAAATACACACGTGGAAATTAAAATTTCCAAAAAACAATGTCATTAATTATGGCAAATCATTGAATGCAAAAAATATAAAGAATCTGTACACATTTTCGATTATGCATACATCTTGCCATTGAAGTAAAACCCCCTCTCTCTTTTACTATATATTATAATGGGGTTAGAGCAAAAGCCAAGAAAAGAATACTGAAACACCTCTTGCCTTAAGAACTCTAAAAGGTACTTTCTCTTTTCCTCTTTTTTTCTTGATTGAATGTGGGCTCTTTTTAATGAGTTTCCTAAATTGTTTGTCTCTGTTTGTTATTTATTTTTTAATGTTGTTGGATCAATATATGTTACTCAATTCTTGTTTTTACATCATATTTCTACTGTGTTACTGTGTTTCATGTTTTTGTGAATAGCAGAGATATGGGGAGGGCAAAGCTGAACATGGAACTGATAAGCAAGGAGAAATCAAGAAACATAACTTTCAAGAAAAGGAAGGAGGGCTTGATTAGGAAAATGCATGAATTCACCACTCTCTGTGATGTGAGTGCATGCATGATAATCTATGGCCCCAAACAAGAAAAGGGTGCGGTTGAACCAGAGATTTGGCCTCAAAACCTGGATGAAGTCCGTCGGATCATCGACATCTACAAGGCCAAGAACAAGGATTCTGGCAACAAGACATTTGGCCTGTCTGATTTCTTCCATGACAGGAAGAGGAAAATAGAGGAAGAGCTTGCCAAACTGCGCAAAAAGAACATGGAGGCCAAGTACCCCACTTGGCTTGAGTTCATGAATATCATGACAGAAGCCCACTTGAGAGAATTTGTTGCAGCATTGAGCAACAAGGCTGAGTATGTGAAATCCAGGATTGAATTGTTAAGGAGAAACAAAGACGGAATGGATATGAACTTGATGGATTTTGCTCATGCAAGATTGAGCCAATCCCACAGTTTTTATTCTCCAGGGCTGAGGGGCATAGAGTTGGAAGTGATAAACCAGCAGGCTATTTCTTCTATCAAGCCTATTGAAATGCATGTCCCCATTCACTACCCCACCACCATTGATCACCACCAAGAACTACATTCTTTGAACCAGAATTCCATGATGATGCTTCTGATGAATGACAATGATCACTGTGTGCAATTTGGGGGTGCATCCAGTAGTGGCAATATCCAATGTGCATCATATAAGCGCCAAGTTTTCTACGAGTCGGCGGCCGGGCGTGGGGTGGTTGACCCCATGATTTGCCACAGCCCTAAGCCCTTGGCACGGTACTACGGCCCGTCGGTGCCAGTTCCGCCTCCACCACCATACATGCAGTGCACCATGTTGCCTGGGGTGGCGCCGCCACCACCACAACTGCAGTTCGCCACAAGGGAGAATCAAGATGGTGGTGGCCAAGAGGATATTGCTCCTCAGTATCAGATTAACCATAACAGAGCTAGGTATTATGACTAGAAAATAGAAGTTGGTTTTTGATATGGGAGGGTTTTGATTTATATTGGAGTTTTAAATTTCTATGCACATGTGAATTACTTTTATTTATGTCTCTTGGAGAATTTAACAATTTTCTCTATTTTTTATTAATTAAAAACTGGATTTTCCTGAACATGTAGAAATTTCTCTCTGCTTATGTAGTAAATGACAAAGGGTAACTCGCAATGATTTACTTTATTAGCGACATTATGACATCTCCTGAATCGTTTGTTTTATATATTAAAATTCATATAATTTATTTTTTTTACATATTTTAAACTTAACTAATAATTTTTAATACAAATAATAATTCATCTTATCAAATATTTATAAAAATTATATTAGAACTATTTACAAGTTCGAAATATAATTTTTTTATTAATTTATAAAAATAATTATTATTATTAATTTACATCATAATAATAAATTAAATAATATAGTGACATATATAAAATAAGTTTACCATAATTTAAAAAAAAAATGCAAACTTGATGTATTTCACCAGTACATCTAAGAATCCATTTATTTTTTATTTTCACAGTTTTTTTTACCTCAATTTTTAATATACAATATACTCTACATATCCAATACTAAATATTTTTCGTCTCATATTTAATTAATTGCACTTGTATCCAATACAATGCGATTAATGCTTTCTGCATTCAAATTTCTTAGTTTCAACTTGCTTCTTGAAGTTCTTCCCAGTTTCTTCATTATTCGCAAGAATGTAGATTTCAATTTTCATTCAATTTCTTGAACGGCTAGCAATCCTTCTTTCATAACCAATTTGTAAAAAGTTCCAAGAAAACTGCAGTCCTGAGTTTGTATCTTCCACCGTCCCCACAACCAAATACCATTATATGAAAACAAAGAGAGAAACTCAGAACACAGTCAATAGCATTTTCACCATAGCAGAAAAGCTGAAGATTTCGAAATCAGGTATATTTGAGAAAGTTATGACATTATTTACAAAGGTCCAAACTCCAGAAGAAACTCCTACAGAGGAAATCTATGGCAAGTGGGCAGCTAGGAATAGTGGGGTTGTGCAAGAAGTGTCAGACAGCTAGAAGAAGAAAGCAACCGATGAACGGTCCTTGCTTTCACAGAAGACCAGAACACCCACAGGAAAGCTTCAGAGCATGCAAAAGAAGGTAAATTTGAAGAAACAAGCTGATGAATGCAACAGAATATTGACATACCCATAATCAATAATGAAAATCACACTAAAAAAAAAAAAAACCCTTCTCTCCTCATTCAGGAGGTAAACTGATGACTAGCAACTAAATAAATACAAACAAAACTAACAACCGAGAAAAAAGAAAAGTCAAAGAAGCCTCAACGAAAATCCAGGTAAGAAAAATTTCATGACACTGCAGCATTCTCCAATTCCAACCTGTGTGTGTCTTGGAGGCACTTTTACTAGTATTCATATACTACTCTTCAGCGGTTGAGAACTAAGTGAAAGATTTTTGGTAAGAGAGACAAGAGATGAAGGATCTGACTGAGTGGTCTTTGAGGATTGTTCCTGCATTATCCCTTCTCCAGCATCAAAATGCTTCTGTACCACCACAATATAGCGAAAAAATTGAGTCATGAAGAGGCAATTTTCTCGACTCTTAACATGTTTCATTGGACATAAAATAAACTAGCCTCAGTAAGACTCGTAATGGCCATTACACTGAGAGTCAATATTGATGTAAATAATGAAACTCTCCTTATACTAGAAAAGGGTAGGTCATGGCTCTTCATAATTGATTGCAGAAAGTAATTCAAGTTGTTTTATGGTTAGGATGAATACTGAAGTTCAGCACCAGTCTTTCATATTGTCAAATGAGTTGCAGTGGGGGGAAAAAAGCACTGTATTTAGGTTACGGATTTTATTAATTAACTGTATCAGCCATCAGAGCCTACATGCACACAGCAGATATGTGCAACCACTAAACTTTAAAGGCATAATATGACAACCATGTCATGTTTTATATCACACATATATAAATAAGCACACAGCGGCTCAAGGAAGGAGAGAAAAGCTCACCTTATAGTCGCCATTTTTAGAACCATTGGTTTGAGAAGCTGGTTTGGCATTCCTCTTCGCTTTGAGTGACTTCTCACGATTTTCATAAAAATTGAAGTCATCTAGTACAGATGTCGTTTCAGAGTAATTCTTGAAAATGCTCAACATTTCTAACCCTTGTTTCAATCCAATCTGTCAAAAACATATTTGATATTCATGGAAATTATTAAGAAAAAATTCAGGTTATGCATTTCCAGTCCATCATCACATTTAGCTACAGATTCTTAATGTAAAAGTTCAAGGACCGTACATCAAATTTGATCTAAATTGACGTCCTCCATCAAATATGAAGATTTAAATCAAAATAGAAAAAGTACCTCCTGGGTGTCCCTGCTATAAGTCACAGGCCTATTTTCATTGTTCTCAAGGATGATGTGTCGCAATAGTGTGTTAGGGACATCTTTAATTATGTGCCACTTAATTGGAAAGAAACCGTTCCACTTATCAAGCTGCCAAAAGTCCATATTTCTGCTGAAATCAACTTGTCCCATCATCTCAGCAACACCCACAAACTGTCCACTCCCGTTCACCTGAAGGTAGAGTAAACCTTAGAACTATAAAGCGAGTGCAACTAAGACATGAAAAGAAAAACTAGAGGCTAAAAGCATATGATGAATATTTGTAAAAGATGAACTGTATTTCAACGGACAAAAACAGATATCAACACCATCAAATAACTACATTGCAATGATGAGAAAAAGAAAAGAAAAGAAAAGAAATGCGAGAAGCTTACTGAAAAAAATAGGAAGACTGGACACTTTATGCCTGTTTCACTTGTTTTAGCATCTGCTTCACGGAAAGCAGCATCTAATTTCTTATTGCCATTTGGAGTACTTGACCAAACATCATATTTGATGCATTTGTGAACATCATCCTCACTGTATGACTTTATCACATAGAACTTCGCGCTATCATATTCTATCTCAAACTCTTGTAAGTTATACTTGTCCGTTTCTATAGCCAGTCCAGGCCGTTCAACCTCAGCTGCTAACTTCGGAGAATTGTTCCTACTGTCAGACCTAGGGCCACGAGTTAACTCTGTTAAGGCTTCAATTTCTGCATTTCTGCCAAGAGTTTCTCGTGACTTGTATCTGTAATTGTTGTTCCATCCTCTACCATTTGATTGGTAATTTACTGGACCATATTGCATGAGAACACCAGAGTTTCGGTTTGTAAATGATGTGAATTTAGAAGCAGGATGAAACCCCTTCATGAGGCCAGTAGTCTGGAAACCAGAACCCAACTGCAGGATATTGAAAAATAAAGATCAAGATAAGACACCTGCATGACACCACTGACATCAAAAGCAGTCTGGAAAATTGAAGCTAACTGCAATAGATAAAGATCACTATTGCACATCAGCATGACACCACTGGGATCAAAAGTATTTTCATCCTAATGCATTCAGTGCTCCAAAAACAAACTTGTAAATACAATTCAACAAATTCTGTGCTTCAGTTGTGATGTTGACTGCCTCAAAGAAGACATGCAATCCCAACACTCACTCCCCAGTGAAAAAAGAAGTATCAAGAATTATGGTGCTTAAAGGAGCAGTTTATTCAAATCTATAGCTAGTGAATTACATAAAAATTGATAATTTGGATCAACATGAAATTTATGATACCTTGTTCAGTGGCTTTAGAGGCTGATTTTGATAGATAGACTTTGAAAAATTAGAACACTGCTGGACTTTTGAATTAAACGGCAAAGCTGAAGTTTTGCTTGAGAGATTGGTATTTGTTTTTGCAATATTATATCCATTTGACTTCCCAGAGCCACTTGGGCCCATCACAGACTTCACATAGCCAGATCTAGCAGCTGTGCCAGTGGAACCATTTCCAGAATAAGTTGAATCATATGAGTAACATGGAAATGCGTCTGATCCATATGAGCAAGGCTGCTGAAGATATTCCGATGATGCGTAAGTTGGTTTTCCATCAACACCCATAAATCCAGTTGTATACGGACCATAGCTAGGTAGGTAATAGAGGAGTGACGTATTATCTGATTGAATTCCCTGGCAAATCAGCAAAATCATCATTTGAAGCGTAAAAGATCAGAAGATACACTGACTTAGTGGTTTACCAAAGTTCCGTATTAGGGAAAATAGAAATGTCAGATTCACAGATATAATGTAAATGAGCCAATGCGGAACAAGTTTGAAGGGAAAGAACATACTGTGTAAGAACCACCTGCCGTGTTAAAATAACCTTTGTCATCAGACTGCGCAAAGGTGCCATTGTATCCTGCAGAAAAATAAAATAGAAAAACACAATTATACGGCATATATGGAAACAAAGATTCGTTGATTCACAAAACCACTTCATCTCCACATACACAGATAATTCCACGAAAAAATGTAGTGAACCAAGGATCACCATTCAAAAAATAACAACAAACTGCCCTCTCACAGTCCTATTCTCCTCTAAATGCCCAGAACCAATATTTTTTCCTATTTATATAATAACAATTTGCATACACTGAAGTGTATATTTATCTCCAGACACAAATAGGAAAAAACCATAAATGAAGAGAAGCAAAAGGCAGATAAAAAGACATAGTCCATATTGAGTACTTGAGGAGGAGAATATGCTAAATAGCACTTAGAGTCATTGATATCTATGGTGAAAGGTAATCATAAGTTAACAAATAAAAAAAAAAAAGAGGAAAAGGAAAAAGAAAAAGAAAAAGAAAAAAGAAGAACATAAAAAAGTAAGGAAGTTAGTCAAACTGGCCTTGGTGCAAAGAGAATCGCAGAGGTAAGAAATCACCCTCAACAGCAGCAAGTCTTACAGTTTGCTCTCATACTAATACAGAGAGCATTTTAATCATAGTGTCCGCCAAAATACACATAATTGTTTTTCTCCAGCACTTCATAATTGCTAACATAGACTACAATGAATAGATAATTGCTAACATAGACTACAATGAATAGAAACCATTTCAATGATACAAAAGATTCAGCATTTCACCTGGATAGTAATAATCATAACAGCTGGTAGGTGGATAATAAACACCCTGCTCTAATGCTGATGGTTGGTCAACCACTCTGGCTCCTGACATAGCATCGCCCACAGCAGATACAGTTGAATCAGATGGAATTCCATCTTTTCCCTGAAACATTCGGAGCTTATAGAACATACATTATACATTTCCAAACAATATCACGAAAACACACATGTTAAAATGGTTGCAAGTTTTAACGCAAAATATCAGCAAACATTTAGCACAACTAACAATAACTTGGACAATCAAGAATGAAGAAATTTCAAATTTTGAAGTTGTTAATATTATATGATATAATGTCTCTATTTGCCAGTGTGATTAGTATTTCTGAGGAAACATGCGCTATTCATGGTATTTCCTTCTCCCTCAAGATGAAATTCCTGAATATATTCCTAACTTGCGGAGATGCAAACAATTTTTTTGAAGGATAAAAACAGAGAAAAAAAACTGCTAATTTACAGGAACACACTGATATGCTGAGCAGGCCTTCCTTAGGAACTTTGCATCCTATAATGCTAAAAGAAAAGAGTAAGACATTATGCAGGTGTAATACGAAACCGCAACCACTCATGAAAGAAATACTACAATCATGGATTGATATTCTGACAGAAAAGGTGGGATTTTTATTTTTGATTGACTTTTCTTTTTCTAATCGCGCAACTACCTAGGAAATTCAGAAGTTTTAACAATTAATTCAAACATTTAAATCACCCTAATAAAAAACCAAGTCGAATAAAAGAAAGGGAGTAGAACAAATAGACAATACAATTATATAAGATGAAGTAATACATATAAAGGAAATTGAATGGCATAAGAGAAATCAGAAAATCTATCATGAGAAAATCCACTTTCATAAGAAATGAGAAATTAGAAAAGCTCAAACTTATGAGACAACAGCCAATTAATGTCATCGAGCATACCATATCCTTTTCAGAAAGTTTGAGTGGGGAATCAGAAATAGGACTGGGCGCAATCGGCTCAGCTGCAAAATAAGGATAGGCAATGGCATCACATATAGGCTTCCTTTTAAAGGATGCATACATATGTCCAAATAAATCAATAAGTTAAACAAGATCTAAGCAATTATGCACATCAATTCATAGATTTATATGCAGAATCCAGAGACCAGATAATCCTCTTCTTAAGAATGCAAATCTCCGAATTAAACAACTAACAAACCCATCAAAAACTATAGAATACATAAATAGACATTTGTTGCAATTGACAAATCAATGCTTGCACAGGACAACCACAACAAAGCAACATAAATCCATTAGCATACAGTTATGCAATTTGGGGGATGAAGGGACAGGTCTCCCTCAGCACAGCCACACAAGTAAACATATTAGCCAAAAAGCAATTAGCCAAGAACTTTTTCCCAGCCATGTAAATACTCACAAATAACAAGAAGGAAAGAAATTTAAAAAACAAACGGTTCATATGTTAACAGCTATATGCATCATGATCAAAAAGAGCAGTGGTTAAAGAACCAAAAGACCATACGTGCTTCAATATTCTTCTTCCCAGACATTTTCTATATCCAATATTAACCTTTCAACCTACAAGAAACCAAAACCAAGAAAAAGAAACAGTAAGAACAGAGCAGAGACACTTTTTCCACGCACAGGATTCAGGTATCTAATTCGAATGAACCTTTCCATAACCACAATATCTACTTGATTATACAAAAATAAAATATTAAAGCAGAAGATAATATACAACAAAAGAATATCATAGAAAAAGGTCCATACCCCCTAGCAAAAGGGGATTCCTTTCTTCACACATAAAAATTAAAGATCAAGATTCTAGTCCTTTTATAAATTTCAACATATATATGTATAAAAAGACTACTCAACTTTTGTACAGCATGGAACAAAAGGCCATAAAACACTAAGAAATTTTACGTGGCTCACGATATAAACAAAAAAGATATTTTCTTTTACGTTTGGGAAAAAAAAAGGGGAGCCTAAATCCTAAGAAAAATGGGATATTTTCAAAACAAAAATATCGGTCTTCCCCTCCTCCCACAAAAATCTGATGCGGCTGAAAAGACAAAAGAAATTTCAAAGACTTTTAGCCCCCAATAATTGGAGAAAGTTTTTCATCTACCGTACAACCACAAATTTATCTGATCCGAACAAAAAACAGGAATCAAAATGGACCATTAGTAAAATGCGCGACTCCATTCACAAACTTTTATACGGTGAAATATTATACTCCACAAACAACGCATCCACGCAGGAAAAAGCAGATGGCAAATTCGAGACAAGAAAAACAAACAACGGTAAATACGAGTATCTAATTTATTCAGAAAAACGTCCATTTTTTATTCTGCCAAAACGGATAGAAAGAAAGTAACTTCAAAATTTACACTTTACACAACACTAAAGGCTTAATACCCACAAACCCCACATTTATTACGTGTTAGTTTACCGCTAAATATGCATGAAATTGTGAAAAGTAGATGTGTTGTCTGCATATGATTTTTGACACTTCCAAGACAGAAAAAATCCCAAGAACTTTAGAAAGAACAAACAGAATGAAAGTGTGGGCATCTGAATCCGACCCTCCATTTGAATCTTGAAAACAAACAGACAAGAGAAGCATTAATGCTGGACTCCAAGCAAAACCCAAAAAAATAAAAAATAAAAGACAAAACAAAAAGGAAAACATAAGTACAAAACAAATACTTAGTTTTGTAACATGCAAAAACCCACCTCTCCAATTGATTTACTCCTTTCTTTTGAGTATCAGAAAACCGCTCAATATATATAAGAAAAAGCAAAGCGGTTTTCCAATAGAAACAAAGAAGAAGAAGAGAACCCAAAGACCACACAAGGGAGGCGTGTGTATTGAGGGAGGGGAGGACTGTGACTAAACCCTTGGTAAGATCCTACGGCTGCTCTTGTTTCCTTCATTAGGAAAGAAGTTCAACTGGCCGTTGGATCAGCATATCTTGAACTTGTAAGGAAAAGGGTTTAAGCACTTGTAATTTCCTGTGTTTACTGTAGTATTGTGGTTTATGGATTATGAGAAATAATCCTTTATCATGTTCAATAACAATCACACAAAATTTTATAATTTAAATATGTGATACAATATCAAATTTAAATTAGAAAGTAAGTATTGAGTCGAGCCAAAAATATAACTACTGAAACTTATTTAATTTTTTTATTATTAAAATTCAAAAATAGTATTTGAACTTGATTTTATTTTTAATCAAATGAAATTTTAGTCAATTTGAGTCTAATGTAGATTAATTTTTTACACATGTTTTTTTATTTTTTTATTAATTAAATACAAAAATATGATTAAATTTTATTTAACATAACTATCGGAATTCAAACAAAGATTCAAATATAAATTAATTACTGGACTTATCATGGTAATTGAATGGACATAAGATGATACAAAGTTAATTAAAAAGACATGTGGGGTGTAATTATTGCACGATTGTTAATTGATTGAGTCACTTTAAATGTTTACTTAACTTTTAAGCAAGTCTAAAAAGTGTACAAATAGTACTAGTTTGTTATTTGAAATAAAACCCATTGTATTGTCCCTCATGGTAAACTTTAAAATTCTTTTACCACAAGGGTTTGCATTAATTATCCTTTTATATAATTAAAATCTTTATTTATTTTCTTCATTTTAAAAAAATTAGGTAAATGTACATAAATAACCTTAAGTTTTAATAAATAAAAAAAATTATTTTACTCCCAATTGTAACTTATATAGCATTTGCCCCCTTTATAATCAAAATTTCAATTATTTTGATCCCAGATTTTCTTCAACATAAAAATTAATTAGATATTGTGTAATTTTTATTTTAATAAATCTAAATAAAATACTAATAGATTAAAATACATATAATTATTATTAATATTATAACTAAACATGAAATAATATCTCAAATTATGAAATTCTTTAAGGAAAATATTGAAAAATAAATATTGAAGGAAAAACCCCTCTACAATCAAATATATCAAATAATTTTTACCCAAAATTTTATTCTAATTAAAAAATAAATAAATATGCTTTATATAATTTAAACAAACACAAAATTATTAATAAAACATATACTACTAAAATAAAATGAATATATTATTTCTATATATATTATTAATAATTTTGTGTTTGTTTAAATTATATAAAGCATATTCAAAAAAATTTTCATTAGAATAAAAAATTTGAATCAAAATTATTGATATATTTGATTGTAGAGGGGTTTTTCCTTCAACATTTATTTTTCAATGTTTTACTTAAAGAATTTCAAAGTTTGAAATATTATTTCATGTTTAGTTATAATATTAATAATATTTATATGTGTTTTAATCTATTAGTGTTTTATTTAAATTTATTAAAATAAAAATTACACAATATCTAATTAATTTTTTATGTTGAATAAAGTTTGGGGTCAAAATATTTAAAATTTTAATTATAAATGGGGCTAATGCTATACAAGTTATAATTGGGGGTAAAGTAATTTTATTTATTTATTAATGCTTAAAAGTATTTATGTCCATCTACCTAATTTTTTTGAAATGAATGGGGTAAATGAAGATTTTTTTTTTAAATTTTTAATAATTTTAAACTTGGTATTTAGATACATGTATTTAAATTATTTGAATTTTAGTCTTTGTTATATGTGTTTTTTAATTTATTATTTTTTTTTTACCTTATATATAACAATTAGTTTATTATTTCTCCTTTTTATCTTATATATAATAATTAATTTAATATATTATTATTTTATATAATATAAAAATATATATAAATAATTTTTATTAAATTAATTTAATTAATTAAACTGCTAATTGATAATTATCAATTTAATTATGAAAATACAAGCCGAAAGGCTCCATTGTGTTACCAAATTTAAAAATTAACCACTTGGAAGTACTACTATCAAATAATTGTCGCATATTTGGGCCATCTCTTTGTGTAAATTATGGGCCTGGTCTGGGCCCATTTACAAGAAGCCAAATTTTCCACCCTAATTGTTCTCTCTCTTTACAGTCAGTCAATTAGCGAGGTTATTAGGTAAAAAAAAAAAAAAAAAAAAATTAAAAAAATAGCGAGGTTATTAGGAAATTTCAGCCATTTTATAGATTTATTTAAGCATTTTCCACATTCGTATAAAGAGTAAAATTTTTGCATATTTAGTTCTAAATTAGTTTGCGGCAATTCTTTAATATTTATTTGATTGTAGAGGGGTTTTCCTTTAACATTTATTTTTCAATATTTTTCTTAAAAAATTTCAAAGTTTGAAATATTCTTTCATGCTTAGTTATAATATTAATAATAATTATATGTGTTTTAATCTATTAGTGTTTTATTTAAACTTATTAAAATAAAAATTTTACAATATCTAATTAATTTTTTAAGTTGAATAAAGTTTGGGGTCAAAATAATTAAAATTTTAATTATAAAGAGGGCAAATGCTATATAAGTTATAATTGGGGGCAAAGTGATTTTATTTATTTATTAATGCTTAAGGGTATTTATGTCCATCTACCTATTTTTTTTGAGATGAATGGGGTAAATGAATTTTTTTTTTAATTTTTTTAGTAATTTTAAATTTGGTATTTAATTACATGTATTTAAATTATTTGGATTTTAGTCTTGTTATATGTGTTTTTTGGTTTATTATTTCTCATTTTTACCTTATATATAATAATTAATTTATTATTTCTCTTTTTTACCTTATATATAATAATTAGTTTATTATTTTTATTTTTTATCTTATATATAATAATTAATTTATTATATTATTATTTGATATAATATAAAAATATATATAAATAATTTTTATTAAATTAATTTAATCAATTAAACTACTAATCAATAATTATCATTTTGATTATGAAAATACTCGTCGTGCTCTATTGTGTTACCAAATTTAAAAATTAACCACTTGGAAGTACTACTATCAAATAATTGTCGCATATTTGGTCCTCTTTGTGTAAATTATGGGCCTAGTCTGGGCCCATTTACAAGAAGCCGAATTTTGCACCCCCAATTGCTCTCTCTCGTTATAGTCAATTAGCGAGGTTATTAGGAAAAACAAAAATAAAAATAAAAAAATAGCGAGGTTATTAGGAAATTTCAGCCATTTTATAAATTTATTTAATCATTTTCCACATTCGTAAAAAGAATAAAAATTTCGCATATTTAGTTCTAAATTAATTTACGGCAATTCTTTAATATGTACGATTATTCAAGCTTTTATACAGTAATAATAAGATAACATGTGGGATTTTATGTAATGATTCTCATTATTATTTTATACAAATATAGGTAGGAAATGAAAAATATATATTTTTTATTTTTATATAGGTGTGAAAAAAGTTTGACCCATGAAAATATTTTATGCAACGCATAAACCTATTTTTGAAGATATTCCCATCGCCTCTATACGAGGACCAATTTTTTTTTAATGTAAAATAATGATAAATTAAGAAGCAAATGGATTTTAAACCTTCATCGATGATAATACTAATTAGTAACATGCCTAAATATTGTTGTCTTATAATTACTCAAGGCGATGCATTCAACCTTTTTGGCTCTTGTAATCATATGAGAAATCTTATATTAGAGAAAACTAAAGAACATAAGTAATAATTTATACTATTTATTAAGTACGAGGGTGCTAGATTAACTATCTTGATATATTTATTGACAAAATTGACCGCATTTAAAATGACAAATGATGAGGTAGTTTTTATTACATTTTTTTTTTCTTCTCTCCTCTACAAAGTTTCTTTTTTCTTTTTTATTTTCTCTCCCTCTAATGTTTTTTTATTTTCTCAACCATATTAATCCTTCTCCATCATCTTCAAAGTCTCTTCTCTTCCTCTCTCCAACTATATTATTTAATATATTAAGTCCAAACAAATATTATAAAAATAATCAAATAAAAAACTATCATATAAAAAATAAATATACATCTAAAAATTTAACCATATATATGGAATGGGGAACGAATGCTAATTATAGCTATGAACTAATACTAAAAAATATCCACTTGAACAAATCACTGAAAACTATTGAAAATTATTTTAAAAATTTTAAACGAGCATATTAAAATACACAAAGTGATAAAATAATTAATGTGCCGATAAATTTACAAGGAAATAACACATCCTTCCAAAAGGAGAAGCCTTACAAAAATCTTCACAAAAAGCTCAACTTACCAAAATAATTGCTAGATTTTCACTTGCTTCACTTCTTTTCTATTTTGTAACAAAAAAATAAAAATAAAAATAAAAATAATACACTATGTATATACTATAGTACAAGGAACTTGCAAGAACTAATTACTACCTCTATATGTAATGAAACAGTTGAAGAAAACTATAACAAAAATCAAACCCTGTTAAAATATCACGAAAAGGGTCAAGAAAAAAAACAAAAGAAGATTATGTTTAAGAGTAATTTTCAAACCAAAAGATCTTGTCGAATTTTCTCTCGACTTTTTTCATCAGGGTTCTTGTTCTTGTGCTGCTGCTGTAATTGGTAGCTGATCGCGGAGGATGAGGACTGGAATTCCGGCGAGCGGCGGGGGAATTCCGATAACATCTGCACCACCTCCCTCATAGTGGGGCGCTCCACGCTGTTTTCTTGGATGCAAAGCATGGCGACAAAAAACAAGTGCATGGCTTCATCCTTAGGCACGACGGTGAGCCTGGGGTCGATGAAGCGAGTGACTTCTTCTATGCGGCAATTCGTCGAACATCTAATCCACTGCACGATGTCCACGCCTTCCCCAAACTCGCCGACGGGGCGGCGACCCGTGACGAGTTCGAGGAGGACTACTCCGAAGCTGTAGACGTCGCTCTTCTCGTCTACCCTCAAGGTGTATGCGTATTCTGCAGTAAGTTTGATATAGAGAAATAATTTAGCAAGTAATTTATTACCAAGCTCATTTTAGTGATAAGCTTAGCCATTGGTACAATATATGTAAAAAATGTTAGATCAATTATCATAATTGAGTAATAGCTACATTAGTTGTTACCGACACGGTTGATTTCTTAGATGTTTTGCATCGGTTGATTTCTTAGATGTTAAAGTATTTTTAGTTGTTACCTCGTCAGTTAATATTCTTTCCAAGATGAACATTGCATAACATGAATAGAACAAGAAAAAACAATGTACCTGGAGCAATGTAACCATAAGACCCTGCAATTGCTGACATGCATTGCGAAGCACCCTCATCCACCAAGAACTTGGCCAGCCCAAAATCCGCCACATGAGCTTCAAAGCTCGAATTCAACAAGATGTTGTTCGATTTCACATCCCGATGCACGATCAAAGGCGAGCAATCATGGTGCAGATAGCACAAACCTTTAGCAGCATCCAGTGCAACTTTGTACCTCAAGTTCCAGCTCAAAAATCCACCCTTTTTCCCATGCAATGTCTCACCCAAGCTGCCATTTCTCATGTACTCGTAAACGAGAAGGTTTGTATCTTTGTTTGAGCAAAATGCAAGGAGTCTTACTATGTTTCTGTGCCTGATGTTACCTAGTGTTTGAATCTCAGCTTTGAAGCCATGATCATGGCTGTGGATGCCGTTAAATCCTAAGAGTTTCTTGACAGCAATGTCGACCCCATTAGGCATTTTGCCATGATAGACGATCCCAGCTCCTCCCCGGCCAATCACATTGCCATCTTTCACGCATTCCAGGATATCTGAAACTGTAAAATCAACCCTTTGGAAGGTGGTCATCTTCCAAGAATTTGAGCCACTTTTCTTGAATGACTTGGCCTTGATGATAGCAGCAGTAGCAAATACTAGAGAGCACATTAACAGGCCAAGAGCAAAGATAAGTTTGAATGCATTGTGGGATTTTCCTGGTGGGCTTGTGATTGCTGTAACATTGCAGGGATTGTTCAACAAGGATCCACAGAGTTGTGGATTTCCTGCGAATGAAGAAGCATTGAAGACTGAAAACTGGCCTGATTCGGGTAGCTTGCCAGAGAGATTGTTGAATGAAAAATCGGCTGTTGTGAGGCTTTTCATTGAGCCAATTGACTGGGGTATGGTCTCACTCAAGTTGTTCCTCGATAGGTTTAAGTAATTCAAGATTCGGATACTAGATATCTCTTCTGGGATTGAGCCAGAAAGGTTGTTCTGGCTCAAGTCTAGATAATTGAGATGCACACAATTCCCAATTTCATGTGGGATTTCACCTGCAAGAACATTTCCACTAAGGTCAAGTGTTACTGCTTGATGGAGTTCACCTATGGAAGGAGGGATTGGACCAGAAAAACTGTTTCCACTAAGTAAAAGGAATTGGAGGGAAGAAAATTTTGAAAGGGAGAACGGCAAGGGTCCCGAAAGCTGATTGTTGGATAGATTAATTTGGCCTAATTTAGTTTGGTTTGACGAAGAATTAACATTTTCAGGCAAGAGTCCAGACAACATATTGTTCTGCAATTCAAGAAAATTCAGCTCAGGGAGGTAAATGAATCCACTTGGAATGCTGCCATTCAAGTAGTTTTGCCCCAACCTCGCCCTGACAAGACTTGAACATGTGCCCAAGTCCTCTGGTATTGAGCCAAAGAGAAAATTTATTCGGAGAATTAGGATTCTAAGCTGCTTTGAGGCACACAAGTCTTTAGGGATTATACCAGTGAGTTTGTTTGAAGACAAATCCAGGTCCTGCAGCCTCTGATTCTGGCCAAGATTCCTTGGGATAATGCCAGTGAAATTGTTCATCCAAAGACCAAGAGTTTCCAACTCAGGATAATCAGCGACAAAGTCCGGTATTGAGCCATGCAATCTGTTCATGAACAGATTGAGAAGCCTGATTTGCTTGAGGTTGATGAGTTCATATGGGATTTCTCCTGTTAATGCATTGACAGAAAGATCAAGATTTACAAGGTTTGTCAAGTTACCTAATTCCTTTGGGATTGGTCCCGAGAGTCGGTTGATATGCAGAAAGAGAGTGTCAAGTGACTTCAAGTTTCCCAACTCCAAAGGGATTGAACCATCCAATTCACAACTTGAAAGATCCATGTGGACTAAATTCATTAACTTCCCAAACTCCCCTGGAATTCCACCCTTATAAAGGTTGTAATACCCCAAGTAAATCTCCTTCAAATTAGTGAGATTCCCCAATTCCTTGGGAAGTTTCCCCTGAAGGTCGTTTCCTGCCAGTGACAAGTACTCCAATTCGACCAAATTCCCATAACTTGCTGGGATTCTGCCATGGAAGTAGTTTCCTCCCAATTCCAAATGCTTGAGATTTTTCAAACTCAACAACCCTATTGGAAGGTAAGCAGAGAAATTGTTGTTATATGCATCAAGCACTTCTAAATTGGCAAGGCTCGAGTAATTCCAATCCAAATTCCCAC
Organism: Paulownia fortunei; assembly: GCA_019321725.1. Taxonomy (NCBI): domain Eukaryota; kingdom Viridiplantae; phylum Streptophyta; class Magnoliopsida; order Lamiales; family Paulowniaceae; genus Paulownia; species Paulownia fortunei. The sequence goes on along the minus strand of CM033106.1, from coordinate 25,976,580 downwards.
TAAACTGGTTGTTTGATATGTTGAGATACCGAAGACTGCTCATATTTTCTATCTTGATTTGGCCAGTGAAGTTGTTTCCATCAATGGACAGCTCCATCAGCTTGTCAAGGCTTGAAATTTCAGGGGAAACAGAGCCATACAGAGCCATATTGGATATGTTGACGTAGACTACTCGGCCATGGAAGCATTTGATTCCACTCCACGAACAGACTGAGGTAGGATTGGAAGAATTCCAAGTGCTTATGGCCAAATTAGAGTACTGAAATCCTTGTTTGAATGCGATTAACGCGTGAAAATCAGAAATGAGAGAGGAAGAAACAGAAGTGCCCACAAGTGAGAAGAATGTTAGTGTTAAGACAATGTATAGCACCATATTTTCTTGGAAATATTCAAAGAAAGCGAGTTTGGAAGGACTTGAAGAACAAACAACGGATTTCAAGAGGCTGGCAGATAATGGATTTTCTGGAAAAGGGAAAGAAAGTAGAGGGAATCTGAGGAACTTCAAGTTTGTATAGGCTTAAAGAATCAAGCATCTTGAAAAAAGAGTCTTCAACTTCAAGGTAGAAGCTAAGCCTCGCCTTTTCTTTTCCTTGAAACTCTTTTCCTTTCAGATCATAAGAGATAAATAAGATCAAATTAGGAGTTAAATTTGTTATGCATAGGTTTATCATAAGCTTAAACAAAGGAAGAGAGAGGGGGTGGGGGACACTAAAAAGAAGGTTTTTAGTGGATGGAGAACAGCCGTTGGATAACAGAAATTTAAAGTAAAGACTAGGGGCAAAAAAAGTAAAGTTGATTCTCCCCATTTTGTTCTTGCTCCCTCTTTATTCATATGACCGAATTACCCTTCATCTTTAATCTAAAGGATAGCTTTATCTTTCTTGGAGAGATGATGAAATTGCACTTTCAGCAATCAAGATTGGCTGAGGTGGTTTTCACATTTCTGATAACTGATAACCATGGATTCTGATTTTCCATGGAACAAGTTAAAGGGAGAAAGTTTATATTCTAATCAATTCGTGCCACTGTTACAAAGATATTCATGTAGTATCATTGACCCAAAATTGATAATGACAACTGAAGAACTTTACAGTGGCATTGTAGTTTTCAATAGAAGTATGCATTTTATGATTTTTTAGCAATAATGCATGCAAACAAAATTAATACTACATCAGAATTTTTGGGACCAGTTCAGTATTGAAGCCAAAAAAAATTGCCGATTCTGCGTTACATTCACCTTGTGCCCCCTCCTAGGAGCAGCATGGTATCTAGTTAAGTCTTCTTGTTGAAAATCTGGTCCTTTCAACTGTTTTTATCTTGTCTATAGTCAAGCGAACATCCGCCTTAATTTTTTTTGGCTTATTTTCATTGATATTGTTTGCTTTTCCAATTCATGTTAACCATTTTCCTATTCATCTGTTAGAACACTTAATTAGCTTAGCTCTAAAGCCACTTAGGTGCTGCAGAAGCTGCTTGATATTTAATTGAAGAAGAGGATTTTGGGAAATGATCAGAAGATGCGTTTGCTGTTCACAAAAAATCCCCCAACAATCTATTTTTTCATGCAAGAATATATCACCTTGATGGTGATCCCTCAATCTTGGTGCACTAGTTAATTAGCATGGCACATTTGCAGCACAGTTCACAGTATTATGAAATATTGTATGCAAAAATCAGTATTTGAGGACACAAAATTTGTGTACTTTGATGTGTATTAGTACAGATCAAGAGTAATATTTTCTGCTTCCAACTGCAATTCCCACAGCTAAAAAAGGAGTTGGGGACATGTGCCTGCAACAACAGTGGGATGTAAGAGAAGTAAAAAAGATGATGATTATTAATATATGATTACAATGTTTTTGAAGAATGATCAATATATAATTGTGTAGTATGAATAGGTTGCATGGAAGAAGCAGCCAGGAAGCTTTTATTTCCTTCTGCTTTGGTCCTTTTCACTGCCTTTGTCCTACAGGGATGGGACCAATTCTCACATAGTTATGCGTGTTTGAGCTTTATCAGATGGAATAGTCCTAAAGAGAGGGCTGAAAAGTAAAAGCAGAGATGAGAAATCTTTTGCTTTTGATCTCCCACTTCAAAAGAAAGAAAAGATAATCCATGACACCCCCACCCCACCCCCTCTCTCTTATTTTATACTTGAAAAAAGAGTGCTCTAGTATTATTAATAAGAAGTTCCAAAAATAAGACAAACACACACACATATGTGTGTGTGTGTGGAAGAGAGATGAGATATGGATTTGGTCATAGATTTGAAGCTGGCTCCACTCATCTTTAAAACTCTCATGGCAAGGGCAAGAGGTGCCCTTTTGAGGGGTCTCTGTTTGTCAAATTAATGGGCAGCTCCTCACTCTGAAAGGGCCATAATCATTAACCACCTACTTTAACTCAAGAGGAGTTAAAGTTGTTCATTTCATGAAAAAGAAGCCATATTTGGAACATAATTATGCTGCTAATTCGCGACGAATAAAACAAATTTGTCAATAAAACTGAAAATGAGTGAAATAGCTTTACTAATGCAATGCTTGGCTCTTTATGTTGTGTAGATATACTTAATGCAATCGTATCGTAAATGAATTTGCATTTGTTACGTGACTGATTCACATTTTACTTGACAATTAAACTATACTATTACGAAATAGGTTGGATACAGCCAAATCAGATTCGGACTGGAATTTCTTTCGTGAAATGCGCAGTGCAATTATTGCATGTATCATTTGCCTTCATCAGAAAACGTGACTAGGGGAAGAGCAACTAGTAGGTATTGCCCTCAAAGACATGCACTTTTTGAAAGGGTAAGATACAGACATTGTTATGTTATGTTTTGTTTGTCCTCTCTTGTATAGTACAATTCTCAAGCAGTCTGTTTTTTGTAGCTGTCTGCATTCTTAGCTAAGGTGCTCTCTGTTTTATCAACTGTGGAGAAATTCAATTGGCACCTCATTTTTTTCAAGAAAATTTTAAGATGTAAATGGCACGGAAGGAAAGAATTGGGAATATTAGGACACAGGAACGTGGTAAGTAATTTCATTGATGACTTCTGTGAATCCATCAATGTGTATGAAATGTAGTTTTTTCAGCCATTTATTTGGTTACTTATCGGTTTCATCATTCTTTGTTCAAGTATATTTTATCACTACAGCATCTATTGACACCTTTTCTTGATCATATTTATGCGGACCTGATACATCAAATTTGTCTTAAAAAACAACACATACATGTATTATACGATCCCAGTCGTAGAGGGTTTTTGATTTGCATATAATTTTGGAACAAAATGATCGTGTAATAGCAATTGAGTATTGCAAAGAAATGGCATTATTATGTTTTGACTAAGACTAGGAGGCACCCTCCTAAGGAAAAGAAGAGGCACGAGCCCTTTGATGCCCCTAAGCTTTGTCTCAAAGGTGTTTGATTTAATTGGGGGAAAAGCAATTGGTCATCTTCAATTATACTTGTGTAGTTATGTTCTTCACTTTTTGGAGGGAAAGATTGCACTCTTTTTCTTTTAAATAAAGAGAAAAGAGAGGGAAATAAAGTTGAAAAGAAAGAAAAGAATTTGGAAAGAGATTTCAAAGGTCCCAAATGCAATTGGGAAAAAGAAAAAGAAATTCTCTTGTGCGATTGGGTTTTATGGTGGGTGTAGGGGAGGACAAATATGGCAATAAAAAATCTGTCACAGGTTCCCTTGGCAGTAGTGAAGAAATGCTTGGTTGCAAAAATATCAAAATATTTAAAAAAAGAAAAGGGGGAAAAATATCCCCCATTCTCTAATTAATCATGTCTTATAATTTAAGAGAATTTTCGAGAGTGGACCGGATTTTTCGATAACATGTTTAATAATTTATAAAATATTTTCTAATAATGTAAAAGTCTCACATAATATTAAACGTAACGATCAACTATTGTTTAAAATGTTAGTATCAATTAATCCCTACATTACCATATTTTGTCCTCTTCTACAACAACTTGGGCAAATTATTGAGCAAGATGTTTTATATGTATGACAATGATGCACATTAATGAGTAAAGAGATCCTCATCCCTACTGGACAAGATGTTACATTTGCAAAATTTCTTGTTGCTTGGTTTACATTTTCGATTTGTAGTTATTTACATAAGTCAAAGATACCAATACTCTTGGCCCCTTTACTTATTGTGTATTGGTCCAAATTTTATTAAATATCAAGTCGATTCAATACATATTTTTCTTGATATGGCCCGGTCTTATTTTAAATTTTTTGGTTAATATGAATCCCAACTTTATGGGTGGATTAAATAATCCAAGTTAGCTCAATATTTAAACCGACCATCAAAATATCTATTTTATCCTTGAAAATTAATATAAAATTACATAATATGCCTTTTTGAAGATTTGAAAATCCTACTAGATACTTTAAAGAAGACTTGCCAAAATGAATACCTCGTCCACTGAAGCAGCTGCTGGTGTTCCAAAACAATTTCTCACATAACCAAATCAAAAATTGAAAAAACTGAAGGTGTTTATCTGTGTAACATTCCTTAGCAAGATGTTACTTTCTACGTTGCTTAGAATTATTAATATCATTTTAGTCGAGTCATAAAAATAATTTGGAATAATAAAGAAAAAATATCATAATTTAGTTTTTTTTTTTTTTTTCAAGTGGCCTTAAATAATGTTTTGATACCATTTTCGGAAAGTAAGAACGAGTGCAAAGCAGTTGTTAGAGGACACCCCATGCGCCCTAGGGTTGACACTCTGAGTGATTGAAGTCACTTTGTTCCGATTACTTGTATTCAATCTTCATACTTCCTTCGTTGCACACGAGTAAGTGAAAGTCATGTCCTGAAAAATTAATATAAATGTAATATAGTTTAATATACTTGTGTTCAATCTTCATGCATTTTGTCCACTACACGATTACTTTGGGTTCTTCCGGATATTTTCTTGCAAAAATAAATTAAGTGAAAATCCTAACCCTAATCCGTGACTTTTGTTGAAATACTTTGGTTTGCAATTGATTTTCAAAAGCTATTGCAATTGATTTTTTTTTTCAGACTAATAAAAGACTTTTACTAAGATTTTATTTTTTTATCAGTAATATGCTTTTACTTAATAGAATTGTATTTTAAGTAAATGCGAACTTAAATTTTTGAATTAACTTGAAGCTGTGATATTATCTGGACAAATATATCAATATATTTGGGTTGCGTGTTGTCACAAATGCTTGTTTAGAAGCATATTTCGAAGCACAATGTACTAAATTGTTTTTTTGTTGATATGGTTGTATATTTTAGTGACACTTATTACTCATGAGAATCATCCACTTTTCTTACATGTGTGACAAAATTATTTTTTCATCTGACTTTAAAATTATGTTATTTTTGCCAAAATATGAATAATTCACCTAATAACGATGAAATTTTGTTCATATTACAGGAGATTATGTCTTGTATTGTAATATTTTTCATGATGTTCTTATAATATTATAATAGTGTAAACGTCTATAGTAAGGTATATTAGCAAATTCTATTTCCAAGAATATAGCATGCTTCTTAGAGTTCCGAACAAACAAGGGCAAATTTGTACTAATTATCATATCCACTTATTTATCATATAAATTTAAATCATTAATTTACATTTGATAGGAATGTATTATTCTTATAATCCAACAGAGTATATATAATATTTATTAATAAATTAATTTATATCCAATAATTTATCATATTTTATATCAATTATATTATATTCAAACCAACAAAATAAAATTCATTTGAAACTAGTAATTGTTTAATAGTAAAAAGTAAACTAACATTATCTTCTAAATTTAGGGTGAGTTTCACTTTGCTCCCCACAACTATATGCATGTAATACTTTGCCTTCTCAAACTATGAAAATATACATTTTGCTCCCTCAAACTAGTAGAGCATAATTTATTTTCAATTTTATCTCTCTTTGCAAAATATTTGAGAAAATGGTGAAACTTTAAAATTATTGTTTAAACTTAACAACATAATTTTAAATTAGAACAATTATAAATTGCAATAGCTGATTTTTATACTTAGATTATTTTTTTTTAAATAATATTTATCTAATAAACTAATTTGATTCGTAAATATCTTAAATTATAAGTAATTAATAGTCATAAGACTAGTTTGAATGAAACAATCATTTGGAAAATGAAGAAATCGTGTGGAAAAATAAACAATATTAAATCTAGAGAATTAGCCCCATTTATGAGGAGGCAACCCCTCTCCCGAAATTATGATGTTATTTTGTCGAAATTTTTAGAAAGAGTTGTCTCGTGTCCTAAAATATTTTTTATCTTATAGGTTGATTTTGGTAAATTCACCATTTTAATTAAAAGTTTTTTCAAGCTTTTTCTATACGAACAATTATTCAAAAACTATTTACTTTAATTATGAGTAAGTTAATTTATTAAATAAAAATTGCTGCTTTAATATAGAATATAATTACATCATCTTATTCTCGATCTAGTTTAAACTAATTACTTTATAATAATAAGTTCAAATAAAATTAAAATTTTAACTCTATATTATCTAAAATAATTTTAAAAGATGAGTAAAATTAAAAAATATATATATGTATTTTATATTTCTTAGTTTGAGGGGAAAAGTAAAATTTTTAAATAGTGTTTTTAATCCATCTTTGGCCACAAAGACCAAGAGGGAACTTTTCCCAAAAATTAAGGGAGCATATGGGCTGTGGCCTTAATGGGTTTCGTGTATACCTAGATAGAGGAAATCTATTTAATCTTTTTGTTAATCTTAGACATTATTATGGTACTGGACCTGGTCAATTTGTGGGGTCTAAAGTCTTTGGTACTGGTGGAATTCCAAGTCATAAGCCAATGCTTTTGTCCCTTTTTGTCTGCCATCTTTTTCACTTCTATTTGTTCTTTTATCTTTTATCTCTTTTTTTTTTTTCCCCTTAATTTTTGAAAATTTTAGGACACAACACCACTCAAACACGGCCAAAAGCTCCAAAAATGTATTTATAGAACTGGTAATAAAATTTATAAAAAGACATATGTACGAGTAAAAACGAAAAAAGATTTTTATATGGTGTTAGATTCTATTAGTTTGATTTATGGACTATGCTATTGTGAAAAAAAAAAATGACTCTTAACTTTAAAAAGGAAATGTAAAAGAAGAGAATATGAATTTGGATGATGCACCACTATTTTTTCAATTATTTTTAATTTTTTTCAACCCTAAATTTTTATAAAACCATGAAAAAAAAATCACACCCAATCATCTTATTCAAAATGCGTCGGTGCCATATTGAATTTTTATTTTGGAATTTTATTTTTAATACGGTGAATAATATATTGAAACATATATCGATAGTCAATTTAAATAATATCAATTTCAATTCCAGGACATAAAACTAGGAAGACTCTTTCAACTTTCTTTTGGTTCATAAAAAATAGAATTACTTCAAAATTGCAATAATACAAAGTACTCATGACCAGTGAAAGTGATGAATTTGATATGTGAGGGAATGATTTAGAATATGTAGTAAAAAATAACTGTATAGACAAATATCTTATTCATAATGTTTGATGCAAACAACACTATTAATGTAAAATAATAATGAAGATCACTCGAAAATTTTCTATATGTTGTAATGTTAAATCACAATGTGATTCCGACAATGCAACTTTTCATTTCAAGAATTAATGTTCCCATAATTTAATTGACCGAAACTAAAATAAGTGTTGTATTGGATTTAAGAATTTGAATTTGAAAAAATGATGTTGATTATAATTTTAAATGATTTCAATTATGTAGGAATAAATTTGATCCAAACCACGTGTTTTGGAGCTTATAATATATTAGATCTTATTTTAAAAATAAATTATTAAAGTTTATGGATAAAATAAGATTATGGAGCATTTAAAATGTTAATAATGACAATTTTATAATTAAAACTATCAAAATTAAAAAAATTTGTTAAAATAAAATCTTTTTTTGAAAATAAGTTGGGGTTGAGATACTTTTTTTAAAAATTTATATCCTCTAAAACAGTTTTTATTTTTTATTTTTTATTTTATCTTATAAACTATTTTATAAAAAAATTACTAAACACTTTTTGAGGGTTTATAAACTTTTAAACAACTTATACCACATTTTGAAGAGTTTATAAGTTTAACCAAATACCTTCTTATTTGCAAATGAGAATTTATTTTATCTATATACTTTTCACCTACCTTAAATGGATGGTGGAAATAAAAAAATATAGAGATATTTTAAAATCATAAAAAGATATTCCCAAAATAATCCTACTCCTATTTATTTCTATAAACTTTGCGATTACATTTTACATATTTTTATACATTTAAATATACTTTTACATGTTTCTAGAATACTCTAAACACTATAACCCATTCAATGAAACATTCAAAATTGTCATACAACGTCTAATATTAAAATCCAAAAGTTTCACCATAATGAATTTTATCCGTTACAAAAGGATACGGATCAGTTACATATTATTCATCCAAGAATTACATTGCATTAAAATTGTAAAATCGGGCTTACAATTAAAAATCTACATAAATAGTTAAAATCCCAAACTTTGAATCAATACTATTTCTACTTTAGTTAATACTATAATCATCAATTGAAAAGAAAATGATCCATACAATATAGTGTAATATTTGCTATGTACATTCCCAATCTGTTACTAGTGTTAGCATCCTATTTGGTCGTCTTTTTTTTTTTTTTTTTTTTTTAATATTATTTTTTAACTATCATGAGAATCTCAACCTAAAATAATAAATGGATTTAGCTAGTTTAAGTGCTTGTTCTAAGTACATGGTGACTCAGTTTTCTTCCTCAAATTTAAGGTTATTTGTTAAAATTGAATGTCACGCGCCGTAAAAAAAAAATTGTACACAAGCTAAGGAGGTACTGGTAACGATGAATTATAATTATCTCGAGTTTGAACTTAATTCAAGGATAATTTCTTTGTAAGTGAAAAAAAGTAATGAAGGGACTCTTTATTTGAAGTATATTGAGTAACAAAATATATATATTCTCGTTGATTTTTTATCTTTTCATTTTAGGATTTTTATTTGATAAAATAAAAAGTAGTCTACAATTAATTATGTATAAGATGTGGACGGAGCTAGCGGCGGTGGTCACCTTTTCAACTCCATATAAAAATTAAATTAGTATAATTTTTTTATAAAATTATTGTATTTTAAAAATTTGTTCCCCACTAAAAAAAAGCTAGAAATACTTCTTTATCTACTTTTTTTTTTAAGTAAATCTCACATCGACATAGTAACAAAATTATTTGAATTTAAAAAAAAAAAACTCAAATAAAACACGATATTTTCATAAAATATTGGAATCTCATATATGTATCTCATATGTGACAAAATCTCTCATTTTTTCTTTAATAAAATGATTTATTCTTGAATTTTATTAGATCATATTATTCTAACTTTTTTTTTAAATTTTAAATATATATATATATATATAATTTTACTTAATTATATAATTTTTACTGACAAAATCTTCACACGTAAATATATTATTTTATAAAATAATTTAGTATTTTGTATTGAATTATTTCTGAATCAATTAGGAATTTAAAGCTAAATTTTGTGAATTTTGTTATGAAAGCGAGATTTTGCAGAATTTTTTTAAATTAACTTAAATAATACTCAAATTATAAATTTTAAGAATTAACGGTTATTCAAAATTTATTTTTTATCCCCGATATCTATTTTCTTGGCTCGTCCAGATATAGCACTTATGATGATACTAATCAAAATATGATTGAAAGAAAGAATTTCTAATTGTGAGTTGGCCTAGTTCTACGGCACAGAAAATGTATGGGGCTCAAGTGATCAACCGAAGGGGACGTAATTTTAAGTTCACTTAATTATTAACTCATCAACTCTTAAATTACATGTGGTTCTCGTGGGTCCAATAGACCTCAAAATATGTGAACCCACTGCCACTATTTATTTAAATTCCAACAAATTTCACAACATTGGTTTCTATAATTAATTTGGAAGAGTAATTATTAAGTCAAATTAATTTTAAAATTAAGAATTAATTCCAACTCCAAGGTATATACATAAAATCCAATTTTTGAGCCAATGAGCCATTGCTGAAGTCACAAAGTTGGTTGTTGGTAGATGGTATTTGATTGTTAATTGTTAATTATTTTTTTATTAATTTTTTGATGTAATTGTGCATTTAATTGTTGTACTTAAAATAAAATCCAACATAGTAAATGATTTTATCATAATAAGTCAATAACCATGTTATATTAAGGACAAAAGTACATCAAAATATTCATGTCAAAAATTTGTAAAACTTGGATAACAAAAACTTTTTCTCATTTTCTTATAAGAAGTCCTTTTGAAGCAAACTAATCTTTATGTTCATGGACAGCGATGAAGTTAGAAAATTGATAATGAGTGTGAGATTTATTTTTTTTTATCATAAAGAAGTATTTATAATTTTTTAGGAACGGATAATTTTTTTAATTTAATAATTATATATATAAAATTTATATTAATTTTAAAATTTTTATAGAGTTGAGACGGGGGCGTCCCCTTCCCTAATTCCGTCTTTGTTAATGGATTCAGAATCTGATGGGTCGTTTCAAATATCCACATAAGCCCAATGAAGAGATCCAACCCATCATTGTACAAAAGAGCGAAAATAAAAATTCAAAATTTCAAGCCCAGCCCAGATAGTTAACACCGAAAGAAATTGAGCGGTAATCTGGTCTAAAGGCTTAAAGCAAAATCCATTTGATCTCAACCGTTCATTTTCAACAAAATCCATATATATATATATATATATATATAAAGAGAACTGAAAGCTGCATTCAATCTGCTGTGGGGCAGGTAATATCCTTCAATTTTCTATTTCAAATCATTCAAATGCAACAAAAAAATGTTGCTGGTAGAGATCTGTGTATAATGTTCATAATTTGCTGAAATCAATATTTGTGATAATAATTTGGCTTCATTTTTTATGCTTATCGTCAAGCATTTCTCCGCAGAAATAGAAATTTAATACTACTATCAGTTGTTTAGTTCAGGGTTTTAGTTTTTGTTTGTGTAGTTATGTATTCTATCATTATTTGTTTATTAAATTAGAAATCTTGATTCATAAATGTGGAAGGTTGATTATTTGATTGTGTTATGGGGATCTATATTTTGGTTGATATATAACTTTTTTTATTGAGTTTGCGACTGTTTTTATTTTGAAAATTTCTCTTTTTTTCTTTTGGGATTTTTGTAATGTACTATTAAAAGATTGTTTAATTTAATATACAGTTATAGTGGTTTTGTGATATGTCTTGCCTATGGTCGATATACTGTGATTGCACTATTTCATTGCGATGATTGGAATGTTCTCCCTAAAATATCATGAATGAGTAATCAAGGCTGGATCTCAAAAGGGCTCCTTTTCCAATGCCCCAATATTGGGGTGTTTGGGAAGAAAGACCATTGAGCCCCAAGAATTGGCACCGATAAATCATCCTTTGGTTTGGGAGCATTTCATTTCATGTGAAAGGAATCTGAGGTAATCTGGTTTCCAGAATCATGACATATGATGCCACTTTTAGTTACTTCTAATTGTTTCAAGCAGCTCCTCCGGAAAACTTGCTTTTGGGTGGAAAAACAAAAAATAAAATAAAAATTGCACAAATACCGTACTTGGAAAAATGGTTAAAAATATAGGTAGGTCATGGAGATGGAATTCACGCTTTCTTTTAGAAAGTGTGGACTCCGTGCACGCATTCAAATTATTATTAGTTTTTTCTTTTTAAGTTTTGAAAGCGTGGACTAATTCCACACCTTCAACACTTCTTTAAATAAAATTAAATAAAAATAAAAAGAGTGATTTTAAAAAATAAATTAAAAGTGGTTAAAATCCTCACTATCAACATTTAGGTAGGTGACACTAGTGGCTTTGGTCCTGGCTCTAGTCCCCACTATCAGCATCCTTGTTGTGACACTTGTGGCTCCAGAGGTTGGGAATAGTTTTTTGGACTATGTTGAGGTAGAACAAATTCACCCTAATTTGTGCCAGAGATCTCGACAAGTCTAGAGTAGGGCCCAAATATGTTGCTTTTAAAAGAAGACACCATAGCCAATAAATTTATAGTTACGCAAAGGTTGGCGAATGTTGAAATCAATGACTTTTGTCTAGGTGCTTCAACCTCTGAATGTTCAAGGAGTGGAGTTAGTCCATGTCTTCAAAATTTTGAAAAAAAATAAATTAAATTTTCATCCATGCTTTCAAAAAGAAAGCGTGGATTCCGTCCACGACTTTCCTATATTTTGAACCATCCTCCCACGATATTTTAGCCTTTTTTTTTAACCATAAGCAGTGAAAAATGCCGGCATTGATATGTGAAAATTGAGTAAAGATACGAGATAATATTTGGAATTGTTTCTGAGATTCATATAAAAAGTAAAATATAATATGATTGCAGAGATTAGATATAATCAGCCTTCTGTGTACTAACATTGAAAATTTACTTTCAAACCTATTTATATAAAAGGAATTTGACAGTAAATGAATTCATTTTTTCGATTTGTAATGTTTTGTTTTGATTCTATCGAAATTATTGAATGTCCTTAGGAGCCTAAACTTTTGCTGAATTGATAAGTAGTTGATGTATAGTGATTTGTGGGCATATTGATGATATATTAATATGGAAGAAATGAATTGAAGTGCAAGAGTTTTGCAGAGTAACTACATCCAAAAAATGATGTTTCACCAAAGTTTGAGCACCCAAGACATGGATCATTGGGATTTCTACGAGAAAAAGGGGCATTTCGTAAAAGAGGAAAAGGTTTTTTGCTTCCTTTGTCATTTACTGTTCTATCAAGTATCTCTGATTCAAATTAGTAGTTATGTTTTCTATTTCAGTAATTGACTTGACTGTGTCCTTGTATTATAAATGTTCTCTTTCACGATTGGAAAGTATTGCATTTATAGCATCTTATGTGACCCTTTGGTTTATTTGAAATTTGATTGTTCTATTTCTCAAGGTTCTGAAAATATTAAAGTTCATGTACCTTTTTAGAATCCTAAGAGTTTCATAAGAACTAGAATTACATTAATTTTAATTAGTAATCTTGTAAAGTTCAGTTATTGAAGTTTTCTGATACGCAAGACTTTACTCTAAAGATGATTGGGCATGTTGCTTAAATAATTAAATAGTCAGGTGCTGAAATTGTATCAATGATCTACTTATTTTTTTCAATTGCCACTTATGTAGTTCTTGTGAGTTAATTTTGTCCTTGCTATAGTTGTTTGTTGATGCTACTATGTAATGTTTTTGTTTCTTCTTATTTTACAAAATGTTTTTATTAGTCAAAATATTTACAAAAGTCCTTCAAAATTGTTCCTGATATAGTATTCCCTTTTGTATTTGTATTGTCAAGACCTTCGGGAGAGATGATCCCACAAAAGATTGCAGATTGACTGCTTTTTTCAGATACAGAGCTGGGATACACATATTTGTGCGTTAGGTTGAAAAACCTGGGTCAAGTGAGTTTTATTTGTTCTCTTTGCAATGTTTATTACTTGCTTGTTATACTTCATTGTTTGGAAACAGGAGTACTGATTGGAAATATTTTAAGTGTACTTGCCTCTAATGTGTAACTAATTTACTTTTAAATGATGGTCATCTGCTGGGTAATTGGCCTCTGCATTTCACATCTCTTAAATTCTATTCAAATTGCCCTTTGTTGCTTAGAATCATTTCTGTGGGAGGGCAACATGTGGTAGCACTTTCATCTTTAATGCTTGACTTGACTGTTCTTACCCTATTTATCATGTTTTATATTGCTTTAGTATGCTATTGTACTCACTTTCGTACCAGTTGTCAAACTGCTGCAATTTTTGGTCGCAGATAAGGATTTTGTGCTCATGACTATCTCTTGTGCAGAACTCCACAAGCAAGAGACGTGAATCTGTAATTATCATAGAAACTCCACCGATCATTGTTGTTGGAGTTGTGGGGTATATGTTAAAACGCCATGCGGCCTTCGTTGCCTGAATACTGTTTGGGCTCAAATCTTAATGAGGAGGTCAAGAGGAGATTCTACAAAAACTGGTGCAAGTCGAAAAAGAAGGCTTTCACAAAGTATTGAAAGAAGTTTGATAAAGATGAAGGAAAGAACGACATTCAAGCTCAATTGGAGAAAATGAAGAAGTACCGATCTGTCATTAGGGTGTTGGCTCATGCACAGGTTTTTACCTTCTCAGCACTTCATTCTGAACTTGTTCTCTTAAGTGATTACTTGTATGTGTTTAATGTGAAAACTTGAGTCTTTAGCTTTCATATAAGAAGTTCTATGGACCTTTGGTAATGATGTCTAGTGTAAAGTGACTGATGCAAATCTTTTTCAGTTTAGTTGTTGATATTGATATTGCTTTTCAGATCTTAAGATGAAAGGACTTAAGCAGAAGAAAGCCCACTTGATAGAGATTCAAGTCGGTGGTGGAGATGTTGCAAAGAAGGTTGATTTTGCATACAGCTTTTTTGAAAAAGCAGATTCCCATTGATGCTGTTTTCCAGAAAGAGGAGATGTTTGACATTATTGGAGTAACAAAGGGTAAGGGATACGAGGGTGTGGTGACCTGTTGGGGTGTCACCCGCCTTCCTCGTAAGACCCAACGTGGGCTTTGCAAGGTTGCCTGTATAGCCTGGCATTCTGCCAGGGTATCATTCACAGTTGCCAGGGCTGGGCAAAATGTTTACCATCATAGGACAGAGATGAACAAGAAAATTTACAAAGTGGGGAAGGCTGGCCAGGAATCTCATTCTGCCATGACTGAGTTTGACAGGTTGGTGAACTCCTTTGTTAAATGCATTTTGCCTCATTAGACAGTCCTTGGTTGCTCATTTTTGGTCTCTGATTTTTTTTTTTGCATTTTTGATTTAGTTATCGTTATTATCATGAGAGGCTTGCTGGAAAATTTGGTAGTTTCATTAGAATTCATAGTTTTCAGGAGAGAATCGTGTTAGGCATGCTCAAGCACGTGCTTGCGTATTTGATTCCATCTGTTGTGTGAAGCCATTTTGTTTCACTTCTAAGTTTGTGGACACTCTTATATTCTAGGACTCAGAAGGATATCACACCAATGGGAGGTTTCCCTCAGTACGGTGTGGTGAAGGACAATCATCTCTTTATAAAGGGCTGCTGTGTGGGGCCAAAGAAGCGTGTAGTCACTTTGCGGCAGTTATTGTTGAACCACACATCTAGGGTTGCATTGGAGGAGATCAAACTGAAGTTCATTGATACATCCTTCAAATTTGGCCATGATCGCATCCGGACAAAGCAGGAGAAGGCCAAGTTCTTTGGCCGACTCTCTGCTTAAGCGAACATTATGTTGGACAACTTGAAACATGAAAGAATAGAGAAGAGGTAGCTTATTGTACGCTAATGCTAGCCAAGGCCGCAAGTCAACTCAATGCATTCTTTTAATCTTGTCTTCTGGCTATAAATCTTAGATGTGATGTAACGAAGATTACACTTCCGCCTCTGGGCCTTTGTTTTTCCATTTCTATGAAGGGTAATGCGGATAGAGAAATTTTTATTCGAACCAGTTTGGTCAAACCCAATTAATCAAGTTCTAATCAAGTGTTATTTGACAGGCGTAATCTAGAATTTCCTCATTCGGAAAGTTCTTACGTGTTTCATTTTATGGCTATTAAGATTCATAACTTTCTTCTGCTCTAAAGCCTCAGTCCTTACGTAGAAGTTGTCACTTATCTGAGTAATTCATAGTCTTTCTTCCCCAGCTTAGACAAGAGAGCTGCCCCTTTAACACAATGATTCAGTTCTCTCCACTGTACTGACTGATAAAAAGACCACTAGTTTCTACAACTATTTTGAGTCCGAAATCCCCAATGAACTTGTGCTATTGAACAAAATCTCGTTCTCTGCAGCTACAAATTGATCCCTACTGAGCTTTTACTATTGAACCAAATGCATGTTAAACTGATTCCTGTCTCCCTTCTTGGTGGATGGATTATCTCCAATCACTTCCAAGTTCAACCTGAGTCTACTTGAGCTTTCTAAGTAGCAACAATGTACATTCTTCTGTGTATTTGAGCCAAAAAAAGGATGTTTATAGTGGTGAGATTCTCGTCTCTTTTGCAAATCATGATAATCCAAGGATCATGAACAGTTAGATCACACTACTTCATTTTGGGCCTCAATTCTAGATACCTAGACCACTTTCGGCTGCATAAAAGAACAAAAAGTTATTAGTGTTCCATCTACTTTGCCCTTAATCAAAATTAGATCACTGTTCACTCACCAAAGTAGCACTATTAGAGACAGTATATAATCAAATGTGTATGTTACACTTCATACGAAGGACATACGCATTAGATTAGATTAGAAATGTTTTCTTAATCATCAATCTCAAGGCTTAAAGTTGAGGGGTGTCAGTCGATTTTGTGCTGCTAGCAGAGATATAAAACATCCCCTTAAGCATGGTTGAAATTAATTCCATACACGTGATTGTGAGGACCACTAATCCACTTTCCTAACCTGAACTGTGTCCAAGAGTTTTTGGCTGCCAACATTGTGCAGGGTTGTTCATGCTACCAAGTACCAAGACTGCCACTTAAATAATTACTTCGCCATGTTTGTGACAACTTGTAATTAAAAATATGAAGTTACATACAATTTTTTTTTTTATAATTCAATTATCCACACTTGATTTGATTAATTTTGGAGCGCCGCCATTTCCATAGTTTGACTATCGAATAAATGCTGACGTAACAACAATTTATATACACTTAGAGTGAACATTCGGCACGTTGACTCATGTCAGGGCACAGTCACACACTCTACATAGGGCCCAAAGGCAATGGTCGAGAACTCACCCACCTACAGGGGCATAACTAGGGGGTTTGGGGTTCGAACCACTGATCTTCCATAGGTTGCCCCAACTGTTTTACCACGAAACACGTAAGGTCCATACATTTTGATGCCTATAAAGTTGTTATATCAGGTTTCTTGTTTGTGTTTGGTCTTGTCTATTTCAATGGTCTACTTCACTATGTTTTGTGTGTTGTGGTGATACAACCCTTTTTTTGTGCTCACTTGGTCTGATTTCTGAGGGGTTTTTAGACAATGTTTGAAGGGTTTTTATGTGTAAGATAACTGGAATATTGTCATATAGAAGGCCGGGAGAGGAACGTGGACTATAAGACCAAAAGAGACTAAACTTGATGATGAAAGGTTTAACGGTGTAAATATTTGTTGCCTACAATCAAGGAAAATTTTTGGGACTAGGTAAAGAACCGATAAATTGTTCTGTTCCTAATAGAAAGATGCACTTCTAGGAAAAATGAGATGCATGAAAAATCATGAACTCCTGGGAGATCATTAATCTCCCACTCCGGCACAAGAAATGAAGGAAAAAACAAGAAAGAGTATTTTGAACAATTTTTTTGGTAACATTTCCAATGACAATATGTGTACAATGGTTTGTCATTGTTTAAGGTCAATTCTCTAGATACTTCAACATTCAAGATTAGTAGTGCTGTGTATCAAGCAACAGAAGATATTTTCTACTATTTTTTTTAAGGAAACAGCAAGTACGAATCAATATGAACGCTGTTTTATTAATTTTCTTGAGTAAAATGTAAAAATAATAGTGTTGATACTACTTTAGGTCTTGTGCTCTCTGATGAGGAAAAGAGAAATGGCAGGCAGTGCACCTACAGGCTATGGTAGTACAGGCATGAATAGATGATTGATGAAATGGAGAAAATATTGTAATATATGGACAAAAGTAATGAGCTCCACATGGGAGATTTCAAAAAGAGAAATGGCATAAGAAAGGACCTGGACTGAGGTGCTGGTCCTAGCAAGTGCATATAAAAAGAGAAAGTTAAAGCTTCCAACTTGAAAAAAGAAACAAATTATAGAGTTGTCAAAATGACAGCCCCTCTTCTTTTTACTATTAAGTGATTGTCTCACTCTTTTTAGTGATTAACTTCTCACAATCAAGACCATTAATCCAATGCAAGTTTCAGTTATAATGAGCTCACTTCTATGATCTTGAGTGCAAATATTTTGATTTAATTTCTTTTTTTTCCACCTTAAGAGTAAAGCAGTAAGAAATGCTCTCAGAAAAACTTATGGTAAGTGTTGAGACTTCTGTGGAACTCTTAGGTAACATGCTGAAAAAGTGAAAGCTTGCTTCAGTCAGAGAGACTTGACATGACAAAAGAAAGAAAATTTAAAATAGAAAAAAAGAAAAGCAGCACAGAGATAAAAGATTATGATTCTATCTGATTCATTTTCAAAATTTACTTCAGTTTCTCATTCTACCATGGGACCCTTCTCTTTAAGAAATTGTCTCATACCGAAAAAACTATATTCTTTTCTTGAGGTGACTCCAATACATAAAGCCATGATATGGTTATGTTTAGTCAAAATTCAAATGAAATTATCTGTCTTGTGAATGTGGTGGTGTGGGGTTTTTAAAATTTTAGCTTATTAGGTGGTTCATCTGATAAACTATGAAAGCAAGCATTCCTCCAATTATAATATCACGTTCATAAAAAAAATTGAAGAAAACATTCTCTGAGTATCCAGTTTAGAGATTGATTGAATAAAATGTGCATCAAATCCTCCTGGTTTGTTGGTTAGTACGACACCTGGATTTATCCTCCTTTTCTTGCTTTCTTGCTGTCCTTTTTTTTTTTTTTTGGTTAAATCATAATTTCTAGTTACAATTGCAGACATATTGTGCACATGGGATGCATATAATTAGAATGATTAATAAGGCATAGGGTTTGAAAAGCATTCATATCTTTCAAAGACATGGTGATTGTCTTGTTGAAAAAGATGGTTAGCCCATTGAAGGAAAAGGAAAAAGGGTTCCTTCCTCTCTCCCTCTTTCTTGTCTTTTTTCTATGGTACCTTGTAGTGTAATAATCACAGCTGCATTTCTTTCCTAAATTTTTTTTGAATGTTTCTAGGATCATTTGTCTATAATTCAGCTAATTTTAAAATGGAACCTTCATTCTTAGAGAGGACAATTAGATATAAGACTCCTATAGAATGAGCTGAAACAGAAGTTGTGGGGTTCCTGTGACAGGTTTATAGGGGAAAATTAAGGAATAAAATGAGGGTATGGTCTACATCACCTCCTTTTTGTAGCTTTCTTTTTATTTTTATTTTTTTTTCAAGCCCTTTTCTTTCTTTCTTCAACTGAATTATTTCTGTCCAGGTGCTGCATAGCTGTAAGATATCCAACATTTATTCTCTCTTTTTGAGTTCCCATTTCATTTATTGATTTGATATCATAACCACTGCTTAATCATGCTGCAGCAAAGCAATACTTATTAAACTTATAGAATTGTTACTTGTTTTGCAGCCTTCGAAATTTTTTAAAGTTCAAAATTTGGCAGCTTTGTTCATCTTGTTCATGTAGTGGGTGATTTTGTGATGCATTGCCAACTCTCCAATGATGAATCCATTTGGTATTGGTGTCCCATTTTAGGGCTGACAATGAATAATGTTAATATGTTGGTTATGATATTACCTCAGCTCTACCAACCTCATTTTGGTGGTAATAGTACTAATGCAACATCCAATCTTTTTAAACATGTATGATTAAAACATTTACTTGAAAATGTAAGTTATCATGAATGAAACCTTTCATAGTAAGGCTAGGGAAATCCATAAACGACACAAATTCGTTTATTATGTATGGTGAAATTCTTACACGATTCTGTAAACTGATGCACGACTTAGTCTCTAGACCATCTAAGAAAAAGCCAACACGTGCATGGCACGTGCATCAATTTGTGCAGTGTCCCTAGCTAGCACATCCCTATGCTATTTCTTGAACAACAATAACTAACTAGCCCAAACTAGGATCATTAGTGCTGAATCTCAAAACTGAAAAATACTGTTGAAACAGGAAGGCAGACTCTCTTTCGCCTCACCCCGACAGCAAGGCCCATACCTTTGATTTCTTTAAGCCTGCTTCTCCGGACAAGGTATAGTACTGATTAAGTTAGGCATCAGGATTATTTACATCAAAAACATTAAAAAGTGTACTGACTGAGATTATCATAAACTATGTAACTTTTTTTGTTTTTCTTTACAATTTTTTTATTCTGCACAAAGATAGGCTCAGCTGCATCCTCTATAAGGATGGAGGAATGTGTGTCTTGTTCTTTCATGACAAAGAAGCTTGTTGGATAAGAATCTGAGTATTGGTGCTATCTTAAGGATATAAAAGGCAAATGTCACTGAAGTTTTTCTTAGTGTGTGCTGCTCCAGTTGTCTTTATCAAATTTTCTTGGTTCAGATTCAAGATTGTAATAGTGAAGCTTCATTGAAATCCTTCTGGTTCTTTCTTTCTGGTAATTACTTGATATTCCTATACTAGTTTTCCATTTTGGCACATTTAGTTCCACTTTTTTTTGCACCCTTTTCAAGAAAAGTTTAATCATCACAAGTATTCATGCTCAGGTAATAATAAAATGATTCATACTACCATTATGCATCAAATTAACTTTTGCTCTTAATAAATGTCTCATTTGGGTAAACTGGGACATTGCAGAAGGAAAGAGCCCTTTCTTTCAGAATTTTGTCAAAGTTTTCATTGTCATTTCATAAAATGTTCTTTTAAGCATATAATATTACAGTAAGCAGAAAGATTAAGATTAGAAGCATACATGATTTTCAGATTTATGCATTTTCAAACTATGATGTTTTCGTATGTCTACAATTTTCATGAGAAGGGTGAAAGAGAAGTCCATCACTTATTGTTTGTGTCACCATTGCATATGTTTCTTCTCCAATGTTCCTTCAAGTCTACAAAAGTTTCCTGCACCCCCTTTGCGGCTTCTCTTATCTGTCCTTGAAAATTTTGGACAGCCTTTCTGGATGAGATCACTTGTAAAAGACTTCTGTAAATTTATAGCACATTAGTAGTTTTCAGTTCTTTTGTTTGCTTTAAAATTTAGAAGATAAGGATCATTAATTTTCTGGATATAACTAGAACTATTTGCATCAATTTTCAATGGATTAGGTTAGTTCAGAAAAGTTGAGGCATTAATAAAACATGTTCTTTTCAAGGGAAGGTCTTAAAATACAGTTGGAATCATCTGTCTTCCTCAGTTCTACTGGCAATGTCCCATCATTCTACATTTTTTGAAATTTTTATACTACTAGCAGTTTTTTTTTTCTACCTGGGCTTTGTGATCACATGCAAATGAGTAGAAAACACATGCTCCAATGAACCAATTCTTGTTGGAAGAAATGTGTTGATGATCTTCTATTGTTGGCCCTTTAACAGGAAAGGAAAAGCTACACAAAATCTCCCTGCCCTGAAGACCAGAAACTAAGCCCACACAATAGGTATGAGTGAGTTCAACACTGGAAGAGCAAAACCATGGAACATCTACAGCAGTTCAAATCCTAGTCCCTCTCAGACAGATGTTAACAAGGAGGGTCCATGGAAGAGCTTTGGCTCATCCATGAATGCCATTTCTTTCGGATTTGTCGCTACGGCTATATTGATTTCAATGTTCCTCATCATGGCTATATTTGAGCATTTGTTCAGACCAAATGCATCCCATGATGACCCTAGTGGGATGGAATCAAGACAAATGCAGAAGCTTGGAACTCCAGAAATAGTAAGTTTCTGCCTTACATTCTTCTACTCTGAATTTGCCAAGGGTTGATAACAGGGCCATATTTTTGTCTTTTGTTTTATACATCTGTGAGTTCTGTATAAATGTTTTCTTAATCTTCTTGTTTCACATTTGTGGCTTTCCCTTATATCATCTTGGTTCTATGTATTTCGTTCCTGCTACCGAGTCCTGAAATAGAAAGAAAAACGAGTGAGAAACCAAAAACACTTATTTTCAAAGAAGGGAAGGAAAAGAGTTAACCGATGAGTGGATTGTGTCGAAAAAGTTCAAAAAACATGAAGGAAATTTTATGATCACGCGTGTTTGTGTTTACTTCATTGGCATGGTTTCAATTCGACTGATTGTGATGAGCTCATTTTTGTGCCAGGTACAAACATCATATGCATCTGATTTCTCAGTTGTGATGCCAGGACAGCAATATCCTACCTTCATTGCTCAACCTGCTCCTCTGCCTTGTCAAAGGGAAGGAGTTTATTGGCCCCCTCATGAACATAATACAGCCTACCCCTAGACCGACTATTTCAACATTCCTTATTCTCCATAGCCATGTTCTGTAGATGAGTCTCTTATCTAGTGCTTAATCCAGTGTAAGTTTATGCAGCTGACTGAATTTTGGCTTACCAGTTACTGAAGAAAAATTGAACTTGCTGTTAAGATTGCCAAGTCCAAAGCCTTCCTCAACCATACAAGGCAATTCAAGGCATAATTTCAGTACTACCAAAATGTTGAAGTAATAGCATACAAGTTATACTTTTACATCTTGAATACTTGCAATCTGAAGCATACTCCTGCTTCACAATATGGAGAAAGCAGCAAAAGAATGTAAATATCCTACTATGCTAAGAAGTTGGCCACCATCGGGCTGGTTAGTTGTGTCTCTACATAGCCAATTATGTCATCAGTCTTCACTATGGAATTTGAATGCAAGAAAAGATTTTACTTTTGTACCATTCTCCCTTGCACCCACAAGTCCTCAACTGAATATGAAGCCAAAAATATCTGAATGTGGGCAATTATGTCAATAGAACGACTTGTTACAGGTTAAACAATTGCTGCAACAATTTAGTAAAAACTCTCACAGAACACGGAGGAAGACAGGCTGCTAAATGATCCATTTCATATTTGGTTGATTTCCTTCCGGCATATAATTGTCTCAATACATTTAGGACGAATACGACAAATAGGCTTTAATAACCAGATCAATACTTACCACTCACTATGTGATAAAATAATCCAACAATACTTATAGAAAACCTAAACCAATTTATGGTTTTTAACTTTATAATAGCTATATTACAGACATATCGTGGAATTTACATTAAAAATTCCACAAGGATAAAGTGATACAAGTAACAAGGAGGAGTAAAGGAAGGAAAAAAGGAAAATGAAATCTCATCTCGGAAAATGGAGAACAATGGGATAAGTAACATTTCAAGTACAATTCCATCTTTTTGATATAAATCTTAGCTGCAGCACCAATTCTGTACAAGTATTCTTCATGTGAGAATGGATAAACAGCCAATTACTCCTTAATAGTGGAACTTTGTAGCGTTTCTGTAGGGTCTCTACATAGACACTGTCATTCCTCTCTGATCCAATACTGGTTTCACATTAATCCAAAATAGCGCAATTTGTCAGTAAACAAAAAGCCTATTGTAATTTATTCCAGCACGTCATCATCGTCAGGTTGAACGACAGTAAGTAATGAATACTTGACCCTAACAGAGATCCTCCCCTTTTCAACTACAAGTCTTGCACCTGAAACAACCCAATAACCAGGTGGCTCTTGTGGCCCTCTCGTCATCTCTGTTGTATCAACAAACTTCAAGAGTTTGGGGGTTTGGATTGGGACAGGAGGGCCCCCAGGGTACACAGCAGAATTTATATTCACATCAGCTGGCTGGGGAGGTGGTTTCTGGGCCGCTGTGAAGTGATGGCTAATCAGGGTTGAGATAAGTCCAGATTTGCGTGCCAATCCAGGGGATCCATCCCATTCTGGATACTTAACTGCAACAGCTCCTATAACAGTTGAGAAACGGAGACGAAGGAAAAGAACCTTCTTAAATCCATAATCCCCAACCTGTAATTGTGCTCCAGTGACAATGGAAAGTTCCTCATCGGATTCAACAGGAGCCGTACATACATGGGAAAAGTTCTTCCACTGTACCTTCTCATAATATCTGCGATCATATGATTCTTGGCGAAAATAGCCATTTGGATCATCCTCGAGTTGGAAAATATTTGGAAGAGAGGAGAGGTGTTGCAAGTGGATAGCCAAGCGGTTGCTTCTTTTACCTTCGAGATACAATCTCAGACCAGTGACAGGCCTCTTGCCTACATCAACCTGAAATAGTAGACAACGACAATTGTGTATCATTTAGCTTTCAAGGGGTTCCAAGGGATGTACGTAATGGGGAGTATCATGGAGTGGAATGCAGTATCGCTTAGTGTGCAGAACATATTAATAGATGTTACTTAAAACAGACTGCTAGATACAGTAATCAAGACTTAGGAGCACTCAGTCCCAAAAAATTAGGCTTAGGCAATGTTTGGTTTTATTCTCAATCTTCATTTTCATTCTCAATTTATTCTCCCAAAACACATCCAAACAGATATCTCGTTCTCCAATACATTTTCTTTCCTAATACATCACATTTTCCATTATATTCTCACAAAACAGATTCTCTCAAAATACTCCCAAAACATCCAAAACAAATCCAAACATTCCCTTATTATCATTTCGAGTAGTAAAGGAAAAGCAACCAGAAACCTTTCCCAGTTCACCAGGAAATTTAAAACCAGAGCAGAAGAAGACTGTTGCTCCAGGAAAAAAACTAATGAGAAAATGAATTTCTCATTCCATACACCACATGCTGGATTAGCACACAGCACAATGATTTTGCAATTACATTTCATTCTCATAAATGCAGACAGAAAACTATAACACAAAATCAAAAGAAGACTTTAACCATAAAACTAATTAGCATCGCAAAAAATAAATATTTTTTCATTGAGACTTTCCCATAAATTGGATTCACCAATTTGATTTCATCAGTTGGTATGGGAAACCAACAATGCTATATACTAAATTCTCAATCATGTCAAATCAGCAATATGTCAAAATATCCGACTAAAATTCCTTAAACTGCTATTATATCTTTATTCGCTAGAGAATTCTCCCAGAAGCTGAAGAATAAGATTTGGACTTGTCCTAACTACCACTCTCTCTCTTGCCTAATATCATCTCACAGGACACACTACAGGTTTTATATTCTCTAATATTTTATATATTTCCCTGCAGACGTGGAATTTCCAGATGTAAATTTTCTTCAAAATGTAGATTTTTTCTTGTGATGACTGCATTTTGCTCGCCAAAATATGACAGATGGGGAAAAAGAAGAAACTAGTCCTGCATGTGTATAAAGAGGAGTCAAAGCCATATATAGTAGGAAATATGAAATTTTCCAATTTGTCAATCAAGGGTTTGTGCTCATTCTGACCTAACCCTCACCACATATGGGTAAAAGCATCTTTCATAACGAGAGGATCAAACACACATTCTCACCTTAACCTGAAGTTTCTCCATGCAATGCTAATTTATAATGCACTCTTATGGATATACTACCACTCTATGATAAAAAATTATTATTCCATTATAACTTTAAGCAAAAAACATAAAATGGAAAGGGACAAATATCTAGCAAACAAAGAAGCTTTACCACTGTGGTATTTACAAAAAGTTTGGGACCCATAAGACTAAATTGCAATGAAGCTGTGCTTTGCTGTCTTCGCTGAGGACCAAGGGGAAGATCACTGAATACAGGTGCCCACTGCCTAGGCAGCTGGAATTCTAGAAACTGATAAAGCTCTTCAATTGGTGGCTTGTCTGCATAAAAAAGAACAAGATAAAAAAAGGTCCGTAATGGTTGGCTGTCACACAGACATGAGTTGAAAGGATATTATTATGTGGGGTTGCCCTAAAATTTTTATGATGCTGGAATCCTAATCTGCGCTGCCGCCCATCCCCCCACACCCCCAATTATAAAATAAAATGAACCACTACTCCAAGAAATCCTCCTTTCCCTTTTCAAATAAAAGTAGGCATGATTGGAAAATCGAAATGAGATAAACGTAAAGCAGAGAGATCACTCACAGCGCAAATACAGATTAATGGCATGACTCAAATAGCCACTTCCAGAAACACCATTTAGTAGGGATGTTATTGGGATAAAGGACATTGAGATAACATCAGGCTCCAACAGAACTGTTTGTAGCCACTCATTATGGGCCAAATTTGTGCCATCACTTCCACCTCTCCTTTTGCAGATGCTAACAATATCCTGTTATTCAACTAAATAAATAAGTACATGTAAATGGATTTCTGTAAGAGTCAAGCGCAAATACTATTGAGATTGCAACTGTGCAAGACGAAAGACTTACATCTTTATGTGAATAAGAACTTAATGTGCCAGTATCTGCAAACCTGAGCCGTGTCTCCTTCATTTCGAACTGAGGAATAAGAAAATGATAAAGAATCACAAAACAAATAAATAATAAACAGAATATATATCAATTGATAGACACCACAGAACAGTAAGTAACCATCTATTTTCTAAGCAATTGGAGTCCAAGCGATACTATGACAAAGTCAGGTAATGGGTAAGTTATAAACCGTCTATCAGTAACACTGCAATATTGCCAAATACAATAGAAAGGTCAACCAATGAATGAATATGAACCTTCTATGATCCATGCTGATTTTACAATCTCTGGTTCACTCAGCAATTGAACAAACGACGAAAGGAAGCATAAATTAACTTTGAACATGACCAGGAGTTATTGGATAGTGCACGAAAATCTCCACTAAAGAAAGCTAGCATAGGTTTATCCCATATTCAACAACTCATCACATCAATAAACTATTTAGAGGAATCAAAGACTCTTTTCCATGCTATTGGATCATCAGAGGAAACTAGTTAGAAGGAACCATAAACTCTTTCCATGCTATTGGGTCATCAGAGTTTTGATGAATAAAAAAGAACCAGGAAACCCATTTCCCTAGGAGAAGATCGAGACTACAATGATTTCAGATTGATAAGCTACTTGTAGAGAAAGAAAGAGAGAATTTGAGATATACCTTCTTTGTTACAATCATTGGTCTAAAGAACTTACCAGCACTGCCAATGTGTTTAAATCGGTTAATTTCCAAGCGCAATAAACATTAAAGAGAACACAAAGAAGAAGAAAAGGAAAAGGTAAAAGAAAAATGGTAAGAAGAGAACAGTTAGAGTTGCAATGGAGCAGGATGAAGGCAGCAAATAAAGACTGGCTCCAATTGATGCTCTTTGGTAACAGACAACAAGTACTATAATGATGGTTACTTTGGTGAGCCAACAATGAAAACCAAGATCTATGAAAACCCCCATCAAAAGAAGAAAGTCAATATCCACTTAAATATTTAGGCAAGAAGATAATTTATTCCTTATAGTGCTTCTATCACTCTCAGCATAAAATACATCCATCAACAATCAGATAAATATAAATTAACAGCTTGAATTTTTTGAGAGTTGCATATTTGCATTGATTAAAAGTAAAACAACTAAAACGATTCCAAACCTTCTCACTCTGGAATATTTGCTCGGAATCCAGTTCATTTTGTCCATTTGCATCCAAAAACCTCTTATCAGCCATCACCTTCAATCTTTTCTGCACATCAGCTGGTTGAAGCGATGAAGAATGCTGCTGTTTCACGTAAATTACGTCCTTCCCACCCATCTTTACACCAACAATGACATGAGTGCCAAACTTATTAATAAACCTGAAAAAAAAAGGAGAAATATCAGCTACACCAAATAGGCCGATAGTAGCAATTATTAACGCAAAATTGCAACACTTAGAAATGGTGCAAGTGATATACATATCCCTAATGCTTATTACATTAGAATTGATTTACTGGGCCTAATAGATACCTATAGTCAAACAACATGCACTGAAAAGAATAATTTGTTTAAACAGATACTATTAAATTGGCAAATGAATAGATTTGATTCTGTTCTACAACTGAATGTGAATCTCCATTTGCTTGAACACGGGTTTTCCTTTTTGAAGAATTTTTTAATTCCACACAGATGACTAACATAAAAAAAAAAACGAAATACAAAGAAAAATATTTTTTCTTTTATTCACACAATTTTTTCTATATGCAGCAACTAAGTGAATGCTGAATTTGAAGGACATACGCGGGCAATTTCAAAGCTCAATTTAGTCAGCTAGGTCCAGCAATCAGGTGTGTATGTGTAGAGTAAATGTTACATATGGGTAAACCACAGAGAAGTTGTCTCAAGCTTCAGTGCTGAGTTCTCTATAATCTTCAATAAACTGAAAACACTATTTATCAGTCCATGCTAACTACCCCGAGTTCCAGCTTATGCACTATTATCCTTCGTGAAACTTATAGTACCAACGATAAGAAGAAACCTTGTATTCGAAGTGATATTTCACCAGGTATTCAGGGCCTCGGGATGTGTGAAAACTCGGGATATGTGATGCAGAAATAAGAACACAAGCATGGGCATGCAGGCATGTATCCTTGTGTAGGAAGACACCAAAAAGTCACTCCAAAAGGTTAAAAGGCAATGCCTTGGCTTGCAATGCAGCAATATTAGTGTTATTACAAACTTCTATAGAAGGCAACCCAAGCCATACCTTGCCAATGCCGCAGGTTCCCATGAAGATGGAACTTCTTTCTTCACATGATCCTTAAGCACCATCTGAGACTTTTCTAATGCAACTGTATACAATGTTATAAACATTCCATCAAAAGCGAGAGTTTTGGTGTATGCTGCATCTTTCTGCCAACAACCAGAAAACTCAAACATAGCATTGAAGAGCCCTGAAGGAATTTTGCCACTCAATGATAGCTCTTGATTAATTTGCTCTGACATCTGGAAGGTAAAGATGCAGGTATGAATTTCTGATATTATCAACCTTATATATTATGTAAAACACTGAATAGTGAAGTTCCAAAGTTCGCACAAATTAATTAAAGGAATTTATGATGGACAAGGTATTGGGGAATAACATAAAGGACCAGATAAACTGGACATATAGAAATATCAGAGAAGCATCAACGCCATATTTAGCATATAACACATATTCTACAGCCAAGTAAAATGAAACTTCATAGCATTAATCACCAAAGCAAATACTTTATCACAAAAACATATAAAAGATAAAAAGTACTTAACACAAAAGCCTACACAAATAAGTTAAGGATGCCTCTATAAACAAATGAATAAATCTTGAAATAAAGCAAGCAAATGAGAAACAACTAAACCTGCTGGAAAGTCAGAACATCAGAACGAAACCGTGTCCGCTCTCCTTTATCGCATTTGATTGATTTCGACACATTAGGAACTGAGATTCCAGCTGGAAGAACAATCTCTCGACCCTGATCCTCGTCAATCTCAATCAAACGTGAATCACCCTTACAATACTTTAGTCTAAGATCTAAGGAAATATCATATCCACGACCAATCGACTGAATGGCCACCTTAGCTGCTTCTCCAGCAGGAAGCTTAAGCGCCATCTTTCAGACACTCACTCTCCTATCTGAAAGACCACATATCTACTCTTAACCCGATCCAATTCTCAATCCTATTGAGGAAATTACCAATCCTGAAATGTCATTATTGTTTCTTCACGAACTCTAAGTAAACTTGTGAGTTATATACTGAAAATCTTGGACCAAGTAAAAGCAATTACAGCTTTCTCCCTCTAAGACTAACAATTTTAGTTATTTAAGCTCCGAACCCCGACGAACGAAGCTTCACAGTATCAACCTGGAATTTCTCAACCACACACACGATTCACCTCGAAATTCCCCCACAAACTTTGACTACAAAATCATAGATATATTTATATGATTCATATCTAAGCACGTTTTCCCACTGTATTTAGCTTTCACAAGCTCCTGCACACTCGGAAACTTGCTTTACTGTTTTCCAGCATCCAAGTCTTCGATAACTCCAACGAAATAAAAACTGATGACTCGACCGCAAAACTCTAGGAATTCGCCAACGCAGAATTAATAAAACAACCCAAAATTGAAACCTTAGTGTTCCACTAAAAGGACTCGAAACCCTAGCTAGCTGCACTTAAAGCTTGAGTTCCTCGGGAACTGGAGTTGAAAAACTTCAAACCCTAGATTTTCGTAGTAAGATGGAAGTGAAGCTCAGATCTAGAGAAAAATGGAGCTTCTTCTTCTTGAGTGGAAAGAGATAGAACGGATTCAATCCAATATATACATACATACATATGTATATATAATTTGATAATTTCTATAACTGTGGATGCAAAAATGTTGTGGGGTGAGGCTAAAATGGGGTGGATTTCATTGAATATTGAGGATCTGATTTAGGTATTTAATAATATTGAGAAGATTGAGATTTGAGAGAGACCGGAGTGATGACCACTTTTGAAGTCAAACTCAGAGATTATGAAGGAATTAGATTTCAAGTGCTCTTACGTGTTTGACTGAGTGTTTTCAAAAATTTCTATTTTTGTTTTTTAAATGGAAAGTGACAATTCGAGTATTTACAAAGTATTGTTCAAAAATGAAATAGGTTTTAAAAAACAAAAGTGTGAGGTAAAATAAGTTGTAAAAATAGGTTCAAATTACTTTTTTTGTGTGTGAAAATTTAAACTGACCTTGTAATTTGAAATAACAATTTATTTATAAAGTTAAATGAAATTAATTAAATTAATTATTATAATATTCATGTGTAATAATTAATATATCTAAATGAGTTATCGATTTAATAATAAACTATTTAAAATAAATTTTATATTAAGTACACTTATATATGTGTTTATATATGATATTAAACTAATTATTATAATATTCATGTGTAATAATTAATATATCTAAATAAGTGATCAATTTAATAATAAATTATTTAAAATATATTATATATTAAGTACACTTATATATATGAAATATTATATATGATTTTTAAATTAATTTATATATAAATATATATTTTTATTTTTATTTAAGTTTATATACTATATATGTATATACGATAAATAAATATATATGATATATATTTATGCTTATATACATATATTTATTTATAATTATGTATATACATATATGTAATAATATATGTATACATAAAACATATTTATATTTATTCATATAAATACATATAAGGGTAGCCTCGATATATATATATATATATATATATATATGTCTTAAAAAAATGGCTTGAAGAACTTGAAGGCAACTCTCCTTCTTTCATTTTTATATATGAAAAAATATATGTATATATATACATATACAAATATTATATATATATATATATATGTGTGATTTGAGAAATTGAGGGATAACTTGGGTTATTGAAAAATTATGAAAGGCAAAACTGATAAAATAAGTTTGAGTTATTTACAAAAATGGCAGAAGCTGGAAAAAGCACTTCCTTCTGCTTTCAGTTTTTAATTGAATTTTAGAGAAATACAAGCATAAGTTGGCATTTTCAAACATTCAAAAATAATTTTTTTTTCCAATCAAAAGCTGAAAAGCACTTAAACTAAGTCATTGCAAACACTCCCTTACATGATTATCAACTTTATTAAGCTCTCTGAGAATGCTAATTAATTGAGTGTGAGATTTTTTTTTCAAGTAAAATTTCATTTTAATGATCATAATTGACAATAGTCGAGTTTTGTTAGCCATTGCGATCATATTATAACGATTGTGATCGTATGATAGAAAGGGTAAAACTTGAAATAAGCTAACTTATTTTACCAAAAATGTATTTTTTGCCTTATGAAGAGAATAAGAACTAAAAGATGTTTGTCGAATAAAATAGCAAGATAAAAAAATAGAGCTCAAATTATAATTGATGGATGACATGACATGAATCGATTTTTAAGAGATTAGATATAATAAATAGCTTAGGCTTTAAAGTTCATATGAGAACAAAACACCATGTCACCTAGTAAGAATATTTTTCAAAATTAAAAACTCCAAGGACAATTTAAATTTACCATTCATAAATTGGTAAATGACACTCAATTCCCCTAAACTTCACACTTTTAGCCTTAAAAATAATTTAAAAATATTTTACCTCATCAATTTATATTCATTATAATACTTCATCCTCAATGACATTTTTAAATTAATTTTTTACTAGAAAACTTATTGTCAGTTTTCATCGCGTAGTTTCCATCGCGTCTTTTCCCCTTCTTTCTTGTCAAAAGCCAAACAAAAGGCTTAATAATATTATTTTATTAGTGTTAATGATGAAACATGGCAAGTGATGATATTCTTACTACACATAGTATTAGTTATATTATAAAAAAAATGATAAGTGCTAGTCGCCACTCGTGACACTTAGATTGTTTATCGTATTATAACCGACGTTATTTGTAACAAAACTACCATTGTTTATTGTGTTTTTGTATTGATAATAATAAAAAAAATATTACCAAGCCTTTTTCTTGACTTTTGAATGAGAAATAGAGGGAAAAGATGTGCGACAATGGCTGAGGAATAATTTTCTAATAAAAAATTGATTTAGAAATGCTATAGGGAGTAAAATACTAAAATAAATATAAGAGAATGTTTGGCTATACTTACTTAAAATATCTTATAAATTTATGTATCTTACAATGTATTTTTAAAACTTATAAAATGTAACAATCTTATTCTAAATTTAAGCTCTTAAAGTGTTTGAATAAAATAAAATTATAAAATTTATAAGGTATTAATGATGATAATTTTATAATTAAAATGTTCAAAACTAAATGAGTTTGTTAATATTTTAAAAATAAATTAGGAACTCTTTACTTAAAAAAAAAAGAATGGCTTGTCAGATTTTGACATTTTGCTTTCCGAACTTATTTTAAAAAATTATCAAATACTTTATAAAGCTTTTAAATATATTGTATAATGTTTTAAGATGAAACGCTTTAAATTGAGGAGGTAAAATAATTTTAGAGTGTTGTAAAATAAAGAAAATTATATATTGTGAAGTGAAGAATACAAAGAGTAAGTAATGAAGAATCGATGAGTAAGAAATAAAAAATAGATAGAATATTTTCTTTCTTTTGTATTCATTTATATAATTTATTACAAATTTACATCTATTTATAGACATTCAAAATGAATAAATGTACCATATAATAATATGATAAATTCAAAAAATGAGTTGGACATCCACATTTGATTTAACATTTACCTACTATTGATTATATATTTTTTTATTTTTTTTTTAATTTAAAACACCCTATGTAAGGGTGGAGGATTAAGGCGATGTTCCCGACCTGTATATATAGATCAGTCAAAAAACAGTACATGATGTTTTCCAAGAAAGTCCAAACAAACTCAAATAAAACATAAGTAATATTCCTTTACAATATGAGTGTTATGTACTGTCTAACCTATACAAAAGTCTGTGTAGAAGTGTGAGTCAGCAGTGTTTAAATGACATATATCTATAATACTTCTTCTTGGATGTCCATATACAATGAATATGTCTCGTTACAATCTTACTAAGAAAAAAACCCTATGCGAAAAAATCTTAATAAAGAAAAAAGAGTACATCATTTATGTATAAATACGTATTATAAATTGTCTCATTAAAAACCTTGTCAATAAAAACTCAGCGGGATAAAACTTTGATTAATGAAAAGATTACAGTGCGCAAATACTTTTCTTCAATCCGTATAAAACCTTTAATTAAATATATTTCTTGAAAAATTGAATTACATGTTTCAAACATTTTAAATCATTCAGGAATTTTGATATAAATATTATTATTAAGTAAGTTATATGACTACATTCATAAAACGCATATTTTTACGAACTGCCAGACTAATAAGAAATTTTAATGCTTGCATCCACCATAGAGAATATGTCTCTTTATAATTAATATTGATCTTTGTGAAAAAACTTTATGCAACATATTGTGTTTTATATCTCACAATTTTATTATTCTCATTTTATTTTTGCACAAAAATCCATTTGTACCCCATTAATTTTATATCTTTTTATGTTTGGACTACATGTCCAAATATCTCGTATTTTACGAGCAAATTTAATTTAGTCTGATTGCTTCTTTCATTTAAGCCAATCATTTCTATGCCGGCATTTTTCAACTATCATTGGTTCATGAACCTCATTTTCTGTTATAATATCTAGCGCTATTTTATATAAAAAATTATTGTCGATAATTATTTCTTCAATTTCATCATTTTCTAGTATTGACATAATTTATTGAGATCTTAATATTTTTTATTATTTTTAGGTACTTGAACATTTTTTGGGGGTTTTAATTATGTCCATCATTCTTATTAGAATACTTGTATCCTTAGTAGGGTTATTTTGATTACTAGCTCTTTTGGGTTTTTTTTTTTTAACTGTTTGGTCTACCATGCTTCAAGTGTCGTTAGACTCATTAGCTATAGATAGTCCTGTTGAGACATTAATTATTTTTGGAGCATTATTAGCTGGTATATATGATTTTTTCATTTTCTTTAAGTCAGTAAATGTATCAGATAATTAATTGGCTATATTTTGCAAATAAATTATTTTTTGAACTTTAGGTTCATATTGATTTGTGCATTTTTTTCCGACTATTTCTTTTCTCCCCATAAGGCTGGGAAAATTTTATCATTAAAATGATAGTCGGCAAATCGTACCGTAAAAATATCACATGCAAGAGTTTCAAGATACTTAATAATTGAAGGTGATTTATATCCAACGCATATTCTCAATCTTCTTTTAGATCTATCTTAGTGCATTGTGGTAGAGCAATTGAAACATACACTACACAACCAAAAATTATTAGATGAAAAATATTAGGCTCCTAACCAAAAGCTGATTGTAATGGAGAGTACTTATGAAATGATGTTGGCCTAATACGAATAAATGTTGCTGCATGCAAAATCATATGTCCTTAAGTAGAGATTGAGAGTTTTGCCCTCATGAGTACTAGTATAGAAATCAACTCGAGGCGTTTAATAAATGATTTTACTAAACCATTTTGTGCATGTAGATTAAATAGGACGTGTAACTTTTATCCCAACTACCATACAATAATCATTAAATGTTTGTTATGCAAATTCATCAGCATTATCAAGATGATAGTTTTTATTGCATATTCTGAAAATTGGGCTTGCAAATAGATTATTTGAGCAATTAATCTTGCAAATATCAAATTGCAAGTAGATAATAGGTAAACATGAGACTATCTAATAGATGCATTTATTAATACCATAAAATACCTAAATAATCCATATGCTGGATTAAAGACTCATATATATTTTTCATGAATACGTTCAAAAAATGCAAGATATTCAATATTAACTTTAACTTTTGATAGTTTAACAACTAATTTTTCTTGTGAACATGTATCACATGAGAATTCATAAGTGAAGTATATCATTTGAATTCTCAATAATTCATCGCATCATAATTAATCTGGTATGGCCTAATCAGTCATGCCAAATAATAAAATTTCTTATATTACTAAACTTTTGGTTTACTATTACATTTATCTCAATAGTATCATTATATGTGTAGTATAAGTTGAACGATAAGATACGTCAATATACTTTTTTTTTTAGACAATAGATGTAATATAGATATATTCTATATTTGTCTCATTAACAGTTTTAATATGATAGTCATTTTTGCGTATATTTTTAAAACTTACTAGATTTCTCTTTAATTTAAAATAAAACAAGGTACTTTAATAGTCAATTTTGTCACTCAAAACTATTAATATTAGCTTTTTCTGGAACCTTCAATAAGGGTTGCAGTGTCCGATATTGTATTAGTATTGACTTTCTTCATTGTCAAATTCAATAAATAATTTTATTTACAAAATATGTCATTCACTATTCACTAAGCAAATACCTTTATCATTTATACTTGAATCAATAAAAGTATAAGAACTGTTCATTTTTTCTTTAATTAAGGAAAGAAAATGCGTAAGAATTAAGAAAGTATCATAACATGAAAACTTCAAATATGAAATATAAAAATCACACTTGACTCAAGAGAACACCATAAATTAATCATATACGATTTATGATAGATTAAATATTATCATTAAAAGAGTAGTTGATTTGATCTACTTATTTAAAGAGACATGTAACATCTAAGTGTGTAATGTTTGATTTTGTCATCATGAGTACCACCATCATCATTATGATATGTCAATTTTATCTCTATGTTTTTCCATTTATACTTTTGAAAAACTCGATAAAAATCAATCAAATGTTATTACATTTAATTCATGGAATATAGTAGAACAATTTGAACAAGATTTTTGATTTTTCATCAAAAGTTCATTATTTTTCTTGGCCATAAGAAGTCGCGCGATTGATCCAAAATGTTTCAAAGAATTTTGTTTTCGATATTGCTACCTCTGGAGCATATAAGAGGCATGAATATGTGTTTGTCTTATTTAGTGATTTCGTTTTTCTCCACATAATATCACTAAAATGAAAAAAAAATAACATTGTCATATATGTATTAAGTTATTCAAATATAAAATATAGATTATATTGATCATCTCGCTTTAAGTGATATCAAGATAATTTTCTTTAATAAAATATATTTTATTGAATTATAAATCATAGGTACCTTATACGAATACCATATGAGTTATCATTGGCAACGAAGATTTCAAGTGCGACTATGATGAACTTAAATTAGATTATTCATAAATTAAATTAATCTAATATTACTTTTTAAAACTTTAATTATCATATAAATTCAATACGTCCTTAAGCATATAAATAATAATTAACAAAAATTTATCTAGACAGAATATCATATGTAATCAATAACAAAAAATTAATTAATTAAATATCTTAAGAAACTAATCGTATACGGAATATATATCATTAAGAATTTTAATATATATATATATATATATGTTTCAGTTGTTCAACATACTTTTATTACACACACACACACACACACATATATGCACACATAAACAAACAACTTTTCCAATTGAATAACCCACTATTGAAATTATATTACTGTCAGAAAATACTGTTGGATATGTTTTAAAGAAGAAAATGGCATTTGAGAATACAAATATAAGATATAAAAAGAGAATTATTTGAGCAAATGAAATGATTTACTTTTCTACTTAGTAATATGAAGACTTATTGAAAGTTTCACCGAATCATGTAATTTCATTACTTATAATTTATAAATATGGAGCCATAATTTCAAATACAATTTCAAATACAGTCTCCAATACTAGATCAATTTCCATTTTTAATTTTACAATATAGTGTATGTTTATGTGTGTGCATTCAATAAATCTGGCATATGAGAAAAGCATCAAAACCAATTAACAAACTAATTCCATGCAACCCATAATCTTCTTTAGTATAAGATTAACCAAATCATTTGAATAATTCAACAACAATTTATTTTTCATGCTATCTAAAACAGAGTATCTTGAATTATGAAAACATAACTCTATTTGGAATTAGAAGAAGATGAATTCTCTGTTTATAATGTATTTTATTTGGTTAAAATATTTATTATGTACTAAAGAAAAAAAATAACTTTTAAAGGTTTTTATCCATTGTTTTATTTTACCTATCATCAAGGTATGTAGAATTGTATTTGAGTAACATAGTATCAATAAATTAAAAATTAAAAATAAAAATAAAAATGTTGTATTACATAATTTGAAGGAACGAAGAATAAAAATGAATAAACATAATATATATATAATTCATTTTAGAAAAATCAAATAAATAATTTATCTTTATTAACCAAAACACTTGAAGTAAACCAAATTAGTTTCTAATTAAGCTATTAATTTTAATTATATACATAATATTTATAACAATCATAACATGTATGCATTTATACATGTTCATATAATCATCCTAATTTTATTTATTCGTAATATTTATAATAATCATCACATAGATATATATACATAATATGATGAATTTGTAGAGAAATATTATCTAATAGTATTACTTGATTATGATTCCAAAATATACAATTGTACTGATAATGTATTGTAAAATAAATAAAATTATATTTTATGAAGTACAAAATGTAAGTAGTAAAAAATAAAGAATCTATGAGTAAGAAATGAAGAATAGATAGAATATTTTATTTATTTTGTATTCATTTGTATATTTCATTACAAATTTATATTTATTTATATGTATATAATGAATAAATATATTATATAATAATATGATAAATTAAAAAATAAATTAAAGATTTATATTTAATTTGACATTTACTTTCTAATAATTATATATTTTTCTATATAATTTTACATATATTCATAACATAAAGTTATTTTTAGGGGTAAAATATTAAAATAGTAAAATTAGGGGGGTGAAATGACATTTAGGCATGAAGAAATACATTTTCATACAAATAAAAGCCCAACTCTTCGCGTTCGATTCGCTCCCTCGTTCGCTCTATTTGCTTGATCTGGATTCTGGTGAATTTGCAGGTAATGAAAATTTAGAATTTTGGATTTTGCGCGATCCGATCTGTTCAAAATTTACGCTGATTTCCATTACTTTTTCGTTGCCTTCCACTGGCTTTGGGGTTTTGTACAGACGCCACGCTGTAGTTTGTGAAAATCTGTATTCTGAATAATAATTATGATGAATGCTCAAGGCGTATTTGTACTTTTGTCAAATTGAACCCTACATTATTGCTTCAGATCTGGATCTTCTTCTTGAATCCACATTTCTGTTGTGCGTGGCTGTGTAATTTTTCTCTTAATGCACTGTTTTTTGTTATTTTTGCGAAATTGAAGATTCTTGTGTGGCATTCCAGGTGTTGTTGGGGGCCTTTTCTTTTCCAATTTTTCGTTTTCTTGATCAGTGTCTGTTGGTGGAAATTGAGAGGAACAAAATGGTAATTTTTCTTACTTTTTGTCTTTGATTTTCTTTTATTACTGATGTTACTTTTTTTTTTAGTTTTCACTTTGTCTTTATTTGTGTTTTTGACAAATACCTTTATTATCTGCAATGCAGGTTGTACTTGCGGCTTCCATTATAAGTAAATCCGGCAAAGGTGAGCTTGTGAGGCTTTTTGATTTTCAAATTTTACTTTTGATTTTTCATAAGTTACTACTTGGATAAGAGAAGGTGCTAATTTTCATCAGTGCATTTAGTCAATATAATTGATTTTTCATGTTAAGAGTTGAATGTAAGATAATTTATCCGCAAAGTTGGCATAGGAATGCCATGCTGAAATTCGCAGGTTGTTAAAAGCCTAAGGGTTGTGCTATGATGTGAATATAGATATCATCTGAACTCCCGAACACCCAACCTGTTTTCAAAATTGAGAAAACCGGGGTTAATGTGCTTAGAAACATGTAAAAGGTATGCCGTTATAGTATATCTAGAAGCATGGAGTATGAATTTGCCTATGATATGACCTTTAGCTATAATTGAGCAGCATGATTGCTAACATGGCCATGCATGTAGTCCCAGATAAACTGCCCCTTTGCTTCCATAATTTTCAGGATGGAGATGATGAGTAATGGTAAATGTTATCTATACATCTCTGTGTGTCTTCTAAATGAATGTTCATTATTGTGCGGCTTTTAATACACTAAACAATGAAGAGGAATGAAGACCCATCATAAAAGGCTGAGTCATTATCAAATATTTGAAAGTAGAATCATTGAACAGTTTGTGAAATGATGAATTGCTCATCTGGATGTTGGTTTCAATGGAGTATTCTTTGTTTTTGAATTTCATTCATATCTATTTTCAATGTCAAGACCAATTTATGTTAAGGTTATTGCACCAAGTGAAGGCATGGCACAAACGTAAGTTTTGTCTTGTAACTATTTCATAGTTTGATGGCTTGATGCTAAAGTAATATTGGATGTAAAATAACAGCCTCATTACTTTTCCAGTGAATTGAGATAGACCGTGTCAAAGGGTTTGTAGTTATTATGTGAGCCAAACCTTTTCTCAAGAATTTAAGGCGCTGCATTTTCATTGTTGGAATTTAAATTGCTCTTTTTATGTTTTCTTTGGCCATGGAGTATTTTCTACCCCTTGATGGAATTTGGATTTGGGCAAGTAATTAGTTTGCTTTTCAAATGTTTGAGATAGAATGTGTCTAAGGGTTTATAATTATTTGCTTAAGAATTCAAGACAACACTCGCTCTCTTATAATTTTTATCAATATTGTTCTTATAATGTTTTCTTTGGTCGTGATGATATTTTCTACCCCTTCAATTTTGGGTTTGGGCAAGTTTGTCACTATCTTTAAATAATTCTGTATTTATTGTGCTAGAGTTAATATTTTTTTCTCATTTATTATTGTAGTCCAATTTGAAGATTTTACTTTGTTATGGTAAACTTTTCTTTTGGTCCGCTTTTAGGATTTTGCTTTGTTATGGTAAACTTTTCTTTTGGTCCACTTTGTGTATTTTGCTTTGTTATGGTTTTGGTTGTGGTCTTTGTGCCCTCTGTTGACCTTAATCTTTTGTTTCCACAACATTTCTTTTTCTTATGTTTATGTTCGCAGTTGACTTTAGTTGTATTAATCTTCTTTTTCCTATTCAGTTGAAATGCAGTTATTTTTGGTAAATTTTCCATTTAAAAAATTGATTTGTTTGGCTATCATCACCATTTTTTATGTTCGTTCATTTTATCATATGTCCATCTTTACCTGTATGATTTCTTGTCTTCTGCAGCACTTGTTTCGAGGCAGTTTGTTGACATGTCTCGTATACGAATTGAGGGATACCTTGCAGCTTTCCCCAAATTGGTTGGAACAGGGAAACAACATACTTATGTTGAGACCGAAAACATCCGTTATGTTTATCAGCCGATAGAGTCCCTGTACTTGCTTCTTGTTACAAGTAAACAGAGCAACATTCTTGAGGATTTGGAGACATTGAGGCTTCTCTCAAAACTTGTATCCTTTTTTATTTGGCAATGAATTATTGTTACTGTTGAAACATTTTTTTGTGTTTGCTTGTGCTTACACTTGCTATATCACATTTGCCCTTCCAGATTATGTCTTGCTTATTGCTTTCTGTTAAATATGAAAGTAGCAAAACAGTTTGTGTTCATCTATGTAGGCATGGAGCTGAAATTGTTTATGTTTTCCTATTTTGAAGTCATTGTTTGTATCTTACATGGAACTCTATGAAAGTTTCTCAGTTTTTGGTGGTTTTATAAACAGTGGCATGGTTTCTTTAACCCTCATAGGTGCCTGAATACTCTTACTCCCTAGATGAAGAGGGCATTGGCAAGACAGCTTTTGAGATTCTTTTTGCATTTGATGAAGTCATCTCACTTGGGCACAAAGAAAATGTCACAGTCGCACAAGTCAAGCAGTACTGTGAGATGGAAAGTCATGAAGAAAAATTGCACAAGTTGGTCTTACAAAGCAAGATCAATGAAACCAAAGATGTCATGAAGCGCAAGGCTAGTGAGATTGACAAAAGCAAGGTAATTGATTTGGGGCTCGAGTTTGATGCTTAACTTATATCCATTATTTTCCAGGTCATGGATGGACTAACTTATTACGTGAGATTTATCTAGATTGAGAAGAATAGGGGTGAGAAGGGAGGTTTTATGTCTCTGCAGTCGATGGGTTCTGGAAGAATTGATACTGGCTTTGGCAGTGACACCGGCATATCTAGCAGTAATGGTGGTTTTGGAAGTGGTTCTGGCTTTGGATTAAGCACTGAAGTGGAATCGTTCTCCTCTAAGCCCATAGGTTTGTCCTCATAAAATTGTAAAGCTACTTAATTATCTGTACTAATTACTGACCAGGATTGTTAAGATGCATATATTCTTTGTTGCTAATGTATTGCTGATAATGATAATGCCAAACAAAACTTTCCTCTGAATCTTTCCTTCAATTTGTTGGAAATATAAAATCACTGGCAAAAATATGAAGACAAATTCGATCATTTTTTTTTTTTGGTTTTCAATATTCTTTCCCTTGGACAATTGTTCTGTAGCTTGTAGTTGCATTTCTCTAATAACATGAAACAATGCGACAGTGGACCGTCATCCTATTACATTGCAAAAGACCAAAAATGGGTTACCAGTTTGTAAATAGATTATTATTCGTTTGTTTACATATTCTTCTTTGTCTTTCCTTTTTCTTTTGGGTGGGGTAGTGTGGGGGAGTTGGTTGGCAAATATTGGGGAGACAGACATGAAGCAAGAGGATGCTTTGAAGCCAAGCATATATATAGTCTATGAGGTCAACTCAGATTCCGGAATTGGTGGGCTATTTTGTTTGTCAGTGTAATATATTATCTGTCGTTTCATTCCTTACACAACTTTGATGAAGACTAATAAAAGTACACTACCAGACAACATGTTTTAACATCAATTTAGGTGAAAGATTACAGCATCTATTATCATGTATTGTCTGGGTGGATCTTATTGGTTTGAATGCTGTTATTGCAGCACTAAAAGATACCGTGTAGCTGCAGTTTCCTTTAAAGGTTACTTCAGTTCATGGAATCATCTCCTCCAAGTGTAGAGTACTTTTGGTTTAGTACATGCTTATGCGTCAATCATGTGTTAACAATTATTGTGAATCTGATAACCACTTCTCATGTTGAAATCATTGTATGCAAAAATCTGAAATTATTACTGGCACTTTATTGCTATTACATGTTAAGTATTGGTGGTTATTGGTCAAGTTGAAATGTGTTTTTAGTGATAGGATACAAGATAAGTGATAGGATATAGGTTGACATTAATTTTTCCTTCTGGATCTCTATGATTAGGTCGTCCACCAGCATCTGCTTCAGCTCCACCAAAAGGTCTTGGTATGAAGCTTGGGAAAACACAAAGGGCCAACCAATTTTTGGAATCTCTCAAAGCTGAAGGTGAAGTGATTGTTGAAGATGTGAGACCTAGTATTGGTCAGTCCAAAGCAGCTGCTCCACCACCAAGTGATCCTGTTACATTAACTGTTGAAGAAAAGCTTAATGTAACATTAAAACAGGATGGTGGTATTGCTAACTTTGATTTGCAGGGTACTTTGTCACTCCAGATACTTAACCAAGATGATGGACTCATCCAAGTTCAGGTTCTCCAGTTTTCTCCCTCCATCCCTGCTCTTTTTGAACACTTGATCTACATCCAGTTGTGTTCAAATTTCAAAAGCACTCTCACTTTCTGTTCATGTTCTTGGAATACATCTGAGAGAATTAACTTTTGATATTTATTTTCAGATTGAAACTGGTGGTAATCCAGGAATTCTATTTAAAACACACCCTAATATCAACAAGGAATTGTTTTCTGGTGAAAACATATTGGGTCACAAGGATCCAAATCGCCCATTTCCCGCTGGCCAGGCTGGTGATGGCGTTAGTTTGTTGAAGTGGAGAATGCAAAGTGCAGATGAGTCACTTGTGCCATTGTCAAGTGAGCTTTGCTTTTATCCTACCCCTGCACTACAAAATAGATAAATACTTCATATATATATATATATTTATTTTTTTTTGTTGCAGTTAACTGCTGGCCTTCTGTTTCTGGGAATGAAACCTATGTGAATTTGGAATATGAAGCTCCACCAATGTTTGATCTACAAAATGTTGTGATTTCAATTCCTCTTCCAGCTCTTAGAGAGGCACCAAAAGTACAACAGATAGATGGGGAGTGGAGGTGAGGGTTCATCTT
Source organism: Paulownia fortunei (assembly GCA_019321725.1). NCBI lineage: Eukaryota > Viridiplantae > Streptophyta > Magnoliopsida > Lamiales > Paulowniaceae > Paulownia > Paulownia fortunei. The sequence continues at coordinate 25,933,170 of CM033106.1, read as the reverse complement.
AACATTTTATGTTTACATTTTGTCAAAAAAGTGTTATTATCAATGTGATTTTGCCAGGATTTATGTTGTTGGAAATGTTGAAACTTTTATAATCTCATTTGATGTGAGAGTGATTGTGACAACTTGAAGTATTGCATTGGAGTGCCATAATACCTCCTATGTTGCATTGATACTTCAAAAATAGTTTCTGCATCTCTGATGTGTTTGGTGTTGTTTTCAACATAAGACTTGACTTGTGGACACTAGGGCCTATTTCTGTTTAGGGAAAAGATGTGTGAAATTTATGATGGAAACAAGTTATTTGAATGAAAGGTTAGATTGTGATTAGACATGAAGGGGTGTTGCATGAAATTTTATTGGTTAATTGGAGAATCATGCAAGGGATTTTTCTCGGAAAAATTCTTGTAAAGGATTAAGTAATTACTTTCTTAGTGAGTTTTTGGGTGAAAGGAGTAATGAAAGTAAAGTGCCTGGTTAGTTGAATAAATTAGGTAGTGAAAGTAGTTAATTGAGTTAAATTTGATTATTAAACCAGAAACTTTATTTCTTCAATCCATAAATTTGAGAAGATGTAGACTTGAAGATGAGATTGTACTTGAGGAAATAAAATTAGTTTGTCAAATATGTCTTCATAGTTTTGAGGAAATTTAACGCCAGTTATTACCCGTTTAATGAGCGGCTTGTATGTTCTGCTTGTGAAACAAACTCATGTCTATTGCTTAGTATTTAATAAACCCAGCTTGGATGCTATTTCATGGATCTTTTCATGATTGTGCTCTGAGCATGAAGTAATATTCTTGTGATATGAATCTTCTGGATTGCTTGGTCCCCTGGATGGCTGTAACAATGTGAGTAGGTAAACAGTTGGCTTATGAGGATGCTGCAGCTTGTAGTTAAATATGGAAAAGTGGATGAAAATTTAATATGAATCAAGTTAAAGAAGAAAGATTTGGTTGCTTGTAATGAAATGAAACAGTGGTAAGTTAAACAAACGGGAAGCGCTGAAGAGAATTTGCTCTGTAGATAGGGCCAGTTTGGATTTATAGCATGAAAACTGAGTTTGGACTTGAAGGGTGATCTTGTGATGATGCTATTGTAGATTATATTGCATGATGCTTGTTATCCCATTTTCTATTCTTAATCAAGCATGCTGTGAGCATTTCAATTATCTTAATTGCAGGTATGATTCCAGAAAGTCAGTTTTGGAGTGGTCTATTGTACTCATTGATAACTCAAATCGCAGGTTAGTTCGCAGTGAAATTGTTCTGTTTCACCTTTAAAACTGATCTCATAGTGTTCTTATTTGGCTTTTCATTTGATTTTGAAATTCTTTGCAGTGGATCTATGGAATTCGTTATTCCTGCAGTAGATACATCGGATCTTTTCCCGATATCTGTGCACTTTACTTCTACAAGCACTTTCAGTGATCTTAAGGTTCTCTTCTGTCCTTCATTAGAATGTCTTATTATTGTTATACTTCCATTTAAGATACTTCTATATAGGAAAATGAATCTAGTCTTTGACTGTATATTTTGGAGAGATGAAAGATATTTGAACATGAGTGTGTGCATTTAAATTTACCCTTCCTTCAGTTCAACCTTCATTTATTTGACCACTTTATGCTGAAATTCAACACCGATATCCAATTCAACCATCCCATTTACCACCTGGTCATACTAGTTGTATCCGACCACCTCCTTCAACTTGTAAGCGACTATTAGGAGAGCTCAAGCCTATTTCTTTTGTTTTCACCTTTTAGGAGTTAGCATGCATGACATTCCTAGAACTACTATTGCTGAAATTTTAATGGAAACCAACAACTTAAAAAAGCACCTTTTCTTTTCTTTTCTTTCCCTTTGCCCTTTTACTTTTTATTGATAGAAAGTTAATGCACTCTGAATACACATATCATATTTAAGTGAAGAAAATACCGTGCTTTGTTTTGTTGAAGCATGCGGCTCTCGCACGATTTCTGATAAACGTTGATGACGTATTTCAATGTTTGCAGGTGGTTAATATTTTGCCACTGAGAGGAGGTAATCCACCCAAGTTTTCCCAGAGAACGCTGCTGTCTACTGAAAACTACCAAGTTGTTTGATCATTGTGACTGTGGCCCTGTTATAATTTTGGACTTCTATTTTTGTTGTTGAAATTCGGCCAATTCTGTTTGGTTCCTTGTTTGCTTAATTTCTTTCTTTTTCATTTCATGTCTTATTTTCACAAATATTAGGTTAAATCTTTCTGGTCTGCTGGTTGCTTCATAGTGAAGCTTGACTGACATTTCTTGCCATGACAGTTTACATATGAAGGAACAAAGAGAAGAACAGTCTTATATGTATTTAAAGTGTTGATCTCCGTTCTATCTTACGGTTTCTTCTCAGCTTCAGTAGTAGAATTTACTTTTAACACTCACTGACTTGTTACTGATTCAAGGTGTTATATAATACTGCCATTCTCCCTTTTGGTGAATTGCTAATATATTATAATTGTACAACAATTTTCTCTTAAGAATTCTAGATCCCAACATAATGCATGTTGTGACTATGATGCTGAAGGCAAATATATTTTAATATGGTATTTTTCATTAACATTCAAGAACCAATTATGAAAACTTTATATTTGGATTCATTTTTAATTTTAGATTAGTGAATTGTACAATTTGATTTATTGAGTTAGATAGGATAATTTGATATTTAATTTTGAAAAAAAAATGTATTTGGTTACTTGTTTTCAAATAATGATCTTTTTTGAAAATGAAATTTTAGGCTGTGATTACTTGTGAAATAATTTTAAAGAAATTTAATTCGGGGCATTTTTTTTTTCATAAACATGTGTTTTTGAGTTTCTCCTAAAAAACCTTTTCACAAAAAATATATATTTTTAAATTTTATTCTTGTTTAAATTTATTTTATTGAAAAAAATGTTAGATCAACTGTAATTATTATATTTTTATTTTTAATTTATATACTATTTTTAAAAATATATTTACATTCAAATATATTATAAAAATACATATTTGGCACATCAATTGTAATTAATATATTTTTATTCTTCATCCAAATACATTGTTGATTCTCTATTTTTTAAAAGTAATCTTATTTTTTTTTTTTCAAATATAAGAGTTTTCAAAAAATAAGATTTCAAACAATTACTCCCTTTTGTTGATTTTTTTTGCAGCTTCGACACGCAGAAGAACTCGAATAATTATTGATGTGAATTGACAGAAGACAATATAATTTTTTATTTTGTTTTTTAATTGGGTAAATGAGATGTCATATTCTACTATAATTTTTTTTTCCAAGAATGTGACAAATTAGTTTGAATCGTTGTCTGCCAGAAAAGGTATCCTAATAATATTCACACCATTCCCATCATTATTTTAATTATTGGAGCTGACCACTGCCTACTCTTTCCAAATCCCACCACACGTTCACATGCACTCAAAATGGGCGCCCGCCGCCGCCACCCCCCCCATTCTTTACTTGCCCCCAAATTTACCTCCCAAAATTTGGGAAATTCTTATGGACGATCACTATTTTGTGGTAGCAAACCCATTAATAATTGTGATTAACATGAGATTTCTAAAAATTGCTTCCAAAATTATATATATATGATTTTTTATTACAATCTTATTATATTTTCTATTACATTATTATTATGATTATCGTGTTATATATATATATTGTAATATATAGATATTACCAATAAAATTTTACATGTTACAAAATATATGTAATGCAATAAAATTTTAAATATAAAATATGTGCGAAAATTATGTGCAACTCTTAAATCTATACCTTAATATTTTTTTATGACCTCGAAATAATTTCTTTTGATCTTATCCAAATCGAAAAATTCTAATCCAAGCACAATTTGATCGTCTCCATTTGATCATGTAGTCAATACATTTACTCTTACCTGTGATTATTTAATCACAAAATCTATAAGAGGAGTCAAATTTTGCAGTCTAAATTAAACCACACCTTCCATTCAATATCTTTTGTCTCCTCCCCTACATTTTCTTCTTTGTCAACATGTGTGTGTATCTGTGAGAAAAACACACATACCCTCTAAATCTTCTTCTCCTCCATGGATTGCTAGTTGTTTTATCAAGAAAAAGTAGCCATAAAAACAAGAAAAAAAAGACAAAAATGAATGGTTACAGCAGGATCAAAAGCTTGCACTCCATTGAATCATCAGATGATTTTCTTTCCTCCCCTCAGACCAAACACAAAACCAACCCACCCCAAGAAACCAAAACACATGAACACCCTTCACAAATGGAAGACGGAGATGCATCCACAGAGAAGAGATCAGGTTTTGGTGCACCCAAGTTTCACAGAAACTCCTCAGTCTCATCTTCTTCTTCTTCTTCTACATCATCAATGCAGGTATCTGCTGTCAAAAAGGCTTTCTCAATGAGGAGATCTTCATCTGTTTCTGAGAGGTATTGCAGGATCCATGACCAACATGTCGCTTTAGCATCTCCCCCGGATGATGAAGAATTTGGACGAGGCATGGACGGCCATGGTTTTGGATCCTTTAACAAGGAGAAGAGAAGTGGTAATGGACGTAAAGGAATCTTGAAATCCTGTAAGCGCATTTTTGGATTCTAAAAGTAGAAAACACGTTTTTAGTTGTTTCTTGGATGTGAATTATGATTTTGGCTTTTGTTCCATAACTCAAGACCCCCATAGATCAAATATGTCTAATATACATTTCATTTTATCCTGATTTAAGTGAATGGAATACCTAAGTTGGGGAAAATATATTTTGTGTTTTGTGAAAAAATGTAAAAGAATTGAGACAGATTCATTCATAGTCGTTGATTAATTAATGTTGATGGCTAAAATTTTAAAATTTATGTTAGGACTCTCATTATGCAACAGATTGATTCACACTTTGAATGTAGCTACACAAATTTTGATTGGTTAAAAGCCATTTTACTAGTGAAGTTTATTGTGGGCATTGATTGATTGATTATTTAAAAGTGATTTTCAGAAGTTCAGCTTGTATGTGTTTTGAACTTTGTGTATTCAATAATTGTTTGAACGATTAAGTTGGTAAGCATCTTACACCTATCATATAATTAAAGAATTAATTAATATTATTCTTAAAAAAAAAAAGAATTGTTAGGATGAACTCATAGTAAAAAATCTTCAAGTTATTTTAATCTCGCCTATGACTAATGCAAAGGCAACATGATAATTTTAAGGGTGATAACATTGGTCCTCTAATTTATTTGATGGACGTGGCAATTTTAGTCTTTTACAAGTGGTGATTATTGCAAATTTTGCACGATTCAAGGACTTTTGACAAAGTTTTTATTTGTTTATTTATTTTTGGGAAGGAATTGGAACTATTCACTCATATGATCCTCATTTTGGGATCTTAGAAGGAAATCTCCAAGAATATATCTTAAGTTTAGAAACATGGAAAAAGAGGAATTAAAATTTAATTAAAACTTGGGGTTGTCAGACCCAATGGATTTTTATATATAGGTATTGAATCGAAATTAAAAAATTCCAACATCCTATCAGAGTTTCCGAGTCAAATTATATTTTCAGAAAAATATTGAAATGGAGCTTCTTTAAAATATGTTATGATATTTATAATTAATAGAGTTAATAATTATGAATTATAGATTTTAGAATAGATTATATGTGAAATAGGAAAAACCAGTTGATAAGGTGTGTATATTAGGAAACTAAATCTTAAATGAATCGAATTACTCATTTCCATATTAGCTCGATTTATTTTTAATTACGAATCTTTTTATCCATCATATCCATGAAATCTTCAAACCGATTAGGAGTTATACATATTCGGATTGAATTCAAATTTAAATTTGATCTATTAACAATCCTAGTTAAACACAATGGATGATCATTCTCCAAAGTGAAAATATTAAAATTGATGGTAGAAGGTAGAAACCAACTCTCAGTTGGGTTTGGTGTTATTTTTGATATTGTAGGAGAAATATTCTCGAAACATGTATTTTTGGGCAGTGAATTTCGTACCATGTGTGGAGGACACAATTGCGTTTGGATAGTTTATTAAATAAAAAATAAAATAAGATATTCTCAAAAAAAAAAAGATGTAATGCATTCTAGTAAACATTTTCAATTATTAATATTGTTTTGTATTGTAGTAGTTAACTATAAATACTTCGTCAAATTTTTAATTGTAGCTATTTTTTCAATATTGTTTTGTTATAATTAGTTGATAATATAATAAATGATTGAGATCTTGGGATAATAAAAATACTATTTCTCCAAAATACAAATTGCAAACACATTTTCGTCTTGAAGAAAGAAAAAAAAAAGATGTGGAAATGAAACCAAACATTGCACAAAATATTTTGAAATACTTTTAGAAGTCCCAATTCCAAATTAGTAACAAACTAATGTGAAATTTTTTTCCCTTAAGAATAAAAAAATTCAAAATTATCAAAAAACAAAATTGATTCAAAATTGATTCAACTGCAGGCAAATTGAACTCTACAAATGAAACCACATTGGTAAACTTAATTTCTGGATTTTGTTTAATTTTCTATCCTTATTTCACAAGTTGAAAAACAAAACTCTGTTCATCTTCTTTCGGCTTTGCCGTTTCTTACTGATGCCTGAAACATAAGAAAATCCAAGTACAACAATGTTGTACTTGGATTTAGGAAGTACAATGAGAGTGTTTAGCAAGTATGTTAGAAAGAAACTGCGCACCATCAAAACAAGAAAATATGAAAAAAACAGTGTTTAGCAATTCACACGAGGTCATTAAGTAAATATATATAAACATTAAAACAAACTCACCAAATAGTTTTCTTTCACAGCCTCAGGTAATGCATTTACAATTTGATTCACTTCCTTCTCTAACTCTATATGTGCTTCTGTTTAGCCTTTCTGCAATTAAGAATGGTACAAGTCAGACATGGAAAGGCAAAGGTAGGCACCCCTGTAGCTTTAGCAACCTTAATACTACAGAAACTCTTGATACCACAAAAGACCTCACAAACACAAAGGAATAGCAAAGCATTTATATGCACCCAATGTCTTTATACTCTCTACATTAAACGACACGACTGAACAGATGGTTGGCCACATTAAAGGACGCGAAGAGGCTGCTGAGAGCTGAGTGATATTATGTTCAGAATAGCCTTGGAAAAAGGGTCCTACAGGGTTCTTGTATTGGTTTTCGAAAAAATGGGAAAAGAGAAATGGGGTATTTCCAGTGAGATCGGATAAAATGATCATGATTTCGATGTTTTGCATAGTAAAAAATTGGAAATATTCCTTTGAAACGAAAACCAAACAAGGCCTAACTTTCTTATAATTTTCTTCTTTGATCTATTTACAAACTCCGGCTTCAAGAACTGTTCAAGGTGATTCCAGCCTATATATGGAATTTTAAGCTAAATTTTACTTTTTACAAGGCAAATAACAACTGATTCCTATCCAAGCATTCATACTTGAGTAACCAATTACCATTCCAAGCATTTATAGAAGAAATGATTTGGGCACAAGAGTACGCACAACTACTAGACAATGAAGGCTATAGATGAAAAATTCAATTCCTCTTCACTTATTTTAAGGTGAAAATGGGATATACCATGTGGTCAGGACACATAACAGCGATCTGAGTTTGTCATTCTTCATTCCAATCTGATCCTTCTCTTTACTGAAGGGAGTTGACATTGATGGTCTATACTTGATTTTAGATGTCAAGAAGGATACGCTTCAAGAAACCAGCACCTTGTCCTTCTGCTTTTATATAATCCAAGGTCTGGGAATTTCTATTTCCATTTTGCTCTCAAGGTTCATAACAATTGTCCGTGACATATATTAGTAGCAAAAAGTTACTAAGGAGAGTTCGGGTCAGTTCCACCAGACATCTGAAAACTTAAAATATATTTCTTTTAATCATTCACAAAGCAGATCAGAGTTAATCTTATGGTCAAGCCAAGGATGATCTCAGTTGTATAAATTTCTCAGCCTCCTCAGTTCGACCCAAATGAATGAGAAGGTCAATGATGCTAGAGTAATGTTCTTCAGATGCTTTAATTTTATATTTTCGAGTCATTAAACTAAAGAACTTCTGTGCATCATCTGCAAATCCACCCTGCTCACAAATATGTAGAACCACTTTAAAAGTGAATTGGTTTGGAGAAAAACCATCTGATATCATCTGCTTGAAAAGATGTATAGCTTCTTCATATTGACCATTGCATCCATAAGCCTCAATAATGGCAGTCCATGTCATTGATCCTTTAACAGGAATGGCATCAAAAGCCAACTTTGCCTTATTAATTGTTCTCCAGTTCCCATACATTCTCACAATTTCGGCAGAAACGAAAGGGATAGATTCCAAATCTTTTTTCAAAACCTGTCCATGGATTTCCTTCCCAAGTTTTTCAACTTTAAACTGGCCACAAACACTCAATATCCTTGCTATCGTGACAGAATCTGGCCTGTGCTTAGATAATTGCATTAATCGAAAAACACCAAGTGCTTCATGTAAGCATTGATATTCCATATAGCATTCAATCATGGCTGTCCATGAAATCACATTCTTCTTCTCCATGTTATCAAATACCCTTACACAATAGTCCAAAGTACCGCACTTCGAGTACATCATCATCAGGGAAGTAGCAACAGATACGCCTGGCAGAAATCCATTCTTTACTGCATAAGCATGAATTTCCTTCCCTTGCTTCAATGCCCTCAGTTTTCCACAAACTGGAAGAACCGTGGCAACTGTCACAATATCAGGTTTGAACCCTTCTTGTTGCATCCAAATAATCGATCTTAATGCCTGCTCAAGCCTCCCATTTGCAACATAACCAGATAAAAGAGCAGTCCAAGAAATAGTGTTTCTCTCCATTGACCCATAAAATACCTTTCTTCCTGAAACCATATCTCCACACTTGCAATACATATCAACCAATGCAGATTGAATAAACAACTGCTTTGAGTACTCTTTTGTCTTGATTACATAAGCATGAACCTCCTGTCCGATCTTTCGCGCAAAAACTTCTCCAATAATTGAAAGAATGCTAGTCAATATAACAGAATTGACTCCAACGCCCTCTCTTACCATCCATCTCGTGTATTCCAGTGCCTCCCTTTGCAACCTATTATGAGCGAAACCTGCTATCATTGCTCCCCATACCACCACATCCCTCTCCTCAACTTCCTCAAATACACTACGCGCCAGCTTAATCTTGCCACACTTGAAATACATATCAATCAAACTAGTCCTAACTATACAACTCCCCAGTAAACCATTCTTTATCAGTATCCCATGAGTTTTCAAGCCCTGACGCAGAGCCCGCGCCCCTGCCAGGCTCTTGATCAAACAAGAAAAGCTATAAACGTCCAACTCCACACCAGAAGCCCGCATTTCCAAGAATGAACCCAACACTTCACGGTAATTGCGCTGGCCCAGCACTACATTACCCCTAAGCAGTGCATTCCAAGGATACACACTTGTAACGCTCATAGTTTCAAACACCCTCTTTGCATCCTCAATGGACCCACAAGCTGCGTACATGCGGACAAGCTTTGTTTGCAAGAATTCATTTTTGATGAGACCATTTATTCTTATATGTGCATGCACTTGTCTTGCTGCATCAATGGAATTGACTCTCACGCAAGCGGAAATAAGAGAGGAAAATGTTGTGACATTGGTGGGAATGCCACGGTGGTCAAGGTAATCTAATATAGCAAGAGCTTCTTTGAGCTTGTTTTGGTTAGCGAATTTCTGGATGTCTCTGTAAATGGCATGTGGATTTTTGTTATGGATCGGTATAGAGTTTGGGAAGGCATTCTTTTCATGGAATTTTTTCGGCTTTTGTTTTGGAGCTGTGAGTGGAAAAAGTGGTGCTGGTGATGCTTTAATTTTGAAAGATTCATTGTTATCGTTGTTGCTGGTGTACAGGGTTTTTAGTGGGCTTTGATGGAAAGGATGAAGTAAATTTGAAGGAGCTCTGGGTTGAGGTTTAGGAGTAAGGTTGCAGCTACTCAGTGCCTCCATGACACTTCAATAATGTTTCTGCACAATGGTTGAACAATATTCAGAGTACACAACAGGCAAACAAAGGTCAAAGTGTTTGTGAGTCTTGACAGGCAATTCTTATCATAATGTGCAAGTATAAGACAACCAAATCTTGTTTAGAAAAATTGACTTTATCATAAAAATGAAAAAAGTTTCTAACTCAAGACATAGAACTAGAATAAACCTGAATTGGAGCAAGATAATACTAAAATGACAAAGTTGGAGCAAACTTAAGATATATAATAAGCAGTGCAACCCTTTAAATTGCATGCCTTAGTTAGCAATGAAATGTTATAAAGAGAATTACGTAAAATTTATATAAATAACTAAGAAAAAAGTTCAAGAGAACTACAAGGGCTGAAACAAGTTGAGTAAAGTCTCTTGAATTTTCATAGGCTTGAGCTCGAACTTGAATTTAAATGTAGGACTCAAGCTAGAGCTTTTCTATCTTATGCTCAAGCTTCGCTTAGAACCAAGCCTTATTTGCGCTCTAGCTCAAGCTTGAGTAATGAATTGGATTATCAATTGAACAGAGCAAAGCAATTCTGCAACAATTTCATAATCAAGTGTTTGAACTCATCACTGCAATCCATTAAAGCTCGCATTAACACTCAAATTATCAATATATAACTCCTGTCAAGAATGTAGTCTTCTCCAATGTTTTCAAGTAGTAATATTTTGACCCAACTTCTCAAAATTTTTAATAGAGCATATGAACCAACAATGACATTCTGCAAAATAGCATCCCGGCAAGCCCTCCATGGAAGGCATTGAATTGCTTTCCATCTTTTCATCACACAAACAGACAAAAAAAAAACACTCAACACAGTAAAGACATGGATTCCCACTACCTCATCGACTGTCACTCTTTATTTTCCCTGCCTGAAAATTACAGTAGAGTAGAGGGATAATCATTTTTCCATTTATTTATACCTAATCATTTATTTTTTTTCAAAAATAAAGCACGATACGGTAAAGAAGGAAGAAAGAGCTCGCTTAAAGACTATAATGGTGAAATTACCATAAAGACTAACAGCAGACCAGGTTGAGAATGATGGAGAACTGGCGGCTGGACCGCCGGAGTGTGATGAGAGCTGCCGTGAGGACTGAACGCAAATTTCAGATAAGAATGAAAAATTGAAGGAATATCAAATAAATGTAATTACAGTGAATATATAATGCGAATTTTTAGGATAAGTAAAAGTGTAGTTCCACTCGCCATTTTGATATATGCAGAAGATGTTATAAAGTAAAATAATTATATATTATATGCCAGATATATGTAGATAATATTATAAAATAAAATAATAATATTATTATATAATATTTGATATATATATATATATATAATTGTATTTATATAATATTTAAGTGAATAGTATGAAATAAGATAAGTATATAGACACACAAATAGAAATAATCAAGCTTGATTTTAGCTCAAGAAATATTGTAGCCAGGGCTTCTTGTTTTTGTGATAAATTTTTGTATTTGTATTCATGTGTTGTTCGAGTGGCTTATTCATTAGCAAATTCGACAAAATTATAGTTTTTTAATAAATATTATAAATATAATATTTTTTTTGTTGAATACCCTAGAATAAAATATATTATGAAAATATTGTAAAACATTAACTTAGTTAATGTTTTTTCTCTTCTTTTTTTTCTAAAAAAATTGAAGGCATTTTTGGAACAACCCCGACCTTTTAAAAATAATTAAAATTGTTGCCTTTTTAAAATGGTATTTTTGAAAAAAAAAAAAAAAAAACAGTCGATGTTTTAGCATATTTAGTGACTTTTCACGTGCAACGACAAATTTCAAACAAAAGTATTAAGGTATCCAATATTATCAAAATAGGATACAATCCAATTTTAGAGTGCCAAGGAATATAGTTGCTAATTGAAAAAATTGATGATTGTGAGCCAGTTTGTCTGTCCATTCAATAGTAATTTACTGTAAATTTAGTATATGTTTGAGATCACTTTTAAAATAAAAATCCACCTATAAAATAGAATTTTTAATATGAATTTTTTTAAAAAATATTTATAAATATTATTAAATATTTAGTAAAAATATATGTCAAATTTATGGAGATATTGCTGCAACTATAAAGGGAAAAGAGTTCATGTCGGTTGATGATGGTATCAAAATTCTACTAGTGAATTTGTTGACTATGTATTGCAAAAAAACAAATCTATTTTAATAAAGAATTGTAGAAGAGAGAAAAATAGAATTGATATTAAGGTAACATTATTTTTTTCAAGTAGTTTAAAAGAAATTATTTTTTTATTACTCTTACACTCTATATATATATATTATATCCCCTTCGTGTCTAAAATATATTGGACGCATCGTCGGTTATGTTAGATTTTTCTTTTTCGTTTAACATATGAACACATAAGTGGCGTGTTGTGTTCGATATAATATTCGACACGTATCCAATAAGACACGGACTTGTGTCCAATATGACTTCGGTAGCTTTTTGAAGTGTCGGTGCATTAGAAAATAGATAAAAAAAATTATATTTACCAAAAACTCACACATTATGAAATTCATAATTTTTCTATCTACTATATGTCTATGAAAACAAATAAATTCAATTATTTCAATATTAATTATTATCTTAACTTTGTATTTATTGTTATAAAATAATATTTTTGATTGTAAACTAAATCCTGCTTCAACATTACTCCATGTTCAACTTTGTATTTCAATATTAATTAATGTTCAACTTTGTACTTCAATATTTTCTTTCCTTTTGACTATTATTTTTTTCTCCTCATCCTCCTCGTTTACTATTTGGATTTTGTAGGGGCTGGGAGGTTGGGATGAAAGAGTAGGCATGGCTAGTGGGGAGAGGTAACGGGAATGGGTGTTTGGAGGCAGGGGGTTGGTGGGGATTGGGGTGATGATGGGCGGAGCTGGGTGGGAGGGGAGGGGAGAGCTAGGCCAATGGGTGGGCGGTATGTGGGTTAGATCTAGGGTTGGTGGTTGCAGTGGGTAGCCTAAGTGGGCATTATGAGCTAGGGTTGGAGGTGGTGTTGAAAATTGATTTTAAATTTTAATTTTGATTAATTATTTAAGTGGAATTCATTAACAAAAATAGGAAGTCTAGTTTAATGTAATCTACACGATCGGTAAATAAATATGATATATTTGATTATACAAATTAATTTTGAATAAATATGAAATTAAAGTAAAAAATGAACTATTTAAAAGAATATATATTGAAAAAATGACGGGAAGAAGATCGTCGTCGATTCCATACTGAAATTTAAAAAGACTTGAGTGCACTAAATAGTCAAATTCTGATACTCAAGTTTGGACCCAAAAGAATACTAATAGTTTTTGGAAAGAAGATAATTTAACCAAAGCCCATAGGCGGGTTTGGCCCCGTTTAGGTTTGGTTTGGATTTGCTCGTACATTGGATATGTTATTTTAATTTTTAATTTTATTTTTTTTAATCAAAATGTGACAGTTATTATTGTTCAGAGTATAACACGTGGTACTAGTCAACTCCACTGTATAAAAGGATAATCACACCAGTCATACGAAATAACAAACGACGGTTGTGCAATCAACACCAAATGGACAAACATATCCATTTAGCACTACCTTTCTAATAGTATTGATTGTTAGCCATAACTTTTTAATAATTATGAATAAAACCTTTCAATTTTCTTTTATTATCACCTCTATATTTTCTCTCTTACATTCAATATTTTAAGATAGTTCAAAAATACTTTGTTAGTTCATTGAACTTTAAATTTGTAGTGTTATTATTCAAAAATGATCATTGTATATTGATAGACAATTATTGAGATTCTATTAGCACTAATACAAAACAAGTTCGCTTTAAAGAGAAAGAATGTAACCCTTCCTCAATCTTAATTCCATATATACACCTACTTGTCCTCGCCCCAATTGGGAGTGGGAGGAGGCGGAGGAAGAATAACACAAAGTAAGGGGAAAAATAGAAATAATAGTTAAGGATATTACTAAAAATTCACATTATTTAAATTAGTGGGACTCTTGATACAAGAAGTATAGTTCAGGGTGTAAAGTGTAATTTTACAACCATAGAAATATTGTGTGTATAAATACCATCCAAATCCTCCCACCAAAATTTCCAAAAGCAATCTAAACCAAATGCCCACATTCTCTTCCTCTCTAAAACTGCTCTCTCCCATTGCTTTATATCATACTTTATCCTTTTCCTTTTGATCCCAGAATGTCCACGGATGGCGCTGTCATTGCCGCCAATACAATTTCCTGCGGTTCGGCGCCGAGTTCCGCCCCCAGTTCGCCAAAGAACCGGGTCAAATTCTTGTGCAGCCACGGCGGCAAGATCCTCCCCCGCCCCGCCGACGGTCACCTCAAGTATGTTGGCGGCGAAACCCGAGTCATTTCTGTGCCTCGGGACGTTCCTCGCCAAGGCATGCATTCTTTTCCTGCATCTTATTGTTTTTTTTTTTTTTTTAAATTTATTCTGGATTTTTATTTGAAATGATCATTTTCAAAAAGTTATGCCTTCTGGTTTCCCTTATTTTGCACGCATGGCCTGAATATAATTTGTGTAATTTTATCTCCTGTCGTTTGCAAGAATGAGAATCTAAAATGTTTTTTGGTTTCATTCCTCATGAAACCAAATATTTAGCATCCAAAGTATATTTTCCTCTTCCCAAAATATTTTAAAAAAATCTTAATCATTACTATATATATTTTAAGTACTATATATTTTTAAATATACCTTATATATATTAAAATCATTATATCAATAAGATTATATATATATAGATGTGCATATATAAATCTTCTAATTATTATAATGATATAATATATAATAATATGAAAATAATGATGTAATACTATTGACAAAATACAAAATATTCAAGACATGACATTTATATAAAACTATAAAAACGTGTGACCCAAAAATAAAACCAAACATATTCCATAACATCCGATAAATTTTTTTCAAAAATATTTTTCCCAAAACACTCAAATGAAATCAAATGGAACCAACAAAGCTTAATTTATTGGATTGTTTGTAGCATTAGATGTAAATTGATTGATTTAGTTTGACAAAGGGTCCTCACAATTTCAAGGGAAAATTCCGCTTTCATCGGTTTCGTTTCATTTTCAAAATCATCCATAAACAAGTATTTCACACTACTTATGGAAACTGAGTGAGTGATAACACATTAAGTGGAAGCCAATCCACTATCAAGTATTTCTCTATGAACTTGTTACTGACAGAAACAAAAGCTTTCTGAATATGACATGTATGTAGAAGTTTCTTGCTTGAAA
The DNA here is from genome assembly GCA_019321725.1 of Paulownia fortunei. NCBI lineage: Eukaryota > Viridiplantae > Streptophyta > Magnoliopsida > Lamiales > Paulowniaceae > Paulownia > Paulownia fortunei. The sequence goes on along the minus strand of CM033106.1, from coordinate 25,917,809 downwards.
CAACAATGCCAAGGCAACAAGGAAAGCAGAGAAAGCAACAGATGCCATAATAATAAATGTAACATGAACAGCAAGTTCCAACATACGTTGTTACATATTTGGATGCTTCCTTGCCATAGATGTAACTCAACACCCTGAGGAAAGACCCCGATTTTCGATAATTTACACAGAAAAGCATGTAGGATGTGTGATCTGAAATTGTAGACACTACATGCTTGAAGTCTTCAAATTTTTTAGATGAAGTGGAGGGTTGTCGTGTTGTATTATAATGTGTGAAATTGAATGTATGCAGGCTCCATAGGAATTTTTTGTAGTAGATATTTGATAGGAGATTATGTTGTACAAATACTGTATTTTACGTATAATTAAGTGTCTATGCATTAAATTACTTCTCTTATTAGTTTCTTTGTCTGTTGTTTGGGGTTATACATTAGGTGTTTACTAGAGTTTTGGAACTTTTCTATAATGTTTTTCTTACACTACAAGATTTAATACAAAAAAGAAAAAAGAAAAAAAGAAGAAAATAATGAAAAATCGAAGAGCATCTACGTATTCATTAGGAAGGCTGAATGAGAATATAAAGGCACATGAGTACTTTGTACTCATCAAGAGGACTTGACCTCTTGATGAACATGAAAATGAAGGGCGGTCGAGAACAGAAAGTTAGATTATTTTTTTCAATCTCATTACATCTACCGGAGGATGCGCATTGGGATGATCAGATGGTTGTTGAAAAGTACAAAATTTTTAATTTGCAGAGTTAAAAAGTTTGGGTTTCTTTTCCAAACAAAATGTTTGTAGAAAGACATTGTTTAGTGAAAATGTGTCATAAGCACCCTCAGGAGTTGTATGGATATGCCTCTAACTTGCATAAACGTAATATACAAGTATATACAAGAAAAACTAGAGAATTATTCTTCTTTTTCATTAAAAGTGTCTTTCTTTTTCCATGAGTATTTTGTATTGTATTCTATTTCATAACTTGGGTTGAGTTCTTATTCTAACATCTCTATGGAGTGTATCCTCATTAGAGAGTTTGAATACTTTATATTCTGGAGGCGAATTTCTTGAAAGCCATCATAGTCAAAGAAATCGCATCATTTTAATGTGCCTAGCCGACCACATTCACAAATCATTTTTCAATCATCTTAGTTTGGTGAGTTATTCTGTGTTTTTTGACTCTATATCACTCACATATACAATAGATTAATCTTAAAAAAGTCGTATATAAGTCCAATGCAAGTCCTCTTATATCCTTGTCATTTTTAATTTAATTATTTACTTCTGCCTTGGGGATTGCTTGCCCTGGTGTTGGTGGTAGACCATGCTTGATGGATCACAGATGCATAAAATAAAGACCTTTTTTGAGATATTGTTACTATGGTGGATTTACTAGCATTTTGATAATTTATGCAGATAAAGATTTCGAGTGAAACCTAAAAAGATAAGAAAAAAAACTTTTTCCGGATTTTGGTTGCAATCTTGGCTGAAAGATTTGTGAGAAATTTGTGGTTTAATACTTAATTACTTACAGAACTTATGAAGAAGCTCACTTACCCGATTGATGGAGAAATGATCCTTAAGTACCAGGTTGTGTCCGAGGACCTTGATGCCTTAGTCTCGGTGAAATCTGATGAAGATCTTCGCCACATGTTTGATGAGATTGACCTCTATGAAAGTGCGGGAAGCCCAAGACTGCGAGCCTTCCTCTTCCCTGTGAACGATGTTGTGATGGAAAACCAGATGGGCTCCGTGGAACCCCATGCCCTCGAGCAACGATACATCGATTCCATCAATGGCATAATCCGCTCTGCCCCATTTTCCATGAAACAACACCCTACCATCAGCACCATGCAACATGGCTCTTTGGTGTCATCTGCCTGCTCTTCCCCAAGGTCTCCAGATAGCTGCACTGCAGAAGCTATAAACAGTGAATCCATGCTCCAGAGCAACTACCAAAATAGTGGAATCAGTATGCATAAGGTCCAGAGTTCACCTAGCATATGCAGCCTGAACATCCCACAGCAAAGCAACCATTATGTTCATCAACTTCATCCCCAGTATTACCTGAACTATAGGCAAGCTCATCACCTCGGCTACCAATCTCCCAAGCCACCTATTGATTCCCAAAAAAGTGGTGCACCAGAAAGTCTCATCTCTGTCAGGTCAGTAGGACGGGCTGACGGAATAAGATACCAAGTGGACCCTGCCCCTCAGTATTACTACTATGCTTACAGGCAGAACCGAGGAAGTGGATGTTGTACCAAATGCATGCGCTATGATGACTGCAGTCTTTTTTCAGATAGAGGAATTATAGACAGAACTTGGAGTCTTGCCATGACCTCAGTTTCCTCAAGTCCCCACTGTGGCCAGGGTGAGATGAAGGCATGGGAGAACACAGTGGATGGGGATATGCGAGCAGATTAAGGGGGAATTGGCTTACAGCTGGGAACCAAAAGATCACGTGTAGATGTCAAATGCTGTTCTTTATGGTGTTTGACAGTCATAATCAAGTTAATCTTTGGGTTCCTAAAGCGCTAAAATAGCGTTTTAGCATAACCAGGGGTTGCTTTTTTGCCTAAACTTAAGTTTTTGTACAGTTATTTTTTTACTAATCACAACTTGCAGTTGAATTTAAACTCAACTGATTTTCTTAAAATCAACTTGTGAAATTAATTTTCAACAAAGCATCTATTTCTAAAATGCTTTGTTGAACTCCCCCTAAAGAGAGATGCTGAAGAGTCAAATCTGATTCTTGTTTCATTAGAAAGGATGCAAAATGCCTGTACGAAGTCGATATGTTCTATAGACTGACTTGTGTAAAAGAGTCTTGTAAACCCTCTTTGAGTTTCATCTTATTTGAAACAGTGTGTTGTTCGGAAGAATGTGCCCTGGATGCATTTGTATAAAAACAGAGTGAGTGAATTTGTGAGCCCTCTTGCGGTTTCATCCTTCATTAAATTATGAATTGAATTTGTGTTGGGCAGCAGCAAAAATATCTGATCTCAGCTGTGGATGCAGGTACGAAGACATCGAACTGTAATCTCTATGTATAGTATTGCATTATTTTTTGGCATCATACTCAGATTCTTTCATCCGATTGACATTTCAAATTGACAAGTTTTGCATGTATTACCTGAAAATTTTGGATATGCCACGTTACTCGTTGACAAGATACATCTTAAATATAAATACCAAGCAATTCTCATTCTCTTCCCAAGAAAACAGCAACAAAATCATCCATAAACCTCTGTGGTACACTTGTTCATAAGAATCACTCTGATCACTAAAGTCATGCAAGCAAATTTCCTATACCAGACTCTCAGAAGTTGACTAGTACCATCTTGGGGCTGAGCATCTACCCTTTGCTTATAATAGACACCTATATTGTTTTAACAATTTTAATCTCTGTTATAACTACTTTTCTTGAACCCCTCAGTTGATCAATTCCAACAAAATTATTCCTTATACACAAAGGAAGTGGAGGTCAAAAATGGTGACCAAGCTAGGTGTGAATTTTCCAATGCGCTCACTTGCTGTCTGTGAAATCAGCATCAATGACATCGCCTTCAGGTCCCTTGTCCGAAGATTCTGAAGAGCTAGCCCCTCCACCAGGTGTTGGGCCAGCATCAGGTGCTGCACCTGGTTGGTTGTACAGTGACTGGCCAAGCTGCATAACTTCCTGATTCAGCGCAGTCATAGCATCCTTTATCGCTTGGGTTGAGCCTCCAGATATGGCATCCTTGAGTTCTCCAAGTTTTGCCTCAACCTTCTCCTTTACGGGGGCTGGAACTTTGTCCCCAAGTTCCTTCAACTGCTTCTCCGTCTGGTAAACTACGGAATCAGCCTGATTTTTAGTATCTATGGCATCTCTCTTCTCCTTGTCTTCCTTTGCAAATTTTTCAGCTTCACTAACCATTCTCTCCACCTGTAGTTTCATTCACAAGAATGTAAAGTTAGTACAAGGTAATGATTAAACTGCAAAAAGATGCACTTTCCTCTAATTAACCAAAAAGGGTTATCGTACTCCTACAAATTGGTTCCTCAAAACAGTCCAAATAATGCAGATGCTAGTGGGAAGCCAGGACTCCATTCATTGAAACTAAAAGACAATCTGTTTTAAGCCATATATCTGGCTTCTGTCCAACATGCATGCAGTTGCTTAAGCATGTAATTTCAGTTAAGAAATCATAAATAAAACTTACCTCATCACCAGGCAATGTGCTAGCACCAGTAATGGTGATATCTTGCTTCTTCCCAGTTCCCTTGTCAATAGCAGTGACTGAGAGGATTCCATTTGCATCAATGTCGAATTTGACCTCAATTTGGGGAACTCCACGAGGGGCAGGTGGGATTCCATCAAGGCGGAAGCTGCCTAAAGATTTGTTGTCCCTAACAAACTCTCTTTCACCTTGAAGGACATTGATCTCAACACTAGTCTGACCATCAGCAGCTGTTGAGAACACTTCTGATTTTGATGTGGGCAATGTGGTATTTCTGGGAATAATCTTTGTCATCACTCCACCAAGAGTTTCCAACCCCAAAGAAAGTGGTGTTACATCCAAAAGGACAATATCACTAACATCTCCCGCCAAAACACCAGCCTAAGCAAATAAAATAAGCAAGGAAACTGGTCAGACAACATAAGTTGATTACGAGAATACACAACTAAATCAAGATTGGGGACAACCTGAACTGCAGCTCCAAGGGCAACAACTTCATCAGGATTGACAGTAACATTTGGGTCCTTTCCAGTCATTTTCTTAACAAGTTCCTGGACAGCTGGAATACGAGTCGAACCACCAACAAGGATAACCTCGTCTAGATCACTGAAGGAGAGCTTTGCATCCCTCAATGCATTTTGAACAGGTGTTTTCAGTCTGAAAAAGGAACATTATTTCTCTAAGCTGGCATAATATGAGTAGATATATAAAATAAAAACTCAGTAATCTGTTGGAAAGATGCACCAAGCTCACCTGTCAAGCAAATCTGAGCACAATTCCTCAAACTTAGCCCGGGTAAGAGTGGTTTCAATATGTTTGGGGCCATCTGCAGTGGCAGTAATGAAAGGCAAACTAGCCAAAAGAACGACAAGAAAATGGTAAGCACGTATGCATGCAAAAGGTTGCAAAGAGAGTAAAAACTGTAAACATGCCTAATATTGGCTTGAGTCAAAGATGAAAGTTCCATTTTAGCTTTCTCTGCAGTCTCAGTTAAACGTTGAAGAGCTTGTTTGTCCTTCAATAGATCTATCCCTTCATCCTTCTTGAAATTTGCAGCGAGCCAATCAACAATTCTCTGGATCAAAAGCAGAAATATGTGAATGATTGATCCAATAATCAATTGCCATTGTAAGAAAAGAAATGCCATATCGAACATAAGTGGAGCAGCATGTACACACACACACACGTGTGTACGTGTGTGCATATATATATATATATATATAGAGAGAGAGAGAGAGCAAGTCATATTCGATGAATCAGCAGCTAGGAATATGAACCTTGTCAAAGTCATCACCACCAAGATGAGTATCTCCGGAAGTAGACAGCACCTCGAACACACCATCACCAACCTCAAGAACTAAAATCAGTGCAAGCAAAAGAGAATTCATTAAGCCCTCATAGAGAATGCAGCTATAAGCTGTATCTATTCTAATAGTATACCACCTTAAAACCAAGACTCGTCAACATAGGCACACACATAGAACAAGGAAACTACAGCCCACTATGGCAAGATGCAGCAATTAGTGACAGTTGTAACAAGTAAACCAAGTTCAACAGGCCTTACTAAAAAATTTCTTTACAGCAGCCCAACAGATTGTCTCACAGTGAGAAGAATAACAAGCATGCAAACCCTTTTAAACAGCAGAATAGGAGAAAAAGAAAAAGATATGTTCAAAGCAAACACCACAACATCAGGAACTAAGCAGGGAGACAAGTGTTAAAGAAAAAGTAAGACACTTGATATACCTGAAACATCAAAAGTGCCACCTCCAAGGTCAAAAACCAGAATAGTTTCATTGCTTTTCTTTTCAAATCCATAGGCCAACGATGCAGCAGTGGGTTCATTTATAATACGGAGAACCTCTAAACCAGCAATACGACCAGCATCCTTGGTTGCAGTCCTCTGAGAATCATTGAAATATGCAGGAACTGTAACTACTGCTTTAGTAACCTTGTCGTTCAAAAATTTCGATGCATCATCCACAAGCTTCCTCAAAACCTAAAACCAGAAATAGATCATGAGATGCAATACAAAAATACCATCTTTACAACAGTCAGCCACTTGGAACATACTCATCCATAGAACAATACATTTTTAGTTTGCTATAGAATCCAAATAAAAATGCAATAAATCAATGAAAGAAGAGAATTTTCCACAAATTCAACAACAGCTAATACTGCCATATTCGTTGTAAGCACCAATAGACGCAAACTGCTTAGGAACAAAAGCAGCAAGCCTGGAAAGTGCTGTGAAGATTGATCTCAGAGAAGAACCTCTTGAAAAGGCTAAGTCCTATGCCTTTCCACTGTTATTTCCTTCTCTTTTAACACAGGGTACTTGCATATGTGCATAAGCAATTGTCAACAATGAGTAAAATTCCATAGCAGATAAAGTTAACTGGAGAGATATCTGTCTAGAGAATCTCAAAACAACAACAGGCCCCTAAACTTCTCAAATATGAAGAGTCAGGATGTTTGCTCCATTATGCGATAGTGAAATATTATAGATGATAATGCAATTGCAATAAACCTCATCCATACCACAATCTGTCACTCCATCAAGGCCCTAATCATCATCATAGAAAGTCCAAGTACAAAACTCTTACTTAGACCCGGATCACTGAAACAAACTTTTAGAGGTTATTCAATGAAAATTTCTATCAAGCATATTGATCTCATTTCTCTATTTCATAGTGTAAAAGACATACAGGGTTCAGAAGTCCTCACTTTACTAACTATTTATGCCAGTATACACATACAAGGACACACATATCAAGCAAGTTCACAATTCACACTCAAAATTTTACACAATCAATTTAGTGTATGAACACACAAATGGTTATGAACCCCATAAGCAAAAGGAAAACATTTCGGCATACCAGTACAATCCACATCATTCACAAGACTAAAGAAAACCTAGAAACAAATGCAAAACAGAACACAACAAAAAGCTGAATCTGACATATTGAACTCAATCGGTAAATATAAACCTGAGCTGATATTTCCTCAGCCGCAAACTGCTTCCCAATGGCGGGGCAGTCAAGCTTGACATTCCCATTCTCATCCCTCACAACATGATACGAAACCTGCTTCGACTCCTCGTCAACTTCCGACATCTTCCTCCCAATAAATCTCTTCACCGAGAAGAATGTATTCTCGGGGTTCACCACCGCCTGCCTCTTCGCAATCTGGCCCACCAGCCTGTCGCCATTCTTAGTATAAGCAACTACAGATGGAGTTGTTCGCTGGCCCTCCGCGTTGGTCACAATGGTAGGCTTCCCTCCCTCCATCGCCGCCACCGCCGAGTTCGTCGTCCCCAGGTCAATCCCGACAACCTTCTCCGCAACTACGCGAAGCGTAGAGTTGCGACGGGAGCTGCTACTGCTTCTAGCCTTACTTTTCAACTTCAGCCCGAACGACACCGTATTGTTTAGCTTCGTCCCAAAAAACACAGTTTTAGTGGGATAGTTTCGGGTAGGATTTGCGGATGTGAAGTGAGCGGTGGCACCAAGGGCGTGAATTTGAGCTGTTGAGGACGCCATTTTTGTGAACAGTCAAATGAATTGAATCAAAAAACCCTAGCCACAATCCGACTAGTATGTATTTAGTTAGAGCTTTTTGGGAGAGAGCTAGGGTTTTCGAGTAAGAAATGAAATGGAAAGACACAATTTTCAAACCCTAGAAATTGGAGGAGATTGGGAGTGGCGTTTGAGGTGAGATTTTGGTGAAGAAGATAAGAGAAGGCGGGGGTTGGGAAGGGGTTTATTGTGTATTGCGAGAGGGGAGAATGAGGGTTAGGTGAGGACACGTGTACGGTTCTAGAAACGTCTTTTCGTCTGTGATCGTTTCGTGATTGTGGATGGAGGGGGACTGCAAGCCGTTGGATTTGGAGGGTTATTGGGCCTTGGTGAATGGAATATCAATTCTTTGATAGAGGGTTTTTTTGGGCTTGGAATTGGGAGGCCGTTGTAATTTGTTTTGGGCTTATTTTTCTGTTGGAGTCCACTGGATTTTTTTTATTATTTTTGTTTTATTCTTTGGTTTGGGTTTTCTTTTTTATTATTTATTTATTTTTGGGTTTTTTTTTCTTTCTTTTTTTTAGGGTGGGTGGGGTGGGGGTGGGGGTAAATGAAGTCACACTTAGCTTTAAAAAAGTGATGGCAAGCTTTCGTAGGTTACTTAAAAAAAATAAAAAAAAAAAAAAGCAACCGAAGGGGTGCTTTTCCCAAATTCTGATATTTTTGTAATTAATGTGTATTTATTTTTACGTTTCATAAATGTGTGTGTATATATGTTTGTACATATATATGTGTATAAGTATACGCATATATAAAAGATTTATGCATATAAGTATATAATATACAATTATATACGTGTAATATACATGTAAATATAAATATATGTATATACATGTGTAGGTACATACTCTCAATAGCGGAGTCACCCCTCAATTTTTTATATTTATATTTTTAATTTAAAATTTTAATAAATTTAAAAATTTGTCCCCTCCTCTTGAATAATTAAATTATTTTAGCCGCCCCATGAATCTTCATAATCTCATTTTAAATATGTAAATTTAATAAATTTAAAAATATTCTAAAATTATTTTTAAACTTCATTTTTTCAAAATTTTCGGAGATGAAATGTATTATTGATACAAAGTTATAAAAAAATATTTGTACTAATTTTCAAAATTTGATTATAATTTTGTTTCTACAAATATTGTATATTTTAGTCAAAAAATACTTATTATTATTTTTTTTTATTTTTTTTATTTTTTTTATTTTTAACTTATTTGATTCTAATTTTGTTACTTATTATTTGATATTATACTAATTTTTATTTTACAATAAATCATAAGTATAGGCTTTTCATTATACAAAAAATATTTGCTTTGGTTAATGATTATGAAATAATGCTCAGGTTATTGCACTTGTTTTCGGAAGCAAGCGTGATTGGCAAAATCTATTTTTGATATGTTATTATTAAATTTTATAAATGTTAAGAATTATTTTTATTTTAACAATGAGTCTCTTTCACAATAAAAGTAATTAAGAACTTCATTATTTTTTTAAAAAATATTTATATGTTTTTTATTTCTTAACATACTTTTATTTACATTTACTTAATTTATTTATTTTTATTAAGTTTCTTTTGTTCAGTACTTTGTTTTGCTTTTCATTTACATTTTAATTTTATTTGGTCCAATGAAATTATATTCTTATATCATTTATGTTATTTTATGAGACACGATTTCACAACATCACGACTAAAAAATAAAACTAATTTTTTATTTGAAATATTTATCACGATTACACTTTTTCTAAAGTAATTTTTAAAAAATATATAACTATGTATATAAATTATATTTTATTTTAAGAATACTTCTTTTCCATTATAATAACAAAGTTTTGAACACATAATAATTATTCATAAGATTGTGATTAAACTATGAGAGTTCCTTCAATTTTCATATCATATTTTATAATTTTGTAAGTTAATTTTTATTTTGTGTTGGATTGAATTATAATTGATTTTCATTTTTGTTTAGAAGTTGATTTTTGTTCGAATACTTATACAAATTAATATATATGAAATATTTATGTATAAGTATCACGTACTATATTTATATTTGCATTTTAATTTCTAGTAATTAGTAAAAAAAATTACAATTTAAAAAATATTTTTATATATATATAAAAAATAATTTAACGATTGAATCTCGCCTTCTATACTAAAATCTCGGCTTCGCCACTGCATTCTCTGTGCTTGCATTTGCACAATATATACATAAATACACACTAAATTTATATGTTTATCCATATGATTAAATACAAAAAAGAACAATAAATATATGTAAGTATATATATATATGTGTGTGTGAATCCTCAACTTATTTTTTAACTATAGTCTTGCCCAATAAAAAAGAACTTCTCTTGCTCCTTTCATTTTTTTTTTTTTCTGCTATAAACTGCCCTATAGATAGATACATGCTTCTTGCTGCATGCACCATAACTTTTAGAAGCAAATATAGAATCACAGTAATGCAATTCTGCACTTTTTATGACTATCATGATTTCCCTGTTTGTTAATGAATCGTCTCTCCTTTTGATACATCAGTTCAAATAAATTGTCACTCTTTTACAGAAGCAAAAAATTTGAAGCAAAAAGCTGAGTCATCCAACGTACAAGAAAGAAAAGTGGCAATTGTAGAAAAGTAGCTATAATATGTTTTCTTAAATATACACTTGCGTCATTTGTGTGGAAAATTTGCACACAGTATATCTAAGGAAGAACTTGTTGAACTGCTAAACATAGGCTTTCCTTTCTACAGTTTTGGTTGGTACTGCTAGAGACAAAAAAAAAACAAAAAAGAAGAAGAAGAACAAAGTAAACCATGACAAAAGCAAAGACATGCCCGAGTGCAATTGCAGTACTAGAAAAAATGCTTTCAAGAGAGAGTTAAAGAACAAGTAATCTGTTCCACACGCATTTGCAGCCCGAATCTTCGTTTTTGGGATTGAATTAATACATTCAGGTGCTTTCCTTGTACAAACATTTCGTTCTATAGACGTCAACAGAGACTGCTCTTCCAAAATCTACAGAATGGCCTCACACACTATTACCAAGAATTCTTACGCCTTTGCTCAGAATGTTTTATTATGTTCAAATTGTGGAAGAAGATTTAGCACTTCATGATTACTGTTGTGGAGAATCCTTGTTGGTCTTCCTAAACCCGGAGGGGAGCTGATCTTGTGAACATGAGAATTCGTGTTATCAATGCCTTCCAAATATCAGAAAAGCCATTTATTGCCGTCTTGAAATATTTATGTTGAGGTGGTCAGCCAAAATTTATGTTGTAATCCAAAATCTCAACCAATTATCCCTTTAACCTTTTGCAACATAGTGTTTCTGTGGCAGAGCTCTCCAGCCAATATCTCCACGATAGAATCCTCCTGGCCAGTTGATTTGCTCTACAGCTTGATATGCTCTATTTCGTGCCTCTTCAAGATCCTTCCCTTTAGCAGTGACCCCAAGAACACGCCCACCAGTAGCAATGAAATTTCCATCAGAATCAAGAGCTGTACCAGCATGGAATATCTTGACAGTTGGGGCCACTTCCTCTGCTTCTTCAAGATTCTGAATCACTGTACCCTTCTTGTAGCTTCCGGGGTACCCCTCACTGGCCATGACCACAACCATTGCTGAGCCTGGGGACCAGTCAAGAGACGCACAGCTTAGCTCTCCCCTGCAAGCTGCAAGTAGGACTTGTGCCAGGTCAGACTCCAAACGAACCATCAATACCTGCAAATTAGCGAGAGTGGGTAAGATATCAGGGCGATTAAAGCTATTAGCATTAATTCAAAAGTGCAATATAAGTATGTGATCATTCTCAAAAAAGTAGATGTTTCACAGGAGGATCCCGATATGTTTAACTGTAAAAACTACTCAGCAGACAGACAAAAGTTGCTATCACCATTGAGAAATATGACAATAATACAATCCGTTAAACCTTGTTCTCTAATATCTTTGAAAAGTATGTGATCACGGAACCATCTTTTTCTTCATTATTTGGGTAGAAATAAAACTTTAGATCTTCATTACCAAATGACACTGCGACAGAACAATAATTTTTTTGGTATTTGCAGAAAACAACATTAAAGGGGAACTTTGGGATGATCGACTTCATTCAAGCAATAGCACCACATCAATTTCGCAAATCTGATCAAAGGGGTACCATCACAGAAGACATGAGTCCAACTTCATAAAGAACAGAGAAAATAAAAGATAAAGGGGCTCCAACCTCACTGCATAGAGCGAAAATGAAAAGAAAGAAATGCAGGAGTTCCACCTCACAAGTTTAGGGAAAAGAAACAGGGAGTCTCGCCATTCCCAATGGTGGATAATGAGATTGGTTGATTGATTCCTTAGTGACAATTTAACTCAGGATGTATCACCAGGAATTATTTGTAGTAGAAAGAGGTCATAGCACAATACCCAGGACAAGGGAATGTGGGAAAGTTACAAAATATTGTCCAGCACTTCTAAGAACCTCTTACATAAGGTTCCCTGATTTGTCATTGACCATAAAAATTATAACCAAGAAATACGAGGAAGTTATATAAATGAGAAGTAGGAAAATGCAATCAGCACAAAAAGGCTGTTCTCTATTCTAGTGAGGGAAAGCACTGAATCCTCTTAGGACAAATAACCACCAGATGGATGATGGCAATGGGAATCACCGAATAACTCAATGAACCATCCGAGTCATATATCTATAAGCATCTTACACACACACACACACATATATATATATCTCTAGACCACATACATGTAGGCACATAAACTCTTTCTAACAGATCTTATTGCAATTTCTGGAGGTAACCGGTCATGAAAAAACAGCATATCAATACTGCACATACTTGTATTTGTTCTTAATGACATGCCAAAAAAACTAACTAGGACTAACCTGGCACTCTGGATCTCCAAAGCGCACATTGTACTCAATCAGCTTTGGTAATCCAGACTTCTTCTCGATCATGAGCCCCGCATACAACACACCAACAAACTTGCAGCCTTCTGCAGCCATTCCCTTCACTGTAGGGAGAATTATGGACGTCATGACCACAGATTGTAGTTCTTTTGTCAAGACAGGGGCTGGAGAGTATGCCCCCATGCCACCAGTATTCGGCCCGGTGTCACCATCACCAACTCGTTTATGGTCCTGAGCAGATTCTAGAGGTATGGCATTCTCTCCATCTACCAGAGCAAAGAATGATGCTTCCTCTCCTTCCAGATACTCTTCAATGATGACACGACAACCAGCAGACCCAAAAACATTTTTCACAAGCATTGAATCAACGGCTTCAAATGCCTCCTCCAGCGTCATAGCAACAATAACTCCTTTTCCAGCGGCCAAGCCATCTGCTTTAACAACAATGGGAGCACCTTGAGCTTTGATATAAGCTTTTGCAGCAGATGGATCAGTAAAAGTTTGATACTGCACAATTAAGTACGGATAGGGTAAGCAAGCTATTAAAGTAGTTAAAATAAACCCTATCTAGTAATTGAGACTAAAATATAACAAACCTTTGCAGTTGGAATAGCATATTTGTCACATAATTGTTTCATGAAGTCCTTTGAACCTTCTAAGGCTGCAGCTTCTGAAGAAGGGCCAAAAGTAGGAATCCCAGCCTTAACAAGATCATTAGCAAGACCAGCTACAAGAGGAGCCTCTGGTCCCACTACAACCAGTCCGATACCCCATTCACGGCAAAAGGCAATCACTGATGAGCTATCAGAGATATCGAGATCCTCTATACAAGTTGCATCCCCTGAGCCAGAAATTCCAGCATTCCCAGGCGCACAAAACACAGCATCACAAGAAGGAGATCGTTTGAGGGCATAACAAAGAGCATGCTCCCTTCCCCCTCCTCCAATAACCAGCACAACTACTCTTTCCTCTACAATGCCCATTGCAAACATCATGACACGACAAAATAACAAATACTTATCTTCAATCAGCCTTCATGGCAAGGATAGATAAGTTTGATACCATGAACAACATCAAAATTTCAAGCAGAAAGAAAACCTTTCACAGTAAGTGAAAAATGCTACCCTTTGTTTCCTGGAGGAGATTAGATTAAATGGTTATCAAAATATTAGCAGCAATGATGAAAAGACTCTGGAAAACATTCCACAAACATGCTTTGACAGCCTAAAAGTATCTACACACCAAAAACCACAAAATCGCAACAATAAAATTAGTGAACTTGTGCTCTTTTTTTTTATATCAGAAATACACTTAAATTAGTGGAATCACATAAAATCTGCATAAGAGGACACAAAATTTCAAACTCTTCATTCCGTAATGTTGCCTAGAACAAATATTTCTAACCACTATAAATTTTCTCCACACTACAGAGAGCAAAATATTCTTACCAAAACTTCCTACAGCAAACTCACAGGAAAACAAAACAAAACAAAACAAAAACGAAAGATAATAGCTTTTTATTTTTTACCAGAAGTAGGGGAGGCCCCGTTATTTGAAGCAAGGCTGTTAAATACAGGCATAACTGACGGATGATAACCCCCGCCGCCGCAGCCGTGGGTGAAACCACGGCGAGAACTCCGACGGACTCGAGCAGAGCTACTATACCCATTTTTAACAGTGTCCCAATTGATGGGTCCCGCGCGAAAACAGAAGGGGCCGAAAATCTTTGGCGTTGAACTGAAAAGATGACTATGGCTGTCCAAAAACTGCACACTGACACCATTATGGGACTTTGCGAAGCTGTGTGAAAAAATGCATGCCATCGTTTCTGTCTTTCGCTTCGAAAATTCAAATCCCAATTGGGTTTTAAAGAATTTTGTGAAGCTGCAGACAAACGAGCGGCCAAAATGCAAAAGGAAATGAGAAGAAAACTGAAGTGAAGTGCGCAAAGAATTGCAATTGTGTAGGTTTTTACGGGTCAAGGTCTGCTGCAAGGAAAGAGGTACGACAAAAGACTATACAGGCAGTCGCGGAGATGGAATTTACAAGGGTTTTTTAGGGAAAAAAATGTTGATGCCAAAAAAGAAGGCTATTTTTTTTTTTTAAAGGCAAGTTAATTCCTTTGGGAAAAGCATTTATCTCTCAAGTATTTTTTATTGGTGGAATTTTGTTTTATAAGATTAGTACATATTTCAGTTTATTAATATATGAAAATTAATTAAATAGAATCAACATCTTTATGTGAAACTAGCTGTGTGCATCTGATAAAATCGTATCAAACCAAATATCGAATTTCGGTACGGAAATTTTCCAAATCGAATATCGAATCGAAATAAATCGATTCGATTTGGTAATTACCGAAAAAAATTCGATAATTCGGTACGATTTTGATAAAATCAAAATTTATAAAACAAACATTACTCCCTCTTTTTTTAAAAATTTATACATAACAATTATTAATTAAGGAGTTGTGACCTATAAAAAATATAATTCAATTATTTATACTATTTTTTAAAAATTTATTTTCAAATCATAAATGGCTATTACTTGGGCAAAGGTAAATAATTAAATTGGTGAAAATAAAAATATGCTTATATTTGTTCCATTTGTGACTAACAATAAATAGTTAAGGAATCAAATTACATTTAGTTTAATCCGTAAGTTGTTAGTATTCAATTGATATTTTGGTGATGCATTTCATCAAATAAAAAAAATTGTCCTCTTTTAGTTATTAAAAATAATATATATATATATATATATATATATATATTATATTTTTATTAAGTTAAATTTTAATCATTTTCATAAGCACCAACTAAATAATTATTAATTAATTACTAAATAATTGAACATAAGGATAATAGACTAAAAAATATTTAAAATGTCAAAATTAATCAACAATGTTTTAAAAAAAATAAATTATAAAAAAAAATAAAAAATCGATATTCGATTCGGTACGGTATATTGAACTCAAATACCGATACCAAACCGAATACCGAAATTTTGAAAAAATACATACCGAATACCGAACCGAAATTTTCGGTTCGGTTTCGATTTATACCGAATTTTCGATTTCGGTACGATTTGATCAGTTTACCAAACCGTACACACCCTATATGAAACCATATATATAAATATAAAATTATATTACTTTTTTTAATAAGATCTGAATGTAACATTTTCTTAATTTTGAGTCGTCAACCTAATAATTTGAAGTATTTTTTTGCACATACATAAATTAGCTAAATTACTTTGTCTAGTTAAAATCAAAAGGGGCAAGCATGAAAATAGCCCCCCTTGATTAGGAAACAAGGGTAAATATTTTCTGCATTGTTTAAAAAAATTTGTCATCTTGATTTTTACAAATTTGCTTTCAGTATTCGTTTCTGGAATATATCTTTATTGCCCTGTTTTTCCTTTAAATTAGACAATTAAAGTACGAAGGCTGTGAAGTGTTGAATTTCATGATCCAATTGGTACATGAAACGGGGAAGCTAACTCTAGTTATTTAAAGGTACGTTTCTCCAAATAAATTAAGAAAGTAGGGAAGAAAAATAAAATCGTACCAATTAGTGTTTCTTAGAACGCAATTTAGAGAAGATAGCTTTCTCTAAACGAGTCCAGAATCTATCGATTCAAGAATTTCTCAAACTGTGACGTTTTGGAAACACTCAATTTTGAGAAATATTGATCAGCCAAGAATAGTTTAGTTGTAGGTAAAGAACAAAATAATGCAAATTTAGCATACTAAAAATGCAAAGAACTCATTTACATATATATCTAATTGAAAAAACTGATCTACGTATGTTATCATTTCCATTATCCGGAGATAAATACTCTGTTAGCTCTTGGTATTAACGGCCCTGACAAATATGATGCATGCCGTTGATTAATAGTTCATCAAGCTAAAAACTTTTCTCCTCTACAAAATAGTCCTGGAAACTTCAAGCGATACAGGAATAGATATGATGCACAACTATAAGCTGCGAAAGGGTTTTAAGGTGTTACAGGCAGGATAGAAGCTGCACTGCATGGTATCAAGGAGCAGGACCTGTTGGATACCATATAGTTACTAGGCGTGGAAAACCATGAATAAGTTCTGCCTCCTAGCATGCTCCGGAATAAGACGATGGATAGTATCACGAGGTATACCCGAAAGCTCTGCGAAGAACAAAAAGACGTGTTTTCTAAAGTAGATATAATACATAACAGGTTTAAGATGCAAGAAATTTTAGATGCGCTGGATGCCTTCAAGTTCTTGCATTTGGTCAAGAAATGGTAACCAAATGTTCAAACCCATTCAAAATTGATGAGATTTCGCTGCATTGACATCTTTCAGAATATGAACATGTTTGATCATTTTTTAGTGTGCTGGATAAGACCCACTTTGTATTATCTTCTATTATTCTGCTTCCATGATAATCACTAGTCAGTTAAAAATGACACAACTGTTTATACCTGGTCATATTTGGATCAAGTCAAATTTACCTTGAGGTTTAAAATTAAAGAGCGGAGGAATGGGACGACCATTTGGAAGTCGAGTGTTGGGATCCCTCAATTCATCAAAGAAAGGGTGAATACAAGCTTCCAACTGCAACACCACAATAGAAGATGGTAAATTGATTTGTAGTTTAAAATTTTCAATTGAGATGGTAGAGGATGAAAGTTGAACTTACAGCTGTGCATCTGAGATATGGTGAGTACTGGAAAAATCGGCATACCAGATCCACGGCTTCTGGAGGTAGACGATTCTGGAATACCTGAAACATGAAGCCCATGGTCATGATATATTTTTGTACGAACATGGGACAAGCATTGAAAGGATTCATGCACAATGCACTTGCACCTGCAACCAGCTTACCTAAACAAATAAAATGACAAAAAAATATGGGCTACAGAAGTTGTAACCAACTCTACAAAGCAAATTTCACTAGGATATTCATCCATAAAGGACCTTGAGGGCTTCCAAGTTCTGACTCATGATCGAGAACCACAGTTTAACATACAGCAGTCAAATTTTAGTGCCAGTACGAAAATCACAAGAGAAATTCAGGAAGAAAGAGAGGACTTAATTAGGTTCAGAAGGGCTTCATATTGGCCGTCTGTAATTTGTGTCTATAAAAACTTGAAATTTCTACAGCATGCACTTAACCGTCAAACAATTGAAATTAAACAAATAATTTTTTTGCCCTAATCAGAAGATGACATCATATATCAATCAAACTGTTTTGAGCTTTTTGGCAAATAATAGTACTAAAGATTCACGCGGTTAAAGGAAGAACACTAAGGGAACATACCTTGTGCCATGGATGGGGCTTGATCTGTGGAAACTTGAACTCGGTATAGTTTGGGTTCATGCATTTGATCTCTTCTCTGGTAGGTGTTCCCAAAACCTGTAATACAAATTAAACAACAAACAATAATTGGAAAAGGTAGATGAGATGTATGATTTTCTAAGGAACATGCTGGGATTAAAGGATGCCCTGCTACACGAAAAAGGACTGACATTTTTCAGCTCTATAATTGTGTTCCAGTAGGAAATATTTCAAGATCCCTTTATCTCAAATTTCGAGTGGGATGGGACATGGGAAAATTTATTTGTCAGCTGTTTGTCTGGGAAAAAATTGACATAAAATATCTTTTCAAAATGCCAAGTTCTCAGAGACCAAAAAACTTAATCTGTTTAGTGTTCACCACAATTTCAATCGTATGCATCTTCATTTGCTCGAAATATAAAGTTTAAGCTCAAAATTTTAGCCATTTCACCATATGTTGATCATCAAAAGAACATGATGCTAATTATTAAATTTTAACACAGTGCCATTGGTATCACCTTAATAATTTCAACAAGTTGATCAACTCCACTCTCTCCTGGAAACAAGGGCTGTATGAGAAGATCAGAGAGATGTCAGAGTAACAAATGAAAACAAAAAAAAATGGAAACTAAAGTTAGAGATTAGATCATGAACAACCTGTCCAAGGAGTAATTCAGCCATTACACAACCAGTTGACCATATGTCAATTGCAGTTGTATATTCAGTGGTACCAAAAATGAGTTCAGGAGCACGGTAGTATCTCGAACAGATATAGGATACATTGGGTTCTCCTTTCACCTTATGAATGAACCATAGGGATGAGCAACAACAAACAGTCACTAATAAACCACATTGCACGAAGACTTACCAAAACTTTGGCACTTCCAAAATCGCAAAGTTTCAGCTGATGTGTGTGTGGATTCACCTGGAAGTAAATCAATACAACTTAAGCTTCTTAAAAATAATAATAAAACAAACAAAAAAATGAAAAGACCTTAAGTCTGAGTCTCCCAACCATTCAGCAGGACTCTAAATCATCCTTCTTTTATCTTTCACCAAATTGGTACATTAGCACATCCCGTCTTACAGTTTACATATAAGGAACTCCAGTTTTAATTAAATAGATATAATAGCAAATCATATGCAATGGTTCAAAACATTCATAACCAATATCTAATCAGCCAGAAATTTCCATTTTAAAGTGTATCAAACCTGGAAACAATATTCTTATTGCTTTCAGCCAAAAACAATTCCTTGACAGCCGTAATTTACTATCTTCATTTTCACAATCAATGTTTTCTTGTCTGTCAATAAACAAATGCAAGAATCATCCACTATTTTCTATTCTTTGTAATTTTTTCATATCTTAGAATTACAATCAAGAGTCCAAAAATAATTTACTTACTCTGTTTGTGACAAATTTCAATCGAAAAAAAACCATAAAAACAAGTCAAAACCACTACATAAGCCCAACATCACTCTAAGTGCCGGCAACAATATAAATGCAAACCTGAATCTATTTTATTATGCAACAATATAAGTGCCAGTGTATATTGCATCATTTTCATGTAATGAACCTAAATTAAATGGCAACCTTTTGGATGAATAGGCTATAAATGAAAATCTTGTTGCTTCTTTTTTCTCCTGATATTTCTAGCTCACAAAAAGCAAGCATTATATTTTCCTATGCACACTAATATATTGAGTCCTCTAATTCCAGCAACAGAATACCATTTCTTGCCTAACTGCCCACAGGAAATGTACCTGAAATTCTCATTAAAGGTATCCACAGAATTACTACAATTCTTTCAATTTGTATATTCCATCCAAGGTTTCATTTAGGAAGAAAATAATGATGCTCGAGTGTTAGTTAGCATATTGGATACGAAATTTGATGGATACTTGTTTATTAATTAAGTTCATTAGATATCATGGATACAGAATTCAAAACCATTATTAACAAAGAAAATACTTACAAGTAAATTCTGAGGCTTAATGTCACGGTGGCAAATACCAATAGAATTATGCACGTAAGCAAGTGCTCGGCATATCTGCACCCAAAGAATGGAATTTGTGATAAAAGAGATGCTAATAGAAAAGCAAAAACTAAATTAGTACTAATTGTGAATTCTGTGTAAATTCAATATCTTTACTTTAATTTCTAGGCTAATTGACGAAATAACAACAAAAAAGAAAAGCAACAAATGCAGATAAGTATCAAAATAATCGAATTCAGCCATACATTGCAAGAAAGAAAAAAACATCTCACAAGTGAACATGGGGGCAAGGGAAGATATTGATGCTTACCGACCATCTCCAACTGAAAAGAGATTCCAAAATTAATTATAAGATTATTGGAAAACAATACAATTCTATACGTGCCTGATAGGTATAAAGTTTGACATAAATCAGTGGCATTCGCTGGTTCATCTTGCAGTATTGCCGTGCAACACGATGAACAGTTTCAGGAACGTATTCCAATACAAGATTGAGGTATAGCTCTTCCTTTTCAGATTTTGAGAAGAATGAATGCTTTAGGGCCACAGTATTGGGATGGTCCAACATTTTCATAATCTGCAACTCCCTATTTTTGTAGCGTTTGTCCTGAAGAACCTTTTTGATCGCAACAATTTCTCCAGTCTCCCTGCATTTTGCCTGTTACAAGCATTTTGAACCATAATATACAGGTATAGCAGCTTTCACCAGATAATGCATCTTGACTTGCACAGTTCATATTTAAAACTCAAATACTGGCACATAACTTACTTGAAAAACTACTCCGAAAGAACCAGTTCCAACAACATGTTCTGCTATGTAACTTACCCCCTGTCAACCCAAATAAAGCAAAAACCAATAAAAATGATCATGCTCACCAAGTGAAGTTATATTTCAAAATAGTAATCTCCACCAACCTGCTTAGACTGACCATTTCGACCACCACTGGTGGTCCTTATTACATGTCCTGTTTCAGCACCCACACCATCAACTATATCAGGTTCACTATCCTGCACGATAAATCACATTTTTTTTTAAGTTCATCACGAACTAGACTCAAAGAAGTGATAAACATCACACCACCACCTAATAACTGCAGAAGCTGAAAAAAAAAAAAAACCATAGCAGATGAATGCTTGATCCTGAAAGTACTAGGAGCTCACCCTATCATCATCAGGGTCCACTCTGTCACTCAATCTCATTTCAAGCATCTCCCTTCCCAGCCAGTCAACTGAACTAGACGAGACCTTGAAGCCATTACCAGATCCTGAATTGTCAGCCCCTCCATGTCCTAGGCCAGCAGGTGCCATGAGTAAGCCTGATGAGTGTCAATATGCTAATATGCTCTCCGATTTTTGAGCGCGTGTCATTCCGTCCCAATGATGCCACTCTTTACCTAAACAGTGAAAGTCTTTGAGTCAGTTTTGCTAAAAAAGCAAACCGCGGAGGATAATGCCATCAAAGTGGGAAAAAATGGAAGTTTAGAAAGAAAAAATGGTGCAACAAATATATAGAAGTGGAATCTCTCTTCTGGTCCTTGATCATGTCCATCAAACATGTTCAAACTCAACGTATATAAAATTAGACACATCACAACTGGAACGCGTTATGTGAAGAGTGTGATTTCATGAACTATAGTTCCTCTCTGTGCAAAACAGATGCAAATGGGTTAAAGAAGTATTGCCAATACTAAAGATCAGGAGATATGTGCAAACGATTTCCTTTTCAATGCTGTACACCATACAAGATTTCTTATCAGATATCCATATTTTGTATCACACAGCCACATATTTGAGTAACAAGGCAGTAACACCATCCAAAAGGTGCAGGACAAACAACTGACAACCAATGAAGCCGTGATTGTATGTTACTTTGTTTCAATGACCGGTATATCTGCTGCTAAAGTTTATCTGGTCAAGTAGAAAGAATATCACAACATCTCTTCTGTATGAATTTGCCATCTGCCAAATTACTTTTCTGTGATATGCAGTATTCACGGTTCAAATTTGGGGCTGTGCACGGACAGCCCCATGGAAGGGTTGGGTTTCTGTTTCTGCCAAGTAACACAAACACTACACCATGACAGTTGTCCAAGAATCTATGGTACTTGGTTTTCCTTTTCCCTTTTTCACTTTGTACTGGAATTAGCATTCTACTGTTATATGATGCCCCATGTACTTGGAAATCTGCATGAACAGAAAATGAACCAGAGTCCTTGAAAGATTAGTTTTGTCAGCCAATCTTCGATTAGTTTTGTCAGCCAATCTTCTTTTCCTTTTTAATTTATTGTGTGGGAGAGATTAAACAAATCGAGTTCCTGAGCTCGGGCTTCATTGACAGCTAAATAGACCATGCTTAACTCATTGAGAGCTTGTCACTTTACAAGGCTAGGGTCAAGCCCAACTCCATAGTCTAGTCACAGTAAATCAAAAGGCTACATATATAAGCTACTTGAGCCAAGGTTACATTAAGCCAGATTAAAGCTTATTTAAGTTTGATTGAACTTATAATTTTAGAACATATTAAGTTACCAAGTCAAGCTTGAATGACCTATTACTCATCTCGACTCACTTATTTGCACACCAACTTTATGTGCATTTGCTCTGTGATAAACCTGAAAGGAAAACTGCAAGTTTAACAGCAAGAGCACTCGCTTTACAGAAAGTGCAGTAGAACTGCTCTCTCCTATTATCCATTAACACCAAAAAATTACCTTATTAATTTGTTAGTACTAGAATCATACATGAAGTTCAGAATTATCCATGAACGACCAGAACTCGCACATAAAATCCATAATCTAGAGAAGATTCATACACTTGTTTTCGCAAACCAAACAAACTTACACTTAAAATCCATGTCAAATTCAATACCTAATTTCAAATGTATGACTCACTAAATTTACGTAATTAATTAGATCTAACTCCAGTACCAAAACCATCTTCAACTTCACGACATTCAGATTCATCAAAATAACGCCAATTGTGAAACAACAACAACAACAATCACCAAATATACATAAAACTTCAATTATTTCCACTCCTGACTTTATATATATATAAAAAAAAAAAAACCGCATTAACACACGAACATCTACCGACCTGGATTAAATTCGCAGTAAATTCTGAGCAGATCGCTAACATTTGTCCGAGCCTTCACCTCCGCAACTCCAATCAATTCCGCACAATGAAAAAGCGCCTCCAACACAAAATACTAAGCCAAATACATAAATAAATATAGTTCCAACAACGCATGAGTTATGAATTATGAGATTTTGAAAAAGGAAAAAGGATCAAAAGAAAAAAAGAGCGTGAACTGCTGGTTTTGATTACATCGCCAACTTTCTCACCTTTCCTTTTTCTTTATTCTCTACTTTTTCTCAGTAATCAGTATAGGTTGTGGGAAAATGCATGTAGAGTATAAGGACCCCACATTATAAGTCAGATGAATTTTTCTCTCTCTGACTGACTGAGGACTCAGATTTTCTTTTCTTTTTTTTTTTTGACAGAATCTTCACTGACAAGTGATAATAAAGACAAAATCTCTTTTTCCACCCTTGTTAGAAGTTAAGACAAAATTACCCTTCAGAGCCCTTTTGTTTATATTAATTCATGATCATTTTCATATTTTTAAAGTTCAAATTATTTTTATAAAATGAAAAGAAAAATATATTTAAATTGATTGCATAGATATATGGATTTTATAGGATTGATTTTTGTGTTCCATAATGTGCTTGGTTTAATGTTTTTAAAAGAATAATTTTTATGTGATAATAATTTTTTTAATATAAAAATGATCATTTATGGGTTCTAATGTTGTTGTTTATAATTATGTTGAAAAAATGAATGTTATTTAATTTGATGTGGGTTTCATTACTTTTTTTATATCAAATTTATATTATATGGATAGAATGAGAAAATATTATTTAAATTTGTTAGTGAATTTTAATTATTCATATATTGGTAGAACATCGTATTGCATTTTGGGTTTTATTTTAACATAATAAGAATAGGGATTATAGGTCTGAAAATGGTGTTTATAGGTATAGAAATGAGCATTTTCAATTCTCAACTTTGACTGAACAATCTAATTAAAAATTAAAATAAGAGGTATTTTCAGTTGGAAAGTGAGTGAAATAAATACATTTTAGGGATTTTAAATAGTAAAAACATGAAGAAAAAAAATCCTTTTACAAATGTACACAAACAAGCTCTAAGGTTTTGCATTTTTGCAAATTTTTAAGAATTTTTAATGGCTTAATTGAAAATAAAAATAAAAATTGAGTTACCACTTTTTGGATGGGATGACAAAAGTTAAAAATAAAAGATAAAATGTTTCAATTATTTTAATTACAAAATACCCAAATTCTTTAAATTTTAATTTGAAATTAAACATAATTTTTAAGTATTCCTTTGGTATTTTTTTCTTGGGAAAAAACCAATAATAATTGGGACGCGTAAATACATTTCTTCAAGAAATATAGAAGACTTTAAACCTAAAAGAATCAACAAAAATTGGAGTACGAATGCATAAATAGATATATTGAAAAAAATATAGAAAAACTGAAGACTATAATATAATACATATGTATATAAACTTCTAGAATATATATTTTTATATTTATATTGAAAAAGTAATAGTTATCTTGGTTTAATTATTAAAATCGATGAAATTCTTAAGAAACTGCTGTTCTTGAATTTTGAAGTAATTAGTCCAATCAAGATTTAATTGATCTTTGCTTGGTAACTAAATTTTAAAAGCAATTATACATTTTTATGTGTAAAAAAGTGGGGTAAAGTGAGTAATTAATAGAGGGATGAAGTGGGATTAATTCTAATTTTTGCTAGAATTTATATTAATTTCATCTCAAGCAAGAATTGAAATCAACAAAGTTATTATTATTATTATTATTATTATTATTATTATTTCAATGGAGAGAAGATATTTAATCTACACCATGTTATCTTGTAAACTAATATGATTTTATGTCTTCTATGTCTCATAACTTTTAGAGAGTTTTAACCAATTTGATTTATCAGAATTTATTTATTTTTAGTTGATAATATAACTTAAATATTTTTTCATTTCTTTCACTTTTTTTTTGGTTGTTTAAAAAGTAAGACTTGTAAATTATTACCGTAAAATTAATTATTCAGTAAAAATTATAAAAAAATTAATAAATATATAAGTAAATTATAATTGAATTCATGTTGCATGCACCAATGCGTATGATGTACTAAGTATTATATTTTTTATTAAATAAGATATTTGATAAAAAATATATGCATTCAATCTACGTACACATAATATCCCACGGTAAGTGACGCAGTGGAAAGCAAGACAAATATAAATAACGGTGGTTCTGATTTTCAAGAGCTCTAATAAAGCTGCATAGGAGCATCGGCCTCTATGTGTTGCTATTTTTATAGAAAACAGAACAAGCCGCAGGTGCAAGTACGTTATGGACACCACGAGATTAGATTTACCTGGAGCGTGTTTTTTAGGGTGGATATTTTTTCTCTCTACAACTTAATCGGGATGTAAGACTTGAATAAAAGAATATTCAAAAAATAAAAAATACAATATTTACTCGACCACTAAATTAGTTCCTTGTGAAATTTTAAAAAGGAAGCATCTAATTTTATTGACGGAAGAGCATTTTACTATTAACTTCTCAATTAGTGGCTATGCATTTGCAAATAGATTTAACAGGGATTTTTTTTTGTTATTTAAGACCTTCACATATAGTACATTGTAATTCATCTAATTTATTTTTATCTTTTTTGAGAAAATGTAAAATGACATGATTGGACCCATGACTTTTGGATAGGAGACTGACAGGATTGATGTTGGGTCATGAAAATTTAAATTTAACCTAAAAGAGAAAATGAACATATAACTATCGAGGGCAATAATGACATTTTAAATTGCATATTAAAGTATCTTTAGTACATATTATTCTTTATTTTAAAATGTATCATAAATAAAAATCAAGTGTATAAAATATTTTTTAAAATAAACACTTGTGAAATATATAAACTTAATATGTATCCCTAAAATAAAATATAAATTAAAATAGAGAATCATTTAGTTTCATTTTAAAATTTATGTTTATATTTTTAATATTTTTAAAGTTGAAAATATTTTTATTAGATTTTGAAATAAAAATAAATAAATGTTTGAATTAACTATATTTCTATATAAACTATATACAAATTTAAAAATTAAAATGTATTTATTTTATGGTAGTAGTAGGTTTGCTAATTTTTTTTAAAATAAGAATAAATAATATTTTTAATAGAAATCAATAAAATAAATACATTTTCTTATTTTTAAATAATAAAAAAAATCCTTCTGAAAATGAGAAAAAAAAAAAACCGCACCAAAAATGACATTGAACAGCTGGGCCTGATGGTGACAGTTGAGTGATGGAAGAATATCTTTAAAGGAACCAAATAAACATTTGGACAATGTTTGGTCAAAGCGGATTTTATTTTGAATTTTTGAGCCATATGCTCGTGTTTTAATGGTGCAAGGCAAACCCAACTCCTGCCTAAAATGCAGGATTGGGCGCTAAAACACAAAAAATAAAAATAAAAAAAATATCAACGCAGCGTCATTCTTGATGCTATCTTGGTGCAGTCAACAGTGCTACACTAGATTTGGCGCAGCATGTTCATGCGTTATCTATTTTTATTAAATAAAATTTATATTTTTTTATTAAGTTTAAAAATATTTTAAAAAATTATTTTTATCCTAATTGTATATTTTCAATAATTTTTTTTTATATTTTATACATACATAAATATTTCTAATAAAATTTTAATTAATGTATGTGTATTGTTTTTTTTTGTTTAATAAATTTTATATTTCTTTGTTGTGTTTAAAAATATTTCAAAAATTTATATTTTATCTTAAATTGTGTATTTTTCAATAAAATTATTTTTTTATATTTTATATACATAAAATATTTTTAATAAAATTTAATTATGTTATTTGTATTATTTTTTAATCTACTTTAATGTAGTGTTTTTACTTTTCTACTTAAATTTTATTCTTAATTATTTTATTTTTTATGTATATTATTTAATTTACTATCAATTATATTATATAAAAAGTATATTATTTAGTTAACTAGACGTAAAATAAAAATTGAATATGTAATATATTAATATATATTTGATGAAACAAAATAGTTATTGTAAATGAAATAATAAAGAATATATTTTTTAGAATAAAATTTAAAATAAATGAGTTGGAGATGAATTGTAAATTTGGTGTAGAAATTGCATTATTTTAGTGGAAAAGATACTCTAAAATAGAGTTGCGGGTTGGAGATAGCTTAAGAACTGGTATTTCATGTACACCGACTGTAAAAATACCAAAGAGTGTGGTAGTTTTTATTCTGATGTGGCGTGATTCACAATGTTTGATATTTTTACGCTCAAATACGTGCATGTAAGAATTTTCTATAATATTTGTTTTTATACCACCACAAAAAATATATATAACATTTGTGCTTCTACCATTATCAATCATCTATGTAGTTCTTGTATTGACGTGGCGTGTTCCACACTATTTGGTATTTTCACACTCAAACTCGTGCATATAAGAATTTTCTATAACATTTGTTTTTATACCGCCATCAAAAATATTTATAACATTTATGCTTCCACCATTATAAATCACTTGATAGTTCTTGCATGATCCACACTGTTTGATATTTTCATGTTCAAACTGATACATATAAAAAAAATTCTACAACAATTTGCTTTTATACCACCACCAAAAATATATATAACATTTGTGCTTCTACCATTATAAATCACCTTTGGTAATTCTTGTACTGACGTCCGTGATCCACAATATTTAATATTTTCAAGCCCAAACCCGCGACTATAAGAATTTTCTACGTAACATTTGCTTTTATACCACCACCAAAAATATATATTAACATTTGTACATCTACCATTATAAAACACCACACTAGTTAGTCCAAATTATTTAACCATCATTTTCTCCTATACCGCAAACAGCCAATGCATGCATTTTAGCAACTCAAACCAAATGTATTCATAAACTTTATGAAGTGATCACTTCCAGCTCCACTATACTGCAGTCAGAGATATCTTAATTCTTACATTATAACCTGGAGCCTAAAATCTGTGCGTATTGGAAACAGGAACATAAAGGACTATATAAGCTGCAAGAAAAGTTCCTTGATAGCTGCAAGAATCGTAAATCTTGTGTCACTCTTATTTCTCTGTTCGTTATGTATCATTTATTGTTGTCTGTTTAAAATGATGTATTCTTTGATCCTTATCCAACGTTAACAATAATGAATAAACTGACCATTGTTGTTATATTCCTACAGCGTCAAGAAGTTCCGAGTGTTGAGACACTGAAACTAGTGAATTAGCAACTATGGCGCCACTGGCAGCAACTGCAGGGACACCAATACCTGGAAAAGTTGAATCCCCACAGCAATAGAGATGTGTGATTGGGGTCGAGTGCCCAGGAAAGGAACCCTTGCCAGCTTTTATAGCTGGACCATAAGTTCCTCTATTCCGTCGAAGAAACCTTTGGTGTGTTAATGGAGTTCCAACTAACTTAACCTCACATTTGTCACGATCGAAGCCTGGACCAAGAGCACGCTCTACAGCCTTCCACATTACCTGTTGCATATAGCAACTTTAAGAAATGCTTATATTTCAAGAAAACAAACTGAGCAAAGAGATCTAAGAATTTTCAACTAGAAAATTGTATAACAACATCAAACTTTAGGGATCTGAAATGGAAATAAGAGGAGATTAGAATCTTGAGACCTTCATTTCGAACATAAGATAGATTTAGATACTATACTGTTCTAATGGATCCGAGCACATTAAAAGCAAAACAAGGAAAAGCGGTAAATTCCTTGAGACTGAAATTAAGTCCCCTACTTCTCATAGCATCGGTCGAAAAGCTAGAGGATCATAAGTGTGTTTCTCAATGGAATAATGCCACTGTGATATAGCAAATTCAACCAACAGGGAAGCTTAATGGGTGAAGTTATAACATTTTTAACTAAATTTCAAATTCAAAAGCTAGGGAAAGAGTGACACATCGATAAGAATACCTCACTCCTTTGAGCCTTGAGTTCCTTGTACTCCATACTTCTGCGATCGAGACCTTCCCAAAGCTCAAATGGCTCAGTTCCAGGTGTATAGGCATGCAACACATGTTTCCCAGGTGGCGCAAGATCCGGACTTAGCACACTAGGTACAGATATTAGAACAACATTCTGATCGGCGTCAACTCCTCTCTCCCAATCATTAACAACTATGTGATGGATTCCCAGGTCCTCACGTATACCCTAGTCATGGTAGACTAACAATTATTTGGGACCACAATAAACAAAACACATTGATTAAATTTGGAATAATGTAGAGATGCAGAGACAATCTATTATAACTTTGCTAATAGAATCTGCAGTCAACCAGTTTAATCAACTAGGGATTCAGCAATTCATATAACATGAGTTGATAGCTAAAAATTAATTTGAGTTTGTGTCACCACCACATGGTAGTCCATAATAATTGAACCTGAACATGCTTAGATAACTTCTCAGAGTAACTAATAGCTAACATTAGCAAGATGGCATCCCAGAACTTCAATGGCAGCTGACACAAGGCAAATTGTGTTCTTTGTGTCTGTTCTTGTCCTACAAATAGTTTATGTAAATCCTTTTCCTCTTTAACGTGATAAAAAAAGGATTACCGCCCTAGAGCATGTCAATCCAGTGTTTACACTTTGAATATTTTCCACCTGACTGGATATATGGAGCTCATTTAACTGGCTGTTAAAATAATGAACAGAACAGAAACTTGAATTCCCAGATGACTCATTGGAGAGAGATGTAAAAACATTCACAACTATGGACATTCCCAGATAAACTGATACAAAAACTTCAGACCATTTTTGGCAAACAAATTATTTTAAAATATTTTTTGCTTGAGATCCAGCAAAACTCACCTCAGCATCAAAACCCAAATGTAGATGCATAAATGATTCACATTGTGGGGTCATTTTTATCCTTTCCCGATAAGGTTTTGGAATCACTTCCTTGGGCAACAGATTCAGCGTGTCCCACATAGATGCATTGCTGACAATAGCCTTTTTAGCACGAACAAACTGAACGAAACATAATTATTTTATCAAATTGTAGAATAATGTAAGATTTAAAGTTCATAAGAATTTCCTAATTGATTTACAAATTGTTTCTGCTTTTGACTTTTTACTCACTTGTCCGCCTCTTAGCTTCACTCCTATAGCTCGACCATCTTCAACAATAATATTCTCCACATGGCTTCTAAGAGAGAGTCGACCATTAAACTTCTTTAGACCTCGCACGAGAGCATCAACAACAGCCCCACTTCCATGAAGAGGATACTCTAAACAGCATCCTGGTTTGTACCATTCTGAAAACATGTATATCTGAAAAATGATATGAGCATAAATATACAGTTATCCTGATAAAAACATTCCTGGATAAGATTGTATATTATGTCAAGGAAAATTGAGGAAAAATGAAAAATGGAATTGAAAACGCAATTGCTGACATAATTTAGAGTCCTTTCAGCAAAAACACATAAGTCTTATAGTCAGCTGAAGTTAATCAGTATAC
This sequence comes from Paulownia fortunei, assembly GCA_019321725.1. Lineage (NCBI taxonomy): Eukaryota > Viridiplantae > Streptophyta > Magnoliopsida > Lamiales > Paulowniaceae > Paulownia > Paulownia fortunei. The sequence continues at coordinate 25,887,119 of CM033106.1, read as the reverse complement.
ATGGAAGTTGTCTCATTCAAAACAGATATAGAGGACAGAAATCTAGATAATATTCTGGACAATACTTCCGTCTGAAAGGTAGGCTAAAGTAGGTGTACCAGACTCTGCCAGTAGTTACACCCTCATCCAGTACAGCATTATGATTCTCAGTCAATTACCCATAAACTTGGCATTTCTTGACTTTTTACAATGTAAGCCAGAAATCTCCAGCCAAAAATTCCATGTTGAAGTCAAATTGTCAGTGCAAGGATACTGAATTACTAAAGAGAATAGCATAATATGTTGATGGAATGGTCAATGCAACTATTGCTCAAGTACCAGCTGATTGGCATGTAATAGAGATCTAGATTTCAAGTCAACTGTAGTTCCATGAAACAAAGAATATGAAAGCAGAGTCGCAAACATTCCAGACTAATGTGGCTGCCCAAGCATCAGAGATCATGGTGCCAAATCTTGTATCAGTAAACAAGATATCACGCAACCCACATAAATTGCAATGCAGGAAAATCAGTCAATCAAGCATAGAGCACCTCTCAAAAGAAAGAGGATAACAGAACTGGAACTTTTTTACAATGTACATGAAAGCTTGGTAAACATGTTTACCATCTCTGCCGACAGGATACCATCAGATTTCACCCCTGCAAGCAAAAAGGACAGAAGATCCACCCAATTTCGTATAAAAGCGTCTTTTAGATCCAAGGAGTCAATTATCTCTGAGAAGGGTCTGAGAAGCTTTGTAGCACCTAGGGCTCCCTGAGGTCCCATTTGAGCAAAAGATTTTAAGAGAGAGGGGGCGTATCTAGCACCAGCTGTTGAAAGAACACCCCAATCACCCCGGATGGATAGAGGAGGAAGGGCCATTGCAGCTGCAGATAATGGAAGTATTGCATCCTATAAAGAACATAAAGTTCAAATATATGCACCAAAAGAAACTTTGTGAACGAAATCTATAGTAACACACATATGCTTTCAGAAATTTAACAATCTCTTTGAACTTTCAAAAAATTTCTGAAAGAAGATCAAAGATAAAAACAAATGCTCACAAGAAGTTTTCTCCATTCTTGTACAGCATCTGGACCAGCATATGTTTGTAGATCCTGCAAAATAATACAAAACTAGTATCATACACCTTTCTATAATCAAACCCCAAGTTCATGTGTCAAAAACATATGTAAAAATACGGGAAGCGGTATTTTGGTCACACTTACAAAGACAAACTGTGACACCATACATTTCATTTGAGCTAATATCACTCATCCATCCTTACCATTTGCTTTCACTTTCAATCTTAAATGCTGTAGCCTCAGGATAATTCCAGTTGATCAGTTATTAGATGCTTCGTAACATCTGTAAGGTATAAATGCTCTTATACCAATACTTTATGGATAATTGATCTTTTCCAAAGTTTGAAGTGTACTATGTTTTTCCTTTCTATAACAAAATGGACAACATGCAGTACTGTATCCATGCTTGAGAGTGAAAATCTCACTACAGGAAGGGCAGGAAACAAATTAAAGAACAGGGACCAAACTTTGCCCTGGGTTTGCAATAGAAACATGAGATAAGGACAAAGAGTTTACCTTGAAAAAATCTGTTGGGCCAATGCGAGACAAGAATTCACCTTCTGGTATGCATACCATCCATGAATCATAGGTCGCACAGGCAAGTGTTTCACCCAATGCATCAAGGACCTTAAAATTATTCAAGAAGAAACATCTTATAAATATATCAACAAATCTGAGAGACACCCTCTCACTTTTTGGTGAACAAAAACAGTAGAACCTTCTAGATCCTGTTAGTTAAGACTTTTGATGGTGTTATGCATTCTCGTAAAAAGAAATTGAAAAGATGAAGCAGAAACATAGTATACTTGTGCTAGAGGGTTTGCCTGAGGACCCCTTGATTGAAAACCAGAGAACAAAGATGGACCAGAGTCAAACTTGTAGTCTTTGATCTCAAAGGAATGGGCAGCACCTCCGGGTACATCATGGCTTTCCAATACCAAAACATCTTGATTATATCTAGCTAGAAGTGCGCCGCAACACAGCCCACCAATGCCACTCCCTATGACTATAACATCTGCCTCGGGTTTGCCTGCACATCATTCTGCAGTCACATTATAACGTTTCTGTGCAGTTAGAACCAATTCACAGATAAGAACTCTTATTATATAAAGATTCTAGATCTGTGTAACCTCAAGCTTGGACAGCATTATGCCAAATGTTTTAGTAGCATTTCACCTTTGGAAGACATGTAATCCTTTATCTATGGAAACTCTACCTACCTTGTTGATGACATTAACCTATTAAACCTATAGGTAAGTAAGGAATCCATGAACTCCAGAGATGACCATGAAAAGAAAAGAACAGCTCCTGAAGACCAGGGACCACATGCACTCAAGTATAGCCAGTTTCATTCCACAATGTTAGCAAATTATTTATTCTTCAATATACATTCTTTCGAAAAATTTAATCACAAAGATTCGTGTAAAAAATAGCGAAATACCATGATATGTTGTCTGAATATGAAGATGGATGCAAGATTTCAAGGTGAACAATGAAACACGATAAAAATATTGGCTTTGAACACATACATTGCCAATACGCCATTACATAAAGACACTCCTTCACTCCAACTTTGCAGGGCCCCTATTTTTCTTTTTGAACTGACCATTATTTCAATGGAAGTTCAAATAGAAACCATGACATGTTGGTTCTAAATCCAAGTTAACAAATAACCCGAAGCTAAGAAATCTTGGATGCATCTTTCATTGATGAACCATATGATGGCAACGAATGGCAAGGGTGTGAAGGCCACCTAACAGAATGTGTGTAATACCCTAGCAGACAGTATGGCCGATATTCAGACAGAGCAGCTCAGGCTTGTCCTCACTTAAGCTCCTGTCTCGAACTAAAATATTCAAGCTTCAACAACGGAACAAATTAGTATTGAGCTTGGGACATTTAGCCAACAACATTAGTAACTTACTATCTTGAAACAACATAAATTAACCATACTTTTTTCAGCTTCAACTTGAATTTCACAAGTCCTCAAACAAAGAGCTAGCCAAGATTTAACATTCTTTAAAATGTGGTCTGTTTGTGTGTGCATGAAAAAAGAAGCTAAGGGATAAAGAGAAGGGACCTGTGAACTTCTGAGTAAGCGTTGGTGAGGGATAGCCGTTGGAGGAGGGGTCTGAGACATTGTTGGAAACTCGCGCAAAAGCAGTTGGGGTTCTGCATTTGGACTTGAAAGCGGAAAAGGGTTGGAAGAATTGAGGAAAGTTAGCCGTAATACAAATACCACTCACTCCCAACGCCATGGATGATGGCTAAACGCAGGTGTGTGTGTGAGATGGCTGGGCCTCTCTGCCTCTTGTTCTTTCCTAGTTGGTGGAAGGAAGATGATGACGTGGTGCTAAGTTAAACGCGAGAGCAACATGTGGTGGTGGCACTTGAGACCGCCCCGCCCCCCAACCCCACAAAACCTCAAAGGATTTTGAGGTAAATAGCATTGTACACTGTATTTTAAAAAACGGCGTATATATTTATTTTTTATAAAAAGAATAAATATTTAACTTAATTTAACTTAATATAAAATCAACTAAACACTTAAAAATAAAAATAATAGGTAAAAGTATTTTGATCATTTAAAACAAAACATTAAAATATTTTTAAGTATGCATGTGGAAAAGTAATGTAATTAAGAGTACATGGTGGTGACATAATAATAAATTAAAGTACAAAGACTAAAGTAGAATTAATCCTTAATTTAAATTCTAACTTAACTCAAATATTTTAATCGGTTTATTCTTCTCCATTCTTAATCTTGTAAAATTAATCCGATAATTAAAACCCAAAGATTAAGTCTAAGAGGAATCGTTTTTATAATTTTAAATTTACTTTATATCTTGTGTTCGCTTTCTTTTAATTTAAACGTTAACCGATTATTCATATCGAGGCACAAATACATGATTTTTCTAGAAATGATTAGTAGTATTAGTGGGCTCAATGAATTGAGATTAGAGATATATTAGAAAGTGTATATTATAAATGATAGGCTGTAATTTCCTTCAATTATTTAAGAGCGTGGGTTATTCATCTTATTATCAATATTAGTTTATGTTTGTTTTAAAACCTATTTTTTAAGGGCATTATTATTATTATTTTTTTGGAAGGGTCAAGCATATAAATAAAATATTTACTGATCATGAGTGGAAGTGTTTTTTTTTTTTTTTAAAATCATTTGTTTGATTACATAGAGGTACATGTTCTGTTTTTAAGCTTTCAGATTTGCTTAGGATTCGTTTGGACTCATTTGGGGGATTTTTAGCTTAGAAACTAGTTTTGATTATTTAGTATTAGCAGCAAGTGGATTTACAACTAGAAATCTGATGATTGATCGTTTGGTTGACTTCTCTTCCATTGAATAGGCCATAGTTTTTTATGTGTGAGCTAAATAAAGTATTTGTTTATTTGACTTAAAATATATATATATGTAACTATTGATCTCCATGTTAATGATTTTGATTACCGATATTTGTTGATATTGCTTGCAATATCATATTAGGTTTTGAATTTGAACTATGCTTAATCAGGTATGAAATGCCTTAAATTTTAATTGAATATGTAACTCACAACTTACTAATATTTTTCAAATATTTAGTGATTACTTTGGAGATGGAGAAGGTAGCATTGAGATCATTATCGACTAAAGATTGACAGTATTTATAGATTTAGCTTTTCATTTTTATGAACTAGTTTGATACTCATTACCAAGTATATGAAAACAATTAATTTAATTCTGGAATTAATTATTGGAGTTTTAGATGTTCTGAGTCTCGACACAACTTTTCAAATTAATTACGAATTTAGAGTTAAGTTTTTTATTATTTCGCATTTTGGCAACATGTTTTTTGTATTGTGGTGGTATGGGGTGTACCAATTTAAAGCGTGACAGGGGATGGGTTCAGGTCTGGATCCGAGTCCAAAATATAAAACCTAAGATCCACTTCAAGACTTATTCATGGCATCCAAACCTGCTCCAAGCGGGTCCAGTTTTGAACCAAAACCCATTACAATTCCTAATGCCAACAAGGAAAATAAAGCATAAAAGAGATTGAACTGGACAGAGAGAGCTGCAGAAAAAATTAAACACATTATGCCATCAAAAGCTCATTCTATTTCATCCAAATCAACCATAGCGGGTGATAGCAATGCCCAACGGCCTGCTACCAACCCTAATTCCATTTCCTCAAAGCTCCGAGATACACACAAATTAGTTATCATACAGCTAAAAACACTTGCAACTGGAGATGGCAGCAGCTTCAAGCCACTTCTTAAACAAACCCGGTTACAGTTAAAGCCTTGCAGTAATAACCTGGGCCTACAATTGTATATTCACCGAAGCCAGATGGCAGACCGCTCAACAAAACATATATAGTAACTAACAGTAGCAGTACACACCATTCCAGATTTGTATTTACAGTTCAGCGAAAGGAAGTCATCCATCTAAGAAGCTAATATCTCGATAGCCAGTGAATAAATGGCAAGAATTGGAGATGCACAGGCCTGCCAATTAGTATAACCCTATCACAGGGACGACACCAATGAATATGGTGGTGTTATATGCTGACTATATTCAATTTTTAACTTCTTGCTCCTATCCCTGACCATCTTCAACGTAGGATCATAATTTCTTCATTCACCGAGCAGTAAATACACCACTATCTGTAGCATTCAGGCAAAACTGAAGAGCCTCTACAGTCTTCCAAGCAAGCATTGTCTGTCTCCACAAACCCTGCTCATGCAGGATATTCTGTCAGGCAAGAGAGAACTCCAGATTTTATGCTTCAATATGGTAACTGACCAAAGCATTTCACTGCAGAAGCACCCAATGACATCACCGCTCAGAACATTGCAAAATTTCATTCTTCAGAGCAGCTATCCCAGTCACCTAAAATTCATTACTAGAGCCAAGGACATGAACTTTCTAACCACATGAGTTGCACAACAGACAAACCGAGAAAGCAGTCATAATTTTTGAACATTAAAAACACAATTGAGTATTTTCTTTAAATTTAGTAGTAATAAAAGCTCCAACCACATTTATACCTGAATAATTGTTAAATTCTATATTGCGTACCACATAGCCCCAATCACCATATTTGCGTCTAGCATAGTAGACCTAGATCAAGAATCCTTACTCACAATGCATGATTACCTGACTCTTCCAACGGGCTGGCTCCAGACCCACCCCAGAAAATAATAACTTATGATGCCAAATGTGATATGGACTGGATAATGATTGTTTGTATGGAATAGATCCAATAGACTGTCCCGCAACTGCCTAGCTAGAATCAAGATTAAAGAGTCTTGATGATCTAATCAGGAGCCCATCCTATCTCAATGCATGAAGAAATGGACAACTAAAAATCTGATATTAGGTTTGTCCCAACTCTAATGGCTATATATATTCAACTAAAAGAGCCAAATAACCAAAATGGGATGGAAACAAAGTTACAAAGAATGAAGCTCACCATATGCAACAAAACTATGTACCGGAACTGGACTTTTGGACCCACACTTGTTTCTGAAAGTGTGTGGAGATACAAAAATTAGCAAACGTACAATCTAAATGAATGGAGTGAGTGAAAGTTGTTAGATTGAAGTGTAGCATACCTCATGCGGACCATAGCCAGAAGAACCTCCTCTTTTCAAAGGTTTTCCCTCTACAATTGAAGAGCCATCTGCATCCTTGACATTATAAGCTGAGCCACGGCGACCCCCCTGCCTATAAGACCCTATAGTTTCAAAGGTAAAGCATTCAAATTGAAGAATCATAGTATTTCATAAACCATCAGTATGAATGAAGGTAAAGGATTATATAATCACTTCTGGCTCCAAACTCTGGAGGAAACACTAACCATTGTCAGCAGAGTAATGACTGCCACGACCACTTCCAATTGGTCTGTACTCACCAGCACGGGTAACCAGCGTGTCATGTTTCATTTCTACATGAGTTCCTGAAAAGCCAAAGAATTCATATATAAACCTAAGACTTGATAACATAGAATCAAAGGCACCTTTAGCATGATGATAATTGTCAATTTCCAAGAAGTGGTTGGGACAAGGAAAATAATCATTTCAGTAGAATATGAAACCTATCCTATTGAAATCCAAGAAAATTCTTGTCTTATGTCTACACCTTCTGCCGAATCCATTGCTTGAGACGTTTGGGAAGCAGACGATGATAACGATTCATCACTTGCATGTGATCCATCTGAACGCCGAAGAGGAGTCCAAACACCACGATCAGGCCTATCCTTGTTCCTTGTCCGTCTTTCCAGCTTCTCTGTAGGGACAGCATGCAAATCATTGCAGACTACCTTATCCTCAGGAGCGCCATTTGTATCCTTCTGAAATGACTGCAGACTAGGGGGTCGAGGAGGTTTTTTGTCCCTGTCCTGATTAGAAGTCTGGATTCGCAGTTCTGATTGAGACCCCGATGATGGTTGATTCTGACTAGTATCCCTGGTAAGAAGAATGCTCCTGATGATCCTTCCACTAGCTTCACGTCGCTGATTCTGTTTTGGAGGAGCAGAATTATGTGAAGTTTTGGCAGGAGTTGCTGCATTCTGCTGCAGTAATGAACCACCAGAAACCTACAGAAGAAATAAAACAGAAATCATGGTTTCTTTTCTTTCACTCTAACCTCAAAAACTCCAATAGCAGCAATAAAAATTGCAAAGTCATGCATTCAAATGGATTTATCACGAGACATTCATTAGGTAGTGCCTAACATAATGGCATCATCCATACTCAGTAAAATAGTGCCTAGAGTGCTTCAAAATCATGTCAGTCAACAGAACAACTAAAGGCGCAATTTCTGCCCAGTGGAGGCTTTTCAAGTTCTCCCTCAACATTACTTAAGGTAAAAGCTGAGTCCAAGAAAAAACATCTAATTCAGCTACATTGGCCTACAGAGCTAAGCCTGCAGTATTATATATTCTTCTACGGCCCAGCATATGATTCACACAAGATGTCAGCTTGTCAGTTTGTCTCCAGAAGACAGAAGCACGATTAAAGAAAAACATATAGGGGGGTACTCGTTTCAGTGACGTTTGACCAACACAATTAAAGCAGTGTTATTTCCTGTATTAACAAATGATTACTATTTCCCATAGAGTTGTAAAAAGAGTATCCAACAAGCTAATTGTCATCAACTTATAGTCACATATAATTTATGCAAACCAGGGTTTACTAACAAGCATTGTTTCATTAATTAAGATAGATCACGACCTCATATCGACATAAAATGAAGAAGGTGGAGATAAAAAGAACTATAGGGCCTTTCTTGCTAAGTTGATTGACACTGAAATTTCATTTTAATCAACTGGCAAGAGCTCCAACATAGAAGACAATAGTGCAGGCAGTTGACAAGACAAGATTATCCCAGTACTTATTTGAAAGGGGACATTTTTCTAAGTCCAAAAGGCCTGGAATATGTACCTACCTCTAACTAGAAGAACTTCAGAAGAAGCCCATCCATTAGGGTCTGACACATTAAAACAAAGGCGGCAAACAAGGAATAGTAACAAGTCAATTCGCAATATATCAATGGCATTGGTAAGTTACAGTTAAAACAGTAATTTCATGTTTTTCCTCTTATTTTAAACATGACGGATATCATTTTGATAAGACTTCACAAAATCATTTTTTCGCACCAGTTTGAAATGATACTCAAGCCTCCACCATGTATCTCAAGGATGATAAGAATCCTAATTCTGAACCAAAAAAAATAAAAAAGTTCCTTATGGTTTTGCAAATATGTAAGCATGACATGAGATTGTACAGAACTAGAACACTTGAAGCTGCTCAGGAAAAGATACACATTAAATGTCAGAACTGGTGTACAACAAAGTCTGTAGATGAGGTCACTTGACTAGTTGATGGTTGGTGCAACTCCTAAAGCCTCACTATGCCTCGTTCAGAATGGTAGTTTTCCAATACAAACAGAACTACTATTGAAAATGCAAATGTCACCAGAATTGCATATGTGGCCACCAGTACAGCTTCAAGACTAAGGAATTCAAAAATTGTATATTCCAAATAACAACTCTACATAATTTCGTTGTGGCATTTTCAATATGTTGAAAGTTTGTTTCTCCATGTGCTCATCATGGTCCCATAATGACACAAGAAAAATATTTCTGTATTCAAAACTTCATAAAGCTCTCATACTTACACAACCACATGACTATTCCAAAAAGAAAGGATTAAAGTGCTGAATTTGTGATTCACAGCTGATTATGAAAATCTTTTCCTTTTTCTCACTTATTCTAATGACTTACTATAATTACAAAACAATAGAAGACTTACATTAGAAATTTCCTTTTCTTTTCCTTTCAGAAGCAGGATTTTCTTCTTCCCAATTCCAGTGGATCCTAAAAGAAATCAAATAGCATCGCATAAAAGGCCTGCAAGAGATATGGTAACTACCACAAGAAGAAAATTTTGGAAAGAGAGACCAAATCATTCTCATATTCAGACACACTCCAGTGTTAGTAAAGAAAAATTTGAACTCCTTAGTAAGAAAAATGTAAATTAGCATTTCGCCCAAAAAAAAAAAAAAAAAGAGTAGCTAGAAGGATCTGAAACACATTCACAATGCATGCAAATGCAAAAAATAGAAATCTGCATGACTAAAATTTATGACATCTAGCAAATATAAAACAGGCCAAAACATAAATAAAATGAATCATCATTATGGCCTATCAACAAGAAATTAAAATCGGCAAAGAGGCTGGATAGTCCTCTCCAAGTTAACAGATTCTCATCAACCTATTGCATCAATTTCATGCTTTGTTGACCCCCCCCCCCCCCCCCCTCTCCCTCCCTCCCTCCCTCCCTCTCTCTCTATATATATATATTTGTTTTTTCCTTTTTTTTTTTTGAGCCTCTATGGAAACTAATAAGCTGTCGTTGTTCAAAAAGCAAAGAATCAGACAAACTGCATAACCAAGAAGTACCATTGCTTCCAATCTGTGACCTAAATAAGGCGTCAGATCCCATATGGTCACAATCCCAATCATTATCCACAAATAGGATTAATATCCATTCAAGTCCCAAAAAATATTAATGTCAGACAACTCCCTTTCCGAAATGATGATTATATGATCAAATGTCACAACCAGCAGAAGAAAACAATGCCTGGTAAGTGAAACCCCCATTTTAGCCATAGCATGCTCATTAAAATTACATACGCAAGACAAGTGCATACCTCCTAGACATGCACATATTAAGAGATTCCATTATACACATAAATAACAAATGTGGACCCGCGTTAAAAGAAAAAGAAAGAAAATAACAAACAAAGCCTGAGCAAAACAGAGAAATGTAACCCAATTTTCCACCTTGCAATATTACGAAAAATTCAAAACCAAGATGACATATGATATAGCATGAATTAGCTAATCTTGTACAACATTCAGATGATATATACACAGTACAACTACAACAATGATAATCTAGCATGGACATGATACATATTATCATCATTGTGTAGTTGAATCCAACAATGAAACATACCACTTTCACCTTCCAATGCTTCATTTCGTGATGCAGCTGCTGAATTGGCAGACTTGTCCATGACCTGTTGATCATCTTGTTTATGAACCAGTAAATAAGTTGATTTGTCTTTGCTGCTTACAATCTTGGAACTGTCCCTTAATACATACTGCTCAAAATACAGTTCAGTGACACTTTAATACTACAACCATCAAATCCATTGAAGCATCAAAAACTGGATTAGTATTCTGATGCTATATCACACTACATACTAGCACATACGTAAACATGTCAACAGAACGAAAAAAAGTGTAAAAAAGCTAATTCATAAAAACTTATGTTATTGAAAAAGCTCAGTTAATTGACAAGAAAAATGAGTTCCAATGCCATATCCCATCAACAATTTAAAAATAACAATTAGAAATAGGAGAAGAAAACATATAGCTCAATAAACAGACTTAGCTTTTTATGGTAAACATCGAACTATATATACAATAAAACTTAAGTACCAGATCATTCAATAATAAACAGTTTCAGCATCAGAAGGACCACACGTAAGGTGTATAAAATGGAATTCAACACAAACATGAGCAGTGAATAATATGAGATATCATGCTACTATTCAGCAAACATATATAGGAAAGCAATCAAGAAGGAAAAGGAAAAAAAAAATCAAATTAGGCCACTCAATAAAGTGATTGCACCCCCACCTTGGAAAAGGGCATTTCAGAAAATTCATTCAACTTTCCAATATTATGTTTATATCTTGGTGTCCATTATTCGTGTAACCATTTTTGGTCAAGATTTTTGACAACTATCAACTCCATTTCATTTTCCTTTTCTGATTGAATATAATATAATCACATACATGAAATGGATCCACAGCTCTAAGTTGGAGATAAAAAATCAGCACTTTAATAGGGGTGGGAGTTCCAAACCATCAAAAGCATTCTGAGGATGGGAACCAATTCTCAACACTACAATCATTAGCAGCCTGAACAAATCAAAATTAAGAAAACCATTTACCATCGTAGTAGAAGTCCTCCTCTTTTCCGAGCCTCTTTTTGAAGAACCTGAAACTGGATTCCTGGATGACATTCCACTGACTCTTCTAGCTGGCTTCCCATTCAAACTAGTTCTCTATCAAGGGTTGAGAAAATCAGGCACATGTTAGAAATTACTCCAAGAGTTCCACTAAAGGAAGAGGCAACAAATCAAGTAGATGACAATACAATTATCCATGGAAAACTGTAACACTGACAGAAATACAACAGATAAATTGTCTCCATCAAAAGCTCATCACAGATGTAGCAGTCTGAGGGGTATACACTGCCACAGGGACCAGAAAAAAGAAGGAATAAGAATCCTTGCGACTACCACTGACCTAAAAAGCAAACAGCATCCGCAACTATAATGCAAATATGTCTAGTAAATTAAGAAATGAATCCACATCCTACATTCAAGATGACTAAGGAATAGTTTTGCCAGACAGGGTCAAGCTTCCATGTAGTTTTTGGCTCTTTGAGAATCTCCATGGCCTCAAGTAAAAGCATTACAAAAATAGAAATAGAATTTACGGACAAAACCTCCAAAAACAAGTTAGTAAATTATTTATTCGACCCATCCACAAATCTAGAGCTTTACCAAATGTTCCTGGTTCTTCTTTTTCTTTTAATACTTCACCCATTTCAACTCAACCACCAAAACCCTCAGATAAAATTTCATATAAGCTCAAACAAATTAACTTAGCAAAAGGCCTCAAATCATAACCACAACTTCCTCATTGCAGCAGCATTGTTCCTCAGTGGACCTTTTTATTCAATGTCACGCTAGCTTTCATCCGTGGTAAATCATAATTTTCACTCACGCCTCTAAAGTATAAATCTTTTTCTTTGACCTCAATATAAAATATGATAACTCAAAGCTGCAAATACCGAATACCCATAAAATTTCCCCCACTAAGGGTAAACCAATGTTTGGGTTGTCCTCCAAATGAGAGAGAGAGAGAGAGAGAGAGCATAAAAAGCATTAATTAAAAAGAGCAACCATCAATGGCACCTGCAGTTGCTATGTCATAGACACTAAAAGTTTTGCTGTTCAGACAACCTTGATTACCAAAAAAACATAATAGCATTTGGACAGGCACAAGTAACACTGCCATAAGAACCAATTTGATGATATAGAGAGCATTACCCAGAAAATATTTCAAGAGTGAAAAAAATTGTTTATATTTCTCAAGTACAACAATACAGCTGCTCAGATATGTTTTACAAGGAGAAGAAAAGGTCAGGCAAAAAGTGATGAGGTTCCTACCCGAGCTCCACCCTTTGCAGCTCTTTTCTGACGAACATAGTCCATTAAAGGAGTAACTATAGGATCATCCTTTGGAGCACCTAAAACAAAGTGGGCGTTTGCTTCAACTAAAAAAACTGAAATATTACCTTCAAAACATGTTCTCATTTTATAATTCCATATGAGTCAAATGTCTGCTTGACTTCACCACATGAGCTTATATATTTAAGACTGACCTGCTCGTTCTGCTTCCTTCCTCTCCAATTGTATCTCTGCACTGGGAAGATTCTCAACAGGCTTTGCAAGAAATTCAAGGAACTCCAAATATTCAGGATCTACAAGTTTGTCAACAAATTAACACGAATTGGAAGCAAGTAGATATGGCATCTATGCCACGTGCAATCAGCAGACACAAATATTACCTTTCAATATAGTCCCTTCGCGACCATCCTTCTTAGACCATTGCTTTGGAACACGTTGTGAAGGAGCATACTCAACAATTGTTTTAAACTGAGTTCCTAGAGAGATAAATGAGGGGTCAAGTATCCAGTCAGATAAAAAAAATTGTAAAATTTCTAATGGATAAGATGAAGATTTTTTCAGAAAATCAGATTGTCTTCATTAAACCAAACAGCATTATAAGTTCAACCAAGCATAGCAATGAAGGGAAGCTAGTAAAAGCCTAAACGAGCAAAAGACCATCATACTTTAATCATGAATATCAAACCACCTCATGAACTGCTTTCAAGGGCGTTTTTGAACATTACCTTTCTCATTGACAAAAACATGGCCATTAAAAAACTCAGCGAACTCAATCACATCTTCTGGTTTATTAAAGTCAATGTAAGCTCTAGAATATGTCAGATGCTTCGGGCTGCAAAGGAAAATGTAAGAATTCAGAGAGGAAATCGGAAGAGTAAGAAATACCTTGATAATTTAACTAAATTGTTGTTTGAGCACTTATTGATGGAATAACACTTTGGGAAACCTCTTTCCTCACGAAAATGGGATAAAGATGAGCTTTCACACAGAACTGTTTCTTTCTCTCAAATAGATGCAAACCCAACCACCAAAAAAAAACAAATATACTAAAAGTAGGAATGGTTTTCGATCCTATATATTTTGACAACAGGTGCTTAACATTCCAATATTCGGATATTTTCCAGGTCTAAAATAAGAAAACATAAGATATGGATTAGCATATCACTTATGACCTGGCTTGCACCTTTTTGGCATACTTATTAACTCCAAGCAGATAACAGAAGACCAAAAGCCAAGGAAATCTTGAAAATGTATAGTTAGTTGGTTACCATCAGGAAAGATGTCTAGTAATTCAGACTTGTACCAAAACATAAAAGATATAAGCCAATTATTGATGCAACTTGTCCAAAAAACTAAAAGAGAAGCCAATACAAATGACAGCAAACACCCAGAAATGGAAATCTTAAGTTCACTTCTCGAACTACTCATTGTCCCACATCTTGGCACTCTTATATTCACTTGTTGCCACCACTCATTTGCTCATTCATCCCACAAGCCCCGAAGAAGTTGCAGGCCATGTGAATTGAATGGTGCATGGAAAATGAAATTCATTCTTCAATGGTCTCCAAGCAAATGCTCTATCTTTATCCACAGTATAATAATCAGCAGACTATCTTTCCACTTCCAGATATTCCATGGAATACACTCACTCAAATATGGAGATCAATTGTAAGGATAAACAACTACAGAACCATTTCCAAAAAACATTCTTTACTAGATGGGGATTTAAATTAAAAGCTAAAAGATTATGAATGTGCAATAAGTAGATGCCTTTTGCATTGTCAATGGTCCCACAAATTTCTTCAGAGAAACATGGGACATAAGCTTACGGGCATTAAATTCCTAAAATCTAAATGATCATTGACATAACAGCACTGAATATCATTGCAACATCAAATTTCTCTTCAATACACCAAACAACAGTTCACCTCATAAGTGCAGTACCATTTTAATCCCATTTCTCTCAACAGTTTAATTCCTCAAGAGAAGCATAAACCTTACACCAAACAGTTGCATACTACCATGATACATCATGCAGATAACAACAAACTTCTTACAGAACATAAATGAGAAATAGAGGCAAAACTAACACAAAACAATGTAATATTAATTCCAACAATCCAACCAGTACAAAACATAAATGAGGAATAGATACAACACTAACACAAAACGACATAACGTTAATGCTCGACAACCTAAACCACCAAACTGAAAAATAAAGCCAGAGATCATATCAGCAAAAAAACATGATCTCGATAGACAAAATAATTGCATCTTCCTACTTTTCTAGGATCCCATTACGAGTTTTCTCAACAGTTTATTTCCTCATGAGAAGAATAAACCTTACAGCAAATAGTTGCACACCAACATGACACAGTGTCATTAACTCAGAATATCGTACAAAACATAAATCAGAAATCAAGGGAGAACCAACAAAAAAAAAATGTTAATTCCAACAATCCAACCAGTACAGTAAAGAAATGAGGCATAGAGACAAAACCAACATAAACGACATAATGTTAATGCCTGACACTGCAAACAACCAAGCTGAAAAATAAAGCCAGCAGATCATATCAGCAAAAAGTGTGATCTCCATCCAGCCTACACAAAATAAATGCATCTTACTACTTTTCTAGGATCTGAGTTCCATTTTTCTCGACAGTTTAATTTCTCAAGAGAAGCATAAACCTCACAGAAAACAGTTACATAACCCCATCCAGATAACGACAAACTTCTTCCCTTGACTCAGAATACCGTACGTAACATAAACGAGAAATAGAGGCAAAACCAACACAAAACAACATAATGTTAATTACGACCATCCAAACAGTAGAAAACACAAATGAGGAATAGAGACAAAACCAACATAAACGACATAATGTTAATGCCCGAGAACCCAAACCAGCAAACTGAAAAATAAAGCCAGCAGATCATATCATACAAAAGCATGATCTCCACCCGGCACTTGATAAAATGAATGCATCTTACTACTTTTCTAGGATCTCCCAGAATTCTGGGCAGTTCCTGAAATGTGAATATATTCCCAACCAACTTTTGTGTCTTCTCCGCACTTGTACTTGTACAATTTCACCTATTACATGTGCAACTTGCATGCCAGTCTATCCACTAGACACCGGATTAAAAGGAAAAAAAAAAATCATGAAGACCTAAAAGAACAAAACCTTACTTAAGTTCCTAAACCTGTCCCAAAAAGTTCACAGATATCACGCAATAATCAAATGCCCACCCGAATCCTGCTCAACTCAGGAACAAACTAAACCTAGCACACACCCTCCACACATATACACATTCTTATACCTGATAAACCCAAAATAAATTATTAATCAAACCCAGAAAACATTAACTCCAATCAACACATTTTATATTAGCATAAACACACCTAAAACCTCACCTGGATTTGCCAGGGCGAAAGGCAAGCCAATGGTAGCGGCCAGAGAAGCGAAAGTCAATATTCTCGACGAGGTTTAACTGAGAAATCGTCGGCGGCAAGTGCCGTAGCACCACCTTTGTTCGATCCAACGTACCCTTCATGCGCGACAAAACCCTAACACCAATTCTACTGTTAATAAAAAAAAAACTCTATAATTAACTCGAATTCCCGTCAAGATAACCCCTTCAAAGCCCTGAAATTACATCTTGGAAATGCGATTTTTCAGCATCGATCGGTGATAAATTTTTTCCCTGAGCCCTAATTTTGAAATTTGGGTTTCGGAGTGGCCATGCAGAGAAAGATAGAGAGAGAAAGTCGAAGAGACAATTTAGAGAGAGAAGAAGAATATTGTGAATAGAGAGAGAGAGAGAGTGACGAGAGGGGATTTTGTGAGTGTATGTGTGAATATATATGTAACTGTGTATGTATCACTTTTTCCGTCCTTCTTTCACCTGTGTACAAATTGGACGTATTTCACTTGAGAATATTGACAAAACGTCCATCTCATTACACGAAAGTTTTCATTTAAGCTGCATTAGCCATTTACTATTTGAGAAAAAAATTAATTACACCTACCTCCCCTTTTAAAATATTAAATTATCAACTTTTTCTAATTAGAAAAATATATTTTCTAAGTATGCCATATTTACAAAATTTCTCATTTAAAGTTTTGAACGAAAAATTACAATAAAAGTTAAAAATAATCAACTTCTCATTTTATCCTAACTCAATAGTCCTTGTATTTTGCTTAACAATACCTTAGGTAAGATTTGAAAAATTAGAGTGTGTGTAAGTGTAATCATTAAATACATGAATGGACAAAAAATAATAAAATTTTGTTCCAAAAATATAACTTTGGATAGAAAAATTAAGCCATTTGATGCCAAAAAATTATCAATTGGTGGTTATTTTTCGCCTTTCCTAATATATATATAGTAGACTACCCATAATTCTTGAATTTGTCAAATGAAAAAATAACTTTTTTAAGTACTTTGACTAGTATTCTAATATTGAAATATGAAAATAGATCTGGTTCTGAAAAATAATTACACTAAAATATTAAAAAAATTCAATTAATCTTCCTTTTGTTTTTCCCCTCATTTTTTCTTTTATTTTCATTTTATTTCTTTCAATTCTTTTTCTTTTTCCGACCATCTTTTATTCTATTCTTGAAGGTGGTAATGGGGAACATAAGGGAGGGAGAGAGGATGGAGGGGAGGAAGAAGAGAGTGCGGACGAGGAAGATGCAAGAATTAAAAGAGAGAAAGAGGCGATTGATAAGGAAAGAAGAGGAAATGGGCAACATAGTGGAGAAAGATGTGGAGGAAGGGCTAGTGGTAGAAAGAGCATGGGTGGTGGTGGTGGTGGGAAACTGAAAAAAAAAAAAAATAGGCATTAAATATTTAAAGAGCTCAATTACAAAATTTCCACACTTTTTATATAATTGGGGGCAAAAATGATATTTATATTAAAGATATATTTAGTTTTTAGAATAACAAAATTTAGTTAAGGATATATTACGAAGATATCCTTTTAATTATAGAAACATTACAAATACACTACTTCTCAAATAATGATCATTTAATAAATTTATAATTTGACCATTTTTTAAAATTTTACATTGAAGCCAAAGTGAAAAATTCATGAATTCCATCCAGGATTTTTTAACAGAACATTCCTAGAGGGAAGGTTTTTATATTTTGGAAGAATGAGGGAAAGAGTAGCTCATTTAGTTATTTTAGAGGGGAGCTAAGTGTAATTTACTCTTAAAAAAATACTTGAACAAGTAGATGAAGTAAAATGTCAATGATGTTAAGATAATTTAAACAAATAGGTTCACAATTTTTCAAAATACCATAGATGAACTAATTTGAAATAGTAAAATATGAAACAATTCAAAATACTTAGTCTATCAACTAATTGTGTTCATGGAGTAAAGAAAGTCGTATAAAAATGTCAAATCATATTATTAAATTCATATAAATGTATTATATGATTTTCAGCACATTTCAAGGATCTCGAAATCATAAAATTCTATATAGATGAAATCCAAATGATCGAACACATGACAACATCATAACAATTGATTTTTTCCTTGTGGGATGGAGTTCCCAATTTCAACCTAAAAGGTTCTATTTTAGCAATTTTGATGCTTTGAAATGTGAAAACTAACTAAGAATGAGTGGGTTTCAATGCTAAACAGTTTGTAAAGAACTTGCTCAACAGTTTGTACTTGTCTGCATGTCCACAGAACCTTTCAAACAAATACCCTTGTATTCAGGGACAATACCTTGAGAAACTGATTAGTGAAAATATATGATTTGTACTACTTTTTTTTAAACTAGGGGGGGTACCATCATTTGGTTACCATAGATGCATATTTTCAGCCCAACAGGAAAAACTACAGTAAGAATGTCAGAAAAGTGAAGTTCAATTCCCTTGAAGCTATTTATGATTTCACTGCCAAGATTCAGTGTCATCACCGTATGGAAATACTGACTAGTGACTACGATAGGCATTCGTGTCAAGACCATTACAAGTTATAATCAACAGGGCTTCAAAATTGCCGAAAAAGAGCTTAACCCTCTGCAGAGGTATTGAGTATCGGGACGAATTCTCCATTGTATATGCATTAAGCAAATTCAATCCACAATCATACACCAACATCTGAGAACACAACTAACGTCTTCAAAATAATTTGTAATTGATGAAACATCACTGTTTAACCATTTTTTCAAATGTCTCTTAGCATGGAGCTACTATAACAGAATAAAAGTAAAGAATATGGAGTGTGTCTTATTGCATCTGTTAAAGACCAAGGCGGCAAATTGGATTTCTTTTGATGAGACTAAGATCCACCTGCAAAGCCGGAAAACAAGTCATGCAACTGAATATGGCTGTAAGAGCATAAACCTCAATAGTACGTGAGGCAGGAGTTCATTTTACCTTGTGGCCGAATAGATCTCTGATGTTGTCAATCCCATAAAGTATCATTGTTGGTCTGGTAAAGAAAGAGGAAGGAAAGAAATAAAGAGGAGGAGAGAAACAAACCAACAAAGTTAGTATTCAAATAGATGATGGAAGCCACAATTAAAAATGATAACACAAGAATTAGCAAAACGACCACAACAATAATAATTACAGACATAAACATTATTCACAAAGTAAATAATTGCGGTGATAAAAGTTTAGTCTACCTTTCAAGTGAAAGCCCCCATGCTATCACTTGAACATCTTCTGGAAGCCCCATAGGAAGCAGCATTTCAGGTCTAAACATGCCTGAGTTTCCAACTTCCACCCATTTCTGCAAACCTTCATGATAACTGATAAAAAGAAGATTTAATAAGCCACATTCCATGCTAAAAGCTTCAGCCCTGTTAGGTGACAGCTTTGAATTATTACCTGAAGATTTCCATGCTGGGTTCAGTATAAGGGTTGTACGCGGGCTTGAACTTAAGCTTGGACATTCCTGAGATCAAGAGATGGAAGGATAGTATCTGGCCAGTAGTAAATCTAGATAATCTTTTGAAAACAAGCTAAGCAATCATTATCTTAGCCAAATCTTCACTACAAAGGATTAGTTAGGGGAAGCAAACAAATGATAAAGCAAATCTCTTGAACTAATACAAGATGAAAACTAATATATTTACCTAGACGAGAGAAGAAGTCGTGAAGAACCCCGATCAAGTGTCCAAGAGTAAGCCCACGATCGCAAATTAAGCCTACATACCATAAGTAAGTCAGTTTTACGAAGCAGAGAAACCAGTACCATACCATTTGTCAGCAAAAGTAAAAACTTATCTACATAAAACCATACTTAATTTTACAACTATAACTGAACACATTTCAAATTGGACATTAAAGGAAATGTACCAGATGCAAACTTATCAATATGAGAACAATATAGAGGTTCCAATGTCCCAATGAGCCAAAAATGGAGGCACTCACATTAATTTATTACCAAGGGAAATAGCATTTCCAACAAACTTCCAACTTAGACAATGGTTTATTATATCCGCTTAGGCGACAAGCCTTCCCTCAATCAAGCATTTCCAAGCGGAAGGAGCGAACCTCATAACCACCAAAATAGAAATTTGTTTATGTTCAACTACTTTAGCTATCACCAAATTGTTCACTATATCAAACTAAATATAAGCTACTTGTGATACCCAAAGCACCATCTTTGTAGAGGTTATGTTTTCTGCCATCACTCTTTTTTCTCCTGTTTCACATCTTGCATCAAAGTGGACAGCATGACTAACAAGGTGTGCCTAATTGAAACATGGAAATATACATGCATCTCCATGGAGAAAGT
The DNA here is from genome assembly GCA_019321725.1 of Paulownia fortunei. Lineage (NCBI taxonomy): Eukaryota > Viridiplantae > Streptophyta > Magnoliopsida > Lamiales > Paulowniaceae > Paulownia > Paulownia fortunei. Next base: position 25,866,451 of record CM033106.1, on the reverse strand, counting down.
CAAGTACCTTCGATCTGGTGGAATTCTGCAAGATGAGTCCGATCTACAGCTTCATTTCTAAAAACACGGTCTATTGAATAGTATCTTTTTGGAGCGAAAGGTCCCTAGCCAAAAAATTGATTTTTAATAGAAACGTAAGCAAAGTAACTTACAAGAAAATGAGTATGCTACCAGGTCACAGCTGCACCATAGGCACGCCATCAGGGAATACTATGTATAGCACAGGGAAAAAAAAAGAAAGAAACAGCAGTGGCAATATATATAGTACTAACATTTTAAAAAGATTCTTACCACTTTATGAAAAAATTTCACCATATCTAGAATCAGGAAAAACTTATTAACGAAATCTGAAGTACAAAGTACACTAACTGAGAAGATGCTAACGAGGAAAGTTGAGGCTGGTAACGTATAAATTCTTTTTCACCTCATAGATAAAGTTTGATAAATGTTTAAAACATATTAATGTTATTCAAGATACAACCTTGCAGTAGCTATGTCCATTTAAAAGCCTAATATATAAATGCACGCAAATTGAAGTGAACAGGAAGCAGTAGGAGGAGAAAGAAACAAAAGGAATGGAAAGGTAAGATTTAAAATGAGGATTTAAAAAAAAAAGAGAAGTTATTGAACTACACCGACCTTAAACTAAAATAGCAATCCAATGCATCAGACCTGGCACTTGTACAAAACTAGCAGAAAGTGAACTAGGACACCATGCCAAGAAAAGCTAACCTGAGCAAGTGCATAAAGCATCCTGGAGGAAACAGCAGTGGTGTGAGTGCGCAGAAGATTCTTGTTTGCTTCCTCTCTCTTCCATTCATACCCATACCTAGCAGAAACAGAAAATTGGTTACTCACCTTCAAGCACAACACCAATTAAATGTATACAATATGCATTGCCTACCCCCTGGATCCATAACCGCCAGATTCATGGACTCTTTTAACTCGCTCAACATATTCTTCAGGCAGACTTCTTGTGGTTGAAGGCTCTGTGGTATATCAACCACAATAAGAAAACTGATGCATATTCAACACCAAGAACACAGATCCAAGATGAAATTCAAACAAACCTTTCAAAAAGAAAGTATCATGTGAATCACGAGCTGGGTGTTGTTGCGGCTGGAAAAGTGCGTCAAAGTTCCAGAAGCTGCAAATTCAAGCAAAAAACAGGCGAGAATTATTACCAGCTGCATGTTACTACCCAATAAAAGAAAGTCAAGCAAAGCGAAGATTCAAAAGGAGAGAAGGGAAGAAAGAAGAGAAAGAGGTGCTTCTCTTTTCCTTTTTGATTGTTAACTTTTGATAGAGAAAAACTGCAAGCAGAATCAGTGTCACTTAATCTGACGGACAATGTCAAAGTCTAATACTGCGTTGTCTGTTATCTACAAGAAAAATGCAAATGCAAATGCATTGTTTTCGAATAATGATGATAGCGAGGAAATACAAGCTTCAAGCATCTAAGATTAATTGTTTATTAAATAGGGAAAACATCATTCTTAAGACCAAATAACATGGCTTAAAGGTGTGGAACACTCTCATTTCCTGTTTCTCCTAGATGTTAAATCCTCGTATTTCAAACAGACAATAATATTCTCTTTCATTTTGTTTCTTGAGGTCATTATAAAATAGATTTAATGCCAAGTGTCAAAAGATGAATTAGGTAAATTATTATCTCTTGAAAAGACAGGTAAATTAGTTACATATAAAGCTTAACTAGGAGTTTGAGATTAGTATCAGAAGTACATCATCATCATCTACCTGCTTTCAACAAAGTTGTTTGTCGGCATCTCTTCAAACCTGCATGACATGAATGACAAATCAGCATTCATGGTTTAAGAGGATATTACATGAAAAAAGCTTCAACCACGCCTTACCCCATTTGAAGAAATATCATCTGAATTTGGCGCCTTACCTGCAAGAAAAAGAAATTAAATTGTAATCAGGCAAATACACGGACTTGATACAAATTAAACATCTATAGACAGCCTCATCGTCACAAATGGCAATATTAGGCAGCCAGCACATATTTTTACCATGAAAATATTCAGACATAAGTTTTGGTGAGTATTGTCCCCATAGTAGATGTATGTTTGAATGCAGACAATGTCTAAAGCACTTCCACCATATGCCATGAAAAGGTAGATAAGTTATATTGGACACAAAAGTCAATAGGTGCCTTGTTAGTTGCATGACTTTCCCCTTAACACTTTTTAAGGAAATACAAGACAGAAAAAATACTAAACAATAAAATATACTGAATATTTACTGAAGTAAAATGCATGTGACCTTAGTATATGATGTTTATCATTTTAACTTAAAAACATTCTTGCCAAACCTCCTATTTCACAATGTAATTAAAAGAATTTCCTTGGAGAAACACAAGCATTCTAGCATTATTTGATTTCATTTGCAGTCCCAAACTCGTAAATTTCAGTTATTTACCAACATAAATAGTGAACAGATTGCTAATATAAAAGTGAATGACCACGAGTCAATGAAATAATTATTACGGTCATGCCTTGAGTAATGGATGGGGACAGCCACATTCGGTTGGTTGGCCCTTTGCAAGGAAGTTATACTCTTTGAACTCAATCTCCTTCCAATCACCCCTTCAAAGAAAAACAGGAGAATAACCATCAGACAATAAAATCATGCATGGTATGTAATTGAATCATGATTTGATATAACAACTTCATTTCAACTCCTATTATCTCACTTTCAGGATATAGTAATGGGAAAAATAAGCAACAAAAACGAAATAGCAAGATAGTTCATATCCATAAGTAGGGATGGCAATAGGGCAAGGGCGAGTTTTGGGTGGTTTTGGCCAAACCAGACAACACCGCGCCAAGTCTTGGGCCAACCTGAGACCCTCCCCACTTGTTTGTCAACAAGAGACCTGCCTTGCCCTGAACCCAAATCAGATGGACTGGACCCACTAAACATGTTTTGTTATTTCAAAATAATCAAAGAGACCAAATTTTAAAATAAGATCTTTATAACCTTCAAAAACTATGATAAAATATTATAATTCTCAAAGTAGCAATTGTTTCACACTCAATGTGCACACTTCCCTATCCAATGATTATAGTAACAAATATATCTTGTATTTTTATGTGCTTATAGGAAATATATGACTATTTATAAAAAATTTGTTGTTATTTTGATTTATGTTCTGTATGTAAGTATCTATGTTAGATACACATAGTTTTCCATACATCCTCCATTTTTTACATGTGAGTTACATTTTACATACACATTTTGCATACATCCTCCATCCTACGATATGACTATGTACAGAGATTTAAATAAGAGTTAAAAAAAGTGAAAGTCTTGTATTTTTTATATTATTGTCCTTGGTTGAGAATTAGTGGTGTCACAATCATTTCTTTAAGTTAAGGTGGATAGTTTTGGATAAAAATGAAGCCTTACTTTAAGACGTCCAAAAAAGAAAATAATGGCAATAAATTGGGGCTAGACTCTAGAGGGAGTACATATATAGGCCCGTACATAAATTAACATCTGTATATACTTATTATATACATATTTTCATAAAATTATCCAGGACAAGGTTGGGGTCGGTTAGCCAAGATCCACAACTAACCCGCAACCTGTTACAGACCCAAACCTGCCCCGTGGATTGTATAGGACAGGTTTGGAGTGGGTTACTAGTTAGAAACATTCCATTGCCATCACCATAAGAAGCTTTTTGTCCAAATGATCACCTTATACAGCATTAATGAAAACTCGTAGCAAATCATTTCTTTATTTTTTTCCTTCAAGATATGGCTTCCACTGCAAAGCGTACCCTAAAGTCTCAGGAACAGTAGCCTCTGCAATCACAATTTAAACATATAGAGGAGCTTAACAATAACATTGACTTTGTTTTTCTATCAAGATGGTACAAGAATTACCATAAAGCCATATTACAGCACCATGGATTAAAATGTCACTGAAAACAGTAATCACAGAAAAGACAAATTTGAAGTGTACAACTCTACAGTGCTTAATCATTCTGTTTGCACATCATTGTTAGGAAACCCAAAAGAAAAAAAACAACCAAGTGGATTGATTACCTCTGCAGATTCTCCCGAGTTAAATCAGTAGCCACCTTTTTCCTCGTTGTAGTATACTTAGGACCTTTCTTTACCGTATAGCCTTTCCAAATCCTTGTATTAGCAAAAGGTTGCAAATCATAGAAGACACAAACTAACCCACATTTGGAAAGTGTGGCAGCTCAAGGAACATGAGAATTTAGATATAAAATAATTAAGAAAAAAATGAGTAAGAAACAAAAAAATTAAATGCAGATAATTACTGGGAGTTAATAAGCTTTCTTCTTTTGAGAGCATCAATATCCTGAGCGCTAACTGCCTGTTATTTAATAGTCATGTCAGTTGTACATTATACGATGGTCGTAAAAATGACACCAATTTGTTTGAGATTTTATGTCTCATGCATACTAAGCCAATATACATACAAGGAACATTGATAAGCTCCAATAGTGCTCTTTTTTCACACTAACGAAACTACAAGGACGCACACAAATACAGAACACAATCAGTCTGCATGCAGGAACCTCTTTAAAAACTCCGAACAGCATATCCAGCAGCGTTCCAGATCCAGTAAATATTACCTCTATTCTATTGATATTATTTCTATCAGGAAATAGATGAAAGAGAGAAACAAATGGATCACAAACATTGTTTCGTTGGCGATCTGCCACTTTGTATGAAAAATTCATGGAAAAAATTGAATGTTTTGCTAAGACTAGAAACTCTATCAAAGTGATCAATAATATATGATGCATACAGTTTGATATCACACAAGACTGTGGAATTATTATTCTCAAACTCTGTAAACAAGATCTATTTACTTCCTTGGAATAAAAATACTGCTTTCCAATTAAAACTATATGCACAAATCAACACTTGGGGAATTATGTCTGTGTTCTTAAGTAATACTGATCTGATTAAAACTTCATATATTTTATTTGATATTCTTCTATAATGCTTCACTTCATTTTGATAACCATCTTTAAAAAAAATTAACAATCTACTGTAAGTGGCAATGCAAACATACAAGTATATATCCAAGTAACAATCTCATAGTTGTGCATAAATGCATGCATATAAACACAAATACATCCATATACATATACGTAGTGAGAGGAAAAGAAGAAGAGCAGAGCATTAAAAAATTATTACACACCTCACCATTTTGAATCTGGATGAGCAAGTCTCTCACTCTATCATCAACATGTTGAACCTATATCAAATCATCAAAGTAAGAATAGTTATGCATGAGGATTACAATTTTTTTCAAATGTAAAATAAGCCCTGAAATCAACAAACTACACATCTATTTAAACAACAGGTAAACATAACCATCTGTGACATGAAGTATCTTTGGACCAAATCATAACTTAGCAACATAAGAAACCATATGTTCAGACGCCACATCAAATGATAAGTACATAAGGGTAAACAGAATAAATGCCCACTTTTCATGCCAAAAAAAGTTGAACGCATGTAAGGAGAACTCCATGAATCACTATTTAATTAAAACCCAAACATTCTCAAAAAGCTTAAACTTTTAATATAAGAAACTACTCAGGCAGCTATTCACTGCTCAGATAAATATGCCAGTGCAAACATTGGCAAACATTAAGTATATTGATAATTATGACAAAAACAACAGAAATAAAGGTGAAGATAGCTCATGAGCAGAAAACAAAATAAGGCCTACTATGGGTGAGAAAGAAAGACAAGTGAAAATTAGAAATGAAATTCCTTTGCCAATGTATGGCTAGATGTCAAAGAGGAATTCAACTTTGATTTATTTTAAATCACAGAGCCAACTCATTTAAAAACTTACAAACATTGTTTTCATGCCATTTTCATCTCATCATACAGATTAGGGAAGGAAAAGTAGCTCTCCTTCCAAAAGGGATGGAAAATTGACTGGAGACAATTTCCTTCCTTCCCTTTGAATTTTTTTCCCCTCCTATAGAGACGTACGCGGTCAACCTTTTCCTAAAATTGGTTTAGCAATGAACATCCTCATTAAATAATTTACTTTAAAATAAATATTTCCACCTTATTTTCACAATTTAGACAAAAGTTATGATGGATGTCTGTATAAATAAATGTGCAAATTCAGTTCAAAAGTAGGAAGAGAGTTTTTTTTCTAACTGGTTAGCATAATAACAAAACTATAGCACATTCACAGCTAATATTTTGTTCACTAGATTGAATAAGTATCAAAGGAAAGTTGAGTAAGACATTTTCTGTAAAGTAAGAGTATCTTTTCTCAGGTAGATATAGAAGAAACTTAAAAAGCTGGAAAATTCAAAAGAGGTATTCCAAGATATGTGCATATCTTCAGTGGAACAAGCATTCTACAGGACACTTTAACTAGATCAGATTTCAACTCTACAATAAATTTAAAAGCTAAGTTTTCAGTCAGCACTACCTTCCTTGATACTTCCGACTTTCCCATTTCTATCCATTTGTTTTTTATGGCCTGTGTGCAGCCTATTTTGTAAATTGAGGACTCCAACTTCTCCTGTGTTAAGAAAATCAAATTAACCAGCATGTCTTCCGAGTGCGAAAGAGCAGATAAATAGTAAATAAAACCCAGACATGATTCAGAAGGAAAGGAATAAACAATCGTAGAAATATGTTACAATGCAAAGTGATGTTTACTCCAAGGAAGCAGGTATCAATTGATGAATATCGTGAAGTTGGAAATTAGCTCAACTGTATAATAAGAAGTTTAAGTTTAAAATTTTAGATCTCAAAACCAAGTCCCAAATGGCACAGATAAACAAATAAAAGAACATTTGATAGTGTAAAAGCAATTAAAAGGTCATTAGTGCACTTTAATTTCAATTGGATATATAAGTAATGAATTAACAGCTACACAGATATATTCATACTTACATGCAATTTATTGCATTTTCTTTGGTCATTTGTTTATAGTAGATATGAAGAAGTATAAATGTTTTGCATGTGTTGTGTTTGATCTACGTCATATTTTTGTCCTTATTGTTGCACTATACTCGTATCATAATCATGCTTATGAAAATATCAATTGTTTAAAGCAAACAATAAGGCCTGTTTGGGGTAAGAATGAGTTTATAGACTGTAACTATAAGTCAAATGTATAAGTATTTTAATGAGATAGATATTGGAGAGTATAAAACATAGTTTTGAACCAATTTCATACTTAGGCTCACTTGTTATCAGGAATTGAAATATAAAAAATGATGTTTCTCAAAGAGTTGCGGCTGGTTAGGTTAAGTAGAGGAGTCTCTTATGAGTTCTGTGAAACCAAAAAATACATTAAAAGTCAGAAAAAATTCTCTCAGACATACCATGATGTATGAGAGCAGATACAGGGCTATAAAGAAACAATATCCACATGCATTGTGTATAGAAGAAATGAGAAACAATTCCACATACATTATATTCAACACCTTATTCAGGTTTGTGTTGATTCTGAGAATTTGTATAAAAATGTTAAGACAACAATATAAGAGAACTGAATTTAAATGGGATAGAAGTGTGCCCATCAAATAATAGTGTAGGATAGCCACATTAAATCCCATCTAACCATAAAAATAACAAGGTGGTTTCAATTGACTTTCATTATCCTTTCTGTGCGCTTAATCCAAATAAAGTATGCTCAAAAGAGTTAAGGTAGCGAAAACAAAAAAAGAACTCCAACAACCACCTTTCATGCCAGAAATACATCATAACCACTTGCAGAACTCTCTGCACCAAGAGATGGCACCAGGAGCCATTTCTGCATCGTATGCTGTCAACAGCCATCAATGGGTAATGACTTCAAACGGAAATGAAAACCAGGTAATAGAAAGCAATACTCTTTCCACTTAAATCACAAATCAATAATTTTCTCTCATTTTGGCTTAAACAGACAAAGAAATCTATTTAAAAGTGTGCACTAATTTGTAGTTTTGGGATCTCGGGGTCAGGTTCTGATAAAGGCAGCTGTTGAGTTATTGGAGAAAGTCAAACCCGTGGTTTCTCTGTGAATATAGCATCACTCAATGAGAAATTCCATTTCATAAGCAGAATAATAATTTATACCAAATATGCCTTGTTCAATTACCTGCAACTCTTCTCGTGTGATACCCTCTGGTGGTACAGCTAAAAAGAGTTGTACTTCAGGAGATCCACATTTAGCATACATGTCTCCCTCCTGGGTCAGCACCCATCTTTCCTTCTTGATATCCTGCACAATTTTAAAAAACGGAAACTTCATCAACAAAACCACATTGATTTGCAATGAGATCACCTTTTTTTCCCAGCACAAATCAAACTCCATACAAATGAGCTAAGATAATAACCTTAAGTTGATTGAAAACAGCGTAGTTAAACTGAAACAACTGGCCCTTACCCTAGGTTAACTATAATTCAGCTAAAATATTGATATATCACCCTCCCTCTTTCCGTTGGTTTATTGCTTCAAATTAAAATTCGTACTATACTTCAAAAACTCAGAACTGACTATCAAATGCTCTACAAGCCTAGCCATCCGTCCAACTGCATTTAAATTTTTACACCAAAAACAAATGAATATTTGCGGTAAGAGAATAATGCTGTAACTCAAGGAGCAAAACTGACCTGAGCGTCGACGAGACGAAAACCATTGAGGCTTTTGATGATGTTGACGATCTCATCATGGCTGATTCCTTTCTCCTCGGCGAAATTTCCAGAATCTGAAATCTCCTCGTTCTTTTCAAGGTATCCTAGCACGGCTTCTTCCACCATTTGATTCTCGACAAATCGGCGGCGGTGGCGGAATTGCAGATAGCAGCCGACGGGGTGAACGGGGAGTACTCTGGGAATTGTTTGAAATGTTAGGACTGCCTTCGGTTAATGTTTGGAAAATATATAGAAATATTCCGTGAAAATGAAAATTAGTTTTGATTTTCGAATAATTATAGATTTATATTAATAAATTTATATATGGAGAAAATAATAAGTTTGTCTTTATTTTCAAAATATGTGAAATTTGTTATCATGAAACCTTTCAAGTGGGTTGGCAAATCATGAATTTAGTGTTCTGCTGCTAATACAAATTTAATAATGATTATTAATTTATTTTTTTTGTATATTTCATTTTATGTTTAAAAGAGAGTGTGTGGGAGTAAATTATGAAGAAGAGGGAAAGAATGAAAGAAAAATCGACTGTATTAGAAATAATTTAGAAAAAAAAATGTGGATATTTTTGAGTATGTAGAGATAAAATAAACATAAAAGACAAATCCAAATTATTAATGTAGAAAATTAATTTGTTATCAAAAGGTGTAAAAAAAATGGAATTTTTATAATATATTTGGTTTAGGTTAAAAGTGATGGTATAAGAGGAGGTAGGATGAGTGGATGGATAAGAAAAAATTTACGGTTTATTTGGCATTATTTCCAGCATTTTAAGGAAAATATTTTAAAATAATGTATTTTTAACTGCTGATGTTATTTATTATAATTAGTGAGAAAATTTTTCAATTGTAAATATTTTATCAATATTATTTTATTGTGTTAATGAAAATATAATAGGATATATATTTATTTAATTAAAATAATAATTAATAAATATCATAGATAATGAAAATATATTTTTTCAAAATAATATTTGCCAAACACATTTTTCTTATAAAAGAAGATAATATTACCCAAAATGACTCCCCGAGCTGTAGAAAATTAAAATACGAAATACTTTCAAATCTCAATTTTGTTTCCACTCAAAGTTGAGCGAAAAAGTGGAAATATATAAGCTCAAAACACAAAATTTTAATTTTCTACCAACTTTGTCTTTACGTGAACGAACAAAATATAAAACTTAATCTTTCCTTCCCACCTTAATTTCATCATATCAAACCCAACAATAAAAATAAAAAAATAACTATTAAGCTCCATTTAGATTGACGATTTGAGTCAAGAATTTTAAAATTATAATAATAAATTCATTAAATTTATTTGAATAATCTCATGATATATAATGAATTTCAAATGTTTAAACTATCTAAATATAATTTTTGATTCACAATGTCAATTGAAATATTTTTTTTAAATCCTCCCCTCAAATCCAAATACAATTTTAGAAATTTACTTTTTTATACCAAAGAGATGTACTATACTTTGCCCAAAAGAGATGTACTATACTTTGCCCATCTAAAATAAGTTTCAATCTCCATTTGGACCAAACAAAACTCTAGTATCTCCATTTGGTGGTCTTTTTCAAGTTTGGTTGGCAAACCTTCTGCTTTGGTTAACTGCAACTGATTCGTTGATTGGCCATACATAAAAATTTGCAAGCTGTTTTATCATGAATGTGAATCACTGTGCTTGTTTTGCATGAAAAGTAGACTCCATTTAGTTTCCATTTGTATGTGGATGGCTGTTTGATCATCAGCATCTAGTTATAATGGGTGAATATTTTACTTGCTAGGGCCATGGATTCAATCAGTGGACAAACTGCAAGCATTTTAAGTACTTATCCCACCCACACCAACCAAGCAAGCCATCAATGCGGTATTGGGACCAAATTTGGGTCTTACTCTCAAAACACTTGCATTTTGCTACTGCAGAATCCACCTGAAGTCAACAATAGCGAGAATCAAAGCTCCCCCCCCCCCCCCCCCCCAACCCCCCAAGTTGGAATAGTAGTTTAGAAGAGCTTTGCCAGATGAGTCACGCTCAGCTATAAAACTATGCTTTCATTTTGGGTATGGAGGAGTCAAATATATACTCACAAATTGCAATTCCAAAACTTTGGACAATTGATTTGGACCAATAATCACCATATGTATAACCAGTCTCCAAAAAGAATACCTCCAAATTCCTGGTACAATCATTCTGATACATATGCTACAACTACAATTGGGAATGTCTTCACAATGCCTTGTGTCTATACTACCCAGTTCTCCGTGGGCCATTATATCCAACATGCTCAGCATGAAGTGCCATTCAAATCTTCACAGGAGGCCTGCAGTTGGAAAATGGTGCAAACAACTTCAAAACCAACAAACACATGCCACCTGACGAAAGATAGAGCAAACTGAATTCGCATTCAAAGGCAATGTTGGCATGAAAAATTAAATGCAAGAGCATATAATTGCGACAGAGAACTGGTAAAGGTACCAAACTATTGACCTATTTTTAATGTACCTATAAAGCATTACTCAGTCGACATATTTAACAGTTCAGCCAATCACGTAAGCAAGATACATACATTTACTTTCATCACATATTATTAGCCCTACTAAGAAACGAAGCATGCTGGAGCGACGTGGTAAGGTTAACAAGAAAACTCAATCATCTATTTTTGATTGTTTTCTCAGTAAGGTAATTTCTATAACCCAAAGAACCACATGTACAACATAAGAAGTTCTTATGAATCACAAAACAATGAACACAAATGAGATGAGAATACTCCTAACAACTGGTAGCTTATAAAGCCCCACGCCACTAGTGCGAACATATCATCAGGTAACATCATTCCCTACAGAACCAAATATTGCCTTGTGGTAAAGGAGCAGAATTTAGCCTCCATATTGCACATTCACCAAAATAAAAAAATTGATTGTGTAGAGAACCGCCTCGCTTTAGGAGTTCTAGTATAGCTTATGACAAATTGAAAACAAGCAAATAACAAGCTGCAAACATGTCACAAATGAACAGTCCCCTGAAATTCAGGGGCAACATTACAATTAAATCTGGAATCCTCAATGCATCCACAATAGCAAGAGAATCACCAAATTTAATGTTGAGGCACAAGGGGAACTCTCATATGTTCTCAACATCAAGGTTAGACTTGTAACAAGAAAACTATTAAGACAAGATCCAAAACAAAACAAAACCTGCTACTTCATAATTAAAAATTCAGGTAGATGGAAGGCGGGAATAAGCCCTTGAAACTCAAACATTATACGCCAACGCACATGGAAAACATCTGACAAAAACAGGAGAACATTTTAACTTGGTTTCTGTAGCTGTAAGCCAACAGCAACTAACCAAATCTAATATCTGATGTCAAAATAGATCATTTATGCAAACAAAGAGGCCAAGTGGTTAGGATACCAGCTTGCTTGAAGAGGGTAATTCACAGAAAATTTGCAATCAACTACACAAGAAAAATACAGCAGCAAAATTTCGAAACTAACCGCAGAACCAGCTAAATTAAAAAGGATCCTTACCTTAATAAACATTAAAATACAAAAGCAAGAAATGCTCAATCCCGTAGACCAAGCTCCAGCTCGAGCTCATCATCCTCCTCAAACAACTTCAGTAAACGAGCGTACTGCTCTTCACGCTTCTTCTTTTGCCAAAATTTGAAAAGGAAAAATGATAGCAGAGCAACTGCCACAAGTGCCAAACATATAAATGCTATCGTGGATCCCTTGCTGCCACCATGAGATTCTGTTTTTGTTCCATTTTTTGGAGTTGATGAATCATTAGAATAAGCTGCATGGAAAATTTAATATCCAAGAGGGAGTCAATGGATAAAAAGGGGCTAATCTTCTTCAACTGCTAGTAAGATAATGCCACAGCAGCTTTCGCTGAGGAAAAATACTTTAGGAGAAAATATTAATCTGAAACAGAATGACCCCTCTGTTGAAGCAAGTGACAAAAACTCAAGATGCAATAGTAATGCTTTAAGAATGAATGTTGTTACCACCACATCTACTAGATACTTATCAAGGCAACGCATTGTTTGAAAAATTCCCTCAGTAATATATCTCCCAAATAAAACACATTGGAAGCAAAAAGTCGACAAAGGGAGGACATGCAGACAAACAGAGCACTAAGCATTGATTTTTTATAAAATAAAAAACACCTAGACTCCTCAAGCCAATTTGATAAAGTTACATTGCATTGAGGGGGCGTTGATGATAATAAAACATAATAAAAAAAGGTGAATTTCTCATAGAAATATATTTGCCTCAATCGGCAGATGTTTTCTGAAACTCTCCATCTCAGAAGCAAGGACTTTAAAATATACACGTTTCAGTTCATGTTCTATAACCCACTTAAGTAACATAGCACTCAATTTAACACAAAGAAGGCAAGTTACAAAGAAAATATATTTCCTAAAATTACTAATGAAGGGAGAATTTTACTATAGAAAAGTAACGACTTTACTACATATTTAGGACATCTATTGATCCTAAGGTGGCAGGTAGTAAACAAGAAAGAGTTACGGGATCGGTGCCCCTAAGTTCATTCTGCTATCATGTTTAGAATGTCTGATCCATTAGTAAAATCATTCTCAAGGAAATCTCGACTACTTAAAAATACGGGATTTGTTATTCTTCCAACCCCCTATGAAAGCGGCCATTCCCAAGCACTGTAGGATGAACCTAATTTTGAAGATTAAAGCAGCCTCAAACACAGACAACGAAAACAAGGACAACCTTTGATTCTTCCATTCTCTATCTGTCTCTCTCCGTGCGCGCACGTGTGTGTCTCTCTCTCTTTTTGTCTCCCCCCCCCCCCCCCCAACCCCCTTTTTATGCTGCCACAACTTACTAACTAATTACAGCCCTCATCCAACGTAACACCATTACTAAACCTTTTTTACGACCAAGAACCAACCTCCATCTTTAATTTTGCTTCCCACACCACCTCACCTCTTGCGCTGACCCAGGTCCCTTCCCAACTTTATGCCACCATACATCTAGCCCCGTATCACCTTTCTCGCCTCCACCAGACCACCACACAGAAACCCTCACTTTTCCCATCACACAATGTTCGTAGGGTTGCCAACAGCCCTAATTTTACTGGGTTCTCATGTAATCTGAGCATTTTTTTGGGTAGTTTTTGTTGGATAGAACCACTTCAGATTGGATTTTGGGGTAAAACATAGAGTGTTTGCAGCTCTGATCTCGGGGTCGGGCAAATCTACACAAGGCCAAAGCCAAGAAAAGGTGAAAAATGAGAAATACAAATGCATTCCCTTAGTCCTAAATGCCTAATTCCCAGTCCTTTCTCTTAATCTCTCTTGTATCTCCCTTTGTTCCTAGTCTCTCAGCCTCTCACTTATGTCCTTCCATGAGTCTCACAGCCACTGTGGTAGCTATAAATAGGCACCATAGTCTTCCCTTAGTTTAAACTTCACCATCTCACATACATTGACCATTGGCTCCACCATTGTCTTCAACCATTGAGTCACCGACGAGATCCTCACCCTATTGCTTTCTCTGTTTCTCTAATCTAATTTTCTTCCTCTTCAACCACTGACAATTGCCTCTGCCACTGCCACCAACAACCACCAATGCTTCCACTCAAGGTATGTCATTTTTTGCTTAATCTTTGAAACAAAAAGCAAACAACCAGAAAGAATATAAAAGAGAATATGGAACCCCACATGAACTACCCAAAGCTTGATCCCTCTGTACCCTCAAGTAGGTTGGGGTAGCAGAATTGGTCTACCTGATTCCTTTGGTACCCAATCCAGACAGCCCAAACACTTGATCCAATCCCACACTACTGCTACCTCTTTCCCTACCAACTGTGCTATCATTTCTCTTATTCATAACAATCCCCACCCCTTTGCCACCTCATTGCCCTTCTTCAACCTACCATAACACCTATCAACAACCACACACTTCACCATTACAATTATCACCCAATCACAAGAACAAGAACAAGCGTATTTTAGCAAATCTTGACTTAATCTTGCATGCCAATATAAGGAAGGAATCAAGATTCTAAATTCCACTGTTTACTTCATTTTTTGAAATGGCAAAAGCGAGATATGTTTTGTCAATCTCATTCCAGCCTACCTGTAGTCTTTAGCTATGTTCATTCTATTCCTAAGTATATCAATTCCTGCATATCATTTGAAGAGATGGAAGAAAAAATGTGAAGATTCTGGTATGTCTCTAATGCTTAAACTCATCCCTAAAAAATTTCTACATTTTTCACAACAACCAAAAAGCTTCAACCTGCATCTAGCAGAACCAAGCTTTGACATATAGTAATGGCCAAATAGCAACTACTAGCTCCCAGTCAAGTCTTAACTAAAAATCCTACGGTTAAGCCACAAATTTCATGTCTCATTTCATATAATCCTTGTAAATCCCTTGTTAGGGCATCTATATTAGTTTACAAACTACAATTACCAATATCTATAATCTGTTTCTTGCGCTTGAATGTAAAGGTGGTCAAAGTGGAGAAAAAAGAAACAAATGACGCATAGGCTTCAAAATGGGTATGACTTTTTAGTTCTGCGGGGAAAGGACCGGAAGGAATTATTTAACTACGAAAAAATGCACGAAAATGAAGGGAAATAAATATAAAACAGAAAATTACATGTGATATAAGTATACAACTTACTAAGAATTTCCTACCTTCTCCTCCATTTATCCAATTTTGAACCTGTTTTTCCTTTGTTTCTCAACAAACCCAATGAAGCACAAAATAATCCTCAGCAACAAAAGGTTACTGCTGGAACTTTTCCATTTGTCTTATGCTTTTTCACTTTTAATTTCATTTGTCTCCAATCACTTTCTACACAATATTGAACAACAAAATTACATTTTGACAAATACTTGTTCATCTTCTTGCGTTAATTCCTTTCTTTCTTTACTCCTCCTCTTCCTTTCCTTTTTTTGGCAGAACATGAGATATTTCAATTTGAAGGGATCACATCAAATTATAATCCCCAAATTCACAATTTTAAAAAAAAAAATAACAGAACCTAATAAATTCAACTATTTCCGCCAACCCAAAATTCTCACAAAAAATAAAAATAAATTATAACCTAACAAATTTCATTTTCCCAAAAAGAGAAAAGTAAACAAAGACGACGAAATGATCATGCATGTAAAAATAAATGCAAGCATGTTATAAGCATAATATATTCCTGTAAAAGTAAAGAATCAAACGACGATCTAAGTCGAGAGAACCTGAAATGAAGAGCAGAGAAATTGAAGAAAATAAAGCCAAAAGACGCGATCCTCTCCCACTTGAGATCTCTCTCATTTCTCTTCCTCTCTCTGAAATTCTCTCTCCAAAACCTTTTTCGATGGTCTTTTCTTTCTGTGGAATTATCGACCCTTTTGTGAGTTTTCCATTTCTTTTCTTCTTAAAATAAAGGAATTGACTGAGCTGCCTGCGGATGTGGTAAATCAAACTATGATTACCTTCTAAGGATAAATTAGACAAAATATTGGTACTATTTTTTCTACCATATAAAATTAATAAAAAATAAAATCAATTCTTGTACAATCAAGACCAGATTTTCATTAATTTTAACATTTTTTTTCAAAATCTTATATATTCTTTTATATCATTTCTAAAAAAATATCGAGATTTTATTATGTAAACAGTTGTTTCTCACGTCACACTTCAAATCTCCAAACCAACGGCGTTACTATTGTAGTAAAGTTGAAGTTCTAATACTTTCAAGTTTTAGATTAGAATAATATTTTTCTAATAGTTGGCATTTAATTTTAAATTACAAAAAATTATTAATATTAATTATTAATTATTAATTACTGATTGATAGCATTATATAATTACATATCCAACCATTTGTCATCAAGCAAATCGCCCAACTGAAATTCCTATAATAAATTCGGATTTAAATGTTTTTTTTTTTTTGTTAATTCTCAGATTTATAATCAAAACCTGGAAAGGAATGACAATTAGAATCTTTGACTTATATTTTATATTTGAAATGTAAATTAAAAAAAAAAACAAACAAACAAAACTACCATATTCAGCTCTGAAAAAATTGTTCAATAAAAGAGTGCATAAATAGACTTGTATATGCAACATCTGGGTTCATTATGGGTTTTCCCAAGAGGCAAGAAAATCAAGCCATAAGAGTGGAGCGCCAACCACCTTATTGGCAAATCTCCTATGCAACTGAGATATAGCAAGAATTTCAGTAATAATGGTGTGCAAAATGTACTGCAAAAAATCACTTAGATTAACCATACTATGTAGGAACTGGGAAATACAGTATGGGATTGTCTAATACTTCTGAGCAAACAAACACAACTGCTCTCTTTCAGAAGATGATCTACAGAAGAAATTGCAAAGGCAAGTCTTCTGTCATCTAACATTCCTTTCTTCTTTTGCTTCGAGGGCGTCCACCTCCTCATTTGATAAGAGATCAACAATGGGTTCATATACGTCCCACTCTTTCCTCTTCCTGAAGGGAGATTAACAACAGACTTCCCTTTAATGGTGGTAGTGTTGTGATAAAATCAAGAAATGAAACGATATGTATTTTTGAGAATTAAAGTTAAGGAATTTGATTGCAATATGATTGACTAAATCTGAATCAAAATTTTTCTACTATAAACTCTTGCATCGTATGTATGCCTTTTCTGGAAGCAGGAACCAGCTGATGAGTTTATATTTGCTTAGAAGAACCACCAAACAAGGAACTGATTGCAGGACATCAACATGGATACCGTTGAAAGATATATGAGAGCCATATTTACAATGAAGAATGCAGTCCACAATATTAGGCATATTTAGAGCCTGGAGAAAATCTTTCCACCTTTATATATATATTTCCTCTTTAAGGACAAAATGTTAGCACTTACCGGATGACACTTGATTTATTGCCAAATAACTTGAATAAGTCCACAGCATTCCCACCAGTCTTGCTGAGAGAGAGAAGAGGAGGGAAGAAACAAAAGCAAGAGTTTGTAACTAAAATTAGGTGAAAAATTACACTGAAAGCTGCATAAATCAAATTCATTTTTTCACATAATGCTTGGGCTGTTCATTTTAAAAGTGAAAAGTTAAAAAGTTTTGAATTTAACAAGAAGAGACCTGGCTTGGATATGTTCAGGCCCTCTGCGCCCTTTCTTGTTTATTCTGCTTTCACGGGCTGAAGTCACATTTTGTACAGCAATCTAAAGCATGAAAGGCAAAAAGTTGTAAACTGACATGATTGATCACAAAATCGGCACAACAATAACATAAGGTACAAAGATATGATAAACATGTGTATCCCATAAAATCAACTCACCTCGTAAAGTTGTTCTCTAATTGCAATTGCAATGGCAGGCTGCAATGTCAATGCTGGATTAATATACATGCAGCAGAAGTGCTTATAATTCAAATTCAAGTGCAAATCATGTAACAGAAAACCACACAGTGTTATTACAAGTAAACTAGAAGCAGCCGCGCTAAATGCAATACACATTTAGATCATGGCCAGAACTGCATGCTCCATATAAGCAACTATATGTAGGCACATGCACATAGAGAGAGAGATTCAGAAAAAGAAAATGCCTCAGCTTTCATTTCATGCAGCCAAAAGTCCAGAAGTAGCATAACAAATTCCTCAGTCAACATTATACAAAAGGTGTGGGTGGTCTTAATCTCCAGGGAAAACATGAAGCGGTCTTAATAATAAAATTCGAATATACAGACACATGCAATTAACACTTATAAGGGAAAAAATAATAAAAAATAAACAAAAAAAATGAAACAAGAAACGTTTCTTTATAAATTTAAATTTTTAACAATAAGTTGACAACAAACTAAGTGTAGAATACTAATAATTCAGACCCATGATTGCAAGAAACAGAATTAATAATTAAAAGAGGTAGAACAGATATCATGTCATGTAAGTTTGCAATATCCAGTAAGGTAATGGTTACCAATTATGTAGGTGGTAGATACATTCGGTTCTATAGTCCCTGAATTCAGTTTCACCTGATAAAATGGGTAATAACTCCTCATCATGTAGATAGAAATTACCTTCAATTGATAAAGAAGTTCCAAGTCTATTGTATGGGGAGGGGTGGCAAGGTAAGTCTCTGACTTAAGTAGCGTCTATATTTTTGTGCTCTCTCTCAATGTAGCACTAAAATACTGTGAGGCATAATTATTGCTTATACTGTTGGCTACCATCTTGTCACCTTGGTGCTTGATATTAGTAAAACTATTCGTTATATTTGCACAATTTGACATAGATATGTATTTCATTTATGTCCGTAATGAAATATGAGAAAAATCCTTCATGCACTCCACTATCATTAAGCACCTGGCGCTCAAGCAAGTGGATTATCTGAGTGATTGGCTTATAGAGTCCAGGTCGTCTGGCAGCTATGAAGAATTAAATGGTGATGTGTACAGGGATTACCTAAAAATCCAAAAAAATAACCTCAACTTTTAATTTTTTCCTAGTATTCACGAGCATCAGGACTAGTGCTTACAACTTACACCTTTATTGATACACAGCTAGCATATTGGTCTTTGAAACATTAACACTATTTGCAGGTTGGTTTCGGGAAGAAGAAAAGAAAAGTTTGGATGGAACAAAATAACGTCAGTTATGCACAATATAATTCTCTTTCAATCAGCCAGAAGAAGAAACAAAATTATTAGAAAGGAGAGAAAGACAAGACCATGGCATTGAAACAGATAATTTTCTTAAAAAATGCACAAACCAAGTTCTAATGTTGCTGCCATGACCTTCCTATTATAGCACAGTGCAGATCTAAATTCAAAATCATATGGAAAATATCTAAAAGTAACTGACAACAAAATAAGACCATGCGGAAAGTGTGTGAAGATTTTCCATGTAAATAAATGCATACCGATCGTCATAGTATTGCAATATTTCCAAATAAAGGTTAATTGCAAGTGCTTACTCCAACTTCAGGATCTTCAATGCCCATGTCTTTGCAAAAATTTTTGGCAAATTCTTCAGGATCGCTCTCAAAGTTGTTCAAATCCTGAAATTTTTGTATTTACATTCTTACCAATGACTAAAGCAGCACATGCAAAATGAAAGATTGTTTCATATGAAATTCATAATTCTCAGCAAAAGATTCAAGAACAAATAATAGATCTTGGCTGGTCTTACCCATAGAAAATGGTCCTTAATAAGAGTATGGTTAACACGGAGATCAAGCTGGGTCAACAGAGAAAGAGAAAAACAAAAATCACCACCAATACTTTTTTGTTTTGTTAACCAAACAAAAATAGATGCATTATATTGGTGAAAAAGGAAATGATTGTAATGAGAAATCAGTGATGCCAAACCTTGATGGGAACAACCTTCTCGCCAGTATACATATCTTGCCCTTCATATGATCGAAATTCGGTTAGCTGTGTCTACAATATTTGCCATTTGAATCAACAGTCAGACATATATATGCAACAAAATATGCATCAGTGAATCTATAAGCCTTAAACACCAGGCCAACCATTGTAAACAAATCCCAACATGTCGATGGCTATTACTGAAAGGCCTCTGTCATTCTTCACAATTAAATATCTATTTTTGTCTCTAATCATCTGAGTTAGAAAAGGTCATGTTACTAAGAAAAGATCCGACAGTTCTTGTACAGCCTTTCGGACTCCAAGTGGAAACTTAATAGGTAATTTACATGCAGCAAATTATCCTTATAACTAGTTAAACCACATATACTTAAGAGAAATCTGTAGATGTACCTTGGGCCAGAGATTCTATCCTACATGGTAGGGATATAGCTAATAGTAATAGATATGCTACAAGCTTAAATGTTCTTAGCAAGGGTAAGGTTGATAATTACAATGAAGTTCATCGCTAGGCAAATAAGGAACAAAGAAGCAACTGATGAAATGACACACACTAATTTCTTAGTGTATCACAGAGGATGTCATTTACCCACAGCTCTTGTGATTAATCAAGATAAAGCATAAAAAATGATACAGTGAGTATAATGTGTTTCAGGAATGGGTAGATATACAATACCTGTATGGATTGGGCAATCTGTGTGACAAAAGCTGGAGGAAGCTTCAAGTCTTTGACTGTTCTTTTTGCAAACACCACCACTTCAGAATCAGGATCTACATTAACAAAAACACAAATTTAGCTCCCAGATTTCATAATATAAGCAGCCAACTACAGAAATTAGGAGAATTGAGAAACCTCTTATGCCGATTAATAGAGAGTATAAAAATGATTTGAACCTCCTCTATCACCCACACCAAAAGTTTAACCTAGTGATTAATGTTTCAACAACTAATTACAGTATGTCACAGGAAGGGTATCGGAGAAGGGGAGGCTACTCCCTTGCTGTATCGCCCTCTGGCAAAAATAGAAAGGAACAACTGAGTAAATCCTATTCAATAATTGATCTTCATTAAGATATGTATTTCTATTTTATCAACATGCGTTGAAGGAATTTCAAAACTTTAATATGTTAACTCTATGATCCTTACTGAGAAAAGTGAAGCATGAAGAATGACCAGTTAAAATTGAAATACTATCCAAGGGATAACATCAAGAATGACACAAGAAAATCAATATAATGGGAAAAACATAGAACGGTGCATAATATTTGTGGGTATAGAAGCATGGAAACCCTAAAAATTACCAGACGGATTCCAGATGAAAGCATCTCTAAATCTCTGCCCATCAATTTCAATGTCCAGGCGTATTGGAACAAGGTTGTCTGCAGTCGGGCTGTACATTAGCAATATGAATACCCTAAGTCAACTTTTCGTACATAGAAAGCAGAAATTCATGTGGATAAATATTTATATCACGAACGAGAGAGAGAGAGAGAGAGGCAGCCATTAATTTACATCCGGAACTTGACGGGGTTCTTGGCTGTGCCCCACGGCGAGTGTGATTTCATGCTTCCACTTCTCCTCGGCCGCCTCTCTTAATTTCTGTTGATGATTATTAAGTTCAATTAGGCACTCTGGACACTGACCCTTCAGCCTGAATTTTGAATTGATGTCATGTATTCCAAAATGCATCAGAGTTTTTATTAGAAATAACTAGCAACTTTGGTATGCGATGCCAAGTGAATAATAAAACCGCACATTAGATGAAACATGTTAAGGATAATTAAATAAATTCTATCTAAATGAATAAAAGTGCTAATGAGAGCATTATAGAATCAAGTACCTCTACCACTAGTGAGACAATTTAGGTAAGTTCTTAGTTTTATCATCCACTCGAATTGAAATAATTCTCTTTATTAAGCACAAATGACTAATATTACCGGGTGCATATGTATTTGGAAACACAAATCAAGCCATCATTTATCTTCATATATCTTGCTACGTTACATAAGGCCCCAAAGTCAAAACTGTGTTTGCATAACCCAACAAATTAAAAAAAGTGATTTAAAATAGGAAAGTTGAAGTCAATATAAAAACTCAGAGAGCGAAAAATTGCAAGACCAACCAGAAAATAATTAGATCCTTGTGCCCCAAGCTCAGATATCACATTTCTACAGGTAGAATCTGTGCGATTGTGGCTTATATACATTGCAATAATGGCAAACCATTCCGTTCCACATGAATTATTGTTGACTATTTCAAAGAAAAACTTATCCAGTATCCCAGACTTCTAGTCTCATCCCAGACGCCTACAGCCCCTGTTCCAACTCCCCAGCCCCTAGGAGCCCATCACAAATAGTGTAGGTGATTGGAAAAGGAGATAAACCTTATCAGAAAGAAGATTTTCCATGCAAGCATTTCACCACAATTTTGTAACTCTTCTCAGAACCAACTTAAAAGAACCTAAATTACTGAATGAAATCAATGCAACAAACTGCACATATCGTCCCAAGCCCTTTTCGAAATTCAATAAACAAAATATTTGCCAACATCAAACAAAAACTCCTTCATTCTAGTTATGAAAGCTCGTATCAGACTCTTGTACACAGTAATCAAGTGAAATGCCTAAAAAATAACAGATTAACAGTAATAAAAAGTCGCCTCAATAGAGTTTTGGATAATTTCAAGAAAATCAACTCTTCCCATCAAACAATAGCATAGCTTTCCCACCCTTTTCACCCCATTACACAATCGTCCTTCGAGTGAACAAACTTCAACAGCCCAGCTAACAAACCACCTAGAAATTCACAAATTTGTTAATAAAATTATGTTTAGCAACTCTCTCTCTTTTCTCACAAGAAACGAGAAACGAGAACCGAAAACCGACCACCAACCATACTTCAGTTTCCCAAACAGCCCAAACAAGTAATTTTACAAAGAAAACATCAAAAGGTTTATGGGTTACCTTTCGGCTCTTTAAAGTGGATCAAACTTCAACTGCAGTCGATTTGTGATTCTTCCGGGACTGGTTGAGCGGAGTGGTACTGTCTGGGAGAGGGAAAACTGAGACAATATGGATGCAAGAGAAGGAGAAATAGCAACTTCAAGATTCAAGAATAACAACTTTATTTAATTTTTAAATTAAAATTTAATATTTTAAAAATACTCTCTTAAGTTTACACTTTAACATAATAAAATATTATCTTATTAAACCCTTGTAATTGTATTTATTGTTATAGTATATTCTTAGGAATGTGAGAGGTGGTGGTAAAAAAAAAAATGAGGGACAAGAAGTTATACATGGCCTTAAACATGAGAACGAAAATTTATTTTTTTCAGTGATGTTTTTTAAAAGATAAATTTTGTGAAAATATGTTTTAGTTTATTATTATAGGTTTGATGTTATGTATCAGTACACGTTATGTTAATTAGGGGTGATTATAATTTTTAAAAAATCGCCCGAACCGTCCGAATCATTTCGTAGTGTACCGTTAATATTGATTTATCACAAAAATCGCGATTTAAAATACGAAACAAAAATAGCACCATTTTAACGGTGCAGTGGCGGTTTGGGAACTAAAAAAATAATAAAAAATTAAACCGTCTATTTATACCTTAAAAGAGTAATTTTATAATTAACTTATTATATAAATCTTTAATAATTAAGTTGATTATTATTTCTTCCAACTCACATCTCTAAATTTTAAAACTTAAAATAAAAAATAAGAGCAACAACCATTGATGAGTGAATTTTATAATTATTAATTGAGTACCATTTGCTTAACTTTTTGATTAGTTTTTGAGTGTTTATTTTACTTTTTATGTATTTAATTTGAAATATTGTAAGTAATATCAAAATGACAAAAAAATGGAAATAAATATAGAATTTAGTTAAAATTTTGAATAATCCGTTGTTTGATATTATTGAGGGCAGTGTTCGTTTTTCAATAATAACGTTTTGCTCCAATATCATTTTGATTTGTTTATTAAACCATTGAAAATCAAGAGATAGATATATAACTTTTATGTTTACCATGAAATACAGTTATTTCTATTGTAATAAGAAAAATTGAGTTAAACAGTTTACACTTGACTGAAAATTTGTGTATGATACATATTGATATTTTGGGCATAACTCACTCCATATATGTCATATTGAGTTTATGCATGAAGATATAGAAAGATAAGACATAGGGGTATAATTCATATGAGACACCAAAAGCCAATTTGGTCTCGAACATAATGAATAATCGGTTGAAAGAGGCCATTAGTACTGCAGAATCGGATCTTGTAGCGCCTAGGCACTGTAGGCACTGCATTGGACAGAACTAGGCGTTGTCGGGCCGACAAGTAAGGGTAAAATCATCAATTTGTCATCTTTAAGGCATCTTCCATCTGATTTTCAATAATTTAAAAGCCTTAAAGAGTAAAAAAAAATTATGGTATTATTTTCATATTCAAATGATTTTTGTATTAATGTCTTAATTTTTTAGAGTTTAATAATTTCTCTTATTGATAAAAATTCGTAAAACTATTCGCAACCGCTTAAAACCGCGTTTTATTTGACAAAATTATAATTTAAAATTATTTTCCAACAAAATCGCATATGATAATTCGATTTGAAATTATTAAAAAAATCAGCAAAATCACACAATGATCACTCTTAATATTAATGATGTCAAATTATGAAGTTAATTATGTATATTTAAAGCGCAAGGATTGTTGTCGGGTTATATAGTTGACAATAAAACATTTATATTTCTTAAATTCTCCACAAAAAGGTGAATTGTGAGAATCCTCGTCTAACTATGAGATGCTTTTGTTTAGTCTTTCTTGTGCCTATATCTTTCTACTATAAGACTTCTATCATCTTATGAAAGTTTAAAAAACTTGAAAGAATATCGATTTCAATAGTCGTTTGTGATTTATATTTAGTTGTCTTCAAATGTTGGACAATGTTAAATGAGTTAGATATTGTGCAATACTTGTTGTTTTCATTTATCTTGATTATACACGGTTGTTCTGACATCGGACCACTAAAGACAGTCATAATATAATGTATTGAGCAGACCTCGGGACATAACTCAAATGGTGGATCAATCAATATGTTACTCGCTTCCAGCTATAGGGTGGGGGTTCGAATTCTGATGGGAACCTGCGGCTGAATTTCGGTATGGAGCAATCACTGTGCTGCAAGTGGGATCTTACGATCAGAGTTTGGTATGGAGCAATTACTTTGGAGGCGGCTCTTGTGCGCAGAAATGTATAGTAATAGGGGAACCTGTGATCCAATTGAGTCATATTCCGTGATTTACCTCTCTGAGATGCCTGGGGTAAAGGGTTATGGAGATTCAGGATATAATCCAGCGCAAGTTAGAATACCTAAATTATAAAAAATAAATAAAAAATAAAAATATATATATATAATGTATCGAGGACAAAGTATTATGGAGTATTAGAACTAAAAATGTGAAGCTTTTGAATATATTTACAAGATTACCTAGTTGAAAGTTATTATTTTTATCCTAATAATTTACTATTTTCTTTGTCCGAATCTTATATATCCACTGTGAAGACAAGATTCATGAAGTACGCGAATTGAAAAAAATAAATTTTGAATATATTAATAAAATGATCTTAAAAGAGAGAGATTTCCTTAATACATAACTTATAGAATTTTATGTTGGTATCCTTCATACATTGCTTATTTTAGTTAAACATTTAAATTTTTAATTTTTTACTATTTGATTTAAGATAATAACTTATAATCTTTGAAGTTTATCTAAAAATTATTATTTCTTGCACTTGAAAGTGAATTGAATTTGATTCATTTGAAATAATAGGACAAGTTTCATGAGTTTAATTACCATTTATATATTTTACTTTCATTTCGAATCTTCTCTTCCAACTTATATTCTATTTCATTCACGCTAAATATATATAATACATATTAAATTTAAATTTTAAAAAATATTTTATACACTAGACATTTATGTATAAAATAAAATATGAAATAAAATATCAAATTAGAATAAAAATCTAAAATTAATGGAATTTTCGTCATTACTATTCTTATTTTTTCAGAAAAAAATATTATTTTATATTATTATTATTATTAACGTTTCAATTTTGAGGGGTAAAAATGTAAAATCGTGCAATAAACGATTTTCACGTTGCTTTCACAATTCAACCCTACCCTCCCTCTCCCCAGCCTCTATAAAAACGCAGTAAATTGTCAGTTGTGAGCAACTCAACTGTCAACTCTAAGCACATGACGTGAGTGTGATCTGCAAAGTGCAAAAGTTTGCGTCTCATTTTTTCTCTCTCTCTCTACATACATATATATATATATATATATATTGCTATATATATGATTTGATGATACTTCTCGATTGTTCGCAGCAGCTGATCCACCAGCAAAGGTGGAAGAAGAAGCGTCGGGAAGGAAATGGCGGCCAGTTCTTCGTCTTCCGACGCTGTTTCGATCCTCACTTCCAGTTCTTCATCTACCGACGCTGTTTCGCATCTCGCTTCCAGTTCTTCATCTTCCGACGCTGTTTCGCTCCTCGCTTCCGGTTCTTCATCTTCCGACGCTGTTTCGCTCCTCGCTTCCAGTTCTTCATCTTCCGACGCTGTTTCGCTCCTCTCCTCCAGTTCTTCATCTTCCGACGCTGTTTCGCTCCTCGCCTCCAGTTCTTCATCTTCCGACGCTGTTTCGCTCCTCGCCTCCAGTTCTTCATCTTCCGACGCTGTTTCGCTCCTCACTCCCTACACTATGGGCAGGTTTCGTCTCTCTCACAGGTTCGCCACTAGATTTTGACCTGCATATATATTTTTTCGACAAAATCATTGTCCTTTGATTACTGATTTGTGTTATTTGTAGAATTTATCTTGCGTGGTTGCGTACGCACACTTGTTATATTGTTTGTTTGATTTTCAGCACTTCATTCATTTCCTGCAATTATTTATTCGTTTTTTGCTGGTGTTCGCCTAGCCAATAGTTGATTGTATCTATCGTTTGGAATCGTGAATTAGTTGAGGAAAATTAACAAACAGGCTAAGAAAACATACTGAACTGGAGCAGATCTCGTATGAATTTCAAGTACTTTCTGAATATAACTGATTGTTGTTGAAAAAAATTAAAAAAAACTGAAATAGATGTATGAATTAATTTATATCTTACAGAACTAAATTCGTCCAAACGTTTCATTGGCACTTTCCTGTAAATCCATGATGCGAAGGAAAATGTTGTATTCCATGTTTCGCACTTAAATCAAAGGTCCAAAACGGCGTTAAAAAAATATTTTCTGAAGAATTACCTCATTCCAATTTTTATTTTGCATGGTGACTACAAATTTAGTTTTCTCTATTCTGTACCAACTGCAACCTTCTTATTTTCCTTCGCTTTTTTTTTTTTATATGAATGGTGGATGGTTTGATATGTTTGTTTCTGCTGATGGTACAGAGTTGTTTTAGCACCGATGACCAGAAACAGATCTTACTTCAATGTTCCACAGAAACATGTAGCAGCTTACTACTCTCAACGAACAACCAATGGCGGTCTTCTTATTTCTGAAGCCACTGGAGTATCAGACACCGCACAAGGGTATGCAGATGTCACTTTCTCTAGTTGTAATTATATTGTATCATTTTTCACTTGGTCAATTGTTAATAGAGCTTCATTCCTGTGATTGATGTTTAAGCTTATGGTTTTTGCATTCAATGAGTTATTTCTATGATACTGTCAAAAGTTGTGTTTAAAATGTGTTATAGGAGCCCAAATATTGATAATTCTTTAAATGCATACTTGTGTTTCAGGTTTCAGTCATTTCAAGTATATAGAAGTAATTCTGAACCTCTTCCTTTTTAGTTGTTTATTTCCCCTTAAAAATCTTATTTTCTTGTAATAATGTGGTAATGTCGACTGCATAGTTCATAAAATGTAACCTGAATGCTAAGAGCACAGTAAAAATTTAAAGGTATCTACATACACCCGGAATTTGGAAAAGGGAGCAAGTGGAGGCCTGGAAACCAGTTGTGCAGGCTGTTCATCAAAAGGGCGGCATCTTCTTTTGTCAACTTTGGCATGTGGGCCGCGTCTCTACTTACGGTATGTAACATCATCCTTTGTTAACAATTTTGAAACTTCTCCATATTGTGGTGTAATTCATTCATTCATTGCACAAACCAAATTGGTTTCTAAAACTCTTGCCATTGGTAACCTAGACTTTCATTTTTGTTCATGGAAGCAAGATTGGGGAGGGATTAGGAACACACAACATGTTGTCTAGCTTGTATAGCCGAAACCAATGCAAGCTAGACTCATTGAGTTCTCAGAAGATGTAAATTAAGAAAAATAGATATTTGTATCCAAGATTTGTAGTGAAAAATAAAGAATTTTTGATATGCTTTCTAAGGTTTTCCATTTGGTCCATTTTTCGACAACTACTCCAACTTGACATGTCGCAGGGAAATATATATATACACACACACAGATCTAAGTATTTGAATATTAGTGTTGAAGATGCATATGCTTCCCAAACACCATAAAAAAGTCAGGGCCGTTTTGGACAAGGTTAACTAATATAACCTGCAATTTTTTATAAGAATTGTTGGTTAATTTCTTGACTTGTCTACTTTGAACCAAGTTTAATTATCTTTCTATTATAATTGATATTCATCTTTTATTATAATATTATTAATTTATAAAATAATATCTTTAATATACAACTTAACATGTATATTTATATTGCAAATATCAATTGTAATAAAGGATTTTGATTGGGTGTGAGCGAATTTTCGTATTGACATTATGTTGACAATACCCCGCAAAACTGATGACTCTTGATGGTTTTGACATCACCAAGGCATCATGGACCTGAACCCTGATTATCTGTGACTTTCCATGATATAAAAAACAAGAAAGTGATAACTTAAACAAATTACTGCTTTGCTTGATGAATCAGTTTTAGTTAATACAGATCCCTGCATGCTTCTGCAATCTTTAAATTATAGTTAAATAAGCGAGTTTATTAGTACTTTAGAAATGGTTTTGGTTGCTGTTATATATAACTAAAGCATGTGTACAGGGTTAGACACAAATGAGTTCATGAAGTAACAAAAAGACCTCATGTTTAGTTGTTTCCGGTAGTTCACGTATTTATTCTTTTAGTTAAGATTACTTTTCATATATTGAAATACAAGAGCCCCAAAAGAGATCGACTTTTGCCGGTACCCTGTATTATTTTGTTGCTTATCATGGTTATCTTATTGAATAAATGCATAATCATTAGATAAATGAGGATAATGTAAAAATTGGACGTTATAAATTGAATAGTGATGAAAAACCTACTGCATTCTCTTTCCCTTTTATTATATTTCTAATTTTCTTAACTTTTTTAAAAGGATTTGAATTTACGAGAAGAATGTAGACTCCATTATTATATTCATCAAACAGTCTTGTTTTCTTATCAAAGGCACTACTTGTTTCCATGTAGAAAGGAACCTCAATAAAGTGATCAGTTACAAGAGGTGGAAGTTAGGTTGGAGTGTTTCGTACTATTCTCGAAGCCTTGGTTAGAAAACTAAATGTCTTGTTTTTCTTTTCCTTTTTCCCTTAAATTGTGAATCAGATCTTCAACCAAATGGCCAGGCTCCTATCTCCGGCACTAGTAAGGCGATTACCTCTCTTTTCAGAGGAGTACTCTGGCCCCGTCCAAGGCGGCTTAGGACAAATCAAATTCCAGAAATTGTCAATGATTTCAGATTGGCAGCTCGTAATGCAATGGAAGCAGGTTACTACCTGAATTCTAGTAATTTACTCAACTACTTGTACAATCTTTTTAAATACCTCATTTTTTTTTCCTCCACTTATTTTCATTATTTGGATTTTGATATCTGATCAAATTACATGACTCAATAGAGAGAAAAGTTAACTGGGTAATCTATATATATTCAAATTACCAACAAAAAATGTGAAGAAGACTACATATATTTAGATGAATAGATTAGGATTATATATTGATTTAGCTCATTCTCCATTACGTACTATCTCGGTTACAGGATTTGATGGGGTCGAGATCCACGGAGGAGATGGATACTTGATCGAGCAGTTTATGAAGGATCAAGTAAACGATAGAAGTGATGATGAGTATGGTGGGAACTTAGAAAACCGGTGCCGCTTTGCACTGGAAATAGTGGAAGCCGTGGCTAATGAAATAGGAGCTGATAGAGTTGGAATCAAACTAACTCCCTTTGAGCATTTGGTGGAGTGCATCGACTCAAAACCCGAGCTTCTTGCGATGTATATGGCCAATGCACTTAATAATCGCAACATTGTCTATCTTCACGTGACTCAGAGCAGACGGATGCTTAGATGGCAAACAGGGTCCGCACCTGCAATTAGCCTCTTGCCAATGAGAATAGCCTTCAAGAATACTTTCATTGTTACTGGTGGCTTTAACAAGATTCTGGGAAACAGAGCCATGGCTGAAAACTATGCAGACTTAGTTGGTTACGGACGCCTGTTCCTGGCTAACCCTGATTTGCCAAGGCGATTTCAGCTGGATGCCCCTCTCAACCAGTGTGACTATGGCTCGCTCTGCATTCACCACCCGGTTCGTGGTTACCTTGACTATCCATTCCTCAACGTTTAGAGTTTGGAGATATATCTTCTAAAGATTTGTCTTAATAGATTTGAGAGACGTTTCTTGAGCTAGCTAGCTATTCTTTCTTCTCCCCAACTTTTACTTGAAACAAATTGAAAGATCTGCTTTTTTCGGGGCAAAGGATATGCTGAAGTGAACTAGTTTCATTGTTGAGAAAACCTCGTATGGTTCTTGGATGACATCTCAACTGACATAAATAATACACATGGCCCTGCTTTATGCTCTAATCTCAAAAGAATTTTTTGCCTTGAAACAAGTTGCATGCAAATGGAATTTCATTTGGTGACAGACCAAGGTCATTTTCGCGGATACATCAAAACCCACAAAAAAATAAATGGGAATTCCATAAATTGCTTAGGCTTGTTTCAAATAAATGGCATTCTATATGTCCAAGTCTAAGTAAATGTGACGGGCAAGCATTATAATATGATTTATGATATAAAATCCTATTCGGAGTCCAAAACTTCCATCAAAATTTTGACCAATTATCTTGAATTATTAGATTTTTTTTCTTTTTATTTTTCAATCATATTATTTCACCTTATTACTAAATGATTTTTTTTTTTTGTTTTGCTTATCATAAATTCAAATAAGTACTACCTCCGCCCCAAATTAATATAGCTCCTCTCACTAGTCAATTTTTCTATTTTTTCTAGGCGTGGTTGCAAATAATCTAGTCATTTTTCAAGAAGCAATTATAATAAAATATTAGATAAATTGACAAAAATATTGAGATTTGAAAGGAATGTTAAAGTTATCAAAGAACTAATATGATAAATTAATCCCGAAACTAATGAGTTTTAACTATTCAGGCCAGTTCTTACTTTATCATCCCCTCTAATTGAAATGATTCTCTTTATTGACCATAAATGGTTAATATTAACTGCATATGTATTTGGAAACTCCCCCTAAATGGCTAATAATATCATATTCTAGTACACAGTAATCAAGTGATATGCCTATGGAAGAACAGATCAACAGTAATCAAGTGAAATGCCTATCGCCTCAACAGAGTTTTGGATAATTTCAAGAAAATCAACTCTTCACATCAAACAATAGCATATCTTTCCCACCCTTTTTACCCCATTATGCAATCGTCCTTCCAGCGAACAAAACTTCAACAGCCCACTCAACAAACCACCTAGGAATTCACAATTTTGTTAAGAATATTACGATTAGCAACTTTCCTCTCCTTTCTTACAATATACGAGAACCGAAAACCGAACACCAACTATAATTCAGTTTCCCATACAGCCCAAACCAACTAATTTTACAAGAAAACATCAAAAGGTTTATAGGTTACCTTTTCGGCTCTTTAAAATGGATTATGAACTGCAGTCGATTTGCTGATTTTTCCGAGTCTGGTTGAGCGGGACTGTATGGGAGTGGGAAAACTGAGGAGAGAATACCGAGGAAGGAGAAGGAGAAATAACTACTTCAATATTCAAGAAAAACAACTTTGTTTAAATTTTAATTCGAATTTAATATAAGAAAAATACTCTCTTAAGTTTACACTTGAGAAATTGTAAAGAATTTTATTACTTGCTAATATTTCAAACAATAAAATATTGGTATATTAAACCTTCTAATTGTATTTTTTTTTTTTTTTTTTTTTGATAACCCAAATTCCTAACTTGCGCCAGACTAATTCTGGATCTCCTAGACACATGTCCCTAGCACCTAGAAGGGGGTAAATCGCGGGATATGCCTCAACCAACACCCAGGTTCCCAACAAGAACTGTACACTTCTGCGCACAAGGAGCTCAACCCACAGTGATCGCTCGAAACCCACAGTGATCGCTCGAAACACCTCAGTCGCAGGGTCCCACTGACAGCCCAGTGATTGCTTCATACTGAAATGAATCCGCAGGTTCCCACCAGGATTCGAACCCCCACCCTGCCGCTGGAAGCAAGTTCAAGTCAATTGTTCCGCCAGTTGAGCTGTGCCCCGGGGGACTTCTAATTGTATTTATTATTATAGTATATACTTGTCAATGTGAGAGGAGGTGATAAAAAAAGACGGACAAGCAGTGATACATAGCCCTAAACATGTGACTTCCTTTAAAAAAGTTTTAGGATCCATTTGGTTGTATTCTTGAAAATGCTTTTTCAAAAAAAAAAAAAAAAATACCCTTGAAAAAGTGTTGAAGAGATTCCTTCAATTTCGTTTAACAATGAATATTTGTTTGATGTGTTGTTTTCTAAAAGATGAATTTTGTGATAATGTGTTTGATTTTATTTTATTTTTTAAAAATAATGTAATGTGTGATTTTAAGTGGGGTGGAGGTTATGTTAGTAGCGTCAAATTATGAAGTTGGTTATGTATATTTAAAGCATATGGAATAATGTTGGACTTAGATATTAGATACTAAGATTGATATGGCATAAATCTGGACGAGGAAATTGGACTATCACAATAATTGAACTTATTTTTTTGTTTAGGAGATGATAGTCTGGTGGGGTTGACCTGAGGAGGTTTGAGTCGGGCTGTATAATTTTGAGCATGACCTAGTTAGTCCATTGATAGGTTAGTCTGAGTTGAACGGGTAAAGTTGAGGTTGAACTCATTTACCTGGATTAGACTTTATACATTTTTGTTTCAATTCTTATTCATGTAGCTAACTAGAGTCCTAAAACAACTCCACTTAGGGGAGAGCATCATACCAAATTTGAGTTACCTATCAGGGCGTGTACTTGACTTATCTTGATTATCTCTTAATAGAAAGTGGAATCCTTCCTTTACTCTATTACCTCACTATCTTATTTATTATACAAGATTTCATCGAAGATATATATTAGATTATGCATTTTACATTCAAATATTTGATATTTTTTATTATCCTCTCCATACTTTTCTTTGATTTAAGTATTTTCGTTAAACAATCTAAGACCCGTTATTTTGTAGTAGTTATATGTGTAAATTTTGGTACCCATCAAAAAAATCAAAATTTAAAAAGAATGAATTATGGAGATCCCATAAATTTTTCCGATCCAAATGAGAGAGATGTGAAATGCCGGAAAGCCTCTTCTCACTGTGAAATGCCTCTGGTTAGTCTTTCCTACACCCTTTTCTTGTCTTTTTAGAATTAGTTTGAACTAAAGGTACGAGAAGGTGGCTATCTCCTTATGAAAGTCCAAGAACTTATAGCTTTGTTAGATGTAGTTTTGATTATTTATGTCTAAGTGATAGATAAAGATTCAAGTTAGACATTGAGACACCAAAGGTCGTCCCAATATTATATATCTAGCTTGACTCACCACGAATTATTATGAAGTATGAAAACTAAAAGATAAAAAGTTTTGATTATCTTTACAAAATTATCTTAAAAAAATAGTGATTAAAAGTTACTATTTTTATCCCAATAATTTATTATTTATTCCATCCCAATATTATATATCCACTTTGACTAATTGAAAAAGTGAAAATTTTGAATATATTTATAAAATTGTCTTTAAAAGTAGTGATTGAAATTAATAATGTCACTTAAAGAATTCAAGAGAGAAGATATTTATGAGAAAAGAATTTTATTTTAAAAATTAATACCTTATTATTAGATATTTTAAAAATGATAAAAGAGATAAATTTTGGGACTTATAGAGTACATTCTATATATATATATATGAAAGAGAACGAGTGAAAAGAAAGGAGGTTGATATATGGGAAAATGAACTTTTTAAAATAATGATTTGAAATTTTTAAGGTCATAAAAAATTTAGTGTGAAAAGATACAAATTCATTTTCTGACCCTTCAAATTTATCATCCAAAATTTATAACTTAGGTTTTGTTTGCAGTAGTTCAATTTCAATTTCAGTAGTTTTAGTAATTTTAAGAAATGAAACCAAACATTCATCCAAAATCATTTTTATTTTTTCCAAAATATTATAAAAAAAAGTCCTAATCATATTATTATACATATATACATTTATATTTTTATACGTTTTATATATATTCAAAATCATATTATCAATAAAATATATATACTTACATTATCCAATTACTATATTAATATAAAATAATATATAATGATATAAAATAATAATGTGACACCATTGTTCAAATTAACCAAACAAAACATAGTATCTACGTAACATTTACAATATAATTTCATATTTAACCTTATAAATTTTCTATCTAAAAATAATTATCCAAACATATTTTCAATCTTACACGAAAATCAATAAAACTCTTCTAAAATTACTAAAAATAAAAATTCTCCCTTAAAAAAAACAAAACAAAACATCCCCTTATTATTTGGCGTAAGAGGGAAAGGTTTCCTTCATACATAACTTACAGAATTTTATGTTGGTTTCCTTGATACATAGCTTATTTTAGTCAATAAACATTTGAATATTTATTTTTTACTATTGATTTCACATAATAACTTTAATCTTTGAAGTTTAATCGAATCTTAATTTGATACTATAAATTATAGTTTTATACACTTAGAAGTAAATTGAATTTGATACACTTGAAATAATGCGAGTAGTCTTTTGAGTTTAAATATATTTCAATTTATAAATATATGAAACATTTTATTAATTGGTCTGTATTTATTAAGTGAAGTTGAATTACGAAATAAAACATCAAATTAAAATAAAAGATCCGAAATTACTTGTGTCATCGTTGTCATTATTATTCTCATTTTTTAACAAAATTTATTATTATTATTATTATTATTATAATTATTATAAATGCTTCAATTTCCAGGGGTATAAAAGTAAAATCGTGGAATAACCGATTTTCACGTTGCTTCTCCTTTCCCTCTCCCAGCCTCTTCAAAAATCCAATAAATTGTCAGTTATCAGCAACTCAACACTCAGCTCCAAGCACATGAGGTGAGTGCGACTCGCAGAAGTTTGCCTCTCCTTCTCTCTCTCTCTACATGTGTGTGTATATATATTGCTAATATGGTTTGATGATGCTTCCCGTTCTCCGCAGCTGTGGAAGAAGAAGCGTCTGGAAATGGCGGCCAATTCGTCATCTTCCGACGCCATTCGGCTCCTCACTCCCTACAAAATGGGCAGGTTTCATCTCTCTCACAGGTTAGCCCCTAGATTTTAACCTATACGTACATTTTTTTGAAGTTTTTGTTGTCATTTGATAAGTACCGATGAATATTATTTGAAGAATTTATCTTACGTGGTTGCGTACGTACACTTGTTTTATTTTTCGTTTTGATTTTCAGCACTTCATTTATTTCCTGCCGTTCTTTGCTTCGGAATTTGCTGGTGATCACTTAGCTAGTAGTTGGTTATATCTATAGTTTGGAATCATGAGGGAAACAAGTAGGCAAAGGAAAATACTGAAAAATGGAGTAGATCTCAGCACAAATATGTTAGAATTTCCTAGTACTTTCTGAGTATAATTGATTGTTGTGAAAAACCAGCGAATTAGATTTATGAATTAATTTATATCTTTCAGAATTAAATTTGTACGAACATTTCATTGGCACTTTCCTGTACATCCATGTGAAGGAAAATGTTGTATGCCATGTTTCTTACTTATATTAAAGGTCCAGACGGCGTTAAAGAAATATTTCTGAAGAGTTACCTCATTCTAATTTTTATTTTGCGTCGTGACCACCAATAGTTTTCTATTTTTTATTTTTCTCCATTCTGTACTAACTGCAACCTTCTTAATTTTCATTCACTTTTTTCCCCTTTTTTGTTTCCATGAATCATGGTTGGTGTGATTTGTTTGTTTCTTCTAATGGTACAGAGTTGTTTTAGCACCGATGACCAGTAACAGATCTTTCCACACTATTCCACAGCCACATGCAGCAGTGTACTACTCTCAACGAGCAACCAATGGCGGTCTTCTTATTACTGAAGCCATTGGAGTATCAGACACCGCACAAGGGTATGCAGATGTCACTTTCTCTAGTTATAATTATTTTATCTCTTTTCATTACCATCTTTCTCTTGGTCAGTTGTGAATAGAGCTTCATTCATATGATTGATGTTTAATTATAGTTTATCAATCAGATGAGTTGTTTCTATGATAGTGTCAAAATTTGTGGTTAAAATGTGTTAAAGGAGCCCAAATACTATAGTTTTTAATTTGTTTCTGTTTTTAAAGATATGATGCATACTTTTGTTGTAGGTTTGAGTCGTATCAAATATATAAAATTAATTTTGAACCTCTTCCTTCTTAGTTGTTTATTTGCCCTTAAGAACTTTATTTTCTCTTATTAATGTGGTATGTCAACTACATACTTCATAAAATGAATGTTAAGAGCACAGTAAAATTTTAGAGGTAGATACATACACCCGGAATTGGGAAAAAGGAGCAAGTGGAGGCATGGAAACCAATTGTGGAGGCTGTTCACCATAAGGGCGGCATCATCTTTTGCCAACTTTGGCATGTGGGCCGCGTCTCTAATTACCGTATGTAACATCATCTTTTGTTAACATTTTTGAAACTTCTCCACACTATGGTAAAATTCATTCGTTGCACATTCCAAATTGGTTTCTAAAACTCTTGCCAAGCATTGGTCGCCTAAACTTTCATTTTTGTTCGTGGAAGTAAAGCTTGGGGAGGTATTAGGGACACACAGCATGTTGTCTAGTATTGCCGAAACCAATGCAAGCTACTCATTGGGTTCTCAGAAGATGTAAATTAAGGGGAAAAAATAACAACCAAAATTTGTATTGAAAAATAAACAATTATTGATTTGCTTTCTGAAGTTCTCCATTTTGTCCATTGTTTGACAAGTACTCCAATTTGACATGGTATATTTTAATGCACACTCAAACACACACACACACATTTGCATATTAGTGTTGAAGATACCTGCTTCCCAAATGACATAAAAGAGTCATTGGGCCATTTTGGACAAGGTTAACTAATATAACCTACAACTGTTGATTTCTCAACATTTTTCAATTTTGATAAGAATTGTTGATTTCTTGACTTCTCTACTTGAAACCACATTCAATGAGATGTGTGTGATTTTTCGTAGTGACATTATGCTGACAATGTTGCATATTAGTAAGTAAATGCAGTTGAAGAATTGTAATGCTCTTAAAAACCGATGACTCTTGATGGCTTTGACATAAACCAAGGCATCAAGTACCTGGACCCTGATTAACTGTAAATTTCCGTGATGTAAAGAACAAGAAAATGATAGCCTTAACAAATTACTGGTTTGCTTGATGAATCAGTTTTAGTTAATACAGATCTCTGCAAGTTTTAAATTTAGTTGCATAGGTGAATTTTGTCATACTCTAGAAATGGATTTGGTTGCTGCCATTTATGACTAACGCTTGTGTACAGGGTTAGACACAAATGTCTTCATCAAGTAACAAAAAGACCTCATGTTTAGTTGTTTCCAATAGTTCACGTATTTATGCTGCTACTTGTGATTACTTGTCATCTTGAATTGCAAGAGCCACAAAAGAGATTGACTTTTCCGGGTATCCCTTAACATTTTCTTGCTTATCATGGCTATCTTTTTGAATAAATCCATAATCATTACACATATTAGGATAATGTGAAAAATTGGGCCTTATGCATGGGACAGTGAAAATACCTACTTGTGTGCATTCTACTTTTCCTTCATATATTATCTTTGTTATTCTCATAATGTTTTAGATTGCATTTGAATAGAGGGATTTGAATTTGAGGGAAGAATTTAGAGCTCACTCCAACATTATATTCTTGAAACAGTCATGTTTTCTCTTGATTTCTCATCGAACGCACTGATTGTTTGCATGTAAAAGAGAACCTCAATAAAGTGAGAAGACTGACACTTACGCTTGTAAGAATCAGTTACAAAAGGTGGAAGTTAGGTTGGAGTGTTGCGTTTTTGCTATTCTGGAAGCCTTGGTTAGAAAACTAAACGTCTTCCTGCCTCATACACTGATAAGGGGATTTCTCCTAGTGAAGGAGTATTCTTGCCCCGTCCTAGGCGGCTTAAGACAGATGAAATCCCAGGAATTGTCAATGTTTTCAGGTTGGCTGCTCGTTATGCAATTGAAGCAGGTAACTACCTGAATTCTAGTAATTTAATCAAATACTTTGTACGAGCTGTTTAAGTACCTCGAAGAAGATTCTAAGAAAGAGAACAATATATTATATAGATGAGTAGATTCAGGATCCTCTGACGCAATTTGATATTACATCTTACATTTCACTGATTCTCGCCACGTGTATAGTGTAGCATCGTTTTATACTTTATTGGTGAAATACAATACGAGACTGAGGATCCGGATTGGAATAGTTATAGGTTGTTACTGATTTAGCTCAAGTTCCACCCTCTCCGTCACAGGATTTGATGGGGTTGAGATCTATGGAGCAAGTGGATACTTGATTGACCAGTTTATGAAGGATCAAGTAAATGATAGAACTGATGAGTATGGTGGGAGCTTAGAAAACCGGTGCCACTTTGCACTGGAAATAATGGAAGTCGTGGTTAATGAAATAGGAGCTGATAGAGTTGGAATGAGACTCTCTCCCTTTGATCCTTCCACTGATAGTATCAACTCAAACCCTCAACTTCTTGGCCTTTATATGGCCAATGCACTTAATAAGTTCAACATTGTCTATCTTCACATGGTCAGAGGTGCAGCTAACTTCCTTCCAATGAGAAAAGCCTTCAAGAATACTTTCATTGCTGCTGGTGGCTTTGACAAGAGTCATGGAAACAGAGTTATAGCAGGCAATTATGCAGACTTAGTTGCTTTCGGATGCCTGTTCCTGGCTAATCTGCCAAGGCGATTTGAGCTGGATGCCCCTATTAACAAGTATAACTATGGTACATTCTATTCTCACAACCCGGATCTTGGTTACACTGACTATCCATTCCTCGACGCTTAGAGTTTGGATTTCTGATACCTTTTAAGACGGTTTACTTGAGCTCTATATACATGTTAGTCCTTAGATTTGAGAAACGTTTATTCTTTACAACATTTCCTTGAAACAATGAAAGATTAGCTTGCTGAAACTATGAGCCCAAAAAATTTGTTGCACAGCAGGCTTTAAGACCTCTAACCATCAGTCAGTCGATATAAAATGTCTTCCTCGAAAATAAAATCAAATGCTTGTTTGTTTTTTTTTTAAAAATCACATTAACTATTTTTGAAATAAAATCGGACACATTTTTTTTTTCAAACATTCTCATGTGTAACTCCTAAAATGTATTTTCCTAACACATATGCTCCCCAAACAATCCAAAATGATAGTTTTCCTACTCTCACTCTAAATTGTGTGCCTATTTGATTTAAGATGTTAAAATTTTGACCCAAGGCAAAATATCAGATTAGGCGGATTGAGAATTAATTAATGCTTCTTTCATTTAAAATAAGACATTCAAAAAGTTGTGCAGGACATTAAACTAGAGATACTGAGAGTTAAGACATTTCTTTATTTCCATATGATACGTGATGGCTTACGTAATTGCTTACGAGAAATACTTTTTTGTCGTTGTGTTTAAATTTTCCTCAATGGCCAAAAGTGGGAGATTTCTGTATTCATTGATTAATTATTGTTTTTAGTACAAATTTAATTTTATAATCTTTCCTTTTTTTTTTTGGTAAATAATTGATCAGTTGCTTTCCACATGGGATTTCATGTGGTTCGCCTTGATTCGTATCCTGCTTAAATATTTCTTTTTTCATATTTTATATTACTTTAAATAAATTGAAAGTTAGTGGTATTATATTACTAATTTAAGTTAGAATATAATTATTTTAAAAAATATAGGGGACGTTTTGTAAAAATTAAGAACAACAAATTTAAAACATTTTTCTTCAATTTTGCATTAACATTTTAGTATTTATATTTAGAGACAATAACGCAATCTGTTTTTTTATTTTTTTTTTGGTTGGTGGGGGGTTGTTGTTGGGGGAAGAAAAAGGAGTGTAAAGCGGACATAAATGTCTTTATTATGCTTAAATGAAAAAAATGAAAACCAACTGTTGTATTAATTCAATACAAATAAATGACTTGAAGTTGAGGTCTAAAGTGGCCAAACTTTCATCAAATTTTGACTAATCACCTTGAACTTAGATTTTTTTTTTCTCTCTCTCTCTCCTCCATCTTTTTCTTTTTCAATCATATTATTTCATCTTATTACTACATGATTTTTTTTCTTTTAATTACCATAAATCCAAATAAGTACTACCTCCGACCCAAATTAGTAGTTCCTTTCACCAGTCAATTTTTCTATTTTTTAGGTGTAATTGCATATGCTCTAGTCATCTATTTAAGAAGTAATTGAATAACATTAAACAACATATGAATATTAAGATTTAAAAATTTAAAAATGGTAAAATTACCAAAAAAGTTAATATGACAAATTAGTTAAAAAAATTAATAAGTTTAACTCTATAGCAAACGGAATAATTACTTTGATAAAGCATAATGAAATAATTAAAAGAATTGATATTGTAGAAGATACTTTATTAGTAAATTGAATATCTTATTATAATTTAAAAATGTAAGCACATGCACACAAAACGCCACTAGTATTAAGAATATGGGATAGTTGCATGTTTTCTATACATTATTAAAAATAAAAAATTGATTTTTTTAAAAAAATAGTATAATAATAATAGTAAAGAGAATGACGTACCAGATATGGCATTCATGCACAGTGTCCAGGGATGTATGTAGACAGAAATGGTGACCACATTTGCAATTTGCTCTTGCTTTTGACTTATCAAGACACACACCAAAAAGAATATATATAGAGAAAAAATGGCGACCACATTTGCAGTCAGTTCTCCTATCAAGATTGTTCCTCTTTTTACAACATACAAAATACACAACAAGGCAAGATTTTGCCCCAGAATCAGAGTCATGGCAGTTCATAATAGTAGTGGCAGTGATAGTGGCCCCTCTTCTGAAGGTCTCATTCCTCTGCTCACTCCCTACAAAATGGGGGACTTTGATCTCTCACACAGGTTCGTGTTTTGGGTTCTCTTTTCTTTTCTTATTTTTTTGTTTGGTTGGGGGAGGGGTGAGGGGGTGAGAGGGTGGGTTTTTTACAGATTTTTTTCGTGTTCTTTCCTTTTATTTTGTGGGGTTTGTGGGGTTTTGCATCAGCCTCTGCCACTGGTGTGGAAAGTACGAATTTCACAGAAAAATGTTGAGAAATACTAGAATGTGCTTGTTTTTAGAAGTATTGTTCTACTTGCTACGTTCTTGGTTTGATTGAGAAACTAATTAATTGGGCACAATGTTATTTGGGTTGAGGTTTGAGCATCTCGTTGACAATACTTATTAATCGTTGTGATTGTGATTTTGATCACATGGAGGATTTTTTTTTTTTTTTCCAATTACCTCTTTGATTTGGTGAGATCACAAACTTTCTTTAAAGTTTCAAGACAAAGAAGAGAAGGGCCTGTGAATGTTTAGGACATTGTTGTGTTTCTGAAGCATAGTT
The DNA here is from genome assembly GCA_019321725.1 of Paulownia fortunei. Lineage (NCBI taxonomy): Eukaryota > Viridiplantae > Streptophyta > Magnoliopsida > Lamiales > Paulowniaceae > Paulownia > Paulownia fortunei. The sequence goes on along the minus strand of CM033106.1, from coordinate 25,824,330 downwards.
TTCAATATTTGCACAGAATTGTTTTAGCACCATTAACCCGAAGCCGGTCGTACAGCAACGTTCCACAGCCTCATGCGGCAGTGTATTATTCTCAGCGAGCAACCAAAGGTGGTCTTCTCATTGCTGAAGCAACTGGTGTATCGGACACTGCACAAGGGTATGGACATCACATCTTTTTTCAGTTTTTCTAAGCTAAATGATGATAATTCATTAGTATCTTCCATCAACTCGTATGCAAAAGGAAAAAAATTCAATATCGTCTATCAACCTTTTAATTCTATGGTGATCATCCCTGAGTGGAGAGGGTATGCTTCATTTTTTTTGGCACATATTTAAGTAGTCTTAAAGTTCATCATGTCATTTCGACTCGTAAAACCTACTCTTAAGTGTTTTATGAGTCCTTTCTATTCACTATCATCTTTTATTCTCAAGGGATAATCTAATAATAGGGCTAGCTAAATTGCAATTTGGATTCCTAACACATTAAATTAATCTTAACTTCAATTTATAGGTACCCTGATACACCTGGAATTTGGACAAAGGAACATGTGGAGGCATGGAAACCAATTGTAGATGCAGTTCATCAAAAGGGTGGCATATTTTTCTTGCAAATGTGGCATGTTGGTCGTGTCTCTACTTATGGTATGTGAAATATTTACCAACTCATTTTAACACTTAAGTTAATCTTGTTGTAGTATCTTGTTGAATAACATGAATATGATTTAGTTGTAAGGCTATCTACGTGGAGCATATTGGTGAACGAACCTAAGATCCGAAGAATTAACAGAGCAAAAAAAAAGGAAATCTTTGTAAATTGGTTATACAATTTACTATCATCTAATTTCTTTTCCCTGATGAACATAGGAGATAAATAAGCTTCATGTCAAACAACGAGGGTGTTTCTTTACAATATTTATCCACAGGGAAATATAAATCAACTTAAATATGTATTTCTTGATGTGCCTAACCCACAACAATGTTAAACAAGGGCACATGATGAATTTAGGATGCCAAAGTTTCTGAGCGGCTGAATCTATATTATGTTTCATCTAGATTTTGGCAAATATGCATTGGTTGACCTTGTATGAAATTAAAAGAAAATCCAATACTATTCAAACAAAGACTTCGTTCCAACAGCTATAAAACTTGTAACAAAGCATTGTCACATTATGTGGGCTTATCCTGTTTTCCCATCTTCACTTGTTCTCGTGCAATTTGCTTTCTCACAGTGGATTAATCTCATTTGTAGTGCATACTTCTACTAAAGAACTGAATATGTAAGAGACATATAGTTTCTGTTTTATTTGGTGTGTGTGTCTGTGCAGGTATGCTCATTGTTTTTCAATCAAATATACAATCTGTGTCCTCCATATTTGGTAGAGCCCTGAATATAAAAATATCTGTAGGGTGCATGCTTAAATTTTCTCGTTCTCATCTTCTCACTGTAGACACGAGTATCATATTGGAAATAGTAGTCTTACCATCTTTCTTTTACCTTAAAAAAAACCATCATAGAAGAAAAGCGAAAATACAATTCTTACAGAATTGTGTCTTAGTAAGCATCAGATGTAGGTGCTTACAAACTATAGCAGTGCCATCAATACCACTATATATAGCTAAACCCTCTTACCGCATATTTGTGTGGATAATTACTGCAATATACTAGTACGTAATACTGATAGCAGTGCACCGATGCTATTGTACCAAGTTTAACTCATCTTATTTGGTCCACAAAAGCTAGATAAATTTAATAAAATGTCTTTAATCAGATTTCCAGCCCAATGGTCAAGCTCCCATCTCATCAACGGAGAAGGGAGTTACCCCTGGTCTTGACGGAGTAGAATGGTCTCCTCCTAGACGACTAAGGAAGGATGAAATCCCTGGTATTGTGAATGATTTCAGGTTGGCTGCTCGCAATGCTATTGAAGCAGGTTTGTGCCCTCTGCCTTGTTGTATATTTTCTTCCAGACTTGTAAAGTAATTTCCCTGAGACACCTTAGTTTGGCACTTGATGTTACGTGAGGGTAACGCCTAATTACAGTCAATTTCAATCCAGTTAAAAATTATTGAATGGATGGCCTGATGCTGGAAGTTTGTTTACATAGGTCATACCTATGCTCGTTCATTGTGAGTTTTAGAAGAAAATATGATGTGCAAACAAGTAGATGGAAACTGAATTTCAAGACTTTGGGATTAAATAGTATGGATTATAGCTTTTTTGAGTTTAGTGGTGATAACCAGGATAGCTCTTTCTGTGAGAACATGCCGTCTGAATTTCTATTACTGCATGTGAGCAGATTACACTAAGAACTCTAATAGTGTTACTAAGAACTTTAATAGTGTTAATTTCCCATCCTCCACTGTTATGGGGTCTTCTTAGAGAGTTGATCGGTTGTGATGAATATGGAAAAACCTTTTGATTCATATAGAATGTCATAAAATATGAGCACTAGAATAGTTTAGTGGCTTTGAATTGGGTAAACTCTTCACAACACAGAACTTTGCGGCTCATACTTGGGTTTTTGCTTGCAGGATTTGATGGAGTTGAGATACATGGAGCAAATGGTTACTTAATTGAACAGTTTCTAAAAGATCAAGTAAATGATAGGACAGACGAATATGGTGGGAGCTTGGAAAATCGTTGTCGCTTTGCACTCGAAGTTGTAGAAGCAGTGACAAGTGAGATCGGGTCTGATAGAGTTGGGATAAGACTATCTCCATTTACTGATTTTATGGAGTCAATTGACTCGGATCCTGATGCTCTAGGCCTTTACATGGCCAATGCACTTAATAAGTTCAACATTCTCTACCTCCATATGATTGAACCAAGAGTGGTTGGCTCAACGGTGCTTCAAGGGCCCGAGGATGAAATTCCTCACAAACTACTTCCCATTAGAAAAGCTTTCAACAACACTTTTATTGCTGCTGGTGGCTACAACAGAAGCAAGGGAAACAGAGCCATTGCTGAAAACTACGCGGATCTGATTGCATTTGGACGCTTGTTCTTGGCTAACCCAGATTTACCAAGACGGTATGAGGTGGATGCCCCTCTTAACAAGTACAATAGGAGCACATTCTACATTTCTGATCCTGTTGTTGGTTACACTGATTATCCATTTCTTGAAGAAGCTTAGCGCGTGGCAAATCGACGTGGATGCATTTCCTGCCGTTGCATCAGTTCACTGTCCTAGCACAGCAAGGTATACATATAGATGCTCTGGAAATATGCTTTCCACCATTTTCATTTCACCCCATCTTTCCTGCCAATCCAGCTACCTCCCAAACCCTGATTGATAATAAGGGTGAATAATAAAACATATTCTTGACGTTTGCGCTATTTATAAAAAATTCATCTAAATTTGTAATTATAAATTTATAATTTTGAAAGATAAATGGGTCTTTTTGTAATTTGGTTAAATTTAAGTAGTAGTTTTAATAAATCATCTTTATAATAATATCAACTTCTTGTGTGTTTCTTTATGTTGTGTTAATATTTTGAAATTTGATAGAATAGGAAGTCATAATTTGCCTGTTTTGAAGGTTGTTTACCATATGCTTAGATAATCCATGTCAGAGTTTTGAAGGAAAAGTGACCAAGGACAACTACACTAAATTAAGCTAAACTAAGACTAATGTAAACATTAGTCTAAATTAAATTTAGAAACTTAATTTTCATTTCATTTAATTGGTGTCCTAATAAAAAAAGTTAGCCCATCTATATAGGCTTTACATATCAAAAAGCCCTAGTCAACTGAGGAAATACGCTAAATCAATAAAATTATTAATGATATTCTCCTAATAAAATTTGAGGTAACTTAATATTTCAAACACAACAATATGACTCCTATTTTTTCTTGATCCCCATCAAATGCCATATACTGTTTTATTGTATGGTATCTATCCTTGATTTTGCCTATATGTATTTGTTTTTTTTTCTTTATTTGGTAGATATTTTCCAACTTCATTTAAATTCAACTAAACCTTACAAAATTAGTAGTAATTGATGATTGATAATTGGCTCGTAATAGTATTGTTATATATACTTGACGATTCACAAATTTATTTAATGGTTAGCGTCTACATCATGACAGGCACGAGTATAATAGAATACAAAATTGAAATATGACATCAAAAATATTACTATTTATTTTTCCTTTTTTTAATGTTTTCTGGGCAGATAATTAATATTTTTGCATGTGCATTTGTAGAGTGCCGACAGCCTCTTTTCTTTACATCAAACAAACAAACAAATAAAGAACATAAACTGACACGATACCACCTGCATTTCAGTAGGTCGTAAAACTAACTGGCAAGGATCTCCATCCGATTTCAATTGGGGATGGAAGTTATTGAATGATGATGTCATTTTATGATTTTTAATTTTACTTAAATAGTACTCAAATAAATATTTTTGGGGGTATCAGGCAATAAAAAAACTCATAAATAAATAATATTAATTATAATAAACTCTGGAGAAAGGATGGAGAAGTCACGATCATCCTACTTAAAACTCAATCTTTTTAAACAAAATTTACTTAAAAAATATTATATGCAGCGGACTAAATATCCCCAAATAAATAATTATTCAAATCAGGATGAAAATTAAGAAAAATAAAATAATAAATCAAGACATTAAATTTTACGTAAAAAATTCTAAAATAATAAGAAAAAAAATCATGAGATAAATATCCACTAAAAAATTACTAACAAATAGTAAATACAAATATCTCAAACTTTTGCTCCAAACTTCAATTAATTACAACAATAGAAAAATTATAAATACTCTTTTTTGACGTATTTTATAACACTATTAAATACTCAAAAAAAAAACCTACTAATTTATCCAAAACTCATAGCCCTACTCGTTTCTCTCTGCTCTTATGAAAAAACTTTAACCTTCTTGTTTGACTTCCTCGGAATACACCTATTTAGAGGTAAATGCCCATCAAGCGTTTCTTAAATGAAAATGATATTTACTACTTCGGTAGTGAAACATCATTTTGAAATGGTAAAATATTTCAAATAGTTACTATTCGACTTCTTGCATTTTATTTTTGGGATGCCAGTAATATCAATTCCCATTATTTCTTTCTCACTTGGTCTATTTCTTGCTTTTCCGTTCTTTTTTTATCAAGGTTTGGTGGTAGGACTAATCCACACTGAGTGGAAATCCCAACAAGTAGAACCTAAATTTTCGTTCAATTATGGAGTATATTGCAACTGAAATTTTTATGTATTTTCCAATTATTAATAAATAGAGGATAAATGGAAATGCACATGTATGTACTACACATTGAAGCAAGAATGATAGAGACCCTTTCACTGTAATAACGACCATATATTAAGGATGGATGCAGGGTAGCATTCTTATATTACTATGATTTTGATGTATATTTTGCAGTTTCTACATCAAAAATTTCCCCCCTTTTGTAAGGCAGATCTCATTGTTCATTGTTTGGAGGCGATATGAAAATTGCTTGCCAACAAAAATCGAAGATGTAGTTTTGTTTTCCTATATAAAATATTATGATTTTTCAAGAGAGAGTTTTATAGTAAAATATAATAAAATAAATACATTTTATTTTTGTTATTATTGTATTTTATTTTTATCATTTCAAATATTTTTTTCAACAAAGTTCTAGTGATATTTCAAATTCATATTCTTCTTTGGTTACCGATTTATTTGTGAAAATAAGAATAACATAGTATACTATTTGACTATAAATTTAATTGAGTAAACAAACGAAATGACTTTTCTGCCCTTATCTTTGAAAAGCTGGATTTGTTGCGGCAAATTGCAGATACCAAATAGGCCAAAAAAGTCTACACAGGAAGCATAAAAACGTACGGATTGGGAGCTTCATAGGGTCACACCCAGTCAGTAAACTGGAAAATTCAAAATTTTGAAAAGTTCCTAAAATAATGGAAATCTGGAAATTATTTTCAAAAAAATTCAAGAAAATTTGAAGGGTGTTTCAGTCATTAAACGAATTATATAATGAAATCATTTAAGTACAACTCATTTCCCCATGAGCATGTCTGCCAAAAATAAAAAATAAAAAGGAAAGAAACCATTATTCGATTTCGAGTGACCGATTCCACAGTTGCAAGAATCGGAAAAGCGTTGATTAATGGCGAGGAGGCCGGAAGAGGAGTACGATTACCTGTTCAAGGTTGTATTAATTGGGGATTCGGGCGTGGGAAAATCAAATTTGCTGTCCCGATTCACTCGAAACGAGTTCTGCTTGGAATCTAAATCCACCATCGGCGTTGAGTTCGCCACCCGCACTCTTCAGGTTTTCTCGCGCTTCTAATGCTAACTATTTTTAGTATAATTGATTCAAATTGTGGGAAAAAGAAGAGGAAAAAAATGGTCATTGTCGTTACGTTCTTGTAGCCACGTGTCCGTTGATTACCCGTTGGTGGCTACTTGCTTTCGGACCCAGTTACTGTGTCTGATTTACTTAGAATTGAGTTAATTTTCGGCTTTTATGCGAATTTTTGGCAATTTATGTGGTGGGTGTTGGATCTTTAGATCTGTTGTTATAGGTGTAGCTATTGTCTGAAGTAGTGTTTTGTGGGTTTTTGTTTATCAATATGGTGTGTGATTGTGCAGTTTCAATGTAAATTCTTGCGGGACTTCTTGTTGGCGGTATCAGTGTACTTTTTTATAATCACATGAGCTGTGAATTTATGAGGTGTGAATTTGGAATTGTTATGTTCTCATTTACTACTTCAGAAATTTCTAACTTATATTGAGATTTAAATTGCTTGGTAGAATTCTGTGATATTATTCCTTTACCCTGCATGGAACAAATGTGGGAGATGCATTTTGTAAGTTCTTGTGATTGTCAATATTTCAAATAGAGTGAAGAGCTCATTTACCTTTTCTTTGTTGATGTGATCTTTTCGATTGTTCTTATGGTCTGCAGAACAGGTAAAGGTAGGAAAGAGGATAAGTAGTTATGACTGATGACGGATGAATATGAGGGGAATGGATGCCTTACACAAATTAGCTAGGCTTGAAAGCAATAGAAGCTTTCTCTTTCTTGCCCCTCCATTGTGATAAATCCAAGCTCTAGTTGTGTGTCCATGTGTGTGCACACGTGTCTTTGTGACAGGGAGAGAAATTGTCACATACTTCGGGCATTTCTAAAGCATATGGGCTTGAGCACCACTATTGGAAATGGACAACTAACTTGGTTTCCAATCTACAATTCAGATTCTGGGGTTTAGTTTTGTTGCACCAGACACATGAGAATTTTCGACAGACAACTATAAGCTCTTTCAGCTTCATAGCAACATTAGGCTTATGGAAAAACAAATGAAATAAAAGAAGCAAAAACTAGAATTGAACAGTGTGAAAAGCATGATGCTGCTTTCCTTCTGGGAATAACATAGATATGAAATTTTTAACAGATAAACTTGATGCTCATGCTGATATATCCTTTCTGACAATTGCTATTGCTTTGGTTGCTTCATCAGTTCAAAATAAAAAGATGAACCTTTAATTTGGTTGTCAGAATGCTTACAAAAAGTCAGCATAACATGCAAGTGTTGTTTATCTATATTTCTATCCATAACAAGAATTTTGGTCCTTTTTTTAACTTATTAATTAGACAAGACTTTGTGGATCTCTTACACTTTCCATAAATCTATATTATTATTATAATCAACTGATTGATGGTGATCTCTATATTTACTTACTTCTTTTTACTCCCAGCTGATGGGCCTGATTTTATTATGAGAACATACCAAAGCCATTATATGCTAATATTCCAGAAGTTTAAGAAGTTGCAAAGCAAAGTCTTGTGTTTGAGGGATTGGAAGGTTTTTGGGCAGTCCAATTTCTTAACTGGTTGTAATGCATGAAACTGTTATGCTTAAGATGTTAGACTTCCTAAAAGTTCTTGTAAATTAGGAGAGAGAATGCAGGATATTTGTCTTTGCAGCTTGTGGTTACAATGCATAATTCTGTTCATCATTTACTTGAAACCTTTTTTCCTCTGTGGGTTCTGCCCTACTAACACAATCTGATTACTTTAGCTCATGTCTTCTGATAATCATTGGGTAGTCTTTCCAACTATAAAGTTCTACCACTCCTCTGGTGCACTTGTATTGTCTGGCTTCCAAAAGAAAGGAGTAAAGTGCTTGCTTCATGACCGTGTTCTTTCAAGATGTCATTACTTTTAGTTGTAATTGATTTTTAATATTATTTTGAATTAGTTAAATTTGTTCATAACTGGTTTTGGTTTAAAGATTGGAAAGTGACTTTGCTCCATTACCTCCATTGTGGCATTTTGGTTAACTTATCATGTTGGATTTAGTTAGAGCAGATAAATAAGAATTGACTTAATTTTTTGAGTTTGTAGGTTGAGGGGAGAACTGTGAAGGCTCAGATATGGGACACAGCTGGCCAAGAGAGATATAGGGCCATAACAAGTGCATATTACCGTGGTGCTCTTGGAGCTCTTCTTGTATATGATGTCACAAAACCAACTACATTTGAGAATGTGAGTCGCTGGTTGAAGGAGCTGAGGGACCATGCAGATTCCAACATAGTTATTATGCTCATAGGAAATAAGACTGATCTCAAGCATCTTAGAGCTGTTGCCACAGAGGATGCTCAAGGTTTTGCTGAAAAAGAGGGGCTTTCATTCATTGAAACGTCTGCTCTGGAAGCCACTAATGTAGAGAAGGCCTTCCAGACTATCCTTTCAGAAATATATCGGATTATTAGTAAGAAGTCGCTCTCCTCAGACGAGCCTGCACCAACAAGCATCAAAGAAGGGAAGACTCTTGTTGTTGGCCCACAAGAGACCAACACAAAGAGGACATGCTGCTCTACATCCTAATTGCCTCATCTCTTTTTCACCACTGCCCCAAGCCCCAATCACCTGCCTCTCTTCTCAGCTTCTCTGTTGCTATTGATTGTTTTGAATCCTTGTATTATTCTCATGCTTAAACATTTTGCAGTTGCTTCATTCTTTTTGTTGTCAAGGCTTTTTATGAAGTGTTATTGGATGAATATATTCTTTAAAGAGGTTAAGCATTCTATTTAGCATATGGAACACTGAAAACCAATCCATATACAAGGTTTAGAAGCAAGAATGGCTCCTGCTTCCTTCCTATTATCCAGTTCATGTAAGGGCTCAAACCATGACCATCTGCGCAGGATTAGTTTATCGTCACTCTTTAGTTTCCTTTCAATTTTTCCCATAACAAACTCTGTTAAAAAACTATATAAATCACAATTTGTCATGTCCTCTCCAATAAATAAGTATTGTCTTCATATTCTTGTGAAGTAATGCGTCCCTTCTTTTTTTTCCGGTGAAATTGGTGTTTGCTTCAATATTATGCTTGATTAGTGTCAGAAATGCAAATGACAAACCGCGGCAGTCACCACACAGTTTTAACACATGTTCCAAGCTGGTCATTTGAAATCACTACTCAAACTACATCCCAAAAGACAGCCACAAAACTAGGCAATTCTCTCATTCACTCATAGATTATGCCGTCCCACATTTGGCAAAAGACTCTACTTCTCTGTGTGTGTGTGTGTGTGGAACATGCACACAGGTACTGGAGCAATAATACACGCCCACTTTTTGGGCTTAAGAGGAAACAAACAGAAGAGAAGGAGTTAGCAACAACTGTCTGCAGGAATTCCAAGTTGTGAAAAGGACAGTTCTGTTAATAGACATATGCTATCTTTTTACAATCTTCTAAACAGTAAGATAAATAAGAACACTTAACCACAGCAGTTGCTCTTCTGCTCAATTGGCTGTCCCTTAATCTGGACTGTGCTGGCTGACTTCTTGTTTGCCGTTGGCTGGCTACCCATCCTGCATACACACTTGTATAAGATACATAGGGCCAAAAAAAGACAAATTAAAAACTTGGGTTCAACTCCGTAAGGTTACAGCAAAAAATATTAAAATCAACACAAGCATGACAGTTAACATTCAGTTTGAAGAGTCCATCATCTGTTTTGTAAACTAATATCTAGGCCATAGAAGGCTCAATGGTTTGCTTCAAATTGCATGTTTTCTCTGTACCAGGCAGTTATGAAACAAAAACAGCTGGCACATATGAATACTAGGGAAGAGAACAATTATTACCACTAACCCCAAATTAACCAACTTTGGAAATTTTGGCACTGAGAGAGAGAGAAGATAAATAAATAAATAAAAAAAAAAGGAAAAAAGAAAGAAACACTTCCATTGGCATGCATAGAGTCAATGGATAAATCAGAAAATTAGCAGAACTTCCAGTTCAATAGGTAAAATAGGCTGTCAAATAATAAAGCAATGGTTAAAGAGGTCTAAGGCATATAAGAACATCAAGCGGTTCCAATAAAGAACAGTAGTGGTAAGCATGTAATTGTAAACTGTTGAACTAGACCACATAATATCAAATTCACCAATAAATTGATTAGTGGCTTTACTTTTTCTTAATCTCCCCAGCCATAGTCAAGAAAGCCTGCTCCACATTAATTGCATCTTTTGCACTAGTCTCCAGGAAAGGAATCCCAAGCTCATCTGCAAATGCCTGCAAGGTTGATCCACTGCAAGAGTCAATCACTAAGAAAAATCTAAATATCACATAAATTTAGAAAATTTACCAGTATCGACAAAGAGGTAAGAGATTGTGCTACATTCAAACAAACGTGCACAATTTCCATGTGTGAATAGTGTAATTGATTTGGCTTATCCTACTTTCCTAAAGACGTGTCCATGTATCCTGTAACCCTTATCCCAAATAACTTGATGCGGATACACAGAAAGCTAAATGATAGATATAACAGAAGAAAGAGAATTATCCACATAACCAGTATTAAATCTTCCTAAATATTAATCCATTTCTAATATTTACCCCATTTACTGTGGCTTTTTCTTTCTTCTTCATCTTCCTTTTTTCCTTTTGTGGTTGTTTTTATGGAGGGGGGTTAACAAAATTCAACATTCATCATTGCTCCTATAAATAATGAAGCGCCTTTCTTCTATCTGCCTTCTGTCCTTTTATATGATTGTTTAGGATGGGTCATTGTATTCTTTTTCTTTTTTATAGTTCGCGGGGCGGGGGGTTGGGGGGAACTGCTCTGTAAATGATAAGCTCCTGAAGCACCAACATTGGGTGTCTTGTCCCCAATACATGTTTCTTAGCCCACCACCAGAGGAAGAGTACAATACTGAAAGACAAGGAAAAGTGGCAGTCTGCTCACATAAGTTGGAGAAGTTAATTTCAAACGGTCAGACAAAATTCAAGAGAAATATATCTTTTCCCCCATCAATTTGAGAATGAAACTCAAAAGCTTTAAAGACTGAATCACACTTCATGCCGTAGCTATTCTATAAAGCAACAATGTTATCACGTTTCCTGAAGATCCTTCTCCCCATTTATTTGCAATGTAAAATAACATCAAAGAGTACGTGTAATGTGCCAACAAGACTATAGAGTTGAAGAAAGACCGTTCAAACTTGAAAATTTGATTCTGTAAATCCAGGCATATGTACTTAAGTTATTTTTCAAAAAGGCTATGAGCAGTTACAATGCCGAAAGGGAAAAACTCATAGTGGATTCAGCAGAAACTAAAAACTGAAGCTTATATAATCAAAATATATAGTATAAGAACAGCAAGAGAAAAAGATACTCACCTTTGCTGTTTGTGTGTCCACGACTTTGCTCTCAACTAAATCACATTTGTTCCCCACCAAAAGCTTGCAAACACTGTCATTTGCATATCTATCAATCTCATTAAGCCACTGCTTAACATTGTTGAAGCTCTCCATCTCAGTAACATCGTACACAATCTATTACAATTTAAATATGTTAGATTACTCCTATAGAAAAATGAAAATATAATATGAAATTAAGTAGTTATCAAAGGCTGGGATTAATGAATAAAAGGCTCCTCAATCAGGATCCTGAGAGTTCCTCATAGTGCTAAAAGACAAGAAGCATAAGCACACCGGACAAATGTGGCTCACTAGAAAATTTATGATACAGTAGACCAAATTAGCAACTGATTTGAAGGCACTGGCACAAGAAAAGCATAAACTTGTGCTGCAGGCACATCCAAGATCTAGACTGCAACTAAACCAGGGATTTCTCAGCCATCAATACTCACATAGCTGAGCCTTGTAAAGTACATTGTCAAATCAAATGTGAACAATCTAGGCCCCTAACAGGGTAAATATCAGGCCAAGTTAACTTCAGTTAAACTACAATGTGCTAATAATATAACCACGTTGAAAGGGAAAATTAAAATTCTACAAAAAAGTTAAGAACCACTTGAAGAAAGATATCAAAGAAGCATGAGTAAATACTGGGAAATGAATTAGATTTCAGTAAGATAATTCCAAATCCAAGGAATGTCAAGTTCTTCATTTATCATTATCCAATAAGGCAAAAAAACAAATTAACCAATATAAGCTGGTAATAAGAACCTCCTACTACTCTACCAATCAGTAGAAGAACAAGTTAACACACAATGCAGGTGTCTTTGAAGCCAGGAAAAGAGTATAGCCATAGCAATTAAGTTTACTCAGACTTATTTAGAATATTTTGCTACCTAGTTCAACAATCAACATGCATCAAATAGTGAAATATATCACAAAAATCATAATATGGAAATCAATTATTACACTTTCAAAAATTCAATGAGGCGAACAGAGCATAAAGAGAAAATTTTGAAAGAAAATGAACGAGCATTCAAGGTAAGAAACTGATTTGACAAACCACAAGATCATTGAATCCTGGATACAAGTCAGAATCCAGTTTGCGTGTAAGTATTAACAAAAGAATAAATCATAATGGCATCTGCAGTCTCGAAAAAGGAAGTTATGTGGAATCATATCTTAGACATTCTATAATCCAACGGATTGATATGATTGATGCAAAACTTTACAACAGAATAATAGCCACATACAATGACTAAACATGCAATACAGGAACAACTACATCAAGATCTTTCTTACAATGATCCCATGAGCTCCTCGATAGTAACTGCTAGTGATGGTCCGGAACCGCTCCTGGCCAGCAGTATCCCACTTGAAACCCATAAAAAAAAATGTATTAAGTCAACTTTGATAACTCCTGAGCTTATTTGAGGTATCAAAATGGCATAACTTGTATATTTCCCTATCCCCTTGTAGTATGAGAATCAATAGTTGCCTTGATCATAACAAATGAAAGGAAACATAGTGCATTTTGACAAAGTATTATCAATTTCTGAAAGCATTCACTCTCACACACCTGGAATAGCTTTACACTCGGCTGGGGTGCAGGTAAGGCACCACATGTAATCTTATATTGCTTTTTACATAGATAAATAATCCAATTGGTGAAGAATACGAAATTTTAACTGCTGTGGGAATCACAAAAGAAGCAGATAAAGCTATAACCAAACTAAAAATTCCTTTACATAACTCCTAATTTAATACCACTCTTTTAAATCACTAATATGACTAACGGAGGCTACTTTGATTAAAATAAATTAGATAAAAAAATCTCTCCAATCATCTTGCAAAATTGAGTTTCCACTGAAATTTGTTAATGAACCACACCTGAAAAGATTCCAATTTAATGGGCATTGCTACAAAGTTATATCCCTGGATATTCCAAAATAAACAAAAAGCTGCATGCAATTTAATCTAAAAGCCATAAATAATACAGCATCTCTTATAAACATTCACATGCATTTATACATATGTACATGTAAAGTAGTTCTATAGCTATATTAACTTACAATTTGCAGCTTGATTGTCTTCCCATCTAGCTCAACCGTCCTTATTTTCTTCAAAAATTACCCATAACATAATCATGTTAACCCCAAGTAAAATAATTGAAATAATCCAAGTAACTAAATTGACCTAACAACTATCAAGATAAGGTATAAACTACAAAGAAAAAAGTGCAGGGCAGAACTTACAAAATCAACTCCAATGGTGCTAATGTAACTGTCCACATATGAATCATCCTATAATCATCAATCAATTAAGATTACTTCCATAAGGAAATTCACCAAACAAAATATAAGGGTAAAAGAAAACACATTTCATAACAAATACAAGTAGCCTATGTCTTGATATCCTTATCCGGGGGGTTGAAGAAATCCATCAGATAAGAAACAGAATGCATCCAAACAAACATCCAGAACTTCTTTTCCAGAACAAATTACTGGTAATAAAAAACAATAACATAAATCAAAAGAGCGATTAACGTCAACATACAGCGAATCTGAGAAGGAGACAAGACTTGCCGACAGAGGAGTCACCGATTAAAAGAAGCTTGAACAAATAATCGCTACAAAAACAAAACAAAAAAAATGTGAAAAAAAATAACAAAAATAATAACAATAAAATACGAAAAAGAAACTCTGAATCAAAATCTGGGCTTATCTTACTATTCGTTGCTCATGATTTCTTTTCTCTCTGCTCTTTTGATTGTGAGGAATGGGAAAAGGTTTTTCTTTTTCTGTTGGGTTTCTGTTGAAGTCAGAGGGTAAGTAAGAGTGAAAACTCTGATTTGTTTGTTGGTAAAGGAAACTGGAAAAGGAGAAGAAATAAAGTTTATTATAAACTTTATTTTAATGATAGAAAAAAGTAATGGAAATTAAGTGCTTTACCACCTCTACAATTCATTCTCAAACTTGTAATCAATATATTCATTTGAATCAACCATCCCTCCTTTAATAATAATAATTAAAAAAATATAAAAAACTCATATTCATCACAATTGAATAGGTTCAAACTAACTATCACGATTGGTTTTTATAATTATAAATGGTTTGATTTTCGAACCTGTCCCACTTATTTTTTTATTTTTTATATTTTATATATACTCATGTAATAATTTTTAAAAAATATATTTTTTAAAAAAATTAATGTATTATTTTTAAAATAATAAAACGAGTCTAATGAGTTTAGCGGCTCTACCATATAAGTTCGAATCTTAAAAAATTTTGACGGGTCGATGTCAAGTTTGATTAAATACACCCCATCCTTAATTTGAGTAGGCACAAAAATTAAGATAAAAGTTGAAAAAAAATTATTATATACTTTTATAATATTATGCGAATAAATAGTAGTTAGAAGTTTATAGTTATTTTGAATTAGAGGGTAGTTTCACAAATACGAAAACTTAAATTTAGGAATTGGAAAAAGATAGGAGTGGTAAATATAGGACAGAACTACTAATTCTTTACATTTTTTTCTATAAAGGAAAAAGAGAAAACAAATTTAAAGAAACATGGAATAATAATTAAGGTGATAGTTGCAACATATAATTGCATATAATCAATATCACTTCAGTTTTATAGTACATGTATCCATACACATATATATAAACATATATGAATTACCAGTTTTAGCCCCCAAATCTGAGAGAAATGAGATCAATATATTGGACAAGAATAATCCTAGATGCTATATATTATTTGCTAATTTTCACCACTTTTAGTTTAGTAAGGAGTTATTACAATCAACCCATTTGGATTAATTTATCAAACTTTATTTTTCAAATCAAAAGAATATGAGAATAGGGTGAACAATTAGCTATTATATATAACAAATTATAGAAAAGATTAAATAAAAATGGAAAAATAATATTATATATAAAGAATATGTGATTCAATAATGTTTGAGTTTTGTTTCTTAAGCATTGTCAATTATTAGAAGGTTGTAGAAAAGCAAAAGGAATTATGGGGAAAGATTTATGAAATGGACTGGTTGGTGTTAGTTATTTTTTTTTTTTGTTTTTGGCTGTTAGCCTTTGAAACTAATTGATGTTGATCTTGTAGATGTTATATCAAATTATATGTATTGAGTATATATTTTATCATATATTCACACACATTCACACATACAAATATGTGTGTGTAAAATGTGTAGTAAGATATGCACTCATTTACACATTATTGAGTATAATATTTCTTAAGCATCTTTTATTTTTCTACTTTTATCCCATTTCACCAGCCTTTAAAAACTCAAAAAATAATTTAAAATATAAATTGAAAGATTTGAAATCGATTATATTATGAGTTCATCCAGACAAATTTAATAAATTCATTTAAATTGATAGATTTGAAAATAAGTTTAAGAATTTCAAATCTATCAATTTAAATGTAGTTTCAATAGAGTTGTTATTATGGATTTGAAATCTTTAATTTCAAATCCATCAATTCAAATGGAGTGTAAGTGTTTTAAACGTTGGGTTTGAAAATAATTTATACTTATAAATTAAACTATATGGTAGGTAGACGATTAGGTTTCCAGAGGACGAATTAGAGATGAAGATATATAGAAAAACATAATTAATCTAAATATATTTATTTTTATATGAAAATATAATAAAAATATTTTTAATTCTAAAAATACTGAAAACTTAAATAAGTTTGAAAATAAAATCAAAGGATCTTAAATCCTAGAAAAGAAAGTACATCCATTACTAGAAAGTAAAAAATATGAAAGTACTATTCCCCTTACAATTAATACAGTTAGATATGTATGTAGATGAGAAACTTATACAATGAAGATGAGATTTTCTTAGAAATTTCAAAATCATGTACCTCTTGGAGCTAAAGTATTACCCACTCGATTATTTAATTTAGAGCGTCAAATGTACTAATCTTATTAACATCAAAATGTAAATGGTACATACATGCTGTCAAACGCACATAAATTGATTTGTGATCCTACATTATTATTAAGAATGATAATAAAATATGTTTAAATTTGAAAAGAAAATAATATAAAAATGGGGGACAAAAGAAATAAACCCTGAATATACTTGCCAATCATACTTTCAAGAATATTTTCAGGTAAATAAAAACAATGATTAATATAGTTATTGAATATAAAAAATAAAAAGAAATGATACAAAGTGAAATGCACAAGAATTGAACGTTGTTTCCTAACTAAAGGCAAAAGGGTTTGTTCAAATCATCTTTATGACTTGGGATAACAAAATTCTTGAGCCTCCCCTCTTGTTTCTTTATATAACCTTCACAAAAAAGCTCCTTGGGGAACTTATCGTCTACCTCCCTATTCACATCATGCACAAAAACATGAGTCTCTCCGCCATTGCCCCGCCTCCTAGCCGTGTAGATAGCTATCATCCACCCTGATGCCCCCTCATAAGAGCACGTCAGTGCATCCACCATGATCAAGTCCCATTGTATGTCATAGACTTCTGTTCTTTAAGGTTAGTTGGTATATTAAGTACTTAGGATCAGTAAATGCAATGCATTCAGGCTCTTTGCCGACTTGCATTAAATCATTTGCTCGATTCACTTTGTTGTCATATGTTACATGGTATGACTCTAACATGGAAAATCTATTTGTTTGATCCACACCTT
Source organism: Paulownia fortunei (assembly GCA_019321725.1). Lineage (NCBI taxonomy): Eukaryota > Viridiplantae > Streptophyta > Magnoliopsida > Lamiales > Paulowniaceae > Paulownia > Paulownia fortunei. The sequence goes on along the minus strand of CM033106.1, from coordinate 25,806,971 downwards.
GTCTTCTTCAAGGAAGATTGTATGCCCACCTTGGTTGAGTGTATACCACATGAAGCTGTCGTGGCCTGGTCGAAAACGAGGAAGTTGCCTGGGAACTTATTATCAAGGATTCTTGATGTTACTGACATTTCTTTGAGTATTTGTTGTGGAGTGATGGTTGAGGTCGAGTAGTGGATCAAGATTTGGGCTAGGGATGCTGGGACTTGGTTTCAAGTTGATGAGCAATTGGTGGTTTTTGTGTTTCTTGAAGAATTATTCATTGAGGATTTTCTTGGGGAGAAGGTAGATTGAGGAATATTGGGAGATAAAATTTGGATGGAAGATAAGAAGCTTGATCTCAAAATGCAGAAAAGGATAAAAACTAGGATAACACTTATCAGGAGAAGCTTGAGATTAAAAGAAGCGTTCTGTATTTTTTGCCTCATTTTATGTGTTATACTCTTCTTGGTGGGAAGGATCTCGCAATACTTCAAAATGATGGGCAGCTCTATAACAATCCTATCTCTTTAATCTTTTCCATCTTTCCTAGTTAGCACACTAAGCAAGTTTTGGTGTATACCTTAATGCTTTCTTCCATCTTTGGCAATAGTACCAACAATGTTAACATCTACTTAATACCTAGATGGGCAGTCCTATAATGGTCGTGGGTTTTCTTCAACAACTGCCTGTAGAAAAGGCCATTTGGCATCTAAGCTTTTCCTTTCTTCCTACATCAATCTGTCGTTAAACTAATACTTGCGAATGTTACTGGTTTTCACCTATTTAGATAATTTATGATACGCATCATCTTTTATTTTTTTTGATACATCTCTCGAATTTTTTGTAACAAATCTTACGACATCAAAATTAAGACAGCAATATATTCTTTAACCTCTTTCGACTCAAGGTCAACAACATCATTGTATCTGCCTCATTTATACACCCACTCCAGTTAAATTCACCTAAAGATTCTTAACAACGAACCTACTTTAGGGATAATTTTTTTTATTCATAAACAAGTGTTGGCCATATTGTCAGTCACAACTCTAAACTCCGTACCCAATAGATAATGCTTCTAATCATCCGAATAGTGAATGGCAGTGTAGTCATTTCCATCTCACGAGTACTGTACTGCAACTCAATATCTTTCACTTACAACTTCCAAATGCTATAGGATGTTTGTTATGCACGAATACCCTACCTATAGCATAATCAGAAACATCAAGCCGCACTTCAAAAGGCTTGTCAAACTCCAGATATTTCAATACTGGTCCTGAAAAAATGGCATTTTTCAGCACATCAAATGCATTGTGGCATGCAATAGTTCACTCCCAATTCATATCCATTTTAATCCAACACGCCAAATGGCTAATAATTTTAGAATAGCCTTTGATAAAATATTTGTAGTAATTAGTCAGTCCTAAAAAGATCTCAACTGGGACTTTAAACGAGAGTAGGCTAATCCACAACTACCTTCAATTTCCTCCCATCAATTTTGATCTTTCCTTGGCTAGTAACGTGCCCATGGAATGTGATTCCTTCTCAACAGAATCCACACTTCTCTTTTTTGGCAGAAAGTCTGCATTCCTGCAATTTCTAAAAACACAGCCCACATATGCAATAAAATAGTCTTTCAAGAACTCAGAATACACAACAATGTTAACTAAATAAACAGCCACAAATCATCTAAAAATTCATAAAGCAGATCATTTATCAAATTACAAAATGTGGCAGGGGGATTTGTTAAGCCAAAAAATATTATAAGAAACTTATAAAAGCCCTAATTTGTCACCTTAGCAATTCTCACTTGCCTATAGCCCGACCTTAAATTGATGTTAGTATAGAACCTAGCCTTTGGCAGCCTATCAAACAAATCCAAGGCATTTAAAGTAGGATACTCATTCTTGAGAATAACTTTATCTAATGCCCTATAATCCACACACATCTGTAGCGAACAATCTAACTTTTTTGGAACAATAGTGGGGAACCATTAAGGGCTTTGGAGGGTTAAATAAATTTGATCTCCAACAACACATTCATTTACTCTCAATATAGCCAATTCAACCACCAAATTTGGTACCTCTTGGTGAAAATGGAGTTTGATCTCGACTAATGCACTAAGGTAGGTCACTTCTCCACGTTGTATACTCTTATTCAGTTGTATTGCTAATAGCAAACTCATTTGTTTTCTCAATCGGCTAAGAGTTTTCAATAACATCTATGCATTGAAAAACATCATTTACAGTCAATAATCTGATCAACTAAAGCATCACTGCAACCTTAGATGAGACAAAGAACTCATTACAAGAATGACATCAAAGTCGTGAAGATGAAAAACCATCATCCCATATAGCCTGTGCCAATAGCCTATCATCAAGTCAATAATGACTACTCTCTTGATCGACTTTGTCTTCGAATCTACAACTTTTATAAACTAGAATGTTGAGTAAGATTGAAACCCAGCTTCTGAGTCTTTCGCTCAACAACAAAGTTGTGATTGACACATATGTTAGAGATTGCAATCAGTTCCTTGTGATTCACAATGACCTGCATGTATATTAGACATTTCTGGTTAAGGGACCTTTCCTAAATTGCACCAAGCAATTGCAGGGTATTGACTCAAGAAGGTCTACTGCCATCACTATCATTTTCCACTTCAATAACAAAAACATTCAATTTTCTACCTTCATCATTTTGTCAACAATAAGTTGGGTATCCTTCGCCATAATTACTATAACCTCTTTAGTCTTCTTTTTCTTAAATTTTCTATCCTTACTCATCTAGCTAGTTTTCCCCCTTAGAATCTAGGCCACCAATCACACACAATCGACTAAATAATCAGCAAGAACAATGGCGGAGGGCAAGCCCTTGACACTTTGCCTCATAAGTTTGGCTTGGGTCTAAGTTTTTAATCAAACCAGGAAGTTGAACAATTTGTCTTTCTCAAACATGCCCCTCACATCGAACATCAACAAACTAAATTCTTTCACACATTCTGGGTTTCAACTTTTGTAGGGACTCCATTGCCAACCACGACATGTTGCAATGGAGGAATTTATCTCTCAATTCCTTTTTTGAAGTATCAGATGTTTCAATCTTCTTACGATTCGTGATGCTGTTATCTAAAAAAATGTACTCCATCATAACTTTACATTACCTGCAAAATACACATTGGTGATGGAGATCTTCTCTACATCAGAGACTTGTGTATGCTAAAGATGAATTTCTATATCCCACATAAAATGCCCACAACTTAGCCAACTATGACAGCCATATGGCAAATATTACCCACACGGTACACCTTGCGTGCCCGCTACCATGCACCACCACCTCGATGGGACAAGGGTGACCCAATCCATGGGTTGAGTTGGACTCAGGTTGACCTACTACAGTCTTAGGATCAAGTCATGGTACACCCTATCAAGCTATCTCGAGCCATGGCTGGGACCTAAGGATTGCTAGACGAGATGGTCATCCAGTACCATTTCCTCTTTATAAGAGGCTTAAAAAAAAGAAAAAAGAAAAAAGAAAAACCCCCTCATCACCTCACTCGACTTTGAAAAGTCATACCCCTCTTATCTCAACACCTATGCATCTGGTTGACCTTCCGTTTGTTCCCATGAGGTCTTATGATAACTAATTTCATTCCCAGGTCATAACTGATATTGAGTTTCGAACCTCGTAATAGGTGAACAATTGACGTTGTGCATTGCAGACACCACATTGTTGGCTCACCCATCCAGTCATCGCCCATCATGTTAGGAACCTCTGTATGCTCCAATATGCCCAATACTTAATTTTTGGTGTAGCAATGTGTGGGCATCCATTGCAGACATGCAAGCCTACCTTGCCAGTGCACTAAGGGGTTAACAGTTGGCCTATGTAATGATACCAAGGTGGGTGGTGGCATGAGGGTATTATAATGGAGGAGGGAAGAGGGTGGTCTATCAAGGCGGACATTTGGCCATTGACAAACTAAAGAGGATAATAACAAAGGAGTTTATGTACAGAAGTCACTGATATTGTGCAAGGGCAAAATTGTTAATTAATTGCTCTAACAATACAATAATTGATGTGGCACTATCACTAGCCTTTTCGAAAGAAACTCAACATAACTTATCAACTATATTATCAAAACCAATTGTTTTCGGGGGAAAAAAAAAAAAAGAGAAAAGGAATATCATGCCAATTTAGATTTTAACAAATTAAATTTGTGTAGTCTCTTTTTTATTGGGCAAACTGAAACTCAATGAAGTTCATTGTAACTGAGTGCTCGTCGCACTTGTTTTCATAGGATTGAGGATTTACTTGATAGAAAAAGAAAATATTTTCATTCACAACAACTTTCATATATATTTTTTTTTAAAAAAAAAAAAAAAACTTAAACTTAAGCAACTCACCACCCTTCGTTCCTTACTTTCTCAATATTCATAATAAAAAAATATTGAAAAAAAAATTAGTTCAAAATTTATGCGACTTTCTCAATTTCACAAATGTGAGTGATACATGCAGCGACTAATAATTATTTATTATATTAATTAACATATAATTCATATTTTTAGGCGATTCAAAAAAGTATATAATTTTTGTTTTGAGAATAGTAAGATCCAAATTTAAGAATAATTTGACATACTTTAAGTCTAGATTCAAATGTGATTGTACTTGAGTAAGTTATGTATGAATTTAAAATAAAAAAAAGTTTGAAATACAAGAAAATTATATAGGTCTAAATTATTGGATTTGAATAGAGAAAATGGAACTTAACGTGGTGTATAGTGTGGATCATAAATAAAATACGGCTAAAAAATAATTCAAACTACTCGATATTTGATTTGAAATCGAATGCTAAAAGTTTATTTGAACTCAATTTGTTAAACATAACAAACAAAGATTGAACACATTTTTTTGTTCGATAAGATATAAAACTCAATTCAAAATTAATTTAATTAATAAAAAATAATAAAATATATGTAAAATTATCAAATTATTTAAATTTCATTCGTATTGAATTTAATTAAAACTCTTTTAAATTTAATTAAATTAAATTTAAATATTTTTTTTATTCGATGAAAATTTAAATAAATTTAAATTATAATATGTTTGAGAATAAACAAGTATTGCATTGCTCCCAACGCACAGTTCAACTGATAGAACTATAAATTTGAATTCGCTTCCAACAATAGGGTGGGAGTTCGAATTGTGGTGTGAACTTGCGGATGAATTTCAGCATGGAGTAATTACTGTACTTTAAGTGGGACTCTACAATCAGAGTTTAGTATGATGCAATCACCGTAGATTGAGTCTTTATCCTCAAAAGTGTACAGTTTTTATCAAAAATTTAAAAATCAATTAAAACATATTTCATAATTATCCTTTTTAGAAATAAGTGGTCCAGAGGTCTACTATATTAGTACGGTGAAAATGAAATATTTTAATTGATGAAAAAAAAAAATTTCAAGTGGTGCATCACTTTTGGCTTTATTGTCCTATCCTGTATCAAAGCGAAACTGACTAATATTAAATATCTTAATTACATACTAATCCGACAAACTTGATCAACGGTTGCAACATCACATTCAGCAGAGTATCCCACCTCAAGCCCGGGAAGAACATTCACCGTAAAGGCCGCCACGAGTGGCCAGGTAGGCTCGGACGCACCCGAGCCTCCAGCTTCGTGCACATCACATGCCAGCTATGTACAGCCTGTCTGAATTATAAGAAACTCCCCTCAATTTCCACACTTAATTACTTAAGATACCCCCTCACGAGAAACAAATAATAGTTGTGGTAGTCAAAAATATATTCAACACAGAAATTATAAATACAGCGTAATTTTTATTTATTTATTTTTGGATTTATTGGCTGGCAACAGGCTGTCAGCAACGAAAGTCCCCACTCTCTCTCTCTTGGAAGACTACTCCCCGCTACCTTACATTGTTTTCTTCTCTTTCTATCTCTCTCTCTCTCTCTCACTAAATTTCCTTTTTTCTGTTTTTGGCTTGAATTTTGTTTTCTCTCTCACTAGGGTTTTTTTGGCATTTTTTCCGGGATTTGAGATTCGTCGTCGTAGCTAGCCGGATCGTTGATTCGCAAGTCGTAAGCTTTCTGCTCCTCTTATTATTATTATTATTTTTTTTTTATGTTAGTTTTTGTAGTTTTAAAGTTTTCGTTTGTTGGTGTTGAATTGGAGTTATTGTTCGTCGGTTTTGCATTTTGGTTTGAATGCGCGGATTTTGTCAAGTTATTTTTTGGTACGGTTTATGAGTTTTTAGATGGTGATTTGTAGAGTTATTGTTAATTTAGGCTAGATTTTTGGAATTGGATTTTGCTGGTTGGTTGCTGTGTTGTTTTATGAAGTTGGGATCTTTAGAACAGAGAGGCTTAGTACGTTTTTTTTTTTTTTTTTTGTGTGCATGAAATTGCATGTTCGCATGTGGAAAATTAGGTAGAGGTTGATGTGTTTGCACCTGTGTCTACAGCCAAAATGTAAAAAAAAAAAACAGTTAATTTAAGTGAATGTTCGGAATCAGATTATTAACTTATGGTTTAGCTTTCTTAAGTTTTTTTAATTTAGGTGACTGACAATTTCAAAAGATATCATAGCAGGTAGTAAGTAGGAAGTAGATCAGATTGTGGTGTGTGGTGAGAGATTATTGGACTTTAGAAGATGTTCATTGGACATTTTCTCATGAGAGTAGATGAGATTTTGGTGTGTGCTTGAGTTTTAAATTCCAATGAGGATTCTGAAATGCTATTGGAAGATTTTAGGTCAGTCGCACGTCATGGTGCGATATATATTAGAGTGCATATTAATTTGGCTGCTGTTGGTCTAATGTAAATGTGATTTGCCGTAAAATGCTAACGCGTAATAGGGTTAACTCAAATCTAGATTATTAAGGTTGTATCTTTGCTCACAAAGTTGCTTGCATTTGGTGTTTATATATGTTGCATAAACCAGTTTGCTGGATGCCTCAAGCTTTTAATTTTAAAGGATGATTGTATCTAAAAGTTGTGAGGGTTGTCATTCTCTGCTACTCTGCCTTGTGGTGTGTGTGTGGTCCCCACTGAATAAAATCTTATCCTATAACATTGTCAATGTCACTTGTAATGGATTTGATAGGAAAGCTTGGATTGCGAGAATTTATGTTACAAGGGATATCTAATAATCTTGGTGACTTCAATGCTTCCCACATGTCCGTGCATAAGTGGCCCTTTGCATGTCTCTTGGTTAGTCTAATTCTTATTGGACGGGGATAACTTCAGCATATAAGGTGTGGCCATGTGCATTTACGAATTTGGTTTGTTGTCTTTGTCACGAGATGTGCCAACGCAGCCCTAGATCCTTTTCTATTTCATCTTGTGGAGTCACGCAGCAAAGTAGAAAAGAGCTACAAATTTTGCCTTTTTTTGTCTTGGGTTCTGTGACCAATTTACTGTGAACCTTGGGATCTACTTTCATTGCGCCGTTTTGATTTCTTGGTTACTAGCTTATGATTAGGTGCTGTAGCACATACCACAAAATCAATAACTCCTTTATATACAGATTAAATTTGCTTATATCTGAATTTTGCTGATTGTTTAATGCTTTCAGATAAAGCAACTATTACTTTTACATCAAATTTGCTTCATATCTGGATTTTGCTGATTGTTTAATGCTTTCATGCTTTTAGATATTATTTTAGTTCTATGGGTTGACAAGTTCAGCTTGCTGTTGGTTTGATCCTTGGAGACCTCACTGGCGTCAGTGTGCTGTGCGCATTTAGAAATTTGTATATTGATCATTATTAGCGAATCATCCTATTATATCTTCACGATTCTTTCCCTTTTTGTTTTTTGGTTGAATTATCTTCACGCAGGGCAAGTGATTGTTTAATTTACCTTATGTAATAAATGTTGGTTGGTTGTCATTTTTGCCGACTTTTCTTGAAGGAGATTCTTTTCATGTGTTTTCTCTGTTGCTTTATATCTCTAAATCCTAATAAAACAAATTGTTCTTGTCATGACAGAGCTAGCACGATTCTGACTAGTATTTTTAGCGAGGCTACATTCGGAGTTATTTCCTATCACGAGCACACACATGTATGATCATAGCACATAGTATGCCATACAAACTTAGTGCTAACATTAACTGTTGGTAAATGGTTTTATCTTTTCCCACTTTGACGTATTTTCTTGAAGTTGCTTAGCCAATCCATTTCTTCTCTTTGGAGGAATCGATGATTTTATACACCCTGTTTGTGTTGCAGGTTGTTGGGCTGGATGCTCAATCCTGAAAGGTTGCTTATAATAAGTTCCTATTGTTCACAAGTGGTTTTAAAACTGAGTTGCTAAGGAGGCTGAAAACTGTTTGAGTTCGGAAAGTTATTAAGCAACTTTTGTTGCCATTTCCTGTTCTTCGCTCGAGGAGCATCTAATCAATCTCTCACGTGGTTGTATATGATTTTTTTGGAGTCAATAGGAGTCTTCTATAATTTCTTTCTAGTATTGTTGGCTTGCTTGCTGTTTCTGAGGGATCCTGTACTCAATAGAGGATTTTATTGTGTCCATGCTGGCGGAGAGCATGCGTGGAATCTGTTCTTTGGGTAATGCCCCTGACGAGATTTGTTGCTGATGCACTTGGTGTGGTGACAATTTGTCTTGTAGCTGTATTGGTCCTTCTGGGTTTATTTTGTATTGTATATTCATTTTACTTCCGCAGTTGGATCCGCAGGCAAGGTCTCGTTCAGCTTAGTTATTTCAGCGGTCCTTGGATTATCAGAATCACATACATCTTTTTTGCAGTCTGGTGGGGTGTTGGTGAAATTATTCGGTTGAATCTGTTGAGACGCAACGGGAGAGTCTTGGATGCCCTGACTTTGCAATGGCAGGAAAATATATGCAAATGCTACATTGTTTCAAACCTGGGATTTGCGGAACCATGCCTGTTTCTCACTCTTATTTTTCTTCTTCGTGCATCTCTACAGAGGTCTGGAACGTTAAGTCGGAAGTGGAACATGAAAACAGCCGGTTTTGTTCTTCTTTTTTGCTTCCCAATGTTAATTCTTCAGCTTGTAGTTATTTTATTTGGGCCAAAGTATAAGGAAGTTAATCCCAAACTACCTTCTTATTTCATCAAAGCGGCTTCTTCTTCCAAGACACAGGATGATATTGCCTTCTGCACTTACCCTCTGTTGAGTACCATCTTTCTTGGTCTTTTTGCTACCATCCTAGCTGTCTACTTGTTCTGGCTTGGTAGGCGAATTCTTCATTTGGTCATCAATAAGGGTTTGCAAAAGAGAGTGTACACATTAATCTTTTCTATTTCTAGTTTTTTCCCATTAAGAGTTCTTCTGCTTGGTTTGTCGGTCCTATCTGATCCAGAAAGACTTCTGTCTGATGCCATAGCATTCTTGGCTTTTCTTTCCCTTTTATGTTGTGCGGGGGTGGGTATTTGCATGCTTGTATACCTTCCTATTGCTGATTCTTTATCTTTGAGGAGTCTGCAAAGAGATATAGAGGCTAGGAGAGGGACCAGTAACGAGTACAATGACACCATTTCGTTAATTGCTAATCAGAGCCCTCTTGAAGGAAGTTTGGTCAGTAGTCCTGGGAGAAACTCATCTGCTTCAGCAAAACGTGGATCGATTTCTTTTCGCACCATGGAAAGAGATGAAGCCTCTGGAGCATCTTTTGTGGAACTTAGCCTCTTCAATCCTAGCCAGCATTCAACTCCACCTGGGTCGCCTAGACTTCTTGGCTGGCCTATGATCCCTCCCGCACAAGGTCGGGGATCCTAATGCTGCTGAGAGGCCACGGTGGCAAACATTTTTGTGGTGAACTCAAACTGTTTGTAAAGGATTTAGCTTTTTAATAATGATTGCTAATTTTGGCTTTTGGTTTTTGAGATAGTTGTTTGCTTGTTATCCACCTTATTTTTTTTGGTGGCACTCGTAATCTGTCTCTTAAATTTGGTTGCTTATGACAATTTTACAGCTTTACTGACGATGGAAATGCTGCTTTCATATATAAATTTCTATATTTTCTGCTGTCCTGATGATTTGGGTGTCTTTGCTCTTGGCAGCTCGTGCAATTGCTATTGTTAGTAAACTTAATTGCTTTGTTGATTTGTGGGAGTTTCTGGTATTAGATTTAACTTGATTGCTTAATAACCCCAAATGCCCAATCTCCATAGGAAGGATGCTGAATTTTGCTCAACATAACATAGGGAAAATTTCATGCACTTTACTTGGATAATACTATGAGATGTTGGATGTGAACATGATGGTATTATTTTCCGTTGCAGACGTGATGGTGTTATGAAGTGAAACGGTGGTGTCAAAGTTACGTATTTAAATGAGTGAGTTTAAATTCGAAGTCATTCTGAACTCATAATAATTGGGGTGGATTTTTACTATTACAATTTTAGAGTGGGTTTTAGATTTTTAATTTTAAATTGTTCTTCTTTATTTATTTTAAATTTGTTACATATATTTATGTGATATATTTCTAAAAGTATATATATGTTTTAGAAAGATTAGTGTATAATTTTTAGAAAAATATATTTTTATTATTTTTTTAAAAATAAAATGGACTTAACCCGCGAAACCCTAATCCTAAAAGACCGTGTTGGGTTTGGACAAACCTGCCTTCATCCCTAATCAAAGTGAAATGTTGTGTAATGGTGTTTTGAAGCAAAATGTTGAATTGAATGTGATGGTGCTATATTAGCATATGATAAATCAAAAAAATAGAAAGATGATTAAAACCAATATAGTTGAGTTCAGAGGCGTTCCATTTAAAAAGTGGTAGCATCACTGCATAAAAAGATTTAGTTTGCTCGTTGGTAAATAAGTAGTGCAGTATAATTTAAGTTCAATAAGTAAATCATTCATAATTTGAATACTTATTTTGCACAGAATGTATAATTAAATATCTACAACCAAGGTCCTTATTACATGACATGAGTTCTACAAAATCATATCAATATAAAACAATCACTGTTTTTTTTTGGTTAATTTAAACATTTAGCAATAAACTTCCATATCTGTGACAATATTGATACCAAGGTAATATGATATTTTAATATGTTAAATTACCGTAAAGCCCACTTTCACCAACCAACATATCTTCATTGTCCACTAGTATTATCATCTTTTTTTTTTCCCCCAAAATAACACCCAAAGAAGACAGGGATTAAGGCCATAATTCCAACTTGCATATCGCTCAAACAAAATAGAACATATTTTACAAAAAGAAGCCCGAATGAAACTTTAAGTAAAACAAGGAGTTGAGTGAGAGTAATATGGTGTTCAACCTATATAAAATTTATACAAAAACATGTATCAAGTATGTTTAAATGGAACAAGTTCTATCTGATTCATTTTAAAAAGTTCCAAAATCCCGATAATTGTTGTGTTATTTAAATATTTGAGTTCTATCTGATCCATGTTAAAAAGTTCTAAAATCCCAACAATTATTGTGTAATTTAAATATTTGATGTGAGAGTGTTGCAAGCCTCATTAACTTAAAAGTCACTTACCATATTATTGGATGTATCTAAATAGTGAAAAATATTTTTGATTTTCACTAGTCAAACAAATTTTATCTTTTCAGATATATTTGATTTTGAATTTTAACAGAAAAATATTTTTTTCCTTTTAAATAACAGTAATTTGTAATTTCCTCAGCAAAATCCAAATCGAAAATTTCATTATTTTATTACAAATGAGTATTCCTTATATAGTTATATTTTTAACTTTGGCTAAGAAGATTAAAAGGCTTGAGGCAGAGGATTCAAAACAAACAGTTGAAATGCATTATGCGAGTAACCAATAGTAATCTGTTGCTGTCATTTCCCCGCCATCTCATTCCAAGATTTCACTTCTCAACCTCTGTAGAAGCGCCAACGCTGCTCACCAAGAAAGCATGCATAGACCTCCTAAAGAGCTGCAAATCCATGCCTTCTCTCAAGCAAATCCAGGCCCAGCTCTACACCCATGGCCTCCACCAAAACATCGACGTCCTGCACAAGCTCATGGTCTTCGCCACAGACGCAAACTTAACCCACGCTGATAAACTATTTGCTCGAATTGAACGCCCGACTTTGTTTATCTACAATGTGATGATCAAGGCACATGCGAAATCCGGCAGTTGTAGGAAAGCCCTTTTCTTGTTTGATGAATTGCGTGTGCGGGGATTGTGGCCCGATAATTACACGTACCCTTTTGTGTTTAAGGCCGTGGGAGGGTTGAGGGTGGTTCTTGAAGGGGAAAAGATTCATGGGTTTGCGTTGAAAAGTGGAGTGTTGTATGATTGTTATGTTTGTAATTCGGCTCTGGATATGTATGGGGAGTTGGGGTGTGTGGAGAGCTTGGGTAAAATGTTTGATGAGATGCCCCTGAGAGACTTGATTTCGTGGAATGTTTTCATTTCTGGGTTTGTGAAGAGTAACAGGTTTGAAGATGCTGTTGGTGTTTATAGGAGGATGAGACGAGAGGCAAGTGTGCAACCTGATGAGGCTACGGTTGTGAGCACTTTATCCGCTTGTACGGCGTTGAAGAGTTTGGACCTTGGTCATGAAATTCATGAGTATGTGAGTACACAGCTGGGATTTACTATGATAATTGGAAATGCACTGTTGGATATGTATGCTAAGTGTGGATACTTAGATATCGCCAGGGGAATATTTGATGCTATGCTAGAAAAGAATGTTATTTGTTGGACCAGTATGGTATCAGCATACGTTAATTCTGGTCGTTTGGATGACGCTAGGGCATTGTTTGAGAGGAGTCCGGTCAGAGATCTTGTTCTATGGACGACCATGATTAATGGGTATGTACAGTTTAACAAGGTAGATGAGGCGATTACCTTGTTTAGGTACATGCAAATGGATAGAGTTAAGCCAGACAAGTATACTTTGGTTGCTTTACTTACTGGATGTGCTCAATTAGGAGCCCTAGAACAAGGCGAATGGATTCATGCTTACTTGGAGGAAAATGGAATAACTATTGATGCTGTGGTTGGTACTGCTCTCATAGAGATGTATGCAAAATGTGGTTGCTTAGAGAAGTCCTTGCACATCTTTTATCAATTGAACCAGAAAGATACAGCATCATGGACTTCTATAATATGTGCGCTTGCTATGAATGGAAATACATCAAGGGCTTTACAATTGTTCTCAGAAATGATACAAGTTGGTATTAGACCTGATGATATCACCTTTATTGGTGTTTTAAGTGCTTGCAGTCATGGAGGGCTAGTAGAGGAAGGCCGTAGGTATTTTGATTCCATGACTAAGGTTTATCAGATTGAGCCAAAGTTGGAGCACTATGGATGCCTGATAGACCTTCTTGGTCGTGCCGGACTCTTAGATGAAGCTGAGGACATAATAACTAAAATACCTAACCAAGATAACAAGATTATCGTCCCACTTTATGGTGCTTTGCTTAGTGCATGCAGGAACTATGAAAGTGTTGATATGGGTGAACGTATTGCCAAGCGGCTTGTGGACATTGAGTCCAGTGATTCCAGCAGTCATGCACTTCTGGCCAACATTTATGCAGCTGCCAGTAGATGGGAAGATGTAACAAAAGTTAGAAAGAAAATGACTACCCTGGGGCCCAAGAAGTTGCCTGGGTGCAGTGCAATTTGAAATTGATAATGTCCCTAATTCATGGTTGGAACCTCTACTGCAGATTGCCAAGAATTTAAGTCCACGTTGTGAGCATTGCGAACCCAGGTATGGAAGAATATGAGATAGAGCATTGAGTACATAAAATATTTCTGATTGAGTTAGCAATGTATCGATAAAGAGAATATTGTATCTGAGTGTTTTTCTCCTTATTGAGTGAGGATCATTGTGTTGACGGAACAGTGAACAGTTTCATTTTGCTTTTCTCATTTGTTCTATTAAATATGCAGAATAAAATAATTAATTTTTTTCTTTTGTAGATTTTTCTAGTTGCTGCTTGTTGGTCTCTGTCATTTTGTACGACTGAACTGCATAGCCTCATTCAATATGTAGGAATATTATTTATAAGTTGGTCGTATATTTTTCAAACATTGGAGCTGAGTTTACTTGGGAGCTGAGGTTACTTGTCATAGAGTAAGCTCCTGCACAATCATTAGAGTAAAAAAAAAATGAACATGGTTTTTCCTATTTTGTTTTTGAAGTGTAGAATGACCTGTATTTTCAATCTCTGCACCTTGAAGAAAACCATTACCATTTTTATGTCAACTCATGTCTCTGGCATTTTCATCCTTTTCTGCCTTACCACAGCGTGATAAAAAAGATCTTCTTAAAAGTTGTTCTTGTGTAGAGTGTCTATTGTACCAAATTTGATTGAGGAAAGGCTATGGAATGGATGAGATTCCATATTCCCTGGTTGCGGTAATTAATCGTGGGCTATGATTTTGAGAAAGAAACTGTCGATATGATTTGCTGATCTTTTACTACAAGACGTGCATTTAGGTTGCCCTAACTTGTGTCTGTGAAATTGACTTATCCACCAATACGTTTGCAAAAACTGCTTGAAAAGAACTTCTCAAGAAGTCTGAAAAATGAAGTTGGCGAAAATGTAATTCGAACTAATGTTCTTCCCATCAATTCTATTTAACAAAATTATCCTTTGATTTTTAGCTTTAGCAATGCCTTGATTATCATTATCTTTGCCTGTTGAAACAGGATCATAACCTTTTGAGAGTGAGATCTGAAACAGTCGAGTTGTGACAATCTCAATTATCTGGTTACACTATTGGAATGTCTAATGGTAGTTTTTCCATGTAATGGTTTAGTACGTGCATTTCTGGTAGCCTACTCATTAAAGATTTTGAGGTTGGGTTCAGGAAATTTGAGAGAGAATCAAATTGATGAAATATGGGTGATCATTCTTCTAAATTTTAAATCTCCCTTCATTTAGTCATGGACTATTAGAGAGAAATGAGGCAAGCCAGCTTTGGCTTGAGTCACATGTCAATTCACATCCACCTGCCACAAAAATCACAACCTTCATTCATCATGAAATGGACTTAATATGATGAATGAGTGTTGTGAATGAAGTTTTTCAGGATAGCTATTTTTAAAATAAATAAAATGAAAAGAATTTGTCAAGAGTGGGATTTGAACCCACGCCCTTTCGGACCAGTACCTGAAACTGGCGCCTTAGACCGCTCGGCCATCTTGACTTGTTTGTTTGACGAATGAAGGTTGTGAATAAAGATTGTGAGGATAAAACACACACAGTGCAAAACACACATTCACAGAAATAGGAGAGTGTTGAAGTGGGTTTGGTTGTACATTTCAAGACAAAAAATAAGAAGTTGAAGCTGATGTTAGTGCAGCATTGA
Source organism: Paulownia fortunei (assembly GCA_019321725.1). Taxonomy (NCBI): domain Eukaryota; kingdom Viridiplantae; phylum Streptophyta; class Magnoliopsida; order Lamiales; family Paulowniaceae; genus Paulownia; species Paulownia fortunei. The sequence goes on along the minus strand of CM033106.1, from coordinate 25,791,668 downwards.
GATCTATTACCAGTTAGACTAATAATATAATCCTTTTCTTATTCGCCCAAACAGTTTCATAAGTTTAGTTTCTCGTAAATGAAAGATATCCCACCTTTGTCTAGACGAGGGAAACAAGTCCATAGAAAATGTTTTCAACTTGGAAACGATTTCATTGAAGTATGTACTGTTGTATAAAAACCTTTTCAGTGACTATATCTCTTCGGGATTCAAAAGTTGACAGTTGGATAACTTAGTCAATTACATGATAAATTCTGACATGGGTTTCAATTATATTTTCTGTTTTCTGTGTATAAAACTTTCCTGTTTTCTGTTTTTTCCCCAGGCAAAATGTACGGTTGCAAGGGATTTCATGAAGCAACCTGAAAGCTCTAATGCCAGAGGTAGTATAAGTAATGGTCGTTCATGTTCATCTTCAGATAATTATGCTACGAATTATCAAGAAAATACATGCTTGATTGGCCAAAAAACATGGCGCAAACCCTTTGATCTTTTTCCAAAACTTATGCAGGAAACTCATGCTGGATGTTATGCAGAAACAAGTTCAATTACCAATAATGTGTACGGACTACACAGGTCAGACCGAAGGTTGTCCAGAACATAGTGAAGAAAAATAAACCTTGGTACAGAACCACTCAGATTCTTGTATCTGCGAGTGACAATTAAATAGTTGAGGAAGAAAAATTGATGTTGCTTCAGTCAGTCTATATATGTTCCTTGAGGCGTTTGAACAATACTTGATATGTCCTGTGATGAGCTCAGGCAAAAGATATCATTTCTGGGATTTACATGCCATTAAGAACTTGCAAGAAATCTGGTTATCCCTGTACTCTAATCTCAGATATAAGCTGAATAATTTTGAATATACGTATGTATGTATGTATGTATTTTTCATATTGGAAAGAAATGTTTACTAGACACGAAAGTAATTGCTAGCCTTGGTGCTTTGGCTATTTTTTGCATTGTAAGTAATTTTGAACGCATAAATCACATTTATAGATTACATTACAAGTAAAAAAATTCTTAGGTTATTTTCATCCCACAACTCTATTTTACCGTAACTTTTACACTAAAATAGTATGGCTTTTACACCAAACTTAAAATCTATCCCCAACCCATCTATTTCAAATTTTACTCCAAAAAGAATATTTTTTATTATTTATTTATAATAACTATTTTGTTTGATCAAATATATATTAATATATTACATATTCAATTTTTTTTTACGTCGAGTTAACTAAATAATATATTTTTTTAATATAATATAATTGATAGTAAATTAAATAATATACATAAAAAATAAAATAATTAAGAATAAAATTTAAGTGGAAAAGTAAAAACATTACATTAAAGAAGATTAAATAATAATGCAAATAAAATAATTAAATTTTATTAAAAATATTTATGTGTATAAAATATAAAAAATAATTTTATTGAAAAATATATAATTTAAGATAACATATGAATTTTTGAAATATTCTTAAACATAATAAAGAAATATAAAATTTATTAAACAAAAAAAACAATACAAATACATTAATTAAAATTTTATTAGAAATATTTATGTATGTATAAAACATACAATAATTATTGAAAATATACAATTAGGATACAAAGTATTTTTAACTTAATAAAAAATAAAAAAATTACTTAAAAAAAAAGATAGCACATGAACAACAATATTGTTCACTACACCAAGATAGAATCAGGAATGGCGCTGCGTTGGTTACAGTTTTTTTAGAAAATTTTTCGAAGGATGTGGTTAAATAACTATTTTCTGAAAATATTTTGAAAATAAAGTAGAAGATTGTTAAAAATAGAATTATTTTTTGAAAAAATTCAAAAATTAATTTTTAAAATTTGAAAAACGCACACACACACACACACACACATTTTTGGAGTGAAAATACACACACATGTTTCATAAAGCCGAACAGACGGTTCTTCCGCCGGCCCTACTATTGACCAGTCAGAGGGGGTAGAATCGTAATTTGGTAAGGTGGAGCGCGTGCCCGCCGCCTCAAAGGCATGTTACTTTTTCTGCTCGCCTCCATGAATTAAAACGAATCCCTCTCAACAATTCCACAATCTTCTCATTAGTTTTTCTTCATTCATTCATTCATACACCGCCCAAATCTGCCTAGGCTGGCAAATCCATCATTAGGTTTTGTTCCGTTTGTTGTGAATTAATTCAATGGCGTCATTCAGTGAAGCTCCGCCTGGCGATGTCAAATCCGGTGAGAAGATCTTCAAGACCAAGTGCGCGCAGTGCCACACCGTCGACAAAGGCGCCGGCCACAAACAAGGTTTTTCTACCTTCCCTTCAACCCTAAACAAACAAGCATACATACAGATAAACGTTTGATTTACCGTTCGATCGCGTGGTAGTTTTTATTTTGTTTTGCTCTTGTTGAAGTACGTGTGCCCGATCTGATGATGATATTCGCCTTTTTTACATGAGATCCTATTGGCTTAGATCTCGTGTTTCTTTTTATCTTTTTTGTCATTTTGATTTTGGTTTGGATTCAGAAGCCTTGATGATAGTGGAGGAATTTAGGCTGTGATTGAATGAGATGCCCATTTCGGAGAATTGATTTTCAGAGAGAAGGTGAGAAAAGAAATTTTGAGAGAAATGAGATGTTTGTTTGGATGTGTATTTTTTATTCTTGTATTTTTGAAGAAAAACTGTAATGATAATGGTGGTTGTGATATTTTTTTATTTTTTTTGGTTTGTTTGGTAAATTTCTTAGAAAATATATTCAGACTTGTCTTTCAACAATTTATCCCTATAAATTATATTTTTTGTACTGTTAATATATTAATATGATATATACCTTTCAAATGTTTTATAGTAAATATTTACATGCAAAGCTGCATATATACACATATATGTATATATACGTATTTTAATGATGTACACATATTAACATAATATACAAATTTAATATATTTTGTAATAAAAAAATTACATTCATAGACACGTGTATATATATATATATTAATATATATATATTGACATAATATACACCTTTAATATATTTTATATCAAAAAATTACATACATAGATGCACAAATATATATCTGTATTTAGGGACTTGTCATTACAATATAGATAGATACATATATATGTATATATTATACATACACACATATATTAACATGCATCTACATAGTTTATGCATTAGTTGCACTGCTCAACTACCACCCCCTCTTTTGATAAGTAACCCATTAGCCAAACAAAATTCTGTCCAGCAGAGAGCCGGAGCCCCTCAATGACCTCCTCAATGGACTTTCACCTCCTCCTCTACCTCCTCCTCCCATCTCCACTGCCATGCCAATAATTCCTCCCTCCACCCCCAAAACGGCCACTCCTTCGATCACATGCACTCCTGGTGGGAGTCCATCTCCAAAGCCCTCTCCCACATCCACCTTCTCTTCTCTCTTTTACCTTCTTCCCCCGACGATGAAGACCCTCTTTCCTCCCTTGCTGACGCTAACCGTCCCACCTGCTCCCCCCTCTTCTCTCTGTCGCCTACTACTCTCCCCCTCCTCTGGATCCGGTGATGAATATTCTGACAGCACAAAGAGCGCTGGCATCAAAATCTCGTCCACCTCAACCCCCAACACTCATCTTTAGAAAGAGGTGCATTGCTTGCAAAGCACAAGCATTCATAACATAACCAACCATTAACACTGTGTAGGCAAAAATACCTCGTGCGTTATTTCATCAAACATTTGGCAAGCACACTCAATGAGCCCACAGTACCAAACAAGGGTTGGTATGGGCAGAGAGAAAAAAAATTGGAGGAAGAAGGGGAATGGGGTGAGGTGTAAAGAACTTACCAAACCTTAAAATTTTCATACAATGTAGGGATAAGATGAATTTCCATTTTTCAGACATTTTATTCTAACAAATGAGTTTTTCTCTGGAACTTGCCATCCAAAACCCTAAGAATGCACTGTTGAAGGAGAAAGCTGATTTCCTGGAATTTCTCAATGACCTAGCCAACCAGATGTGATTTTTAGAAATTTTTCTCACAAAATACGATTCTATGAAAAGGAGTAGTCATTCAATCACAGCGCTAGTTGTTGGTCATTTTTTTCTTTGTTCTTCTAGCAATTCAGGTTCCTGATATTAGTTGGGCTAGAATTGTTGGTAAATCGTACGTCTGCTGAAATCTGATATTGTCTTATGATTTACAGCGTAACAATTAGAATATACTCTAACGTGCTAGCAATTTTTCTTTTTGTACGGCATTAGCCTATTCATTGATATGTTTGTTTGACTTGGGTTCATGTTTTGTTTTGTTCTGATATTATGTATTATTTGGGCAATTCATAATTTAGTTCCAATATATTTTCCTTCTATTTGCCACAATTGAAGTTTGTTTTCAGCTCATTGGATTTTGAGGTCTCCCTATATCTAGCTCAATTGGTGGAGATATAAGGACTTGTAGAGTTCAGTGTCCATCCAATAAATCTAGGAGGTGATCAAAATTTTTTGTTCAATTATGTGCTGCTGGCTGCCAATTGATGGTTGTGTGTGTGTCTGTATGCTTTCATTATGGGTGGGGCATGTGATCTTGTGGAATTGAAATTTGCCTTGTCACTTTATTGTTGTTTGTTTTACTCTCCCATGCATATTTTGTTCTCTCGTCCATTTGTTCTGTCTTATGCTTTGAGGATATTCTCACGTCTTTGAAATTTTCAGGTCCCAATTTGAATGGCCTTTTCGGAAGACAGTCCGGTACTACCCCTGGTTATTCTTACTCAGCTGCCAACAAGAACATGGCTGTGATCTGGGGAGAGAATACACTTTATGATTACTTGCTTAATCCTAAGAAGGTACATGAACGTGTGTGTAAACATTGGTTATTAACTGAAGGAGTGTTAATTTGTGAGAGAGTTCTTTCTTGAAGTTTCTCTAGTCTTCCCTTATTTTATTCACAAGATGAAAATCTATTCTGGACTTATGAATGCACACCATGTTGGCATGTTTAATATATTCTCTCTAATTTCTTTATAATTTTTGTGGATATTATCCTTTTATGGCCGTGGCTTCTCATAGTTCCTTGGAATTTGTTTACTAGTTTTCTTTTGTTTGAATTTTTTTTATACTACTCTCCTAAGCTTAAAGTCCGGTAGTATCACGTAACCAATGGAAGCTAATTGATTTAAAGTCTGCTTAACTCACCTAAATCATAAGCTAATCCATTTAAAGGCAATTTGCAAGCTAAAGGAGTTCAATAACTTTTGTTGACATTTGCACCTTTTGTATCTTTTCTTGCTCTGACTTGATGGTATTGAGCATACACGTCTGTTACACAGTATTTTTTACAAATACTTTGAAGAGAAAGTTTCTGCTCTTTTGCCTGGGTATATGTACGGATTTTGAAAGTGTCTAAGGCTGTTGAGGTTTGTCCATAAGAAGTAGATTTGTTGCATCTGGTTTGACTGACTTGTTTATGCTTATGGGTGAAATTTATGCCCCACTACCTTGGAGGGTGCTTTTTATACTTCACTCTGTAGGAGATTTTCTCTTATATATTGGGAACTGTTCAGTTTGTGTCACTCTCTTTTTTATTATGCTTATGGGTGAAATTTATGCACGTTATTCTTTTTTGCCTTGCATGTGGTTTGACTTGCATGTTTATGCTTATGGGTAAAATTCCCTGTTCAGTTTGTTGCCACTTTATTCTGTGGAATTTAGAATATTTGGTTATTTATCAGATAGATTCTGAGCATGCAATATGTGCACAGTCAGTTACCTTGAAACCTTTTTTTTTTTCTAACCTTGCTGGAATAGCATAAATATATATATATATATATATATATATAGTTGTTTGTGTGTGTGTCATATGTAGTATTTTTCTTGGTTTTTTGAGTGTTGTCATCTCCCTACTCGAGTTTTACTACTTGGAATGTGTGTAAATTTATTATGATATCCTAGTTGCTGGAGTAAGAAAATAATTGTTATGATTTCTCAAAGGGCACTTTTTATTGGTGCAGTACATACCTGGAACCAAGATGGTCTTCCCTGGATTGAAGAAACCTAAAGAGCGTGCAGATCTAATTGCATATCTCAAGGAGGCTACTGCTTGAAGAGTGAAGAGACTTTTCTGAAGAGATAATTACATTTTCTGACAGTTGGAGATATATTTGTCATTTGTCCCATTTGGGGATTTTTTTTTTTTTTTCAAGTGGAAGTAGTTGAATGATACTTAATGAATAAAAGCATCATATTTCTACGCTGTGCTTTTTTGTCTCTTTGAACTACGCCAGCAGTAGAGAATTTTTTTTGGCTCTGATAAGTTTTTTCCTCATATAATTGAATTCTGTATCAATAAAGATATAAACTTTTGTGCTTTATCATGAAAGTTGTGCTTTTGTGAGTGTTCACTTTCTGGTTGTTTAGAGAAATTTTGGGGTGGTTTTTCGGTTATCATTTGGGCTCCATATTTTGGACGTCTTGGGTTGAAAAATCTTTTGATTATCAATATTCCCCCATTTAGGTCTTAGTTGGGGTGATTAATGACTTCTCCACCCGCGCGCAGTTCACCAAGATGCTTAAAAGTTGCTTTACTAGGAAGTAGTTACCTGCAGGAAATCTATGGGGATATATATGTCCTTTACTGAGATGTATCCACTCAGTCTGAATTAGATGCATTAGTTGCTTTTTAAGGTCCTAAAAGTTATCAAACATCAGTTATGTTGTTGACAACTACAGCTTCACTTGTTGAACTGACTCTGCAAACAGGTTTATTGCATCTCATCTACTCTTACCGTCTTCACAGTTAACATTCGTATTGGCGTGAAATCATGTATGAGATTTATGTTCTATTACTCTTGAGGAAGTATCAGATTAGTCGAGTATGAAATATTTACCGAGGTTTGTCCATATAATTCTGTATATTTCTGGGAATTATGCATACGTCTTCTAGAATTTGGTTGCTCGGTCAAGATTTTCATTCTGGTAGGTAAGGTTTCAACATTATGGTTAAAACAGTGGCACGCCGATTTTGGAATAGGAAATTTCTATGTTTTGTAAATGTGCTATGACTTCTATGACACGTCTTCTCTTTAATAAGGGGACGGTTTGTATGAATAGAAACCCGGCCGTGGATGGACCACGACATAAAGATGATGTTGAACTTGGAATCTGCCGGCCCTGTGGGGACTGGGGCGATAGGCCACAAGGCTACAAGAAAGTCTGTTTTTCACATAATTATGGTGTTATAAATGTGATAGGAGATGTACAAATGAAGGTCTTTGTGCTTGTCATTATATTGCATGTATGTAGCAGATGCGAGGAAATAGTCTTAAGTGATTGTGTGCAAAGGCTATAAAAATATGAATTATCTACTCTCCTCGTGGGTACTCTAAATTTTCACAGAATTAATGACTGTTCAATTTTTACCATCAAGTGGTCACAGTATTTTTAAATGCCATTGACAATGCTGTATTCAATGTATGTATGAATAGTGTATGTGTTTTATTGTCGAAAAAATAAAATATTTGACACAATATTTATGTACAAAATATATATGTAATCAGTGTAGTATGATTATATAGGAGTATGAATTCAACTTATTCATGTTTCGATTAGAAAAAATTAACATTATAAATCATATAAATTTGAGATTTTTTTTTTAATTATGTCGATTGTATAATCATCATTTTGCTCAACAATTTTAAAAGAAAATGATCATATGTAAGTCAATATTAAAGTTGTTTATGTTTTGGTTGGCGTGAAGAGTACGATAAGACATTAATGGAAGGTTCCTTCAATAAGGAATGAGACGCGGTTACCTCTTTTCTTTTTCTTTTTTAACTGAAAAGGAAAATTGCTATTGAAAGAAATTAAATAGACTTGGGTTGAAAAATAATATAAAATAAATTAAAAGTTATATAAGTTAAACATGACAAAAACTTAAATTTTTCTCCATCTTTATAGATTTTACCATATATTATTATTAAGCATATTTGCTTCTTGCCTGTACATGAAAATATTCAACTTTATCATAGAACAAATGAAACATGATAATAATGGGTAGTTACACACGAGAGAGAATAAAAAAACTAATTGGCTCATTTACTATATATTAGTAAGTGACTCGATTGTGACTAATAATTATTTTTAATAATTTATTACTTCATACTCCATACATTATAAATATTATAATATATTTTTAATTATCAATGAAAATAAATTTTATTCTTGATTTATTGTGCCTCAACATATTTAAATGTGATTGTAATGCAATAATCGACATACTACGTGTTGTATTGCATATACAGCAAAAATAGTTGGAATTGATCAATTATTAATCACGTTATTTTACTATATAAACCAAAAAAACTTTATTAATGATAAATAACTTTTTAAATCATATTCAATTAGTACTAGATTAGATAAATCATAAACAAAATTATAAACTAATAAATCACAAACTACAACCTTATCCATCCCAAGAACTATTTTAATTGTCTCTTGGCATAGTCCCATTGGCCAACTTATCACTCAAAAGACCAATTATCATCGAGAGTGAAAAAAGAAAGTGTGTGAAAACAAATAACATCAAAAGTCGAGGGACTAGAATGCAAATATCTTGCGTAAAACTTTTAACTCCTTCCCAGAACAAAGCCAAAAAGTTGTGACTTTAAATGGTTGGTTCCTCCTCCCCTCAAACTCCAATACAAGACAAACAACCCCGACACCAGTTTCTACTTCCCACCAGTCTTGGATTCCATTCCCTGCAAAATAGCATCTGCAATTTCCCTCTCCGGTTAGTTTTTCTAGAGTTGTATCAGTTCTTCTGCTGCTGCTGCCTTGCATTTCTATTCATCGCATTGATGAGCAAGAATCTTGTTTAACTGGACGCTTTTGCTTATAGTGACTATTCATTTGGTGGGCTGTGATCAAATGTTGTAATACTGTGGTCTGATTCTACAATGGGTTTTGATTTGAAAGTTTTTGCTCAATTTGTTATCCCTTTATCTCTCCCCCTTTATTGGTTCCTTTTGCTTTTGTAGTCCCTCCTTTTTGCTAGAAAGTTGTTGAGATGCTAATGTTCTTGCTTGTTAGTAGTATGATATTAATTTGGTTTTCTCACTGAAGCTGGTATATGGGTGGACTTCTGAACATCTTTACTTTACTTTTCTTTTCCCTTTATTGGAATGTAATTTTGTGATCAGCTGATAATGCGTAGCTTTCAGGCTATGATATGTTTCAATTTTCTTTGATTTTTTTTTTTTAATTTAGAGAGCCAATTTCACATTGGATATATATTATTATTTATGTAGATTCAGCTTTTACACGGGTTTGAGGTTAAAATACAGGATAATGTAAGGCTGTTCTGGCTTATGGGTTTAGTTAAAGCTTTAACATTTCTCAGGAGATGGTAAAAAAGAATATATTTATGCCAATACTTATATTATTTATCACGAGTAGCAGTTCATTTGAAATGATGGACTGTTTCTGCTTTTACTTGCAGGAAATATGTCAGAGAATGGTTTTGATGGAGGAGAAGAGGAATCAGCTTTGCATGGTGATAAGGTTGGCCACAGCGCACCTATTGTTTTTCCACTTTAAATACTATTAGTTATTTCTTCGGGTCCTCCCTCCTCATGTGAGATGTTGAATTCCTACCTGGTTTTCTTTCAAGATTTACATATAAGTATTCACTTTTAGTAATATCGTGCCAGGATTTAACAAATAAATGCATTATTCACTTTGTCTCAAATAAGTATGCTAATCTGGTGGAGTCAACTCATTATTTATTCTATTTTAGATTGTATGTACAATCAGCATTTCACTATTTAGAAATATTCTCAGGATTTTTTTTCACTTTTCATCCCCTCTACCATGATTGATATTTGAAATATGCTATTGCATCTAATTAACAAAGACCTCTTATTTTGATGTCAGTATTAGAGAAAACCATCCTACTTTGAACAGAAATTATTGTTTCCACAAGAATTTTATTGTTGCTCTCCATCAGCTAGAAGATTTATTAATGCCACCATGTGTCACTCTTTTATGTCTGGCAGTGCTTTTGTGGGCTGCCTTAGTTAATTCTTTGAGGTTTTTGCGACTTAGGTTGTCATGGTTGTTGACATAACCTGTGATGTGCCTTTTAAATTTATTTTTTTGCTACTATCTAAGATCCTTGTCCATTAATTCTAAGCTTTTCCAGGTCAAAGTTGATCCCGGGACGCCTCCACCGCTGACTTGGAAACGAAAACTAAGTATTGAGGAGAATGCCCTTTCTGAATTCGGTCTAACTTTAAGAGAGAAAATCAGTATGGTATTATTTTGAACTTGTTTCATAATTATGGTCCTTGCATCCACCCTTTTCACATGAATTTAGTCTTTGAGCCATAAAATACAGAATTTAGCTTTGCTTAAATTGATTTTCTACATCCTTGCATGGATGTATGATAATTGTGGGAGCATACGTCCCAGACTGCTGCCTTTAGTGGCTATGACCTTACCAGTCAAATCTTTGCTCTGTTTATATATGACTTTTGTTCTTCCATGTGTATTTCCTGTAATATCTCCTTTTTGGTTTCTATAGGCCCCTATAGGTTATAGGCTGTGGCGGCACCTTCAAGAGGAAAAATCCAAAGACAGCGTAAATTTCCCCCATTTTTTTACTGAAACTTGAATTGATTGATGCCAGTTGTAAAGAATGTGATATTTTCCCCTTACTGCTCTTGCAGGTGGTATTTCTTGATCCTTTTACAAAGCGGCATACATCTTCTTGCCATGGGGTTCCTGTAGGTGGTATAGGGTATATATCGCTACTCTCTTTTTTCTTTTTGGTCGAGATGTAGTAGATAAATAGATGACCTGTTGAAGGGTGCAACTGTTCAGAAAAATATTTAGCAATTTACGTGCCAATGATACATGCTATCCTGAACTCCTACGAAAGAATAACTTTTATTTTACTAAGCGGGTAGGCTGATGGTGTTGTTATGACAAATTTGTTTTAGGCTTATTAAAAAGTGCAACATGTGCTTACTTTTCTGCATCTCAGACAGTCTTCTGTCTCCGTTCAGTACCATTAGAATTCTAAAGTATTCATCTGCCATGTATTAAACTGGTTGAAAGAATTTTCCATTGGGTGGGGGCTGGTTCTGGGGATAGTCCTTGATACTTTAAATTATCCCAAACTTTTTGCATATTTTGAAGGTGATTTCCATAAATTGTAAAAGAAACAATTGAGTCACATTGCAAGGTCTTGCTTTCCCTCTCATGTATGTATATTTTTTATTTTTTTATAAAGCACATTCATTTGTTATGGACATGAATATCATGGTATTCATCTATGTTACTGCATACTCTTCTAAAAAGTAGGCTGCAATGTCCTGTAGTGGTGGCTGTTTGGACAAAGGGAAAAATATAGGTTCATCAAACAATTTATTTTAAATGGTGCAACCTAGTTAACCACATCAATCTAATTTTCTATGAGCTAACACAATTTTCAGTGCCGGAAGCATTGGAAGAAGTTGCAAAGGTGAATTTATGCGTTTGCAACTATTTCCTAGGATCTGTGAAGATAAACCAGTCTTGGCAAACCAATTTTCTGTAAGTTTAATCTGATTCTGAAGGTTTTCATTTTGATATTAAATAAAAACTACACTATGAAGAACCATTGCGCCTTGATCCTATCCATATTTTACCTCATATATTATCTACTCTTATGATTGACAGATTTTCTGCAATTCCAGAAGTTGTCAATGAATTCTACTATTACACTTTAAGATTCTTCTGTGCAAAGTCACCATAAAATTGTCATTCAGTCCAGGAAACATATTGAATTAGCTAGCATTTACCAATCTTAAAATCTGAAGTACAGTTCTTTCCCTTACGTTGGCTACTAAATTGAGTGCGGCAGCGGGATGTACACAATGGGACTCAAATCCCTTACGTTGCTTGGAACGTTATACTGCAAATGTATAATGAGTCCACCTATCAGATGCTTTTAAAGGGCATGAATTGCGCAATGACGTGACTTTTTTGTGAGAGCGGCTAGACATCGTTTGAAATACATTTATCATTCAAGAAGCTTATGTGACTGAATATACAATGTAATATATCATCTAAACTCATGGACAGAAAAAAGGGTGGCAATTAAAGTTTTTGTTCACTATCAACATGTTGTCTTCCTAGTCATAATCTGTAGTTTAAATAATAAAGCATATGGAAAAACATATCAGGATGAAAGGCAATGAAGATGTACTATTCCCACCAACTTTCCCCAACTTAAGGTGGTCTACTTTTACTGGAGTTTCAAAATTTAATTTTGGTGGATCTATTACCCAAGTCCTGGTTTTCACATAACAAGCATACGATCTGAGGACATTTAGCCAATGCTGAGCTTCCTATATTATACAAATATAAAAGCAAATTGGTAGTCTATGATCTCTGACAGCACATTTTCTTTATTATTCTGCATAATGATCTAACTTGAGAATCAAGAATTAATGGACATACATTGTCAATGCTAAAGTATCTGCCAGTGAAAGTTTTTCAATTGCAGTACTATGGCCTATACTTCTTTGCCAATGATGATATACACTTAGCATGTCTCTACTTTTTCAGATATTTGTTTCCCGACCGAATGGTGAAAAGTTTTCTAGTGTACTATGCCCAAAGAACCCAGAAATTTTGAAGTAAGCACATAGTATATTCGTTTTCTGGTTTCTAGCATCTTATTATCTTGTTTTAGATGTTATGTTGTGTGAAAAACTACTTTCTCAGGTAATGAGATTTGGTCATTGATCACTGAGAAAAGATAGGGAAGAAAGAAATTTAATTCTGTGTGTGAACTTTCTTTTTGAAAAATCAGTATTCAATGCTTCTAAATAATGTGGATAAACAGTGACAGTTCAGCTTCTGGGATAGGATCTTGGGACTGGAATCTGGGTGGGCAAAATTCTACTTACCATGCATTGTATCCAAGGGCTTGGACCGTATACGATGGTAACCTTGTAATCTTTTAATATTGTCTTAGTTTTATGCCCCAGTTCATGGACTCTTATCTCATAGAATCACCTTTTCTATTCAATGAAGGTGAACCTGATCCAGCTCTAAAAATAGTGTGTCGTCAACTTTCACCCTTTATCCCCCACAACTACAAGGAGAGCAGCTTCCCTGTGGCAGTCTTTACTTTTACGGTATGAAAAACTTCATGAAATTCATTCCTCCTCCCCCTTCCTTCCCTATAACACCTACAAACACACACATAAAGAGAAGTGGGCTGTGTAGCCTTGATATGAAGATGTTTGTTATGTTTATATCAGTTGTCTAATTTGGGAAAGACAGAAGCAGATGCCACCTTGCTCTTTAGTTGGGCAGTAAGTTCCCTTTCTTAAGAAGTTTTTCGCTTGTATTCTTGAATAGTTAACAATTTAGTACTATGCTATATCCAGTCATCCTGATTATAAGTTTCTCAATATTCACCCACTGCCCTGCATGGTTTTCCAAAAGAAATTTCTGATAGTTCCTGTTCTACTGCTCCTAGAATTCTGTTGGTGGGGATTCAGGACTCTCCGGTCACCATTTCAATTCAAAATTTAGGTAAAGATGCATAGCTTACTTCCAGGTTTTATAATTATGTTTGTCTGCGAATGTTTGTTAGCTTTTTCATGACATTTGGAATCAGAAACTTTTCATTGTTAAAGCTTTACCAATCTAATGTCATTCCTTCTGGAACTGTGTGTTTCTGGTTTCTAGCAACTTATGAATCTAATCTGATCTAAAATGGCTTTTTTTTTCCAGGACGGAGGATAACATTAGTGGAGTTCTCTTGCACCATATGTAAGTGCCTACTCTTTTCGGTGATGCAAAATGTGTAGGTTTGATCTTAAGGATTCAGTGTATATGTATATATTGTTTCTCTGGGGGTTCTTTGATTCCTTGTAAATTGATATAGGACTGCAAAGGGACTGCCCTCAGTAACTTTTGCAATTGCTGCTGAAGAGACAAATGTAGTTCATGTCTCTGAGTGCCCCTATTTTGTGATATCTGGAAACTCGCAGGGCATCACAGCAAGAGACATGTGGCATGAAATAAAAGAGGTAGGACTACACATTATCACTTGAGCCTGAATTTTCATTGTTTGAACCATGCATCAAATGATTGTGTGGCTTCCCTATTGTCACGCACATTGGGTGGTCATGCTTTAGAGACATGCATTTTCTATAGTGTGGTAATGCTTTAGAGACCGACACATTTCCTATAGTAGCTGAACTTGCTTTGCATGTTATGTAGTAATACAAAAAATCTAATGTATGTTATTTGAGAATAAATACTGTATTTTTATTGAGATTTTAAAACTATGAGCTAGTTTCAAGCTTATCAAGAGTGTATAAAAAATGTGAAATTTTTTTTATAGATTATTTATTAAAAACTTAAAAGTGCAGCTGGCATTGTTTTATCAAATTTTTGAATTTTAATGCCATTTTATCTTGCAAGAATAATTTGAAATTGTAATATATTTTTTACTTTGTTCACTGTACTGTTTATGGCATTGATGAAAATGTAATTATTTTTTAAACTAAATTCTATTGTGTCCATAAGGAGATATGCTATTTCTATCTTACAATCTTGATGAATTGAGTTTATAACTTTTAGGTTTTTGCTTTTTGCTTTAACTTTGATGTGCTTAAGGCCAATAAATTTACATTTATTAGGTTAGGTTTTGAAGATTTTAAAATCTTATAAATACTCTGAATTTCTCTAATTCTATAAGGAGCAAATAAATGATTTAATGGTATCATTATAAAGAAGTGGTGAAAAGTTATCTTAATGAAAAAGCATCCAACGACTAGACAATACATATGTGGGTTTTGGAATGAATGCAATTTTGAGTTTTATCTATTTAGAATTTTAGATGATTGACATCATTCTAAATGATATTCATATTATTTATAAATTAAATTTTAATTTATTTTTAGATAATTTATTAGTTAAAATTTTTAAAATTTAAATTTTTTTAGAATTTAATTGTTTGAGGATTTTGATTCTAAAGTTTTCCTTTTTGAAAGAATCACATGTACAACAAATTTACAATTTTAGCAAGAACCATCTTCAAATGTGAAAGGTTTTGTGGCTTGCTCATCTACCGATAATTTGAGGCAATAGCGCTTTAATTGTCAAGGATTCCAAAACATAAAACTTATATAGTAAATCTTGATGATTTGTGAAATTATTTTGTATAATATTCCCAAGACTTGTATATTGATTATTCGAAATTGATATGCATATTAACTAGACCTTTTGAAACATAATCAGTTTGGGAAATAGAAGAGATCAATATTTGGAAAGTCATCCACATTTTTCACTTAATCAATAATTATTTTTGGGATTTTTGGTTTTTCATTTTATGGCCATCATGATTTTCTTATCTCAGATTGAGTAATAATTGCAAGTGCTTCACACAATCATAATTCACAAGCATCCGCTGATTAAAACTTATCTGATAACATAATTTCAAAGGGAAAAGCCGTAATGGAGAATACCAAAGATTCATACTAGTTTTGTACCTTGGAATTAAGTGGAAAAAAATTAAAGACAATTTCTACCTGTGTCGATTTTTAATGAAAATATGAAGGGGAGCCTTGTATAAATACAATTATGGGCGATATTTGTCTATTCATCCATTTATATTTCATATTTCATCATATTCAGTCACATCTAAAATGTTTTCTGAAAGTAGTACTTAGTGTATTGGGAAGTAAAAGGAAATTCAGTTTTCATTGTTTTTTTTTTTGTTTTTTTCAAAATGCTATCGGAATCAAAAATTTGCTTTTGCGTAATTGCTCTTGAAACATTTCAGCTGCTTCAATCTTTTGTTTAAATTCTGTGATACTAACCCAGTTTTCAGCAATTTATGTAGGTTATTTTATGGTGTTCTGCATTAATACACTTTTGACTAATAGAACTTGTAAATAATATTTTAAGAAACTGTATTAACGGCATGAAAATATATAATTCAGTAAGGGTTTTTACATTTTTATGTATTACTATAGATGCCAGACATTGAATAGTAGTTAAGTTGGGTTTCGAAGTGCTGAACGAAGATACTGGTCTGAAATCTGAGAGTTTATTCATTGAACATAAAGATCTGGTGGACTACAGGGAACAATTTAAAAAAATTCAGTTCATCCACAATTCTAATTTAAGAAATGTTGAACGATTTAAATCATCAATACTTCCTTGTTTACTTTTTCATTTACTTGAGATGCCAAACAAATCTAGTTCTTATCTTTCAGTAAATTAGCTGTCATTTTAACAATTCTTCTCTTCCTCTCCTCTTTTAAATAGATAATCAAGTTCTGAAAAAAGTAAGTGTAGAGATTTTAAACTATTTACTACTCATGTATTGCTAGGATTGGAATTGCTGCTAGTGGAATAGTATCTCTTAGGGCTTTTGGAAGTCAAGTATTGATCCTATGTTCTATTTAATATATTGTGTCTGTAGAATTTTCACGACAAGGCCGAACCTTAAACCTTTTCTTGATCTAATTGTTTCCTATCATTTTCACTTTTTTTAGTTTATTGTCATTCTTGACAGACTAACCCTGTTCTATTCTAATTAGCGTGGATCATTTGACCACCTAAATTCTGAAGATATGTCAATGCCTTCTGAACCTGGTTCCCTAATTGGGGCAGCCATTGCAGCTTCTCTGACTATTCCAGCAGAAACAGTACAAATTGTTACATTTTCATTGGCATGGGCTTGCCCTGAAATAAACTTTCAGAGTGGAAGAACTTATCACAGGCCAGTAACCAATTGCTTGTTTATATCGTGTACGTTTTTATTATATTCTGCTGCTTTTCCACCTTGACTGAGTAAGTTAACTTTATGATCAGGCGTTACACCAAATTCTATGGTACTCATAGTAACGTGGCATCAAATATTGCACATGATGCTATTGTTGGTAATCTCTCAATTGCTTATTGTGTTCAGTAAGCAGCAAAAGTGCTCTATCTCTACTGATAGAAGAGCATTTTATTTGTTTCTATATGTTCCAAGGCGATACATCATGTTAGATTCTTTTAGAGAACTTCAGTTTAATGCCTTCTAATTTTTGTTTTCTTTTTTCTCTTTTTATAAACAAAAACTAAGAGCATCACCATTGGGAGTCAGAAATTGAAGAATGGCAAAGACCTATTCTTGAAGACAAGAGGCTTCCTGAATGGTACACTTTTTCTTGTTAAATTGTGCTGGCAGCACCCTTTGAAGGGTTAAACATTTTTTGATGGTCTACTGCAGGTACCCGTCCACTCTTTTCAACGAGCTTTACTATCTTAACTCAGGGGGAACAATTTGGACAGGTAATTGACAAATGGAATCTGAGTTTTAAGGGTGATCGAGTCAAGCTGATTTGAATTTTTTTCTTTTTTCCTTTCCAGATGGATCTCCACCATTACATAGTTTACGTACTATTGGTAAAAGAAGGTTTTCTCTTGATAGATCCAGTTCAGATTTTAGAGGTATAGTCGATACATCCGAGCAAAATGACACAGCAATAGACATCCTTGAAAGGATGACCTCATTACTTCAGGAGATTCATACTCCTGTGTCAATGACTTCTGCTCTGGGAACAAATTTGCTTCAGGAAGGAGAGGAAAATGTGGGCCAGTTCCTCTACTTTGAAGGAATTGAATATCATATGTGTAATACATATGATGTCCATTTTTATGCATCATTTGCATTAATTATGTTGTTTCCCAAACTTGAACTCAGCATACAAAGAGACTTTGCTGCTGCGGTGATGATGCATGATCCTAGTAAGATGATACTTTTACAGGATGGAACATCTGTCCAGCGAAAAGTTCTTGGTGCTGTTCCTCATGATATTGGAATGAGAGACCCATGGTTTGAAGTAAATTTCTATAACCTTCATAATACAGATAGGTGGAAAGACTTGAATCCAAAGTTTGTGCTCCAAGTTTACAGAGATGTGGTTGCCACGGGCAATAAAGAGTTTGCTCAAGCTGTATGGCCATCCGTCTATGTTGCAATGGCTTACATGGAACAGTTTGACAAGGATGGAGATGGCATGATAGAAAATGAAGGGTTTCCAGACCAGACATACGATACGTGGTCTGTATCTGGTGTGAGTGCATACTGTGGCGGGCTATGGGTGGCAGCCTTGCAGGCTGCTTCAGCACTTGCTCATGTGGTTGGAGACAAGGGTTCTGAGGACTACTTTTGGTTTAGATTTCAGAAAGCCAAGAAGGTGTATGAAAAGTTATGGAATGGCTCTTATTTTAATTATGACAGCAGCGGCAGTAGTACAAGCTCATCCATTCAGGCTGATCAATTGGCTGGACAATGGTATGTTGCAGCAGAAGTAGTTTGCTTAAATTCTTCTGATAGACGTTACTAAAGGAGAAAAGAAACACACACACACAGACTGGCCTTTTGGGCTAATAACGCATATCCAGACTTTCAGTAGAACATAATTAAAGTATTAAATGTGAATTGGACTTTTCTTCAAATTCAATATGCATTCATATATAGATTTTTATGTGCTGTCAACATCTTATGAACATGTTTCATAATTTATTTGCATATCTTGAAAAACAAGCTATATTTGTTATTTTTGTTATAAGCATGTAACGATGAAAGGTACAAGGATCTTCTTTCTTCTTTGACCTTCATATTAAATGAAAAATATTTTGTAGGTATGCTCGAGCTTGTGGTCTTTTACCCATTGTCGATGAAGAAAAAGCACAAAAAGCACTTGAGAAGGTCTACAACTTCAATGTCTTGAAGGTTAAAAGTGGGAGGATGGGGGCAGCAAATGGGATGCTGCCAAATGGAGAACCTGATATGTGTACTATGCAGTCAAGGGAAATATGGAGTGGGATTACATATGCCATTGCCGCAGGCATGATTCATGAAAATATGGTTGAAACAGCATTTAAAACTGCAGTTGGTGTGTATGAAGTAGCTTGGTCTGAAGAAGGTCTAGGGTAAGTTCAGTTGTCATTCTCTTTCATTTAAATGCAGTTTTGGAACATTTAACTACCTAAATATTTATACATGATGGTATACAGCCTACTGAATTATGGTCCATGCAGTTTTTTCAGATAGGATAATATTCCCTGCTTGCAGCATTCGTTACTAAGAAGCTTTCTGCATATCTTTATATGAGATTGGGTTACCAATTCATGTGAAAAGTGCTTATTTTGCAAATTATTTGGGACTGTAAAAGTTTTCTCAAATATATTTAAGAACTTGACCCGAACCTTCTCTCATTTTTTAGTTGGGAAAAGCTGAATGAACAATAATAATGGTCCACGATATTCTTAAGCATATAAGTCAATCTTCTGCTCTTGTAAGCTTGTATAGATGTAGCATCTAGGTTATATCATCTCTAGGGTGAGTAGTGCTTAGCTTAGGCCTCAAGAGAAAGGCTAGTTGGTTAACTATATAAAATTATGTGTTGCCAAAATTCCTCAATAATGAAGACTATAACCAACTAACTTTGGCATCTTACTTTAGCTATTTGAGAGATAGTAGTCTTTTGTTTTTAGTTTTTTAAGTTTAATTACACTTAACCTATTTGAAATAGCTAAATTACCAATATCTTTCGTTCCTCTTTCATAAATTACAAAATCTCATCTCTAACTTTATTGATGATTTGACTACTTTGCTTCGACTTAAAAAAATAAAAAATGGTTAAATTATAAATTTATTAAATTAACATTGTGCCTTTTTATAGTTGGTGGTTTTTGTTATATATCCCTAATTGAATTTCATTACCTTGAAAAATTCTAAATTTGAAAAGATCAAATCCTATAAATCCCTAAATGACTCTTTCCGTCTCCTTCCTTCCCCTACTCATTTCCTCCACTCTACCCATCTCTCTCCCTCTCTTCTTCCCTCCCCTTCACCACTGTTATCCCCTCTTTCTCCTCACTTCCTCTCCAAAGCCGCATATCTCCTACTCTCCTTTTCTTTCTTTTTTTTTTCCCTATCCTCCTCTCTCTTCCCCAATCTCGTCCTTCTTTGTTGCCTAACCTTTTCTCCCGCCGCTCCCTACTTTCTCACTCCCCATTGCTCACTCTCTCTCCTCTACTCCTCTACTGCCCATCCCATCCTCTCTTTTACCCTACTCTTCACCCCTTCCCTTCCTAATCTCTCCCACTATCACCCTCAAGAAGGGTAGAAAGTCATGATCAAAAAAGAAAAAGGAATTGAGAGAGAAAATATAAAAGAAAATAAAAATTATAGTGAAAAGGAAATTAGAGAGAAAATTTTAAATTATTTTTTATTTTAGGTTAAGTTTAATTGTTTTTTTGGAGGTATTTCTCTTTTTAATATTTCAATCCTACAATACTAGAAAAAACCAGCTATCAATGGCTAATTTTTGGCCTCAAATGACAATTTTTGTTTTCCTTCCAACCTTACATTTTAGAACAATGTTTCATTATTTTGCCTTCTTTTTTGTATCTGTCTAAATTCTTTTGTTGACGTCATCATTTTCCGCCCAAAGCCCAAACGGTAGGTAGGGAAAGGTCTGGTAAGCTTGGTAAACTTATAAGGAAAGTTTTTATAATTATGACAGAAGAAGGGGAGGAATTGATAGTTTAGCTATTTTATGGGGATTATATATAATTAACCCTTTTTTTCCCTCCTTTTTCTGTGTGTGGGTTTAAAGTCCCTCTTCCTTATTTACTGAAGTATTACTGCTTCTTTCACAGATATGCTTTCCAGACCCCGAGGGTTGGGACTTTGAAGGCCGTTACAGATCTCTTGGTTACATGCGTCCTCTAGCAATCTGGGCAATGCAATTTGCACTAACACAGCACAAGATCCCAAGAGAGGAAGTGAAGCCAGAGATCAAGGAAGAATCTGTGCTCAGACAACATGCTGGTTTTTCTAGAGTGGCTCGTCTGCTAAAGCTGTCAGACGAAGCTGATTCTAGGAGTCTTTTCCAGGTTATATTTGATTACACCTGTAAAAGGATGTTGGGCTGAAACATGCAATTGCCTGAAGTCCAAACTTTCTGATCTCAGAAGTCTATATTATGAGATGGAACTCTCATTTATTCTTTTCATTTTTATGTACAAGTGTGTAATAAACAGATACAGAATCCCTGCATGTATTTAAGCAGGGTCTCCAGAGATTAAACCAAAAAATGTCAGTAATTCTAGAAGGGATGCTTACTAATTTCACTTCTTTTTCTTCTCCTTATTGCGTGTGTAGCTATTTTTGTATGTGCAAGTCCCATCAAAGCAATCCAACTCAACAAAAAGAAAAGACACCACTATTTTTTCTGTGTCTGGGCTTTGAAATCCAATGGCAGTAGCTAAACTCTGCAAGTTGCATAGAAGTTTAAGGGGGGCATATATCAGTTACCAGGGTCTTTGTAGGAGATATGGTTATTTATAGTTGGATTCTTGATTAGTATATAAGCATCCGTTAACAACCCCACCCCAGCAAAAGCCCACCTAAAAAAGAAGAAAATAGAAAAGAAAACAGAAAAGTTGAAAGATGTAGGGACGTAATTGCCTATCATATGTTACTGTCGTTCTATTTTGGGAATTAGCTAAAAGTTAGCTAAAGTTAATGTAACAAAAATGTCAGTAGATTAAAGCACCACTTAAATAATTTTCTGGTTGAGAAAGCATAGCTAGAGCCATATTATCCAATACATTATTCACCAAAATATCACATCAAAACACATGTAGTAACTATATGAATCTTTTAACTGCCTCTCTTGGGTGTACTGGCAGTTAGCCACTCATTCATTTTCCCTGGTTCCCATCGTATCCCAGTGCAAGAATTCCAACATTCTTGGATCACCAACTACCCCTTTTTACTGACATATATATTGGCTATCCTTCAATAGCTTTCTCTATTATCTCTCTTGATTCACTTGGAAAGAATTACATTTCATCCCCTGCTGGTGCACACATAGGAAGCTTTGTTCACGAGAGCGGTGTGCCACGATATGGAAGCCGCTCTTTCCAGTTCCAGTTTTGCATAGTTTTGTTTCAGATTACTGCAGAGAGTGTCATTTGGTTAGATTTATGTTCTGTATTTTTCCACTTTAAATTGTTATTTGCAGAGGTGGGAATTCCAACCTTTTTTTTTTTTAAGTTTAGGTATTCCGAGATTTCATTTTGTTTCACTTCTAATTGCTGTTCTTGGTGCATTATGCAATTCAGTGCAATATCAAGAAATCCTAAGATCTGCATGCATTTCAAAAGACTGCAAATTTCGTGTTACGTATTGGGTTTTGCCACCCATTCGAAGACTGACCAAACGATTTTGTATATGCAAGTTGTTTGGAATAAAGTGAAGAAGAATAGGAAATGGCTAGAAAGTGGCAGTGCTCATTCCCACAGCCCACTGAATGGTTGAAGGGCAATGTGATAGGATCAGGATCATTTGGCACTGTTCATTTGGCCATTGATAGTGCCACTGGAGCACTTTTCGTTTCAAAATCTGCAAGATCAGAGGCTGGAATCATGTCATTCAAGAATGAGGCTAATATTCTTGAGAATCTGGACTCTCCATACATTGTTAAATGCATAAGGAAAGATGTCTCTTTTGCAGAAAATGGTGAGACAAAGTACAGCCTTTTCTTTGAGTACATGGCTGGAGGTAGCTTATCAGATGTGGCCCAAAAATTTGGAGGGGCACTAAACGAGAAAGTGATTCGTTTGTACACTAGAGAAATTCTCCAAGGTTTGAAGTATTTACATAAAAACGGGATTGTGCACTCCGATGTCAAGTGCAAAAACGTGCTCCTAGGCGCAGCAGGAACCATTAAATTGGCTGACTTTGGATGTGCCAAGAGACTGAGTGATGAGAAGGTAAATACTAAAAGTTCATCACAATCTTGCAATGGGATAGGAGGGACTCCTCTGTGGATGGCTCCTGAAGTACTGAGAAATGAAGGTTTGGATTTTGCTGCAGATATCTGGTCTTTAGGCTGTACAGTTATTGAGATGGCTACTGGCAGGCCACCTTGGGGTGGCGATGCATCGAATCCAATGGCTGCAGTGCTGAAGATTGCAAAAGGGAATGAGGTACCTGAGTTTCCAGGGCATTTTTCACCTGAGGGCTTAGATTTTCTGGCAAAATGCCTGGACAGAGATCCTGGAAAGAGGTGGACAAGTGAAAAACTACTCGGTCATCCATTCATGACAGGGAAGGGGGCGTACATAAGTTCAAGAAAGGAAGATGCACTTTCACCAACTAGTGTTTTAGATGTAGCAAGTTATGACTCAGATGATGATTCATCTGATGATGGTGCTGAGTTTGTGAGCAGACTTCCCTTCTCAGTGAAATGCTGTTTCCAGGAGAAGACATTGCTGCCAAAACATGCATCAGAAAATCTTTGGGAGGCATCAGATAATTGGATCACTGTGAGGACTAGATAGTAATAGCAAAGAAATAGGAACAGATCATATTGTACAGCAAAATTAGACAGTGAGTAGTTTCTTTTGTAGCATTGGATTTTCCTTTTATACTTGTTTTTTAACCTTTGGAGATGGATTCTTGTAATCAATTTCAATTTAATTTTCAGTAATTATGTAAAGCTTATGTAAAAGAGTTTCTTTTTAAGTAATTGACTGGAGTTTGGACTTTTAATGAATGGACCAATCTAATAACTTTAAGTTAGAAAGATCAATTCAAATACAATAAATAAAACCCCTTTTAGCAATCCTTTCTTTCTTTATTTCATTTTTTTTTTTGTTGGGATTATACTTCCATATGTATGAGAATGCATGCCTTTGGATTGGCCCAGTAGGTACAGGAGATTTTAATGGACTACATAATATTGTTGTTTGTTTATTAATACTTAATAATGTTAGCAGCTTCACAAATAATAATTTCAGAAAGTTTAATTTAGTTCAAATGATACTGTAACCTGCATTGCATAAATTATACCTCTCGAATCAACAAAAATAAGAGTTATTAATATATCATATGACGTTTCATGCCACTTTTGATGAGTTAGTAGATGAAAAATATGGTCTAATTACAAAGAATTTTTCCTCTATTAATTTTATGTTTTAAAGTTTAAACCTGTTAAAATTCTACATAATGTAGGGGCTTTTCATAACGAAAAATTATAAGTTAAGATTTTGATTTTGTCGAACCCGAAATAATGATGAAGTAAACTTATACTTACTATGTATATTAAAAATCCAAGATAAATTTAATTATACTTGGTATTAATTGTACATACAATTATATCGAATTTGAACTAGAATTTCTAGTAAAGTAGTTATGCAAATAGAGAGTAAAATCAAGTGGCCCAAATTAATAGAGGTAAAAATGAAGTATAATGACGGACTCCACAGCCATAAATGATAAAGCAAGCCCGTGGGCCAATTTCGAAGGTTTTTAAATTTATAGATTAAGGCTTCCATAAATGCATAACCTTCCACCAGTAATGCTCTTGATTCTGCACCTGCACTGCATTCCTTCTGTATGATTTGCCAGTGACTCTCTCTCTCTCTCACTCTCTCTCACACACACACACACACACACACACACATGCATGATCGAAACCCTCAAAATAGTTTTTTTTATAACATCAAAGACCACTTGCTTATTTCTCTCGTTTCTGAAATGGGTTACCTCCATTATTGCAGAATCTTAGTTGAATCTTCTGTTTTCTGATCTTTAACGTCGTTATATTCACGCTATATTTCTTGTTTTACTTTTTCAAGAAAAGGAGGGTTTTTGCTAAAAATCGGGAACATAAAAACGAAAAATTTGTGGGCTCTTTAGAAAATACCAGAAAGCTGAAAGCTTGCGTTATATTCACGCTATATTTCTTGGTTTTACTTTTTCAAGAAAAGGAGGGTTTTTGCTAAAAATCGGGAACATAAAAACGAAAAATTTGTGGCTCTTTAGAAAATACCAGAAAGTTGAAAGCTTGCGTTATAGCATTTGATTGCGGCATGAAAAGCAAAGGCAAGAAGAAGGTGGTGATAAACAAGGAAGAAACTGCGGAAAACTGGTGCTTTGTTTGCAAAGACGGCGGTGATATTCGGATATGTGATTACAAGTGTGTTTTTTCCCTTTCCTTTTTTCTCATATATGTGTTTATTTTCCAATTTCTCAGCCAGTAAAGTCAGCATTTTGTGTTAAACGTCTCCATACCCAACATTTTTGCATTTTGATACAAGAGAAAGAAAGTGACAGCTTTTTCCCATTTGGAGGCAAAAGTCTTTGTCTGTTGGGGTATTTGCTGCTTTTGTGGATAGCGGTTTCTTTGTCTTTTCGTGTGTGTGTGTGTGTGTGTGTGTTTTCTTTGGCGGGGGGTGGTTGTGGTGCCTTGCCTCTGAAACCCAATTTATTCTGCCCGTTTGACAATGTTAACCGTGGATGCATTACCAGGTTTCGGAGTTGAAGATTAATGGATAAATAGTGAACTGCATACATAACACGGCAGGTTATAAGGTTTATAGTTTGAGAAAACACCACAAAGTTAAAAGTACTAGTTGGGAGGTTTTTAGACCTGTTAGGGATGGAACATACAAATGCTGAACGGAAAAAATCAATCTTTCAGAATACTGATTGTCACGGCAGATGAATGTGCTCGACCTACTTGTGGTTGTGGTGGGATTTTGGTCACATAACGGTAAAATATGGGGGCATGAGGTGACTCCACTGTAACAGCTTCTCCTGATATTCTCCTAGAACCATAAGCCATTAGGAGTCATGACTTCACTGCACGCCTTACACAAACAACAATAAAACTCCTATGATAACTACAGAAAACAGAATTGATGCAAGGTCAGAGTTGAATCACCCACCCACAAAGATGGGAAGAAATTTGATATTTGGTCTAATGCAATAGTAGAATGTTACCAGATGGGTTAGTTGATGCTTCGGATTTGTTATCTCTAAAGATAATAAAGCATTCTCTACAAAGTTTATAAGGCTTAAATATTAAGAAAAGAGAAACTGTTCATATATCATGCTTTACAGTGACTCATTGACATAAGATTATTTTGTCATTTTTTGTAGTTTGTATGCCTCAAGTGTATCTTATTGAGCGGAATTGTCTACCTACATCAGATCCATGAAATTTAATAATGTACTTCAGTTCTTGTATGCTGTGGAAAATGAAAAGGCAGTGCTAGTGGCCGCAAAACAGAGAACAACATTAAGTGATTATAGATAGACTCTTTGGGGAAGGACGTTTTCTTCTTTTCTTTGGTTATCCATCTAATTATTATGCTTTGCACTAAATGAAACTTGAGGGCCCAAGTTTTCTTATTTTTTATGGTTAATTGGTGAAGTACAAATAAGTGTTGATTAAACAGATTAGCAAGCTTTGTGTACTTCTTGCTGCAAAAATTTGTTAAAAATAAAACTTTACAGTAGTTTTTCCTCAGTGATTCATTGAGTTTGAGCATGGTATTTATTGCATATAAGTATAAATATATGGAAATATCTATTTATACATGCGAAATTTAAACGTAGTCGTGTCAATTATTGTGTGCATATGCATGAAAGAATGTACTTGTGTCTTGATGTTTATGCTTTCTGTGCATATTCAGTTATTCATGACAATGTTTGTCAAGAAATCTATTTCTCCATTCATGCGTATAAAGTGCTATAAATCCCAACTGAATTGTTGTTTTGGCATTTTTTTCAGGATACTACTATGCTTGTTTATCAAACATTTTCCCTGTATCGTTTACCAAAAACATTCAAATAATGATGACTCATCGAAGATACTTAACGTCTCTGTAAAGTATTACTAAATAATGCGTATTCTGTTTCCAGGCAGTGTCTAAAATCATATCATCCTCGCTGTGTGGGGAAGGACGATTCATTTTTAAAAAGTGAAAACCACTGGGCTTGCGGTAAGTGAACATCCATCAATTACACCCAGACCCCAATGCTGGGGAAGGTGATATGCATGCATTTTGATTCATCGTTTAAACTATGCCGATATGTACGTAATTCTTCCTATTGACCTTTGACTTAGAAACATAGGGCTAACTAAACACTTTTTTTTTATTCTAAAGCTTGTGAATTTTTTTAAACATTCAAAAGACAAATGTCCTTGTTCTTATTTTATGATTTTGACAAGGTGAGTAAATTTTGGGGAATAACGGATATTAGATTATATATAAATCCATGTGAACCTTCATGTAGTACAACTGAACCTTTTACGCTTTATTGCAGTCAAACCCCAAAAAGAAACTAATAGATGACCTATGGTCTGCCTATCAATAAGCCCTTGAGAATCACAGTTTTCCCCCTACTACTTCGATGACACTCAGCAACCAAATTTGTTCACCTATTTGTGGAGAATGACTGAATATGCT
The DNA here is from genome assembly GCA_019321725.1 of Paulownia fortunei. Lineage (NCBI taxonomy): Eukaryota > Viridiplantae > Streptophyta > Magnoliopsida > Lamiales > Paulowniaceae > Paulownia > Paulownia fortunei. Next base: position 25,764,331 of record CM033106.1, on the reverse strand, counting down.
ACCAACTGATATACAACTGAACGTAATTTCTCTTGGAATCTTAGGTTGCATCTGTTTGCTATGCTGAAACCTATACTTTTGTGTCACTATCTGAATGTTTCCTCCATCATGCTACTATTAGAGATGCACTACTAATGAAAAACAGATGTGCTATGTTGCATGGATGCTAATATGGTAACATGTACACGACATAACATGGATATGCGGACACAGAAATGTCAAGAAATTTACAGGACACAATATGTCTAGGATATGCATCGCAATATTATATTTAGAAAATGAATAATGAAAACTTGTGTAATTCCGTAATGAGATATATTATTGTTATACGAAACAAAACATATAAAAAGTACTTGATGTGTAATAAATATGTAGTAAATTATATCATTAAAACGTAACTTAGCATTTATTAATGAATTAGATAAATCATCAATGAATATAATATAAATTACTTAATAATCAAATTTAACATATATCTTAAGTATATAACTTAAGATAATTTGTGTTTAGTTATACTTTGACATTGGTAATACAAATTCCAAAAGTGTCATCATGTGTGTCCACTATTTGCCATTTTACTAATATATCGGACATGTATTCGAGGAGTGTCCATGAGCAATCTGATCCCATTGTCGGACACGGGAACAAATCAATTTTTAATCTGTCTGTGCTTTACAGCAGATACGTGTATCATGGGTGCATGTACATGCACACAGAGACTATGATATGAACTTCTGTTTCTTCCATCTCAATCTTCAAAAGATCAGGCTGCATGGTTGCTATAGTATCTCTCTTTTCATGTTGGATAATCTATCAAAGATTACATTATTATATCGTTCACCTCTCGAATCATATTATCTCACAGATAACATAATGTGAACGTGAATAATTTATTTTTCAGCTTGGCATACTTGCTTCCTTTGCCGTAGATCTTCCTACCTTCATTGTTACACCTGTACAAATGCTGTGTGCCGTTGCTGCCTTCCTGCTGCAGACTTTTTACAAGTTAAAGGGAAGAATGGATTCTGCAATACCTGCCTAAAGCTTGCATTACTTATTGAAGAAAACAAGGATTATGACTCTGACGGGGTATGACAACCGTAAACTGTAACTTAATGTGATATCTTTCGTTTATTATGTGCTTGAAGTAATGATTTGTCAAATGTGTGATCCTATATCTTTGACTCAGCTCACTTAAAAGCTAATGGAGTAGGATTTAGTGTTACATTGTTTCTGGAGCCACTTTTAAAATGTGTATCACCCAGTGTCTTCACTGGACTTTGTAGTATGTAATATAGATCAGGAAATTTGATGAAGAAATTGTGCGGTGAGATCCACTTTTGTCCCACTGAATATGATGGGGCTGTTCTAGCAACACATGGAAGTGTAATCTGTAATTCAGTAGTTTTTACCTCCATTGCCAATGGACAAGCCAACTAGTTGATGCCTCAGAGAATAGAAAACATCTTCATCGTCTTGGGCTTTTGGGCTTGGGGACGAGATTTTAATTGGGGTTGGTAAGTGCAACAGTGCATCTGTTCCAACATTCCTGCCTGTAAAGCCTTGGACCAGAACTTGAGGCATTATCTGGCCTTGTGTGATTATGGTTTTCGAGACTCGTCATATAGACAAACTGGACTAAGACCAGATTGAAATTGTCCTGATTGGGCTTTGGCTCTAGGCAGCCTTGTTTCAGCTCTCACTCGCCCCTTTTCTCCCAAGTTAAAAAATATAGTAAAAAAAAGCTCACTAAGCCAAGCCTTACCTTATATGATGTCAACCGATTCATAGTTTTAAACATGTAAAGAAATTGTGATACTAATAAGACTTGTGATGAATGACAGTAAATATAGGACTTGAACATGGATGATATTTGTCTTTAGAATATTTATTTTAAAGTAATTTTTGTAATCTTTATATGTTACCAAATTTATTTATGCATAGGCAAGCCTTTGGGTTTCAAGGGAATGGGACTGGCCTGATTCTACTCTCTCTCTCTATATATATGTATGCTGCAAGTGTGGCTTTCTTGACCTTAGTTTTATATTCTTTTTTTTTTAAGGCTTTGCCTCAATGATACTCATGTACATTTCTGCAATTCTTCTTTGGGCCAATAAAATTTGAATTAACCCCGAAAACAAAGACAACGTCTATGCATAATAGATACCAGTTGTTCTTTAACTCAATGAAGTGATCAATGGTCATTAGATATATTTCTCTAGTTTCTAATGTCCGAATTTCCTCAAATCTTTAATTTCTAGAACCTTATCGATTCACATAATATGGTTATATGGGAAGCTTCCGACAAAATTAATAAGGTTGAGAAGGCATAGTGTAGAGATATCTTAATTAATTTTACATCCATACTTCCAGTGCACTAGTTTGTAGCTTCACTTTATTTCTATATACAAATCCAGATTTCTATATGACATAATACCATGTCTTGTATATGTGTGCAAATTAAGAAATTTAGGGAACCTGTCTCTCATCAAGTCATCTTGATATATTTGTTTGAAGTTGTGCTCAATCTTCTTTTTGGTTTTCTACTCTACACCTTCTTCTAAGTTGGAAATTTTATCAGAGAAATATTGGCTGGCCTGAGAGGCTTGTTTTCTGCTTCCTCTTCACTCACTTGTTGCCCATGTTTTTGTCAAGGAAATTGGGATGTGGTCTGAATGCTTGTTTCTATCCAGGACAGGGTGGATTTTACAGATCGGGAAACGTATGAGGGTTTATTCATGGAATATTATAATATCATTAAAAAAGAGGAAGAATTTGAGTCGGGGGATCTTTATGCTGCACAAGATCGGGCGAAGATGACAAAGAACCATCAATCTGGAAGTGGTTCGGAAGAATTTGATGAAGAAGAGCAGATATCTGATTATGATGGTGTGGAGTATGAGAAGAAATGCAGGAAAACGCGTAAGGAAAAGAGATCTGAGAGACAGAAGTCTGCAATGCAAACACCCATGAAATCCAATAAAAAGGAATTTACTGGCTGGGCCTCGGGGACCCTTATTGAGTTCCTCACTTCAATTGGTAAAAGCAGTAGTGAAAAATTGTCACAGCATGAAGTGACTTCCATTGTAAATGAGTATGTTAAAGAAACTAAACTATTTCATCCAGAGAAAAGGAAAATGATAATATGTGATGCACGACTACAACCTCTTTTCAGGAGAAGAACAATAAGTAGATATAGAGTATATGATCTTCTGGAGGCCCATTTTGCTGAGAACCACAATGAATCAGAGGAGGATGAGCTGGGATATGATTCGGAAGACAATAATGCAGGCATTCTGAGTGCATGTAAAAGGCAAAGAAAGCTGGATATGGAGAACAAATCCCGGAAGGAGGAGCTAGAAAATAATGTGCCTCAGAGTTGTTTTGCATCCATTGTGGTTGAAAATGTAAAACTTGTTTACTTAAAGAGAAGCTTGCTACATGAACTACTTAAGCAACCTGAATCATTTGAAGAAAAGGTGACTGGATGCTTTGTTCGAGTCAAATCCGACCCATATGATTATCTTTCAAGAAATTCTCATCAGCTCATGCAAGTCAAAGGTAAATACACTTGATGAATCAATTATTCTCAGATGAGCCATTGTTTTGTTATTCTACATTACATCTGCCTTATCGTTTTCAAGGCCTAGATCAGGAATCTTGCAAGTAAGATCTGTTTAGTTTCTTGACAAAATAAGCTTGAATGTCTTAAGTTGTGTTCCTCAAGTTATGCAGAAGAGTATTATGAAGAGCAACATAAGGAGTCAGAAGTTGTTGTGTCTAGGAATAGGCCTGAGTATAAACAGGTTCATTTTTGCCGTGGCTTTTGTTCAAGAATCGAAGTAGATTCTGAGGAAAAATTATTGGGAAAAAAGGATTGCAAAGAGCTTGTGATCAGAAAAATCAAGGCTGCAGATGACTTGACAGAAGATAGTTGTTCAGGGATCTTCAGGCCTTGAATTCGGTATTCATAGTGCAAAGTGATACTATGGAAACTATGGTTGCTGTTATAGAAGTCAAATACAAGAAACTGACGGTCGATTAGGGTGACCGTGCTAAGAAAAAAATATTAATTTAAGGTGTTACATGTAAACTACATGAGAAAAATAAAATAAATGATTATTGACATCTACCAGAAGTCTATAAATTATGGAGACAGCATTGTGATTTTCTTGTTGAGTTTTCCTTAACTTTGTTTACTCAACAGTGAACATCCCATGTGGGAAAAAGCCTGACCTTAGCCTTTGAAAGGCAAAGTAATCTCAAAACCAATACACTTTCGTGAAGCATGAGTGGATCTCATTCCTCTTCCCTTCTTCATCTGCCAAAAACTGAAAATAATTGATAGTTCTCTGTCATTCTGCTGTGTTGTTTTCATTTTTAGACTTGGAACACTTAATGGGTGAATGACCCTCGGAGTCAACCATAGCATTTTACTCTGGCTACATGGATCCTAGGTGATAAGCCTTTCTTATCACAAATTATTGACTTCTTGCTTACTTTCATTTTTGAATTGTATTTTCAGGTGTAAAAACAGTTTCCATGGGTGAAAACAATACAGAGATTGTCCTCTTATTTTCAGCTATGCCTAAAGAAATTGGCATAAGTCTGCTTTCAGATGATGATTTCTCGGAGGTAGTCAACTAATTGGGAATAATTATTTCTTCCCCCCATTGTGGCACTTTTCTAATCATAATAATCTGTCTAATGTGGTGGATTTCTTCCTCCACTTTCTATCCACATATTTCTTCTAACATTAAATGAGGGAGCTAGCATATTTGTCTTGGATGCAAAAATTATCACAATTGAGGTAGCTACATGCAGTTCTACGAAAGAATATTTTAAATAGTAGTAGATTTTTAATTGACATTATGTTCTTTTGGGGGTTCTTGGGTGATTACATCTGATCTAAATCTGTCAAATTGTCAAGCTGCTGAGTGAAGTTCCAAAGAAGGGTTTTATGGGGGATTTTACTCTTGAAGCGAATGATACATTATGGTTCTTCTTTCTATAGAGGAAGCCCTAAATTTAAATGTCTCTCACAAAATCTGTCAGTCAGTAAGTTCTCCTTCACGTAGGCCTTGATTGATAATTTCTTCAGCTGATAATGTACTGGTATTTTGTATTGGTTTGAAGTCTATAGTTCTCAAAGTGGCTCAGGTGCGATCATATTGGGATAAAACACTTGATTTGGCTACATGTCATGGATGCAATACAGACGCTTACCGCCAAACTTTCACAGTTTTGTTGGAAAAATGATCTTGACTGGATTTAGAGTTGGGTTATTTTCTTTGGTTAAGTGCTTATGTGCAAATGTTAGGTTTTACAAGGTTGTTGGAAACTGCATATTGATAGCCTATAAGGACATGACGTCCTGCAGTGATTTCCCTATGTTGAATTTATATTTTATGCTACATGTCTATTTCTACCCCAATAACATTCTTATCCATTTTTTGTCTTGTGTCCTCAAATTTGAACTACGCCAGAAAAGATTCCATACCTACTAATAGCAAACGCTATAAAAAATAATTGGTTTGCTAGCATACTCAGAGGGCATTCTATGTCTATTAACAAGTGTAACACCAACAATGTAAATACTTCAAAAGTTCAATTGTATACAAAGTCCTGCAAATCTTGCATAATCAAGAAAAAGATGACACATGTTACCCGCTTATTACAGGAAGAATGTGAAGATTTGAGACAAAAAGTGCTAGCTGGTGAGCTTGAGAGGCCTACAGTGGTGAGTACTATTTTGACTTCAGTTAGCAGATCTACTGCTGTTTCACTTGCAATATGTTGGAAATTTTATCGCCATCATATAATTCTATATGCAAGACTGAGTAGGCAATTTAGAGTCTTCAAGTATGAGACAATTGTTTGAGGTCCAATCAACTGAAGTGTCTGCTCGTAGATATTATGGGAAATGCATATGGCTTCTTTCTTTGCCTCTTTTGAGTTCTTCCTAATATCAAATTCAACACCATATGGAATATATTTTGGACCAGATAGTTAATGTTAGATTATACTTAAATGTATCTTGTGTTGTTGTTCTTTAGTTTATTTTAGGTATATAGATCCCATATATACATACCATTTATGTAATCCAATCCTAATCGAATCTTATCATCTTTAGCTCTTTTCTCATTCTACATGGTACTGAGCAGTTAAGAAAAGAAAAAAGAAAAACAAACCTCTTGTTTTTTTCAAACACAGACAGCTGCCACCCCCACCCCCACCTCTCTCTCTGCCACCTACCGGTGCCCCACCTACTGTCGCGTAGTCTGACCGTGCCCCGGTATCCCCTCCCTCTGTCTAACTGGGCAGCCAGCCGATCTTCCTTGCACACATCAGGCTGACTGTCTAGGATTTGGTGTATGGTGTAGAATCTTTTTTGCTTCCTTCCTATGCCATGCATCATCCATGTCTATTATTCTTGTGTATGATTCAATCACGAATCCTTAACATTTCGCCCGACTCTTAGAGTGTGAGTCCTATGAGTTGCGAAAGCATTGTTGTGCTTCCTTTCTGTATAGAGTCAAAAAATGCAATTCTTTTCCCTTTGAACTTGTTCATTCCCGTATCTGAGGTCTTTGTCGTGTTGAATCTGTTGTTGGGTTTAGGTATTTCCTTATGTTTGTTGATGATTATTCCAGTGTGACCTGTGTCTATTTACTTAAAGATAGGTCTCAGGTTCCTCATTAATCACTTCTTTTTGTAATGAAATAAAAACTGAGTTTTCTGTTGATATTTGTGTTCTTCGGACTAGCAATGCCTTAGAGTTTGTTCAACAAGAAGTTTCTGTCTTTTGTGAAATGGTGTTGCAGAATGCAAACATTGTTATCTTCTAGATGTTGCTTGCAATCTTATGGCTCACATGAATGTTCCTAGTCCTTTTGGGGAATGCAGTCCTTACTGCGTGTTTTCTTATTAATTGTATGCCATCTAGTGTTCTTCATGGGGGTATTCTCTTGTCTTTATCCCGATCAGCCTCTCTTTAGTGTTACTCCTTGAATTTTTGGTTGTATGTGCTTTATTAACGTTTGTTTTTCTTCTATCAAACTGATTCTCTCTTGGTCATGATAAACTGTTCTCTAGGTCTGTCAAGTGTTTGTTTCTTGGGTATGTTCGTACGCAAAAGTAGAATCGAGTTTCACTTACAACGAGCCCTTGCCTATGCACTGTAACAATCAGGCAGCTATTCATAATGCTAGTAATCCGGTCTTTCATGAAAAAACTAAGCATTTCAAATTTGACTCTCACTTTATCTGTGAAGCTGTGATGAACCAGAAAATTAGTATTTCAATACCAGACGTTTTCACCAAGGCTTTAGGGACAAGTAAATACTCCTTTGTGTAACAAGCTGAGCATGGTTGATATATATGCTCTAGCTTGAGGAGGAGTGCTAGATTATATTTAATTTATCTTGTTTTTCTGTGGTTTATTTTAGGTATATAGATTCCATACATCCATACCATTTATGCACTCCAATCCTAGTCCAATCTCTATGTATATGAATTAGGGATCCTTCAATATATCATCTTTTGCTCTTTTCTCATTCTACTGTTAACATTTGGATATAATGACAGCAACTTCTTTTAGAATGTTGATGTACTGGGGAAATAGGTGTAAAATGGAAAATCTAGGGGCTTTGTTGATTCCACTGTTAATCATAATTTTTTTTTCTAAGTTTAACAATATTGTATATCCTAGAATAACAAAATGGAACAAAGTGTTTTCATGTTCTTTTCAGTTGATGCTTGACCTTCCTTCCAAATTTAGTCTTTGCTAAACTGTGCCTATTCCATATATCCATACCATTTATGCACTCCAATCCTAATCCTATCTCTATGTATGAGTTAGGGATCCTTCAATGTATCATCTTTGGCTCTTTTCTCATTCTACAGTTAACATTTGAATATAATGACAGCAACTTCTTTTAGAATGTTGATGTACTGGGGAAATAGATGTTAAATGGAATCTAGGGGCTTTGTTGATTCCACTGTTAATCATCAAAAAAAATTCTGAAGTTTAACAATATTGTATATGCTAGAATAACAAAATGGAATAAAGTGTTTTTATGTTCTTTTCAGTTTGATGCTTGACCTTCCTTTGTCTTTGCTAAACTGTGCCTATGGAGGGTTCTAACAATGTCACCCTAGCAAATTTGATCATTTAAAATTATTAATTGTTTGTCTGTAAATCAAGGTGATTTGAAGTGATGACATTTTACTACAGAATTCACATTTCTCCTTCAGCATTCTTTTGTATCCCAGATATGGTATAGCAGATATGTGAGTTTGCCTAGATAATTTGTTTTCCCTCAGAATCTCTTAATCATCTTCATAATAATGACTCAAACAGAACACATTATGGGTTTGCATGCAGGAGAACCGGGAAATTTTCTTTTACTTCTTTTTGTAACATAAATGTTGATGTATAAATCCAAGATGGCAGCTTTTAATTCTCTGTGTTGAAGTGAGACGTTACTAAACCCCCATAACCTTAGTATCTTCTTTTACAGGGGGATCTTCAACAGAAGGCCAAAATTCTTCACAAGGATTTAACAAAGCATGTATGCTTTATGTCTTTGTCTTGCATTATAAGTTCTATGATTATTACCTTGCTTTATTCGCTGTGTACTATGGAATTTCAAATTTCTATTCCACTATAAACAAGTACAGCTTTTCCAACTTGGTAATTTAAATCTGGAAATTAAAATTTATTATGTTTCTAGCTAATATAATTGTTTAGGATGTTTAAATGGGTGTTGAATACATACACCTAGTTCTGCCAATTTTCAGGATGTTTAAATGGGTGTTGAATACATACACCTAGTTCGGCCCATTTTCAGTCTCACATACCCTAAAATTGCACTTCTGAAATTCCCTCATCACATTCTGTATTTTTTAGAATGTTAATCATGCTTCTGGATGTCTGTGCCATCACTTGCCATGTATTTTACTCTAGAAGCAAGTTATTACTGGACTTTTCTTGCTAATAATAACTATATGATGGTTGCAGCAGATTGTGTGGTTATCAATGTTTTTATTTCCTTGACTCTCCTGCATGCATGTTATCAATTGCTAATCTTGTGCTTCCCCAGGGCAACAGGTTAGCAGGATATCCATAGCATCAGGGGATTGATGTGTACTACTAACTTATCAAATGACACTGTTTGCAGATTATATTTCCTTATTTGAATTGCTTGTGTCATGGTAAACTGATTATGGCTTCATTTTATTTGTTAAATAATCTTGTTGTCAACTATTCTTGCATTTCAATTGATAAAAAAGATTATTGCTCTGTCAAAGTTACTGAAATTACATCTAAGTTCCATCTCATCACTCATTGTTTAAATGTGATTTAATTGAATTTATTGTAGTGGATCAGTAAAGAGCTGGCCTTGTTGCAAAACCTCATAGATCGAGCCAATGAGAAAGGATGGAGACGTGAATATCCTTTTATGAGTTGCTATATTATGGGACACTAGGTCACATTTCATTCATGAATTGCTTTTATTGCTCCATAAATAATGTAATGGGTTTTCATTTAATGTGTAAGCTACACTGTTAAAAGTGCATCAATGCTTATTTTAAATACATTTCCTACCCAAAAAGAAATTGGCCCTAGGAGTCCTTGTTTAGGAATATAAACAAGATAATAAATTCGAACAATATTTTCAAATTTGCATACGGTGATACCATACTAAATTTCAATCTAGATTTTAATTTGCAATGATATAGTAAATTGACTTCAAGCTACAATTGCAGAGTTTCTGTTTATATTCTGAAGAACTAAAACCCAAATATGAAATACCGATGGATACATGATATTTTAACTGCTGGTTTCTTGAATGTACACGAAGCGTCCCCAATGAAAGTACTTTTTCAACACTTTCCTCCGTAAGAATGGGGTTCTGCATTCTTAGAAATGACATGCAATCCTTTTTGTTAAGTTAGTCAGCATGAGGTGACCTTTCTGGTTTGTGACCTTAACTATGTTGTTTCTACGCTTTTTGAGTACTTGGAGAAGAAAAAGAAACTACAAACTCCATCAGAACAGTCATGGTTGCTCGCAAATGTTCCTACAGTGATTCCAGATATATATGAGCTTAATTCAAATTCTGGAGACATCATAGATGACATGAAAAGTGATAAAGGCTCTCCTAAATCAATCCTCCAATGCAATTCCTCTGTTCCCCTTGATGGATGGCAGAACAACAAAGCATCAGGTATGCTGGATGACTGAGGCTCCACAGTTATATTATATTGTCCAAGTGTTAAGCATCCCCAACTACTGTGAAACCATAGTTACTTTTTTGGGTACGTGCAAGAATCTGATACAAATGCTGGCTTGTGATTTTTGGCACCAAGTGATAGAAATTTCCAGACTAATTGACATTGTCAGTGTAAAATTTGAAAATTTGACCCTATTACTAAAGTTAGTCGATATTCTCTGAATGACTAGCACCATAGAAGTAGGGTAGAAATTAAAAGTTGACTGTTGTCATTTCTACTGATATCAGGTTAAATTATCTGTGTTGAAGTTTTGTCATATACCCAAGTCATTTTGTACTCCTTTCCTTCCAGTTTTTTGACATATTTTGCAAAACCAATTTTTTATGCATGTGATTGCATGTTAGTTGTTTAGCCTCAAATTTTCAAATACGTGATGAACCACTAATTGTTTTGAATTCATATTTTTTCTCTTTTCATGTCGATTTAATAGGAAAGTGGGGGGTGGGGAGGTTGACTTTCAGATGTGACGCAAAATTTTTGGGACACCTATGAATGTAAAATGTTGCAACAGTAATCTGACAGGAGGATCCTTAAATAATGAAGTCTTATCTTATATATGTTGAACTTTGAAGTATTAGTTCTGAAAAAGATACATTGTCGCTATAGACCTACACTAGAAGTGTTGGTCCTTTTCAGGATGCATGAATTTTTATAGTATGATGGACAACATTATCGATATACGTTTTCCATCTTAGTGTTCCCTACAGTTAATATTTACATCTATTTGAACTCCTTGTGCTTTTCTAATGTTTGTCTATTTTGAATTAGTGCTTCTAATCTCGCAATTAATGAATAGAAATAATTTAATGGACATGGTGGTGTTATAGTGTTCATACCTCTAATAAATGACGCCAATGCCAAAATAATCTGAAGAGATAAAGTGACCATTCAGTTCAAGTGGATTTAGCCTTCCAAATGCTTGTCCCTCTTTCCTCAATCTCAAACTTTTCCGTACAAGGTGGGAAAGATTGTATCACGCACTTGAGGATAATGGAACACTGTCTGTCAGAGGATCGTGGCTAGATGATTATAAATCTTGGTGTTGGGAGCCCGCTGACACCATCTATCTCCACATTGGTATGATATTATTCACTTTGGGTCTAAGCCTTCATGATTTAGCTCTTGGGCTTCACCCAAAAGGTTTTATACCAATGGAGATATTGTCCACACTTATAAAACCATGATCATCCCCATTTGTAACCAATGTGGGACTTTATTTGTACACCTAATAATTGTTCTCTCGAACAAAGACCACCGAGCCCCCTCTTAAACGACAATTCGATCCATGATCCATTTTCCTCACTCATCTTCACCGCGTTGGAGCACACTCCTTACATGAAGAGCCTACCCAATCATGATCCATTATTCGTGTAGGCTCACCATTTTTGTTCGTCATCGAGAATTTTCCTTCACATGACTAAGTTTAGGGCATGGCTCTGATATCACTTGTTGGGAGCCCGCTGACACCATTTATCTCCACATTAGTATGATATTGTCCAATTTGGGTCTAAACCCTCATGGTTTTGCTCTTGGGCTTTACTCAAAAGGCCTCATACCAATGGAGATACCAATGGAGATATTGTCCACACTTATAAACCCATGATATCCCCATTTCTAACCAATGTGGGACTTTGTTGTACACCTAACACTTGGATTAAGATCCTGAGATCTCAGGCACATGACTTAACTTGTGGGACCTAGTGCTTTGGACATCGACCTTGGTGAGCGATTGAATCCTTTCAGAGTGGGGGTGGACTAAGGATGATGTTTATCTGCTTAAGAACAAGCTACAAGCAATTAGGACCTTTGATGAAGGTGTATGTAATTAAGTTAATATGCATATGACATACTAACAGGAACCTGGAGGAGACATCCGAGGGAAATGCTTCATGTGGCGCTCATCAAGGATTTAGTTTTAATTAACTGAATGAGGACAAAGAACAATGTTCCTCATTAGAGGAACAACTTTTTTTTTTTATTTCAGTAGAGTGCCTACAAGCAGTTGCAAAAATCCAGTGAATAAAAGCTTATGAAATTGTATATAAATAATAGCAAGAATTTGCATACAAAATGAAATACTAACTAAAGAAAAGAGTAGGATTTTTTGCCTAAATTGCCTACAACACTACTCTGGCATGTTGTGGACCAATTGTTGATATGTGTGAACACAAATTCGCCCATATTATTCTTTGTTACCCCCATTACCAATGGCTTTTACCTGGAGTCTTTTGGCAAATTTGAACGAATGAAATTCTTGACTAATTTTGTCCGGAGAATACTTTCTTGGACGCCAAAGGTCCTCTTCAAAAGACAAGCATTGCGTTAGATCCCATAACTTCTTATGTGCATTTGACTTTGCTATTAAGATGAACTTGCTTGTGATTCTACACTTAAAGGCTGGATGGCTTGTATGACGAATAAGATTACTGTGCATTAGTAAACAGCCTTGGATTTTGCCCAAGGAAGAAAAGGAAATCCCTGCACCCTGAGGCCTTTGAGAATGTTTGAGGGAGACAAGTACTTTATATACTATCAAGCATTTTAATCTACAAGAACAAATGGCAGAACGGACAAGGAAATACAAGTAACTAAGGAAGCCTTTACTTGGAGGAGGATCCTCATCTCCATTGACTACCTATGCTATTTGTCCTGTTTCATATACCCTGCTCTTTTAAGGAACCAACTTTTACCCCTCTTTGTAGTGAATGCATATTTAAATCCACCAGGTAGTGCAAATTAGCTCTTGTTTTATAGGTTTCTTCTATTGCTTTCACTTTACATATTTGCTGCCATCACTGGGAAGTTAATTGTATAATCTGGTTTTATTTTGGATATAACTGCATTTTGTGCATGATTTGTTGACTACTATATGGTTTGCCAACTTCTCTAAATATCGAATATAATAAGTTATGTTTTTTCTTGTATTGTGTGGATGTGAATATTGTATGTTGCTAAATCCAGGAAATATAGATGCTGTCATAATCATATACCTCGATTTCCTGGTTGTAAATTCTACTTTCTATGTTATCTTCCAATTCAAATCTTTCAAGATAAGGTGGAACTGGTCTGACATAGTAGTATTTACTGTGACAGAAGAGAAGACTCAGCATGGCCATGCATCTCCTCCAGAAAGAACGCAACCCATTTCTGAAAGATCTACCTTGATAGAACCTCAATACGGTCATACACCTAACTCTGAACTCGAGCATGATAACATTACCCGCATAGAGCCTTTGCAACTTACTGCTGAAGTGAAAAGAAATACAGTGGAGGCCGAAGAGTCACTAATGTGCTCTCAAGAGATGCATTGCAAGCAGGCAACAAGAAAGGGTCATGAGGCTTCGAAGATTGAGGTAATTGAGTTGCTCAGTGATGATGAAAATGCCGACGACTGGAAGGCTAGTTACATTCTTGCAAATCAGAAAATTGATGACCTGGAAGGCGAAACATTGTGTATTCAAGGTCCAAATGGTGAAAGGGGCAAGTATTCGTTGTCCGTGTTGAAACGTTGGAGTGAGACCAGTCCATATGCATCTAAATTCAAGGTTTGGAAGGAAGATCAGAATGAAGAGAATGCAATTTGGTTGCCGGAGGCTATTAGCATCGCCTTTCCAAAGAATTAGTTACACTTCCTTTGTCCAGACCAGGAAGCTGAAAACTTCTGCCTTTTGTCCCTATAGAACTACCCTCCAGTTTGGTTTGGTTTTTTGGGGTGGGTGTGTGTGTGTGTGTGTGTGTTTTGGGTGTGGGGGGTGGGGGGTGGGGGGTGTTGTTGTGTTTGCCAGCAAAATGGATGATCAGCTGTGTTCATAGTGTCTATTTTCTAGGTGCGTTTCATATATAGGTAGTACAAGCATAATTGGAAACAATTGCATATAAAGCCTCTTGCCCATTTGTAATTTGGAGAGAAAACTAAGGCTTGGGGTTGCTTATTGAAGATCAATTGGGCATTGATAAGAGCTATCTAAATTACAATAACAATGTGTCAAAAGCAAATACTTGATTTCTAATTAGTTGTTCTTTGAGTTTTAATATCTTGCTATTTTTTTAAAAATATTATGTAAAATAAGACACTTGATTTATATTTACCGTACTTTGTAATTAAGTAAAGATCGATGTGATTGGTCATATACAAGCGACATTTAAATAGTTCACCTAAAATACAATAAAATCATATACTCTAATATAGTGTTTGTATTAGATAGGAAATGTGAATTGTGAATAAAAATATTACACAAATTCTCTTTATAGTGTTTGGTTCCTAAGCTGTGTCTAATCCCACAAGGGATGTAATTGTGTGATTCTGGATAAATGCATTTTTCGTTTTCAAAACGTGGAAATATAAATAGAGGATGAGAAAAATGAAACAACCTAAGGCTAAATTTGGCATCCAAATATTGCATATTCCTTACAATTGACCCTTTTACGATTTTCAATTCATTACCAAAACCATCCCTCTAAATTTGGCATATTACTAAGGGGCATCATTATTTATGAAATAGTTATACAAAGGCCAAAAGGTTGGGTAAGTGCTAAATTGGAAAAATCAATTAATTTTTTGGATGAAATCATCATTTTCCGTAGGGAATATTTTGATAATTTCAAAAGGAGGACTAATTTTTAGGGAAAGTCCCTATAATTAATATTTAAAGTATTTCTATTTGACAAGAAATTTGAACAAAGAAATGACGAAAATCTCATTTTTAGAATACGGAATATATGCGAAATTTGACATTTTAGGCTATTACCAATAAATAAAATTAAAACTATTTCACTATAATAATATAAATAGTGGTCAATATAGAATACCATTAGATTAATACTCTAATAAACAAATATATTATCAATAATTGATTATTAACAAGAGCTATATCAGTTCAAATGATTTAAAATAGAGGAACAATAACAATTAAAAGTGAACACAATAATATATGACTGTATTGTAGAATATTTGTATCAGATTATAAAGAAATGTAATTACAATATTATTATTGAAATTTATATTTTGATTACAGAATTTAGATATATAAGATTTATAATTTTGCTGATTACTTTCTTTTAATCAAATCCGATTAACCATATCAAACAAATAATTTGATTGTAAAAACCCATTAGAATTTGGTTGCAGTGTCTATATTTACTTCCTAGAACAGCTATTTTGGTCTTGCACTATACTTGAATGTTCAGTTAACTTCAAATTATTTAATCTTTTTATTAATTTATGATAGTAAATTTTTGACAATTTTATATAAAACTTTCAATTATAGTATTTGTTATGTTTTATTATTATTCAAATATTTTTTTTAGAAAAAAAAAGCCCAACTAAATTGTTTGATATCAATTCTAGACTATAGATGCATGTATGTAATTAGAATTAATTAGAAGTTGGTGGCTAAACTAAAATAATTTGATCAAATTGGGTCTAAACTAGTATTTTTCTTTTCCTCAATGGATATGGTTTTTGAGATGTTGTACTCGATAGAAAATATATCGAGTATGTGGATAATGGACAAATATCTTATTTTTTATAAAATGAGATACTTGTATATAATTCAAATACATATTAAACGTAGCGTAGATATTATACAAGATGAATATATAAGAATTTGGTTATTTTACAGATTTGCCCTTCTCGACGGCCCATGGGATTTCCCATGCGCCACCACCGCACCACCCTGAGGTGGCGGCGGGGCAAACAACGTCGTGGTGGGGAAGTGCCGGAACTTGAGCGATTGCCTCTGCCCGAGGCGGTGCAAGAGCAAGAGGTGCACTCCAGGGCTGTGCTATTGCAGGTCGGACCGTGACATTGTGGTGGGTAATTGCACCGGCGACAGTGATTGCCTTTGCCCAAGGCGCTTCAAGAACAAGTTTTGCTCTCTAGGAGATTGCATTTGTATTGACTGTTAACAAATCGACAAATATTTTACTCAATAAATGAAGTTAATTGGATCTATGAATTGGGAGTTTTATGCATTGTGGCAAACCAAAGTTACATTTTGATCAGGAAAAACTCTTAACTATTGCATGTAGAATTGAATGTCAAAACTGCACTTGGCTTGGTACTTGCTAGTTGCTACAATTGTGTTACCTGCACCTTTTAGAAAAGTATATTCTTATGGAAAAAATTCCAATCAGCTTGTAATTCATATTTCCAGACTATAATTTATAAATAAATCAATTGTAATCAAATAAATAAATTTTTTGTAGTTGTATCATCATTTGAGAAAATTTCATACCATTCAATTGACTAGTTCAAATAAATTTATGATGTGTATATAAGTGATGTGGTCTAAATAATTTACATCTGACTGTTAGGTCTAATGTTTGGACCACATTATGAGTATTTGATCTTGTGCATGTACGTATCAAAGAGACCTATATCTGTAATTTATACTTACATAAGTCTTGTGCTTGGTTTGAAAATAAGTGTAGTGATTTATTTGAATTATGTCATTATTGAGCTGTTTTGGATCATAAGAGTGTAACATAAGAGTGTGAGGATCAACTCGAATGGATTGAGCCTACCCGACCTAGATAGGTTCGATTTGACATACTTTTACCTAGCTAAATACTTATTCAAGAATCCTAGTCATCCAATCTGAATTCCATACTTATTTTACTTAGTATTGAATAATAAAAGAGAATGCTATTGATATAGAATTTTTGAAAAGCAATCATTTAAGAGATTGCTTTCTCTAATCTACACTAATTTGACAGGGAAAAAATAAATTGTCACACAATGTAATATTTTCTTTCTCTATAAATATATTTTCTTCCATAAAATAAGATATTATTTATGTACCCCATCTTGTTGGAAAACCTGTGTCTCTCCCAACTTTTGTTATAGGACATTGAGAAACTTGCATCCCTCCTAACTCCTATTGTATAGGTAAAATTAAGGATTTGGAGAATTACGAATTCATGGGTAATATTTATATAAAAAAATAAATTTATTTGATACCCAAAATTTAATCACATCAACAAGGATGTCATAAAGTGCAAGTGCAATAATTACATTGTCACGTATAACTCAATTGCACAATATACGCAAGTGGGTAGCACAGAATGAGGCGAGGCGATTGAAAGAGTAAGTCCAGCATAGAGATATAACTAAATAGAAAATGCATTTCTGAAACAGTCCCGAGACTTATTTAGATTGTCTCCAAAACCAATCCCCAGTATAAGAACTAACACAGCTTTTTAACTTCATCCAGAGTAGCAAATATTCTGAACTAGTGAAGAGGTCAGACGAAAATAAGAGAATCATCTAGGCTTCTAGTGTGGCCTATTGATATCTAAATAAAAATCCATGTGCTTGGCAATAAAAACGTCTCCCTTCCAGGCTGTAGAATGTATAGTTTAAGTTCCTTTGCATCTGTATCACCAGACTCTTTCAAGCATTTTCCATGCATGAACATTTAAGTGGCGTTTCTGATAACCGAATCTAACTTCTACATTAAGCTTGCGCAACATTCTTCTCATCTCTCATCTCGACATTTTCCTTCCTGTATGCCCTCAATCTCTCTTTCAACTTTTTGCTCTCTTCAAAATTTGCCTTCCGCTTCAGGGCTTTCTGCAGAAGGAAGATATCTGAATTTATCATAAAATTCATCAGAGATTAAATGACTATCACAATGATAAAGTATGCCGTGGAGGAAACTTACTTCTTGACGGAAGCACCTATCTAGCTTAATTTTTAAATCTGTGCATTGACCAAAAAACTTCCCAAGAGGATGGTCTATATGGCACTTCTGGAACTGTTCAATAATCTGTGTGTATACAGTCACGTAAGTTCCAACTGGCAAAGACTTGCCACTGCACGAAGCCAATTGAGAAAATCTAGCTTGTGTACATAGGAGATAATCCAACCAGATGTCATTATCAAGAAAACAAATGGGTTTACTTTCACCACTTTACTGAAAACAAGGTCATTTAAGACTCTCCAGCCAACAATCGAAAGGTTGTGAGTTCAATACGAGGAAAACAACTTGGTTATGCCACTTAAGTGAAGGAGATACAGTCAACTACTCCCAAAACCATCAACTAACAGTTATCAGAATGCATAATGAGCCTTCAGTATATTTTTTTCATGACAAACTTTCTACAACTGGCATCACTGCACCAGGAGGAAACATGTCTCAAACAGGTTAACAATGATAGTCAACTATTATATTTGCATCTTAACAGACAGGAGCCACATTTACTGGAATAAGCCCAATTCGTACAGCAAAATGGTTGGTGTTACTTTCCGAGAACAGGCTATCAATCAACAGTTAGGAAACAGAAAATAAATTCTCTGCAGCAGTCTTCAGAATCAAGATTTAACAAATAGAACACGCAAAATATTCTCATGCTTTATGTATCACGAGAAGTTTCTGCAACATCAAAAATAGAAATTCATTCAAGTAGTAATTGAGTGGAATAAACTATAACCAAGCACCATTATTTAAGAAGTAACTTTCTTTCAATGCAAGGTTAAGCAATGTGTGATGAAAAAAACTTACTTCAGCACACATGGGGTGCCTGTGGATTGTTAAAGGAGGATGCATTGTGTTCCTTGCTAACTATTCACAGGCTTGCAGAAGACCTAAAACACGGCATAGAATTAGGCACGGGTCTGATCGTGATCCTTCAACAATTAATAATAGCAACCACTTCATTCAAACTGTAACTTTTCCTCTCCGTTCTAGGCCATTTCAAAAGTCTGTTCACCTTCTTACAATAATACAAAATTTCTTTTCATTTTTACAACTATGGATAATATGATCATCCATTTTATCTATGGTGAAAAGAGAGTGCTATATTGGTGAGAAATGCCAAAAGCATGGAGGCAAACGGACAGTATGGATCAATCTAGGTGGGCCAAGAAAGCGCCACGTTAACCCCTCTAATAGGATTACAAGGCAAGCTTTGGTTTAAAAATAGCAACATTTGACTCCTCATTACTAATGAAACAAATGAAAGAGAACAACAAGAGACCAAGAAATTTTGTTTGAAAGAGTCTCTTTCTTTCTCTCTCCCCACAATTCTCCCAAATAAGCTTTTAGCTCAAAATTTCAGTTGCCCACATATTCTGAACAGGTCATATAAGTTCACCCATAAATTGGCCTCCTGAAGATCACCAAAAAGAAAAGAGTCAAAGGGGACAAAAAAACTTAACATATTTTGAAATATAACTGTTCTGAAGTGCTAAGAATACACAACAATATTGATGCCGACAACTATTTGTGCAGACACAAGGTCTGGATTTGATCCCTCCTAAATTTCTTTTCTTTTCGCTCAATTACAATATTTGGTTCTGATGTTTCCAATCATCATCAAAGAAAATATCCAAAGGGTACGATCCAAAACACCAAGACGAAAAATCTGAGAATCAAATTGATGGAAAGTTGGAAACCACAAATTTCAGCAACAGTTGTGCTTAATAAGAATACGACCACAAGCTGATTTAGCCCATATCCATAGATACACAGATTCCATGAAAAGAAATTAACAAATAAGAACAAATTGGTCCATCCATATCGCTGGAGACCCTCCCCCATTTCCTTCCTAGCTCAATGAATCTCCCTGGACAAATGATAAAAGAAAAAAAAAAAGGAAATGTAGCTAAAATTCCAACCCACAAAAAAAATATTCAATAAAATCAGAATAAAGATTAAAAATTTGTAAAAGAAATCCCAAACTATCTAAATTCTTCACAAGTACTCCACATTTACCTTCAGGAAGACTTTCAGTGAATATCATCCAAATTCTATGTTAATTTTTTTTTTAACTCTAATCAATCTTATACAGCAAAATACTGCAGCCACCAGAAGAACATCAACAATTTCCAGCAATTTCTCATCATTTCCTTTTTTCATTAGTAGCCCCCTATTAACTTTTATGAATTATAAATAGTTTAACACAACTTGATACACACATCGCCTACCAGAAATTAACACAAATATAAATACGTTTGAAACTGGCGACAAAAGTTAAATTCACAACAGAATGAAATTCAAAATATATATTAAAAAAAAAAAAAGAAGATCGAGGAAGATCAAAATCACCGGAGAGACCGCAGGAATTGCTTACCGGTGCACCGTAGCGTTCAGCAGTTTTGGGAGACGGGCTTCTGTTTTATCGATTGAATTGATGGACGATGCGCGCTTTATGTAATCGTGTTTGTGGAAACGAAATAAGAAAAATATGAGAAAACGTTGTGCCCTCTCGTAGTTAATTTAGACTTTTCAATGCTTTGATAAAATAATCAAAAAAGTAAAAAAAAAAATGATGGAAAATTCTGAAAAAATCCTTCTTTCTCATTGTTTTTTTTTTTCTGAGCAACGTCTATATTTGGAAAATACAATAAACAGAGAACCATTTTTATGTAATTATATTGTTAGGAAAAGAATAGGCATATTAACAAATGGCTATTCAAGGTTGAAGGTATATAAATATATAAGAAACGGCGGATCTACTATTTATGAATAATTATAATTATTCGATGTAATTTATACATCTTAAGATTACACTTAGATTGCATTTATATGAAATAAATTGAATTTGACGAGAAAAAATTGAAAAAAAAAAATTTCAAATGACATGTATATTCAGACAAACTCAATAAAAATCATTGGCGTCAATTCCCCCAATCCAAATGAAATATCAATTCAATTGTATTATATATTGACCTCAGCATATGTTCCCCCGTCCAAAAGCTGTCTGAGAAAGACAAGTGTGTATAATCTCTTCAAAAACAATTACAAAAAAATGTCATGAGACAACGTACGCCCAAATGGCAGTTCAGAACCCTTTACAAACACGTCCTCATAGCTAGTATAGTTTCTCACTGTATTCTATCAAAGTTCTCTTGTAATGGACCTTTGTGGGACCTCCATATCAAACTGAAACTATGTTCTTTTAAGTAAGAGTCCTGTGTGTGGAAGATAGTTCTCTCAAGCCAAGAGTGGAAACAGGTTGTTCCCTAATTCGAGACAGAAGAATAGAGACTTGTTCGGTTGCCATATCTAGCCGTTCTTTTGATTTCGCAGATTCTGTTACAAGAGTTGATACCATGCTCTGCAATAGCTGAATCCTTTCTGTGTGATCATTCCGAGGAGCCTGAAGATGTCTGTTGGGTGGCATGCTGATTCGGCGCCAGCGGAGAAGCAGATACCTTTCTGGAATTTGGAAGCAATTTCCAGTTGAGAGAACTCGAAGGGCATGCCTACAGAGGATTCCGGAGAACTCAAATTGGTGGCAGCTGCAATTGATGATGCCTTCCCTTGGAACCCAATAAACTTTCCGACCTCCCTCAAGCTTGGTATGATGTCTAACAAGGAAACCATCTTCCATCTGATATGATGCGTAGTGGGCAGCCATGACGAGTTGTTCTTGGAGCTTCGAAAAAGCAAAAGGCGTGAGAACTGAGGCAGCATGAGATTCCATAGGAGCCCCTGTTTTTAGGCTAATGTTTTGAATATTCTGCTGCATGGTCTGTTGTTCTCCAGCTTGATCCTTAAAATCCACTGCTACAGCTACCTGATCATAAAGCAACGTTAAAAGCAGAAAGGACAACATCAGCAATTCTGAAATTAACAGAATAGATTATCAATCTTGAAGGAACCATGTCATTCACATATCAGATTGTCAGCGTTACACAAAACTTCATACTTGTAATGGTGTTACATAGCTTTACATAACGGCATTTCTCAAACTCATTGAGGGGATTAAGAGAGGAAAAAAAAAAAACCTACTATCATAGTTTATGAACATGGCAAAATTCTGTGAAAGTTCTACCTCAAGCATAAAGAAATTCATAAAGCCAAACCCCACAACACAGCCTAATTGCAACACCTGAAACCTTTTCCTGAACCAGCACAATACTGCTGACCAGAAGTTGTTAAATTGTATATAAACCTTAAGATTCTTTTCTTGAACAAGATGGTGACAAATGAGGAAGAGAAAAAAATATTCTCAAACTTACTAAATAAATTCAATTAAGCCAGGGAGCTTACTTGTTCCACAAAATGTGCAAGCCGCGTTTGAGCACTCAAAAACCGTTGAATAAAAGCATTAATTGATTTTGACTGGCCAGGAGTGGTCATTCCGGCGAAAAAATGGCTTTTCAAGTATGGTAGTGCCCAAAGAGGTCGTAAGGCATACAAGCTAGCTATATGCCTGTTTGTGTGCAAACCAAAAGAATTCACCATATCTCTCCAACCCAATTCAAAATCCTCAATTGTTTCCAGGTTATAGAGTCGATAGAACTCAGCCTTCCACTCATTGTAGCGTTCTCCCAAAACAGCATTGAACCATGATGGGAATTTTGCCACAATAAGCCATATGCAAAGTGCATGTTTGGTGGTAGGCATCTCCATTCCTATTGCTTCTTTGAGACACATATTTTGGTCAGTCAATATTGTTTGTGGAGCCTTCCCATTCATAAATCCTGAGAAAGCCTTATACATTCAAACGAAAACTTCAAAGTTAGTATACATATATTAATAGCATGTAAACTATATGAGAAACATACCTGCAGAGATGTTAAACTACTACTTTAGTCACCGCTCTCTCTCTCTCTCTCTCTCCATATATACACATGTATGTATATATCTATATACATAAATACATACATATATAATATCTCTCTCCTCATTTTCTTCTTTTTATGTGTTGAAGGAGGGGGTTGAGTTGTTTGTAGTGTTTAAGGGTCAGGATCTAAGAAGAGGCACCATTTTCACTTTGTTGGACGTGGTAGTTGACTAGCAGTCACAAGAAGGCACTGATGCGCCACAATATATAACTGAGATCTTGAAAATAAAAAAATCTGCAAATACAATAAGGTTGTGTTTGAGTCGATGAATCCGGAGCTAAGGTTTTCAAATCCATTGAGCTTTTTTGGATAATTTTACGTAGCAATGGGTTTCAATTGAGCTCCCATTTTGAGCTATTTTTTGAGTTATTGTAGTTAATTTGAAATCCACCTAATATGGAGCCATTTGAAATCATTTCCTCAAATCTTTATCTCAAATCCAAATCCTCCATCCAAACAAAGCATAAAGATCTTAAGTATCAACTCTTCACCAACAAAACAAGCAAGTACAAACAGTCAATCACATTGACAGAAAAGATTGCAAGCTAGTTTCTGAAATGTACTCTATTATCACATTTTACCTTCAAAGCCCAGGAGAATGACCTCAAGTTTTCCTCACGAAGAAGCACGCAGCCGAAGAAGCAGGGCATGCCATAATTATTCATTCCTACCCATATTCCAAGAGGCATGTCAAAAGCAGTCAACCTATGTGTTGTATCAAAGACCACAGCATCACCAAAAATTTCATATGACTGGATAGATGAGGCATATGACCAAGCTATATTCTCCAATCTGCCATTGGAATCAAGCGTAAACTCAAATTTAAAATTGGGATCTTTATCCTTAATATTTCTGCACATTCTAAGTAAATCTATGCTCTCATCCTCAGGGTCTACTTTTCTGAAAGACTGAAGCAAATTCCTAACATCTTTCTCAGTGAACGGCAAATATCCAGGCTCCACGCACTTTTCAAGTTCCAGTAGCCTCATCATCTGTTGCACTGAAATTCCAGTCTTGGCAAACATGAGAATTCTGTTCTTGTCAGATTCTGATATGGTGCGATATGCAGGAAGAAAACGC
Source organism: Paulownia fortunei (assembly GCA_019321725.1). NCBI lineage: Eukaryota > Viridiplantae > Streptophyta > Magnoliopsida > Lamiales > Paulowniaceae > Paulownia > Paulownia fortunei. The sequence goes on along the minus strand of CM033106.1, from coordinate 25,740,376 downwards.
ACTTGATTCGGTTCTAGAAGTTCATGATTGTGGTGGTTCGCAAAGCCAGTAACTCGCCATTCCGGTACTCCTAATTCAGTTGACTTGCTTATACGCATGTATGCTTGACATCCACACCGTGAAGATTTTCTGTTTCGTTGTGGTTTATTTTCATTTGATGTTTTCACAGGAGTATTTCCTGCACGATGGCACACAAAGTAACGCCTTGTGAGACCTTTCCCAACACCATCTTTACCCTCTGTTCGATGACGCCTGATTGAAAACCCACAACGTTTAGCAAATTCACTGTAGAATTCATAAGCAGCGTCATGGGTAGCAAATCGTTGCCCAATATATGGAATAGCATCATTGGTCATCTCTAAGGATAGTCTGGTCTCATCTGGTGATTCCTCAGTGCTGCTTGTATCATCCAATGATATGGATCTTTGATCTGAGGGATCGTCATACACCAGCATCATCTGCCCAGCCTCTTCAGACATTGTAGCCTTCTCAAGATGTTTTAATCAATAGCGTCGGCCCATTTCTAAACACAAAGCATCTTTACACCAAAATCAGTGATAATAAGACCCAAAATCTCACATCGGCCCCAATAATAAGGTAACTTTCTGCATCAAATAGAAAGATTTACAGATCACGAATGGCATATCGACCAGTTACACTCAAAATATAAAGTAGACATAAAATGAGGCAAGTTAAAACATTATCAATAAGTAAAACAGATAGTTAAACAATTGCCATGAGTCCCTCCCTCGAGCATATGACACACCTTAAAAGCCCACGATAAAAGAGAAAAGGTAACCAATTGAAATCAAGCTCAAGAATTCCCCCCAAACTTAAAGAAGTCTACTTAGCCACACACATTACTGTGTCATAACAGTTCAATAACTTGCCCCCAGACCCTCCAATCCACTCTAACCTTAAGTTCCACTCTCCCAAAGCAAAAACAATAGCCAAATAAATATATTGAAAATAGGAACAACAAAAATACAACAATGCAGATACAAACAGCAATTTTTAGCAATGACAATGCACATACGACTATAGTATCAAATACCAGTATGCAACACTCATTATCCAACTTATATAAATCGAACTCATTGTAAGCAAACTCCGAAAAAAAAAACACTATTAACACAAATTTCTCAGTTCCCACAAAATTTAAATAGTCCATGAACAAAATTTATCTAAGATTAACAGCATCTAAGAGAAATGCCAAAAAGAAAATGAGAAAAAATAGTAAAAATCGAGGCACCTCTCTTCCGATTAATCGTGGCACCAATCAATCTTCAAGAGATAAATCGTACATTGATACGAATACATGTATATATATATATATAACTCCAAATGGGTTATACGAACATAGGAGTCGAAATTGTGTATTAACCCAGAATTGATCCGTTGGAAAGAAGAACGGAGGAGGTTGAAGTGAAGTGGAACCCTAAATTGCGCAGGGATTTAATGAGACCAATATATACAAGTGGCGCACGCTGCTATCTGGCGCCTTCAATTTATATGTGTCCAAACAGGTTGGGTGTCTTCCAAGGATTGGATCAGTCTCGAAACCAAACATCCTTTATTGGGAGTTTCTTATATGGTCTTCTTTTTCATTTTCTATTTTGATTTTTCGTTTTAGTAAATATGCATTTCTTAAACAATTTAAATATTTTCTTTCGTTTTCTATTTTTGCCTCTTTTTTTTTAAATTTTGGGCATGAAAATATGCACTCCTTAAGCCCATATAAATGTTTTCTTTATGTGGTTGACGAGTGAACTTGATTAATTTTTCTAAATGAAAAGCTTGAAATTTTAATTATTTTTCAAAAATACTTAAAAAATATTATCATATAATATAAATAAATATTCAGATTTAAAGGAGGTCCAATAACAATTACTTTGTAGTCTATTGAATTAAGTTGCTGGATAAATCTATTGAAACTACTTATAATCATTGTTTAAGTGTTGAACTCTAGGATTCAATTTGTTATACACAAAATTTCCTCCAAATTTGTGTAAGTTGGACCTAATCATGGTCAAGTCCAATTTGGATTTGATCAAGACCAAAAATTCAAATGAATATATCATCCTTACATCATAAATATAACTCGTGAATAGTTAATTAACAAACAATAATTAATAATTACTACCAATAATAAAAAAAAAACTATTACTACTATAAAAATAGATGAATAATTATTTTTTTAAAATTTGAACATAATACCTCATAATTTTGGGCTTCCAATTGCTTAGAGTAAATTATACCTACAAGTTGGGTCAGATATATCACGATTCGGCGAATATAATTCATGATATAACTTATAAAAAGAGCACATTTTAGACTTGCTAAAATAATTTTTAATTAATACCTTCTAACAATTAAATTAATAATAGGTATTTGAAGTCGTTTAAAATAAATAAATAAAATAAGTAAAAACACTAGTTATCTTATAGCACGTTGAGCTGAAATTATTTTTAAAAAATAGGTCAAATGAATGACATGTGATTGGGATCGCTATTCCAAACAGTCGTTAGTCACTTGTAGCAGACTCATGGATTGTGGTCATTTTGAATTGAATTCAGATCAAGTTGGGATTCATATAAAATACGTAGATAAACCAATGTTTTTAGCAATTTTTGAATTAGTTCACTCTAAATTAATTTTAGTATTTGCAATTGAGATTTGGACATAATATTGACATGCTCAATACAATATATAGTCTTACACACACACACATGATAATCTCAATTAATTTGTTTACTTCTCTTATAGTAGCATGTACAATTTAGCTACTTGTCTAGAATTATATGAATTAGACCAAAGAGCAAACATTATGGATTGAAAAGCATAAGCTCCTACATTATTAGGCCTATACAATAAGGGATGAAACAAGAAATTTTAATCTTACAATGAATTTATATTTATTATTTTATTGATTAGGAGTAGAGACAATAATACGACGGGTTAAAGTCCAATCCTCTCTAATTGGAGCAGTTTAAAAATTATAAATAGATATATGTCGGGCTTTGATTTTAATTTTCAAATTCATCCCGTCTTCTTCTCTATTTAATTTTTTAAATATTTTTTATTGATTATATATATTTTTATGTGATATAATCTTAAAGAAATATATAATTTATTAAGAAGTTTAAGCTGTATTATATTTAAAAAATAATATTTTTAAAATATAAAATGGGATTTAACGGATTTAACCCGTCGAATTTGAATTGTGAACAGATTTGGATCCTCACAAACCTTGGTTTGGAAAGGCGGATAAACTTGATCATTGACATTTCTAGTTAGCACCTGCAAAATAGAATGTGCATTGGAATTTTGACAATACAACAACTAGTACACCATTAAAGTTTAAATATACAATTCTTAGTCTTATTGTTTATGGCTGATTCCATGTTTTGCCTCTCAAGAAGAATAATTGCATTTGACAATATCTTGTTATTATGATATTTTGAGAGTATATAAATCTTTTTTTTTTTTAGCCAATAACAGTCATCAATAATATTGGTAGAACATGGAAGTAAGACTAAAATACATTTATTTACTTACTTAGGAAATGATTTGGAAAGATATTTCTTGAGTTTAGCCTAAAGTCTTATCGATTGTGGTGTCATATACATGGATATTACTAGACGCTACTTATTTGATTGCGTCATATTCATTATCTGATAAATTTATTTATTTATTTATTTTTTAATTAAGTATTTATTATTGTGTCAAAAATTACATTTATAGCAACGGCGCAACTCAACTCTTTATATGTTCGATAACCCAAACATAATATTTTTATTGTGATCCCGTCCGCGAGACCAATTATTTTTTATTATACAGCCAAATGTATTTAAATATTAATTAACTAATTAGCATGAAATCTCTCCATCTAAAATAGATTTCTCAAAAGTTAGCGAAAAAATTTGGCCAGAAAATCTGAAAACTTATGATACATTATGCAGACTTATGTATTAAATCTTTGAGAAACATTTCATTATTGATTTTTTTTTCCCACTTTCACATATATATTTTTTTTATTTTTAATGCAAAATTGTGGCAAAGTATTAACTTTGGTTTCTACTAACCAAAAAAGCTTCCTAAATGTCAAAATTAATTATTTAAATGTATGACTGTAATTTAAAAATTAAATTATAGGCTTTAAATAAAACCCACAAATTCAACGAATTAAAGTCTGTTTTTGTCAAGTACAATAAACATTCTAATAATGCAGTCATCATATATAGGAACTTGGAAAATTCATATTTTTGTTAAGTAAAATAAACAATTAAAGAGTGTACTTTGTTATTTATTTTATACACATCCATACAAAAATACCATATGTATGGTAATTAACCAACAATTGTATTAGTTTAATGGAAAGATTATTATGCTGGAATTCTTCTAATAATTTGACTTTTTATAATGAACAAGTAGAGTTGGAATTGTTGTGTCACTTTCATGTTATTGAGCATATTCCCAATTTCATATAATATTTTCAAGAATTAAAAAAAGAATATGAAATTTTATATAAACACATGCACCACACACCAAAGCAACACCTTAGTTAATTAAATAAAAGAACAATATAATATTTTTGAGTTGTTCTAATTTGACATTTGAGATGAGAAACATAGCTTGGATTATTCTATTCTTGTCTACTATAATTATTAAAATATTTTATGTCCCTATTATTCTTTCATAGTTTATATAAAGGGGAAAAGGAAAAAAAAATGAATTTCTCAATTTCATATGATTCAAAGGGGAGTAGATCTTCTATCACATCCAAACACACACCGACAATTATCATGATTTAATAACATAAAGTGCGATAATTTTTTTTTTTAATAATTTACAGTAATAAACGAATTTTTCAATTTCATATGACTTCAAGGAGAGTTGATCTTCTATCACATTCAAAAACATACATTGACAAATGTTATTATTTAATAAAGTACTATACTTTTTGTAGAAAAAATTGTATTAGCAATTTTTTTTTGTAAAATTCAAGAAAAAAATTACATTTTAATATAAAAAGCCAATTTGCTACCTCATTTTCCAAAGTCAATGGTCCATTCATCTCAATAATGTAAGTTTGACAAAGCACGTCACAATAATGTGAGCCCACTAATGATATTAATTATATCAAACTCAATAATACTCCAATATTTTTAAATCTTTTTTTATTATTAGAATCTTTTTTTATTACTAATCCAAGATTAGACAATTAAATAAATAATTAATCCATACCCATCCACGACCACCAAAGGGCCCCCACACATCCACGTGGCACGAACCCACTAGCGAGTACCCAAACTTTTCCCACACTCGCGCGAAGAGAATCCACACACGTCATTGCACGACCAATACATTCCACCCTGCTGTAACGCTGGCTGCGCACTAATGTTTTCTTGTTCTTCAAACACAGCAGAAACAGAACTCTAGTCTTCTTAGTACTGCAAACTATACATACACGTCTCTGTATCTATCTATCTATAAGTATATAAATATGTATTTAAACCGTTGAAGGGATTTGTTAAAGGTGGGGGTGTGACAGGAGGAGGAAGAAAATCAATCTTTTGTTGCTTTGTTGCTGAGGGATTTCTCTTTATTCGTTGCTTTTTGGGATAGACTATTAGACTTTCTTGTGATTAGTTAAAAGGTCCAGCAAAAAGAAAAAAAGGCCCTTTTTTTGTTCTTCTGCCTTGTCCGCGAGAACCGTGCGTGGGGGTGTTTCTGTGAGCTTTTTACATGCACCATGAAGTCATACAATTCTGTAAATATCTGTATTTTCTCTTTCTTCCACCTCTCTCTGTATATGCATATATGTATATATAGCTGTGTATATTGCTTGTGTACTTAATTTTTGTGCATGTGACTTTTTCTGCGACCTGTCTTCTTTTGGTTAGTTGTGTGTGTTAATATTCATACAGCATTCAATTTGTAGGAAGAGGTTGACTTTTGAACCTATGATTGTTATTCGTGGGAGTTAATTCCATATGGCCAAAACAGGACACCCTTTTTAGAATTTTTTTTTTTAAATTCTTGTTAATCAGTTATGGAAATAATTTGTTGCGATTACTATATGTTGATATATTTGAATTTGGTTTAGTTAAAACTTCCTGAGGGCATCCCCTTTTCTGGGGTAAGACATTCTTGATTGTGTTATGGCAAGTTTGTTGCTGTTGATTGTGAGTCATGGGCCTGCAGTTCTGCAGAATTAAATGCTTCTACCCTCCTCCTGCCCTTTATAGAGATTATCTGCTTCTTTCTCTTTTCTCCTTTTGTTATCTGTTTCATTGGGGTGTTTTTCATTAATTGAAGGCGATGCTTGTATTTTCGTCCAAGTAGCGATCTAGTTATAGATTTTAATTTAGGCAGACGGTCGCTGAAATGTTAATACTTTATGGGCTGTGGCCATTCTGTTATTTTGCCTTCATGGTTGTTTCAAAAATGGACTGGTTATTTTGAGGTCTTTGAAATTCATCTTTGGTTTCTGCCTTTGTCAACTCAACTCTTGGTTCTCTGAGTGGTACAAAATACTATTTGATGTTGAACACCAAGAAGATTATGCACCATCTACCATTATAACTAAGGTTTGACATAATCAAGCGAATCGAGCTGGTTATGCCAATTAATTGGATTTCAAAGGGAGGAATAGTCATTTTGTTTTCTGTTTTTTTTTTCTCCCTCAGGTTAGTTAGAATTTTATCGGTGTTTTACACCCTCCATTATCTCTGATATTCAAATTGTTTGTCATCTTCAGGCTTCTCTATTAGCAGATCCTAAAAGCAGATCATGTCTCTGCAGTCTCTTCATTACAATGTCATTGATTTGTGGTGCTTACTTCATCTGCAGTGCATGGCTGGGGAAAGATTCTTTTAGGGTATATGTTCATTCAACACTGGACCAACACATTTACTTATTTACTTTACATTCCGGAGTGGTTGAAATTGTCTCTATGTATGCACAAAATGCTGTGGATTATGTGGTTTGAACGGTTTGAGTTACTCATGCCTGTAATTTGATTCTAAAAGATTGTCACTGGTTGTCTTTTGATTAAAGAAGTCGGAGGGAAGAGCACACTTTTCATTCAAATTATAACTTTGCTATTATTGCCAGGCTTCTCTGCCAGCCAAAAATTCATTTAATTTAGCTATAATTTTTCCGAATTGAAAGGTTATGACTTAACAAACATTCTACACCAACAAATCATTTTTTTATAAAATGGGAAAATATATTTAGGGCATCCTTGAAGATTGCACGATAGGAACATATTCATGCTTGGGTTGAAACAGAGATGCAATACAGAGTACAAAATTCGCAAATTATGAGTGTTAGCTTGAGTCCATGAGAGATTATTGGACTTAAATAATTACACAAAAGAAAAAGTGAGTACTTACACTCTTTGTAGTGGATCAGTAACTTAGTGTGATTGTTGTGGTTCTTCATTAGTAAAAGCTTTTGTGCTATTTTCCATACCACTTAAAAAACTGTGTTCATGTGCGCTGCTCCTTTTGCATCAAAAGTGAAACTGAAAACAAATCTGAGCATGTTACCATGTAAGTACTGTTAAAGTATGTTATGTTCAATGCCTGCTATGTATATGTATTAGAATAGACTCTTCAGCTACCATTTTGGACAAAAGTTCTTTGTGAAAATAGACTGTTGTCCGGGTCTCTGAAAAAATATTAGGAAAACCTTTTAGAGAATAGAAGGGAAACCACTTCCTTCTTAGTTCAATGACTTCACCATGTCCATGAGCTTTATCTTCTGCAAAAGAGAGAAGTATTGAACTGTTCTCTACTTTTGTAAATGAGGCAGTAGATCCTTCCAATAAAATTTTGAGACATTGGAAGATCCTTTTTCTTACTTTTTTTTCTTTCTAATCTTGCATTTCTGAAACAAAACACATTAGGAGACACAATTGACACAATTTCTTATTACCCTTGTTTGTTTCTGGACTAATCAATTTTTTTGTATGGAGTCATTTTGCATGCTTCTTGAATGAAATTGATTCCAGCTGGTGACACAGTATTTAATCAATGCAGTTATCACCTGGACTTGGACTCAACACTACACAGCAATATACAGACTCTGTCAAATGCGAGGTAGATTTCATTTTTGTTGGCATCCAAAATCTGAGCAAGTTAGAACTTTTTGAAACGTCTCAACATATTTAGCCTAGAGTAGGAAGGGGAAAAGTTCCAAAAAACATTTTAGTTTAGATCAAAATGTCTAAAAAATGTGCAAATATTTTCTGATGGAAAATTTTTATTTAGAAAATAAGGTCCTTGACATAATCTGGAAAGAGTTTGTGAAAATTTGACCTCGAAACAAGAACTAGTAGTGGTTATAAAATAGCCGTGCAAGCTAAGGATGGTGCTTGGATTTCATTGTGATGAGAAAGATTAGATGTGTCAGAGTTAGGACTTGTAACTTCCACACTAATGGGCGCTATACACTTAAACTGGGCATCTTTCAAAGTTCACAAGTTTGAGATCCATGGGATGGCTGAAAACTATGGTTGGTTGGTGGAGTGAATAACCGCATAATTTAGGACAGTTGATTCATCAGTAATGGTTGTTCTTGCGAATCAAACATACCTAACATGGATTGGGGGGCTGATGATTCTCTCAAGATTGGTTGCTCAACATGCTATAGACAGGACTTGGAATGGACTCAGGAATTCAATTCTATTCTCAAGCCATTGTCTCATTTCAAATGCTGCCTATTTTTGCAGTTTCCTCATGTTCTAGCTGCTTGGATTAGCAAGCTCAATTTGACAAACATCTTTATGCATCAATATGGTGTGATTGGCATTTAGGGAGTTAAATTGCTCACTTCCCTGCACTTTTCTTTCCCTCATACGCTGTGTGTCCCAAAAGAGAATAATCTTTACTCGGAAGATAAAATGATTTCCTTGGGATCATCGTTTCCATCCAATTCTTTCTTAAGCTTTTAGGCTCCCATGGCTTCTAAAGAAAACTTGTCAGTCATGAACATTGGGAAAGTGACGTCTGCTCCCTTTACTATGTTCTCCTGTCCTATAATCAGTGGGCACTGTCAAATGGTCCTTCTAAAATTTTTCATAGGCATATAACTTTTAGAGAATTTTATTAGTACTTTTCTTATTAACTTATTAGGCTTGATTCTCAAATCTGCATTTGTAGGTATCACCAACAATGGACATTGAAGTGAAAGATACAGAAGAAAATACACACATCGAGAAATGCAATGTTTGTCATATCTACAAGTTTCTTTGTGCTTTTCCTGAATATTTTTTCTTACAATGACTGCTTCTAACTTAAAGATATTGAATTTCCTTTTAGGACAAATGCAGGCCCGTTGGTAGTGAAGCTTTGCCAAAAGGAATTGTTTCCACAACTTCAAACTTGGAAATGAAACCTTTGTCGGGCCCTGTTTCAGAGGATGTATGTATCAGTAATATTACAATTTCAGCTAGTTTGATAGTCTGCAATGATAGTGTGCAACACCTCTACTGACAGTCTTTGTGCCTATTTTGAAGTGGAATGACATAAGATATCTCAAGGATTTTACTTTTTTTTTTTATTAAACTTTCTAAAGCGACTTGATTAAACAAATTATTTAGAGCATAGGTCATAGCTTCTTGGACGGATATAAGTTCTGGCAGGAGTGTTAAATTATAGTTACTGTATTGTAATGCAGATAGAAATTTCAGCTAAATAAGATATTATTATCATGTTTAGATGCTGATGCTACGAAAGTTTGACAATCCTCCTTATGCCCTATGCTCAGTATAGGGGAAGTCCATCTATATTGATGAGAAGATCTTTGAGTGAAGATTTTCTTTGCTCCTATGTGGCAAATTTCTTTTTCTTCACATTGTCTCTCTTAATAGTCATCAAGTTATATAGTTCTTCTTGTGAAGTTCCTTGGCAACTTTTTGTACATTTTTTATTTACTATGTGCAGTATTTTTGAATCAGAACAACTCAAAGCATACAACAAGTTTGTTGGCCATAGCAGTTGGGATTAAGCAAAAAAGATTGGTGAATCAAATTGTTAAGAAGGTATTATTTGTCTTACTTTTGTATTCTTGCTTATTGAGTCTTTCTGATTTTCACTTCTTTGTGTGGGATATATATGCATTATGCCTAATGACTTGGATTTGTTGCAGTTTCTGGGAGATGAATTTATTGTGATGCTTTTTCATTACGATGGTGTTGTGGATGAGTGGTACGACTTGGAATGGAGTGACAAAGTCATTCATGTCTCTGCCACAAACCAAACAAAATGGTACGTTTCCAAAAGATTGTCCTTAATGAATCAAATGACCTCTTACATTTTTGTTGCATGAATGGACTACATTTGTGTTTGAGACCTTTGCCTAATGGCATAGGTGGTTTGCCAAGCGTTTTCTACATCCAGATATTGTTGCCGAATATGAGTATATTTTTCTGTGGGATGAGGACCTGGGAGTTGAAAATTTTCATCCAGGAAGGTATGAGTTATTTACACTTTATTATGTGTATAATTATGCTAAGGTTAATTGATTTTTTGTGGTGCTCAGGTGAAACGTAAAATTTAAACCTTTCTCTGCAATATAAGCATTCTTTTACTGTGTTTCACTGCAGTCAATTATAGTGTTCATAACTTTTTCTTCTCCTATGGGGGAGTTCACAGGCCCTACTATGTAGGTTTGAGCTGCATTTTGCTACTAGGTGAATCGTGGAGAAGAGGAATTTAATAAGAGCTGACTGTAGTTATAGTGAATCCCAAGACATGAAGTGCATAATTGCTCAATCCCAGAATGACTCATTTATTCAATAGAAATGACTTTCTTTTCCCGAAGAATTTTGTAAATCACTATTCTTTATTTAAAGAATATAATGTGATAGGTGTAAGACATTTTCCTGTACTGCTCTTTCAACCTCTGGATATCGAGCTGTGTGGTCTTTGAGAGTTACAAAGTAACTTGCAAAGTGTCAATTAGTGAAATTATTTCTTTATAACAGAACGTTATTCAGAACTTTCATAATTTTACTTCTTTTACAGGTACCTATCTATTATCAAGGAAGAAGGTCTTGAAATTTCACAGCCTGCTCTTGACCTTGGTAAATCTGAGGTGCATCATCACATTACTGTGCGCAGCCGGAGATCAAGGGTGCACAGGTTAGTAAAAATACCATGTATTGAGGTTGAAGCGCGAGAATGTAGGGACTTCCCAAATCACCTAGTCTTTGATAATGAAAAACTGCTTCAAACAACTGCAGTCTAACTCGTAATTTTTCACACTTCAGAAAGATCTGATCATCTGCCTATTATTGTCAATGGGAAAAAATGATAAATTATGACTATTCATGATATATTCCCATGGCGAAGGTCAGACATAGACTTGGTTAATATTTTGATGCCGAAGAGTGGTGGCGCAATCATGGTGATCAAAAGATACCGATTGCACCACTTTCGAAGACAGGCAGCATGGCCTTATTTTTATTGATTTTTTGAACTCTTATTTATGCTGTAAATAGGAGATACTATAGGTTCAGAGGTGGTGGATCTGGAAGGTGTGATGGCAACAGTACTGCTCCCCCCTGTGTAGGGTAAGAATACAACTCTTTTTACTTCCATTTCATTCAGTTCAGAGTCTTAAGTCTGAAGTCTAAACCCAAATGGAGTATGAACTTTGTGACGTTCTCACTTTTATTTGCTTAAAATATATAGTTCATGCCTTTCAAATTAGATAACTAGTGTCTCACCAGTCGTAAACATACTCATTTTTTGTAAGTTCAAAATATACTTATGGCTTGCTTTAAATGTCTTGGTTAAACATTAGCCGAGTATTTGCTGATGTTGTCAAGTAAAATTTGGTGCAGTTGGGTGGAAATGATGGCTCCTGTTTTCTCAAGAGCAGCGTGGCGCTGTGTTTGGTATATGATTCAGGTACTCTATCTTTGCTCTGTTGCAGTTATCAACAATCTTGTAACAGGCCCTACTGCTCCTCAAGAAATGGGATACAATGACCTCTCTTGACATACTAGATCATACATAAAAGTTGTGTGTGGGTATGGCACGGAATGAAGTTTCTTATAAGTTCTAATAGTCTTCTTGAATTAGTTTATCTAATGAGTTGACTGCCTAGTTCATTGGTGGATTTGACTCTTAAGACTGGCCAATCTTTTTGTGTGTTTCTGGAAATTTTATGTTTTTCAAACTCAATATCCATTCAAATGCAAAGTTGTCTCAAAACAAGATTGTTCAATATAGCATGATAAAATTTATGACTAGGGAGTTGTTCAAAGATATAACATAGCAACGATTGAAAAATTCTCTGGCAAGATGCCAAATTTGGCAAAGAAGCAATAAAATCAGCAAAATATCAGCTACAAGAAAAGAAATTAGGACCCAGTAAAATGATCCCCAGCTAATTGTTTCAACAATTCTTCTTTTAAATTCCCCCCAGCAAGTTTGCCTTAGATTAAGTGCTAAATGTGTTACAAAAGATTTTGCGGAGATGTACGTATTTAGTTCTTGTGGTGCTTTGATGAGTAGGTATCTTGATATCTTACATGGTTATTGAGGCTAGAAATATGAATATGCATTAAGCAACTGCCGAAATTTAACTTACAGATTTCTGGTTGTGCCTGTAGTGGTAAAGACCAAATCTTGATTTGAGCCATTTGCTTAAGCACCGTGCCTACCCTTGTCCAACAGGCCTAGAGTTTTGCCCCATCCCAAGAAGCCATTTATATTGGACCTCTTTTACCTCTCTTGTGACTGAGGAGGGCATTGGTTTCACTGAAATCAGTTGAACCATATCTCCGTAAAGTAGATGAATCTCGAATTGCTGAAATATTTCTGGTCTTTTTTATGACTTCGTTTTTTGATTTGCTTAATTGGTGCAAATGATTGAAGGATATCAATGACATAATAGCAGTTACGCAGTGTAGATTTCTTTTGAGCCTTTGCAGGTTCATTGTGGGCTTTGATGGAGTTCTTATGTCGGTCTTTGATATTTTTTAACTCTTTGTAAATTTTTTTATAGTTATACATTTCCTTTTTCTGAAAATTAATTGATGCCCTCTACAGAACGACTTGATCCATGCTTGGGGCCTGGATATGCAGCTTGGTTATTGTGCACAGGCAAGTTCTCAACTAGAGAGTAACTCTATTTGATCTAATTGCCTTTTCAATATGAGGAAAACTTTCGTCTTATTCACAGGGTGATCGAACTGTTAAAGTTGGTGTGGTTGATGAGCAGTACATAGTTCATCTGGGTCTTCCTACCCTTGGTGCCCTTTCAGAAAAAAATAAGGTGTGCAACTGTCACCACTTCTCTTATTGTAAGATCCTAGATTACATGCTGAATAGCAATGAACGTGAAAACGTGGGTTCAAGAGGGAAGGATGGATGGTCAGGCATTGTTTAAATGTGTGAAATGGCTCAAATCTTGTTCTAGTTTTTTGTTGATATTATACTTCATGCAGTCAGAAAGAGGTCCTTTCCAGCATAAGAAGATGAAGTTACTGTTTGCTTGGTTTTCAAACCATAAAACATTGTTAAGAGTTTAACTCAAATCCCATTATAGCCCTATAAAATCTCCCTTTTTTACCTCTTATTTTGAATTAGTTAGTATTTATATTGACTTTTGATTAATCATTGTGGTACTTGTAAATGCAGACAAATACTGAATTGTCTGGTCAATCTTCACGCACAAAAAACTTGTCAGATTCAAAATCGTTGGTATGATTTTCTAAATACAAATTATGTATTGGTACTTCATGCCACCATTGATCTGAATAGATAATTTTTTGTTGCAAATTGCAGGCAAGTTCAGCATCGTACAATTTTAATAACAGATCTGCAGTAAGTTTCCCCACTTCATTCCATGTGATTAATATCATCACATATAATTACATATGTACAGATAATAGTAAAATGATAATTCTTTCTGCACCAAGAATTATCAGTTTTTCTAGTTCCATCTAGGCCAAGCCGCCTAGCCTTCCACATTATTTATGTAGTTTTGTGTATGCAGGTGCGCCTACGATCCTATGCTGAAATGAGGGCTTTCAGGAATAGATGGAACAAGGCGGTCAAGGAGGATGAGTGTTGGGTTGATCCCTTTGAATAACCAGCAGAGCAGAATGTTCATTAGCTAACTCAGCTTTTCAAGACCTTGTCAAGTAAGCAAGGTGATGGAATCAGAATACATGTACAGAAACACAGATACAACAGCACAATATCTATACATTCTTTTCTCACACCATGGTAATAAAGCACAGATCTGATGAGCACTAAAGCCAAGCTATCTCAGTCTGTACAGATGGTTCTCAAAATCCGGGAGTCGACAATTCAAATATGTTTTTTGATACTTTGTAGTTTTATTGATGTTCTTTATTTTCATTTCAATCATTTTCCCCCCAGGCAAATTGGAAATAGATAGTGTTAAGAGTGTTGTTTTTGGCACTACATTGGTGCTCAATGTGACCATTTCTTCAAAGTAATGAATTTTTGCTGATATTTTTTTTATTTTTTGTTTTTGTCACAGTCCAGTTCTTGACCATAATCTTGTTTATGTAAACAATTATATGTCAAGTGGGTTCAGCAGGGGAGAAAGATTTAACATGGGATCAGTAACTTTGCTCAGTTCTTTTTTTTTTTTTCTTTTTTCAATTTTTGGCTCAATTCTTGTTTGGGAGTTGATATTCTTTGCTTATTTATTTTGTGCTGATATATAGAATGGCCTGTCGTAGAAGTACCGAAATGCACTCCCCACATAATATTTTTCTCTTTTTTCTTATTGAAGATAAAACATAATTCCCTCCCGACACACCCAACATTTTCCGACCATTCTAAACTCCAGTTCTATCTAACCTCCATCTCGTCGCCGGCCGCCGCCGCCGCCGCCGCCGCCACCACCACCTTAACTGCCACATTGTGCCCCTAAAATCGATATATGGAAAGATGAGTAATAAAATCTTCCAAGACATTAGAGTAGAAGTCAGCCCCTAAATTTGTTAGCCAAATAAAAGGGTCTCATGCTAGTGGTAACAACATATAATGCATGCTAGTGCTTATTTATGATTTAGTTTTCTCAGTTACCTGCACTGATCACTTGTCGTTCATTTCAGATCCTCTAATGCAAATTCGCATTTCATCTTTTATTTCATATTATAGATAAGTATCAAGTGTAAAAATTATTTTTTTAAATAAATACTTAATTCTGTATCTCATACATTATACGTAAAATAAAATATATGATAAAATATAAATTAAAATAAAATATCCAAAATATTTTCCTGCCAGCCCCTGCTATTCACCATTAATTGATAGCTTCAACGAATTTACTATCTTTTTTGTATTATATGTTTAATAGTTAAAATTGGAGACAAGTTTGCTATTTTTCTGCTTCTCTCCCTTTTAACATGGTGCTACTGTGTTTTGGTTTCCCTGCTTGCTCAGATGATCACCAATAACATTTTTTATTTTTTATTTATTTTTCTTTTTTTTTAAATTACATCATTAGGCTCTAATGTGATCCATGCCATAAACAGGAATTAATAAAATAGTTGGAAATGACACGATTCACGGGTCGGAACGTGAGTTCACGGGCCGGTTCGTCGGTTTTTTAAATTTTTTAATTTTTTTTAATCTAACGGACCATATGTGTTATAATTTTGAATAAGTGCATAAATAAGTCTAATAATTTGTTTTTTCATTTTTTCCCCTCAAATTGCTTGTCTTGTTTCTGAAAATCAATATAATTGATGTTGTGTCCATCTTTAAATTTAATTAATTAGTTTCAACAAGTTACAAATCAAGTCCTATATTTAAGCATTCTACATTTCATCTTAATATTAAGTAAAATTTTAGAAATTATCTAATGATACTACTTTACAATTATCTTAATAATAAGTAAATTTGTAATTTTTAAAAAATATTTAATAATATTACTTTATAATATCTATTGTTTATTCCCCAACTTCTCATTTAATATTATTAAATTATAGTAATGTTTGATCGATTTTATATGATAACATTAACTCAAAAGACCAAAATTTAGTAAATTGTATTTTATCAATACAATGTAAATGAAAAAATTATTTTTTAGAAATTTCATAAATTAATTTAGTCACTTTTGTTTTGAATCATATGCTTAAATTTTAGCTATTTTGTTTTCAAATTTAAGTTAATTTTTATTTCATTAAGTTCAAAAAGTAACAATATTTTTTACAAATTTAAATTTTAAAAAATTTTAAAAAATAAAATAAAATATAAGGGTCGGAACCGACGGTTAACTAGAACCGTAATCGAAATCGGAACCGGCGGTTTCAGAACCTGGACCGGAACCGGAACCGACGATTCCAGAACCTAGACCGTAACCGGCCTTGATGGTTAAGGTTAAGGGTCGGAATTTTCTTGAATCGTAGAACCGACAGTTCATGAACCGTGGTCAGGTCTACTTGTAGCAGTCCTTGAGTAGAAGTGAAGCTCATACAAGTGAACTTCCAAGCCCAACAACTTATAGGAAGGACTACAAGCTACTTACATCCGAATTAGTGTCGCTGGTTAGTAGTTCAATTGGTCGAATTGGTTCAACCGTCATCAATCCAATCGATCTAATAAAAAATAATTATATTTTTTTATTATATTATATAAAATAGTAATGTAATTGACTAATTATTATGTAATACATTTTAATGTCAAAAAAAATATATGACTAACAAAAAAAATATCTATTAAATGCCAAAATTCAAATAATCATGTATATATAACAAAATATAAAGTTTAAAACTTTAAATATTTTCAAAAAATAATAATAATAATAAATATTTTGACTGATTTGACTTATTTTTGATCAATTTTACAGTACAAGTCCATTCCAATTCCGAAAATATTGACTTAGGTATACATTTGAGAATTCCAGTTGCCACACAAATCAACTAAAGATAAATAGATTTACAATTATTACGTAATTGGTATAGAATTTAAACAGAGTGATTAATTACAAAATAATTATAATTATGTTATGTGATTGGTTGGTGGAATCAAAAGGATATGGGTTAGAATTTTCCCTTACATCCTTCACTACTCATGCAATCATGCTGCATTTTTTGGGGGTTTCAAGAATGGATTCAAATTTAAAAGGTTCAAAACTTCATCATGTTCAAAAATTTATTGGAATCCCAATATGATTTAGTGCAGTACATACACTAATACAATACAATTTGTACTTTGTGAAAGATTAGTCTGGTAATTATGTTCAAGGAACTTAACATTAACGATAGGTATAAAATTATTAATGATATGATTGGTTTAAGTATTACTGTCATTGTTTTAAAAATTAGATCGAACTCCAGAATCAGTCCGATTTATTTTAATTAATAAAAAATCAGGTTAAACATGTTAAGATTCTTTTTATATATATATATTTTTTAAATTTAAATTTGATATTTGGTTATATGTACGTTGTTATTTGAATTTTGTTATATATATTTTTTTAGTTGGTTATTTTTATTTTTTAACTTTAAAATTTAGTGTATAATAATTAATATATTATATTATTATTTTATATATTAAATAAAAAACGTATAGTCAATTTTTATTAAATCAATCGGACAGATGATTGAACTAATGTCAAATTTTATTAAATGAGTAGGATCGACGATTATAAATAAGTGACTGATTCAATTTAATCATTGATTTGATTATGAAAACAGATTGAGAATAGATTAACAAAATTCCTTTGCACCTTCTATATAAATGGAAATGGGTATTCACTGTGCTTATCTTTCTCTTTAGATTTTAAAAAAAAATCACAATGAAAATTTTGCATTATTAAAGAGAAGAATATATATACATATATATATATATATATATATATGATAATAGATCCTATTTCCAACCCCCTCGTGAAAGAAAATTCATTATATTGTTAATTTATTTCTTCCCATGATACTATTTTTAATTTAACTAATCTCTTATATTACATGTGAAACAATCTTTTTTTGGGCAAAAATATATATTGTAGGACCGAACATTTATTGTTATATAAAAAAAGTATTAAATAATATTAATGATGCAATTAAAAATTTTACCTTTCACAACAAAGTTGAAGACCTATATTTTATTTTTTCATTACAAGAGCAATTATTATCATGCTTGATCGAATACATTTTCAACGACAAACAAATGAAAATTTTACCATACATCTGCAGATATATCATGTTATATTCGAGTAGTAGTTTTGAGGAGGGTAATAAAAATGATTTGATTATTTTTTATATGTTACTATAATTCAATTGATGATTGTTTTTAATTAAATTTGTTTCGATTATCTCTTTTGAATATGAATAAATTAATTTTTAATTGTAATTTTTTTTAAAGTGTACGATTGAATCATGACGTGACTTGGACCCAATACTTGTCAGTTTTGAAGCCTCAATTTTTCTATTTGAATAAAATTTTATTGATTTTAGGGTTAATTTTACTTTACCCGCTTATACTCTTGTTGAGCATCACTTTACTTTCTTATACTCTCAATAGATTTGTATTTATATTTTAATAAATTTTTAATTTAATTAATTAATACTTAATATTAAATTCATTTGAATTTTTATTACACTTAAATTTTAATGGCTATTTTTTATTTAATATAGTTCCTATTGAATTTCTATACTATAACATATTTTTTTAACTAATACATTTTATTTATTAATGCTCTACTCATCATAAATATAAAAAATATATAATATATTTTAAAATAATATTTTGTTAAATACATAAAATATTAATAATAAAATTCTCATTTTTAATGAAGTTATCAAAATTTCAATTAAACAATGTTAAATACAAAAAAAAAGTAATTTTTAGGCTTAATTTAATACTATCAAATAAACTATAAATAGTCGAGCTATTATAATTTAATAAATACTGTGTTGAATATAAAGAAAAAGTAGTCATTCTAGTATTTTATTTTACTACTATTACTTGATTATAATAATTTTTTTAAAGTTAACATATTTTCTATGAATTTATGATTATTACGTTAATAATAAAAAATTATTACTCATATTTTATATATTAAATAAAATATTTTTTAAAAATATATGATATATTTTTTTGATTACAACGCATATGAAATAGTATATTAGCTAATAAAAAAATCATACTATACAATAATTAATAGGAACTATGCTAAATTAAAAAAATATTAAAATAAAGTATAATAAAATTTAAATAAATTTATTGTTAAGTGTTAATTATTCAAATTGTGAAAATTATTAGAACATAAAATATATATATATATATATATTAACATTAAAATATTTTATAATAACCTCACTAAAAATAATAAGTAAAGACAATTTGGTTATTTTTTAAGAAAATATGGGGTAAAGTGATATAACACGGAGGTAAATTGAGAAAAAAATAAAATATAATGAGCAAAATAGCATAATTAAGAATGCAAAAGAAATAAAACGATGATCAACAAGAGTACAAATATATAAAAAATAATAATTTTTTATTTTAATTATATAGATCGAGCTTATCTATTCTCGTCTTCATTTCAGAACGTATTTAAATAATTTAATTATACAATTGTGTGACGTAAAGTACAAGTCATGTACATATTTAACAATAAAATTAATCTTTTCCAAGGTTTAGTTGCGTAAAATTGGAATTTTATGACATAAAAGTGGAGGGCAAACAATTTTTTTTTAAAAAAAAAAAGACATAAAAACAGGAATAAAATTAGGTTGCTTAATCCCTTAAGTTTCTTTCCTGCAAGAATCTATCTTGTATGCATTAAAATTCTCTAACTTCCCTTTCACCTTTCTTCCTAACTAATTATTCATATTAATAAGAGAAAAAGTCTTCTCAAAGTGTATAAAATAATATTGTGCAGAATCTATCTTTCTTTCTTTCATGTTATACAATAAAGTAAATCAATTAAGCTATAATTTCATAAAACCCCTTATATTTCAGCGAAATTACAAAAATAAATAAATATATATTATGTTAAAACATAGTGTAAAAATCCCGTTCGTCAAATCCAACAACATTATATATATTTTTATAAAATATCAATTATACCCCTCATAGATTTTATTTTTTATTAATTAATTCAAATAAACAACTATAACTCATCCCTCATTAAGGTTGAAAACCATTACATGTAATCCACGTAGCAGACGCAATATACCTAACTCAGGTGAAGGGTATGATTTTAATTAATTCTCAGTCAACTTTCTTTTTATCGGATTATGGGCGGTGGCTCACGTTTCAATCTATAAAAGATTTAAGGATTGTTTTGTAGTTACTTCCATTTCAATTTTAATATTTTTGTATAAAATAATAATAAAAAATATTTTTTTAAAAATATATTAAAATTATAATGTATGTTTGATTTTAATTTTTGAAAGAGAGTTCCTATCATATCTTGTTTGGATAATATTGTGATATTATTATACATTATTTTTATATTAATATAAAGATTGAATAATGTGAATATATATATATATATATTTTTATTAATAAATGTGTATGTATATGTGTGTATGTATAATAATGAGATCGGCTATAAATATTTTGTTCTTTCATTAAAAAAAATGTTATTTATGACTCTCTATTACACTTTTTTTTATTTATTTTTTATTTAAATGTCGTAGACTTTTAACCCGTAGGTCATCACCATCTTATCTCGAAGAAAGAGTTGACAATTTTAATCCAATTTAATTTTTGAACCGTATCAAGCTTATCTACGTGGAATTTAAACGTTATCTCTTTTCGCATGGAACAATAAAAAAAATCAATATAATTGTTCTTTGATTGTTAAGTGTACCAAACTCAATTTAGTCTAAAGTATATGTAGAGTTACGTGTAAACAATAACGATGACAATGATGGACTCAAATTCATACAGTGAATTTTTAACATTTTAAATGGGTGCGATCAGATCATATTTTTTAATTTCAAATATGTTCAGTTTATTTTTTTTTATTTTTAAAATTTAATATTTATATATTTATATAATATTATTTTTAAATATATATATATTTATTAAAAAAATTAATAGTATTATTTTTTTAATATTTTTAAAATTATTTAATAAATTTAATGGCACCCGTTGGTCCAATCTGTCGAAAAGGGTCCGAATAATTTTTTTTTTTAAATAGAGCGAAGTTTAAATTTTGACAAATATACTCTGTAGCCGTTATATCGTGATCCTTATATATAAATTGATTAGAATACCATTAGAATATTATACCAAAAAATACATGTGTATTTGTGTGTGCATATATATATATATATATATATGTGTGTGTGTATATGTATATCTATAGTTAATTGAAGCTTAGAAAAAGAGAAGCATGTATAAACAAACTAGTCAGAGGGTTGGTTATGGTCACGTGAACTTGCCAAAAAAGTTTAGGTCCATTAGACCACGTGATCCCCAAGACAATCACAATAATGATCCACAAATCAAGGGTTGTAAAGAGCCTACATCATATTCATATCAGCATCAATCACAGATTCACCTTCATGACTTCATATCTGCCCCTCTGCAAACATCCTACAACTGTTTTTGAAAGAGACTTGTGGAAAACAGAGCATGCAATTACTTCAACCCACGTTCCAACTTGACCAGAAAATTCAAGGTCTTCGATTCGAGTAATTAGTGGAGCGATTTGAAGTAAGTTTGATTAAATTTAAGATTTGTTTCCATCGAGGCTTTTTAGAATCAATATGATGATGGATAATGTTTTATAAACACACTATCTTATTTTAATGATTTTAATATTGGATGCTCAATGGAATAGGAAGATATGATGTGTTTAAAGGACTGTCGATATGGGATTCCCGTGAAGTGACGTGATCTGAATCAACAGTGTTCTATTAAATACTATCCGTTCTATCGTCACGATTTAGTATAATCTTACATCACAGACGTTTAAAATATGTCTGACTATATAAGGTCTAAATCAAGTTTATAAATATATAATTTTATCATTTTAATATCAATGTAGAATGCCCAAATTTCATCACAACACAATGGATGACGGGTTAGAACAGATCTATTTATTATTTTAAAAATATTAAAAAAAATAAAAATAAAATATTTTTTTTTAAATAATTTTTAATTAAAAAAATATCACATAAGTATATATATATAATAAATGTAGAAAATAAATAAATGGGATGGATTTGACGTGAATAGGTCAAAATCAAAACACTCATGGTCATTTGTAATATTAAAATGTAAAAATTTGTTCCAAATTGTACCTATATCAATGTTGGACGATTTTGAAAATAAAAATTCATACACTCGAATTTATTTATAATAGTAAAAAGTAAATACTCGTTTGAAATTAAACATGTTCTATTACCATCCTAGCACGGACCGATTCGACAAAATTGGATTTTGAATAGAATTGTCCCTTTCCTTTCTCAATTTTTTTTTAAAAAGTTATTTTGGATTGAAAATTCAAGCATAAATTACTACTAATAGTAAAAGAAAAGTAATAGAGGCAAGTCATAGTGCTACATCACAAATATATATATATATATATATATATGTCAATATCTAGACTTAAACGGATACTTTTCCGCATGTTTTCTCGTACAGTACTCGGTAAAAGAACACTACACTTGTCCATAAAAAATTGAAAAATTGATGAAAATATTTGATAGAATTTGTTGCCCGTTTTGATTAGTTGATTAATAAGATTAACTAAATTCTTATATTTTAATTAATATTGTGACACAAATAATAATATATAGTGGAAAAGTAAAAATTGACATTGTAATTTTTATGATAATATCTAATTTATGAGGCCACGCTTGAAAAAATAATAATTTTACATATAATACAAATATAGAATTTATAAATAAATTAAAAAATTTCTCTTTATTTTATGTCATCTTGAATTGCTTTCAATAAATGGGTTTGTTTTACAAGCTTCTCTAAATTTGAACTATTTTCGTTGAACTCTTTTTAAAATTAACCTTCATCAAGTAGTAAATATTCTTTCAAATATTAATTTTTTTAAAGTAATATTTATCCCTACTACTAGTTTAGTACCTTCTTTAATAGCAAATCACATGAAACCTTTGAAAATCAATTTTATCTTCTAGAACTTCTCAAAAAATAATATTTATAAAAGCCGTAATAGAAACGTCGGAACATTTCTGTATGTCCTTCTAAGATAAAATAAATTAATCGATTAACTTGACTTTTTTTAAAAATTATAAAAAATATATCAAATAGATAAATTGAATTAGTTATAATTACAATATTTGAGGGCACCGACTAGGCGGCCGCCGGCCATTTTATTGAAGTCGCACACGGTTGCACCTCCCACGTCAAGTCCTTGTGCCACTTTTCTAAATAATTGGAAGATCGACCACTACCTATATATAAAAAAAAATTGGTCTTCTAGGAAGAAAATAAAATTGCTGATATTATTTAAGTCAAAATAAGTGGAAAAATGTGTTTTTTCTTGGCCCTCAAAAAATATTTATATGGATTGAGGATGATTAAAATTGTACTACGATTAAATCAATATATTATGAATTTTATTATTAATATGATATGATTCAAATTGTTTAATAATTTTACACTCGATTCGTATATTATGAATTTTATTATTAATATGATATGATTCAAATTGTTTAATAATTTTACACTCGATTCATATCAAAATTCCGTGGACTCCAAAAGAAAAAAGAGAAATAACTGAGAAATAATTAACTCAACAAACTTACGACATGATTTAATTAGTTTAAACAATTTAACTTGAAGCATGGAAACCTTCATTGATCCATCAATTAAATATTTTAGGGTAAATTAGAAAAACTATCATTAAGATTAATCTAATTATAAAAAAAATTAATTATTTTTTAAAATTATAAATATTTCATTGATGTATTACAAATACCCTATTAAAATTTGTCTTTCTTTTATAAATATCTCATCAATAACTGTAATTTATAAAATAGAATCAAATGCCAATGTGGTTGTTTGTTATTACAAACTTAGATGGGTTTTCATCTAAATATTGCAAATCTTAAGGTTAATTTTTATAATTCATCTAATATTTTATTTAATACTAGAATTAATTTCAATAAGTTTCAAAACATATATATACACAAAATAAAGAATTTCAATGTATAGGATGCAATAGTAATCAAAACTATTTTACTTGTATTATTGAAACCCTAAAAACAAAAAACCAAAAAAGAAAAGGGAAAAAAAATGGTTTCTCTGCAGTTGGGGGACTTTTCAAAATCAAAGGGGCCATACCAAGTAAATAAAAAAGAATCCAAAAAAAAAGGGAAAAATCATGCATTTTTCTTGTCCCAACACCATTGTTGAGATTGGATTCCAATTCTCCACAAATAGAATAAATATGTGGCCTCTTCTTCAAGTTTCTATCATTCCAAGAGGTTGTCTTTTTATAGCATAAAAAAGAAAGTTGTTATTCTCTTAAACTTTGCCAAAAAAAGAAGTGTCATGTTGTCTTGTCCCTTAGAGTCAATTGAGGATTGTGGATGTTAATTCTTTCTTCATTAAATTTAATGAATATGCAGATAATACTTTTGTCCCCAAGCCAACAAGTTTAAGGCCCATCACTTACAATTACCAATTGACTTTGTCATCATATCTTGAAACATCAACATAGTAAATAGGAATAATAAAGATGTGGAAATAGACGATTCAAATTTGTATTCGCTTCGATTTTATTGTATTTAGAATAGATTTTTAAAATTATAAATAAATTTAAAATAAATTTTAATTTTTTATTTTCAAACTCGTTCCGCCTCAAAACTTGTCTCGTTTAATTTTTTATTTATTTATTTATTTTAATATATATATATATATATATATTTATGTAATATTATATTTAAAAAATACATTTTTCAAAAAATATTAGTTGTATTATTTTAAAATTTTTTTTTTATATTTTTAAAATAGATTTAACCCAAGCCCAAAAGATTTGGGACCGGACAGATTTCAAATTTTTAAAAATTTTGATAATACAAATTTTGAATTTTAACAAACACCCTGAAAATTAATTCCTCTGAAAAAAATACTTTACAATAATACTCCAAAAAATCTGCCCCACTCAATTTTTTTTAAGCGATAGTTGATTTTTTTAGGCGTTTGCAAACCTTAAAATAATATCAATCTAAATTTTGTAGAACTCACATGTAGGTCTATATTTAAAATGTCGTAATATTTCAAAATTTCAAATTTAAGATTCGACAATAATATTTTTTATTTTTATTTTTATTTTTACAAAAAATCCAAATTCGAATTTAGGGGGGGTGGGGGTGGGGGATTTTGTCATCATCCCAATTAGTGGTACTAAGAAGCCTTTGCCTTGAATGTGCATTTTGAGTATGAATTTTTAAACTTTGGTCAACATATAATTATACATTATCTTTCTACTTAATTGAATTAATCTTTCATAACACGTGCACCTTACTGATATTCGGGGTCTAATCTCCCAAGTCCCTAGTGCCAACCTGAAAAGAATTATTGATTTTTTTTTTAAATATTTTAATTTTTTCAACAGATAAAAATATCAAAATTTGTTTCTATTTCTTCTTTTTTAGAGTCCGTTTTTTTAAAATATTTCGAAATTACAATATTAATTTTCAGCTATATTTTCAAAAATTATACCATATAGTCCAAAAATCATTATTTTCAAAAAAGTCGTCTTCTTCTTCTTTTTTTTCTTTTTTCATTTAAAAACACACCTTAAATATTAAGCTCAAATTAACGTACATCTCATATTATCAAACTTTGTTACTACTAATCTACACACATTTTTATTTATAGACAAATTACAATTGACTTCTTCGTCTTATTAAATTCAGATAGATAATCCTGAACTCAATTATGATGATTGAGTGTATGTGAATTATTTATGGTCACAGGTCCACATTTTCTAACTTAGGTGCTCCGTGGATTGATTTGGATAAGAAAACCAGTGGATAATACAATCCCGTTATGACATAATTACCTTCAGATCTCTTTACTATTATACTTATTCTAATTGTTGGATAAGGAAATAAAATCTTCTGAACAAAGTATGGATTGGAGTAGAGGAATCTTGTGACTAATTTTGTGATTCAGGATTCTTGATAATTTTTGTACGCATTACATTCCGAAATAATGAATCCAAATTAACTTAATAGAGAGTTTTAAATGAGAGTAAATAAAAAATATGCATTTTATATTCTTTTACACTATTATCTGTAAAAATAGTAATTGAAAATTAATGACATAATTTCATTAATTTAATTAAAAATATAATTTTAAAAAATAAAATCTTATTCTAAGACGTATAAAAAAACAGCAATAATAAATTTGACACAAGAGTAATTTTATTTTTAAAAAATAAATAAATAAAACATACATCTTATTTTGCAAAAATCTACGCTCCATTTTTGTAGAATACAGTCCCAACACATTTCTATTTTCACGCACTTTTCACTCTCCAGGAATCTTATGAGAGCAATTTCACAGAATATTTCCTCAAAAGAATTATATAAAATGAATCCAATCATTGCTACATTATTTTCCTCATAAAATCACTTTCGATTTACCTTTAAATATTGGTGATCATTATTCACCAATCACTACTACTGCTATATAAAGTCGGGGGAAAGTATTTTCCGTGGACGCCATTGAAGAAGCTTCAAGCTCTGTCCATTTCTTTCATAATTGAACAACAACCCACTTCTCTCTGTCCCTTTCCTTCTGTACATGCATCACAAAATCATCCATATATATATATGTGTGTGTGTGTGTGTGTGTCATCGTTTTATGTTTAGTGTATAGAAACTAAGAAATCACCGTAAGAAATTCCGATTCTGAACGGTGCTCTACGGTTATAGAGAGATTTTTGTTGAGAATCTTCGCCAGATTTTATTTATTTATTTAGTTTGGTGCTAGTGTGATCGATGGATCATCGTGATGATAATGATTATATTCAAGGAGGAGGGGATATAGAGAACGATGGAGGAGGGAGTGGGTTGTATGAAAGGAGAGAGAGCAATGCGTCGTCGTTTTCGGAGAGAGAAGGCTCCATGAGAGAGCCGTTGTTGAATCTGAAGAGCAGAGTCAACACCACTTCCCAGATTGCCATTGTTGGCGCCAAGGTTTATCCCATCGAAAGCCTCGACTACGAGTATGAATTTTTTTCTATATATTTTCTTGGTAGCTTAGTATCCTTCTCGAACTATTGCAATTTTCCTTGCCTTCTCTGGTGATGTTCATTGAGTTTTCTTGAATCAAGGATGTTTTTGGGACTTTGCTTTTCATTTGTTTATTTCTTCAAAATTGGTACTATTCAGAAATTTACGTTAAAGAAATGGCATTATCTCTATATTGTAATTGTCTCAGCTTTTGGATTGACTTTTTTTTTTTTTTTTTTTGGCGTGTTATTTGAATCACCTTGTGCGCGCGATTTCTATTTTTCAGTTGGTTAAATATACTGTATGCTCGTTTACTTTTCTGGTGGTGTAACTGTGGACATGATGAATCTTGATGGAGTTGAGAGGAATAAGAGAATGCACTTAGCTGATCCTGCTTAAGTTTTGGGAAACTTTTTGTTAAATATGATACAGAAACTGAATAGCGAAAAAGAAGAACACAGGCAATTATGTGGTTCGGCCATTTGGCCTACACCCACAGGCAAAATGCCCAGAGGACAAAAATATATTCGTTCTCTCTCAGTTTTCGGCTTCAATAGTCACCTGTATTTATAGGTGAAATAACACATCTGATAAAGGTTTTGGTGAAACTAACTACTCCTGCCAATAGTACTATTTTAAATCATCCTACAATCTGATAATGGATGCATTATCTCATATCAACTCATGATTCCTATTCTTGACTCTCTACAGATTTTGTGATTTCTGTTGATTTGTGGAGAAAGGATTCTCTACATATTTTTGCCCTCATCAACAAAGTCATTTGGCGCCATCAGTGGTTGAACATGAAAACTTCAATGCATCTTGTTTCTCTTTTCTGATTTGGCTGCATTTAGTATTTCATGTCACACCTTCCATTTAGTAATGCATGATTAGTTAATAGATGCACGTGCAATTATAAAGCTACCGATTTTGTAGAGCTTTATTCCTTTGGTCCCAGTTTTTCTGTTTAAATTCTTTCTGTTATCCAGAACCATGTGGTAATAGTTAAATAGCATCCAATTCACTTCATTGCTTTTGTTTTTTGCAGGATTTTTGAAAACGAACTCATTAAGCAGGACTGGAGATCTAGGAAGAGGGTTGAAATTTTTCAGTATATTTTTCTCAAGTGGACACTTGTTCTTCTTATTGGATTACTCACAGGTCTTGTTGGCTTCTTCAATAACCTTGCGGTTGAAAACATTGCTGGTTTCAAGCTTCTGCTCACAAGCAATTTGATGCTTGAGGATAAGTAAGCCCAACTCTGACTAGAGATAGACTATTTTGTGTTCATAATTGAATAAATTTTCTAATTAGTCATATAGGGGCATTTGGTCCTTAATGCAAAGTTAGTGGTTGTTTTCAATATCTTTACTGCTGTCTGACTTATAATTCCCGAAGTTCACCCCTGGATGTTGGATTTATTACTAAATTATTCCACCTTACTGTACTATCCTGTTAGCAGGCAACTTTTTGTCTGGTCTCATGTAACATATTCCTTATCAACTTCCCATGGTTCTCATGTCTTTGTTTTGTACCCAATGTTTGGTGCTTGCTCTTTGTGGTAATAATATATATGTTAGCAAATAGCAATTATGAGGTTGAGCTCCATAAATTTCTTTCATATCATTAACCAAATATCTCTATATGTTCAGTGGTGTAAGTTGGAAAGGGACCATTAAATTAGGCAGATATAATTTTGAAAGCGTGCAAGAGGAATCTGTCTATCTAAATGAAAATATGTCTCTGACTTGACTTGTACTTGGTGCAAGTCTTTAAAAATGCTTTCAGGTTATTTTTTAGGACTGTTAAAATTACTTCTGGAAGGCCTCTTCATAAAATTTCCTATGCTTATTACTTACAAAGTTTATGCTTTAAAATGTGATTGTATTGCAAAAGGATTTCCTTGCTTTGCAACAAATATATATGTCTTGGAAAACATCTGTACTTGATTCATCATATAATTTCAAGATAATGAAATAATTTATTTCAGCGCAGGTACTTTCAGGCATTTGCAGCATTTGCTGGTATTAATGTGATACTGGCAATTTGTGCTGCAGCGCTATGTGCATTCATTGCCCCCGCAGCAGCAGGGTCTGGCATACCTGAGGTGAAAGCCTATCTTAATGGTGTAGATGCTCATTCCATTTTGGCTCCAAGTACCTTATTTGTAAAGGTGCGTTAGACTTGCTGCGACATTTCTCCCTTAATCTGCTGAATGAAATGAGAAAAACTGTGCATATGTTCCCAGTGAGAAAAATATTTATAGGTGTTCACAGTTTGGCATATAATGGGTGAGTCTTATCCATCTTGTAAACTTTGTTTTTGATATATTGCGAGTGTACTGGCACACCTTTTGAAGTTATTTTAAAATGGCAAGGCACCAGGTCTGAAGCACACACATCAGAATTATGCCTGAGATCCTTGTGAGACAGTTAATGATTTGAAGCTATATGTCTAGCCTATCCCCTAGGAATCAATCTGTCAAAATTATGTATTGCATTTCCTCACATTATTGTCTTTGGTGATTTGAGCTCATCTAAGTTTGGTTAATATTTCTGTCCTTATATCAATATCTGTTCCAATTGCTTTTTCATGAATCAGAAAACTTAAGAATTTCATCTGATAGCAGCTCCATTTTCTAGTGGATTGGCATTGACCTACCATCTTAAATTTTGCATTTCTTTAATGTTTTCCATCCTTCTCCTCTCTTATTTTATAGGACTTTTTAGCATCTAGTTATTTGCTTTTTGGTCTTTGGTAATACCAAGGTCCTTGTAGAATGTCATGTAATTCAGATAACTCTTTACCTTCATTGTATTTCAAAATTATATTCTCAAGAAACTGGACGATCCTTTTGTTAATTTTATTTTTTCAGTAATCTACTAATACATCCGAATTTCTGTAGATTTTTGGTTCTATTTTTGGAGTTTCTGCTGGATTTGTTGTTGGTAAGGAAGGACCAATGGTACATACTGGTGCTTGTATAGCAAATTTACTTGGACAGGGAGGCTCTCGCAAGTATCATTTGACTTGGAAATGGCTCAGATACTTTAAAAACGATCGAGACCGAAGGGATTTGATTACTTGTGGGGCCGCTGCTGGTGTTGCTGCTGCTTTCCGTGCCCCAGTTGGTGGTGTACTTTTTGCTCTTGAAGAAGCAGCCTCATGGTATCTTTCCCTGCTTTCGTCCTCACTTCTTTCTCCATGCAAGTGTTATTCTTTCTTATATGTTTCGGAAATAATACGGAAATATAGTCTACTGAACTGTTATATATAACACACTTGGAGGTTTCCGGAGTAGGGAAATTAATGATTAATGTTATTTGCTGTGGTGACTGAAGCCATTTTCAGTGAAGAAAATCCATATAGAATCTTGAAGTTTGGTGAAAGAGAACTAGAGTCCTTTCATGTTACAATTGGTTTTATAGAAAATATGATTATTTCACTTTGTGGTCCTCCTAACTGATGCGACTGATTGCTCTTAATTTGGTGCTCATCATGAGCAATTTCAGCCTGTTGACTCAAGTTTAGATGGACCAGATATTTGCTCAAGAAAGCTTTTACATGAAAAACAATAAGAAAAGAGAAAATAAACAGCTCGGCACTTTTTTTTTTTGGAAAATTGCTGCTTATATATCAGGATATTCACATTATCTTTCAATTTGATTGTTATGTGTATGGTCTTCATATTTGAAAATGTTTGTAAATAGGAGACAATTTTTTGGCCATGCTGAGTGGGACATGTTTGAAGAATCTGATTACATGCACGGATGAATTCTGGATCTCCATTTTGTAAAGATAGCATGTTTTAGCTTGATGAATTAATTTCTTCAAGTCTGTCACCTTTGAGGAATTTATATTTGATGTTTCAGGTGGCGGAGTGCTCTGCTTTGGAGGACCTTCTTCACAACTGCTGTTGTAGCTGTGGTATTAAGATCTCTCATTAACTTTTGCCGTAGCGGTAATTGTGGACTATTTGGACAAGGAGGTCTAATCATGTTTGACGTAAATTCAGCGATCCCTGCTTATAACACTGCAGATCTGCTTGCAGTTGTACTAATCGGGGTTCTTGGAGGCCTTTTTGGCTGCCTTTATAATTATCTTGTGGACAAGGTCCTGAGGACATATAGCTTCATCAACGAGTATGCTAGTTGACCCCCTTCTCCTATTTACTTATATAGTTTGGTTTGTTTATAACCTTGCAATATCATGAACGCATAATATTTATTTGGAAAAAAATGTTTGCTAGGAGTGCCGTAATATCCTAAAGCATGCTTAAATATTACTATTATTTTTGATGAATTGTTCTTTTTGTCATATTTAGGTGAATGAATTATGCATTATGTGTTTTCTACAGTCATTTGCATTGTCTGTTTTTGACTTCCTGCTTAGTGATTTATATGCATTATTTAGCTGATAGACACCTGTCTTTCTCCCCCGTTGCCGAAGAATTTTCATATTGTCGCAATTTCATACTTGTCAATTTAATGTTTTACTTACTGCTATGCTTTAGCTGATCTAGTGTCATTTATTTGGAAACCTACGTTAGGCATCGTCCATTTTAAATTTATGAAACACATTTCATGGACTCACTCATTTACACCGCAATTAGTCCGATTTCTTAGTGTCAGATATTTGTACATGTTCCATCCTCTTCTGATTTTTATACAACATTTACCTGCAGGAGAGGCCCTGTTTTCAAGATCCTGCTTGTCATCACTATTTCCCTTTTAACATCTTGTTGTGCCTATGGCCTTCCTTGGTTTGCACAGTGCACTCCATGCCCTAGTGGCTTGGAGAAAGAGTGCCCCACAATCGGTCGCTCTGGCAACTATAAAAACTTCCAATGTCCACCAGGACACTACAATGATCTTGCCTCCCTTTTCCTTAACACCAATGATGATGCCATCCGCAATCTATTCAGTTCTAGAAACAAAAATGAATTTCACATCTCTACGCTATTCGTTTTCTTTGCTGGAATCTACTTCCTCGGTATTATAACTTATGGAATTGCTGTCCCATCTGGGCTCTTCATTCCTGTCATACTTGCTGGAGCCTCATACGGGCGCCTCGTTGGAAGACTCTTGGGTTCTATTTCCAGTCTTGATGTTGGTCTCTTTGCCCTTCTTGGAGCCGCTTCATTTCTTGGTGGTACCATGAGAATGACAGTATCGCTTTGTGTCATACTCCTGGAACTTACTAATGACCTACTAATGCTCCCGTTGATGATGCTTGTTCTTCTTATTTCAAAAACTGTGGCCGACAGTTTCAACAAGGGCGTCTATGACCAAATTGTGAAGCTCAAGGGTTTGCCTTACATGGAAGCCCATGCTGAACCATACATGAGGCATCTGGCAGCCGGGGATGTTTGTTCTGGTCCCTTGATTACATTTTCAGGTGTTGAGAAAGTGGGTAATATATTGCATGCTCTACAGGTGACTAGACATAATGGGTTTCCAGTTATTGATGAGCCCCCATTCTCAGATGCACCAGAACTGTGTGGCCTAGTTTTGAGGTCTCATTTACTTGTTTTGCTCGAAGGAAAAAAATTCACAAAGAACAGGGTGTTGTTTGGATCAGAACTTTTAAGGGTTTTTCATGCATTTGATTTTGCTAAGCCTGGATCAGGAAAGGGGCTCAAAGTGGAGGATTTGGATCTGAGTGAGGACGAAATGGAGATGTATGTGGATCTCCATCCAATTACCAACACATCTCCATATATGGTAGTAGAGACCATGTCTGTTGCCAAAGCTGCTGTCCTCTTTCGAGAACTTGGCCTCAGGCACTTGTGTGTTGTCCCAAAAACACCCGGGGTAAAAAAAACAATGTTTACTTCTATGATTTCTTGTGTTTCTGTTGAAGACAATATTATGATGAAAGGACAAAAATACATGGTGACTAAGATCTGTTAACATATATTATGTTTCATAATTTGCAGCGGCATCCAGTTGTTGGAATCTTGACAAGGCATGACTTTATGCCAGAGCATGTTTTGGGACTCTATCCACAATTTATTCACAAGTAGCCAGCCTAATTACACTGGCTAGTGGAAGAATGCCCTTATCGTCATATCATTAGGATTTACAGTGATTTTACCTGACAAGAGACTGCTGACTGCCCGAAGATGGAAATCTTTCTGGACGTCTATGAGTTTATTCCTGGCTGGCCTGCAAGATTTGAGGGTTCAGTTCCAACATGCATGCATACTTGCAAATTCATCAAGGAAATAGAAATTTTAGATTGGACTAAACGTAATTTTTCATGAAATCTGTTGTTCCCATGGATAACGTCGATTGCAATCAATGTTGCAAAGAATTAACCTTACTATCAACAGTCAATGTTGCAAAAAATGTTAACCCTTTATTACATGTTACAGTTCTAAGATTTGCACAAATTCACACAAATTCTGATTGGATTATTGCTGTTATTTGTGGCATATCCTTGCGGTTGTCACTATTTCCATGACAATATATGCCATGTATTAGGAGAATAAATTTTGATGGAAAGAAATAATACAATACAATAAATTGTAAAGTCGTACACTTAAATGGAATTGAACATCTCAGATTTGATAGTAGTAGAGTGGGAAAGCCACCACAGACATATCAGTAAATATTATTTAGTTCTTCAGCTTTGCCTTGGACCCTTGGTGCATGCTTTGTAATTCTACTTTCTTACATGATCAATGTTGGTAGGTTGATTGACTCAACCATTACTACGCAAGAAAACTAGAGAACATAAATGCAGCAAAAACAAAGGAATGAGTTCTTGCTCTGGGTTCACCAATATTTGCATCTCGTGCTAAGTGGCAGAACGTATCCCATGTATTGTTTTCAAGTTTATACATGCATAATGTCTAAATAATGTTATTTACAAATTCGTGCAAGGGGTTGTCCTACAACATATGTACAACATACAATATAGCTCTCATCCCCATCGACCTGGTTCTATTATGGTGGAGCCTGTACAGTATAAATAGGGGATCTTTCTTTACTTCCTATTCCATCTCTCAAATAAGGTTATCAATATGAACGAGAACAGATGCTTCTTACGGGTGAAGAACGTTGCCATTTCTTCTGCCAATTATGATTTCGTCTTTCAGCACTTCAAGTTACATTATCCTTGAATGGACCAGAATCTTGTAATAATTTCGTAACAAGTTCAAGCTGTGAAGAATGCAACAAGAGTTAATGAATCAAGGAGTAAAGGCATAAAATTCCAGAATGAGTTAAAACTTTATGCTCAGAAGGATCCAAATGAATACATAGGAAAAAGATTGACAAAGATAATGAATATATTTCTTCTTGTCATTTGAAATATTAAGAATCACCCCATCAGCTTGGAATCGGTGATTGTAAAATTAACGCGGCAAACAAATGGAAAATGGCTGTGCAATTAATTAGTAGAAAGAAACCAAAATATGAGTGCACAAACAAAATTTACTAGAATGAAATACAAGAAAATGAAGGGAAAGGGTTCTAAAAGAATGCAGTATCTAGCATCAAGTAATGACGTGCCAAGATGACTTTCTAGACAGTACATGCTATTATTACCTGAGCTTTTTCTCGTACCAAGAAATCAGAAATGACTTTCCTGAAGTCTTCATCCAGAATATAGTGACAGCTGTAGGTTGTCACTGGCAGATACCCCCTCTGAATTTTATGTTCACCTTGGGCTCCAGCCTCTACCTTGTCAAGATTAAGTTCAATTGCTGCTTCTATAGCCTGCAGTATTAAAACAGGAATAAGGTTTCAAAAAGTAAATATTTCTACTTTTTAAAAAGGAAATTTCACATCTGAAAAATGAAGTTGCCTAAGCAAAACTCTGGAGCCATCTCAAATCCCTAGATTAAGCATTTTTTACCTTAATACACTGAGTTCAAGAGTTATGAAGTTACTAAATTTCCAGAAAAGGAAATGAAAAAGAACAAATACCCAATTCCAACATTTGAAGTTTTGACAAGATGAAACATTTCCTACTGATCCAATGTTGTATATTGAGTAAAGCAGAAGCAAAGGGAGAACCTGATAATAGCAGGCTTCAAAATGTAGACTTGGGTAGTATGCTCGAGGGAGGCATCCCCACAAGCGTCCATATAATGTATCTCCTCCAATAAGATTAAGGGCTCCAGCAACAAGTTCATCCCCTTCTTCCGCAGTAACAAGTAGCACCTGATCACCCATCTTTGAAGCCATATTGTGGAAGAAATCTCTCGTTAGATAAGCACTACCCCACCTGAAGACATATTACTAGCATAATTCACAAAGAATTCCAAGGATATTCTAATTTTTCAAAGCCAGAAAATATAATACTGGCTGAAAACGTTCAAATAAGAAACTAGAGGTTCAGCGAACAAACTTATTATCTGTAGTATTTCTGTAGAACTTATAGAATGTATCCCAGTGCTTAGCCTGCCAACATAATAAACAAACAAAATTGAGATTTAAGAACAAGAAACAGTTGTCGAGAAAATTCAGAGTGTAATTTATCGACTGCTTTTTATAGTACTTTTCCAACCTATGTAACAATTATGACAAAACACGCTATCAATTTTGAGAAAAGGAAGGCAGTAGGGCTGTGAAGCTATAATATACTAATGAAAACAAGATATGTAAATACTCCCCAACATACCTTAATTTCATATCCTCTTAGGCGTTTCATGGTCAAATTCTGGGCAGAAATCTGCAAGGAATTTATATGCATTACTAGCAAATTTTGCTGGTGAAACAAGCCTTCCTAAACCTCATCATATGCCACGGGGCCTTATTTGAACCAAAGAATAAAAATGGTTAAAGAGTTTTTGATCGACCAAGAAAAGACAAGAACATGAAAGGAAGAAAGCATAAGAGACCGTAAAAAGTGAAGGGCATTTCTAAAGATTTGTATAATATGCTTCAACCCCTCTGTAATCACTTTCAAAGTAGAAATAACTGCCAAAGAAATTCGAGAACAGCATACAAATCAATATGGAATACTTTTTAGTCCATTCCTTACTGGCAATGAGGGCACTTCCAGAAAAACAAAGAGAAAATTGTTTTTTCTTTAAAAAAAAAAAATATTTCCCACTGCATTTTAATGAGTTCTTGTTGAACAGATAGTGAGTCTCATATTTGAACTTGCCGCCAGCAGAATTTGAAAATGGATAAACTTGAACTTCAAAAACAAGAGAAACTACATGCTTTTGATTAGCCAATTCAAGAACCAGTTGGCCAATGTTACTTCTGAGATCCTCTCTCTCTTAATGTCCCAAATTTTCCTTTCCAGGCTGTAATCAATGAAGGAGACTTCTCAAGGCCCCAGCCTCTACTACCATGAACTAAGACCTGACATCTTACATAAGACGTCAGCCACACTTTCCCCTCTACCCTTTCTCGAGAAAGTATGGCCAAGGAAGATAGGATCGGTTCAAAAAAATTCCTGCCATAGTCCAAGACAAGAATGTGACCTGAATAGTGATTCAAGAAAGAGGCAGGTATCATAATAGGGCAATAGTTGCGTGCTTCTACATATTAAGTACTTGCTAAAGAGTACCTAAAATGCACCATTTTCTCAATATACCCGCATAGTTTGCCAAGTTAAGATGGCCATACCAAATTAGAAAAGTTTCGTATGATTCACAAGCTCAACCAATCAGAAATTACTTGTTCACCAGTCTAGTTAACTACTCTATTAAATAGTTCCAACTTTTTCGATTTCCGTTAAGTTTTCGTAGTAGTATAAAAAGTATGGGCAGTTGTGTATGGTTCATTTAAAATGCTATGTAGTATCTCTTATCAATTTACAATAGATTTATGTAAATAAACAATGAATGCACATATATTTTAGCTATATAATGTACATCTTATCTACTTCTATTAGATTTTTATGTAAAAAACAATGATTGCACTAACAACACAATGCACATATATTTTACAAAGCTAATTTATCAATAGGGAATTCATCTATCAATAAATTTTGAAATGCAAGTAGACTAACCAATATTATAAGTCAAGAATTGTGTGCCTACTAACTCTCTTCTTGTACCAAAACAAAGCTTTCAAGTAGGACATTCAGAAGCAGATTACAAAATGAAATGATGGCAAACTCGTTTACAATACAGTCATATTTGCACATACATTGCACGTTGGTAGCACTGACTTTGGCACAAAAGGTCAAAGACACAATGCATGCACTCACTGTGTTCCAACTATCTTTGTTGCAATGCAAACACATGACTTAACTTGCACGTGGCAAGAAAACTTAACAATCAATTTTCTAAAAAAGAAAAAAACAGCAACCAATTCTATCATTCCAGTGATGAGAGAGCATTCTTTCTCTTAGTAAATCTACATTAAACTTCTTATATTCAATTTTAGCATCAATGGCCCAGATTAAACTATGATACAAGATGATCAAAAGAAAATTGGTTTAAAGTGGTAATTTAAGATCCTATAAAAAGCTCAAATAAAACCTATAGTGCGAAACTAGGGGGAAGAGTAAGTAGAATATACAGAAAAAAATTTTAAACCACATCTTTATAAATTAAGAAAATGATCTTAAGAGTATCTGTCAGACAGCAGCGGACGAACTGATGAGGCAGAAAGCTCAGGGTTACACTGGTTTGTTTTATATGCAAACATACTGGTGGTGACTACACAATCAAATTTTTTTACTGCATTCAGACAGACAATGGAGGAAAATCATCTTCATCTTTGATGGGTTGCTTCCTTGAGGAGATATCACTACCAGGAGTTATCATCCTCCGATTGCTATTATGCCATATTTCAACTTCTAAACATCATAAGGCTATTTTAGTTTTAGAAGGAATTAAAATCTAGACAAAAGTGAATTTGGTATAGATCAAAAGTATGAGTCATGCCCATCCATTGGAATCTTTCAAACCTAAATTACCAAGAATTATGGCTAGATAGAGTAGCCAAGAGAAATATTTTCAAGTAAAAAGACCATGGAGCCTGATTTAGGAAGAGGAGATGGCAAATTAGAATGAAAACATGACAACACAATGACAATGAGCCAATGAAAGATCCGCAACTCTAAGCCCCGATTTGTTTGCTTGGTCACATTTTTCTTGGAGCTTAGAGGTTCAAAGAAGTTAGCTTCCGCTTTTTTGTAGAGATGTAATGAAGAATGTAGAGAAATGTTGACGATTCTAGGACTTTCTACACAAGCTTAGAATATTGTGGAAGGTTCGAGAGAATTCTAGAACTATGTAGAACATGGTAGAGCCTCCTTGAACATTCTACACGATTGTAGAATGTGTAGAGAAGTTGAAATAGGAAGAAACGTACAAAGTTTCTAGGAAATGCACTATTGTAATATCTAGTAGAATATTCAAGGAATATTCTTGGAGGCTCTAGAAAGCCTCTCCAATGCATTTGATCTCCACCGTATATTTGAGTAGGTGGACAGTAAAAATAGGAGGTAGGACTTTATTTGTAACCAACCAAGTTTGAGAATCAAGTCTGAGGGAAAAGTTCTCATGAAAGCTCTCTTGTAGATCCTCATGTGTTTTCCTCTTTGATAAGCCTTCTAAATCACTTCCTACCTTTCTTCAAGAGAGGCTAACTTAGCTTAGACGTAAGGGACGATTGAAGGAGCTAAAGGGAACAAGTTTTTGACATATTGTGGCCAGATCGATATAACAAGCTTTAGTCAATGGTAAGTTATTTTCCATTTTCAAACAAATCATGAACCACAAAAAGACATTCGAGACTTCTTCTCCAAACCTATAGGGGTAATCTACTACATCATCATGGAAACACCATTAGATGGCTTTTCCACTTGAGTTTGGAAAGCAAATATAAGGTATCACTATGGATTATAAGCTTAAAAAGGACAAATTAATTTATAGTATAAAGTGACATTGCACGTTGGTAGCTCACTCTTTGCAATAATAGGACAATCACTATGCTATCTTTTTTGTAAAGAAGAACACAACACACCATTTGGTGTGCACATGTTAAGAGCAAATCATTTTTGTTTTGCTTTTTTTTAGGGGTGGGGTGGGTGGGGGATAGAGCATGATTATGATGATGAGAGAACATTCAATAACGATCTAGATTTAACTAACATATGAGGATCAAAACAAAACTCTGGATTGAAAGGGTTAACAAAATAGCCTATGCAAGGGAATACTAAGCAGGATGAATAGAAAATGCCCTTTAAAACAATATTATTCTTGATGCGTTGATGATTATCTTCAGTGCTAGTCAGAAGGCAACACGGGAGCCATACAAGGGCAGGCATTTGTAAGCAATACAATGATTATAAGAAAACAAACAATGACAGAAATTACTGCATGTTAGAAGGCAGGCGAAAAAAGGCATTTGCAAGCAATACAATGACTATAAGAAATAATCTAATTACCTCTGTTAGAAGGCAGTAGGCAATTGTATGCAATACAATGACTACGAAAACAAAGTCTACCATATTCATATAGACAATGGCAACGGCAGGAGTGGACTGAAGTATAGTTTTGAACCAAAACTAACATCAAAATGCAGTACATATTGATGGCTTAGTTGAAAGACATGAATATTTACAAAGAAGTAGTGTTCTTGTACAAAGATCAATGAAGAATATATTATTCTTATATCAGATAAAATCGCTAGATGGTGTAGGTAAGACGGAAGTTTTCAAGTAAAAAGGCCATGAAGGTGCCTGTATCGGGATTTACAAAGGGAAAAAAGCAAACTAATACCCAATAACATGACAACCCAACATAACCAATGAAAGAAATTAAAACAGCTTCCATGTTGCCAAATTGAAAAGAAATTAAAACAGCTTCCATGTTGCCAAATTGAAAAGAAATTAAAACAGCTTCCATGTTGCCAAATTGAAATAAGAGACTTGAGTCAAGCATCACGCAGTGAGTCAACCCTGTTTAAATCAATTCACGAACCGCAAAAGGAGATCTAAACAGTTTCTGCATTATTACCGGGAGATAAGAGTATCATAATTAAAGAAACATCTTTAAAAAGCACTTAGTACTTTTCACTTGAGTTTACTTGAGATGGCAAACCAAAACTGGTATCAAGATTAGTTGCACGTTCAAATGATGGCAAACTAGTTTATAGTGTACATAGTCACATTTGCACATAATTGCTTGTTGGTAGTCACTATTTGTGCACGAAAGGTCAAATACAACAGGCTCCCACTGTGCTGAAGCTATATTCATTGCAATGCAAACACAGCACCTAATATCCACATAACAAGAGAACTACATACTTTATTATCTGAGCAAAATAATGTAGTCCCTGAGAAAGATGGATTTTTTGACAAGATTGACATTGTTTGATCAGGATTATTGTTTCACTGCTGTTGTACAAGGGGTTATCATGGTTATCATCCTCCAATACTACATGGCTTATACCATTAAGCCACTTCTTCCAGCGTCATAGTAGGAACAGAAGAAAAAATCATGAATTATGATGACATCATTGCATTTGCTATGACTCACTAGAAAATAGGATGCATGCTTAATTCATTTGCTACGACCATTAGGCAATGTGTCAAACCCCACTTTTCGATCAATTCATAACCATATAACGAGATCTAAAATAGCTTCTCCCTCATTACATGGTGATATAATACTACAATCGAAAACAATATTAAAATGCACTAATTTCCTCAATAAAGTTGCACAGCTTAACTATAATTTGGACAAATGGAGCCAAGCTTACATATCTAATTATTATATATAGTGGGTGAAAGGCTTTCTTTATGTCTCCTTTCCATTCTAACATTACCATAACTTATTTTTACTAGTTGTTTTATGCAAGGTTCCTAGATTCTATGCTAACATGACAGTGGATCTAGATTCTTCTATCCCTTTATAATTACTACTTCTCCTCAGTAATATTTTTTTCTATTTTAATGATTAGTTTTGCAACTTCCAAGACAAATTATTGATATCTTAATATGCAACATGACACACGACAGATTCTATAAGGATAATTTCTGGTAGCTCTAAATTGGTGACACTAAAGGTCAGAAAAGATTATGAATAAGGAAGCTATAACAAAAGATGTCAATAAATCCCCTGAAAGTCTTTTTTGGTTATGGCATTAAGAGTTTATAGGTGAAGTAAAGGTAGCTCAGGCTCCTGAAATTCAAGGTCAACGACTCTCCACATCAGATTAAATCTGTCTTCTTTCTCACACCATATCTATACCTGTGTCTAACACCCATGTCAATGTCATTTTGCCTCTAACATAAGTAGCAAGAAGCAAGTGAACAAATGCATGGGACACTCTAGAAATACAACTAAAACATAAAAGTGTGTTTGGTCTAGCTTCTAAGACTTGATTTATTCAAACCTTCCTTTTATTTTCATGTTATAATTTCATCATGCATTGAAAATTCCTCACACAGACATTCTCCATTGACTCTTCTGCCATCCATTGTCAATTTCATCAACCAGAAAAAGAAAAAACTAATAATCAAGCCCAAACCTTACCTTCTTGCGCTCTTGACGAATATTTTTCCTTTTACTTTGCT
This sequence comes from Paulownia fortunei, assembly GCA_019321725.1. Lineage (NCBI taxonomy): Eukaryota > Viridiplantae > Streptophyta > Magnoliopsida > Lamiales > Paulowniaceae > Paulownia > Paulownia fortunei. The sequence goes on along the minus strand of CM033106.1, from coordinate 25,698,684 downwards.
TCATGTCCATCAAGAACTCATCAAAACTGTTGATAACAACATTGCATTAACAATAACAAGAAGATCCTTCATTTTCATGAATTACTCCAAATATTGCTATATTATAAGAAAGTGTGGCTGAGATCAGGTGCATAGTTGAATACCTTGCCATAATGGTCATTCTCCAAAAGGGAGGGAAAAAGGTTTATTACAAACCAGGGAACAGATTATAACAATTATGTTGAACATAATAAAATAACCAATATGCTTCATGTATGAGAGCTTTAAAATGTTATGAGGTACCAGAATATTAAGCAGAAACTTCTATGTATAGCAGGATTTTACAGGTGAGACAAAAATGAGTTTCTGATTGCCTTTATCTAGTATGAAGCTAAGCAATATGGTACAGACCCTGATAGTTCAATTCCCAGGTACACCATATACTTTCCACTTAGTTGCTCTCAAAGTTGGTAATGGTTTCAATATTCATTTCGAGTGGACATGTGGTTTGACAATACACCTTCTAAGCATTTCCCGAACGAAATATAGGTTATAAGAATCACCTCACTCATCATCTTTACACCATTGTTCCAATGTCCAACTCTATGCTATGGATTGAAATTAAAGAGTTCAGGAGTTATGCGTGTACCTATTTCTAGCTCTCTCTCCCATAAGGATACTGATAAAACTTCTCCAACATTAATTTCTGGAAATTGAATTTCATGTAAAGAGAAAGCCGCAACAAGGTATTTGATACTTGAAAGGCTTAATACTAATGATTTGGGAGGTGAATTGGCAAAGTAAAGGTGTGCCCTCTGATTTATGGGTCATTTGCAAGAGGTAAAGATGCACATTGCCACTTGCCCAGAGTAACGAAGAACTCAAGAGAATCAGTTTACTCAGATGCCATATGTAGTGGGTTCAAGATTTCTTACATCAATGCAGCTCAAAGCATTTGGTTCATTAAAAGATTTTAAAAGTGGACTCAAGCATGGTTAAAGAGATCTTTTTGCTTTTTCGAAATGACTTTTCTTCTTGGAGGCACCAAGTTTTCTTAACATGCAAATCACTCACTGATTTTCATCTTAAGTGAAAGAAAAATAATAACGAATCTACTAATACTACTAATACAAAAGTAAAAATATGATATGCAATGAAATGAAAAAATTGCTGATGTAATTTATTAGATTCTCCATTCAGCCATTACACTGAGCAAAGGAAGTGGAAAAATGTAGCTACCTTCTATAATTACGATTTTTCCAGTGATACTGCATACCGATTCTCTGCAGAAAACCCTTCTCCTTCAACTTCCCCCACTCATTTGCAGAGGGGAAAGTGATGTGCAGCGATGAAACCTGAAACTGGGAAGACACAGATATGTTACTACAAACAATGGGAAATCGAAAAGAGTACATTTGATGCAGTGGGAAAAGAAACATAAAAACCAGATACAAATATATGACATGTCAATATGGGCGGCAGATGGTTCTAACATATATTTGCTATGGTAACAGCAGGGGCACAGTTATGCCTTTTGAGATTTTGTTGCAATTGTTATTTTCACACTGTGGCTAGTACCCTGTTGGTGGTAGCATGACACCAGTATATGAGAAGAGGGGGAAAACGAGGAAACTTGATGTCTCATGAAATATATCCTGTTACAGAGTAAATAACAAATTTGCGAAAGAAGCCTTTACCTAAATTTTGTGCATGGTCAAAATTCTATCTGGAAGAAGTGGTAGTTTACAGTAACAGGTTTGGATGGTAATCAGATCTCAAATCACTGGACGGTAGACACCAATATATTCGTTCATACACAGAAAAGAACACACAAGCATTTGTGGTATACATATTTGTTTTGAGTACAGGCCACAGAATTTTCTATTTAGAATACAAGAAAGATACTCAAAAGTTATTCCAATTTTTAGTGAAACGGAAGAGTAAAGGAATGCAGGTCTACTAAAGACAGGGAAAGTGTTCCTAAACAATTAAAGCATTACATGAATCTAAAATGAAGTTATAAAGGCTACAATGAGAAAGATTAGTTAAACTCAATAACTACCTTAATTGTCAGCGCCACCAGTGCAGAGACTAAAATATCAAAGACCTGATCCCTGTAATTTGTATTACGGACTAAGATCCTCGGGCCAGTAACTGGAGTGAAAGGCACACAACATTGTAATTTTGGATAATATCTTGACCCATAACTGTAATAGGCATCCGCCCATGAATGATCGAACACATATTCACCATAAGAATGGCTGCAGAGTTGAATAAAAGGACACCCAGGTATAAAAATGTAAGAGAATGTCTTATCCAGTTACAGATGCAAGCATTGTGCAGGATGTTTGCAGTGTTCATGTCACTTGTGTATATGAATGCTAAAATATAAGAAAAATTGTTCTCTTTTTATATTCGCAATTAATCAAAAAACTGCTTGTGGAAATAAATCAAACCTTTTCAGGTAGAGAGGAATCACTCCAAGAACATTATCACAGTCATCCCGAGCAATGATATGCTGTGGAACCCATCCTGTTTCCTGAAAGGGAGAGTATAAACAATTACTATCTCAATGATGAAGGTGAACACCAGATAGTCCAAAAGTAGCAGATGTGCAGATTATACAGGTGAGACCGCCTAATGATTTTCTTTTCACTCAAATATACTTCTATAGGTGAATGGATGTGAGATTCCACTACTCAAAGAAACTGTTTGGAATTTAAAATACATATAAATGGTAGTACTGATTTATACTGATGTGTGTCACTCTCCAGCTCATTGGCCAGCCAAAAAGAAAAGATAAAATTCAGCGACAGAAGAGTTAATTGCTTTCATCCATGAAAAACAGTCCGTTTTTAACTTACGAAATTTTATTCTCTAGGCATTATGTTCCACTATAAACCAATTCACTTAATCAAGTGAGGCATTCAGCATTGCATATTGCATTCCCCTAAAATACACAGCATGGAAAGATATCAAACTGGAATGGGGAAAAAAAAAGGTAAAAGCTTCATTATCTTATGCTTAGTCGTATCTGGAAACATTTACACTAATAAAAAAATTTTCTCCAACATATAAATGAGTCGTGCAAAGGCATAAGGATGTATAGCTTCTAACATAATCATTTTTTTAACAGATTAAAGTGCAGAATTTTGAAAAGGAAAGGATGCCTGCGTGATCATTACCCTAGATGCAGCGCTGCAGTGACGTAAAACAAGCACCAGGATCTAAACTCTCATGCTGCAGTCACTGAGGGTATTTTGGATGCTCCTTTTTTTTGTGGACCCTAATCACAGTAGGTATCTTTATAAAAGCTCCAGTTTATGGAAAATTGCTACATTTTTTCCTTTCTATGGTATTTCTAGTCAACAAGTTTAATATTCGTCCTAAACCTAGAGGGAGGTCAACCTAAAGTTACAAGGAATTAGGTCATGAAGAAGGGTTCAGATGTTCTTGGTTCAATATTTTCGATGGCCAAGAGAACCACATAACTATTCAGTGTTCATCTCTTAAGGAGATAAAAAGAGAAAATATATACATATGTACATATGTAAATATTGTAAATATACATATATACGTACTTAGATTTTTGTGAATAGTCACACCAAAAATGTTACTGAAAATAGCATCCGTTTGTTCTAAAAAGTCCCTGATAAGGCAAATGTAAAGCAACAATAGTGTCTTAATGTTGAATATTCCATGAAATAAAGAGCAGAAAGTATCACTTCCTTTACCATCGTGAAAAGCCAGAGGAAATACTAGAGAAGGGATAGTAAAGGAGCATCGCTTTAAATCCCTGACTGTTGTCTTGTGGCCTCTGTTTCTTATGGGGCTTCATGGCTGGCCTTAGGCAATGGTTTGTCCAGGTCGGTAAGAAATAAGATGACACTATGTACTTAAAACTTTTATCTGGCAGGGGGGCATGCATCCATGAGGTTTGGTTGTTAGTTTCCATGGCCTTGCGTCAAGCTTTTTGAGTGCCAATTTGGCTGATCTGGAATAAAACTATGACCATAACGAGGCAGAGAAATCTGATCAGGCATATTGTAGCTGCTGGGACTAAGAAATAAAAAAAATATCTCCCATCCAGGATCAGGATTCCTTTTCTGTAACCTTTCGTCTTTCCTAGGCTCATAACAACCGGGTCAACAGCTGCATATTCTAATTCAAATGTGCAAGAGCATATTTGTCATGTTCTAGATTTACATATAAGATCCCTTTTATTCTAAATCTCAGGACTGTAATAAGTGGAAGTGCTGTATATAAGGATATATTAGTTGCGTCATCGAAACAGAAAATTTCATTTCTGGTATGCAAAAAGATCATTTTTTTCTCATAATAAATAGCTAAGCATAAATGAAAAGATATATAATTCACAGGCAGGTAACCTAGTGAAATACTATGTAAGCTAATGTTCATGCACGTGTTAACTAATCAATGACAAATAAATCGTGAGCCACTGCCACAGAAGTTAAAATTGCTAACCTTCACTGCACAGCCTGACTCCTCAAGGCTTGAAAGAAAACCATGGGTAAGGAATGGATTAAATTTCTCTGGACCTGCAGCATCAAGACTGCAAGCATCCCACTCATTCGGTGAAATCTCTGAGATAGATGAAACCACATGAACTGATAGCTTTCTGGCTTTATCAAAATCAGTTGTATCTCCCTATTATAGATCAAAATAGCACAGATTAGTATCATGAATTTGAAAACCCAAACAACAAATATATAAAGGACCACAAAGTAAACACCTTAAACCCTGACTCTGCTAAAGTGAAGTCTCCAAGGGATAGCTCCAGTTTGGCGGTCTCCACAGCCTTCCTTGGTCCCCAAAATATGGCTTTTATGCCAAACCCAATATCTGAATTCTGAATGCATCTTTTAAATGAAGTTTCCTTCTGTAATCAGAGAATTAGATATGCATTATATTAAGAAGAAGAACCATAAATACTAAAACATGTTTAGTCTCTCTTATGATGAAACAATTAGCAAAGAGCACCAGCAGATGAATAGCGCATCCAACCGCAAGACATAGTATAGTTTCCTTGAAACTGAAACTAAATAAAGCCTCATCATGAAAGTTATGAAATTGAGCAAGTCAGAAACAATAGCATGCTCATATTTCCTAATAAGATTACGACATATAGATGACAAGTTGAACCCTCAATGGAGAATTAATAATGTAACCATTTCTTGAGATAATGATTGGAAGGAAGTGTATGATAACAGGATTGCATTCTAGTAATTAGAGACTAATGGTATGGTCTTCCCCAGACATTACTCATCACAGACATTGAAAGTCAAGCAACATTAAAGTCAACAAGGAAAAACCTCAGCTACATTCTTATGACAGCACATTTTTTTACTGTATTTTCTTCTCTAGAAGAGAAAGGACAATGAGAATCTAAGAGAAAGTGGAAACTAAAATGGGAGATTAAGTAAAGGATATTTCATATAAATTTAACTGAAGCATCCCAATGAGCCAAAAAGAGCATGCGGACCACTTTAACAGAACAATTGCAACAAAAAGTAAAAATACTTACTATAGTCATGAGATACAACAAAAAGAAAATAAACTGGAATTCAAGAAATTTGACGAGTATGGAATTGTATGGCCTACGGATATTCTGCCGACAATTTCCTGATAAAACCATGCAAAACCCACGCAACTCCTATTCAAGAAAACCTTCAAAATCCATTACTCAATGCTAATCAAATATGAGATTGAAAAAACACATGTATTCAATTGGAACAACAAAATATAACAGTTTGTATGCAGCCCACACAAACAGATGAAGTTTCCATCTTCTATGGCAATCACATAATTATTACTCCCAAAGCCATGAAAAATATCTGATAAAACGGAGTAGAGCATGCATGTATTTATCCTTTTTTACCAACTTAAAACTCAACATAATTTCTTTTAAAGGTTTTCTCCTCATGGTAACGTTTGCAAACATACATAAACAACCCAGTAAATCCTACTATAAGCACTGAGCTCATCAAACTGTGCCCCTGACAAAAGAAAAGCAGCATTTCTTGATTTTGAAACTTTGTGCTAAAAATTGTTTTCAGCTAAGAAAAATAATTTGCAAAAAAGTCCATGGAAAGAAACTGAAAAATACACGACCGCATACAATTTCTCTTTTTTTTATAATTAAAGAAGAAACCTACAATGATTCTAAGTTTCAAGAACAGAATCAATATTCTTGAAACCCAGAATAACACAATCAAACCCCTCTAAACTTCATATGACAACACTGGGAAAAAAAAAACTAAAACGAGTGGAATAGAAAATTGAGAGTGGCTTACGACGTGAAATGAGGTGTGGCCCATAAATGAAGCAGCAGCAGCCACGGCTACAGCCATGGCAAGATGAGATTTTTCTTTCCCTTTCTCTCTGTAGGCTGTGTATGCAGTTATACTCTGAGTGCCTCATTAAATAGAGAGAATTTCACAGCCATGTATACTGTTTCTTGGCTATTTCTTCCCTTTCACTGTTTCTTAGAGATTTTTAAATTTTTTATTTTTTTATTTTTTTTCAAATAATTAATTGATGAACAATGGCCTAACTAATTTTTTTTAGTTGAAAGTTATATAATCTAAACCACAATGGTGAAGTTTTTGTTTTTTAGGCTGTATTTGAAACTTTAAAAATATATTTTTAAAAGGAAAATGTTATTTTCAGTTTAGGATTAAAGAAAAAAGCAATTAAAATATTTTTAAAAAACTCAATTGTATTAAAAAAAATATTTTAAAAGTAAATTACTTATTATAATCCAAAAATAAAATGCGATGGAATTAAGTTTTCATTAAAGAACACATAAGTGTTTATCGTTTGTAATAGTTCATGCTATTGCTAAATTGTGTTGTCGATCATTAATCAATTTATATTCACTTCTATTTTACTAATTATTTTAAGTTATTTTTCTTCATTGGAGAAAATATAGTACACTTTTCTATATTGAACTTTTTTAATAAACTGTGTTCGCTGCTCTTACTTTTCTCTAAGTTATGTTTAATAAACATAAAATAATGTTTAGGTATATTAGCATGAGTGTATTTTCAAGTAAAATAAATTGTTGAAGAAAGTGCATTTTCAAATCATCAAGAACGAGTCTTTAAACCACTTATTGGGATTTAGGGATTAGATTTCTCTCTGAAATTTAATTACCATAATTGATCAGACTTGCTTTAAATGGGTTTTTGGGTCTTCTTCGTGAATAAAATTGTAGAGAAAAGGGAATGTGACATATATATATATATATATATATATATATATAATTTTACTTTTTTTCTTTAAAGTTAATAAATTTAAGTGTTTTTTTTTTTTAGATCTGACTAATGATTCACAAAAAATGTATTTACCTATATTGTAGTTGCTTTGCAATTTAATATTTACTTTAATGGTATTACTCTTTGCATTTAAACAATTAGTAGTTGAGTAGTTGTATCATGATGCAAATATTATTTGATCGTTTTTTAAAAAAAAATAAAAACTGTTATATACACGAGGACAAAATTATCATATGATTTAATTCGATTGTTTGGTCTACCCTTACCATAAGAAATTCTCAATGTAATAAAAAAAACTACTACAAATATTTTTTTGGATCCCAAAATTATGCTTTTATATAAAAAACACAACATCATATTATTTGTTTCAAAACCTCCAACACCTAATTCCAATGGTGTTGTTCACAAAATTATAGTATGACTTGCATATTTTCCCAATATATATATAGAGAGAGAGAGAGAGGGAGTATGACTTATCTCAAAAAAATAATCCTTGATGAATGTATAAACACTAATCCTATTTTAAATAAATGTGAAAAAAAAATCAAAATGAAAGCTAGGTATAATTGTCAAATAGTTTTGTGTAGTTGCTGTGAAACTCATATTTCAATTATTTCCAAATCCTTGACATTAAATAATTAATATGTTTGAATTTTAGATCTTTTGATTCTTATTGATAGGTACATTTAAGGGGTTTTTTTTTTTTTTCTCTTAGAAAAATATTGATGATTCAAGATCGATTAATTGTTTATAATATAGTGGATTATTGTGTTATGTACAAATATTATAAAATATTGATCAGTTGTTGGCAGAAATATTTTTAAAAACATGAATTGTCGACTGGAAGATGTCAGAAGAATCGTACTTGTGGACATAAGAGATTTGAGAACATTAGTGGATTGGTAGAGCTAGAGCAGAAGATAGAAGAGAAGAAGATTGCCAATAAAATGTTACTGTAAAAGCTTGTACTAGCCTCAAAGGAGCTTTCTTTAGCCTTCATCAGATGAAACTGGGGTTCTTAAATCTGGTCTTTTGTTGTCCAGGCAACCTAAATAGAAACAGTATGAGCAACAAAATTTTCAAGTGACAACTGACACTTCGTATAGTTTGTCTTCATTTTTAAAGAATCCATTCGAACTAAAGCAAATTACGTTATTCCTTTTTCCTTTCTCCCACTTACTTCCCCAATTTATTTTCTCCTCATATTGTCTGACAAGGTTAGGATTAACCATTTTGATGAACAAAACATTGGGGAAAACCATTGTTTCTATATAGTCACAAGAAAAATATATTGGCAAATCTCTTACTAATATTTTCATGATGCTCAAAAAAGCATTCAAAAAGTTTTGAACTTGATATCTGTTTCATCCAAAAGGAAAACCTGAGCATGAGTTAGCTCAAAACTGACAAAGGGCATCAAAGAAAGGGCAATTTAATCAACAATCATGATATTATTTGAGCTTAGTAGTTTACATTTTGATAAAATTCTATTTACTTTCAGCAATATATGGAAGAATAACTCGAGACCCCTCTTAATCAAGATGATGATGTAAAATAATATTACCATTAGTTGGGTTTGTGAGAGATTCATTAACGCCGAATTCATGTGTCGAATAGACCTTATTTGACAATGGTATCTCTATTTATAAGCTTAGAACAGATCTTCTAGGCTGTAAAATATGTATCTTCCAAGGCACAAACATAGAGTACTCAATTCTTTGAAAACCAAGAGAATGCAATTACTGTCTTTCGGATTTAGAAAACAAAACATCTTTCTGTGACCTAAACTATACAACAGCGCCTTGCTCCGACATGAGCTATGCAACAACAATCCACAGATCCAACTCCATAGTTAAATTGTACTGAAAGTGAGAACCCAAGAAGAGAAGACTGCTCACAATTACCATTCCCACACTAAAATAGGTTTTATGGATCTTCCAATCATTCTTGCAGGAGATCCAGACCAATCAATGCACCAAGCATGGGATACACGGGCAAAAGAACTTATTTGACAGGCCAGACCACATGAGCAATTAATTTGAGTTTCAATCACCTTGCTTTCCCTTTACCCTTTAGTTCTCATCATCAAAATTAAATCTAAATGAAAATGTATCTAAAAAAAAATAGAAGAGAAAAATAACAATGAATTTCTCACATTTGGCAGGCGACTAATGTAATCACCCATCTTTCTCACCATATAAAGCATAGAATTCACTACAAGGAGGGACTAAAATACGAGACATGCATGAGTTATTTTCCTAAGTCCTGGAGGTACTCAGTACCCTTTCCACAAAGAATTGTTCCAGGAAGCTGCACTACTCAATAACATGACCTATTTTACTTTCACAAGGTATGAATTTAGGCACAAATCTCTTTTACTTTCTTGTAAACTGCAACTCAAGTAGCAGAGGGAAGGATTCTTGTTTGATATGCAGAAGACTACTTGTGTACTGAACATTCATGGCATATCACACGGTGAGAGATGCACCATTGTCTGCCATCGTCAGATGGAGAATCAGAGTAGCTGCTCTGGGAGCCCTGTTAAAAAAAGACCAAAGAACTTAAATAGAAAAGATTAATATTCATGACAACTTGCAACTTTCAGTATAGTTTGAAATCCCACTTTTTATTTCAGCACCATTGAGGCATAGTGCCCATTTAAGAAAAATTAAAAGTCAAATCAAATGAATACATATTTGAATATTATTAATGGATTATGATAGCCCAAATGATTACTTAATAGCTCTGAAAGTTCCCTAACAGTATTTTCACTTCTACCCGGTAGTACAATTAAACAAATGAATTTTTCACTTGCCCTTATAAGGAATGAGTCCAATCCTGACTGCCTTGTGGCTGTCTGACTGCCCATTATATGCATCATTTAGCATACCTCGTGATTGCATTGATCAAATTTCCGACTCAGAGAATATGCAAACTGAGACTTCACAGGTTGTTTACCAAATGAGAAAACTTTCTTCCACTACCTTTGCAGGAACAATGAACCATACACGTTGCATGGGTGGCCCAGTGACATCAGACTTAGTGTGTCATCAAAACCAAAACCCTCCTGCCACACCTCACTCTTCCAATCTTAATTCCATTAGCATGAAGAATCACTGTTCGCATCTCAATCTCCCAAAATCTCAATTAAAATGAATTAACTATCTTTTAAGGCTTCCTTCGGCCGCCCCCAAAAATCTCTTATAATGGAAAAAAGAAGATGCTCATATGTTTAGCATTCTTCTTAAAAAGAGAACATATCAAGTTTTGATATTAACACCTTATGCCATGAGGATACAATTTTTTTTTATCTACACGGAGTTGTCAGAAACTATAATAAGTATACTAGGGATTTGCATGTGTATCTTGAACATGGTACATGGAAGACTTCTAGAATGGGAAGATTATAGAGCGAGAAACAGAGTCATTAGGTGTGGGATACCACAGAGATTATCCACATATATTTAGCAATTGATCGTAGAAAGGAAATGATAACCAAACAAAGTGATACTTCACAATTATCAACTCACAACTTAAAGACCATTTTTTATTACATTATTCCATCGACAAATAAATCTGAAATTTCATATTATTAGCTCAATGTAAATGGATTACTTGTTCTCATATACATTCATAAGTTATATTATTACCATAAACAAGGTTTATAACATGGAATTATGATAGGTGCATTTTTAGGAATTTCACAAGGCACATGTGCAGAGAAAATCATATACAGGCATGTGCAACACACTGGAGAACACACACATGCACACACACACACACACACACAGAATACCATGATTCAGGCATCGGATATAGAGCAGCTGAACTTCCAAAACATGATTGAAGCATCTCAGTATTAATCACACCAGGATTAAGTGCAACAACAGCCATTCCAGGAGGCAACTCCTTTGCAACTGCCCTCGTCAAACCCTCCACTGCCCATTTTGAAGCACAATAAGGAGCTACCTAGTATTATGTAATAAAGTCTCAGCCCATAAACAACATGGTCCAAAAAAGAGGACCTGAAAAAAATTTGGTGCTTGGGGATTGAGATTCAGAACTTAAATCTTTTCACCACACAGATACAGCCCAACTTGATAACATTGAAAATTAAAACTTAGAAATGTTCATAAAGGACTTCAAGATATGCATTCACCTGCCTAAATCTTTTAAAATGCCTACCTTGCCCTGTGGTTTTGTTGATGGAGTTCTTTCATGTGGAAATAGATAACAATATTGGGTTAAGCAACAATTAAAACTTAAAGCATATATGAGCAGTAATTATCCTTTTATTAATTATGTAGTTAGCCATGACAAATTAACAGCTAAAATGGCACCTATATCCCACATACTAAAACTAATAAAATGCAGTAGATCCATATTTTACATCAGAAGATAGACTATTGCCCAAAAAATAGATCATGAGAAAAAATATACATATGCTAACTCTATTTTACCTGTGCAGCAGCAGATCTTCCCCATCCAGATGACATGTTGACAATTATCCCATGTTTGTTCTCAATCATAACTGGAATGAAGTGGCGCAGTACATTTGCTGTCCCCTTGATATTAGTGTCAATGACGGTGTCAAATTCATCTACTGGAACCTCCCATATTCTATTGTTCCTATTTATTGTCCCAGCATTGTTTACTAGAAAATTTTCATGCTTTAGTTTACATGATTTGGCAAAATGACTGCAAAACTAAAAACTCGACATGAATAAAATAAAATTTGAATACAAACCAGCACTTGTAAAGACCTATAGGAAACTTGTCTCACTATACTCTCCATATGCAGCGGCATAATGTAGTAAGGAACTACACGTATGCCATAGAAATAAAGAATTGCGTTCAAAAGTGCAAAAGAATTTGTTAGGTCAAAATAATCATCAGAGATTCTACCACAATAACATTATCAAGCAGTCAAAAGAAAGGCAAATGGAATAACTGTGTATTGTTCAAAGACATCCAAGTGCTAGATCAAAACGCACAAAAGAATTTGTTCCCAGTTTAGAGAAAAAAGAAAGCAAGAAAACTAAGAAAATTAAGGGAGTGACTACTTGGTATCTAATTCCTGAAAAATCATATGTTTGAAAAAAGTGAGATAAGGTTGTTTTAAAGAAAGGAGAATGATATTCGAGACGTACATGTCCTTTTTTTAAAAAATAAATTATATGTGCATATATTTTTTGAGAATAATATGTAATGAGGATAAAAGTGTAATCATTACACTTGTCGTGACTTGTCTTTTTTATAAATATGTGTTTTGATAGGAATAAAATTTTGAAAAGTTGAAAAATGTGTTTTGGATGATTTTTGGAGAGAAATTCACACACAAATGCATGTTTGTGGGAAAATGTGTTTTGAGATGGATTTCTAGGGGAAAAATTTTTTGACAAGCAATCACTGCCTAAGTTCTTGTGTCTATATTGTTTGTTTTTCACCTTTGACTAACACTAGAAATTTCTAGCAAGGTGTGGCTTAAGCAATTGGGAACTACAAGGTTTTAAGGCAAGTCTCATCATCATTTGAAGCCTACGCTTGCAAGGAAGCATGCCTAAAGCCCACAATCCAGATCAAGAGAGCCTTTTCAACATTAGGTTGTGAGGAAGAGGAAAATGAAGACAATTCGTACAAGGTCAGCGGGATAATAAAATTCACCAAAAATGGTACCATGTATTCTATCTAGAATGCTTTAGAGACACGGCCCAACCACCCAAATGATCCATCAGATAATCACAAATTACATTAAGCCCTCCTACCCTGTTCTAATTGCACTCTGAAATGTTGTACTCGAGGTATGCTTACAACTTGGTGTCCTATGAGTATAACCAATGAACTAATTATGTTACATACATTGCATTTTCATTTTACAATCATTCCATCACTCTGCCATTAACATTCGCAAAAGCCACCTTTTTTAAGATGAGACTGCAACAGGCCAGCAGCACCTCTACATGGTGCCAACGAACACCACCGCCATTACAATATTCAAACTATATTGTAAAAATAGACCTACCAATCTCATCTTAAAGAAAAAAAATAACTTCAAAGCTGAGAAAAAGATTATAAAAACAACCATTATCACAATAAAACACAACTAAAGCATCTTCTCCACGATCATTGTTCTTTCAAATAAACAATAATCTCAATCAACTAATAAACACCATTAGTAGGCACACCACAAAAATGTTAATCAGTCGATGTACCTATAATATCAGGAATGGTCTTCTTTTCCACCACGGCACGCGCCAACTCCTCAACGCTACTATTAGACCTCTAATCACCAGTTACAAAAAAATCCATTACTAGAGACACATACAACATGCGCAAAAGAAAATTAGAGAAATGAAGAGTATATTACAAGATGAATTACCACGTCAACATTCATGATGAGATGCTTGTTACTGTTGCTCTTGTTTTCGGAGGCGGTGGCGAGCTCGGACTGGAGAGAGGAAAGCTTATCCGGGGAGCGGGAGCAGCCGATTACGGTGTGGCCGCGCTTGGCCAATTCCAATGCTAGGGCTTTGCCGATCCCACGGCTCACCCCCGTTATCAGCACCGTCTTGAGATGAGCGACGGCGGCGCCTCCCGCAACATTCGTGGTGTTCGTAGCCGTTGGCGGTGCTGGTGTGGTCATGCCTCTTCACGTCTCCACTCTCTCTCGTCTCTAGCCTCTTCTACACTTTACAAGATTGTATAAAAAATTGTGATTCAAAATTTAAGTTGTGTTTGGCGACTTTTTCCACATTGCATTTGGGGCACTAACTTAGGTAATTTTTGGCAACTTTTTCATTTGTCAAAAATAACTTAAGCAGTATAACCATACATAAAAAGAATTAACAAAAGTGGTATATTTTGATTTTTAACAAAAGTAGTAATTTAGATTTAAATATTCTTTTTTTAGAATAAATAATGTCTAATTGCCATTTTGAGGAAAAAAAATCTACATAAGCTCCACATAAATATATACTAATAATGGTATGTTTCCAATATATAACATTAGTCAAAGTTTTAAATTAATGTGTTACTACGAATATAAATCTCATACATATTCATTTTTTTAATAAAAATATAATATTACTTATCGAATTCAGAGTGAGAATGAGTAATATTGTGTTACTAGACTCATAAAATGTATGATTATAAATATTTTTTGTTAAACTTGCGCGAAATATGATTATTTGTAATTTTAATATTAATTAGTAATTAATTCATACTTGAAATAAAGTATATTAAAAAAAATTATACATGAATCAACCTAAAAGACCTTACCCTACTCAAAAGCCTCAAAATGTATATTCATATACAATATGAAAAAAAAAAAACATAATAACTATTATAAAAAACTTTAATTGCACAAAATAAATCATTTTTTCACCCCTTGAAATAGATACAATTTGCACATTACACCTTCAAATTCAAAAAATGGCATTTTCCCACATTAAACAAGATAATACTTTGCATATTGCCCCCTTCAACGAATCTCGTTTTCACCCCCATATAGTAGGGGCAACTTTATCATTCAAAGGTTGTTTTATATTATAAACTTATTTTTACTTCAATTAATGATTTGAAGACAATAAGTTTTGGGTAACAAATCGATATAAAATAATATAATTATCGATAGAAGATTACTAAATAATAATAAACCTTTGAACCTTATCCTATATAAAAAATGTACACAAAGATCTCCATACTGTCTTCCTCTAGGTGATGGCTTGTAGGATGTATCAGTTAAGTATTTTATAACATACGAGTCATATAAATAGAAAGATGCAACTATATTGTTATTAATATCAAATTTATATTTGAACAAATTTAAAAATAATGAAAATTTCTCAATTTCCATTCAAGCAACCTCCAACGCTTATATATAATTTTTTATATAGATATTTCATGATGCAGATGAATTATGGATATAAATTTAGCTTAATTATCAATGACAATAGCAGATTGTGTGCTTTGCCTTTTGCTGGTTTAGACTTGGTTCTAAACCCTTTCACAGTGGAGGAATAATATTTTGTGACGAAAGAGGAAAAAGGAAAATGAGTTTTGTGAGGAGGGAAAAAGGTAGGTATTCATTGCATTGGCAATGGATGGAATACACAAAATGATGAAATTACGCTTATAAATCTGGAATAAACACATATATATATTTATTTGTATTTCGTGTTTTATTGGCAAATTCTTGCTCAAAAATAAACTTATTATTGTCTCAAAATAAAATAGAGCCCACTATAAACTAATATTATTATATTATTACATTATTGTAAATATATCTTAAATTTGTATTAAAAAATATAATATAATTCATTATAAAAAGATGATGTAACATCATTAAACATACGAAAATTTACAAGACAATACATCTACAATAAAAATATATCCTAAAAAGTAAAATCAAATATTATTTTTATTTTGGTTCCAAAATTAATTTCCTGAAAATACCTTTTCCAAAATACCTAAAACAAATCCAAATATAGTCCATTTTTCTTAAAGAATTTCCACATAAAATAACTTAAGGATGCCAAGTGCCAAAAATATTTGGTTTCTACAATGCAAAATGTCATTTTTGAAGTTTAAGGGTGCGGTGTGCAAATCAAGTCTATTTCAAAGATTGAAAATGCCAATTATCAAAAAAGACCATATTATGCATTTAACATGTAGATGTGGTAAGATTTTATATGGTTAATAGGGTCCTGTTCTGGAATATAGATGAGATTGATAAAATTGATTGAATATACTAAAATTACACTGTTCATGAATGTGTAATTTGTTTAAAAAGAATATTTAGATTGTAGGATTGAAATTTTAAAATTATGAGTAGGATATCAATATTTGATTTTGAATTGATAATTGAGTAGGATAGTAAATGTAAATATTCAAACTACCCTAGGAAAGAATTGATATTAGAGGTTCTTATAGGGTTTATTTGGTCATTTCTTGTCCAACATGAGGGGTAAAGAAGTAAAATTTCATGTAGTTGAATCTAATCCTAAACAATAGATTATATTAATATAATAGTAGAGGTTGGGCCATGACTAATAATCCTCGATCTGTATAATAAATGATCGGGCCTAATTTTTATTTTGGGTCTAAATAATCGTTCCCAAATATTTGACATGATTGTGTAATAAATAAGCCCAATCTTAATTCCCAAACAGGGCCCAAGATGAAAATAACCATGATATTGTATTTTTGAGCCATCTCCTTTTGTAAATTCAATTTACGCCCCAATTTTCCCTCGCCCCAACATACACCGATTCCGTGTACAAGTTGTGAACATTTTGCCTTATTTCAGAACCCAGAAGAATTTCCCCAAAATCAAAAACCCTAACGATGTCTGAACAACAAATCATGATTAACGAGGCGGGAGAAGAAGAAGAAGCAGAAGATAATAATAATAACACCAATACTAATACAGAGATGACGGAGTGCGAGGCGGCGAGCCGGAAGGAGAGGCGGAAGGCGGCGAAGAAGGAGAAGAGGAAGAAAAAGAGGAAGGAAATGGCGGAGATGGCGCGCCGAGAGGAGGAGGCTCGGCTCAACGATCCCGAGGAGCGGCTGAGGCTCCAAGCCGAGGAGGAGCAGGAAAAGGCGAGAGCCGAGAAAGAAAGGAGGGAGTTCGAGGAGAGGGAGAGGAAGATTTTGGAAGAATGGGAGAGAAGAAGAGCTCAAGAACAAAGGGAGGAGGAGGAGAGAAGAAGAGCTCAGGAAGAAGAACATCAATCGACTCAAAATGAGGTACATATTTTACACAGTATCTGTACATGTATCTTTATCCATGTATTTTTTAAAAGCATATTTCAGGCGAATGAATAATTTAACTTCAAACTGCAGGCTTAAGTTGTAATTCTCATTTGTATTAACGTTGGATGAGTCTTTTGATGAATCTAGTTTTACCAGACTGTTGCTCTTGTTAAGAGTATATGTAGGATATGAGTTAATGGAATGGGAAAGATTAGGCTCATTTGTGATATAGGTGTCATGTGTGGAATTTAAAACAAGGGTTGCCACTTTGATTAAAATAGAGAAAAAATTGGTTGCTTAATGAAAAAGATAGATTGGTATGATGTTTGGAACAATTTGGGGCATGCATATGGTTGTTGGTGATTTGTATGGGTTACAAACTGTAAGGGAACTGAAAAGGCTAGAATTTGATGCAGCTTAAAGAAGAAGTGGAGTCAGAAAGAGTAACATATTGAGGAAGATAATGCTATCATTTTTATACCAAAAATGATGTGCCCGATAGAGCTTAATGGAGGGACAAAAAGAATAATGAAATAGGATCCTATGAGCTGACTTTTCAGTAAAAACATTTTTTTTTTGTGTGACATTAAATTTAAGTAGTTTTGGGAAGAAATGCTGATACAGAATCCTATGAGCTGATTTTTAATGCGATATCAACTTTGCTTAAATTGATCCTAAAGGTTTAATTTGGATTATCTTTGCATGGGGATGGGGAATTCCATGAAATTGAATTTTTTCTTTTCTTGTTTGTGAGAAATCGTGAAGTGTTTAAATTGGATTCCATTTACTTGGGATTGGGAATTTCATGAAATTGATTTTATTATTTCTCTTTGTTTGTGGGGAATTGTGGTTTACTAACCAGCGATAATGTGCTGACAGTGCCCATTGTAATCTATAGCTGGAGAATGATTATTGTTACTTTGTGTACTGTGACATGGTTTTATCAATCTGCATCCTCACTGGTGATCTAGCAATATAGTGTCGCAAGTATCATGCCTCATAACTGCTAATTATAGTGCTTTGCTGAGGCATCTGTCTCACCATGCATTTGTCTGCCTGCATATATGAATTTAGTAATTGGACTCTGTTGAAATTTATATGGGGTCACTCATACAGGTTGGATATGAGAATGAAGTGGTTGAAGATGGTTGGGAGTACGTGGAAGAAGGGCCTCCTGAAATTATTTGGCAGGGCAATGAGATTATTGTCAAGAAGAAAAAAATCAAGGTGAAAAAGAAAGACGCAGACCAACAGATCACAAAAGAGGTTTCACTTTCTTTTTACATATCATTGTCCAAAATCATTACGTTATATTCATAACAATGGGCAGATGTTTGAAATTCTTTAATAATGCAGGATCCTAACAGGCCCACTTCAAACCCTCTTCCTCCCCAGTCAGAAGCTTTTGCCGATTATAAGAATGTATCTGTTCTTTCAGCTCAACAGCTACTAGAAAATGTTGCTCAAGAGACTCCTAACTTTGGAACAGAGCAGGTAGAATTTGCTATCCTATCTCTCTTAACGTCGACTTTTATGGCAACCATTTAGCACATAGTAGAGCGTTACTCGTACCTCGAGAATGTACTGTTTTTTCTACTCCCCCTTGCCACCTTCTCCTTCCTGGCGAAAGCTACATCTCATTTCCTGGTTATGTGTTTGGCAGGATAAAGCTCATTGTCCTTTCCACCTCAAAACAGGGGCTTGTCGGTTTGGTTCACGTTGTAGCAGAATTCACTTTTACCCTGATAAGTCCTGCACTTTTCTTATCAAGAACATGTATAATGGCCCTGGCCTAGCTTGGGAGCAGGATGAGGGTCTTGAGGTCTGTTAATGAGGTCGTCATGCGACTCTAGTATCCTGCCCTTTACATCAGTAATATTTGCACACAATTATGCAATTTATGGTTATGTGCATCTGATACATTGCAGCAATAATTGAAACCTTTGTCTTGACCAACCCTTGAATGAAGTTCACAAATTTTTTTGCTTGATTTATTGGAAGTGAGAACAAAAGATTTAAAGTTGCATATAGTGTCTTTTAACTCTATGACCAAACATTTTATAAGTGTACAAAATTGTCTTTTTTTTAAAAATATAAGATTAATAACTAGAGATTTCATATTGCTTTGTAGTGGAATTATTATGCCGGCAATCAGGGACTGAATGCTTTATTTGTATTAAAACACTGCTGACCATGTAAGTAGAATTATTATGATACCAGGAAATGCATATAAGCAAATACAACAGTGACAACAATTCAGGATGGTAATGCTACATATACCCATAAACCCAGGGTTATTAGTTCTTATTTCTCTGGATTTGATTATGTTTATGCATATTGCTTTTTCATCATTCGGTGGAATGCAATTCTTCAGCATTCTAATTGGTCTCATGCTATCTATTCTTGGTATAATTTTGTGTGTTGCAAATATATTGTACATTATATTAATTGATATTCTGAACTTACATAGAAAAAGAAAAATTTGCTGCAAGTTTATTTGGTTTAATCAGAATGACTTTCTGAAAAAAGAAGGTGCATGGTACTGTCCTTGGTGGAGTTTCACTAGAACGAGTACGGATGTGTGTGTGTGTATGCATATATCCAATGTGCTCCCCCATGATTATGCACTCAGGTAGACCAAAATATTGTTGATATTTTCTTATTTTGCTTATAGTTTTGAGTTTCAACCACCATTTCCTCTCTCATTATGCCTTTCTTTCTTCTTCTTTTAAGCATTGTGGTTTTGCCATTTATCGTATGTGGTCATGCTGATGTGAACTTACGTCTAGTACATCCACGTAGCTGGAAAGAAAAAGATACATTCGTTCACTCTTGAATATTTTAGCAATCAATGTTGATTTCTTGACGTTTTTTAGATTCTTTGTTTACTGTATGGGTTTGTTACACTAACCCGTTGAGTTCCTTAACTACTAGTAGTATAATGGGGAGCTTCTGATTCCCGGATGTTGGGGATCTCGTGCCAATAGATGTTACCTCTTAAGGTTTGGTATTGTGAAAACTTCAGAATCACGTCTTATCTGTATGCATTAGAGAAGAGTCACATCAGCCTGCCTGTAACTGTAAGTGCAAAGATAAAGTCAGTTGCTTTGTACATAACTACATATAGTACTTATATTACGTAATAATCAAGAATATATCGGTAACATTTAAATCTAGGCTTGATGTTTGTCTGAGCAAAACTCAATTATTCTATCCAAAATAAATTTCTAAAAAGTATTTGTTGCCATGCCCTGTGAATGACTTCTTTCTTCCTGTATGCATAGTCGTATTTCGTATAAGAAATATGGTGATCGGTGTTCAGGTCTGTTAGATGTAGGGGCTCCTTTCCCTTCAATACATTTGGTTTCCATCCAGTCACAATGCAATTTGGTGTTGTTCCTTTTTAGTTCTAAGAACTACTATCTGTTATTTGTTGATTTTTTGGGATCTCCCATGCATCTATTTTTTTGCCTTTTTTTTGTGGCTGCATTGCAAAACTCACATCATAGGTGGAGCTCTTAAACTTAATGTTTGACAATGGTTAAGAGATTTTGCCTTTGATTTTGTGCTTTATTTTCATCCTTTCTGCTTTGGCATGTAGAAGTTGTTTGCCTAGTTATGCTACAAGAAATTCTTATAAAAAATGTATGCTAAAGCTGTGGCTACTCAAGGGTTAGGGTTTATTCATTCCTTTGATGGTTGAACCTTATGCTGGGCTTGCTGATGCACTTATATCACACAGCATGCATCTTCTACATACAACAAAAGAGTTAGCTGAGTTGGTGCACCATGTTTCCCCAATCTTGACAAGTATATATATTTCTTACAATTGGCAATATCATGGTCATTGTAGTACTATGTGACAATCATTTGATGAATGATAGAGAAAAGAATGAAGATGAGGAAATTAAAGACTTGATGGATTATTTAGCACGCTGATGTTGAATGAATGAGGTAAACAATGTAGGAAGAGGAAGGACAGTGAAGGAGAGAGGAGATATTTCGTTTATAATATTTTAGATTTTTGTTACTCTTAAAGTTCCTCTCTCCTTCAGTATTGAGTAGACACAGAGATTCATCTCTCTTTCATGTTTTTTGTTTTATCTACCCTACATAAATGAAGGCTAACCGCAGGAATAAGATGCATTCATGTCATTCATAAACCATCCAACGTATTTGAATATAGTCTTTAAGCCATTCTGGGGCAATTACTTCCACATTTACTTTATGGATTTTGTTAGGTATGTAAGATCAATCCTTTATTGTAGAGGTGGAAACAACAGAATAAGATGTAATCTTAGGAGTAATAGATAGTGTTATGTAGTAGAAGAAAACTAGTTTTAGCCTACATGCTATTAAACTCTCTCTATCACATACGAAATTGCACACACACGCGTGCCCAGAATCACACACACATTCATACACACGTTTGGAAATCTTCAGTTTACTATGTTTCCGCATCAAGGATCCCAGTTTGTTATAATGAATCATGAAGGGTTTGTATGCTAATGATTTAGTTCTGAGCATGGAACAAACATTTAGGTATTTACGTGAATCTGTGTCTGGGCTGGAGAGTGCACAATGTTTATGAGAGAATGGGTGCTTTTTGACGTTAAAGAAGTTGACATGACCATTTTTTCTGGGTTTGGCACATTCAGCACGTGTTTTGCCTGGCATTGCTTCTGCTCATTCTTCTTTTTGATGCACATTTCTCGGTGATCAACCTTTTTCCTGTTTATCTCTTTATGCCAGTCCACAGACGAAGAGGTTGAACATGCTTACGAAGAGTTCTATGAGGATGTGCATACAGAATTCTTGAAATTTGGGGAGATTGTAAATTTCAAGGTAGCCATTTGTCCTTGATAGAAAGTTAGGTACTTAAATTTATTAATTTTTCTGTTAATAACTTGCCTGCTCTCATCATTTTGTATTTGAGCTGCAATACACCATAGAGTAGAGGCACTAGATTTTAGCATTATAGACTTCCAGTTAATGTTGTGAGTTAATTGTTTCCAAGTTATTATTTTAGGTGTTGTCATAATATGTTCCAGATGAGAAAATAAAAGCTCACCATTCTTAAGGAACTTTATCCTTTCCTTTCGCTTCAGTGGTCCATTGTTAAACTGATATAAAGCATGGAAGTCGGTTTTCCATGCTACTTGTCTGGGAGCATAAGGTGGAAAGTAGTTGTTATACTGTAGCAAATTATTCTTCTTGCACACTGCACATCTCCAGTTTGGGGTGTAATGAATAAATAACCATGTCTCAGGTGTGCAGAAATGGTTCATCTCATTTGCGAGGAAACGTGTATGTGCACTATAAGTCTTTGGATTCTGCTGTGCTGGCTTATCAATCAGTAAATGGTCGTTACTTTGCTGGAAAACAGGTTTTGCCTCCTTTATTTCATGCAAATCAAATTTTTCATGGCCTGATTGCTACTATGATGCATACTAGGTTTCTTGGAAATATGTTTACATCATTTCCTCTTAGGTTTTGCCTCCTTTATTTCATGCAAATCAAATTTTTCATGGCCTGATTGCTACTATGATGCATACTAGGTTTCTTGGAAATATGTTTACATCATTTCCTCTTAATGATAATATGTTGAGGAGTTTACATCATTAATAATGTGGATTTTACAATATATTTACCTTCTGCTGTAGAAGAATGAGGGAAATGAAACTTTTGCTCTGGGCAGAATGCTGGGGAGCTATGGAAAATACACCTGGGGAACTCAGAGTACGGAATGTCCTCTCTATACACACAAAAAATAAGAGCAGCCCAATTGCTAATGCTACAAGTGTTTGTTACCATTGTGATTAGACATCCATGCCCTTAAGTACTCTTGCTTAATAACAAATAAGGGTGAGTTACGGAACAACAATGTTCTATTAACCAATAGAAGAAAATATTTAAATTCCTAAATTCTCTAAATATTTAGACATAATTTTAGACCACATATTGTCCCAGGTAAAACAAAAAAGCAAAGGGAAGTAATATTTCAATGCGCATTGCTAGAGGAGAAAGTGGATACTTTTTATACTTAATTTTTTTCCGTTATACACATTTTTTTTTTAAAATATGCGGTTACAATTAAGATAAAAGCAAAAGAAAAATCTCAAGACAATAAAATCGATTATTTTAAACTAAAAGAGATAATGTAATACATAATATTTTTTAAAAAATGTCCTTTTTTTCCCATTCATTTGTAGTACTGTTGCAAGATAAACTACTGTATGAGTGTTTTTTGTAATACGCTTACAAATTGTACCTGCGAAGCATTAATTTCGTGCAGAGTTTAAATAAGAACTGAAAAAATAAATTTTTTGACTGTATCTACAACATTTTGTCAAATCGAAGTGGTGATTAATAGTAATTGGTGGTATATTATTATGTTAGGTGACATGATAGTTATTGAAAAAAAAAAACTCTATTTTAAGAAGTCGAAACTTATTTATATGAAGTATAATATTAATTGTGAGTTTATGTTAACTCCAAATAATAGATTTTGTGATAGATGAAATTTAGATTTTAATTTTCTTGTATAAACATAAGATTCACAAGTTATATTCAAGATTGAAAAATAATTAATTCTACCTCAAATTACAACATATCAGGATAAATCTTTTGGAACAAATAGAACGAGCACTATTTTAGTTTCTAAATATATCACAAAAAGCAATATCATTGAATTAGGAGTATAATTGAGAAATTTAAGTTACCACGTAAGGCTAGTAAACCTAACACTTATATTGCTAATTCACGCTGTTTTTGATGCCTAAATACTTTAGAAAGTTTTGAAAAATAAGAATACAACATGTAAGAAGGTTCAAAAAGATTTTCTAGCTTCTGAAATTATGGTGGAATATGAAGATTGATATATTCCACCTCTTGATAAAGCTACATTATAAATTGTACAACTTTAACTTTTGTATTTCTCAATAATTGGATACCTACATTAGTTTTGCAATTTCCAAATACATAATGGGATAAACAAATTACTTTATTAAAGTCACAAAAAAAGAAAGAAATAAAAAATGAAGGTCAAACCAGTACTTTCTTATGTCTCTTGTGTTTTTAGGGATGTATAACGTGTGTATAAACAAATATGTATGCAAAGTCTGGACTTGGGAACTTGGTACTTGGGTACTTGGGTGGGATTTAGGGGGTGCCGTAACCTTGCGTGCCTCCTCCTATATTTGCTTCAGTAAATAGAGAGAAAAAATGGAGGGGACATTATTAGAGGACTTTGGAACCCAATGACTAAAATGGTAGGTACATAGGCATATACATAGAAAAGATGAGAAATCAGAATAGTTGAATCATAAGCACAAGGGAAAATGTTGGGGCTAGATAGTTGGCACAAACTGCTAGATTTCTTTCTGAAATAGCAATTGTTTACTTTGTGTATCGTTTGATATATACACACACATTAGACAAATACAAAAAGAGTAACGTGCATAACTACTCCATAACTTGCAACTAAAGTTCACAGTGGTAGAAGATCACTAAGATGAGCATAATTAATCACTACGATAAGCATAATTAGTTGCTTGGATTGATGAAACAAAGAGCTAAAAAAGAAAAGGCAGTTCGGCAGTAATTGAGAGGCAATAGCGGTGGTCATTGGTGGTTGCTTGCTAGGTTAAAGGTATAATAGTGGTTAGTATTAAAATTTAAGTTAATTCTAATATTAGTTTCAATTTATTTTACCTATAAGTATTCTTATATTATAAATATAAGCTTGCATATAGCTTTCAAAATATATATTGTGTTCATAATATCTGCAAAAGGTTAGTTTTGATGCAATCTAAAAGTAATTAAGCATTAAGTTATAATGAGGCGATTTGTGTGATTAAATAGATATTAAAAAGAAGACAAGGGACAAAATAATTACATTTTATTGATACACTTTTCTTCTAAATTTTTTAGGAATGAAATTTTGTTCGTTAATGATATATGTATAAGACAATAATATCCATGTGCATCGCACGTGCTTTTTTCCAGTAAAAAGAAACTAGTTAAAAACTAGAACATAATTGGCGAACGCTTGTAACTTTAGACCGCAAGGACACAGGAAATGCATTCTACCCCATCATGTAATAGGTGGTGAATTAGTGATCCTCATACATCCCAACAGTTCTAGATGTTCAGATGCACCACATAATGATTACCATGGGGGCAATATCCCAAATTCCTTTGCCTTCTCTTGTATCACCAAAGCCCTAAATTTGATGAGTAATAGATTAAACCAAGAGTTTGAGAAGTGCAAAATCTTTTGCCTAAAATAAGTAAAAAACTGATCAACATCTTTCTTGTGAAAGGACAGTGGAAGGAAAGGCGAGCGTCTGTCACTGCCTTGGCAAGACTTAACACAAGCATCAGGGACACTTCGAGGTTTTGTGCTTGTTACATGGCATTTGTTTTTATCTTTTTACAAACCAAATACCTTGTGAATGATTTATCCCTAGTAGTGGCTTTAGAACTCCGAATAAAATATTTAAATGGAAAGGACGAAGGTTCTTGAAAAATGATGTCGGTGAAAAAATCGTGCTATGCGTGGAAAAAGAAGATTGGACTAAAGAGTTAAGGTCAGTTGAGCGAAAAAAGAAGATTCTTAGTGATAATTCCATGAGGGGATGTGGCTGAATAGGGATTTGTTTTTCCTGAAAAGAATGCCATTCACCATGAAATGAACTAGTGGGGATCACATATTTAAAGTAGAAGCATTGTCATAGTCCCTCCTAATTGACTCTTAATCATATTTATCTTCATTACCTTATGGGATAGCGTAGACTCTAAACTTAATTCCACAACCTCTTTCTTACTAAGGATGTGTTTTAAATCTGACCGGGAATGCTTTGTTTTATGTGATAATATGATATATGGGTGTCTTGTTGTAATTCAGGATTTAATACTGTCTTGAGATTACCTGAGCTGAACAGCCTGGTGCAATTAACACACTTCATGAACATACTATCTTCATCTGATCACATTTTCGTGTGAAAAGAACAACTACATTTTGTTAAAGCGACAATTTTACGATTGAAATTGGTAACAGAATTAACGTGTAATAACCACTGCAGTAATTCTTTTGCCTAATGTTTGCTTCAATTTCTCGTGAGTGAGTTATCACACACTTAAAAATATGTTAATCTTTGGCTTTGGAAGATATTGCCTTAATGTTGTGATTCTGACTGCTATCATGTGCACGCGTGCTCTAAAATATTAGCATACTACACAATGTAGTGCTTCACGTTTTGATGATGATTTCCTTGTTTGCTATTGACAGGTTCAATGCGAGTTTGTTGGGGTAACAAGATGGAAGGTTGCTATATGTGGAGAGTTTATGAAATCAAAGCTTCAGGTAAAATTACAACATTCTTTTTGATTTTATATTTCTTCATACTTGTACAACCATCTACCTTCCCATGGAGGTGCGGCTGCAAAGTTTGCAGTTATATTCCCTGTTTATGCTGATGTTACACGGATTGTTCTCATGTATGATATGTGAATTTCTTCCTAGACATGCTCTCGTGGAACAGCCTGCAATTTTATTCACTGCTTTCGGAATCCAGGCGGAGACTATGAATGGGCTGATTGGGATAAACCACCTCCAAAATACTGGCTGAAAAAGATGGCTGCTTTGTTTAGTTATTCTGATGAATATGGATATGACAAACACATTGAGCGAGGAAGCCCGAGATTGTTCAGGAATTCCAGCAGAACTTCGACAGATGATGCTGACAGGTGCGCTTAGAATGTTGACAATGATTTGAACCATGCTACCATGTAATCGGAATCTGCCACACTAAAACAGGTCTATCCCCACCCCCACCCAGAAAAAGAAAAAGAACCAAAAAAAAGAAAAAAAGAAAAAAGGGCTAGTTTTGCGTAGACAGCCTCCATATGGGTTCTTTTCCTTAATATTTTATGGTTTGTGGGGGGGGGGGGGGATGGGTTGGGTTGTAGTTGCTTTCCGGTGGTTTGACATGGAAGAGAAAATGGTACAACCAACCACTGCGGCTTAAACTGAAATCAACCACTGCTAGCCAACATTTCTAATTAACAACACAAATTTAGGATATGATTTGAAGTCCATAGTTTTGATGGCATAACCATTTCTTACAAACTCAAATACTTTTGGAAGAAATCTACAAGTGCTTAATTAGTTGTTTTTTTATTCTCCACATCAAAGTGGGGTGTTTTAGAAATTGACGGCATTGCTTCGGCACTAGGTTACTAATATTTGGGGAAATTATTAGTTAGCCAGTGTTAGCATTACTGTTACCCATTTTCTGAAAATTATGATTAGATTTAAAGATGGTGAATGGCAATCAAAAAGCACGACTGTGGAGGATTTCCTTGATCTTGTATTTGATCAGGTCATATATAAAGCCTAAAATAGGGGCTATTGATTTTTCTTATGATGAAGTTAGTTTATGCCTGTTGAAAGAGAAAACAAGAAAGAGTTACTACATTTGTCTTGTGAGCTTCTGGGGAGATTACCATCCGTGAAACTAGTTTCTCCTTAACTTTCTACGAAAGTATTAGTTCCCAGTTGCCAGGTCTTCATTGTTTAGAAGGATCCTTGGGCCACAATAGGCTGAAAATCTGTGCAGAATGTTCTGGGTTGGGACATTCTTTGAGTGATATTAGAAATGACAATCATCGATCAAATATTAAATTTTTTAGTGTAATTTGTAAGAAATGTGATGCAACTTAAGCATGTATGAATATTTTTATCTTTTAATTTGACTCAATATTCTGTTTTAATCTATAGTTACTGTAGCTGGGTTTTATTCATGTTATTCTAGTGGTACTGTTCGCACTTTATTGTAGCAGCACTTTTATGGGTTTATCTTCTGCTTATTTATTTTTGGATGAATCAGATTAAATCTCATTACTAAGGACACAGATCTTATACTTTACTAGGAATCTTACACATATTTAAGGTTTTGCGGCCTCAAGAAAGGGGACTTCTGAGATTTTATTCTCCCTTCTAGACTTAATTGCTTTTGGTATTTCATGGCAAGTTATAGCCTCGAAATTGTGCGCTTGATTTTCGTCTTTGTTCATGTCTATGTGAGCCTGCTGCATTAAATGTAATTTTGATATCCTGATAGGACTTGATAATAGAACTTGAAATCCTTGGTAGTCTAGGTTTGGAATCTTTGCTGAAAGATGATGTTATGTGGCTAGCTAATTATAGCAGATCATTATCTGAATGGAATAAGGTCTTGGTTGATTCTGCTTGAACCAATTCTTAAATAAACTATCTTTCCCTATCTCTACCGTGGCTTTTTTGTTATATTTTTTAAGGAGGCTGGGCAGACATGGTTTACTTGTTATTGCTATGTGTGGTGTTCTTTTATATGGTCCTGGTGGGTATAAGATTGCTGATGTTTCTGACATGTTGGGCCGTGGTTACCTTTGTTAGCTCTTATTTGATTATCTGACTAGGAAAAGCTATTTGATTTTTTCTTGTTCTGTGCAAATTTCTGTGGCAGATACCACTCTCGCAGATCTCAATCGAGGGAGATTGGTTATTCAAGAAGCTCAAGAAATTACTCTGAGGATGATTTTCGAAGCAGTGCACGTCGGTGGCGCCATAGAATTGCTGATAGAAAGTGGCCAGAAGTTCTCGATGACAAACAATGTGATGATACATCAAATTCTAGAGAGAAGCGACATAGTAAGAGTGCAAACGTTGATAGTGATTCTGAGAGAAATTGGTTGGACAGGGATCGAGGTAGGCACAGCAGCTATGACAGCTCAAGAAACCGCTCTCCAGCTCGCAGGAACAGAAAATTGGAATCTCAAGGTGTGAAAAGCGATCGGATGAGCATACATGAGACTGATACTGATCCTGATGAAAATATGCGTGATAGCCTTCAACATCCAAGGAGGAGTAGAAGGCACTGGGAGAAAAGGTATGAGATTGTGGATGGAGGTCGTGGTGCTGGTTCAAAAGGGGACTGGTCGGATGAGGATAGACTTAAAGCTTTGGACCAAAGTGGCACTTCTACAAGTGCAGGGCAACAGAACAAAGTGTCTACATCTCCAGATGATCGCTGCAATGTCAGAGGCAGTACCTACGACAGCGACTTAACTGGTGATTGGTCTGATGGGGAGAGAGATAGTGCACATATTGACACAGAGCAATCTCCAAGGTCTGATGGTTCTGAGGACTTTGAAGATAAAAATTCGAAGAGACAGCGTGCTCATAAACTAAAGCATTCCAGCATTAGGGATCATTTAGGTAGAAGGAATGGAGAAGCTGAGCATGATAGTGGAAACCCCAGTAATTGTGGTCGAAACTATAGATCTTCTGATTCTAGTTCGAGATACTACTCCAGAAAAGATACTGGTAAATTGGAATGGGGTGAATCTGAGAAACAATTTCCTGATCACCTCAAGAAATCAAAAAGGAGAGACACTGACAAGAATTCTGATTCTGAAAGTCGAATTCAGTGCCACGAGGCGAAAAGATCTCATGCTACTGACTACCAAATTGATGAGGATACAGACAAAAGAGGCCGCTGGGAACCCGACATAGGTGATTCTGCAGAGCACAAAGAATTTGACTACCGATTTGATGAAGCTACTGACAAAAGAGGCCACTGGGAATCGGACAAGGTGTTTCTGCCGAGCACAAGGAGTTTAAAAGAAAATGACAAGTAGTATCTTAGATGGTATAATTAAGACATGCTAAATGATTATCTGATGATTATGATGATAGGTGTAGATGAAGACATGAAGGTCAAGCGAGGGGGAAAACTCTTGTAAGTTTAAAGGCCAGGTTTCTGTTATGAAATTAAAAAAATTTAAAGGAAAAGGTATATATAAATGCCTAGAAATCATGCTAGAGATCAGTTCTTCAGGACATGGTTTCTGTTGTTTTTAACTTGCTGTGAGGTGAAATCCACGAGAGCTTTGTGAGTGGAGGAGGAATGCTGGATTGAGCCCCGCTGTATGCCTGTGTCCGTTTACAAAATGGTGAAATGCTTTGGCCTCGAGCCCTCAGCATCTCTTGTGCATGGTACTGAAGCTATGAAAACTGTGGGGAATGTTGTAGGAATGTGTCTTTCTGATCCATCTCAATCGACCTTTTGGATACTTAAATGTGCATATACTAGTGAAAAGAGTTTGGTACTGAATGGATGCTAAAATTATACTATTTTCATTCATTTATTACTTTCTTGATTAGTGAATTTTAATTCGATTCCTGTCAATTCAATCTATGATTTGGCCATGGAAAACAAAGAGAGCTTTTTCTTTTGGCCATCTGTCTCCATTCTTGATAATGGAGGTTGTGTAGTTTTATACTCAAGGCATACCATCATGAAAAATTGGTAATTCGTAGCAATGAAACTGTAAAATTCTTGGGAGTTGGTTGCAAGTAGTATGCGTCGGTTTCCCAGTGTATCCATAACGGTTTTAAAATTGGATGTATTCTGTCAGCTTCCCTTGGTTTCCCAACCCCACTTTGACAGTACCAAGTGGGTGGCATTTCTTGTCCAGGAAAAAGACTACTAATTTTGGGCATCAACGTATCAAATAAAAATTCCAAGGAAAAAGATATAGCCGCAACTACCATACATCAAGACGTGTTTCAAGAAAAAAATGCTGCCGCAACTATGAATTTCATCGAAAGATCCATCCTGGCTCAGGATGAACTGCAGCACTATGAGAAAGTTCTATCCTAGCTCGGCATGAACTTCTGCTCTCATTGAAAGATCAGAAATCAATGGCCTTTGGTCGGAATGGAGTAAAGATCCCCTGTGAAGTTGGGTTATGAAAAGAAACACAGCCCAACCAACTTTCCTCTTTTTCATTTTCATATGGTTATCTTGTAGCTTAGCAACCTCTCAAGTTAAATTTTGTTCAGCTAGATAATAACATAAAGGTGAAAACATGTGTTTTAGGCAGTCCCAAACTCTATAAAATTGCAAATATGAGAGTGTTAATAGTACGATCTAACAGTTCATATTGGAGGTAAAAGAAAAGGGATTTATGCTTATGTCTTAGACTTGGGTTTTATGGATCTAAGAAGGGTTCGGAAAAGATTTTATTTTCACATACTTCATTGTAGAAAACAAACGACCCAACAAGAAAAATGACGGCCAAAACTGATATATTCAATCTTCTTGGGCTTATCCTACACATCATACCAATGTGAATATTAATATTACAACACACATTGATGATATCACAGCCAAGTATTACACCTGTTAATAACATTCACAGACTACAAAACTTCCAAATTGAGGCCCCGGCCCCAACCACTTTTCCCAGAACAACACCCCCTCCCACCCCAACACAGAGAGAGAGAGAGAGAAGATGATTGAAAGAAAGGTCTCAAAAGAAAACTTCCAACCAGGATAATATAGCCTCCCACCCTATCAATGCCTAAAGTGCCTCACATTGGTGAAAACAAGTGAAACTCCATACTTGTTACAGCAGTCGATTGCATCAGCATCCCTGATGCTTCCCCCAGGCTCAGCAATAACACCGATTCCACTTTTACATGCTTCTTCAACAGCATCGTTCCAGGCTGTTATACACAAAAATTCAAGATCAGATTGACCAGTTTCTGGGATACTTTTTTCACCCTAGTTAACGTAAAATCCTATAACAGATGAAAACAGCTTCACATTCTTTCAGCACACCATTTTCTTTCATTGTTTTCCTTTAGTCTTTTCATGGTCCTCTACAAGCCTACTGCTTGATTTACCTCAACTAACAAAGTTTTCTTTTTCTCTCTTTTCACTTTTTCCTTACCTCTGTAGTTCTTTTTCAATTTGTTTTCCAGTTTAAGAACTTATTTTGTGTAGCAACTGAATATTACTGATATTTTTACCACCAAAAAAGAAACCAAAACAAATTATTGCAACTTACCAAATGGGAAGAAAGCATCGCTGGCCAATGCAGCTCCCTTGACTTCATCCCCTGCTTTCCTCATTGCTATCCTCAAACTCTCAAGACGGTTTGGTTGCCCACTTCCCATACCTAACATGCAATTATTCTGCAGAACACAGATAATGCAGTTAGAAAGTCTTTCTGCAAAGATGGAACCACTTCAAGCGTCAGAGAGGAAGAAAAAAAATAATTTTTGACCTTTGCAATAACAATAGCATTGCTCTTCACATGCTTCACACAAAGCCATGCAAATTGTGCATCATGAAGCTCATTATCTTGTGGAGCCTTCTCGGAAACGACATTGAACTTGATATCTTCCGGGGTCAGATCATCTGCTTCCTGAGCTAACCACCCACCACCAACTTGTCTCAGTGAGAGCTTTCCTCTATTATTTTTACTTGCCTCGAGGATTCTCAAAGTTTTCGATTTTCCACGTAGTACTTCAAGCCCCTTCTCGGAATACTTAGGAGCAACAACAATCTCATAAAACATACGAGTTTCACCATCTGATGGACTCCTAAACTCTCTAATATCTTTTGCGAGAGCCTGTCAAACACATGGACACATGAAAGCTGTTGTTTCTCTTTAAGAAGGCTTCACAATGAAGAATGGCAACTATCAATAATAGCCCCACATCCACATTTATTTGTAGGCACGGGATTTAGGAAAAACCTGCTTTAGAGCTCACAGCTCTAGAAGATTAGCCAGAAAGGAAGATGACCTTCTTCCACATAAGAATGCTGTAAAAGATCCAGAAACTGATCTTACCTCATCAACTTCAACATTGAAGGCAACGATGCCACCAAAAGCACTAACTGGATCTGCTTTCACAGCCAGCCTGTATGCTTCAATAATGTCATCGCGTGATGCTACTCCACAAGGATTTGTGTGCTTCACAATCACACAGGTTGGCTTACTAAACTCACAAACACAGTTCCAAGCTGCATCTGCATCTAAATAATTATTATATGACATCTCCTGCATGAAAGAGGCACATCAGTTAAAAGGCAGCCCAACAATCTCCATTTAACAAGAAGCTACTCCATATAGAATATAAGACAGTTATCATAACATGTTACAAAGAAATGATACAAATAATCCTAAAAACACTTATGGGTTGAAAAATGGAAGTCTTAATTTTTTTTTCAAGATGATCCAGTCTGCTTCCTTTCACTGCATGTTCAACTTAATTTGATTAAATCATACACAGACTTGAGCATTAAACACATGCTCCCATATATCACTGCATATCACACATTGTTGAAAAATAATGGGAACACTGAAACTACCATTTTTCAACTGCCATGTCAAAATCAAACACGCTTAATTTGAAAAGGAGGATTAAAGAGAGAGAGAGAGAGAGAGAGAGAGAGAGAGAGAGTTAAACTGCCATGCCATTTACATACAGCATATTATATATATACATATATACACAGAGAGAGAGAGAGAGAGAGAGTTAAAAATGTTGCCCCGAAAAAATGTAATTATTAGTTACTATAGAGTTATACCTTTCCATGGTGTTGAATGGCAGTTGCAATGCCACCAGCATTGACCTCCGCAAGCGACTTATCAACATAAAATGCAGCCTTCTGATGAGGATTTTCACCATACCGAAGTGAACTTTTGAGGGACAAAGGTACCGTCAGGCTGGGAGGAAACTTATCTATAAAGACAATATGTTTATGAACATGATATCCAATCTTTATGAAATATTTATATGCCATTCATGTAAGAAATTACATCGTACTTTGTGAACTATTTCATAATTAATCTAATTGATTTGTTCTACATTTCCATTGAAGTCTATTCTGGTTTTCTGAAACTTGATATTGTTCTTTGGCAATGTTCAGTTTGACTATTTTGGCTTTAGAAAGAATTAAATCCATGGAACAATACCTCCTCCAGTCTGCTTCCACAACCATTCTGAAACTGCGGAATCATAAGAAGCAACATGCTGAAAAGCCTTCCAAGCCAGCGTCCTTCGAAACTGCTGGTCATCCTGCCCTCCTTTGAGATATTCTAGGAGTGCTGGATAATCGTTGGAGTCAACTACAACCAAAACATCCTTATGATTCTGCTAATGAGAAAAAGTCAATTAGAAACCGATATGAGAAAGAAGAGCATGACTTTTGCAACACAATTAACGTACTAGTAACCAGTATTGATTTCTATGTTGCCTGTGTATATTGGTCAGAACATGAGATGAATAGAAGCATTTTGTCATAGGTCTTTAGGTGAACATTTATGTTTAGGTTGTCCATAAAGCAACATTTGGTCTTTTGACACAAAAGGTACTACTATGTTCTCCCATAATGCTAGGGTTTTCTTCATAAAGACCAATATATAGGACCTGGACACCACTCTAAAGAAATTTAACAAATTCAATATTTTTTTTTTAAATTTCACACAACGCATTTCTCATTATATTCCAAAAACATCAAGAATATTGTCTCTGCTCTAATATGTTCATCCAATTTTCTATTCCAGAAGTTATGATGTGCTTTGTACAACTTGAAACATTACTAATATCTCAAGATTGTCATATGCAAAGCTAAATTGGTTTTTGAAAAATTGATATATGTTCAATCAAATGCTATATATAACATGCAAAAATTGACAGTTGTATTACCCAGCTTAAACCACAGAGGATGACCAAGGAGAAAGATTTACTAAAAGAAAAAAAATCAAGTTTTAGAAAAATAGTAATTGTCAAAAAGTAAATAAGACTAGCATGCTACGTTTTAAAATTATTGTTGGCAGAGTGACTTTGCAGGAGGGAGATAGATCATTCATGTTGTTTTATCTACGGAGGTAGCGACCATAGACAGAAAAATGTTCCCAAGGCTCTACTTGTGCACGCTTGACACTGGCAAGGCCTTTTCTGACATCAATGGTAATTTTGAGTTTCATATTATTGAATGTGTTGGTTATGGAGACAAACAGAGACAGTAAGTTGTTCTCTGCATCTGCAAAGTTAAATTTTCAGTATAACTCAGTGGATAACCCAGTCAAATATTTCAACTCCATGGGAATTAGCAATAAGATCCTTTATCCCCCTCCTCAGTTCTTGACCGTGAAGGAAGTTTACAG
The DNA here is from genome assembly GCA_019321725.1 of Paulownia fortunei. Classification (NCBI taxonomy): domain Eukaryota; kingdom Viridiplantae; phylum Streptophyta; class Magnoliopsida; order Lamiales; family Paulowniaceae; genus Paulownia; species Paulownia fortunei. Next base: position 25,663,639 of record CM033106.1, on the reverse strand, counting down.
CATAATTTACTAATATCAAAACAACAACAGTTGAGTCTAGACAACCTTTGCGGCAGCTCTGATCATGGCAGGTCCACCAATATCAATGTTCTCAATCCCATCCTCAAAAGAAATCCCAGTAGAAGAGGACACCTTGTCATAGAAGGGATATAAGTTTACAACTACCACATCAAATGTACCTGCAGAGAAACAAGTTGAGAAATAGCTTATGCCTCATAAAAGGGCCAAAGAAATACAAAATGAAAGAATAATTGAACAACAAAAGTATATTCTCTTCGATAACAAGTTGCTTACATAACTTGTTAGGGACATTCAATTACCAAATTATTATATGAGTGCCTGAATTTTTTTCTTCCTTAAGAAGACGTGTTTCACAGCAATATTTGGACAATAAGTCATTAGTTAGCACTACCATAAATCCTCTTCTTCTTCCAATATCCTCAACAAAACATTATTACCTCTCCACAACCAGTAAAACCATTATTATCCTTAACTCAGCAGTTCACTGATGCACAACAGTGTACCTGAGACAATAGATTTGCTCACCCACTACAACCTATGTTGATAAAGATAACTTATACTTGATGTTCATCCACAATACACCCATTGCACAACAGAAACAAAGAAGAACTTGCATAAAAGATGAATATATAACAGAAAACTAGAGAAAACGCCAATTATTAGAAGTAACAATTAAAAAATTCTGAAAAGAAGTAAACTTAAATGCTTTTTAATAAAAACAAAGGGTTGAAAGGGAGTCATCGTGGTGGAAATGGATTAACTGTCAAAAGCCATGTGTGCATGAAACTTTTTTGGCTTATTCCTAACTAAAGTTAGAACTAACATGGCACAGAATGATCTAGCTGTAATTTGGCCCAAAAGATCATATACTCTTGAATGCAATAACTTCTGCAGAGAGTAAATAAACAACATTAATACTTCTCAAATGTGGCACAGGACTATCTGCAAGACTGCAACAGAACATTAGAATCTAAGTAATACACCCGCACAACCAGCTTTGAACATAGCTCACAAGAAAACAGAAAACAAAGATAGATTGCGCAAAGCAGAAGTGATGTAACTATTCTCCAACGGTACTACCAATTATTACTCACCAATTCCATGATTATCAAGGGCTTCCATGTGATGCTCTTGATCTCTTCTTGCAAGAATACCTCCATGTATATTAGGATGTAAAGTTTTTACACGACCATCAAGCTGTAAAGGATGTAGAAGAAAGTATAAGAGATGACTCTAATTAGAACACATCAACATTTCTTAATGAAGTAAAGTTAGGTGCTGATATTCTACGACAAAACATTTGCAAGAACACTGCAATAATGGCAACAGCAACCAAGGGATTCTCTAAGTTAATTAAGCTCAATGATGATACAGACTGTTCCATTGAAACAACAACTGAATATCTCTGCACATAAATAGTTAATAATTTTGATGATATACATCATACATGAGATTGATGCATACAAACAAAGAGTACGTATTATGTACGCAACACAAGTTACTGCATCAAAAGTTTATAACAGCTTTCATAGGCAGTCAATGTATTAAATATTTAATAACAAGAGAAAAATAGAATAAAACAAGAAAAATATTACATTTCCTCAATTAAAGATTTAGCTTGACCAGAGGAAAGGGAAAAGAATTAGGCTACTTTCCAATTTTAGGGGAACGCTCTCTCTTTTTTTTTTTCCAAAAAAAAAATAAACTGGGAAGAGAATATATTGGTAGTAAGTTGCCCGAAAGGACTGAAACAACAAGGAAATCAACATCTCATAAAGCAGAAGGAGAAAAGGCTTACCATTTCAGGAAAACAAGTAAGTTCCTCCACCTTGGTAACAGACACACCAGAACTTTCCAAAGCAGATGCTGTTCCTCCAGTGGAAACAATTGTGAACCTTAAAAATAAAAGATTAGGTCATTAGTTGGTATCAGGGGCCACCAATCTACATACAATATGGATATGATGCAAGTTATATCGCAAAAGTAGCCAAACCAACTAGGACCCCAGAGCATAAATCCTTCATGCATTACAGTGCACCAACTTTTCTTTAATTATGATTTCCTCCAGTATCCAGTGTTTTGCAACGAAATGAAACAGTCAATTTTACATCATTGACAACACTAAGAGCAGTTACAAGGTATAGTTAAAGAACATATGCACGCAAAAAAAAAAAATCGACACAAAGGCAATTCGAGCATCATATCAATTTGGAAAATGACCAATCATCCTTTCCAGTGCACCCCCACACCTTCAATCTTACTGATTTTATCCTTTTTTATGAGAGTTTATGGAAGAATCTGAATGACCAAACTCCCTTATCACCCATTGACCATAATCATGAACTAATTCATCTCTTCACATGTTTCAGCATCATATAATATATATTACGCAATTCTGCTAGTTAAGTACCCGGACAGAACGAAAAATATATGAAAAATCAAATCTTCAAGTGACTTGATCTCTCATCTTAAGCCAGTAGTATCCATTGGACAAACAATACTCCAAAAGAACAAGGAGCCAACTTTAATTTCCATCTTCTGCACCAAAGTCACATTTGACTTCTCAAACAGAATGACCACAAAATCTCCACACTGAATGTCCTAGATTTCAACATCAGCTTTAGACTATCAGTAGCCACGAAACCGAACACTTTATGAACACTGAAAAATCGAACAAAAAACATTGTTCGCATGTAAGGAAACCTCACCCCAATTCCTGTAGTCCATTGCCAAGCAAAACCAAGTCCCTCTTGTCTGACAATGAAATTAACGCTTGCCTCTTCCCTATAACATAAAATAAAAATAAAATGACAAAACAAAAGTACTCACAAGTCGAAAAAAAAAAATGGATTATTTCACAAACTCTCCATCAAATAAGCAATATAGATAAGAAAAAGTACCAGAAAGTGAGGACTTGGAGTCTAGCTTCGGAGTTGAAAGAGTTTCTGCCATGGCTCTAACTCGAAACGCAGTTAACTTATACGACGTCGTGGCCGACTAAACCCCACACAATTTCGAAAAAGAAATGCAACAAAACAACGCCAGAAATTCAAAATAAAATCAATTCGTTGTGGCCTCAAATAAAATAAATAATCATATAACTTAAATACCAATTGGTTGGACGGAGAGAGAGTTCTAGTGTGAAGAGCAGAGGAGGTGGCGCAGGCAATGCTAGTGTGAGCCGGGTGCGCGGCGCTGACAAGTGAGGAGGTGACGGCGACGCTGGTGGAAGCTGGGGAAGCGGCGGCGGCGGCAGAAGCCAGCATTATTTATGTTTTTAAGCTGCCTCTTTTCAGTAAATTACGACAGGTGCGGTTTATATTGAGTATGTTATGGAAGTCAAAAACTTAAGCCTCGTTTGGTTAGATGGCATGACCTAATGGAAAATCTCAAATATATATATACAATTGGTATAATGAAAATAAAAGGGAATGGATAATTAATTTTTCTAATTTTACCATTTAATCATTTTTTTTGCTTTTGTATTAGACAATAATTAAATAAACTATTAAAATCATTTTAATTATTAATAATCAATTGATAAATTAAATTTGATAACTTTTTCAATAATAATTCAACTAGTACACAAAATATAAGAACAACATAAAAATATTTTCCTGAATGTCAACTTTTAGAATTACTTATTTGATGAGACGTGGGATTATAATTAAAATATTCAATATATATTATTTGTATCTCATATGATTATTTGAATGATATATTAGTAAAAAATCTTATCAAATGTCTATTTTGATGGGTAGTTATGTGAATTATTATGCCTTTAACTAATTTATCTTTAATTAAAAATTATCATAAATTAGTTTATGTTTAAATTGTGATATTGATTTAAAATTATGAGTTTATTATCAAAATATATTCTAGATATTTAAATAAAATGGTGTGATTATTTCATCACACGTGATAAGTGAGACATCTATTTTTATATTTTTAGTCCAACTTTGGACAGAAACAAAATTGAGCTTTGAAGGGGTTTATATACCTCCAATTTTTCTTTTGTTCGAAGTGTTCTTTCAGTACCAAATAAGTAAATTTTTATTATTCATGCACTTATATTTTTAATTATCTTATACATTCACTTTTCACCCAACCAAATGAATTCTCATGTTTTGCCCCTCAAAGGTATCAGAATTTGCACTCAAGTCCACTTAAATTCAATCACTTCAACATATACACCATCTGTGATTTTCTATTTTTCCCCATCAATCCTTGATGTTATGGTAAATCCTTAAATAGTCTGTGGCCTATCTAATTCTTGCCCATCTACTAAATTTCATAAGAAACTAATGAGAAAATTGATTATCTAACAAACAATTTCTTTATAATGATAACAAAGAGATGAAAATGAAATTGGATTTGATTGTGAAGGGGAAAATATAGTTGTAAATGAAACAAGAAACATAGGGCAATCAACTTGTCAAAGTGTCAAATTATTAAAGGGAATAATTTATTTTTTAGATTTGGCAAAATAATCTAGGGAAAAAAAATTTTGCAACTCACTTTGGAACCTGAACTTAAAAAAAAATAAAAAAAAATGGTGCTCCAAGCAAGCCATTTCCATGTCATATATGAATTCTGTAGTATATTTGGTTGTTGACAAAAATCGTTCTCTTGTCTATTATTTTTTTTAACAAACTATCGGCATACCTTATTATTGAATTTATTCATATTATGCTACATTATTACTAATTGATTTGAAATTTATTATTTATATTTTTTTCCGAGGGAATTTACTTCATCCATGAATTTCTAATTCACAAACTTATTTATTCAGAACTTAATATATAACATAGTTTTTTCTTGGAAATTTATTTCACCCTATGAACTTTTGTTTCATCCATATTAATCATTTTCTTCATCGATTCATTAGTATTTCTCAATTTTTACACTTAAACGCTTATCACTCAATTCGAACAGAATACTTTGTCGAGATTATATCGTATCAGAGTGAGACGCACGCCTCTTTATCATTTGTCATGTGGACCAATTTAAATAGTGTGCTCCTCATATGATAAAATCATTATGGAATGGGAATGGTTAAATACAAAAAAATATATGATGTGTTCGAAAAATAAAGTGTCAAGTGTAGTTCTTAGGGCAAAACATGTTTTTTCCAAAAATCTAATGCATATAGTGGATGTACGGGGTCTGTATTGTTTGTTTTAAATATTTTATTATAATCAACCTTAATTTTACCCGTTTATTAGCGCCCCCCCTCCCCCCAACTCTAGTCTAATTCGAGCCCAAAATGCTTAAGGCCTGGTTTGTTTCATTCTCTGAATTTTCACGTGAACGTCCACATGTTGTAGGAAAGAAGACAAAACAAACAAGTCCTCCGGGCACAGCTCAACTGGCGGAACAATTGACTTGGACTTGCTTCCAGCGGTAGGGTGGGGTTCGAATTCTAGTGGAAATCTGCGGATGCATTTCAGTATGAAGTAATCACTGGACTGTCAGTGGGACCCTGCGACTGAGGTGTTTCGAGCGATCACTGTGGGTTAAGTTCCTTGTGCGCAGAAGTGTACAGTTTTTATTGAAAATTTGGGTGTTAGTTATAAAAAAAGAAAAAACAAAACAAAACAAACTTTAAGGCCCAAAACTATATCACAAAACACATATGTATGTACGGACCAAGTAACATGTTCATGGGCTGGGACAAAAAGACGCTATTATCCTCAAGCAATCTCATATATGCTCTTTCAGTTCTTCAAAATTAAAGGGCTAATCAAAACAATCACCACAAAATTCTAAGGGGATGACAAATATTTCCAAGGGTTTTTATGCCACAATTTAAGTGCAAATGAACTGAAATTGTTTCTGCAAAAGAGCTTCCAGTGATACCATAAGTGCCTTTGGATTTGTATTGAATATATTCAAATAATAAACAAGCATCACTTAGAACGGAATAAGATGGAATATAAAAAATTCTAGTTTAGGAGACAGTAAATAAAAAGGTTTTCAAAATGAGTGATGATAATGGTACTCCACATTTTACTTCATGCACTGGATTTTTCAAATTTATGAACTTTAGAAGATGAAATTACCCTACCAAGTGAGTTAGACATTTACAGTTGTATAATTTTTTCAAACAAATTATTTGATGACTCTCTAATTGAAAATAAATAAAGTTAGATTTATATTTTTTATTATTGTAATAACACAATACCAAACTTCTTTAGTTTTTAATGAACATTACACATATTTTGTAGACAATAATTGATGTTTTTTTCTTGTAAAAAACCAATAAAATGTGTAAATAGTTATCTTCAAATAAATATAAAAAAATTCAAGACTAAAAAGTAAAAATTAAAATACCAATGCATGGATAGACATCTTCACAGAAATACATAAATTGAATACTAGAATATTCGTATGTACATAAAATTCTAGATTAATATAACTTTAATTTTGATTATAAGTTATTTCTTATATTTTATTTTGGGGAAAATATTAGTTATTTTGGTTTACTTTTAGAGGACATAAAAATTTCTTCAAGTATTTTACTGTTAGAGGCTAAGTGAGCAAGAGCATTTGTACTAAGGATAAAATTGCCATTTAATTAAATAAAAAGTGAAAATGGAGTTCTAAGTTCTAATAAGCAGATTTGAGCAGCTGCTGGTCCTGGACTTCAAGACCAGGATTAAACTACTTACTTTTTTCTCTCTTTTTTACATCAGGATATCAGATGATTTGAACCCATAATCAAGTAGGACATTGTAGGTGCAAAATGTTAACCTGGCTCCTGGTAAATAGTTGCCGACTTAATGCAAGAATAGGTTACCAAGCATGGTAAAATCCAGCTAAAATTCTATGGTATATTTCCCAGGAGCATCAATAACCACATCAGTTAAGAGACAAAAATTGATCAATTAGGTAAAAGTTTCCACACAATCAGAATTCATCTCATACAGTAAAAGACAACATGAAATATGAGAAGGGAACAGAGGCCGTATAAACTTATATACAAGCGCCTTCCATACATTAATTAACAAACTCGTAGCCAAGAAAACAAAACAAACAAAAAGGGCAAGAAGAGAGATCTCTTGAACCTAACTGGGATCCAAACAAGCAAGCATCATAAGATTCCCCTGACAAAACACAAACAATAAGATAATACTATAATGGAATCCTTATCCTTACGGCACCACTCTCCTCAGATACTATTACCTGAACAAAAAACCGCCCTTTTGTCTCACCAGCATATCCTTTGCCAGCATGGGCAACATGTCATGCACAGCATCCTGGCCGCTTAAAAACAAAATTGCAAGTCAATTGTCAGCTTCATCTCCTTTCCTCCTAACTTTTTCCTGGAGCACTTTCAACCTTATTGCAGCTTGAAGATAAGCAGGACTGTATCAGTAATCAGACCCCACAGTTGAAGATTGTTCTTCGGTGATAACAGCAGCATCCGAAAGGGGCTTGCCAGATTTGACCTCTGCTAGAGGAAGCTTTATCTTGGGCGAAAGCCTCTTGGCTTCCTCAGTTGTATAGATATATATCTTCTTCACCATGGTGCAAAATTCACTAAAAACATTTACCAAAATCACATAACATAATATTAGCATTTTTTAAGCATATCTATATCTTCACTTAAACAGTTCTCCTTTCCAGAACCTGCAAAATATCATTATAATCTACCATGACTGTTAGATAAAGGTAACAAAAAGTCAAAGCACATTCACTGAGAGGTGAACCTTTTTCAAAACTAAAGTTACACAAACAAGCAGCAATTTGGAGTTCAGACAAGCATCCATATCAGCAAATATATGCCTGTCAAGTTTTCGAAGCCTTAGAAGGCAAAATAATCCTAAAAGCACAACTGCCTATCTGGAACAGCAATAGGCCAATTATGTATTCATCGCATGATTTCTTCCAAAGAAAAAAAATCAGGTGAATGGAATAATGTAACTCAAAAGTGCGAGTCCTGATGATTATGATGTTAGTATTGACTTCAATTCAGCATTTAGACAGGCATAATATCACAAACTACCCTAACACCAGGAACTTACCATCACCCGGTGCCCATAAGTGCACAAGGACAGTAATTCATACCTAAATGCAGAACAAATAAAGAACTAAGAATTAAAGCTACATGCATAGAAAGACAGAAGAATAGATAAAGCTACATGCATAGAAAAAGAGAAGCAGCTGTAAATTTGACTTAACTGCCATGGATCATCTCCAACCATCATCATGTCATCTTCATCATCTGTGTAGACAACCTGCCACTTCTTTGTTGACCCGGACAGTTCCCCTACAATTTCAAACATCTCTTCGAATTTCTTGAGTAGATCCTCATAGCAATCAAACCTGGTCAGATCTACTGCTCTCCCAACAGCAATGCCTTGCATGTGAACCTAAACGAATTATGAGCATACATTATTCAGACAATTCCCAATAAATGACTTTTTTAAAAAGGAGCAAAGAAAGACATTTAACTCAATTAGAAGCAAAAGAAAAGGAAATGAAAGTTCCACATGTGCTCCACATTGAAATCATTCAAAAATCTTAAATCAGGTCTAAATCATATAAGTATCCACTAAATATAAGTTCATAAGTACTCATCTAATGAGAGTCAAAGCATTGTAGACAAAGACAACATGCAAAGACCTAATACAGCATCACCAACAATAAAATCTTACTTTGCAGAACCATAGCTAAACATAAAGTAGATAGATGAGCATAATGGCAAAGAAATCCAAAACAAGTTATTTTTTGTAGAATGAAAATCTCATAAAGATCCCATTAGAATTCACAATACACATGCAAGAAGCCCACGAGCCCCGGCAGCCAAACCCCCTCCCCAGCCCACATGGGTGGCATTGAATAAAAAACTCACTGATATCTGCAGTCTAAGTTTGATCCCATCTTTTTTCTCAAATCTAGTGACATTTAAAGAAAGCAGTACTAAGCTAAAATTACCTTGGTGCAGCTCCGGATTTGCCTGCTGTGTGGCTCATGGGGGGATCTCAGGCAAGACTTATCAGGATCACAACTGGCAGAGGGAACATCAGATAGGTTTCGGTTGGATGGCTCAGAATGTTGTTCATATTCAGCATCTAGAGGAATCTGAGAATCCTCAACAGCTGCTCCAGACTGGACTGCCGGTGATGTATCTTCAACGGTTGAATGGTCAAGCAACTCGATTCCAAACAGCCTGCAGCCATTCGCCTGTCTTTTTTCACTGACGGGGGTAAATGACTCTGCAGCAGTTTCTATTTGATTAGGCTGGTACATAGAATTGCTTGAAACAGGCATCAAATTTTCATTGTAACTCATAGGGCTGACTCTGGTGCCAGAACTGAGTTTAGGTGATTGATAGAGCTCTCGACCACGTGATGGATCGCGATAGGGGAATGCTGAAGGGGAGTCAGCAGGTGATTTCCACATACCTATCAGGACCAAGTAATTCATTATAAAAGACTATGCAAATGGATAATTGATTAACATCAGAGAAAGAGGTAATACCAAGTGAAGATAGATCTTGCATGGGTGAAGGCAAAACAGGTGGTCGTGCCCGCTTATTCCTTTGTTGAGTCTGTGAGTTTGGAGGAGTTGCTGCAACTAGTGGTTCTATTTCCCATGGTGAAACTCTATCAGGGCGCAATATTGAGGAGGGTTCATCCCATTGGACCTGGATGCACACATTGAGTGAGTGGTAAGCTAAGATGTTTATTGCCATTCAAATACAGAACTTATCTTTGTCATAAGTCCAGATTTGTTGCTAGTACAGATACAGAATTTCCTTTGTGATACAAATCAAGATTCATTCGCACAGGCAACCGCAAAAGGAAAATTTAATCATCTTTACAGCAAATGCGTTTTATCTTCCACTTGAGAGGGTCGATCAATGAAGCATGGACCTGTAACTAAGCTAGGCTAAATGAGTATAGTTACCTTCAAAGATCTCCATTCCGAATCAGGCCACCAAGATGAAGCATTATTCCCAACACCAACAATAGTCCCACTGAACCTGTATTAACATGTAATAACGATTATTATCCCTGAAATCATTTCCAGAGAGTATCTCCTTGTAGATAATCTCATCATACAGGATAAATTTATTGGCAGTAAAAATACCTTCTTTCAGGAACCTCTTCACCTTCAAATCTCATCTTAAACCTCATCCCAACTGAGAGCTTGTGATTTTGAGCTTCAAGATACTTGTTTAGGCTTACTATGAATTCCGATCGACTAGTCCTGGGCACAAATGGTTGCGGTTTAGTAAAGTAATTCTTCCAAGCAACCACTACAAGAGTGTTGTAAGGATACGACAGAGACCAGACAGGGCTGACACAGTTAACCAAATTTTCTATATTATCTGACCAAGCTGGATAATAAAGGAAAAGAACATTTGTCATGCACAACCTACAATCTTCTGCACAAGTCCACGTGATAGGACAACACTTACAAGGTTAAACATTTTAATTCCATAGAAAGTGGAAAGCATACAAAGGAAACATGGTATATGAGCCACAAGAGTTGGTTCCACTTATCATCAAATCAGAACGTTGTCAAATTTTAGAGCTACATTAGATATATTAGCACGCACGCATTGATGATAGAACAACGAGACTGTACTTACTATACAAGTCTCATAGGAAGAATCATTGCTGTTAATTGTTAAATGGTAATAAAATAAATAAGGAGAAGCACACAACCTTGGTTTATAAAAAACGGAAAATAAGGTCCTAGTGGAGATGGCATGTGATGCAGTAGCAAGAACCCCCAGATGCATACTGTGACTTGATATAACAGAAGATGGCATATTATTTAGTTGTCTCATGAGCCTTCGCACACCAACTCGAAGTTCCCCATTTTCTCCTCTGCCAAAATTAAAGGAAAAGATTGTGATTTTTAGCAGCTCGCAACACAAAAAAATGGACAGATATTATATACATACAAACGTACCTTAGGAAGATAAAAGCATCTCCTGCAACTAACTTTTTTGCACTGACAAAGACACTCCATCCAGTGGTCAGTAAGTGGCGCCTTGGTTGACCTGAAAATAATGTCAATCCACATCATGCGAAATAGAATTGATACCAAAGGCATTTATTTAATAAAATAAAAGCACATAATTACCAGGGCACTATAATTCAATAGCTTAGGAATCAAAAGGAGGTAATGAGAAGCTGTTTTCAATTTTTATTCATTCAATAAGAAATAATACAGAAGATTTTCCAGCCATAAAGACGGTGTGGATGACTTTTAACAAAACATGTGCATATTCAGTTCAGCGCCAGGAGCCTCAAACAGATACTTAGAAGCAGTCTTCCTTGTACTAGAATATTCATTATCCACTTACCAGGCAAGGAGAGTTGTTTTTCTGACACTTATTCTCTTCTCTCTCTCTTTCTTTTTTTTTTTTCTTTTTTTCGGGGGTGTGGGCTTTGGGGTTCAAGATTATTGTGCATTCTCTAAAGTAAAATGGATTGTCTTATCTTTCATGATTTCACCATCATGGGCAAGGATGATAATTGCACCATCCTGGGTCCTAAAAAGGTTTCAGCTGCTAGTTGGATAAATGAGTGAAACTAAGCCAGGGCTAAAACTAAATCTACATAGGGAAAAAACATCTCTTGACCAGTTCGATTCTAACCTCGGAAAATGTGACGGAAATGCCATTCATTGCCATGAAGATCAGAAGCTACTAATTCCTGCCATGGTGGTTGCTGAGACATATCCTGCAACATGAATAAAGAAGTATACACCTCATGAGTAGAGAGAGAAACAAGAGGTCACACAGCATGCTAAATTAATAAGATTCTTACCAATGGGGGTAAACAATCATCAGCATGCCTTCGTAAAACAGAGAACCCACCATGGGTGCTGGTATCAGAAGCAGTAAGAGTCTTACAAAATGAATGGACAGTGCAACTTTGAGGCTCTGGTAGAGCAGGATCTGGACTTGTGATCTCACTTTGCTGATCCACCAAACAGAATAATATAATGTGCCTTAGTATCAATAATGAAAACTCTAGAAAAGGATTTAGGCTGGAAGTAACTGATCCTACCTAACATGTTAAGATTAAATAAGATTTTTTAATCAGTTTTTAATCGATTCTGGTTTTCCTTCATTGAATCACAACTAAATTTGAATTGTGAAAAAGTTCTGACACGCTTTACTCACAACCCCACAGGAAATAGGATAGATGCAGTATTTAATAATACAGAGTAAATGATTCAAATATCCTCTCTTAGGATAAAAATGGAAATCCATTTGTTCCACCACCAGCCTTCACATAAATCAATCCAGATCTGAACCAAAATTGAAATTGATAGCACCCAAAACTTATTCCAGATAATTCCCCTCTAAATCCAGAACTATGTATTCGCCAAAAAAAAACCAATAAGTCCATTCAGGGAGAAGGAAACAACAGAAATTGCTTCAAAATCGCGAACTTCTCAGACCAAATGAACATCTAACAAGTTTACAAGTAGTGGATTAGGTAATGAAATTTACATCTTGTTCAGGAATCAGTGTTATTTGTGCATACACCTCATCCGTGTCTGGTTCAGCCTGAAATTTAAGATGACCAAGTTAATGATAATGGACAATGTGGCAGAAATATGTTGAAATTTTTGGCATACAAAATCCACTTGCTTGGATAATATATTTTAAGGAACCTTACCCGAAGCTGAACATGCACCACTTTACAAAGGATTTTACTGGGTAAGTTGAATGAAGGGAGTTGCTGATCTAATCCCTGATGTGTAGATGCTTCAAGCTAGAAGACAGGCAACACAAGTAAGTTAGTGATTAGAAAATAAGCGTTGGGCATGCCAGAAGTAATATAGCAATAGACAAATCAGATGATCTGGGAGTGAAAGATTTTCGTACAATGTGGAAGGAGCAAAAGAAATACACATGAACTTCATAAGAAACTTGAAACGAATGAAGTATTGGGAAAAGTAAAGATGTTTTGGAACTCCATCCATGTAATTATAGTGAGAAACTGAAGTATTGCAATTCAAAGAATAAATTGAATAAGGATGAAGAGAAACAGCCGAACCTGTTCCATGTGACCTTGTGGAAAGTAATAAACTCGTTCACCTTCACGTGGAACAGAGACAAGGGGCCCAGCACAGGCATGCCAAAGTTCTTTATACAAAGCTTCATTCGAGGCCCCTGTAACAGAAAACCAGGCAATAATAGAACTGAGGGAACAGATGGATGGTCAAAAATAAGCAAGAAAAAAGTTCAGATACATTGACAAATTATAGAATACAAATAGTTGATTGTTATGGCTACATTTCTTTTCAAGGAGAATGGAGGAAAGTGTATTTCCATCTGCAGGTATTTCTACATCTATTAGGATCAAACTACAATATCCCCTGAAAAGATGTTCCTGCACTTTCCGTACTATTGGAAGTTTTCCACCACTTCCGTAACTAACATAGTCCCCAGAACAGCACTCAATTCATGTTTATAAGCAAGTACACTGCCCAGAACAGCACTCAATTCATGTTTATACGCAACTACACTGCAGGCTGCTGATCTTAACTGATATCACCATCACATACTACTTATGGACAACAATGGGTAAAGCTCTTCTACAAGAAATGTTGACTTCAGCACTAGCACAATAAGGCAGCAAAATCAATAAGTTGTCAACATCAGCTTCACCACAATTCTTGATATGAAAATACATTAGCTCGGTGAGTTTAAACTTTACACCACCAAATGGCAGGTTGAAACAGAAAGGAGTGAAGTTCATCACAGAGACATATAGTTGCATGCATGTACATGCGATGAAATAAAGACGTTCCTTTCGTGGCATCAGATTGGTAAAATCAAAAACTCGCACCTGGAGGTGGCCCTCCAGCAAAATGATTAACAGCAAGGTGTGCCATGAGAAAACCAACTCAAAATCCACTGTAACACCAAAATGCAGCCTTTGGTGATTTCTCTTGTTTCCCTGATGTCAAACTGCCTTATGCTGAATAATAAAAATATGTTAGTTGATAAATCCTGATATTATTATATCCAATGCTGAAAATAACTGAATTGGTCAGCAATCCATACCCAAATAAACAAAGCCCTTAATTACGCCTCAGTCACACACTTTCGGCCTGCGATGCAGCAAAAAAAGTTTGTCTGTAGCACACTTTCCCACACACAAATCACACAGAAGGCGTGAACCTTTCTGATGGGTTTTACAGAGCTTATCTTTATACCCCTAAGTTCTGGATAACTTTATCTGCAAAGTAAAATCAGCCAATTTTTTCATAACGCTTCCAAACTAAATTCATTACTTCATCAACTATCACATGATAGACATCACTAGAACGCAATTAATACTGAACCCAGAAGAAGAACGACCATAAAAACTCATCAAATCAAGATAACAATAAAGAATAATTCTTAACCAGCAGATGCATCAATACAGAGATGCTACATGCATGTATACAAAAAGAAGAAAACACGGACTTAGGTCCAAAACTACATGGATTGACTCTCTTTCAACAGTTTAACAAAAAACAGTAATAATTGAAGGTTCTAAATACATGATGGGGGTTCTCCATAGCAGCAAAGAGAAATCTACTTTTTCTTGACGAAAACAGCAAAACCCATCAGACTTAACGCTTAAACAAGTTAAATTAGTCAAGTAAATAAGCTAACACTGCAAAAACTCTTGGATCAAACACAAAAACCCAAACTACAAAGAGATCTATCGGTATTGCAGAGTGTACAAAGCTTTTAATGCGCCTTGTATACCGCGGGAAACTTAAGCTTACGGAAATTAAATACCTTCCAACACATCCAGGCATGCGCTTTGATTTTCATTTATTTTAAGTACGTAAATGTTGCGGAGACAAGTGTACGGACAAAATTAAACCCAATAACATAAAATCCAACACTAAGCAAAGAATTCAAACACATACCAAATTAGCCACTGTGTTATCCACCAAGATTTTGATACGCACAATCGAAACCCTAGAAAAATCTGCCGTTCCCATATTTATCCTCCAATCATAGCCACAAGCTTCTCTTCCACTAAACTTGCGGTTCAATAATCAGCTCAAAACCAAACCCAGCTCCGGATTATCAGCTTTTTAGGCTACTGTAAATAAATTATTGATTTTTTAGGAGAATAAATGGAAAAATAAAATAAAATAAAAGGAAAACCAGAGAGAAAAAAGATGGGGATGGATGGTCTTTGCCTGGTTGAAGCCGACAGTATTTTGCTATTTTCTCTCTCTAAAATTATATAGTGGCATGGGTATGTCCACATATGTATATATTAAAATGCCATATTTTGATTTTTTGGGAAATGTTGGACTACTGTGAAGAATAATGAATGTGTGAAAGCGGATCATAGTTGAAAGTCCATAGTGAGTGCAGAATTGGGGTGGACAGGGATGAAAAGCGTGCCCGGTCATGGGTTCAGGCTACAGCATTTATTTGGAAAATTCTTACCTATACAATGTATTTTTAGAATGAGATGATGGTCTATTGTATATAGATACGGTATGATGCATTTACTAATGCCATATTATAATTGTCTGATGTACAAATATTTTTAATATAATTTACTGATAACGCGATATTATCTTTAATGTAAAGAATGAATTATTAAGCTGACATTATATAAATGCTTTTGATATATAATCTATTATCTCGTTGTTTGATGTAAATGATGAATTATTAAAGCGACATTATCTAATTATTTGATGTAAAAATATTAGTAACTTCTACTGTATAATGATTTGACATTTTTTCATTGTTTGATATAAAGAGTTTATTATAAATATATTGTAATTTATATTACTGTATCTTGACGTGACTCAATTCTCACGGCAAGTTCTCTTGCATTTAGTTTGTCTTATAAAAATATGTGTGATCCTACACAAGTTTAAAATAAAAGTTTATCGTTTGAAAAAATCGTTAAAAACAATGAGATGATGTCTTATTAATAGTAGTTTAGTGTATATTGACGTGATATGACCCATCATTAATACGGTATATCATATTATTGGATGTAAAAATAATAATAGTTTCGACTGTTTGTTGATATTGACGTGGCATGACCCACTGCTAATGGTGATATTATCTCATTATTTAATATAAATAATTTATTATAAATATTATAATATATATCATTGTATCTCAATGTCACCTGCTTTCAAAGTAAGTTTTCTCCTCATTTAGTATGTCATGTAAAAATTATATATCATACAAAAAACTTAAAATAAAAGTTTTAAAAAGTGAAAATTTTCTATACTTTTAAATTATTTTCCTTAGATATAATTTAATGGTATTACATTATTATTTTATTAGAAATAACAAAAAAAATGATACATTTTATTAAATTGAATCTTATTTTAAAATATTATAAAAAAATAAAAATCAGTAAATATACAAATGAATTATTACATTGTGTACATATATGCCTATTTTAAAAATATCATATATTTTTTTGTCTTTGGTGAAATATTTTTTTTTATTATTATTATTTTTTGGTGAAAAGTTGTGAAAGAGGATAATAATAGAAGAGTTTAAAGGGGTGCAGAGAGAGAGAGAGAGAGAGAGAGAGAGAGAGAGAGCAGAAGTGAGGTTAGTGTGGGGTGGACAATGGTGAAAAGCGTGCCCTAAAATGGGTACAGGTTTCCTATCCAGTGTCCACGCGCGGAAAGCGAATAGTATTCAACGCTTGGGAAATTGGATTTTTTGGTGCCTTTGCTTTTGTTACCTTTTAAGTACATACACACATGTTGTATTAATTGTTAGCCCATTTCACGTGTAGTAGCATCTATTTGTACTAACTTTAGGATTCCAAATTGCAATAATGGTTGTGGTACTTTTACATTAATCGCAAATGGTCCAAACCTACAAATAATCCAAACACGTTTCGTAGTTGAATAGGTATATATTTAGTTGCATTTATCCATCCAATCCAATCCAATTGATTTAAAAAATTTGATTTATATTGAAATTGAATTGAAAATTTTAATTTAATATTTAATATTCAATTTTTAATTTTTTTATACTTGATTTGATTTTGATATTTAAATCACAACTCACCTCACTTCCAACGGCACTCTGCCGCCGTCCATCACGGCTGAGCCACCGACCTCTTCTCCGCCAGTTTTATTTCCTGTTTGTGATTGAAGATTGTTGTGATTAACTCCATGATCATTGATACCCAAAAATCGTGTTTTTGAAAACCCAGCCAATTTGGAAGTTTCAAGTTATGAATTGATGCTATTTGTTTGTGTGATATAAATTTAGTGAAGGTTCCGATATGGTGCGTCGAATGAATCATTCAAGATAGTTCTTTAAAGGTCTTCGGGTAGGGTGCACTGGGTGCTGCATTTTCATGGTCTTATTTTTTTAATTTTTTTTTTCTTTTTAAATCAAAATAACCAAATATAAAAAAAAAAACTAAAAAAATATGATTCAATTATAATTGGTAAAACTTTTTATGTTCGAATTTCAATATTTCAAAAGTCTTTAAAAATTGTGACTTTTTATTTTGATTTAATAAAACATGCGCAGTTAGAATTGACTTATTTTGATTTAGTAAAACAAATTGAATCATATTTTTTTATTTAATTTAGTGGGTTGTTTTGATTTAGTAAAATAAATTGAATTGATTTTTTAATTTTGATTTTGATTTTTTTTATTTAGTAAAATAAATTGATTTAGTAAAACAAATTGAATCAGACACGTTTGCACATTTCAATTGTCCATTTTTATTTTTATTTTAAATTTAAATATTATAATTTTCTCCATATATAGTTGAATTATATTTTTTTATTATTTTTTTACTTAAAATATTGAATTTGTTATTTTAATTTAGTCAAATAAAAAAGAAAAAGAAAGTGGGACACTTGCAGAAAATGCAGCGTTGACCATAACGTTTTCTAAGTCATGGCTTTTAGGTAAAGGGCCATTTATTGCCTTGAGTGTCGATACTTGTTGCAGCTCAGCCTCAATTGTGCTGGATACAGTTTATAGGTACAATAGATTTTTTATTTTTTTTAATTTAATTTTTTTTTTATCTGGTTTTATCATTGCTGAAAAAGTTCGATTAAAATAAAAATAAACTGGGTTAAATTGTTTGATGAAGTTTGATTGTGTGAAATACTGAATCGAAATTGCTGAAATTTGAATTTTTTTATTAAATTCAACTATACTGTTACAGAATTGAAAATACCAAAATATTACGAATTTTTTTATATTCGATTTGGTAAATATTCATACCAAAATTTCAATTAGATATTATAAAATGCATACCTATTTAAAGAACACGAAGTATTTGTCCCTCATCAATTAAGGGTGTTTACGTAAGTTGTACTTGGATAGCTGTGAATGAGTTTTATAATAAAATATTTGAATTTCTAAAAAAAATTATTTCCAAAAGAAAGTGTATTGTTTAAAAATTAGTATAAAATTCCAAACTAACTTTAGTTGTTCAAACTTTTAATTTTTAATTTTAATTTATTTTTTTGTAATGTTAATAAAACTTTTGCTTTTTTTTGGTATGGCTTATTAAACTTCTAGGAGCATAACTAGTATTTGCTATAAAATAAATTACTATAAAATACTATAAGTCGTGGCTCTCATTTACAATGATATTTGAAAATTATAATATAATTAAATAGATGTATGCCGTAATGTAAAGTTCTAATGGAAAAATATATGATTGAAAATTAAAAATATATGATTGAGAAGTATTTTTAGTAAAAAATAAGAATATAAACTTAAGATATTTCTTATGAGACTAAATAAAATAAACATAATCTATATATCTCAAATAGTCAAAAAATCCCACTAAAATTAAAATTATACGTACACAACATTCATCAACTCAAGTTCATATACAATCGATAAATATATTTTAACCATTCATTTATCATAAGATTTATTATTCACATTTTGGCCCGTACACGTAAAATAAATAATTAATTTAAAATATCTTTTAACCATTCATTTATCATAAGATTTATTATTCATATTTTGGCCCGTACGCGTAAAATAAATTATTAATTTAGAAGTAGTTCTTTACATTACAACATATAATTAAATACCCGCTATTTTATTATTAATATCATCAAACAATAGTACCACATTACGTACATAATAATAGCCATTTAACATTTTTAGGTGACAAAATTAAATATGTGTCCTGAGCTACAATTACTTGCAAAAATGCACATTCAAATAAAAATTCAGCTAACTCAAAGGGCAATACAATTAATTCACACATGATGATTGCAGTTGTATTGCAGAAAATGGAAAGTACTATATTGATGAAGCATTGGCGTGTGTAATTGAATTTCCTAGGACAACACGCATACATACTACACTTGGAGCATGTCCTATGCAACATTATGATTCCCAAATATCACATCAACCCCTGACGATAGCATATGTCAAATTCAAACATGTAAAAATATAATAAAATAAATATAAAAAATTATGCAGTTTGCTTCGTATTTGTCTCGATTAAAACTAGTTTAAACTCGATTCGATTAATAATTAAATTACTTAAATATAATTTATAAAATTTGGTAATTGTGAGTTATAATGAATAATATAGAATTAAAAATTGAGAATATAAAATTGAAAAATGAGATATTTACGATGAATTGAACAAAACAAACATAATCTATATCTTAAATAGTAAAAAATTCAAAAAAATCCTACTAAAACAAAAACCATATATGCACAGGTTTTACCAACTCAAATTTATATACAATCTGAACTATTTTTTGACCATTCATTTACCATAAGACTCATTACTCATACTTTTGTGAGTACGCGTGAAATAAATAATTGATTTATAGGTAGTTTATTGTATTACAATACATAACTAAATACCTATTATTGCATTACGACACATAACTAAATATCTGCTATTTTTAGTATTAATATCATCAAACAATAGTACCACAATACATACATAATAATAGCCATTTAACATGTTTAGTTGACAAAATTAAATATGGGTACTTAGCTACAATTACTTGCCAAAATGCACATTCAAATAAAAATTCAGCTAACTCAAAGGGCAATTCAATTAATTCACGCATTATGATGGCAGTTGTAAAAGTACTATGTGTGTAATTGAATTTCCTAAGACAACACATCTACATTCTACACTTGGTTCATATTGTTAAAGGAGCATCTTCAGTCCCCAAATTAGATTTGTTATATTATACTTTTTTTTTGTGTGTAAATATAATTTTATTGATAATTATATTAATAAAAAAATATTTTATTTATCTTATATTTTGCATATTTTATTTATGCATATTAGATAAAAAATTTAAACTAAATTTAATTATGGAGCATGATTGCAAATGTGATGGGTATCATGGAACATGCTTCTAAACTTTTGGTCTTAAATAAGTTATGAGTCGAGAGCTTTTGAGATGAGACATCAAATAACTTAATAGGACTCGCACATACGATGCATATTCGTGAGACGAGAATATCGCATTTCATTAGTATTAGCGTAGAGACGCAAATACATGAATGTTGTGCTTGTTAGAGAACAAGTACACTAAATATGACCCCCAAAAAATTATTAATTAGGGGTTTTGCCTGTCGAAATATCAATTTTTATATTGTGATAGTACACTGTTAGTCATCAGACTTAAGACACGATGGGTAGCCTGTGTGCATTCTACAACAATTTGATATATTTTTTGATTGTTTGACAATTACAAATGGGGTATGTTGGGTGTTGCACTGGTGTACATGGAGGTTTGTGTGTAAGTCAACATATAATTCAACACTTATTTTTATTAAATAAGAGAATCTCATGTATTTGCGTAGTGTTAAATTGTCTTATATCATATCATTTTTTTATTTAAAAAAATATTTTACAAAAATATAAAATAAAATATTAAAATAAAATAAAATTTTCTTGATGCACGCAATATTGCAAGCTGAGAGTCTTACATGCTTTGCCTGATGTTTTTCATTTTGGGTAAAGATTGTGCAACTTGGAGAGGGGCAGACTGCATGCTACAATTACCAGTGACATATGCTATTGTTAGGGGTTGATGTGATATTTGTGATGTCAATTATAATTTCAACCATTATTACATTATTGGGGTTAGTTTTCTTTCTAGTTATTATTTCATGAACATAGATGAAAAAATATTAGAAAATTATCAAATTCAAATACATAAAAATAAAAAATAAAATATGTGTAAAAGACTTGCATCGTCTTCGATTCTATTCGATTCGATTAAAATTAGTTCAGATTCGATTCAATTAATAATTAAATTACTCAAATATAATTTATGAAGTTCGGTAATGGTGGGTTCTAATGAATAATATAAGATTGAAAAATTGCGAATATATGATTGAAAAGTATTTTTAATAAAAAATGAGATATTTTCGATGAGATCGAGAGAAACAAACATATTCTATATCTCACATAGTGAAAATTTTTAAAAAATCCACTAAAACGAAAACCATACATACATAAGTTTTACCAACTCAAATTTATCAACTCAAGTTTATGTACAGTCATAAATATCTTTTTACCATTCATTTACCATAAAACTCATTATTCACACTTTGATGAGTACGCGTAAAATAAACAACTGATTTATAAATAATTCACTACATTACAACATACAATTAAATTAATATCGATTATTGCATTACGACACATAACTAAATACCTGCTATTTTTAGTATTAATATCATAAAACAATAGTACCACAATACGTACATAATAATAGCCATTTAACATGTTTAGGTGACAAAATTAAATATGGGTACTTAGCTACAATTACTTGCAAAAAATGCACATTCAAATTTAAACTCAGCTAACTAAAAGGGCAATGCAATTAATTCACACATGATGATGGCAGTTGTATTGCAGAAGATGGAAATTATTATACTGATGAAGCATTGGTGTGTGTAATTGAATTTCCTAGGACAACATACATACATACTACACTTGGGAGCATGTCCTGTGCAACGTTATGATTCCCAAAAATCTTGGTGAGTAACGAGTAACGTTTTAAAATTTTATAATTAATAAAAATACTAGATTCGAGTGTCCCATTAGTGTTCGTGTTGCTAACTTTGATAGTTCTTTATATTTTTTAGATGTGTGTATTAATTCAAAATTACTTGTTGTACTTAATTAATTTTTGACATTTTGAATAATGTAATTGATCGTTTTTGTTTTAAAAGAAAACACAATCTTGGTGACTAAACTCGGAATTGCTATTTTGAATGATGTAATTTTAGATTTACATTTTTGTTTTAATTTTCAATCCCTCAGTCTCTCAACCCTAATTATCTCATTGATTGTTCCGCTTAAAGCATCAAATTATTGCCAACTAAATACTTGACTGCAATTCTAGTGAGTAGCACCTTGTTATAGATTACAAATGATTGCTTACTGTATTCGTAAGATGTGTTTAAGTAGATATTCTGAATTTTATGAGATATAGCATGCATGAATTGTTATAAAAGTACGATAAGAAGGTACTATACACATATGAAATATCCTGAAATGGAAATTTCAATATTGAGAATATGAAATTATTTGTTTGGTGATTTGGATGAAGCCATGTAGATGAAGATAATTAGATAGCTAGATTTTACATTGGCATGCCTTATGGGTTTCCTATTTAATCGAGGCAAAGCTATTTTATGATAGATTAAGATTGCGAAATATATTGCATGAGACATCATCAAAAAGATGCCTGCATAATCTCTTTGTTGAATGATTTTATTTGACATCCTAAGGGATTGAAATAAAAAATGTTTAACCCGTGACATTTAATCGTTTGAGTGAACATTATTTATAAACTCAATAATTATAGTTTGGATTTTTTGAAAAACTAATAAATTATCAAAAGTTATTTTTTATGAATTTAATAATTATAAGTTGGATTTATTGAAAAACTTATGGATTACGAGCAATTATTATCTATAAACCCATGAATCATGGTTTGAATTTTTTTAAGAGGTTAAGTATTATGAACAATTATTATTTATGAGTCCAATGATTATGGATTAGATTTCTTGAATAACTTATACATTATGAGCAACTATTATCTAGTTTGGATTTCTTGAAGAGCTTGTGGATTATGAGGAATTATTATTTACGAGTCTATTGATTTTGGGTTGTAAAGATTATTTATGAGCCAATTAATTATGGGTTAGATTTCTTATAAATGGAGATTATTTATGAGTCTATTGATTATGGGTTGAGTTTCTTGAATAACTTATAGGAATGCTTAGTTCGCTGACCTCGGACACTTGGACGGGCAAAAGCCTTCGATAGGAGTGTTCGGTATAATCGTAGGGGCATACGCAACGGAAAATTAAATTTTTTATCAAAGATAAATTTAACCCCTTTGATTCGAAAGCGATTTTAACGATTGCGCTTATTCAAGTAAATATATAAATAAATATAAAATCGGATTATACTTTTCGTGCACTCCAGTTGTTGTAGGGAATGAAGCAATCAATTGCTTATCCTGGACTATCAGAACTCGCAGGGATCCAAGTGTCTTCCCTCTATCAGGTCCACGATACGAAAAGTAACATCAATCAAAAGGATTCGCTAGTATCTTTTTAATTGTTTACTAATGTAGAACCGAAGTATTTTTCAAGAATAATAAAGATTAATTCTTTAAGTTATTGAAACAATAATATGAAGAAAATAACAAAAAATTGATTTTTTTTTTCTTTATTTTATTTTCTTGAAGAGTAAAAATAGAAGACTTTAAACAAAATATTTTTGCTCAAAATTTTTGAATTGAATTATGTAATTTTCATCCCTCATATATATAGGGCTGAAAATTTTAATCATTTTCCAACTGTTGGAAAGTTTTTTTATTTTGAACTATTTCAAAACCTTATCTTGGAAGGATTCCAAATCTTCCAAAAACTTTTATCTTTTCACTCTCATTTTGTATGTGAACTAATTTGAAACTACATTAATCATCAAAATTATCTACATACACTGTTGATATTAATTTGAATTCTTTAAATAATATCAAGATATATATATAGTATAATTATATTTATACATAAATTAAATCTTAGTGGCCTATTTTATCCTATAAAATTGGTCATTATATTTATTTATCTATAAATATGTTAATTTAAATAAATTATATTTATTTAATTTATTCTTTTCATATTTTAGTGGGTTTCTTAAATGATCCATATTTATTTTGGGATTGGACTCAAAAATCTCCAAATCAATTCAATTGATTAATTTAATTTACTCCAATTGGGCTTTCTAATCAAATTTGGTCCAATTAAATAATCCAATTACTTAATTGAATAATTTAATTTAACTATTAAATTAAATAGAACCCTTAATTAATTAATCAGTATTAATTAATTAATTTCCAACCATTGGATAAAATCTAAAATTAGAAATGTTACTTTTCATAAAGATGTGTGACCCTTTTAGGTTACTAAACTAGTAGTGTGTTTGCAATATTTGCAACTTATGAATAACAATTATTTCAATTAATTAATCAAATTATTTAATCCGCTTGGAATCAACTCCTTAATTCCAAAAATCTCACTATCCATGAAAACACCTACCAAGTAATCATGGCAAACTAGGTTTAGGTGAAATAGCGAGTAAACCTATTTCAGTTGTGAGTACCATACACGTACGGTCCTTTCGACAGCTAATCTCCTAATTGAATTTAAGGTATTGATTATAAGTCGAAACCCTAAATGATTCAATAACTGTGATCCCATTTAAAGTTTCAATGATTCTTGATGAATCACAATTCATACTGCCTTGGCCAAGGTCTTTGAATCACGAACTATGAAAATACATGAGATTCCCTTGTTTAAAAAGACAAGTGTCGAATTCTATGTTGGCCACTGACAAACCTCCATGCACACCAGTGCAACACCCAACATACCCCATTTGTGATTGTTAAGCAATCAGAAAATATATCAAAGTGCTGCAGGATGCACACAAGGCTACCATCGTGCCTCAAATCTGAGAACTAGTCGTGTACAATTGCAACAGAGAAATTCTTATTTCGACGGGCAAAGCCTCCAACTAAGAATTTCTTGCGGGCCACATTCAGTGTACTTGTTCCCTAACAAGCACCCACATACATGCACTTACGTCTCTACGCTAATGCCAATGGAATGTGACATCTTTGTTTCACGAGTATGCATTATATGTACGAGTCTTACTGAGCTATTTGATGTCCCATCTCAAAAAGCTCTCGACTCGGAACTTATTTAAGACCAAAGCTTTAGAGACATGTTCCATGATCGCCATCATATGCGCGATCATACCCCATAGCTAAATTTGGTCTAAGGACTTTATCTAACGTGCAGAAATTAATAAAAAAAAATGCAAGACATAAGATAAAGAAAATGCCTTTTCCAATAAGATTGTCTTTACAAAAGCAAAATAGTATAATACACCCAATTTAATTGAGGCGTTGGGCATCCTACTCTAACAATCTTCCATTTGCCCTAGCTCTAATTACCCATATATCTAAGGCCCATCTTTTCAAGATGTCCGTCGAATATCTTCTGTACTAAGGATTTAGTAAGTGGGTCTGCTACATTTTATGTTGAGGCAACTCGATCCACAATGACGTCGCCTCTACCAATGATCTCTGATAAAGTGATATCGTCTTATTATGTGCTTGGATCTTTGATGAGATCTTGGCTCTTTTGCTTGTGCAATAGCTCCATTATTATCACAGTAAATCATAACTGGATCAACAATGGATGGAATTATATCCAACCCTTGGATGAAATTTCTAATCCAAACAGCTTCTTTTGCTACATCTGATGCAGTAATATATTCAGCTTCGGTGTAGAGTCTGTAGTTGTCTCTTGCTTGGAACTCTTCCAACTGACCGCACTACCATTCAAGGTGAATATGTATCCGGACATGGACTTTGAGTCATCTATATCGGACTGAAAACTAGAGTCTGTATATCCCTCCAGTTTTAGTTCTCCATTGCCGTATATCAGAAAGATATCATTAGTCATTCTCAAGTACTTGAGAATTATCTTAACGACTTTCCAATGTTCTTCTCCTGTATTAGACTGATATCTGCTCCTGACACTCAGAGCATGTGCTATATCAGGCCTTGTACATAACATTGCATACATTATGCTCCCTATTGCAGAAGCATAAGGTATGTAAGCCATTCTTTCTCTCTCTTCAGGTGTCTTAGGAGACATAACTTTATAAAGTGAAACCCCATAACTTATAGGCAGAAATCTTCTCTTGGATTCTTCCATTCTAAACCTTTTTAGCACTTTATCTATGTATATGGACTGGGATAGTCCGATCATCCTTCTGGATCTATCTCTATAGATCTTTATCCCTAGGATAAAAGATGCATCTCCCAAGTCTTTCATGGAAAACTGATTAGATAACCAAGTCCTCGTTGACTGCAACATCCCTACATTATTTCCAATGAGTAGGATGTCATCAACGTAGAGCACAACAAATGTAACTGCACTCCCACTAACATTCTTGTAGACACATGGTTCATCCGGCTTCTTATGAAAGTCAAACGTTTTGATTGTTTCATCAAACCGGATGTTCCAACTCCTCGAAGCTTGTTTAAGTCCATAAATGGATCTCTGGAGCTTGCAAACCTTTAGCTCGCTCCCGCTGGATATGAGGCCTTCTGGCTACTTCATATAGGTCTATTCCTTAATGTTTCCATTAAGAAAAGTGGTCTTCACATCCATTTGCTATATCTCATAGTCATAATATGCAGATATGGCTAACAGTATTCGTATGGATTTAAGTATCGCTACTGGTGAAAAAGTTTCCTCATAATTAATTCCTTGCTTTTGAGTATAACCTTTTGCTACCAATCGTGCCTATAGATTGCTACCTCTCCATCTACTCCAAGTTCCGTTTGTAGACCCTTTTGTAGCCAATGAGAACAATTCCCTATGGTGGGTCCACCAAAGTCCATACCTTGTTGGAGTACATAGAGTCCATTTCGGATTGCATAGCTTCTTGCCACTTCTTCGAGTCGATGTCAAACATTGTCTCTCCATAGCTTCTTGGATCATTATCCAAGGGGAGTGCATATTCTTTGTTCTCTAATAATAAGTTGTACCTCTTAGGTACCCTTGAGACCCTTTCAGATCTTCGAAAAGATTGTGCCTTAGAGGGTCCAACATCAGCTGGTGTACCATTTACTGCATCAGTTGGGGTGTTCTGTGGTTCTTGAACCTCTTCAAGTTCTACAACATTGTCACTTCTATCTGAAAGAAATTCTTCTTCAAGGAAGGTAGCATTCATCGAAACAAACACCATTTGTTCCATGGCATCATAGAAATAGTATCCAATAGACTCCTTTGGATACCCCACAAACTTGCATAAGCTGGATCTCATATCCAACTTATCTCTCACTAGCTGCTTTACATAAATAGCACACCCCCATACCCTAAGGTATTTATAGGAAGGTGTCTTTCCATACCACATCTCATATGGTATTTTGGGGACGGCTTTAGATGACACCCTGTTTAATAGGTATGCCGCCGTTTCTAAGGCATAGCCCTAGAATGAAAGAGGTAATAAAGTGAAGCTCATCATAGATCGAACCATGTCTAACAAGGTTCGATTCTTGCATTCCACAACTCCGTTGAGTTGGGGAGTAGCAGGAGGAGTCCACTGTGAGAGAATCCATTCTCTTTTAGATAATCTAAAAATTCTGTGCTTAAGTATTCACCTCCTCGATCAGATCAAAGAGTTTTTATACTTAATCCAGTTTGTTTCTCTACTTCAGTTCTGAATTCTTTGAACTTTTCAAATACTTCAGACTTGTACCTTAAAATGTACACATAACCATATGTAGAGAAGTCATCGATAAAGGTTAAGAAGTAGTTATAGTTCCCATAGGCACTAACATTTAGTGGCCCACATACATCTGTATGAATCAAATCCAATAGATGCTTGGCTCGCTTCATTTGTCCAACAAATGGAGATTTGGTCATTTTTCCTTTGAGACAGGATTCACAAGTTGGTTGTTCTTGCTCTTTTGTCAGATCAAGCAATTGTGCCAATTTGTCAATCATTTTCTTAGAAATATGTCCTAATCTTGCGTGCCACAGGCTCATTGAACTATGATTATCTAATTTTATTTTATTTTGTTGAATTGTGAAAATGGGGTTATGAGGAGTAATAGTATATAAACAATTCGTCAAAGAACCAGAATATATAAAATCAGAACGTTTGAAAATGGAACAATAATCCATTCTCAATGGTAAATCTAAAACCTTCTCTATCCAAAACTGGAATAGAGATAATGTTCTTAATAATATCCGGAACAAAAAGATAATTATTTAAAACTATTACATAACCATTCTTTAAAGCCAGATTAACGGTCCCTATAGCTAATGCAGCAACCCTTGCTCCATTTTCCATCATAAGGACCGTCTCTCCTCCATCCAGCTTCCTACTTGTTGCCATCATCTGCAAATCATTGCAAATATGTGAGCCACAACCGGTATCTAATACCCAAGAAGTATTGTTAACCGACAAGTTAACTTCAATAAAATATATACATGAACTCTTCAGGCTTGCAAGATACTCCTTGCAATTCCTCTTCCAGTGTCCTGGTTTGCTACAGTAATGACACTTGTCATTGGCTTGAGAAGAAACTTTTTTGACATCGCCCTTAGCTTTCAGCTTGTTGGGTTTAGAAGAACCATTTTCTTTCTTGCAGAGCTTATTGATTATGAACGAAAATTATTCATGTGTCGATCGATTGTGGGCTATGGCTATATTTCTTGAAGAGCTATTGATTATGAGTACATAATGTCTATAAATTGGTTGAGAGTTGGATTTCCTGAATAACTATTAATTATGAGCAAAGATTAATTATAATCCCATTCATTATGGGTTGGATTTTTATAAATTAATGATTATTATCAACTATTATCAATGAGTTCATAATGATGGGATTAATTTCTTGATGAATTTATGATTATGAGCAATTATTATTTATGAACTTATTCATTATAAGTGAGTCGGATTTTTTATGAACAGATATTACCTACAAGTTTATGGATTTGGATAGGAGAGTTCGGTTCGCCGATCTCTGAAAATTTGACGAGCGAAAACCTCTGATATAAGAACTTGATTATGAGTTTATTGATTACTGATTAACCATCAGATATTAAAAACCTCTATTGAGATATGCCACATTTCGGCCAAGAGAAGACGACTCTACTCGTACAATTGAACTATATAAGAGGAGATGGGGGGACTATCTGATGTGGCTAAAATAAGTTAAGCCAAAATAAAATACAATTGGCTTAAATATGAATATGAACTGTTTTAGAGCTATAATTAACCTAGTTCTATTGATATACAACTATTGAGAAAACAATCTTTTAGTATATTTAATACTCTAGTCAGATTAAAAAAAAAAGAAGAGATTTATCACATAAGGTGTAACACCCATATTACTACACAACTATATATATAGTATAATTTGACGTGATAGAACTTATGTGCAAGCATAATAATTTTTTTCCTGTAATAATTAAATAAATAATAAACTATTTTCTCACTCATAAACTAATTTATATATATATATATATATTTGCAAAAAACCCATAACAAATACAATATTTACATACCCATGTATATAAACATTTTAAAAGTAATACACAATACAAGTTCCAAAATGTAATACAGTATACTCCAAAATTAAATAAGTTAATAACTAGTCCAACAGGTTGTCATCCATGTACACTGATCCTCAAAACCTGTAGGAGTTACAGCCGCTCGCTCCGTAAATCCATAGTTTCAAATATCATCAAACTCACCTATAATACATGAACTACGTGAGCTAATACTCAATAAATGAAAATCATACATGCTGAAGGGATAATCCAATATAAATGCAATGTATTGCTATGAGATCATGACAATGATGTAAATTTATACATAAAAATAGTTCATTCAAAATCATTTTCCATCACTAGGCCCTTGATCTATTTACTATGTATCGGATAGATCTCTCAACAATATTAATAATCATATGACCATAAATAGATTGACACAGTCCGAAACCATCTATTGGGATCACCAAAGGTCCACCCCCTATTTTCCCTTATGACCCTTTAGAAGTCTTCTCACCACTGGCGTCGATAAGGGAACAGTCAAGTGGTCTACCCTCTGGCGATCACCAGAGGCACACCCCCTATCAACCTCTATGATCCTTTGAGAAGTAATTCTCGCGGCGCCCCAAATATCATATAAATAAGCTACACATGGGTCTCGGTACATTAGTAGTGGTCAACCAAAATATTTTTTTTTTCTGAAAATAATGTCATACGTGCCAAAAACCTCAACTGTGAGCACGTGTTATGCATGCACGTGTAAATATTAAATAATGGCATGTCCAATGACACAATTGATCCTATGTCCCATCATCCAAACAACATATACACTATAAGGTATGTATAATACTCACAATACACACATTAAGACACAATGATCATATTTAATATCAATAATGCATAAAATACTATGTCCATACATTATTGTTGCAAATGAATTTTCACTTACCTTTCACATTTGATATCTTACTGAAGGTTAACAAGATTTTCCTCCCTAACCTTAGATATAAGGTTGTTTGTAAAAGTATAACGTATTAATTTTCATTCTTAATCAATTGGTTTCTATATCAAGTCTCATAAGGGGTTTTAAATCTTAAATTTAATTAAATAACAATCAAAACTTAAAATTTATACTCACAAATATTAAACCTTTTAAATACTTTAATTTCTCATCTCGAATTCTTTTGAATATTATCTAATTGATGTGTTATAATCCCTGTAACAAATCCCTTAATTAAATTAACTCTTTCATCCAATTAATACATGATAATAAAATCAAATTTTTGTAACTAATTTTGAATTAAAGGTGTATATTAATTATTGTCTCATAAAAAGATAACTAGTTAATTTACATCAAAACTTTCTTTCAAATTAGAAATAAAAGGTATAAATATATATTTTTATCCGTACAAAAATAAGAAGGGAGTTATCCAAAATATTATTAAATTTCTACGATTGAAATTTGTTTTTTCTTTCTTTTTTGTTTATTTCCTTTGCTGCCGTGAATGTATGTGTGGTGTTTTAATATCTTAACTATTACTTAGCTATTAAGAAAATCTAATATAATATTATAACATATGTATATTTATCCTTAATATAATATAATTTATTATAACCTAGTATAATATATTATAACATATGTATAATATCTTTTAATTATTGCTACCCTATACACGTGTATACATATATGCATATATATATATATCTCGTACATCAACCCCTAAGTATATATATATTATTATTATTATTTCTTATATATATTATTAATTATAATATTTTTATTTATTTATTCGCATAGTTTATCATACACCGATAAGTATAACGATGCCACCTTTCACTTACAGTATCGTAATCGTATCTGATACTCATATTTTAGTACCAACTCAACCAATTAGGTTAAAGAATTTAAAAACTAATATTGAGTAACAACTTCACGAGTTTAATTATTAAAATACCGTATAAAATATAATATATTATGAAATATCAATTAA
Organism: Paulownia fortunei; assembly: GCA_019321725.1. NCBI lineage: Eukaryota > Viridiplantae > Streptophyta > Magnoliopsida > Lamiales > Paulowniaceae > Paulownia > Paulownia fortunei. Next base: position 25,632,016 of record CM033106.1, on the reverse strand, counting down.
AATGCAAATGACACATACGTAACATAAAATGCATGAATTATATTGGTCAGGTGAGTAGCGTGAGGTTCGGATATTACATTAGGTTACTACATAATCTTTTTATATAAATATATCTTCTCATTCATGGAGTGATGGAGGTAGGATTTTACGTCTTATTCATAAGAGATGTGTGGTTTTACGTGTTATTCCTGTAAGCATTACGTGACACAATACTTAAGTGATTTTGATATTGATTGATGAGTGATTTTGATATTGATAATTATTCCCATACACTCGAGTTTTGACTTGAGCATTAAAGGGATTACGTTGGAAAAACCCAATATTCCTCTTAACTCTTTGATACTTTATCGATTATAAGATAAATTATGAATTTATAGAATCAAATTCAAAAAATTCCAAATTTATAGTGTAAATCATTCAAAAAATATATATTTATTTGATATCAACTTTTAGTCAAATAAGACGTGTTTTTAGTTTTAATATTTCAAAACAAGTCGGACATTCGAAAATCAATGTAATATGGAATTAAGAGTTCAAAACACTGCTTAATTATTTTATATATGTAAAGTATATAAAATTCACACTAAATATTTATTTTAAAAAATATTTTATAAAAATATAAAATAAAATATTAAATTAAAATGAAAATTTCTTGAAGCATGCAATATTGGAAGCTGAGTCTTCAATGCTTTGCCTGATTTGGACTTTGGTCTTTTCATTTTGGGTAAGGATTGTGCAACTTGGAGGGGGCAGAATGCATGCTACAATTACCAGACTGTGACATATGCTGTCGTCAGGGGTTGATGTGACATTTGTGATGTCAATTATGATTTCAACTATTATTATATTTTGGGGGTTAGTTTTCCTTCTAATTATTATTTCATGAATATAGATGAAAAAGATTTAGAAAATTATCAAATTGAAATATATGAAAAAATAATAAAAGATGTGTAAAAAATTAAGCAATTTAATTCGTATTCGCATTCGATTCAATTAAAAGTAGTTAAAATTCGATTCGATTAATAATTAAATTACTCAAATAAAATTTATAAAGTTTGATAAAAAGAAAAATAAATTTGAATAGTTACACGGTAGACTCAAATCCAATTAATTTATTTCTCTAATTGAAGCAAAACACATAATAAATTTTATGAGAATATCGATGCCTATTTATGGAAACTTTACTCAAAATTTAGAAGGAAATTACGAATTGGTAACAAAACTAGTTTTGCCTTAAGCAAAAAATTAAATTTATTTTTTGTTTGAAAAAATAAAAATGAAAACTACACCACATGTAAACAAACATGAACTATTTTTATATATACCATTTTAGCAAATTCTAGTTCAAATATTATTTCTTAAGTCTTAAAATTTGAATTCAGACAGTATAAGATATAGTTCATATAAACTCGTTTAAAAAAACCTTGTTTTCGAAGGAAATCAGTCCCAAGAAATTGTATCTAATTGGAAAATGTTTTGATAAAGAAATGTCCCCTCATTTTATTATGATAGGACATTAGTATGTCAAAACATCAATAAAAAACATAAGAGTTAATAAAACTTAACAATATGGTAGTTTTTTGATTTCTCAATTAATTAGTCATATTCTAAATTTAAATAAAATTTAAAATTAATAAATTTATTAGTAATTCTTGTCACGTAGTAAAATCATAAAAAATGCATAATTATAAATAATAGATATACAATTATGCTAGTTTTGTGAAATTATAATTTTTTTTTTGTTTTGTCACGTAGCAACTCGTACATTAAAAAAGAAAAAACATATATGAATTTTACCATCTTATGAAAATATAAAAAAATATTTTGAATTATATTAAAAACTTGGGAAAGAAATTATATTACCCCCCTTTTTATTTTATTTTTTGGGTTGCAAGAAAATATATTATGAGTAAAAAGGTGGAGCTTGAAATTCCAAACACCCAAAATCAGACATACATTGGCGCGTTCCTTTTCAAAAACTTCATCCCTCTTCCACCAAACAAATTGAAACCCTAGCTTTTCCATTTTCTCTCTCAAAGAAAGACTGAGAAAATCACAAATTGAGAAAAAATAAGGTAAAAAATGATTATCCGAACGCCTCCGCCGAGGAAGAGAAGGGCGGAATCGCAGCCGCCGGAAGATAATAATAATAATACGCAGAGCCCAAGTTCCAATAAGCAGCTACTGCTTTACGAGGATCTGGCGGCGCCGGAATATTCTCATGACCATTCAATACCCATCACCTCCGACCAAATGCTCTGCACTTACCAGTGCCGTCAGATGGTATGCTATAGTTGCATTTCCAAGTCAACAGCTCACTTTTTTATTTTTTGAATATTTTATCGTTGCCTGATTTATTGGATGTGTTCTGATGACTTTTTTGTTCCCTTTTGGTTCTGAAGATGCATTTATTTACACTCCTTGAGAGCTCATTTGTTGTGTTTGTTAGGTGAAAGAAATAATTTACATTCTGTAGCGATTGGTGTGGGGACTTTAAACATGAATATTCATCAATACTGTAAAGGGTGATTAATTAATTTGAGGCAGCTTTGAAAAGTTTAATGTAAATGGTTTGGTTTGCACCGATGTTAGAGCTAATTAACATGCTAGTCCGGGTTAGAGTTTGATCTCCTGTAGCTTTTATTGCTCGCACCTTGATCCTGTTCATCCCCTTTCCTCTCTTTAATGTTACGAAGCCTTTTCCCACGTCGGTTGAAAAATAAATGTATAGTGGTTTATAATAAGCAAATGGGTTACTCTTAACACCTGGTGATTTTAGGTTGAAACATCCATGAGCTTAAAACCTGAGCCTACTTTGACACCGAGTTGGAGATTTGGATCAGCAGCTTCATGCTTGACCTACTCTTGGTCCAAGTGCAGAGAGTTAGTTGCATGCCAGTGGCATCTTCATTGACATTTCTAGTGCCACTGGCCACTTTAGAGTATCTCAGTTGACATTTCTAATGCCACTTGCCCAATTTAGAGTATCTTGGTTGACATTTCTAGTGCCACTGGTCATTTTAAAGTATGTCAGTGGACATTTCTGATAGTCACTTCAAGTCATATGTTCAAATCTTACTTCGGATGGCCATTTATTCTAAAAAATTGACCATGCCACCAAAAAAAAAAAGGGTTGACTACATGCCATGAAAATATGTATCAATCGCGCACAGTCTGTTTGTCTACTAATGTATTACTTCAGAGTTGCATTGCGCGTAACTTTTACATAAGCTTAAATAGAGCAGTAGTCCAATGGGGATCATTAAGGGGTTTCATTATCCAATAGAAGAATGACGTGACTCTGAATTATAGCTTCATCAATTTGAGAGAATAATCATTTTTGGGTTGGTAGTATATCACAATTTTGATCCCAAACGTATGGAACAATACTATGAATTATAATTTGATCAACTATAATAATGTGAAAGAGTAAAGACTATCGGTTTATCCCCCTGATCTAGAAAATAAATTGACAGATGCCACTTAATATGAAGTTATGAACATTAGTTATATAGTTTTGTCCCAGGTAGTATGTATGAGTATTCCCATTAAAATTTAATCTACTATCAACTCTATCCCACAAGGAGTAGGGCACAAGTATGTGAGTTGGATGACTTGTATTCAGAGAAATTAAATTTGAGATTTGGTGACATGAAGAAAAATGTATAAGTTGTGGCCTATTTCTTTATTTTGTCCTGCAAAACTGTGTCCAATGTTGTACAACCCATCCCCATATGGGAATTTGAATTTTCCTCAGTTTGGACATCTGTTATCAATTTTTGTAGAAAATGAGCATATGGCAATTTTGGAAGTTGGTTGATTTGACTTGATTGTTGAATTTGTTTCATTTGTTTGATGTGTTTCAATGACCATCATATACCTTCCTATTGTTGCTCTTCTAGGTTCTCTTGAATTGTGATGCTTGTACTCTCGAAACTTTTATTGACATTTTTCAAGGCTGACCAAATTCGCTCTTGTAGGTGAAATCAGAGTTTTTTGATGCCTTAAGCAGTGCAGAAAAGCAAGCGCAAGATTATCAATCGAAATTTGAAGCAGTGAATGAAGATTTTTCAAAAACTGGTAAGATTGAACTAAATGATTATGGTGCCATGGAGACTCTAGAAGCACTTATAAGATTACTTGAGTTTTGAATTCTCCATTTTCCATTTTTTTTCCGGTGTTCCATAAACTATGTTTCTAATTTCACAATCACATTCAGCTATCCTAGTCTAGAGTAGGAGAACCATTGTAACTTTGTGTCTCCAGTTGGCTACTTGTAATCTTTAATCACAATATGTAATTTAGTCTTTTGTTTCCTCTGAAAAGGCTACACTCTTCTTTGTTTCTGATAATGTAGAAATAATTGGTGGGTTTTGTTGTAGCACGAGTCCTGACTAATCAGGAATTCTTTTAGTGTAGTAGGAAATTGCTGAGGGGAATTTCACACTTAAGTTAAAACCAAGGTGAGTATGAAATAAATAAATTTAAAGTAGATTTGTCCCATAGGGTTCTTTAGGGAGGAAGATGGAGTTTCTTTTTAGAGTCGGCTCCTTATTGTTATAGTTATGATTAATAATAGGCCTCTGGCTCTCTGCATTCTCTTGGAGCAGGAAGAATTATGGTGTTTGTATATTTTAGCTTGTCTTCAGTGTGCAGTTAGCCATCTATCATTGTTAGCATTTGGTTGTGCTGGATCTGGTACTGTGATTGGCACTGCAAACTGTTTTCTGTCAGCATCTTAACTTATTATGTTGAAATTTCTGAAGTTGTTAATGGGTGTGAATATGTTGTCACTTGCTTCTACTTGAATGATGTCAAGGATCAGAATTGAGGAAACCATTGTATTATTCAGGTTTTTGAGGAGATGATTTCTTAGTCTTCTAATTATTATATTTATTCTTATGGCTACAGTCCATGACCTCGGATTATTCAGGTTTTTGAATAGATAATTTCTCAGTCTTCTAATTAATCAATTTGATAAATAATTTCTTAGTCTTCTAATTAATCAATTTATATCTTGTACCTACACTCCATGACCTTGAAGTTCAAAGTAAAAAAGCTATGCTATTGAGAATGTCAACCATAATTCAGATATCATGTGGAGGATTTACTTCTCTAGCTCACATTATGTCTGAGCTCTTCCAATCTCCATCTGCCTAATGTTTATTTGTATCAATATTGTCCATCTTTTGTCTTTTTTGTGTAAAATGCTTAAAATGGTACATTAGACTAGATGGTGCTCCTTGAGATTCTTGTTGGAAAAGCTGCCAATTACTTAAGGGAATTTGTTTAAGTTTTCCTTGTCAATGGGCTTACAAAAGCTTGAAAAACTTCATTTCCCAAATTCTCCGTAATTCAAAGAGTGTGCCTGCTTACTTTGCTCTGACATGCAAGTTGTTTGCTCCTTCACAAATGCTTATACCTGCAGTATTTATGTTAATATATTGGGAATGATGACATTTTTATTCTTTACTTAGTCTTTCATCGTGATATTCTTTTTCTGGACCAAGGAACACTTTACTGAAACTTACTTATTCTTTGCTACTTCTTATATGATGTATACACATGTATAGATAGATACATCTTTTGACTGGAAATGGGAATGACCCCCTTTGTGTTGTATTACTTACCTTTTAAAAAAATGTGACCTTTTAAGTTGCTTCTTTGCATAATGTCTCTAAGATCATAACCTGATGCTAACTTGTATCATAATATAAACTTTACTTCTGACAGAAGCTGAGAGAAAGAAATTTCAAGATAAATTCTTCAGTGCTGAGCAAGAACTGGCTGCTGCTAAAGGACGTGAGCAGATGTTGCAAGAGCAACTTAGGAAGGAGATTGATTTTTCTCATGAACAGCTCAGAAAACAAATACAATCCTTTAGTGAGCTTGAGGTGCCGTGATTTGTCTTGGTTTAAGTTATTTTACTGTGTTGTTTTGGATTTTGCTTTATTTGGAGCCTTTGACTCTAACGAAGCATATGGGTTTATGTCATGTTTTGATGCACTGTTAAGTTTGAATTTGTTCCTTTGGAATTTGGGTTCTTCTACTTCATTTTTATTTTATATTATTTCTTTATCCCTCTCTCTCTCTTTTTTTTAATATCTTTCCTTAAGTCCCATAGGTTTGATCCTGTAGAATTTGACCATCGAACGAAGGATACAGAATCAATCTGATTGATTTTTCGATCAAAGTACTATGTGAAATCTTTGGTTTTTTCCTCTTTCTCTATCCCTATCCCACAGTACAAGAACCTTTTCTTCTGTATGAATCGATTTTATTCCTTTCCAATTCCTTCCCATTACCTCCCAAGGAAAATATCGAATTGGATCCCAAATTAATGGGTAAGACTGCATGCATGCTATATATACAGAGGGTGGGCATGAACCCTAAATAATTGGATCTTAATCTAACATGATCATGTTTGGATTCATGGATTCTCAAAAATGGTTTTCAAGAGGGTTTTGAGTCAACCTCATAGGTCTTCCTAAAGTTTGATCTGTTTTTCTGGTAGGGAAATCCACCCCAACTGATCTTGAAACCCGAAGTTTTAATTGACATTGTCTAAGAAATGGAAATTTTTAAAAAATGACTCATAGCTTCATAACTCTAGTTTCCCACGCCTTAGTGAAAAATCCTCAAGAGACTCTCGTTTCTGTGCCCTCTCCACTGTTCTGTTGTAGGAAATTGTTTTGGCAAATTCTCTCCCTTTATCAAGTTAAAAATTGATACCTTTTGCTCTCTTTCCCTTTCGTCAGATTCTTTTCGAGAGTGGAGATGTATCCTCCCTCATTTATTGGCTTTCTCATCTTTTTGCCCTAGTTGCTCTAAGGATGGCCTGCAGAGTTTTGCTTTGAGTTCAAGGTGAACAATCAATTGCACACCACCTTTATCTTAACTCTCATGTTTCTCTTCAGGAGCATCAATCATTGGTGGGCCAAATTTGTGTTTCTATTTGCAGGAACAGAATTTTTGTTCACTCCATGTCAAGAGTCTGTAGATTTTAAGCTTAAATTCAATCATGACTCCGTTTTCATCGTATATGCATGATTTAATACTCACAGCCAATGGAAGAACCCAAAACCTAACTGAATTATTTCAAGGTCTGGTTAGTTCAGTTCTGGTATTAGAGTCTCATACCCGACATTTCAAGTACCTAACCTTATAAATCGTCCCAACCGAAACCGTTCTTGCTTGTGTCCAGATGAGTACAAACGTTGTCAATATGAGGTTCTGTTGAGCTCTAGAGCATAAACATAGACTGAGCATCATTTTGTGTCCACACTTCAGCTTTTGTGGAGCTAAAATCAGATGAAGGAAAATTCTTGATGATGTGGTGTTTTTCCCTTGGCCGTTGAGATTAATTCAACTATTTTGCATGGCTATGCACAATTACTGCTATTTTACTGCTTCGGAACACTGCATATGGTCACTGCCTTTTACATGCAGTGGTTTAATGATTTTAATATGTATAAGCCTGATAATTTTTCAAGTTCACTTTACCAAAGATCTAATACCAAATCTTGTTTGATGTTCTAAATTTGGTTGCTTTCTTCATATTGTCCTTCTTAACAAATTATGTATGTGTTATCTGCCAGTTGAGAATTCCCCATCTCCAATTAGTTGGTGACTGCAGTTGGAGTACTTCTTTCAATTATATTTTTCTCATATATTTTGTAAAGACCATTTGTCCCTGTTTTTCTGGTTGTGCTTTCATCATTCTTTTGTCAGATGTGTACCAAAATCTTTCCTCTTTTGCTTTGTAGGTAAGGTTCCGGAATGAGATGGATCTTCGCAAAAAAGCAGAGTCATTAGCAGCCAAAGCTGAAGAAAAAGCAAGCCTTGTAGAGGAAAAGCTAAGTACTCTATCGGAAAGCATAGATAGGGAAAAGAGTCGTCTTCAAAATGACCTTGTTCAAATGAGAAGTGAATCAAAGCTGTCAGTTTCTAGAATAAGTGCTGATGTCAGTACATTTCATTTTGTTTATTGCTAAAACGCTGTCCATGGTGATTTTATTATCTTAATTCTTCATCATCTTATTCGTCAGCTTGAGAAAATGGAATGTAGAGCTAAAAATGCAGAAAAAGAGTCAGCATTACTGAAAGAGCAGTTGGAAGGACTTAAAAAGCAACTGCATGAGGTAACTTTTAACCTTGTTTGACTTATATATAGTTTATGAGCTTTTTGAAATATTCTAGTTGATCAGATTGTATGTAATTTGGCAAAATTGTACTTCAGATACTTTCATGTCTAGTGACTGAGCTTCATTCACTGGTGGGGTTGTTCATGCACCGTCTATTATTTATGGACTAGTTGCTCTGATGAGCTCATGGCAAAACCCTATTGGTTTGTTTTGTGCGCGCAAAGACGTTTGGTTTTCCTTATTTGTAATGTGTATGTTCTAAAACTATATCAAAATGCAATATGTATTAATTTGGAAAATGACATAAAAGATCGGCATAACCTCATTTCCTGAGTTTATGAATGTACATGACTGATGGAGACAAATCTAATGTAAAAGTGAAAGATGTGTTGCTCTTTTATTCTTAAAAAAAAACTTTACTTCTTTTGTAACTTAATGTGTAGATGTCAAATGCCGGCCATGTTTCTCTGTTATCATGAAATACAAAAAGTTGGGCCATGAATTCCCACTTTACGGATATTATATATATCGTTATAACAGATGTGCTTTAAATTCCCTTTGCTGCACATATACTTCATATATATTCTCTGTAATTTTTTTATTATTTTAGAATAATGCGGTTGCCTTTCTTCACCAGTGCATGCAGGAGAAACTTGAGGTGGAGAAAAAGTTATCTGTCAAATCAACAGAAGCTCCTTCTAAGGATGCGAATTTGTTGGTGAAGCATTTGCAAGAAGAACTGAGGAACTATGTAAGCATTTTATTATTCACCATTAGATATTAGATATTGCTTAATACCTGTCGCCAGGCTAACCATTTCGTAGAAACTATTAAGGAACTTTGTGAAAAAACAAGCACACAACAGTTACAAGAATGAAAAGGAGAACAAAAACTGGGACAGGAGCGAGAGGCAAGAAATACATCCTTTTGATACCCAGAAGGCTTCTGTTTCAATTTTTCATGCTATTGTGAAAACACTACAACCATTAATAGCCGAAGATAGTTTGTTAATAAGTCTCCATTGTAGACTTAAACTAGGAATCCACATTAATGAAGTGGCAGGTTTTATTAGGTGGTGGTGTTTGTGATTGTTGGTGTAAATACGTTAATCATTCTGCATATAAGGTGGTTCTTCAGTCAGGCGTCATCTTATCCAAAAGCCAAGCTTTAGTACATTGGGCATATATCTTTTCTTACCTCACTGTATGTGTTCTCTTGCATACCATGTGGTTCATGACTGAGATTTTCATTTTAATGTACTTCTTTCCAGTAGAATATAACATGGATAATGGACCTGTCTCAATATATCACCAGGAGTCTGAAGTGCGTGAAGCAAGAAAAATAAAAGCTTCTCGTGAAGACATCGAGTTATTGAAAGAAAAATTATATGAAGAAAAAAGGCGCAGGGAGAGGGCAGAGTTGGATCTACTTAAATTATCTGACCTCCAGTTAAACGTGAAGAAGTTGGAGGATGAGTTGTCTACTTGGAAATCAGTGGTTAAGGAAATTCCTGGTGTGTCATCTGCAGATGATATACCTCCCAAATTTGCAGCTTTACAGAAGTACGTATCTTAGTCATAATTAAGAAACTGCTACTTTGATCTTATATAGCTAGGTGTTTTACATATTTGATTCATATATTGCTGCAAAGTTCTACCATAACGATACTGTTTAAATTGTTTCCAAGTAAAGCAGGTTAGTTCATGTTGCACCTATATAATACGGAGTAATTTTTTTCCCCTTATAATGTCTTTGAGCTCACAAACAAATTTTTTTTGCAAAGAACTTGATAGATTACATTTGTTTTACTCTTTTGCTGGGTAGCTTGGTTTGGATTGTGTCAAGTCATTCTTGTGTCCATCTTTATGTGGGACTTCAACCTCTTTTATTGCTCACTCAGAGAGGTGGTTGATAGCATGATGAGAGCGGGTGAGGCCCAGGCATGCATGAAAGAAATTCAAGTGACTCTTGATACGGCAATGCTTGATAAACAAAATGCAGAAACTGAGGCTGCAATGGCGAAAGAGAAGGCAGAGTCATATAAAGCAGAAATCAAAAGGCTGGAATTGATGGTTAGTACCAGACAAACGGATTTTTGGTTGTCTGATGCTAGGAATGTATCACCGTTTGGTCCATTATTGTGGTACTCCTATTATGACCCTTATAATACTCTAGAAGTTGTAGATGATCTTGGTGTAAATGTCTTATACTGTTTAGTACTTAAGCGAAACATAAATCTTCTGTTGATTCCTTTTGGAGACAGCGTTTATTAGTTTGGTGGTTGAAATTTTGGGAAACAAACAGTTGGGAGTAAGAACCTGCAACTCACTGGAAACATTTTTGCCAAAAAATTTCAGTTCTGATAACTTGCTGATCCATCCTATTAGCATAAAGTCATCAAAAGTAACATATTATCAAAGTTAACTTGTTTGATTGTCCTACTAGTACTTTGTTTGAACTGCTTCCTTGCTGTTGCAGCTCGGTTTGATTACAGAGGAAAGAGACCGCTTAAAAAATGTTGTTAAGGAATTAAAAGAACGCACGAATCTTGAAGGCGGAACTGAATTAGTCAGTGGAACTATTGTTCAGGTTGAGTACCATTCTTCCAATACTTTGAGTTTTCCTGTAAGCTTTTCGTATTTTTCTATGGTTATTAATCCCTCATGTTGACAGGAGCTTGAAGCATCTCTTGCCAAGAAGGAAAACTATGTGAGGGAACTAGAAAACAGTTTATTAGAAAAAAAGGAAATTAATAGCCATCAGCACAATGAGATAAAGTTGCTAAACGAAAGGTTAACGAATGAAGCAAGACGAGTAAAGATGTTAGAGCGAGAAGGTGATCGCCTCCGTTCCGAGATATCTTTGTTGGAGTCTAAGGTTTGTGTTCCAAGGCTAATATACTTGTGTCTTAGAATTATATTCTGGTCCTCAATAGTAATTCCATTGTTTCCTATTCTTGTGCTTGTCAAGTTCAACACGAGTAAGATAATTTTAAAGCTTTTTGCAAGTGCCATGAGGATTTAAATATTCATGAGGTGCGGCAGAACAAAATAATTGGATTTTCTGAACCGAAAAGTCCACAAAAAATTGGTGATGGGGAGGATAGAATCCTTGCACTGATATCAGAAACTCCAGCTGAAGGTCTTCGTGAAAAGAATTTAGTAGAAAGCTTGTGCAATTTTGTTATAATGATGAAGCCCTCTAATCACCCTGAAATTGTGATTGGTCCATTCAATCACTAATCAATAGTAGAAAACTCCTTCTTCTCACAACAAGACACTTTGGTGAAGTAGTCACATTTAAATACAGTCAAATAGTCTAGGAGTGCTCACACTTAATCTAATATTCAATGGCAATTCTTTCATTGTTCTGTTAGTTATTCTCAGTTTACCCGATTTGGATGGGTCACATAATTGATAATTACGTAAAGAATATTCCCTTCGATATGTGAATGTAAAGGATTATAGCTATGGCATCATTGGACTGCTGATACTTAAAGCTTCTATATTTGGAATGGTTTCACTCATAGTCCCTTTCCTGGTATGTTTTCCCATTAGAATTATGGTGTGGGCAAGTAGTGATTGCTGAATTCACAAATCTGAGTAGTTGTTATTCTGATATTGGAAACAGAAAGAAGCAAAATGCTAACTAGTCAATTACTGAGGCAGTTGCCAAAACGAGCAATTTTTTCTTACAAGAAGTGATTTATTTATGTAGTAATTCTCTTCTACTTCCCTTTCCTCTCTTCCTTTTGATGATAGAGTCTTATACTTCTTTTGCAGCTGGGACATGGTGATTTTTCTTCTGCTAATACAAAAGTTCTGCGGATGGTTAACACCCTAGCAGTTGACAACGAGGCAAAACAAACAATAGAGGCTCTGCAAAATGAGCTGCAGAAGACAAAGGAAAAGTTGCAGGCCGTTGAAGAACTTAAGAAACAGTCATGTAGTAAGATGGACTATTGTCAAACTTGTTCAATTTGGTGTCTTGTATATACTTCTTGTGTCCTCATCAATAACAGTATGCAGTTAGTTCAATTACTTTCGGAACTTCTTTTCTACTCAGAAAGTGGAAAGTGGGCCTCGGATGGCATGGGGGTATTTTATAGGCATCTTTGCCTGATGTGATGATGCGGGATAAACTAACAAGCAAGCTAAGATGTGAAACACTGATACAATGTATTTTGCAAAATAGACACTGGCAAATTTAATGACAATTGAGCACTCAAAACATTTAAACTTATTTGTAGATTGCTAAATTCAACCAGAAAATGATTAAGTTGCAGCAAATTGTTTCCCAGAGCATATAGGATGGTGAAATGCCAGAGCGATTTTCCTACTCCTCCCTCCCTCCCTCCCTCCCTCCCTACCCCACTCCCTCAGGAAAATTAAGGAAAATACCAAAGGTGAAGTAGATGTAAGATTTCATAAACTTGCTATCCACAAATGGCCTAAATTCTGCGCATAGTGGTTGAGCAGCTGTAAACGAGGATTGGCCTAACACTTTCCATTTCTACATGTAGCTTATATGCAGATACAAAGCAATCATATGTTTTGTAATCTGAGTCTTGCTCTACAATCTGCTCCATGGTGTATACGATAGAAAATATAATCTACACTTAAAGAACTGATTCCTTTCTCTCAGATGGTTTTTTGATATGCTCTTGTTGGTAACTTCGTGCTATGTAGCTGATGCTGGCACACATGTTGACTCCTACATTGCTGGGAAAATTAAGCAGTTGAAAGAGCAAATTGCAACACTTGAAAAACGTGAGGAGAGGTGAGTGGGCAATAATGTTGCAGTATTTCTGTAGCATTTTCCATTGTTTTAGCTTGAAACTGAGGCCTCAGAAATATGTGATAAAACAGATACAAGACAGTTTTTGCAGAAAGAATCTCTGTTTTCAGAAGGGCATGTTGCGAACTTTTTGGTTACAAGGTATATCATGCCAAAATTTTCTTTTTTGTTCTAAATTTATGATTGATTACATTATTATGTCTCGGCTACTTACTTCGGTGCGCCTCCTAAAGAGAAATAAAGAAACCACAGAATGTCTCCCATGTAAAAGTATCCCCTAACTAGGGTGCCAATAATCTTTTCCTACCAGTCTATTATGATGTTTGTTTTTCTTTTAATGTGAAAAACCCTTCTTATTTTGCTAAAACTTTTCCAGTTCTGGTTCTTTGCCTTCCATCACTATGTATAGATTGACTGCAGGTGCACTTATAAAAGAGCTTTCTGAGGGCTGGTCCAGTTGTTTTATGTTTACAATCCAGCCATTTACAGATGCAAAATGGTATTAGTATTGGCTGAATTTAAGTTTTACCGTTTAATTTCCTTCACCCTGTTCCTAGAAAAACAGAGAATGGTAAAAGTTCTTGACCAGTAGAGTTTATAGCTCCAACGAGATTTAAGATTTTGGCTTCAGATATGAATTTATAATGATGATAACAAGAAGCGAATAAATTTTAAGGTGATTGTGAATATTAGGTTATCCACCCACCCCATTCACCACACAAACACACAAGAAAGAAAAAAAAAAATTCAAAGTTCTTTGCCCTTGAGGGAAAAATTGCAATTTAAGCTCTGAAATTTAGTGCTAAAATAAGACTTTGGGGTTTCAAATGCAAAATTGAAGATATTGCATTGGACAAAGAGAAATTTACTTTTTGTCACTGCTAGAAAATCAAGGGGAAGATGTATTTAAGTGAACAAATCGATAATCCTGTATCTCATGCATAGAAACCAACTTTAAGCATTACTTAGGTGTATTAGATATATGCTTAGGACGGAAGAAACTTCAAGCATTAGTCAGGTGTATTATGATATATTCAATTATTTCAAGTACTTAACAATGATGATGAGTAGGAAAATCCCAGACATTAAGAGAGTTCGCTCCAATGAGAAGTAAGGAGAAATTGAATCTTCAGTATGATTGATTGCTTCTTTAGAGTGGGCAAAATGTTCTAAATTCCCTTGCCACTGTTGCATTGATACAGTGTTTGAAAATGCTTATGCTACGCTTGCACCCATGGTTTTTAGTCTGTTTCTTGGCATTAAGGTTCAACTGAAGAGAAACATTTCCGATTCTATCCAGATTTCTACTATCCCTCAGAGGGAGCAGGTTTTCTATTTTGTTTTCTGTCCCAACTTTCATACAACATATAATTATTCAGTGCGTGGCATGTAACTTCACCTTAATTTTACTTTGAAGATTGTGCAGCAATTTGGCCATTCTAGGACATTATTTTGTTGGTCTTGAATGACGACAATATTTTTATATATTCCAACAGGAGCTGCAAATCTCTGTTCAATATTGCACCGTATGTTACAGATGACTCAAAAACTTGTAGTTAGACAAGAAATGGCTTTTCTTGATTAGTTTGGATGGATTAGAATAATATTACTCTCCTCCAGAACAATGAGTAATCTGATTATAAGGTTCCGAAAGTTGGTCAGAGAAAATTTGGTAAATATAAAATATCCCCTAAAGCTTCCTTGTTTTTTCAGACTGCCAGCATTAGAGTTCAGTATCAAACCCCTAACTTTCATCCCAAAAAGTTTTGAAGATGTGAACCTTTGGACCAAGCACAGTAAAGTTTGTGACCTCAGGGTGTAAAGTGTTATTTTGGGATATTATAAGGCGCCAATAATAAAGAAGTGGAAAGTTAAGTTTAGCAACCTTTTTTTTTTTTTTGCGAAAAATGTGTTGACCTCACATGCTTTGTATTAAGGCAAATTCTATGCAATTACACTTCTAGTAATATTTAGATATTCTATAATCTTGTTATCTTTTCAATATGCTTCAGATTGTAATGGATGACCACCAGCGCCCGGATGGAATCCCTGTCACACGATTTACTCTCCATTCGATATATGCCCTGAGCGATGATGAGAAGCTTCAATTTGAATATGAATCTGGGAACACGAATATCATGGTAAGCTTGGCATAATTAGTTCTTTTGGTTGTGGTTGAGGGTGATGGGGTGGTAGTTGGCCTCAAGACCCATTAAAAAAATGGGAGAATTTTATGTCAAACTCGGATTTTTTTTCCTTCTCCTTTTCTTATACTTCTAGTCATTTGAATTTTCAGGCCAATAAAATTGAACCACACTTTAGGACTTATCTCAAGCAATCTCCTTTCTAGTTCTGTAATTATACTAAACTCTTGATTGGTAGGTTTAGGAATCAGGAAGGAATGTATTTTTTTGGTCATTTCACCTGGGGTCAGTGTGGGGTCTAGGTGTGGGTCATTTTTCATTCCTTCAGTGGAGAAAGTTTTAAGGTCTGTTTCCAATTCATATTGCACTTTGAATGAGTAACATATGTTGCATATTGTGGGGAAATATGTCAAATGGAAATACAAACATTTCTTTCAGGGGAAAGAACAAGTTAAATTAAATGTCCCTATCATGATAGCTTTGGTGTTAGGATTGTATTTGAAAGATTTGTGGGAAGAGGGATGTACTTATATCTGATATATTATTCTTACAAGGGAGGTCCATTGAATATCAGAAACTAGTGAGAAGTTCCTGAATCATGGCAAATTGGTGGGAAGATATTTGGTTTCAAGTTTACGCCTGTCAGAATAAGTATAGTCATTAAATGTAGCAATTTTTTCCTGAGATTAATTTACATGGATGAAATTTGAATTTCTAAGTGAGACCTCTTATTCAAGTTTCACATACACATATAGATATACATGCATATTGGTATTCAACTTGAATAAATCGTGTTTTTGTCCTTTTTATTTTTCAAAAATTCCAGGTGAATGAGTACGCTTCACAGCCTGAGATATCTCGGCAGGTCTGAATTAAACATCTTTTGGAGTTGTTGCTTTCTTCAGTTCTGTTTTTCTAATTCCTATGTGCGTCATTGGAAAATAATTTCTGTTTTTCTAATTCCTATTGCACTGACTTCTTTGTTAGAAAATATACAACTTTAGTAATTGCCTAATGGGGGTAATGATGCTTAATTAAGAAGAAACATCAGAAAATAATTTTACAGGTGGCTGTGCCTGTCATCCTATGATACACTTCTTTCTATCGGATTGCAAGAATCTTTAGTTTGATCGGCTTTTTCCTTCTCTTATAGGATTATCAAAGTAGAGAAGATATGAAATCAAAGATAGATCAGGACTGTACTTTAATACCCTGCTTGGGTATTGTGTGTTTGTATCCTTAGATTGGACTTGATTAATTCTGTCATCAGAGATGGGGTAGAAAAGGAGAAAAAGAGGTGTTGGACTTAACGATATGACATTTATCCTTTTAGTGATCATACTGATGTCAAGTGTTTGGAATTGATGATTAATCTCCACAGTATTTTTCTGTTTTGGAGTTTGACATTTATGGGGCCTGGAAAGACCTTAAATGCTTCTTCTGTTGACATATTACTCTTACTTTCTGCATTTGTTTTTTTCTAGATGTCCATATGAAAAAATTAAACAGCAAGTAGAAGCTCTAGGATCATGTTAGCTTATTACTAACATGGAAGCTTTTGATTCATGATGCTGTCAGTTGTTATTTTATGGGTTCAAGGCACATGAAGTATATTAATTTGATGATTCAGTGATTTGTGTTACCATACACCGGCTTTAATTAAGTCTATCTTGTATTCAGGTGAAACTTTACCGAGATGTACATTTTGCTAGAACACAAGCGATTTTTATTGTAGATGATGGAAAAGTTGCTGAAACTTGAATAGATCATAAAAAAAACAACTCTCTGGCTCCTATAAATGCCTGTCAATGAACTATTTGTGAAAGCACCCAATGCTACCTGAGAGAATAAAGAAACCTCTATCCCTAAAATTTCTTGATTTGCTTTGTATTCCTATCACTCAGCTTGACACAAAACAAGCATACTGCATTTGCATTCTTCCCAAACCTGCAAAGCTCAAGCATAGATCTTGCATAGCTGCTGGACATGCCTATTTGCCATATAAAGCTTCTTAGCTGGTTGACTATGATGGAAGTGGTGATTACTTGGTTCACTATAATCCTTACTCATCTACCGTTGTGTTGACAGCTTTAGGAGGTCATCTCCTTGTATTAATTCTATTAAGAGCCATCATCCAAGTGAAGTTTGATTTCAGTGGAAACTTTTGTCTTTGTGATACTTCACAATGGCCAAGTTCTTGCTCCACTTTTTCTTTTTTAGGAATATTAACATGTTATGATTTCGACATTTTTTTTACATTGGATATCAATATTATCTTACTTTATTGATTTTCAAATGTTTTTTGCTCACAAGACCTTTAGTGACACTTTGTTTGCGTTTATATTATATACTTGTCATTTCTTTTTATCACTACAGTTTTATTGACTAAATTTTCAATGAAATATGGATTTGGATTTGGAAGTGGATAATAATTTTTTCTTTGAAGAAACGGACATTCCTATGGAATGGAACTGGGAATAACCCTTTGTCCTTCAACTTAGAAAAGATACAAAGCATGGAATGGCGAAATGAGTCCTTGTTAAAAACATTTTCAGAAACCGAATCAGAGTTGATTGTTTCGGGAAGGATTTTAGATGTCTTAAAAGTGTTTCTGTAATTCAAACAGCCTACTACTCACATTTTAAAGTCCCTAGCTTCCAAATGAGTGAAATCTGAGAAAACCATGTTCACAATCTAAATCAGTCAAATTCTGTTTCTCCAGAAAACGTTATAACTTGTTTAAGTTGAATTTTTCACCTTTTATGGCTCTAGAAATAGTTGACTTCAGGTTTTTCCATGACTCCATTATTGTCTTCTCTACTTAGATCTATCTGGAACTGAGAGAAATGCTTTTATTTTTGGTGCCTGCTTGAATGGGTTAAATTATTTCTTTGCTATGTTGTGTGCCTCCACTCTCGTGATGCTTTCAATGGTATACCTACTTTTTTCTTATTCCTTTTCAAATCTGTTCACCTTGCCTTAGTTTTATGGGCTTTGGCGACATTGTCCATCAGTTCCAGGAGCATCTCAGAGAGCAATAAAGTGTATTTCACTAATAGAGAATAATCCCTCTTTTTCTGACAAGAAAGTTCCATCTGTTTTGAGTGAAGCATGCTTGGGCAACCAACGGACATTATACTCGTTTTGAAACAAATATTATTTGGTGATTATGGTGATGCATGCATCTTTGATTTAAGGCTCTGCAGTCTGCACTCCTTTCACTCTTTGAACTCTTATTGTTTTATCTTGCTTGCTGCTGGGGCAACCCTGGTCTTGAGACTCAAACAATTGTTGCATCAAGTATTTTCAAGGCTAACCTTAGATAGTCCCAAAAATGAACAGCATAAAGTAATATCAACTCCTTGAATTAGATGGAAATGTCTAGTTTCTTGTCTTCATTGCAGGTATTTAAGTTTCATGTCCAATTTTTGGTCTTTCTTAAGTGATGTGTTTTGCAGGTTGACATATTTATCCGGAAGATGAATTCAATTCCTGCCTTCACTGCGAATCTGACAGTGGAATCTTTCAATAAGCGTACTCTCTCATGAAGTGTGGCAGTCTTATTGTATTACGCTCTCAAGCTGTTACCATGTATCATATTAAATGCATTCATTGATTGAAGTTTTTGTTTTTACTTCTCATTTTCTGTGATTGTTTCCTTGTACTATAAATGCTTATATAAGAACTCAATGTAAATTTAACCATTCGGCAACTTATCTGACATTTTGTCAGAAAACTTGCCAGTGGCGACATTTTTGACAAGCATCACAATTTGTCTTACTTCTAAATCTACCTCTAGACAGTGTCTGGCTCTTTTTGCACCATTGGATCCTTATGGAAGTTTGATTTGTTTTGGGGTGCATAAAGTTTTTGCATTTGCTTTGATTCTCTTATGTGGATACATAGTTTTCAAAGATTAAACTGTGATCAACTTCAGAAGCAGCTTGATGTGCAATTGTGCGAATTGCTAAATCTACCTGAAGATGTATGACTTGAGATAATATTTCTGTTTGAAAAGATACGGGCCTCTCTATTTTTCTATGATAAAAGAGTCGAAAAATCTTTACAGGAGTACATGTTATGCGTTTTCTAGTCTTGTAATGTCCATGCTCGGGCATGGTATGAGAAAAGCGTGCAATGCACGTGTAGGTGTTGTGCATGACTAATGGAAGAAGTACTGGATGATAATGGGCATTACAGTGGAGATCATGTATTGTTTGACACTGAGTAAATGACAATGACCTAATGCCATAACTTTCGGCATTACTTCACTTGAAATGAACCTCATGGAAAACTACAGATTCTGAGGGTAGCGCTTTCATTATCAGGATGAATTATTTGAATCTGTTTACCTAAGGTTCAGCTTTGCAAACAGGGAAACTCAAAAGCATAGAGCAGTGGAAACATAAAGCCTTTAAAGAAGGTCCTATGTTTCCGCGCATTGCCCTTCATGGTGTGTGGTCTTAATTGGAAAACATTGGATTCCTCAAAGTTCAAGTTAGAATGCTAAATGTGAGAAGAGGAGGAATATATAATTCTCTTTGCGCTTAATCAATATACAAAACCCTCCAAAAAATGTAATCATAAATATGAAATATATAGGTATTGCTTTAGTTAGTATAATAAGTACGTGTATTATTTTATAAATTTTGAATATATGTGTATTATACGAATATAATATAAATTTTAAGGTATGAATTATAAATTTTATATAATCATGCTCCATTCATTTAAGTTAAATGAGAATTTAAAGTAATAAAAATGAATTCCATACAACCATAATTGACCATAATTGATGTAACTTGAACTTAAAGCATCATACCTACAAAATACTAAGACAGTACCGTTGACCGATGGGACAAGACTTATCTGCAAGTTATATTGCACCATAAGTTGGTATAGCAGGAAACTTGATTTAGATAGATACAGTTGAGTGAAACATGACATTGCTGACTTCTCCAATATCCATATACATTGCACTTGGCCAATGGCTTGCCAAAACATCTGTCTCCACACACAACCCCTCCATTCACACACTGTGCTATTCCTAATTAGACCTTTTAACAAAGGGAAAATAATAATAATAATAATAATAATAATAATAATAATAATATTAATTTCAAACAAAATTCATAAGAAAGAAGCAAGCCCATGTGGCAAGGCAATGAGCCACAAAAGGAGGCCCCCTTTAGTGCCAATTAATGAGCAGCCTTTTCACTATACACAAAAAAATTGGGCTCTATTCCTTTTTTTTTTTTTTCAGACCAAAAACTATTGGTGACTTGATAGAATCTAGTATACATTCTCACAATTACCTGCCCCTCTTCATACTTTTCTATTTCATAATCATTTTGATATAAATGCAAATTGAGTGAAGGAAAGTTGATTTTTGAAATCATTTCATTTTTAAAAGAAGGGACGTTAAGAGAACACGTCCTTCATATCATGGCCATAAAACTAGTTAAAGATCTTCAAATTTAAAGTAAATTTTGGATTTCGTCTTAGGTGACGTTCAATCTAACTAGATTTGCTATTTAATGCGCAAAATATTGAGGTTACCTCCGTTTGTGAAGTAAGTAATCATGATTGTTGTTAACGATTTAAAGAGAAAAGCATACGAGCAAGTTGGAGAGATATCCTTTTTCCACGGCCAAATCTTATGAGCCGAAAATTTTTATGATGATATGTTGTCGGCTCCACTTTTATTCAAAAACATACATTTATCAATATGAATGTCTAACGAGTGACAAAGTTTTTTTTTTTTTTCTTTTCGATAATATGATTTTTGAGAAATACCCACAATTATGATGGGAATCGGGTCCTAAAATTTCATTACTGTAGAGTATTATTATTATTATTTTTTATTTTTTTGTCACTTGAGTTGGGACTCATTGTCACATTTTAATTTAATTCTTGTTATATGAGTCATGACATGTAAGTTTCAATGAGATTTTGCACGAAGCTAGCACATTTTTCTTGCTGGCCACTGATAAATTATGAAAATTTGAAAAAAAATAAAAATGTGACCACTATAAATTTTGATCTACCATGTGATTATTAAGCCCATAATAAAATATTTAAAGGTGCCAAAATGAATGGATCAAGGAATGCAGTGAGTATGCAGATGCAGGCACATACTAGAAGGTTGACAATTTGGGCTTTGAAATCTAAGATCAAAAAGCAAAAAGTTTTTGTGCCGAAATTCTTACACACACACACACACACACACATATATATATATATGTATATGTATATGTATATGTATATACCATATTCTCAAATTTATATACACACATATGTATTCCATATATAAAGGAAGTTGGGTAGAAAAAAAATAAGAACCCTATTGACCACTAAGAGAACAAAAAAGTGCATTGACTTCTGTTCTTAGCATACCCTAACGTCACTTTTAAATATATATACAAAGAAGTCAAAGCATCAATCTTACCGGATTTAGCGGCCTCTTACTTTAAAAAGGATCATAGCATACGAATTATTGGCGCGTAAATGTATTGATCTAATCCAACAAAAAAATTATATAATAGTAATATTTAGTTCAAATGACAAAAAAGAGAAAGAAATTCGTACAAAATTTGGATTAAATTCTTAATACATATTCAAGTATAACGTATCTTGACATTATTCCTATTTTATTGCATTAATTAACAAAAAGCACAAAAAGGGAAAAATAAAAAAATAAAAAAGGGTGTTGTTCGCGGGCAATTGAACCTGTCGGCAAAAGTGTACAACTACTACATAGTATATAAAATTAGGTGCACCAATTGTTAAGCCCACAAATTTAAAAATGACTTCGAATCAAATATGCACACATGTACCCCCATATATATAATGCATTAGGGTTTTTATATATTAGAATTGTGCGCTTATAGGGTATGATGATGAGAAACACAAAAAAAACAAGTCTTAAAGCATTGCTAGTGCACAATTAAAAATTTACTATTTTAAATTGATGATTTTTGGATCTAGTTATGATGATGATAGATAATTATATATTCCACGATACTAAATTTATTATTTATTGATGTAACGGGCCTTTTATCTCTTTTAAATTTAATTATTTTAGCATATTATATTTTAAAAATAATTTTTAAATATTTTATTCTTTCAAATTTAATTACTTTTGCATTTAACCCTTCTAAAATAAATTCTAAGCACTGTATCTCTTAATTTATATTTATTATAATAATTTATCCCCTTGATGCCAATTTTAGATCAAATTTTCAATAGAATAACATTCGTGAGTCGTTGTCACACATTTTTTTTATTATTGTTAATAATAAAGAGATGTAAGTAATATTGACGAAGAACATTATGGTAATTTTTATTTTTTTAAAAATAACACTAGTGGGACAAAATGCTATAATAAATAAATATTGATGGGGAAAAATATTTAAAATTTACTTTTCGAGGCTAATGTACCAAAATTACCAAATGTGGGGTGTGACGTGCCATTTGCCTATTTATTTATTTTTAGAACTTTTCAAAAATAAAATTTTATTTTTTTAAACATAATAATATGACTGCACTACATCTCTATTATTACTTTTGAAGATACTATTATAAAGATATAATTTTAAATTTTTATTTTTTAAGTCTCATTTATAAATTCAATCCAAGTCAAAATAAATATATAATATTGAGAAGGTGGATAAATCTTTAAAATGAATTTCAAATCTCATAAGATAACGTATCTTATATCTTTAGACTTATAAGTACAATACATGTTAAAAAGATGAAATTCATGTGAATTTTTTAATTGTAAGTCAGAACTCTTGAAAATAGTAATGATAGCACAAGTTAAAAAGCCCTATTGCTTTATTACTTAGTGCATGGAGTAAATGTCTACATGGGGAAAAAAAAAGAAAAAAAAAGAAAAAAAAAGAAATGGGATTAGGAATTAGTGGGGAGGACCCCAAAAAGTAAGGGAAAGGCTAATACATTTTTCAGTGCTTAGATACCTAATTATGCCTTTTTTTGACAATTTTCCATTAACATTACGTGTAATACATGTAATAAAATTTAGTGGCCCTATATTGGAACTTGCTGAACATTCTTAACTTTTTCATTTATGATGGATATCAAATCTAACAAGATTTGACTCTGAATGGAATCCAGAGGAGGACAATTTCTCAATTAATTGACCTTGATTTTCAAGAAAATGCCACAAGAATAATGGTTTTGCTTTTTTAAGATGTAAAAAACTAGTGATTATAAATTTAGAGAATGACGATTCTAACAAATTATTTATGAATATGAATGACGAATCAAAAAATTCTATACAATTTTGAAAAATGAAAAAATTTCTTGAATCTAATCATATCATTCCATTATATTATATTGGCGTCAAATTTTCGTCAAATTCTTCAATTCTCAATCATGTATAGAAGTATATAGAGAGTTTTTATATGAATGCAAATGTAATTTAACATGTTTGAGAGAACCTTACCTGACATTGACAGAATCTACATTGATACGAAATAAGAGTATGTTGATAAAAAAACAAAAAGGAAATTAAAGAATATTCATACTGCACCCCTTTTGCACGAGGAAGTGATCAAATTAACCTTCTACTATGCATATAATGTCTTTGCACATCTATTGTGTTGAGAGGGCATTGTGGTCATTGCACAATTAATCTTCCTTTTCTACCCTTGTTTTGGGTTTTATTTAATTTGACTTGTTTGAGGGCAAATCTCCAAAATTGCTACTAAAACAATTTTAAGAAACATAGATAGCCTTCTATAGATACTCTCCATTTGTGCTATTGGAATCCCATCCTTCCAAGACTCATTTGCTACCTATCAATGATCCTTAAAACCATCTGTTGAGCAATAGAAAGATGAAATCATAAAAGCATATATTGATGCCAAAAGCTTCCAAAACTTAAGACAAATTTGTCTTAAATATAACCATTAAATGAACCTTATAAGTAAAAACTCAGTTCATAAAATCTTGTCTCACCCATTTTTGCTCTATATGCACACACACACACACACATATTGATAGATACATTTTACTGTACCTAAGAATTATATAGTCCACAATGAATTCAAAAGCCATGTCTCCACTTTGTCTCCCACACAACCCCTCCACCCCCCCTACATTGAATGATGTAACAAAGATTATAGGTGTTTTAGGTTGTCATGCACTTGATCTTTACTTCTCTGCCGACCACCCAATGCTTCACTGCCACGTGTCAGTTGTGCACCCAGGACAGAGATTTTGGATTGACACTCACTACTTCATAGTGAAATCAACACCCCCCCCCCCCCTCCAGGCCCCCATAATTTTTTCCACCTTAGAAAGAAAGTTGAGAGGGAACAAAGTTGAGGAGCTTAGCTTAGAAAAAAGGTGACTTTGTTCCACTGCAAGCCTACAACACATATGGGAGTGGTTTTAAGGTGGATTCCCAAAAAATTTCCTTAGGTAATTAATAAGCTTTATGTACTTTGCTTTTAGCTCAAGAGAGAAGCTAGGCTTAAATTAAGGGAAGTTTTTAGCTGCATTTTGGTGAGGATTTGTGTCCTTTGTTTGTCTCAATTTGAACGTCTCATTTTGAATTCATACATGGTTTTAGACGAGATTTTTTTTTTTTTTTTTTAAAGAAAGAATAGAATGATAGCAAGTTAGTGAGAGTTGAAGTCACGGTTTTATGTAAATGAATTTTCCAAAGAAAATCGCTATTTTAGAACATAAGACAGTAGTATTTTAAAAAAAAAATATTTAACTTGAAATAATGAGAAGTTATATGATACATAACGTTTACCTTTCCTGCCATCGGTTGGTTGTCTTTTCTAATTCTTTGTAACTATCTAGAAAGAACATTATTACTCAATAAGTAGAGGTATATGTGGTTTATGTATATTATTTTAGCAATATTGCCAAGATCATCTAATTCACTAAATTTACTATATATATATATATGTCTATATGTACATAAATCTATATGAAGCTCTTCAAAGTTGATGTGGTAAGGGTTCAAATTTTCATAAAACAACTATTTGTAAGCTGTCAAATGTTAAGTGAGTTCTATTCAACACAAACAAGTCATAAGGTACGTGTTAACAAAAATAATCCGATACTCAATTTAGTACTAGATTAGATAATATAAACAAAGAGCAAAAAAATGTAAATGCCAAAATAATCGGCGTATCTCAAAATCAAAGAATATAAGAATTCATTTGGATTGATGGATTTGAAATTCTGGAGATTTCAAATCCATAATAACAAATACATTAAATTTGTTTGAATAATCTTATGATTCAATAAATTTTAAATTTTTAAGTTTCTATTTTAAACTATTTTTACAATCATTGTGATAAATTTCATATTCATCTTAAAACGAATTATTTGAAATTCTTCCTTTAAATTCAAATTTTTCTATCTAAATGTAATCTAAGAGTATTCGTTAGTTATTTTAAAAAAATTATATTCCTTTATGATAGGTGCACACTAGGTCTCTTATATACATGAGTTTAGATAAGTCAATATAACCGTTGTTAATGCCTGCTGGAGCATTTATTTTACGTATTGATACAACTTCTTGCGCTCAAGTATTTGAATTTATTAGATGAACCTTTCAAATCTTTTTAAACTCGAATTATAATTACTTACATTAAATTAGGTTAACAATTGAAAGGTTTCAAAATGAATAAAACGATAAAAAATAATATGTTGTGTGTGGGGAGGGGGGCCAGGGATGATTTTTTGGTTGGATAAGAATGGAAAACCCCTTTTTCTTTCAAAAAACAAAAGTATTCCAGTTTGAATATCCCTACTACAGTTTGTTTTTTCTGCACTTTTTGGACAACACGTAAGCCAACCATGTTCATGTGCAGTTGACCTATTTACATTGGTCACATAATAATTTAGTCCAATAAACAGTTGTAATAATACTTTTTTTTTTTTTTTTGAATGCATCACCTTTGCATGAAAATATGGGACAATTGTTCACCAACCAACAATCTTGGCACTGTCAACCAATCAAAATTCAAAACATAGACATCAACTTCAACAACACATTCATTCACATTTGTCCTCACCAAGGCCATTCTTCTTAACCAAATATTTCTGTTTTTCAAACTTTAATACATTGGATTAGTACAGAGATTAATGGAAAAGAAAAGAACATCCACTATTTAAGCTACTTCCTCACAGTATCTTGCATATATTGACACTTTGTTCATCCATTATTCTCGTATATATATATTCTTTAATTTTGTGAATTGTCATCTAATTATCGGTCTTCTATGTAGTGATTTTAACAATGGGGCAACTAAAAATTTAATTTTAAATTATACAGCAGTTCAAACACCTTATTTTGATTTATTTTGATTGTAATATGACCAAATTCAAGACCAATAAATCCTATACAAATCAATAATAAATTATGTCACATGAAAACGATAAGAACACGTGTATCTCTAGCTATAAAATATTAATTGCAAATTCCTTGAAATTATGTATACATATAAATGTGTGTATGGGTGTATTCTTATATATATGCATACATACATTTATATGTATATGTATATGTATATATATAGGGGCTATAGTGGAATCTTTGAACCAATCTTGGGCTAGGGTCCGGGGTGACTAATTGTCTTATAGGTTCTTTCAACCAAAGAAAGGAAAAAAAAGAAAAAAAAGCTCTTATTATGGGCACAAGATAAGTACATGTCAAAGAAAATACACTCACCTATGACGATGAAAGCACTAGCCTGCCATTTTGCAGGTTGACCATTGAATATATATATATATATATATATAATATATATATATATATACGTATTATATATATACACACTATATATAGTAGTAAGCTGAATGTGGATTAATAAGGTGAGAAAAATAAATCAAATCTGTGGTGGAAAATACTCAAAAGGGCAGCCTCCAAGTCCAACTCCACTATCTTTCTTTCTTTTCAAAATTATGTTGTGGGCTAAATCTTTTTTATAAACTCATTGCAATTTTCTTCCAAAGAATAGTAGAAGAAATTTTTTGGAAAAAAAATACCAAAAGAAACCCTCAATATAAAGTTTCATGTCCAAAGAACTCAGAGAAAATTCTGGGATGACTACTAATACAACTATTTTGAACCCCGTAGGCTTAATTGAAAATAATCGTCAAATTTGGGAATACTTAATGCATATATCCTAAATTGGTCAAACCACGATTATAATCTCATCAAAAGGGTAGAAAGAGGAACAGAACACACAAAGACCTAAATGCCCTTGCACCTATCTGGCCATTCATGAGGGCAACTCGATCAATATGCAACAATAAATATCCTCCCTATTTGTGGAGGTCTATCGTAATATCATACTACACCAAATATATGGTATATTTGGTGTATGGATGAAGGTCAAGTATTCAATTTTGTAAAAAATAAAATACTTAAATAATAAATTTATAACAAGTGTATGTACACTAAATGTAACATCTATAAGATTGAGGTTTATAATGCATTAATATTTTTTAAAAAAATATTTATATCGTGATGAACACACCACTTTGAAGCTCGAGTTAGGACAAAAAATTGGTCTCATTCAGGGGAAGGGGTATTCCTTCAAGAAAGAAACTGAACGAATTGACATCCAAGAAGAGTCCATCCATGACATGAGCTATGAATCCTGTATACTCACCATGACACAGAACCTAGGATTTTATATTCCACCTGGTGCCGTAGCTATTGTTACTATTGAGCTACTGCTAATATGCTAATGACTTAATGAGCTAAGTAAACGTAAGGGTGTCCATAAAATAAACAAAAATAATTTTTTTTTGACACATCCGATGACATGTTGGATATAACATTGACAACGTATGTGACGTGCTTTGGACAAATGAGGTGTTTTTTAATATATTTTAGAAAGTATATAAATGACAAAAAAAAATCAAATAAAATTCTAAATTTTCTAAAACTACTTGAAAAAAGAGTGGTGCCTCATCCAAAATATATATATATATCTCTCTTTACATTTTTTTTATGAATGTCGAAACTTTACTTTTATTTTCAAAATAAATAATCTACAAATCATACTAGTAAAATTTCGACACTTTTAACATGAGTTTTTTTTCTTTCTTTTTTTTTATAATCGCATCGATATGTATTTATAAATCTGAGTATGTATATGTATAATATAAAAATATTTATATACATTGGGGAATCATATAGGAACCGTATCGTAACTTATCGCCGGATCCATATCATATATTGTCTATGTTGCCATGTATGTGCATCATAGTGGAGGGTTTTTAAGATTACTCAACTCTAAAAGAGCTCTCAAACATTTTATATTAATTCACATTCCATAAATAGCTCTCTCTGAACACCAATATTTGATTTGGGCATTGAAGGGACAGAATAATCCCTTGTTCAACCTAATGACTAATTGTCCCGCACGTGCTAGGATATTGACATTAGTATTCCTACTCGTGTGACCTTAACATGTGGGTTCCTTGTAAGGATGTTTCATTTATGCCCTTGGCAATTAAATTTTTTACATTTAGACCCCTGCACTTAGGACCCTTGTACTTTCAGAATTCCTAAATGTACCCCTACTGGCAGGACTCAGTCCAGGATGTAGAATACTTTTACTTGGAGCCAAAATGATTCGGATGCAAGACTTTGGAGTCTGGGCACAACACCTAAATTACCAAGTTACCCCTATACAGAATTCTCCCATGTTAGTAATCATCGAAATAAATAAAAATAAAAAAATACACGCGCTTAACAAATTAGTAATTTCCCTAAAGATTAGGACACATTTCCATCACCACAATTTAAGGAGATTAATTAAGGACAAATCGTTATTACATATATACAATTAGGGCATCGTTGCTACTGATGCCATATAAATATGCGGCATTAGGAAGATCTAGTTTTAATCAAACTTAAATCAATTTTCTTTTCATTCTTTTAGCATTAATTAGTTAATATTTGTATTAGTTGGTTTGTCTATTCTAGTTTGGTTGTTCATGAAAAGATCACACGTTGATGTTTTGTCTTGGAAGTATTGGATAATGGTGCTAATAATCTTAAATATGGATCTAGTGCTTTGACTTTCTTGTCTCCAATCAAGATTGAGGACATTTTATAATCCAATTCGATATTATTTAAATAGAATTGTGAGTTATTGAATATATTTTTAATATTATATTGATATAATCTTAAATAATTTAACGGTTCATAATTTTAATAAAAATGTTTTTATTCACTGAAATAAAAATTAATAGACGTGGACAACATATTTCTCAATTGAGAGTATTTAACCATCTTATTTCATTTTTAATATTTTTTGCCTTGCCTAAGCAGTAAGCACCACCAGGGACATGCTTTTCTTGATTTGACTGCTGGACATTAATTAATTTAATATTTGGAGTTATTACTTATTACCATATGACTCGGTTGTATTCCTAGGACGTACGATTGGAAACCACATGACAAACTAAAGTACATATACAGATCAAATCGTGTCTCTGTATGTGTGTGTGTTTGTTTTTTTCTTTTTTTTTTAGTATATTTATTTTTAAGATATTAACCGATCCCAAATTACTTCGATTTGAAGTATCAAAGGACTAACACCCCCCACCCCCACCCCCCACAAACAAAAATAAAATAAAATAAAAAATCTAGACATTTTTTCTCTAAAACTCAACTATTAGGTAATACAAGATACACATCAAAGTTACAACAGATTATTTATTCAAGTATGAAATAAGTTAAATAAAACTTGAGTTTATAAACTTCTTAAAATATTTCGAAAACTTATAGATAATGAAAAGCATTTGGTAAAAAAATTAAGAATAAAGCTTATATACTCCCAAAATAAAAAATTTAAAATTTCATAATTTTGTTAAAAATAATAAGGACATCCTAATTTTTTTTTTCTAATTTTTTTATAGATTATAATAAACTCATTTAATGTGAACCTTATTAATTACGAATTGTTATTACTAACTTATAAATGCTATAATTTTATTTTATCTTAACACTTTAAGATATTATTTTAAAAATAAAATCGAATATCTTATAATATTTAAAACTTATAACATGGTGTCATTAAATTTTTCATTTCAAAGAAAAACTGAAAGATAAAGGGAATTCCCAATTTTTCTCAATACAACTAACTATTGATATGCAGAATTCTTTTTTTTTTTTTTTTGTCTCATTATATTATTTTAAAGTAATGGTGAGGTTTGTTTCCCATGAGAACAAAAAATATTTTACGATCTCCTACACATGCAAATGTCAACTCATGTTCCAAGCTCAAATCCAATTTCCCAGTGTATATTCACACCAAACCACAAATTAAAAACAAAAAAATGTTGTCATAGTTAAAGCTGGCACTTGGATTTGGCAGCTTGGCACTATTATAACCTGCAAAAAAAAAAAAAAGTTCAACAAGGAAAACAAATACAGACCATCAAACGAGGCGGCATAAAAAAAAGGCAACTTTTGATGTATATTATGCTATTAATGAACCAATAAAATTTTCCTCCAAAAATTTGTAGTGCAATCTGGAATATTGGGATTGTTTGAGTGTATTTTTGTTTGTTGTTGATGATGATGTAATTATCATTACAGGAAGTGGTGTCCACGCGAAGGAGAAGTGTGTGTGATTAGTATTGGAATTCTGGGGTGGTGGCTGTTGGTCACAATATCCAACAAGGGGGCCTCTTGAAAGGGAAGGATGTGGCCTGTGGGAGTGTATAAATTGGAGGGCCAACTTGCCTTGAATTCAGTATAGACTCAGATAAACACCTCCACGGCTCTTTCTTGCTGAAGTATAGTTGGTGTGAAGGAGTCTTGAATAGTACTACTATAGTTAGTTTTTCTCACTTGAATAAATATATACACCATTGGTGTGTGTTTGTGTGGGGGGAAGTGTGTGAACAAGTGCAAGAAATGGAGGCCTCAAGAAGGCAGGAGTTCAAGGGAGAAAAGATTTCTGAAGAGAGTACTGTTGATTGGAGAGGAAGGCCTTCCAACCCTCTTAAGCATGGTGGAATGAGAGCTGCTGCCTTTGTTCTAGGTCTCTCTCTCTCTCTCTCTCTCTTCTTTACACACACATGTGTGTACTTTGTGTGTGAGTTTATCTTTCTTGGTTTGTGTCTGAGTGTGTGTGTGTGCAATGCCGAAATGGATCTTGGAGGGCCATTTGAGGCCCAAAATCTTTGAAAGCACTCTTGCTTGGATTTTCTGCCTGTTTGTAACTGCTGTTTGTATGGGTTTTGAGTCTTTGCACTGTTATACTTTAAAAGATTGTGATGGGATAATTTTTTCTTGGAATCTGCAGGGCTTCAAGGATTTGAGATAATGGCAATAGCTGCAGTTGGGAACAACCTAATAACCTATGTGATAAATGAGATGCACTTTTCCTTGTCAAAATCTGCAAACACAGTGACAAACTTTATTGGAACTCTCTTCATCCTTGCACTTGTTGGAGGCTACCTTTCTGATTCTTATCTTGGTTGCTTCTGGACCATGCTCATCTTTGGCTTTGTTGAACTTTCGGTATTGTCCTCTTATCCCTTTCCCCAATACTTTTTGTCTCACTCTTTATCTATTCTCAACCCTTTTAACAAAAAGTTGGGTTCAAGTTTTCATCACAAATTCAACATCATTATATCATGTATCTATATACAGTCACATGTAGATATGGTAGCTGTCAATTTTTTACATGCATGTTTCTTGTTTTTGTTTTTCTTGAAGCACTAGTTAAGTCTTTTTTTTTTTTTTTTTTGGTGACCTTATCTGTATAGGGTTTCATCTTGCTGTCAGTCCAAGCCCATCTTCCTCAACTGAAACCACCACAATGCAATATGTTAACTGATGGTGAGCACTGTGTGGAGGCCAAGGGGTTCAGGGCCTTAATATTCTTTGTGGCACTTTATTTGGTGGCTTTGGGGAGTGGCTGTGTTAAGCCTAATATGATAGCTCATGGGGCTGACCAATTCAACCAGGATGATTCAAAGCAATCCAAGAAACTTTCTAGATACTTCAATGCTGCCTACTTTGCCTTCTCCATGGGAGAACTTATTGCCTTAACTGTCCTAGTTTATGTGCAAACACACTCTGGGATGGATGTCGGTTTCGGAGTATCGGCTGCCGCCATGGCCATGGGACTAATCAGTTTGATCTGCGGCACACTTCTTTACAGGAACAAGCCTCCTCAGGGCAGCATCTTGACCCCTATTGCACAAGTAAGAAAATAAGATTTTCTGCAACAGTTTTCTTGTTTCATTGCAAGATTGGCTTCAAGAAGATGACAATAATTTGATACTGTTAATTTGCTATTTAATCTTGTTATATCCTGGCTCGGATGTTTATGACAGAAACGCCCCTTAAAAAATTCCTCTGCACCTTCTGTGACCATTTTTTATTATCATTTTTGGCTGTTTCTTGGGTAGGGTTATCCTATTATTTTATGTATATAACATCATATTCCAAATGGAAATTATGAGTCTTTAATTATATATAGTGAGGTTAACTGTTTGATTCTGCTGATTATGAATTATGCTGAATAAGATAAAATAATCCTTCGGTTGTTGAATAAAATAAGTTCATGTTGATGTAAGTGCTGTCTTCTGATTCATGTTCTTGGAAAAAGTTTTTTCCATTAATGTGCCAAATTATATTACAACATTCAAATATGTCGGAAGATTTGGCATCTTCCTCATCATCTATTTAAATTTACTTTAAAAAAAAAAAAACCAACTTTCTTATTTTTAGTATAATATTTTTCTGTCAGGTGGTTGTGGCTGCAACTTTAAAGAGAAAACAAGTTTGTCCATCTGATCCTCGGATGGTTCATGGAAGCCACTCCAAGGAGTCTAATACTGACAACCCCATTTCTGACAGTCTTCAACTTACTCAAGGATTTGGGTAATTATTCACAGTTTTTTCTGATAATTGCTTTTGGAATTTTCCCAATGCATAATTAACAAATATGAAGTTGAATTTTCAGATTCTTGAACAAGGCCTGCATCAAGATTCAAGATGGAAATAACAAGAAGGAAAGTCCATGGAGGCTTTGCACTGTAAACCAAGTGGAGCAAGTGAAGATACTGATTTCGGTTGTGCCCATATTTGCATGCACAATTGTGTTCAACACCATCCTGGCACAGTTACAGACTTTCTCAGTCCAACAAGGGAGTTCCATGGATACTCAACTAACTAAATCCTTCCACATTCCTCCAGCTTCTCTCCAAGCCATCCCTTACATTATGCTAATATTCATAGTCCCTCTCTATGACACATTCTTCGTCCCGTTTGCTCGTAGAATCACCGGCCATGATTCTGGTATCACCCCTCTACACCGTATAGGAGTCGGCCTCTTTTTCGCGACTTTTTCCATGATCTCAGCTGCCCTGATGGAGTACAAGAGAAGGAATGCTGCTGTGAACTTAAACAAGACATTGTCAATATTTTGGATCACACCGCAGTTTCTGATATTCGGGGTATCAGAAATGTTCACAGCAGTTGGCCTAATTGAGTTCTTCTACAAGCAGTCCTTGAAAGGGATGCAGTCATTTTTAACAGCCATAACTTACTGCTCATACTCATTTGGTTTCTTTTTAAGCTCAGTACTTGTGTCCCTTGTGAATAAGGTCACCTCACATTCATCTGGTGCTGGATGGCTCAGTGACAACAATCTCAACAAAGATAGATTGGACCTCTTTTATTGGTTCCTAGCAGTTCTGAGCTTCATCAACTTCCTCAACTATCTTTTCTGGGCAAGATGGTATTCGCGTAATCGATCTCCATCAGCCTTACCACACCATGATTCTAACACCCTAAAAGTTGCAGGAGATGACAATATATATCCCTTAAATGATATTGTATGATTGCTGTGTAACTTTCTTTTCTTTACATGGCCTACTAAGAGTAGAGAAATTTAAGGAAAAAAAAAGGTGATGCCATAGGGATAATGGCATTTGCATAAATGTATAGAAAATGGGATTAATAATTGCTTCTTTTGCAGGCAGATAATCTTGATGGATATTATCTTATCCCCTATCTTTTGAAACATCTTAATCATTATATCTGATGAGAGTTCAAATGTTCAATAAGACATAGCTCCAACTATGTTTTGTAGGGGTCACAAGAAAGGTGCCTTTTCAAGGGTTCCCAACTCCCAAGTACTTTTGACATGATATGAAAGAAGAATACTAGGAACATATGGTCCACATCTAAAGATCCATTGCATTTTACCTTAGTACTGCATCAGAGTCAATAACCCCTTCATCACAGAACATGTGCAAGCAGTGCAGAACTAGCTAGTAGGTAGTGCCTCTACTTTTTTGTTGCTTAAAGAATAGGGTCCTCTAGTGCAAGTGTAACTACTGTGATTTGCTGCATCTCCACATAACATAATGAAACTACCCTATAGAACAAAAGGCAACAGGAGAAGCAATATTTCTCCCATATTGTGTGTGTGTGTGTGTGTGTGTGTGTGTGTGAGAGAGAGAGAGAGAGAGAGAGAGAGAGAAGAGAGAGAGAGAGAGAGAGAGAGAGAGAGAGAGAGAGAGAGAGAGAGAGAGAGAGAGAGAGAGAGGTTCATCCATTAGAAAATCCATGACTCTAGCTATATGAAGGATGATGTCCTCATTTTCTTGTTGTTTTCTGGATGGATCACTTTTTTCCACAGAAGGGACATGTCTCAAACATGTTTTGAATGAGGCCCCCATCCCCCCTTTGAAGACCCTTTGCAATTCCTAACCTCCTAACACCACTGGCTCAATGCTCCTCATTGTGTTGCCTAAAAGATGAGCATTACTGGTCCCTCCATGCAAATTAAGATACCTTTTTTCCTGCTTTTAGAAGCTCTCACTCCTTCAATCGTGGGAATGATGATAATAGCTTACCCTACTAGCTTATAGAGTACATACATTTGCCCACAAGAAATGAAAATTCAAACTCTAACTTGTGCATGTGTTTTGAGTGAGGATGGTGTCCATTTACAGAGATGTTAAGCAAAATTTTTCAGTTGGAAGCCTCAACTTTAAGGGGCCTGGAAAAACCAAGACAAAGGAATTTATGGAGTAAGAGTACTTCGAGTACATAGGTGAACTAGAAGAAGAGCTATAGATTATTTGTCTTGAATTTTCTTGGATCATCATTGCAGCTGAATTTAAGAAAAATATATCTTCTATACTATTTACATATTCGTCATTGATTGATTGACACGCTACGCTCCTCCTACTAAAAAAATTCAAATCCATGATTTTCACATTTTTTCTTCTTATATCTTACTGCTTATTACTGTGTCATGTCCCGAGAGCTAATTTTTATTAAAAGAATATTTAAAAGTGGAGTTTTGGACATAAGTCATTGATTGATTGTTCATGTAATATTGGAAATAATAGTGTAGTGCTCATTAATTTTAAAAAATAGAAGATAAGGTAACAGAAAAAATAAAATGTAAGAGATAAGAGTAATTAATTTTCATAATTCTAATTAGAATATTTAGAATGCACTCATTAATATTATAGAATGTAATTTTAAAATTTTCTCATAAGTTGTAAAACATTAAATCTTAAGAGAAGTTAGTATAAATAGGATAAAATTAAGAGAGATGTGTGTAAATATGTAAAATGACAGCTAATGTTAGGAGAGGTGATTGTAATTTTGAAAATCTTAGGGGGTTTATTTATTTAAACCAAATTTCAAAGGAGGTTTATGTAAATATTTCTAAGAGTAATTTGATCCAAAAAAAATTATCTAACTCCTGATTAGTCAACAAGAAAGCAAAATTGGATTCTCATTAATTTTTCTTGTTGACTTAACGACTAGGTTTATTCATTACACGACGACAAACGTGTAACAAATTTGAGTTGGTGTCACACCATATTGTGTTTTTCTAGGGGTCCCAATTCGAGTTTTTGAAGGCCTACATGCATATTGACTAGGGATTATGTACTCTTCAGTGATACAAGTATTGACATCAAATGCATAAAAACCCTATTGTGTGTTTTAATGAAAATGTGAAAAATCTTCATGTATTAAAAAAATAGTTTAAAAACTTTTCATTAGAAGTTCACACACGATGCCAAATAACACCATTAAATTTTGTTATACCCTTCATTTGTATAATTTCACTAATCATTTTAATATATTCAAACCTACCAACCATTGAAGCTTTTGGAAACTTAGTGGCCCTGAGATCATTTCGAAACTTGATGACTATATCTCAATTAAATCATGTAAGGACCTCTATTTCTTTAGCAACATAAGAGGGACCTAACCGTGTAGACAAGAAATCAACTAGCAAAACAGCTCCATCGCTCAACCTTAACAGCTGCTCAATCCATTCACAAATTGGTTGGACCTGAACAAGCTTGATACAGATCTACACATAACCAGAAGAAAACCCCAAAAAGATTCGATGTCTAATCTGCAGTTTCTATGTTTTCGCCATCTGCAATTTCTATATTAGCTCCTTTCAGATGAAGATGTTTTTCCCTTTTCTGAAACTCAGTCAAACCCTTTCCACTTCCAGTTACCCCAACCTTCCCAAATGGATCGTCTGGAGATTTAAATATGCTCTCTCGCTTTCGTCCTGAGAAGAAACCAACCTGAGGAATAAACCAAAAAAATCAAAGATAGCACATCAGTGAAGAACAAAACACTAATTACATTGTAAAGGGGATACATGAGGCAATTACTTGGTTTTTGTTTTTAAAGTTGGAGAAAAAGTGTAAGCAACTCATAATCCTGGATGGCTTAAATATCAGACACCATAGGCTAACTTATTCTCATTGGCCTGGCATACAGTTGGCTAAGGGCTCAGCCAAGAACTAATTCACAAGGTCAAGAAGACAAAAAATAATTAAAAAAACAAATCTGAAGAAAAGGAGAAAACATGTATTCAAATTTTGTAGGTAGAATGAAGCTCTTCTAAATAGAAGAAAGAAGAGCAAGGCATGCAAAAAGGCTTCTTCTTGCAGGTTCTCAAATACAGCCAATAGGGCAAAAGAGTCCTGTCATCTTCTTAAAAACAAGCTTGTAATTGCATCATTGTAATTTCCTAACACGTCAGATAGATAGCATTAATCTGATCCGGCACCCGATTCAACCCATATTGTGAGTTAAGTTGCTTAAAATCATTTGTGATAATTGATCTACTATTTTCCTCTACATGCCCGTAATAAATGGTTCTCTAAATGTTATAAAAGCAGGGTGTTTATGACAAGTATGAAAACATGGTCAGAGAAGATAAACAGCATTTACAATTCAAATCATCAGAAACGATAGTCTACAAGATCATGGGTGGCAAAGGCAAAGAAAATATTTACTCGAGCAGCAATGAACCAAAGTTTTCTTAATTACTTAAAATGACAATCATGCACATATAAGAACAAGATGGCATGGGCTCCTGCGAACCACCAAAATGGAAAGATAGCCAACATGTAGCAAGTTAGCCACAATCACATCGCCCACACATGCAGTAACTATTTTAGCACAGAGTGGCTGGCAACTATACCTTTTTAGCCCGGCCTTTAGTTGTCTGGAATTGCTGCCAGGCATTCTGCCTCTTATTCTGTGTAACTTCTTTTGCTTCCATCCGCATCTTGGACTTAAAAGCATGTATCTTTTTCCGCTTGGCAGCTTTCTGTGAACAAATAATGTGAGAAATCGTACATCCAGCAAGTGACAATAAGACTACAAGATGTTGCAAATAATAACAGTAAATACACTGAACTTGAGACAAATATAGAAAGTTTGGGAGAGCATATACAATCAACCGGTAAAATGAGAAAATATGAAAATCAAGCACAAAACAAGATTCAGTTTACTCATGCTTCCCCTGATCTGGTGAAATAATTATATCAAAGACTAAATATACGAAAACAAAAGCACAAAATAAGAGAACCAAAAAAATTACTTTGATGCTTCCACTAATGTGCCGAAATAATTATAACAAAAAATATAGATATCCTAATTACAGTATGCATCAAATCAAGATGAAAGACTTCCGACCAGAATTATGAATGTCAGTTATTATGTCCAGGAGTTAGCAAGATGATGTTAATTGATCCAAAAACTAGACAATATCTTTGGCAAAAAGACATTAAGCAATCTCCTTGGGGCAGTGGGTGGCTTATAGCTTAGCAGATCATTTGCAAGCTAGACGAACAGATTAATTAGGTGTGAAAAAAGCTAGGGAAGATACTGTAATAGATGAGCAACTATCACATATGCAGCTAAAATGTGATCATAATCCTTTTTTACAATGTAATGTAATTTCAAACATACCACATCTTCAGGGTCATTCGGATCAATTTGAAGTTTTTGTGGAACAGTCCATGACTCAAAGTCTTTGGTAGCAGCTTGGGCAATCTTACGTTTAAGGGCTTCTTTGGTA
This sequence comes from Paulownia fortunei, assembly GCA_019321725.1. Taxonomy (NCBI): domain Eukaryota; kingdom Viridiplantae; phylum Streptophyta; class Magnoliopsida; order Lamiales; family Paulowniaceae; genus Paulownia; species Paulownia fortunei. The sequence continues at coordinate 25,593,538 of CM033106.1, read as the reverse complement.
GCCACAGCTGTCTTTTCAGCTTCCAGCAAAGGATCGGCAGTGCCTTCTTGAATTGGTCTAACATTATCAGGATCCACCTGGAATCACCAATCAAGCAAAGGATAACTGATAAAGGGAAGCGCAATGAAGCTCTAACAAACCTAAGTTCAGTCGAATCATAACTTTTCAAGACAAGTAAATCTTTTCAGAAAGTTTCTAAAAAAATCCTATTTTCATTTTTTTTGCACTTTTGTACCTTTGTTTTTAGTTACATTAGTCATCTATCCTATTTTGTTTTTGTTACAAACAACAACCATTTTTTCTTTTTGTGCATTAACTTTTGCAATGTAGCTAAACTTCAAATGAAACACTCAGGCAAGTCAGTACAAAAATACACACCAACAAAAGACTAAATCAAAGATTCATTTTATTCTATCGGCTAGTATAAATTCCGAGTTTTCAGATTGTCAGTATAATTTCTATCGGCTAGTATAAATTCTGAGTTTTCAGATTGTCAGTATAAATTAATTAATAGTGTAACATAGAAGATAAACAATATTGAAAATCAGCAACAAACAGACAGTAAAGGTTTAAACAGAAGATGAGTAAGATCAGAATTCAGGTTTCTATTGGCTTTATAAACAAAAACTATATAATGTCAGTCATTTTGTGAGGGGCACCTAACAGGTTATATGGAAGAATAGACAACTGTTTTGAGCGGAGATGATTTCTGTCAAGTATTTCCACATAAAAAGGACCTAGTCATGTAAAAAGTTATTGTAGGACCTAACTGTCCTCTGAATTGCAGAACATGACTCGCATGCGACTATCAATAGCAAATTAGTTGTCTTTGAAATAGGGACCAAATGAACATTCAATACTCACAAAGAAAACAAATAAAGCAATATGCAAATCTGATGCTTAATCTCGTGACATAACTGATGGCTTCAAAAAAGACAAATTATGGAACTCGTAATGAATAACAGCTCACAAAACATAAATGATCTTATCCTCGAGTGGCATTCTTGTTTTCTTATGAGAAGAGGGAATAGCTTGATAGGTCACCTTCTACCTCCTCTATTACGTCAATATTCACAATATATAACAAATTCAAAATGAAATTTCACGGTTCCTAACGGAATAAGCATCAAATCCACTTGGCTTCCTCTGCTACTAAGTCGCCACCTAACCCATGCATAATATCATGATAAAGGATACAAATTTTTTGATTGCTACTTGCTGTATGCAATAGGTCTGAAGAAGTATCTAAATATATCAAATGTAGAATTATGTCGGCTAAATTTATAATTAACAAGGGCTTCTAAATTGATCTCATATTTCAATGAAAGATTGCTCAAAAAGCCAAGGACTAATGAGGCATCCATGGGATAAAGAATTAAATCATACCTCTTCCTTGTTACCCCATCCATCATAGCAAACATAATACCCATTTGGAGTAAGTGACTCAATTGTTGCATCATACCTGAATGTTTAACTAAAATCAACCACAAAAGATAAACAAAAGGTAGAGAAAATGAAAATAGAAGAATTCAAGCATAACATATTAAATATTTGAAAACATTTTAGATACCATTCTCCATCTTCACTCCAAACTGCTTGAACTTTGGTGCCAATTGGAAACTTATCATCATAATCAGCTGTAGATCTTGATTTCTGGATTTAAAAAATGAACAAATTAGTTTCATCAGAAGAGCATGGAAATGTGTGGTCATCATAAACAAGTTAGACAAAGGGAGGGAACAAGTGAACCAAAGAAGCCAGAAAAAGGGGAAGAATAAAAAAAGTTGCAACTTGCAAGACGTGACAATCATTAAAATCTGGTATCAGTGTGGCGAGTGAGAAGGAAGGGGGCAGTGTTAAGCTGCTTCAACAAAGTCCTAACAAAAAATGAAAAAAGGAGTGACTATCAATAATTGATATCAAAATGAACACCATAGAATAATGACGATTAAGAACACATCTCACAGAAGGTAAGACAACGTTTAAACATAACTTTAGTCATCACCTTTCCTCGTGTGAATTTATCTATGAACAAATTTGTTGTTATTATGACAGGATCTGGTGCCAAGATTTACTTCACCTCTGAATTTCAGGCAACTTCTTTTCTAATTTTAATGGATTGGGGGCATCAGAAAGTGAAAGGTGAGGCGAGGAAGGCAGAAACTTATACTCCCTCAATTTCAAATTTTCTGCCTGTCATTTTCTGTATGTTTCAAAAGATTGAATACCAATCAAATACGAACTTCTTAACATTTCTTTCTATATGTGACCTTTTAAAGAATTAAAAAATGAAGCCGGTGCCAAAGGACCATAAGTCTATAGGATTTAGCAAAACCTACTCCATCTCCCTCACCCACCCATCCTAAAGAAAACTCGAAGGCAGGTCAACCACAAGCATCCCCATCGAACCCATAATATCAACAGCACCACCATCTATCTCAAGTTCAATCACATTGCTACAACCACTACCACCACTTTAGCTCCCACGTTACCACTTGATCTTAGTTGGCCCATCACCATCACAATTGCTACCACTACGGTACCACCTGATCACTGCTCACAATCACCATGACGGCCACCTCCAGCCCAGCCTAGTTTAAAACTACTACTTTGTGAATTTGAAGTGCTCTGTGAGGGTAAATCTGGATAACGGTGGCAGTGGTGGCAGCAGTAGTGGTGGTCCCCCTTTTTTCACCTCTTATACTGGTTGCAGATTCACAATTTATTTTCTCTTGGATAGAGGATAATGGCTAATTTTCTTCTTTACAATCGTGATTGTGACATCTGATGGTGTCAGAGTTTTATGGCTAAATGGTCCTCATAATTTTCCCTTTTCTCCACCGTCAAAGATCAAAGCAGCAACTTAATAGGTGCATGGAAGGTGGTGGTGTTGATAATGATTTTAAATGTTGCAAAAGGTGCTGCAACATTTAGTCGTGGAGGCAGATAAATAGAGAGAAAAAAAAAATCTTGTTTTGAAAGGGATATTTTCCTACTTGAGATAAAAAATCTCAAAATGCTGTAGTCACACTCCACCTAAAAATCTGATCCAAATCAAACTCAGCCATTGAAAGTGAAACAGAGGCAGCGTAAAGCAGCAAGAAAGTGCAGAGCATAGGCTCAATGACTTGAAAGTTAATTGAATTATCTTTTCCCAACCTTAGATTTGAGACCATTGAACAACTTGTACTGCCAAAAATAGAAAGGAGTATTGGTTTCTTGCTCAGATATAGGAGCTCCAATTACAGATGAGAAGTTCTATTTCATCTGGAGATAGCCTAATCTGAATAATCATGGAAATGCTGCTTTGACTCCTAACATGCCAATAATAAACTTCAGGCATTCAAGGGCAGGAACTATCATGCGTATTTTTATTAAGAATCAAATCCTTTTTGAAAACCAAGCACAATTTCAACTCAAACCTCACAAACCACATTCAAAATACAAAAGCAATCTTTAAAATAAGTTTGTAGGTAACACACCACATTAAAGGCGCTCCCAGAAAGATGTAAATTGGGAGACGCTTCACCAGTAATCCCAGTGCCAAGTCCAGAATTACCATCGCTTTGTTTTGCAGTTGCCAGAAGCTCCTCTGTCAATGCAATCACCTGGAGCCACAAAATTAGCCAAGCTAAAAATAAAAACAAACAAATTTTCTTAATGCAATTAATTAAAGATTGAAAAAAATTGAACTTCAAATCCAGAGAGACATCTGAAAATCACGAGACAGAGGCAGGCTGGCCGTCACCAAACATAGCACACCTGCAATATAACCAAGACAGAAGTGATGGCCACCTTGATAAAGTCTCGCACTCCACAATTTTTTCAAATCCCCATACTTCTCTATACCAGGGGTGCCTATTTCTCTTAACAAGATAAAATATGCTCACCTTAACAAACCAAGGTTAAAAATATCTCTCTTCATCACAGGTAGTTCCTTCAAACTGCTTGTTCGAGCAATAATAATATTTGAGAAGGAGGAAGAGATATTGCAACGAAATTTCAAAAACTATATACAATGACCATATAAGCAAATTTGTTAGCCCACAATACTAGATGATAATACACTTCTGATTCTCAAGGAAATGGTCCAAAGACAACTCAAGCAACCAAAAGTTATATAAGCAGATAAAATGATTTTAAATGCCAGAGAAGTGAACCCCTGCCTCACTCCCATAACCACCCCACCCCAGCAAACACCCCCAAACCCAAAAAATAAAACAAAACAAAATAAAAAGAGAAAACAGAAAAGGAGATTGGGGAGAAACAAGGGGGTTCTTCCAATGGGAAAGACAAAATGATTTATAAATGAGATCACCTCCACAAGTTCCTTCTCCATGTCAAGAAATTCGGAATTCTTTGGATCATCATTCAACAGTTTGCGGACCTGAATCATAGTAAAATGAAAATGTTGCTAAGGAATTCGCCTGAGTTAAAAGTTCGAAGAATACCTAAATAATTGCATAATAAGATCAGCATAAAAGCTCTATAATTAAGTGAAGATAAGTACAAGTAGGTACAAAGAACAAAATATGTAAGCCAGATTCCTTCCATCCGAAAAGGGAAGACAAGGAATAAACAAGCAATAAGATGAAAACAATGCGGATTTTACGCCTTCCAACATAGATATAGAATACAAACAACAGTACCAGAAGAAGTACACCGAAGAAGCAATTTCTCTGCATTTTTCCATTATTCATCAGTTCAACTTTCATCTGATGTCAATATAAGCAAGCTATTTGTTCATTCTAAAGGATTTTTAAGAATTAAAAGAAAGCAACAACAATTGTAAGACTATATAAAAATTGATTATTCACACCAATACAAAGACTTCACCTAAACTCAACAAATAAAAAAGTAGGAGCCAGCAATTCCAAAAGCAAATTAATGAACCATGCTTGATTACATCAGCTCTCCACGAATGTCGAACAAGGCAATCCTTTTGTAGGATATATTGGAGCAAGAAAATGGATGGGGTTTTAAATCTACAAGGCCACCACCTTATTTCCCCAGACTTGATTCTTGGAGGGGGGAATAGGGGAAGAAGACTTGGACGAGACATAAATGTGCTTGCTCTTCTAACTTGATTATGTTTTTCCCCTTCAATTGGGCGTGTTTCAGACTTCCCCACACAACTTTCTCTCAATTACCTCCAAAACTTCTCTCTCTTCAATTCCTAACGAACAAGAGGGATTAAGACCCCTTCCCCTCCTTCAATCCTCACCAATCCTTAGGATGATTAGAATCTAATCATTTTACAAGTTTCACAAACATTAGGAATGTAAAGTATGACAAAATGCTGGCACAAATTTTCATGGAAAAAATTTTAGTTTGCCAAGACTTTTTTTTTTCGAAAAAACCAAAAAGATTCTTTTTCCCCTTACCATAATCTCCTTACAACTAATAAAGAATTCCCAACGGTCAAAATGTCCAAAATTCAAAATCTGCGATCAAATAACTACAACGAAATTGATAAATTTCAGAGCTCCCAGAAAATCTTTCGCACACAAACTAAGAAATAAACATAAAAGTGTGAAAGATTTACCTGTTCAAGCTGTTCTTTGTAAGTAGAGAGGTTGGAAGCGAGTTCTTCAACGTTCACCTCTTCGCCTTCGCCACTTTCCATATTCTATGAATATATAAACCAAATTCTTCGACTATTACAGACGATAATTCAATCGATCGCCAATTATTCGAAGAAATTGAAGAAAATATGGGGAACCCTTGTTTTGGAAGAGAGAGAATGCGTGCGTAATTGGATTGAAGTTCAATTCCAACTGTAGCAAAAATCCTTCTACAAATTATAAATTACACTTTGCCCCACGGATTTGTAAAGTGTAACACTTTACTCCCCGAAAATTAGGTAAATATATACCTAGTAGTTGTGCATCTGCTGCAATTGACAAATATAGCCTTAATTTGTCAGCCATGTATATAAAAAACAAAATCGAAGTAATAACATTTATAATCCTTTTTAGCCTTTAGGTTAGTTTGTATTTTGGATTGTAGAGTTCACGCCTTGTATGATTTTTATCTTAGTGGGATTTTTCGTTTTTAATTTGTAGAGATTGAGTTTGCAACTTTTTATTGGAATTCATATAAAAAATAAAAACATGTTTGATTATATGAATTCTGATAAAAAATTTATAGGTGTTTGATGAGAATATATTTAGTTTAATATTTTTTTTTATATAAATTAATAATTTATTAAAATAATATATAAATGATAGATCCCACTAAAATGATAATATTTGAAATTATAATATATTAATTAGATAAAATTGTCACGAGTCCTTTTTAAATATTTAACTTAAATATAATAATTTATTATGATAATATATAAGTGGCGAGTCGTACTAAAATAATTTACAAATAATAATATATTAATTAGATAAAATTAATATTGGTAAAATTTACATTGAATATAATTAAAAATAATAATATATTATATAAATATAAATGATATTGGTAGATCCCAATATTGTATTATAGAGATAAAAAAATTGCACATATAACATTGGGAAAAAAATTGTGAAAAAAAGAAGTTAAAATTAGACATTTTCAATGGAATTAAGTAAAATAAATCTAATTTATGATAAGTAGAAAAATCTCATTGAAATGAAAATTATCAATATTTTAAGAGCTAAATATTTTAAATTTATAAAAATAAATTTATTGCACTAATTTTCAATTAATATGAATTCCAAATTCTTTAATCACCATTTTTCAGTTGAGTTTCAAATCCACTTATATAAAATTCTTAACTCTAAACCTTTCCCTCAACCCAATCCTTGATGCCAAACGCAACGCCCAATTTTTTTCACACGATCTTGTTTCTCTAATTCTTACAAAGTTCTATTTTGAGCATATTAAATCTGATTATTTCGCGTGGGAGAAGAGGTGCCATCTCTTTTGTGATGAAGATGATTTTTGATAGTAAGAAGATAATATTAAAAGTTATTATGAAACACACTACTAACTTATGTTCTAAGATCAATATTCTTCATCAAAATAGATAACTTATTTAGCGAGGAAAAACATGGGCAAAATAAAATTTGCCGGGATTTGGGTGACAAGTCCTATAATAGGAAACCCACTTGTTAATTGATTCCAAACATATATATATATATATATATATATATATATATATATATATATATTATAATTTAGATATTCCAACTTGCATTATATTATCTTCAAAATTATTTGCCCCAAACATCTTGGAGAAGTAAATCACAGAATATGCTTCAACTGGATCACAAATTCCCCCTCAACTGGATCATAGATTCCCCCATAACTGTACACTTCTGCGCACAAGAAGCCATTTTTAAAGTGATTACTTCATACCAAACTCCGACCACAGGGTCCTACTGTCAGTACAGTTATTGATTTATACCGAAATTCAGACGCAGGTTCCCAACAAAATTCGAACCCCCACCCTACCGCTGGAAGCGAGTAACATGTTGATTGATCCACCAATTGATTTCAAGCATATTATAAAGACCGAAGATGCAATACGCACAAAACTTATATCATTAAAATGCATCTTTAGGACCAATAACCTCAAACAACAACATAAATCGAAGAATTCAATTGAACATCATCTCCAATTTACATAGCACCAGCCAACAGAATTAACAAAAAAGCAACCGCCAACATTCGATAAAAGTCATGACTTGCGCGCTACAAAACCAGGACAAAAGCTCTAGGAGCAAATGGAAAAGCTAGGACGATCCTATACAGGGTGCTCGACACCCAGTTTTCCCAACGGGATGACTTAGTTTACTTCCTGTAGACTCACTATTCGGCATGGCATGTTGAGGATATTACTCCCCTTTCTAAGGACCCATATAACCTTTTTTACCAGTATGTAAGATTTCTGGTCCCAAAAAAAATAAAAAACATGTTTATGAAGTTCCACAACATCAACCGGAAGCACGGGGTGAAACAATTTTCATTCATTCCGGATAGAAGAGTATTTCTCTGATAGTGTATGGGACTTGGCAATTTCGTTCATAAGATTCTTGAACTTATGACTACAATCTCCTCCGCTGCAAATATAAAGGAGAGAGAAAACAAAAATATTAATGATTACACCTGCGATTACAAATTTCCAACAGTTTTACCTTCAAATTAGCTAAAAAAATATCTACAGACAACAAGATGAATCTGCCACTCAGAAGATAATATTAATATCAGCAAGGACATGGCAATAACAATGTTGCATTTATCAGCACAAGGTAACAAAAAATGCAACTACAAGATCGCTGGTGTTGTAGAAAGGCCAGAAAGAAAAACATCTTACAAACAGGTTGTTGCCCCCCCCACCCACCAAACTCATGATGTGAAGACTCAATGGAGTGAAGATGGCACCATGAAAGATAACAGACTGGAGAACAGACAGCAGTGGGGAGGGGTTTGTAGCAGTTCAAAGAAAAAATTTGAGGAAAAAACTCAATTAATTCATCCAAGAACACCCAGAATTTATTAAGTTCTATGGATTTTTTATCATCATTTTCACTGAATATACCCTAAGGAGATCATGAGGAAATGTAACAAAAAATATTCATTTGAACCCTACGCATACCTTATGCGATTCAAGGATGCAATTGCTCGGAGGGCACTCCGGATCATGTCTTCATTACGATCAACTTCTTGCTTGACGGCATCTTGCTTGGGCCTAAAATTGATAGTTTTCTGGAGAGGATCCACCAAGGAATCCAATACTGGAAGTGCAACAATTTGGTGAAAATTGGATAAATATCTACTTAAAATAATAAATTTGATTGAAAATATTAGAACTATCTGCAACCACAAAAGTAATGAAAGGAAATACCTGCCAACACAGCAGATGGACACTTATCGGCTAACTTTGAAAGGATAAGATGACAAGGCATTTTGACATCATAATGATCTGGAAATGAAGAAAATGTAAGTGACCGGCAACCAATAAAAACAGGGTTTGAATTTAACCCGTCACAATTCTTTTCATAATTATCAGAAACAATTTAACATGAACAGCAGCCAGGGAAAATAATAGATATTGAAAGATGGAAAGATGATTAATGCTTCACACGTTGACTCACCATCTAAACCAGATAAAAGGTATGGAACAATAAAAGAAGAAGGATTCACTTGATCAAGACAACTGTCCAACAAAGTGTCTACGCATTCAAAAGCAGCTTTCCTCAATTCAAGCCCATCATCTACAGTGTGCTTGAAAGGACCTAGATCCACTGTCCTGATCAATTCTTTCTGCAAAGAGATAATTGACCAATAAATCTATGTTCACAAAAGAGACTTCCTAAAGGAAATAAAAGCAACACACAGATAAAATCAAGACTAAGTTGCCTCTGAAGGTAAAAAGAGGTAATAATACAGAAGTGGGGATATTTTTTTCCACAGCATGGTAGACAACGAAAAAGGATGCCTCGGAAAAAAAACAATGTTAACATAAATAGCTAACAAGTTGCACCACCATCTACAAGCAAAAAAGAACTAGGAGAAAAAAGAAAAGATACAGAAAAAAGGGAGAGAAATTTCATATGTTGAATAGAAAATCCAAAGGCTTGACAAAACAAGGAAGCTTCACAACACAGTTCACCCACAAATTTGTTTTTTCCTTCCCATATTCCGTATCTGATAATTCTTATTAATCGATAACAGTTTCACTGCTCAGACAGAACAGGTAAAGATAAAGACAAAGACGATCTCAAAATTCTTTACTAATTCTACAATTAACTTGCTACAGATACAGACAATTAATTCATAATCCATATAATGGGTGGTTTCTGAGTACCAAGCCATTGTTTTGTTGAATAGCTACACCCAATTGGTGTCGTAAAAACTTTATAATGGACCGCATTCATGATTGACAAATATAACTGACTACATATTATTATATTAGTTATAAGAGGGAATTACAAATCACATCCATTATCAAGAATTTTCTCTTTTAAACCCTCCTGAATGCCTAACCCAAAGACGAAGTATAGAATTTTCAGCTATACCAAATGGAGCCCATTGCTTTCTGAAAGCAAAATGCAGGTTAGGCTAACAGAAAAATTAGCATCTTAGAATTTGAAGGTACTCATGTTCAAATTATGCCACTTTAAGGTTCAATTTCATTCCAAAGCAAGAATTTCCTCAGGTCCAGTATCAGTGCATCTTTATTGCTTTTGAAGGGTATATAATAAGATGATATGTATGATAATACTAGAAGATAGTTACCTTTATTACTGTTTGATCGTAGAGAAGTGGCAATAGTTCTGGAAGCAGACCCTTTATGAGGTTTGGCTTATTATGAGCTGCAGTGCTCAAGGCCAATACAGCGGCACGCCTCACATGCTGCACATAGACCAATAAACCATGAAACATATTGAATTCAAGGTCAAGGAAATCCAAATGAGATACATGGAACATTGTTTTATTCTTCTAATGTGAAAATGTTGGCTAAACTGAATGAATCTAAATACAATTTCAAACGAGTATCTGACAATTACCCGGTCATGATCCTTGATAAGCATCAAGAACGATGAAATCTCAGGGTACAAAATCTCATCTATTTTCTCTTGCCGCTCAACTATAGAATATTTCACTGCAATTACAACTGTTGCTCGTGTGAATGCAGCAGGATTGGATGTCCTCTCCTACAATTACATGTGAAGCATATTATTTTGTCCATAAGAATAATCATATAAAATGAATTATAAAGATGACATATATCACTTTCTAAGAAGATACCTTAAGTGCAGGAACAAGTTTTCCAGGTTCAATAAGGGCAATTTTTCCCAGACACTCAGCTACCACATTACGAACGCCCTCTTCCTCACTTTCACAGTGGTTAAAGAGCAAATTAGTGATCTTCTCAACACTAGAATCATCAAATTCTGCTTTATCTACAGATTGTCTCACAATGACCTGTAAGCAGGTGAATGTTCAGCAAGTAAGGTTGAGTTATCGGGCAATGCTGATTAAATAAATTTCTCTCAAATGAGTAAATGTACAAGGAACGCACCTCCTTCAGAGAATGGAGCAACAGATATTGCTTCTTCTGCTGATTATCAATTTTGTCCAAGATAAATGGCAAATACTTAGGTAGATTGCCAACAGCAATATTTCCCAGGGCATAAGATGCAGCAGATTTTATTTCTTCGAAAGGTGATTGGAAGGACTCGATAACAATATTCTCTATATGGTCATGAGAACTTAAATCTTTTCTCCTGCCTATCTCCCCCAAGCACAGCAAGGAGAGGTGTTGCTTGGCCTATGAGAAAGAACAGTGAACAATATAAGAACACTAGAGGTAATAAGAAAGAGACAATACATTCTAACACGCATTGTTATTTCTTCGTGGAGTAAAGCTGTGCCCCTTGTACAGAATGGATTGTCCCAAATTACAAAAAGCACAAGATAAAGATAACAAAAAAAACAGGAAAGTGCCTCGCATCATTTTCGAAATGGCTGAACAAAATGAATTGTCATTTGATCACAAGAATAGATTATTAGTCCTTCAAGGTGGCATCCAAGAAAGCTAAAGAAATATCTTAAGTATATAAAGCTGAAAGTATATCCTTGCAGCATGCCAATATACTCCATCCAATGGTCAACAAGGGACAAGTAGCCAAATATCAGCTCCCCTATCAGCAATCTCACAGAATCTCCGATTGTACCATATATAGCCAGTAAATCATATACCTTAAAAACCCTTCTTTTAGACTATTTCAAACAGCAAATGGAGATACAATTTTGGATAATTCACAACTATAGCATAGCTAAAAGATCTTCTAATTACTTTCAAGGATCCACATCAAACCCAGTGATCCAAAAGACGCAGACAACCGAAGTCAGCGTGAACTAGCTTATTTAAATCAACAACTAGGGTTTATATTATGCATGTAAGAGTGTAAGGATGTAAGCATGTACTGCGTATTAGCAATCATCTAAATAACACAAACTTCAAATTTAATAGCAGTCTAGCAATCAATTATCCAAGCAAAGGCAGGGACAAAAATAAGTAGATTTTCATACCGAGTTGGTGCTGCTATCAGCTTTCAAGATATCGGTAAGCATATTTACAGTAGAGGAACATTTTTTATCGCCTGCAGCAAGACAGAGAACAGCCACACATTGAGCAATGGAGAATAAAGCCTGTTTTGCAACAGCACCAGACTGGACAGATGGTTTCGCAGTTGAAAGAAGAGAATCCAGCAGTACATCAAAGCTTGTGTTTGCTGAGTAAACCAGGGCACCAAAGAAATTCTGTAGTGCCTGCGATTTCCAAAGATGAGGTTATAGTAAAGCAAACCATCCTATAACATGTATCAATCAATGAAGTATAAATTAGTACCAGAAGGGCTTGCCCCTGGAGCAGCGAGCTTCTAATTAAGGTCAATGCTTGGGGCAGAACTTTGTTTCTGACAGTCAAACCAACATTTGGACCAGATCTTTTGTCGGCCATCAATGTACAACATAATTCCAGAGCTAGAGCAGCCATATGCAAGTCTGAGTCACTAAAAAGCACAAGGAAGATTTAACAATTAATAGTGTCAACTGATCACCTATAAACGATTTAACATGCAAACTATGAAGTTTGCAACAGTTCGATAAATGTAACAACATGGGTAGTAAAACAAACATATGGGAAACCTTATCAGAGTCGAAAGTTCAACAACAATGACTTCATAAGCAGCTGAACCGATTTTATCACCATAGCCGACAATTAGTGTGTTTAGCGTGCCTAGGGTAGCCTGTCTTAGTGCTCGATTGGCCTATTCTCCAGAAAACGTGAAACCAATTCAGTAGCTATTATATCAAATCGTTAATGTATCATAAGGGGAAAGATTATCCAAAGGCTGTAGGGAAGGATAGCAGGTTATACCTTTCGTAGGAATGCAGTCAACTCTGAAATTACATGCTCTAAAATGCAAGATAGGTCAAGGTGCAGGGGAGAAGCGGCAATGACAGCAAAAGCCTGGAAGAAGGTATAAAGGTGTAAAAACTTGCACATGAGAATAAAATTAAATTTGAAGTGTTCCAAAAACGATAAATAATTATTTGTTGAGAATAGAACTTAAACAAACTCAAGATACTGAATTCCTAACAATTAGTGAGAGCTGCATAAACAATTTTCTCAATACAATTTATGGCCTTACCTCACAAGTCCCTCACAAGATTAAGTTATACAACTACCCAAATCCATTTTATAATTTTAAGCATATCTTTCTCCAATCTTTACGTAAAGAACTGTCAAGCGACCAGTCATCAATTTGCTTCAGCATTTGTTAAAGGTGTTCATTTGTTACCAACTAAGGCAACGTATGATAGATGTGTGTTCCCACAACAAAAACACAGTAGGTTGTCACAAAAAAAAAGAAAAAAAGAGAGAGAAAAAAACTTAGTCCACATGAACAGAAGTGAATAACATTACTGCCAATTTTGACATGCAGCAACTTCCAGTGCTCCCAACAACAGACAACCCTACTCATTTCCTCAGCCACTTAAATTATCTACATTAGCTGACATTCCCCATCTCTGAAACATTAATCAAAACAGGCTACGCAGAGCAGGAAACAAATCAGGCTTCAAGTGAAGCACTACAACATCTCACATTAAAATAGAGCAACATCAAATAACGAAGGGAACAAAGAAATTTGGCTGCCAAAAAAGGTTGATGGTCGAAGTTTTCCCATTTTTCATGCGTGGTCTTCATCCCATCAATACTTAATAAAGTAATGCCTAACACCAACGGCATCATTATAACAGTTTCATGGTGCTGTAAATAAAAGAAGAAATTCCAGCACTTAATATTAAGAGCTTGAAAATGCGGTGTATGAAACAAGAACCATGAAACAGACTAAAGAAGAAAACCCCAAGGTAAAACCTTTAACAAACCTTCACAGCTGTAAGACGAGTTATCTCATTCCCCATTCGATCCACAAGCACAGGCAGGCAGGCAGGTAGTTCCCCCCCAAGACGATCACCAAATGTAGAAACCACAAGCCCCATGCAAGAAATGGCACATTCTTTCACTTCCTGCAAGAGAAGAGCAGTAAGACATGAAAGTAAAAACAGAACAAGATTTCAATGCAAGGAATGTCTCTAACCTGATCTTGATCTTGGTTTGTCAAGCGTGACATGATAGCATTGTATATAGGATGCACATAGGGTTTGAAATCAAAACCATAACCCTGGGCAACAAAATCACATTAAAATTTCCGGAAGGGACCTCCCAACATCTACAAGCGAAATAAAATCTAGTGATGAAGCAGCAGACCTCAATATATGGTCGCACAACGCGAACAAGTTCTCCACAAACTCTTAATGCCTCTGCTGTAACTTTGTAATAGCGTTCACCGACAGCAGATATAATTGGAGCAGAAATAGCCTAAGAGAAACAGGACTGAACCATCAGTACAGAACCAAGAAAATCTTTCTTCATGGATTAGCAGATTTGTTACAATAAAGACCTTCATTCATACAAGATTTATAAAAGCGGAATGATATAGCACAGTAAGCAATCACTGACAACCACAACAGTCCCACAATCCACATAATTTACAATCAAATGCATCAGATAGAGCTTAAGCTAAAAACTTTTCTCCTTAATAATCACAAATATGATATTAAAGAATTCCAGTGCACACGTTATATGAGTTTTCATTGAACTGAATGACTGCACTGATTAGCTTCTCCCAAATGCTAACATTAGAATGATATTGGAAATTTTGCTGGTAGTGTCAATGATAAAGTGCCAGGCTGAAAAACAAGAATTTCTAACAAATAAAAACTTTCTGCTTATCTGCCTCGGCTTTTCAATATTTCTTACACGACAATATCATTGTGACATGTAAGCTGATGAAACAAACCATTTTACAAATATAGAAGCATCAAGGGCATAATTAAACAATATTGCAGCATAATTTCAAGCTATAAAAATGTGGCTTAAACCATCTCGGAAAGGAGCTCATATAAATTCTGGAAACAGATTCTAAAAGTCCATTACCCTGGATTCAACAGGAAAACAATGCCCCTAAAGTTCAAGCTGTGACCTAGAAAAAGCTTTTGCACTTTTGCTACATTTGCAAGCATAGGTTGTCAATGTGTACTATGAAGGTAATCAACTGCAGATTGTCTTACAAACTTTGAATTTAAGGGAATCACATCCTCAAGCTTGATTGACTTGAAACTTCTTATCTGAACTTCAAGGGAGATATTTTAGAAAAAAATTTCAATTAGAGATTACCAAATTTTATCAGCACAGAACTGATTGGCAGATTCAAGACTCGCAGGCAGGAAAGCTGCTAACAGGCTACTACTACCCATGAGACATCTCAAATGAAGGATCCAGTTAATAAGAGATATTTCATACTTGCTGCTTAGCTTGCCTTTTCCAAAACCTTACATTATGCAAAATCATTACTTCAAGCTCTGTTGTTCACATAGAGGTCTATACTTTATAATCAAATTAACAATTATTATAGGAGAATAATCATCCATTCTACATGATATCTCAGAAGACTAGACAAAATAATCTTAATTACCAAAAAGTTCCAGCACAATCTTCCCCACACGTCCATTAACAAACAAGAGAAAACAAAAAACATCTAAATACCTAAAAATGGTAAAATATTAATAATCAGAGAAACCTAAGGTGCATCCTTCTAACACTGATCTTCCCAAAATAACAGATTCAACAAAAAAAGAAAAGTAATTCCGTAATGACGTCATTTAAAAAGTTTGCAGAATATCCACACTTTCAAAAAGTGGAGAATTTATGTAAATTGGAGACCAGTTTTATTAGCCATTACCTTGATGTACGGATGAAAAACAGAAGGAGCATGTGAGGCTAGCACTAATCTTGTAAAAACAAGAGCCTCAATCTTTAAATTTGAGGTAGACGATTTGTCCTGTGGATAGAGGTAAAATAAAAAACACAATATTTCTAGGAAGATATGGAAAATAACAAAACTCGTATACTTGAAAAGGTGTAAAGAGGGCAAAACTTACACATAGTGCTTTCTCAATTCCAGGAGTAAGAGATCCAATGTGGTCTGCAAGGCAATCAGGCAAAACAATTACCAGCTCTTTCAAAACTGAGAAGGCCCCAACCTGTAAGACATGAACAAAGCATTAAATTTTAGAAGCTCGAGATTGAACATAACAACAGCATACTTGTAACATCTTTCTACCTTTGTTTTGATAGATTTTTCACGTAGCTGTTTATTTACAGATCGAACAATCTTTGGCACCTCTTGCTTCAGTAGGTATCTGGGACTGCATAACATTACAAGATGATAACAGAATAAAACAGAGATGCCATTCAGTAAAATGCTGGCAAGAAAATTCTCGTTTTCCTCAACAGGATAATGCAGGCACAAGAAGAGAAAAATTCTAAAGAGCGTTGGCAATCTTGTATGAGTAATTTTTCACAGTAGATTGAGTACGACACCTAATAGAGTCTACACAAGTTTATGCTAACCCCAAACCAGAATCTATTTTGCCTTCCTTTTCTAGTTAAGTCATCACCCTACCCAAGACCTGTCAGTAGACACACTAGGTGAAAAAACTGCAACTTATTAACCGTCAAAGCTTGTACCTTTATAACACCCACCCACCCAACCCCCCCCCAAAAAAAAAAATTCTCGTCCTAGAAATTCTTTAATCTCATTCACGTGTCTAGGGCAAATATTAGTTATTTGCTTCAATATAGGATCAGAACATTTTTCAGAATACTGCTGACCAACTTGAAGTATTTCCAAGTAATTCAAGTGCTTCTCAATCAGCTCTTTCAGTTAATAACAATGCATTCCTGGTCATTTTGCAGCTACAAAGCTTCCATCTTTACATGCCAAAGTGCACAACACAATAAGGAAGATAAGTAGTATAAGTTCCCTAAAGGACTTCCTATATGAAAAAATGGTTTTCAAAAACCCATCAAGTACATTTTTCAACACATTTTAATTTTATCACTTAGGGTCCATAACAGCATTTCCTCAAATTTTAAACTTAGAACACCATAAGAATAATTGAACTTGACAATACGCTAAAAGAATATCTGACAATTCATACTGGAAGAACAAAAACTTGCCTTGATTCATCAAAATCTGTCTGGCCTTTTGTAACATTTCCTGTCTGTCTCAGTAACTCAATGAATGTATTGAAGACATCCATCTGCAGCATATATTATGTCAGATAATAAATCAAGGAGAAATCCTACACTTATATAAAGACTAGTTGGTTTGTTCCTTCGCACCTTGACGTTCTCTTCCCTTTCTTTAAACCTATCAATCAACTTTGGACAAGCCTGAAAAGATAGTGGTTCCATTCTTTATTAGTCAACCAGCATACTCAAATTAGCTTAACACAAAAGAAAAACTGTACAGATTAAAGAACAGGTTTTTATTTTCATAAAACATCTACTTCTCAATCATATGCCCATGTCTCACATTTATTGTGACTTGTTCCAAAACAGCAGTAAAGAAGGAAACTCTGAAATCTAGCATCCATCAAATAAAGGGAAGAAAACATAATATCCTGCTGTTAGTTCAATTAGACAACTCTATGCATGTTTTAAAAGAATTCCATTTTAAAGTCGATTGTGCTAGTAAAATTTGCTAATAATTCATATTATATCAAGTATTTTGTAAGAAAGTTATCTTCCTAATTGCTATTGCATTAGCCACATTTTATAGTTAGTGCTGATATATTCCTAACTTACAACGATACACTAATATCTAAGCATTTGAAATTAAGAAGCAATTAGAGATTTACCACTAAACGAAAAGATTTGACCAGTTAATTAATTCAAAGTGAAAGTGTTACAATCAAGTACCTAACAAAACATTGAAGAATGTATGACTTTCCAACAAGAAACCCTTTCTTTGACCTATAAAGGATGTCTAGGTTGATATTTTCATCTATTCAAAACTGCTTGTTATATGACAAACTTGAGGGCAATTTGAGTTTTACATAGTATGCTCTTCCTTGAAGATCAGCCAGGCTGGTTTTCTATTTATTTACCATGAAAAAAAAAATTAACAAGATAGTCGAAAGTAGATCAAATTACTATGCGACTTTAGAATAGATTCAAGCCCGTTAATTAAAGTTTCCTTCTATGACTTGCATGCATCCATTGACAAGTAGTATAAGCACTCAAAATATTTAACACTTTCACATGATATTATCTTTCAATATTACAGTAGAATCCAAAGAATAGTCATTCTTCTTACTTCTCTTAAATTTCTTAAGAAAAGATAAAGTAAATCCAGGGAGTAATATAAAATTCTCATGGTCATACATTGCTTGGAAAACGGACGCTCTCATATCTTTCTCATCTACTATTTTCATTTTATATTGTTAGAGAAAGGTTTGAAGCTCTTAAAACATCTAATTATTGATGTCTCTTGAAAGCAGACCAGTTTAAGATTTATGAAATCACCTATATTAGCCAAAGTGGGTAGAAATAGTAAGCTCTCTCAGAAAAGAGAGTTACTCTTTAATGACATATAATATATTTTTTCCAACGGGAAAAAAAACGTGTTATAGGGATTGATATCACAAATAAAGGCTACATCAAAATAACTTTCACAGGAAAGGGCGTATTAGATTGACATATAAAACTTAATTTGTTTAGCAAAAGATATAGGACTTACTGGTCCTTAATTGTCATTATAATTTTAATCACTCTCCCTATCATTGGAAAACAGAAAAATGCCCAGGAATAAAGAACCAGGTATGTCTAGAATCAGTAATTCCAAAACTCATGTATACCTCCTCATATAGTCTTGAGAGCATCTCTGGCCGAGAAACAATTAATGCTGCTAAGCATTTGGCGGCAGCTCTCCGAACTTTCCAGCTGACATCTTCATCATCAGTGTATTCATTAGCACTCTCACTACAAGCCATCAAATAACACATTAGCACAAAGTTTCTCAAGCACAATTAATAAAACCATTAGCAACTAAATGAGTTCACAACATACTCATCTTCCTCTTCTGCATAACTCTCATCATCTGTGTCTTCTTCCATGTTATCAGTGAAATTTGGATCATGGCTAAGAAATTCCAAAGTAAGATGTAAAATTTGGTCACAGTAGGAAGAGATATCCCTGGGACACCTCAGCAAAAAGCTCTCTAATGCCTGCAGCAGAAAATATATTAAACCACATGGGTAACATCCAATAATGAATTGAGAGAATGAAAATGAATTCAAAAGCAAGGCCGCATTACAATATTTATAACAAAAATGACTTGAAAAAAACATCAAAAATCAAAGTACCTGCAAGCTATACTCACGAAGCTCTTCATCATTCTCTGATGCATTATTACAGTAATTAATTAGAATTGGAACTGCATCTCCAAGGTGTGGACCAAAGCGATAGCCAACAGCACGGCTTAAAAACCAAGAAAATCCACAGGTCATTCACTAGATGATTCGTCATTGATGTGTAACATATAGAAAATGGTCCCACATTAAAAATATTGCAGAATCTTGAGCGTGCATCTACGGGGATCCTAGCTGACAACAGGAAACTTCCTCTCAATTAGGATGTTTTTTCCATCTATTTCAACTTCCTTAGCACATTGGGTCGTTGGTCCCAGCTTAAATAACCCAGGTTAAAGTTTTAAGCATCACCTAGGGTCACTCAAGCACACTAATCCCATCATAGAGCTATCCTATGAACTCTCTAATTTAGTCAATCCAAAGCCTATCCATTATCCAGCATATTTTGACAGATTACTTCAACACTATTCGATTATAGAAATGTCATTAAATCCATGGACTTCTAAAATACAGCAGTACTTGAAGCAACAGTGTTCAGACATTGGATCATTTCACTCAAAGTTAGACAGGATTTGCATGCCACCTAGAATTCAGGACATTAGGAACCAACAATATTCAAGTAAACTGTGTCAGTCAAACAATCATAATAGTATTCAGGAGACGCAGCTACAGCTATTCGTCCTCAGACATGAGTGGGTGTAATTATAAAAGTCTGAAAGTCCCGAATTGCAGCAAAATGTTGCTCTCTACAGCAATGAAAAATGACATCCAACAGAACGATCCAGCAGAATTCGATGTACACAATGAGTTTTTGAACCAGCAAAGAAAATACACACACACACGTAACAATCATCTAATAAAAGCTAACTTGATAACTTACCTTAAAGCCCCAATCATCTGAATGTTTGTGCGTGTAATTTCAGATTTTGTCGCCTGATTTTTCAAAAGCCGAACAACTTCAATGGTAGCCTTTGCCAGCAAATCATCTGACAAGCTTGAAGCGAGAGATGCTGCAGCAGAAGTTCTAAATTAAACCATCTCAAAGGAATTATCAGGTCAATTGATGCATGCAAAAAAGAAAAAGGAAAAAAAGACAAGACTATCTTTGGAATATTTAGATTTAGTTAGTCCTACCAATACATGAAACAGCCTTCTTTCTGACACTGGCTTGATTGGTATTCAACTGGGGCAACAATGCACCTAATAATACCTCATGATCTGATGCCATTAGATTACCATATTTGTGTAGAACATCACAAAGAATATCAAGGCATTCACATTTGATTTCTGTGCTCATTCCCTAAGGAAAAGAAAATAAAAATGAGTTTCATAAGGAGAAACAAATAAAAATAAGCACGAATTTGAGGGAGAGCAAAAATATTTGTAAAAGCAAAGATATTGCTGCGCACGGGCATAAAACAGAAGCATTAAATATTCCAATGCCAAATACAATTAAACACTCAATTTGATAGTTGTGGGCCCTAAGACCAGGTTTGAAGTCATTTTTTATTTTTTTTCTGAGCATTTTAGTGCATCATATAGAGATAGAGCAGTCAATCTTCTATACAACAGTTAAATGGTAATCCTGGTTAAATTTAATCCATCCTCATGAACAAGAGACAACTGAAAACAGCACAGAAGCTTTACTGTTGAAGCTTCCAAAGATTTGAAAAGGAAACTTAACCTCTTTCTATCTAATGGGCTGCAATCGGCATTATAAAGGCAAACCTCCCCTTCCCAAAATCCATACACTGCAACTGCATGCCCATATACTAAAACCATAACCACTTGGTCCAGCTCTGAAGCCGGTCTATAAAATGTTTGATTTATTTTGAGAGCCCGTTAAAACAAGCAAGATTTTCTATTGATGAGGTCTCTAGAAGCGGAATAGGATTAATCATGCAACTAATGCCCCAAAATGAACAAAGTTGAAGTTCTTGTTGAGATCTCATTATTCAACAGTCACGCATAACAAACTTGGAGATCTAAGTGCACTTTTGTCTTCAAGATGCTTCATGATACACTTTAGAGATGATGCTAATAGATGGCCACAAACTATCAGCAAATAATGACTTCAAAAAACAAACAAATTCACCAACACCAATGATGAACTCAATTTGACCCTATGCACTTTAAAGATAAGCTCACCAAATGCCTCTGATGAAAACACAACTTAAAGAATGTAATTTCACAAGAAAACAACTAACCTCATCAACAAATCAAATTCATCAAAAACAGAAATAATCACAAAGGTCATTCTTATCTAGTTGGCAAAAAAAGGGAAGATATTGTAACTCATGATGAAACATTATAGAACACCTGACAATGTATTATCACTAGTTTTGGGGATAAAATTTGATTGAAGAAAACTAAAGCTACCACTTATGAAGGTAACTTGCACGGCTTCTTTTGATTATTTGTTGATATCTTCTGAAACAAGAATCATGTAACACTGCCTAATGATGATGCCTAATGATAACAAAAAGTACACTCGTAAAAGACCCATCAACTACTGATTCTATTAAAATTGCCAGTAAATAAAAAAAATAGACTCGCTTTGCATAACTTACTTGAGAAGTACTTGACTTATCAACGTAGAAGAAACAAATAGAAGAAAAATACATTGGACTCACCTGCGTGATTATTCCTCGTATCAACTTTGGGGAAATGGATACAAGAACAGATTGGGCAACAGACGAGGTAGGAACTTCAGCAACAATAGTCTTCAAAGCAATGCTGGCGATGTCACGATTTTGCTCTTTCCCATTGAGCAATTTATCACAAAGCTTGTTAGTCATTTCAAGAACCTGCTGCTCACGAATTTTCTTCACCAATGGAGCAAGACTAGAATTTACATCAAAGTAAAACAATATAGATTAGACCACAGTGCCAAGCCAAAGCAAAAAAGCAACCTCTAAGCACAAAGAATAACCAAAACAACCAACATTTTTACATTTTCCATACAGACAAGAGGCGTAATAGACTAGTTGAGCACAGTTTGTCACCTTCTCAAATAATAAGTTCGCCCGTACATATTAATTTATTTCATAAAAATGCTCTTCAGAAGTAATCAGGAAAGCTCATCTTTCACATGATGAGGCCAATAAGCATTGAAAAGTGTATGCCATTGCTGCCCATTTGATTCACCAACACAATTAATGGAAACTTTTTATGTAGTGTAACAGTATAGCTTCATTGACAAATCCAATCTGAATCGAACTTCAGTGAATGTTAAATCACATGTACATTGCAGTTCTGGGACCAAACACCCCAAAATCAACAAATTTAGACTTTCAACAAAATGCTTACAATTGAATGTAACTCATAGAACTACGTGCAATAAAAAATAGCACCGAAAATTAAGATAGAAAAACATTCAGGAAAATTGAGGCTCAAAAATATAAGCGATGATGCGAACATAAAAATGTCATATTTGAACAAAGGAAAAAAGGAAAAGAAGGAGATCCAAAAATAGTCTCATGAAGGAGAAGGTAGAGTCTCGGAGAAGATAGGGGAAAATGGAAATTAGAGACTAACATTCACAGCTAAGAAGAAGAAATTTCAAAGTAACCCAGTCAAGGTTTGGAAGGTAAAAAGGCAGAAAGGTAAAAGCTTAATTAAATAAGATGGAGCAAATAAAAAACGATCTATTCAATGAAGCAAGGAGCAGACCACTTCACAGCTAATCCAGAAACATCGCCTGCTGCATCATCAAGCTGCTGAATGACAATGTTTGACAATTTTGCTTCAAGATCAACATCAAGTTTAAATCCCTCTTTGTTTAATTCATTAAGTAAATCAGAAGTTGCCATATATCTGTAATCCTTATCCTTCCCCGTCATCTGTATTGCATAGACAAATTAGTTGAATGCATCCTCTGAGTAATATACTAAACACATAGCACAACAAAGAGAGAAAAAACACAATAAAAAGTGTCCATAGCTTACCTTTTCAAGTATCCCAGTTAAGGTTAAGTTTGCCATCTTTGCAAGACTCTAACCACAATCGTGCAGATTAAAACTCACCAGCAGTAGCAAAATGCTTTTCTCTGATGAGATATGTCAAATTTGAATATAAGTAAGCATACACATGAGATATATATCCACAGATAAGTGTGCAATCTATGGTGCTTATGTGTTTATATTAAACGACATTTAACAACAGGAAAGCTATGCAATCACATTAACAAATTAGGAGAAAAGAATTTTCCATCAAATTTCAGAATTTTAAACATGTTGCAGAACAGATATAATATGTTAAAAAGGAAATCTCAAAACTCAAGGAGTATGGGTCATCCTAATGGCGTGAAATCAATCTAACTAAGAAAACAAAACCTATAGTCTAAGAAAATTGGTCGAAACTTTGTTGTGCAAAATTCTAAAGACAATTAAAGAAGTTCATCTATGACCTGAATTGTGGTGCATAACAAAATTAAAGCAAAAAATTTAACCATGCCAATCCCATTGGCTACGTACTTCCATAACATACAGAAAATGAACAACGGCGGTTTCAACGGCATACCAAATTAAACAAAAAAAAAGGAGTAGCATTGAAATTTCGGAGAAATAAAATGCCAAAGTCAAGGCAATCGAATCAAATATCTCCCAGCTAAAAGCCCTAACCAGACAATCCAATCCAAAATGCATAAACCAATACAATACATGCATATACGCAATGCACTTGATTTTTTTCACCGTAAAAACTCAGAGAGAGAGACAGAGAGCTTACCTTTGGTTGCGATTCTTGCGAATGAAAATGAGTGGAAATTCACACACTATGAGTGTGCGAATTGATATTCCTATGGGGATTGTGTCGATTGATGCTTTTTCGCGTGTTCTTAAACCCTATTTAAGCGCATCAGAGAGGAGACAGTGAGACTGTGATTTAAGGGCGTGTTTGGACTCGATGATTTGGCTTTGGGCCGCACATTTTTTTCTTTTTTCTTTTTTCTATTTTTAGAGTCTCGATTATAAAAAACTAGCAATCTTTTACACGCGCGTGTCTAAATTTTTAAAAAATATCAAAATATTAAAATAATAAATTTACTTTTTTGTGTATTTAAGTCATAAATTACCATATTTTGGAAATTAGACAATTTCGGACACTGAAAAAAAAAATAAGGAAACAAATTGACCAGAAAAGAAAGAGAACATGTGAGAGATACGAGAGAAGAACATGATTAGAAAAAACAAGAAATAGGAGAGAAAAAGAGAAGCGAGAAGAGAGAATAAAACTCGTTGACACATGTTGATTTTTTATAGGTGGTGATTTTAATATACTAGACACGAGATGCCATAACTACATCGTATCAAAATAAAAAATATTAACCCTCTTCAATTATATAATAATATGGACAAATATCAGACTAATTATAATGAAGTATTATATTTATCGATCATATATATGAGAAATGATTTAAAAGAATTAATTGTATAAACATAGTGGAGACTGAACTAATTATTGTAATTTTTTTTATTTTTTCGACTTCTCACTTTGTTAATTGTATGACATAGATAATTAGTAACCTAAACTATAAAACCTTTTTACAGAGAAATAAGAGCACTATCAAGAATGATAAGAAAAAAAAATTGAATTTATAAATTAAGTAGGTGAAATTATTTCTTATCTAAAGTTTCAACAAAAATATTAAATTTACCACCTTATTTGAGCAAAATAATAATAATTTCATGTGCACTTATTTTGTTGACCAAAAAAGGAAGTCAATGATCTTGTCATCATATGCATATAGCCTTTTAAGATTACACTTAAACCATTTATTCAAATCACTTGGTGATGCACGTACCAAAAAATCGAGTTAACCACATTCAATTTGTGCCAATATTCTTATATTTTTGGAGTGTAAACACTCGATTATTAAAGTTATTTGAGGGTAGAATTTTGTAGTAATCTAACACTAAGTCTAAAGTCCAAATATTGTTCATATACTTCCAAGCAAGGCTAATCTCCTAGCTAAATAGGAAGTCATATTGAAAAATTTCATTCCATCATCATTTATTTATAAGCCTTTTTTTAAAGATTTAGCATATATATTTACTTTAATTTTTATTCTATTATTTTTATTATATCCTGAAAGAAGACGATCTTCCCCTAAAGGACAACAAATGAGCGTCAAAATCAATTGCGTCTAGCAAAAATCAAATCCGATACTCCCTCTTAAACTTTAACCGTCTTATCAATGTGCCATGCACGTGGGGCTATATATTAATGTCTCTTAAGGGATTTGGTTTTACTACAATTTTTGATTGTTAAACACTTGGGACAACAAAGGCATTTCATCCGTTGAAGTAAATACCTTCTCACTGCTGTCTATAATCCATGATTTGCTGAAGCCTTTTTTATGTGATTTTAAGCATTTTGCTTTTACCAATACTAAATGTTTGCATCACTATTGGAAAAAGCAAAGGCAATGGTTATGGCAACAAATATTGCGCAGGAAAAAAAATGTTCCTTTTTCAGGACTTTATGATAGCATATGCATATATACAAGATTCATCGTGCCTTTTCAGGCTGTTACGTTACAAGCTCATGGCAGGCAATGAATCCTCCAAATCTTCCTGCAAGCTTCCCTTCGCCGGAGTGTCCTCTTCCTGACAAACGACAAAAATAATCAAATATAGTCAATAATGTCCAAGAGATATGCAACACTTCTAGCCAGTTATCTGTAACATTATAGTGCAAAAAAGTGAACTAATAATTGAGTCAGTTTTCTGGATTAATGGGTAGACATATCATAGGAATACTGAAGGAAAATCTTGAGATTCTATCCAAGAACTAATCTACAGAAACAACCGGGAAGGTGCATAATATAAACAATTAGAACAGGTCAGTTTTGGTGATGATGAAAATGGTATATGCTGATTAAGGAAGTTTACAAGCCAGTATGATGGGAAGACAAGTTGCAGCATGGGATAAAGACAAGGAAAAGGACTGCCAGAATGGATATCCCAAGCCATCTGAACCCAAAATGTTGAAAATATAGGATTACAATCAATTGAAGTTCTCAAAACAAAGATGGACAGCAGCATAAATCTATAAGAGACGCCAGAAATTAAAGAACGTACACTTGTATTTCTTGATTTTGTTTGTCTAGGAATTTCTTCCAATCCATGATTTGAAGAAAGGAATTTTGCTCCGCATCCAGGTGCATCTGGTGCTCCCACAGCCTCTTCATCAACCAAAACTGTATCTGCATGATCTTCTCCAGATTTTGCATCTGGAACCTGCAATAAAAAAATACTAGGAGGTTATAAGTGACCATCAGAGACCTGCTCTGTATGCTCTATATCATGGTTAAAAGTGTGAGAAATTCCAGGAGCAAATGAAGACATCAAGAAGGGATTTAGGGAGGCCTGATCGTGCAACTAGCAGCATTTAATCAGTCTTAAAAATCACAGACAAGGGGACAAAAGCCCCCCTACAAAATGACCCAATAAGAAACTAAATCATTACCAACATAATGTAACAGGCATATTTGATAGAAGCAATATTTTAGTCAATATACAAGCATCAAGCAGTTTAACTGCTTTTCTTATCATTAATCTCCACATTGCACATGCGCTTGGTGCAGTCTATGTGGAAGTAAATGCACACGATAGAAATGAGTTTGCATACCTCAAACATTGCCTCAGTCAGAATATTTTCTAATATGGCTCTCAAACCTCGCGCACCAGTATTCTTGGCTATTGCTTTCTTCGCAATCAATCTCATTGCACTGTCCGTGAAATGTAACTTGACCTGTAATTTGAATACTTGGTGAAAATACAG
This sequence comes from Paulownia fortunei, assembly GCA_019321725.1. NCBI lineage: Eukaryota > Viridiplantae > Streptophyta > Magnoliopsida > Lamiales > Paulowniaceae > Paulownia > Paulownia fortunei. Next base: position 25,566,469 of record CM033106.1, on the reverse strand, counting down.
AAGACCCATCTGTATCTGACATGGAGTATAGAAGAATGTCTTATGAATAACATTGTCAATCAAACCTTACATTATTCATGCTGAACATCCTCTTGTATTGTTTACACACAGCATTTTTTGGCTCAGTAAGAACCTAAAAAACCAATTTAAGATCCAAAAAAACTTTAAACTAATATGGGATTAGAATAAATTAAGAAAAAAAGAACTCCAAGATATGAACTTTTGGAAGACAAATCAGAGATCATAACAAGAAGGTTTATTCTCCCTCTCAACACCCCCCCCCCCCCCCTCCTCTCTTCTCTCTCTCTCATTTGAGTGTTTCTCCCTTCAAAATGGCCTATAGTTTCACTCTTAAACTCTCTGCATGCACATCTTTGTCAGGTCCATCTTTTGATGTTATTCCGCAAATGCATGTGAGATACATAGGAAGCATACCTGAAATGTGTTTCCTCACGTAGGTGGAGCATAATGTTATGACCAATATTCTAACTTCAGATTGTACTCTAATCAAGCGGAGTTGAAATGCTCCAGAAATGTGAAATTCAATGTGTTGCAGACCAAATATTTGTTTTAAGAGGTTTAAATATCTTTAGTTGAAAATGCTCCAGAAATGTGAATTCAAAGTATTGCAGACCAAATATTTGTTTTTAGAGATTAAACACCAACCCATACATGAAGTTAATTGCAGAGTTGAATTCTTGTGGAAATAGATCTTTGGGAAGCCAGGGTTACCAATGGCAATCGGAATAAAGAAAGAAAAGTTTCTATACGTTTTGGACTTCAGGGCAGGGAGGATGAACACAAAAAGCCCATTTAAAAAGGACTTTGGATAAGAGTGGCAAAAGGAGATGGATGCATAATTGCAAGACAGATACCAACAATCTCTTCCATTTTGAACATTTTTGGAGACAACTACAAAAACATTTACTTAGGCTCAAAATAATTTTGAAAAAGGGATGGTAAACAAGGACACCATAAAGTTTCTATAGTTTGTGAGTCAGAGAAGAGAAAATTAAAAAGGCAGACATTTTATTTTATTGCCACAGATGAACATTGAGAAAACATTACCTACGTAGGGGTTATCTCCACTCCAATATTCTTAAATTAGAAAAATGTTCCCACACAAGAAGTTGTTGACAGCCCTCAATCTTATACCATCCATTTCTTAAACTATGAAGTGTGGAGAAAATTTGTTAAGTTCTCCCATTGTTTCTCTTTCACAATCAGGTCTTGAATTCAATTCTCTTTTAATACAAAAATTCAGCCTAGAGTTCTCTAGCATGGCTGCAGGAATACAGCTGCATAGGCAGAAAGCCAGGCCCTCCAGTTCCCCAAATGACAGTAAGAGACAGAAGAATTCCAGTCCAAAGGTAAAATAGTAATACAGTAAGCACACCTGAACAAGTTGGTCTTCATCAAGAGCTGATAAGCTCACTACAACAGGAAACCGCCCAACGAATTCAGGTATAAGACCATATGCAGTAAGATCACCACTCTCTACCTGCAATGCCAAAAGCAATCTTGAGGACAATTCCTCAGGTAATACTGGGATATAACTGGACAATGTGAAACTTAAACAGGAAACAAAATGTTTAAAACATGACAAGAGTCATTGCTCACATGTTCCAATAGTGATGAGGCTGCAGCAATATTTAATCCACCAAGTCTCATATTAGTACGGACAGGTGCTCCAAAACCAATTGATGAATCTTGTCGTCTGGGACAAAAAACAACATATAAGTTCAAATATTGACATGCAATGGATCACTCAGTCAAAAGCTCAGACCAAAATCCAACTACCTCTCAGAAATGGTCTTCTCTAGATCAACAAAAGCTCCACCGCAGATAAAGAGGATATCTTTTGTATCTATCTGCCAGTTATAGCAACGAAATAGAAGACGAATTAGTTTCTCAAAAGAAAGATTAATTTATAGCAGAACAAGACTATCCATTTATCTAATGTTTTAATTGGAAGAGGAAACCTTTCATTCACTGGTTTCACGAATATAAAAAATATGGGGTGAATCGTTTCATGTTTACTCAAGGAATATGGCCCAATCTGTTGTGTGAAATAGAAAAAACAAAGAGTCGCAGTGGTTAAGCCTTTAAATAACAAGCACAAAAAGTCCAGTTCAGTTACTTTTTATGACCTCATATCCATTAAAGATGATCAACATGAAACATAGGTTTGATAGTTGAGGTAATCAAGTTATTTAATATGATTTGAAAGATCCATATACCACCAATTAGAACTTAATGGTCAAGCTTAATTAGGTCATCATATAACTCATCATATAATATTTCATTTCATTTAATCACTATACGCTCACAGGAGATGGAAAAATTAATATTGATACTTTTTATATTGTGATCAAATTTAAAAAGCCTAAACTGCAGATCAGCTAATGTTCAAAGATATTGGTCACATCATGATAAGAAAAATGAATGCTTTTAGTCAAACATGAAACATTTACCCCCTTTACAAAAAGATGGGCAAAGTCTCCATCCAAAGAATCCAAAAGCCTCCAGAACCCACACAATGCTACATGCCTAGTCCAAATTTTACAATTAGAACTAGTATGGTAACACAATAGGATCATATATATGATAACCCATATTAGCTTTCTCTTGCCCTGATTTGTATGATATCTCCAAATTGATAAATTTTGTTATTGCAACACGCACTATATATACCTCTGTTACTTTTTCAAAACTCCAATAGAAACTGTGATCTGTTTCTACAGAAGGAGACACAAAGGTTTCAAAACAGACAAAACATTCTTCTGAGTAACACTATACCGCAAATCATTGTGTTCATATAAAACTGCAGCCGGAAAGTACTGTCCACTTTCCAAATAAAACTTCACATTTTCCTCCTTTTTAGTTTTCCACTAACGCAAAAGAAGTTATCATGTCAACTTAAGAAATACCATATTCTATCAAATTCAATGCCTGTGAGAACTGCTTAACTATTGAGGAGACGGCAAAATCTAGACAATTGACAAACTTTAAAAGGATAGAAGAACAATGATGAAAACAAAGTAATTGAAACAATATGAATGCAATAGGACAGAAAGTAATGGGAGAAGGCAATAAAGTGACAGCATCTAATAGCATGACCACGAAAAATAAACAAGCATAAAAATTTTAAAAGAGGAAAATTCAAGTTCTGGATACCTGAATGCTGTCGCGGCAATGCTTTGGAGTTCTAGTATCAGGAACACTTAAAATCTAGGCAAAAAAGATATGGTCATTATAATCAATATAACATTAGCAAAACAAGTGTTTAAAATTATCCAAAAAACATAAAATTGTAAATTGAATGTATGAGAGAATTTGAAAGTAGGTACAAAGGTAACAACCTGGGAGTGCAATGCAAAAGGCACTGGTTTCATACCTCACGGTTTAAAGGAACAACTATGTTGATGAAAATGAAAGACAGAAGAATAGCCACAAAATTACTCACAGTTCCTTCCAGCATTTTTAGCAGTGCTTGCTGAACACCTTCTCCAGATACATCTCTACCAATGTTCAAGCTCTCAGTCTGCACAGAGCTTCCAAGAAGAAAGTTCATCAAGAAACAACAAAAATTAGCTGCTTCGAATCAACTTATTGAACATCTGCCATACCTTCTTAGTTATCTTGTCAACTTCATCTATGTACACAATTCCTCGCTGAGCTGCTTCGACATCGAAGTCAGCAACCTGTAATGGACGTAATAAGAAGGCAACATATTATACTGGAACCTTGAAGAGGGGAAGAAATAATGTAATCAAATATGCCTAATGGCATTTTTAACTTCTAGCACCAAGTAATGACTCGTGTGAACCGAATCATATGCAAGTCTTGAAACATATGTAAATAAGCAAACTCTGGATGATCTGTATGTGTTTTGCTTTCCTACTTTTTTGTTTCTCTTCTGTACACACTAAATAGAGTAACAGTTTATAGATAAAACATAGTTCAAACAAGGTAACAGAAGAAAAGGGAAGTACAAATAGACACTCAACTTTGTGCCAACACAAATACGGAGGAAGGGAAGGGAAAGAGGAGGCAAGTGAAGGACGACAGAAAACTATACATAAGCAAAATCCTTAACTTATCGAAACATCCCTTTCCTCCCTTCTCTCGAGTTTCCTGGAAAAGATATGAAGAAACCCTTCTTTTCCTTCCTTTTTCGTTCATAATTAATATTCCCTTCCCTTCCTTTCTTTCCCCTGTGCTCTTTCCAATGGAAAGAGGATTGCTAAATTCGCTTTAGGAATCAGATAATTATAAGAAAACATGAACCTTGAGTTCTTAATTGCTGCAGGACCTAATAATGTAAACAATAAGCTACTGAGGTGACAGTTTTAGAATCTTTTTTTCCTTCAATCCCTTAACTAAACCATCATGATCTAAGACTTTCATAAACACAAAAGTTGCAAAAGGCTCCAGAAATCAAATCAAATTATGGAATATGCCACACATGCTGTAAATGGAAAGTGCTCTGCACGGGCAAATTTACACAACGAAATTGTCACAAAGTGAACTTGCTCAAATAAATCAGACTTCTGTTCTCAAAATAATAGATACAGAATTATTCTTTCATATGAAAACACAAGCCTTTTCTTTTCCACCATACATTTGTTTTTTTCCCCATTTTGAGTAAATAAGCAAATATATAAAATACATGAACTTCTATACACATATCTTAAATCTCTTTTAAGTCATTTTTGTCTAAATGATACACATAAACTCAATAAACATACCATGAGTAATTTGTACAGTATGGATTCCACATCTTCCCCAACATAACCAGCCTGGACAAACACACACAGAGAGAGGAGAAATTAGTGGTAAAAATTGGTATCAATAGATAAGTACCACACAAACATAATAACAAGTACTTGAGAACAAGACAAATTACAAACTATATCAAACCTGCCTGTGTTAGTGTCGTGGCATCAGCAATGACGAAAGGCACATTGACAACCCGAGCTAGTGTTTTTGCAAGCAGTGTCTTCCCTGTCCTTCAACCAAGGAGAGATGCATAAATCAGAATAGTGCACCATGCATAAATTGGTTTCTGTACCCCCACAAAGAAAACAACTAACTTCTGCCACACCAAACAAAACTGAATTCACTAAATTCAGTTGTTTATAGAACCAAAATACTAAACATCATGCCTGAACCAGTTGGACCAACCAATAAAACATTGCTCTTTTCCAGCTCAACAACATCATTATTGCAACAATCCAGTTCAGCCTCAGTATGGCCTGATTCAGCACCTGTCCTGATAGTAAAATGAAAATCAATGTTCAAAAACAAACTGACTATGCATCCTTATGTATTAGGGAAAGCACAATTAGTAAGAATGTATATGATCAAGTGTCAAGTGGATTGCATATTATTTTCTCATGCAATTCTAGAACCAAACATAACATATTATGTAATTTATTTATCAGGAATATTCCAAAATCATTCAAAGACGATAATATATTAAGGAAAACATTTGACAATATTAAGGAAGTTATCTACTCAAATTTTGATAAAATCACCCACTGTACAAGGTCCATATGCAAAGAAAATGCCTTGTGCTAGGAACCTCAAATTGGTTTCACAGCAAACCAAAACAATAATTCTTTTTTAAGTGATTAAAAGTCAAATGATTTTATGTAATTAACTAAAATTGTGTCCGGATTAAGATTTCACATTATCAGAGTTTTTTGACCTCCTAATCCAACAAATGAAGCCACTAACAAAAATATTTGTGTAAGTAAGGTGACATCACAAAGATATAGTCCCATGTCACTAAATGCAAAAGGTCAATCAAATCAGATATTACACAAATCCAATGAGTCGGTAGCACATTTAATTTTTTCTTAGATTGGATTAGTATGACACATAGGCAAAACAAAGTAATGATCTCCATAATTGCCAAAAAAAAAAGTAGACATAAAGATATATTACTCACTCCTTCTGCACCAAGGTGTGATTTATTCTTTTGTAGTGGTTGTAAACAGCGACAGAAAGCACCTGTCATATAAATAAAGTCACTTAGCTCAAAAGTTTGATACAACCATCAAACAATTCAAAAAGCAAGAGGAAAATTCATAGGAGCAACTTGCAAAAAATGATCTCCATCATACCATCTCTTATCAAATATAAACTACGCAAAATATTGTACAACATAATCTTGAATACATTTTATTTAATTCATCAGCTATATTAACAAAGGGGTTCAGATAATAAATATATTACTTCAAATTCAAACAATGTGCATCATATCATGATCTTTTCCACTAACATGAATTCAATTGGAAAAAGCCCAAAATAATCTCCCAAACTAAAAGTTCTCCCAATCATACACATATATAGAAGAGTTTGAATGTGTGTAGGATGTCAACTTACATGCTGAAACAGAAACATGGCTAAAAATTCTAGAATTGTAACCTTTACAACTCAACTGATCCTTCTATGCATGACAGTTGAGTAACAGTCAAATAAAACAACAATATTGGGCCTCAAGATAGAATTTATGCACATCATTGGCACAAAAGTGCATAAACATACTTTAGGGCACACTCCATCCATTGTGGCACCATCTAGAAGAAACTAATATTGCATAAATTCGCACTGAAACGTGTTTTTAACAAAAATTTAACAAGAGAAACCAAACCTTTTTTGCCCTCTCCTGCCCAACAACAAACTCACTGAGAACCTTACATATGTCCTTCGGTGTCGGCACCTCTTTCCCAACTTTTGCCACCTCCTCCACGAACTCCGTACTCCTTCCCTCTGAATTCTCCTCCGTGTTACAATTACCATCAGCACCACCATTCTTCTCATTATTCTCACCGCCACTATAGGACCTCAACTTCTCCCAAATCTTAACCCCGTTCTTCCCACTTTTCCCCGCGCCATTTCCCTCCATATCCCCAAAATTCTCTCTCCCACCCTTAACCCTCCCAATCTCAATAAAACTCCCCTGCAGCGGCTCCAGCTTGAACGGCCGGAAATAAAAAGCCGTCCGACAATTGTAACACATGTTAACTGCCTGGTAAATCCCGTTCTCGCCGGCGGTAATGGAGAGCGGGCGGTTGGAGAAGAGCACGGTCATGCGTTTGGAGCAGCGGGGGCAATTGACCTCGGCTTTGATTTGATCGTAGTTGTCGGAGCTTCCATCCCATTTGTGCCGCTCCTGGAACCCTAGTTTCGTGGGTTTGAAGAGTAGGGGTTGGTGGGACTGGAGGATGCTCGTAGTGGGTAGGGTTCTGAAGGCGGCGGAGTGGAAGTTTGAGGATGGTTTGGAGTAGAGGACGGCGATTGTGGTGGTTACGCGGCGGAGCTTGGACTTAGAGTATCGGAATATTGCAGACATTTTTGGCGCTCCTGCCGCCGCTTCACACCATTTATATACAGCATACACTAAATTTAATAGTGGGTTCACTGCTGAGACTAATTTCTCAGGCTTTATTTGCATTTGGTTTCATTTTAATCATACTAATTTTAATTCAAAAAAAAAAAACTAAAGGCACAAATATTGAGTTCTTTAAAATTATTTTTATTTTTTATTAAATATTATAACTAAATTTTTAATTATTATTATACATATATATATATTCAAAATATTTTATCAATATAAAAAATATATATTTATATCATCAAATCATACTATTAATATAAAAATAATATATAATAATATAAAACGATATGACATCATTAACGAAAAAAACATTCATACAGCAGAAACTATTTTTTCATAATTAAAATCAAATATACATTATAATTTAGTATTTTTAAATAATAAATCTCCTCATTAGTTTTTGTACAATCATTGATACTGGAATTAGACCAACTCCAAACAAACCTCAATTTTCTACACTAAGGTCTCGTTTCGATTTATAAATTAAATTTGTAAAATTAATTGGATAGAATATAATTGTGAAATTGAGATTAAAAATTATGAAAATTATATAATCTTTTATTTTAATTTGATGATTACGTAGGATAATAAACGCAAATATCTAAATTATCATTTTGGAGAAAAAGGACAAAATATTTTCGACAGAATAATCTGGGGTTCAAATGCTTTTTCGAAATTTCACATTTCATTAGTTATGAGTCCACTTATTGGATAATGTTATATTTACAATAGATGTCTGATAAGTTGTCAATTGAATGTAAATAATTCAGTGGTCCATAATCCATCGAGGGGTAATTCATTGGGTCCATAATCCATCACGGGCTACGGGCTAAAGTCAAGTAATCCAATTGCTTAATAAGATATGATCCAACTATTTGTTATGATTTTTTTCTACAAACAAAACTAACTCAAAAATGATAGGATTGAGTTTAGGCTAATTGATTTTTTTTTATAGACAAAAGGAATCGTACTTAATCCGCGATAAAATATTTATTTTTAAAAAGTATGTTATATATTTAACGTTGATCTATTACGTAAAATAAAAAATAAAACAAGAGATATGAACTAAAGAGAAAAGTGGTAACCCAAATGGGGTGACTAGGTTGAGAGGTTGCATTACATGAGGTTATAAGTAAAAGTTTCATTAAATTAATTTATTGGAATTATATTGTGAATAATTTATCTTATGATTTCTCTAGTTTTGGTGTTCGATGGTCGAATAGAAAAAAATGACTAATTAAATAGTGCGAAAATTGGCTTAAACACCATTTAACCTTAAAAGATAATAATAGAAAGCACTTAAAAGGTAATAATAGAAAGCACTAAAAATTTAAGACGGTTTTATGTAAAAAGCAACTTGATTGGTGATTATTCTGCTTTATTGGTGATTTTTTGTAAAAAGAATGAGTACAAATCTGTAAACAATTTGGTTAAATTGATTTAAATTACTTCAAAGTTGCACGTGTAGCTTCCCTGCATGTCATTTCAGGTTCAGTGTATATGGGATTAAAGTCTCATTGGGCTAACCTCATAATGTACACTCATGGCCCAACCTCATGTGTAAACACTCTGGCCCATAATTAGGGTCAATGGAACTTGATGAATGGGCTGGGCCTAATAGTAAGAAAGCTGGTTGGGTCCAAAACAATTGTTCATCGTCCAATCCAGGAAGAAAGCCCGGATTTGATTTGGGCAATAAGGCGGCGAAAATTAGTACTTGTTTGAATTCAATGGGTATTATTTTGAATACTATAGCGTTGAATGAAATAGTATTACGAAAATATACGAGTATTTTTTCACTTCAATGTGATAAGCACCAAACTCGTCTCGCCCGAGAACTCACTCTCTTACGCACCAAATGCCACACATTATCCACGTAGATGATAAATTTTGTTTTATCCTCGTAGTTATATTTAAATTTTTATTAGTTAAACTTCGTATTACATTGATATAATATACGAATTAATGAATAATTAAAAAATATTTTTATTTTTTTATGAATGTTCTCAACAAATTGAATAATATTCGTACTTTTGAGTGAAATATTTAATGTGCATATTATATTTATTTCGTATAATATTTAATGAATAAAAAATTTAAAAAAATTAAGCATTAATAGAACGCTATATAAATAAAAAATTAAAATTCTAATAATTTACAAAAATACTTATTATTGTTAAGATTTGTCTCCAAGTTATGCCATAATTACAAGTTAAATAATACAGAAATGTATAATTTTTTTTTTGCATATTTTAAAAATAAGTACGCAAACAATACATATAAAAATAATACAAAATAAGCTGTATTTTTATTCTCGAATAATTTTTTTATATTTATATATTTTTTCATACATTTATAGATTCGTATATTATATATTTCTATACTTTGTTATTTTTTTTATTTTATTTTTTTATCTTAATTTTTAATAAAATCTCATAATATACTCGTACATATTAAATATCAAAATTTTCTCGTTTCATCTTTCACTAACTAGAATTTCAATAAATTTATAAATCAACGAATGCTAATATAATATTATAAAATGAACTGTTGACACGACTCTTTAATCTAACGGCTCATAATCAAGTACCCCAAAAATCCCAATCTTCATAAGTTTGAACTTTTGGTAGTATTTTAAGTCCAACTCGTAGAAATTTCGTGCATGACGACAAAAAAACACAAGATTTTGGGGGCCTTAAGATTTCCAGCTGCAATGTGCAAGTTGGGTTTGGTGGGCCTGAGCTCATCCAATCCTCCTCAGCAACCCACAAAGTAGAGGTCAACACTCTTCACATCCCTGCCGCCTTACCGATTTCTCGTAGCCGTTCTTATTTAGTCGAACTCAATTAATTATATTTTAATTTTTAAATATAATTATATTTATCTTGTAAAATTATCGCTTTTCTTGATGTATATAAACTAATCATGTAATAAATATAAATTTATTTAGTTCTTCATGAACTTATGTTCAACCAAATTAAATGTACACTAAATCTTTGTAACTATTTTAAAAAAATTCAATTATTCGAAACTCGACTAGAAGTAAATTGTTAGAAATTTATTTGAATTTAATTTTATATATATGTATATATTTTTTAAATCTTCCATCTATAAGATTTTTAAAACTCAAATTGAAATTATTTTTTTAATTAAAAAATGATAAAGTATGTACAGGAAATTCAAGTTATTGAAACCGAGGACTAGTCAAGTCTGTAGCACTTGTTATGTTGCAATGCTATTCGTGAACATAACAATATAAAAATTGATTAACAATGTACTCAATTAAATGAATGAATTTTTTTTTTTGAGATTATAAATTTTATATTACTCGGTAAATTGAAAATTCATCACCCCAATTGCTATGGGTGACTAATTATTTAAAATAAGACTTTTGTAGTGATATTCTTTAATTTAAGTTCACAAAAAATGATATTTTTCTATTGATTTTATATAGTTGAAATTTCTAAAAAACATATCAAAATTTATTATTGCGTATTTCATCCACGAAATTAAATACTTATTTATTCGCCAAAGCAATATGGTTCCACTAATAACATAATATAATTCTTGTGATTTGGTGTGAAAGCAGCAATGTAACAATTTTTTTGTTGCTCCATAATTGCAATTCTAAAGTTTCATTCCATAAAATTTATCAGCATGGAACTTTTATATATAAATGTCTATGCCTTTGAAACGGGCAATTTTGTAGACAGTTCCACTAATACCCTCTACTCTTAATATTATTTACGTGTCAATACGATGATTCGTATCATATTTTTCCTCATCCTCAATCGTACATTCAAAAAATATTTGATATTGTTTGGATTTAAGAATTTTAATTTTACAAAAATATTTCATATAACTCCATAATAAGTGGATTTATCGTTACTAAATACTATAATTTTAATTTTTTTTCAAACATTAATTACTTTTATTTTATTCTCGTTTCTTGATAATTTATAAATTTAATCACTTGTCTAAAAGTAAAATTTTTGCGCACACTCCCGTAATTTTGAAAATGGCATTTTTTTGGCTTTGAGGAATAAGTGAAGTGAAATAAGGAAAATTATAGTACCGACTTAGCAAAATCAGAATCAATAATGATTTAATTAAATTTTTTATTTGACAAGTGAATGATAAAGAATACCAATTTATAAGCAAGTACAATTAAATTTGCTATATAATTGACTGAATATAATCAAATTGAATTTAAAATAAAAAGAATTCAATAGACAAATTCTCGTAGGTACCAAAAAGAAGAAATAATTGGACTAACTCCAACTAAACATGCGGCTAGAATATTTTATTTCCTTGTAAGATTATATCAAATGTGATGTGATGGATTCTTGACATTAATTTCATTAATAAATACAGCTGATAAATAGGTTGGAGTTGTCTGCCTCATGGTTTCTCAACCGTCCACCAACATCTCTGCCTAATTGGTCCAAAGTCCAAGATAGGGTGTGGATCCTCTAGCTTAGCTATGGGATTATTTCAGAGAGAATTAACTTATAATTAATTCAAAAAAATTTAGTGTTTGTTATATTTTCAAACGCATTTCATGTTTCCAATATTTATAGAGTTGAAAATATTTTTTAATAAATTTTTATATAAAAATAAATATGTTCGAATTAATTATATTTTCGTATTGAATACATATTTTTTTTGTATGAAAAGACGTCAAAAGTGTTAGTTGATTTAAAAATAAATTTGTTAGGTGCATGAAAATGTGTGAAGTATTAATAAATTTTAAAAATAAATTTTAAAAATACAAATAAGTTGTGGTTTTTATCAAAATGGTTAAAACAAATATATTTTTGAAATTTCAAATAGTAAAAATTGAAAAAGATTCTCTATGAAAATAAAAGCAAACAACTTTAGAATCTCTATTCTAATTTTATATTTTATTTTTTATTTTTTATTATAAATTTATATTATGTGTAAATAATTAATACTAATTGTACATTTTAAAATATTATATATATATATATACATATCTTATATGAAATATAAAATGAAATACTAGAAGATTAACCAGCATGGTTAAAAACCTTCATTTTGTATTTGGTTAAAATACATCAAGCTTGTTTCAAGTTAGCACTTTGTTTAATAAGATTTCTTTTTAAAATACACTACAATCTTTGTTAATTTTGGATGTTTTTATTAATTAAGTAATAAAAAAGGAAAATACTTTTGTTAGGTAAAAAAATAATTATATTTTTTTTTATCCCACTATCAGTCTTGTTCATATTATTGCCATGTTGCTATTTATGTGGCTTGCATGAAAACAAAAAATTATAAAATAAAAATATAGTTTACCTAACAGCCCTTGCTTTATGAATGAAACACATGGGAAAAGTGTGTCAATTCCTTGTAATATTGTCCCTATTAAGACTGAGTTTGGCAAACTACTAAAAATTTGATTCTACAAGAATTGATGTTAGTGAAATTGATTTCTACGATAATTCATTTTTTAAAAAAAAAATCATTTTCTGAAATTGTGGTTAGCCAAGAACTACAATTATATAACTTCTGAAAAATATGATTATTGCATTTAACAACCCAAAATCATCACAATTTTTATATTATCAAAACTCCTTTTTAAATCACAATAAACTGAAAAATTAGTTTGTAGATCCAAAAATAATTTTTGCCGTCCCTATTATTGGATTAACCTAACCTATCAAAATTTAATTATACCCACACTAAAATGTGGGCAAATTAAACTAATATGGTGGATATATTATTTCTTCTTCTTGAAGCCATTAATTGAGCAACAAAGTAGAATTAAAAGAAATGTGGTGCATTCTAGAGTTGGATAAACCAACTTTGTGTGCTAAAATTGGTAATAAATGTTTTATAGGGAAAGTTGTGGATGAGCAAGACCCATTCACATGTTCAAGTCATTTTCAATTCTCCTTAGATGGAGAAAGTTGTACTAGAGTAACTTGGGGGTTGCACACAATAGGGATGGATCCAAGGATTGCATATATAATTTTAAATTTATAATAAATTTTATATATATTAGTAAATTTAAATTTGTCCCTCTATAGATGGTAAAATTATCTTTAATATGGTTTGATTAACAATATTGCCAAAGCCCATGGGGGCATTTGCGTATTTGGCGGAGTGGGTGAACGTACTCGTGAAGGAAATAATTTTTACATGGAAATGAAAGAATTTAGACTGATTAGTGAAGAAAATATAAAAGTGGTTCTAGTTTATAGCCGGAAGAATGAACCATCGGGTGCTCATATGAGAGTTAGTTTGACTGCCCTATTGATGACCGAATATTTTCGAAATGTTAATGAACAAGACGTACTTCTATTTATCGATAATATCTTGTAAAGAACCAATTTCGGTATTGAGGATGGGTTGATAATCGACAGCGGAAGGCATTCTACCAAATAAGGCTAATATTTTAAATCCTGATTGGACGGAACGAAAATATTTTTTTACCATTATTTATAAAAAAATAATTAATCTCATACAATATATTTAGAATTTCTGATTTTGTACCTACACATAATTTTTTATTTGATATATATTTTAGAAAATATAGATAAATATAATGTTTATGATCTCTAATTTTGATATGGCCACTCAAAATCTTTATGGATTTTGCTTGGGAATTACCTTCATAAAATATCAAATTGTAATCCCTACCCCTAATTGTCACTATAGGAAATATACAAATTTGTGTTCTTAGATAACACATAAAAGATTGATTATTCAAATATATATTAAATCTCCTTCAAAGAATCATTTTACGGACCTAAAATCTCATTATTTTGATCAATTATTTTAATATTTACAATAAAAAAAGAAGAAAATAGTACAAAATGGCTTATCCAAATGTATTTGGCGTTAATTAAAAAACCTCAATTTTCTAATATTTCTTTAAAAATAAAATTTCATAATTTTTTATTTATTTACTAATTTTTATTTATAATCCATGCAAAATAAAATTAAAATCCAACCCATAACAGAAAATTGAAATGATATTTAAATTAAATAATTTATTTGAGCAGCGAATAATTTGAAGTTAAAAATTTAAAACTGATCTTAGTATCAAGTGAATATTAGACTTCAAATTTATGATAGTAATAAAAAAATAACTTAAAATAATTACTAGAAAATTAATCAAACAAATACAATAATTTATTATTATTAAAAATCCTTAAGTTCAAAAATCTCCAATTTAAAGAGACGCTGAAATTCAGCTGACACAAGCACAGTCACCTTATATCTGTGTGCATCATTCATTCCCACGTGTCCATCTCACACCTCTTCCGTGCACCCACTCGTCACCCCATCAAAACCCCGTTCCCTCAAAATCACCTCCTCGCCACACCACCTGTGGTTCTCTCTCCCTTCACTTTCTCTCCTCTCTTTCTCTAGAGAGAAAAAGAAGGAGAGCAGAGCAAAACAACAAAATCACAACAAGAAGATCTCTCTCTTAATCTCCGTTCACCTAAATATAGTTTACAAATTTCTGTCATTCTCTCTCTCTCTCTCTCTATATATATATATATATACACACACACACACACATCGCAGTTTCGTTCTCCGCAATTTGATCTTGAAGTTCTCCATTATTTTGGATGCAATGAAGCTTAAGCACCCCTCGAATTCCGCCTCGCAAACCCTGACCTCCTCCGACACGCGCCTGCTCGTTCGCGAGACGCTCCGCATCAGCGCCAACCTTGCCTCGGCGCCTCCGCCGTCGCCATCGGCGGCCGCGGTGGTGGCTCAGGAGCGGACGTTGCTCCAGGATTCCAGCTTCGGTGGACTCGCCGACGATCAGTTTTTGGATTCGAGCTTAAGGTTGATCTGCTGCGAGGAGATTGATGGCAGACGGTGGCAATACTTCGCGGAGAATAATAATAGCGTCAGGAGTAGTGGTTCCAAGCAATTGAAGAAGAATTCTATTCGTGCTGTCAGTTTGCAGACTCCCCAGGCCCCCGTTGATGTAAGTATTTTCTATAATGTAGTCTTCTTTTATTTATCTGAAGTTCGTATTGGCCGCATTGGTTGCGTTTCTGAACATATTCATGCATTACAATTAAGAGCCCCCCCCCCCCCCCCCCCCCCCTTCTTAAATTAAATTAATTGATTTTAATCTAACTTGTTTTGGAATTTTTAGAATTTTGTTCAGGAGCTAATTGAGAGATCTCCATCGCAACAGGATAGAAAGTTGAAAACTTCTTGATTTTTTCTTCGCTGTAAAAGAACAACTTTAGCTCTTGCAGTGAATAAATTCATGTGGTGATAACTTATTCTGTATGAGTAATTATATTATATGAACATGCAATAGTTGCAATAATTGTGGAGCTGTTGGTGTTTGATAATGATAATCTTAGTTAAACAAACTTGCGGTTGTAGCTGGTCGGGTAACTTAGCCGGTCTTAACATTAAACAGAGAGTCCGTCTTAACATTAAACAGAGAAATGGAAGAAGGAATCCTTAACTACAATATTACATCTCTTGGTGTGTGCGCATGTGCGAGGCCATATATAACTACCCACCCACCCACCTACACACACCTAGTAAAAAATTTTACATACTGAAAAAAGAAAAGAGAAATAGTGGACATCACTAAGATTTTAAGACTAAGAAGATCTTTGGTGATGAGTTAACTTATCTCTTCACTTGATTTATGTTGCTTACGTGTTGCAGGAGTTGATGGCATTTATAAGGTCCTACGTTGTCCCAGAAGGTTTTCCCGACAGCGTCACACCTTCTTATGTGCCATACATGACATGGAGAGCTTTAAAGGTACTCTTCTAATATATTAATGGCACCAAGAATGCAATAACATTCAACATTAAATGCTCCCCCAGTACTAGTTATTGTCCAGCTGCTCCCGTATGGCGATAGTGATGTTGTTTCGGTTGTAGCACTTCTTTGGCGGAGCAATGGGTGTTTTCACAACACAAACACTCCTTGGTTCACTTGGAGTATCCAGAAACAGAGCTGCACCAGGTGCTGTAGCTATCAACTGGATTCTCAAGGTATGCATCAGAACTGAGCCGAGCTATTTTCTTTTTATGAAGTACTTCATTGTATAAAATCTCAACATTATACAACTTTTGGAGGTATTAGTTGAGTTATCGAAAGATGCTGCGTGTTTTGACCTGGCGACATATATCTCAAGCTTCTAGAATTGGGATATTTTAAGGCAAATGTTGTAGCATAAGTTGCAGTATAACCCCTCTGGATGTATGAAATCTCATTATTTACTTCTGAATTACATTCCTTCATAATCAAAAACCAAATGAAAGTCATTAAGGATCGAGCTACTCTTGTTCTTGAAGAAACATATGTTTTGCTACTTAAAATACAAAATGCTTCTTCCTGCATGCCACTTTTTAAGTTTGGAATAAGGCGTCAAATTCAGTTGAAAAGAATCTAACTTTAGACTGTGCAATATGGCTGATTATAGGATGGCGCTGGACGGGTTGGGAAGATGCTTTTTGCTCGGCAGGGAAAGAAATTTGATTACGATCTAAAACAGGTGTTAAATTGTTTAATTTGGTGGTGAAAGAGGAGAAGATAACATTTCAGAATGTTTTCAAATACAATTTTTTATATTCTCGTATTTTGAACTTCATTCAGCTTAGGTTTGCTGGTGATCTCCTTATGGAGTTAGGAGCTGGAGTAGAGTTGGCAACTGCAGCTGTTCCCCATCTATTTCTTCCATTGGCATGTGCTGCCAATGTGGCTAAGGTTTAGTCACCTATTGTCCTGTTCACTTGTCAGTGTCTAGCAATGCTGGAAAATTAACATCATACATTTATCTTGGTTTACTTATAGAATGTTGCTGCTGTCACATCAACTTCAACTCGAACCCCAATCTACAAAGCCTTTGCTCAAGGAGAAAATATTGGAGATGTGACTGCCAAGGGAGAATGTGTTGGAAATGTTGCTGATGTGGTACGCTTGTTCAATCAAGATACATTGTTTACAATCTCTATTTTCTGCAATTAAATCTCACATCACCAAGCAGACTGATGCCAGAAACTCTTTTCATGCATAATTTTGTAACTCGAATTTTACACGGTTTAGTAAATTGCAGTTTCTGAAAGAAGCTTCTTAATGCTGTCTTGTTTTTCATGTAGCACCATGTTCTTTGAGTTTGTGAATTCAATTTGGGTATAAATTTACATTTTCTTTGATTTCTTGTTCGCTCTAAATTGCTGCAGATTTCATATTTGACAAATTTAGGTTTTTTGTTTGAGTGATTCTTCATGTTGAAATGAGTGAAGGGATATCGTTTGGTAATTCCTTGCAAGGGCTTGAACTAAGAAAAGCATGATCGGAATTTGATTAATTTGTTTTGCACCATGCCGTCACTAAGATTAGTTGCTTTTGTGCCGAAGTGGGGATGGGATATTTTGCAACGCCAACCAATGATGGGCTGGGTGTGGGAGGGGGAGGAGGTGTTAGGGCCTAGGGACAAATACTTACTGTATAAATTTACTGGCATTAGCCAAAATTTGCATGGAAAAGGAGGTGCCTCAATCTTACCACCTTCAGATTTAAAGCTAACAAACACAATATTTGTAATTTTAAAGGATTTTATGAGTTCAAGGTTTGTCTTAAATATTGACTTCTCAAATTCCAACACTATAATAGTCTTGCTTCATATGCATTATTTAAGCATTTCTTTTTCGACTTTGAGTTGGAACTAATTAAGGATATTCTTTCTTGTGAAGCTTGGAACTGGACTCAGCATAATGATTGCTAAAAGAAACCCATCCTTGTTCACCACCTTTGCTCTGCTCTCATGTGGATATGTGATGAGCTCTTATCAAGAGGTTGGATGATGTGAATATATCATACCCTCCTTCTCCTTCCCCCTCCTTTTTCCTTTATAACTCTTATGTTCTTTTATCTTAAAAGCATTGATTGAAACTGTGTGTGATGTATCCTTTCAGGTGAAATCTGTTGTTTTGCATACACTAAATCGTGCAAGATTCACTGTGGCAGTAGAATCCTTCCTGAAGACAGGTGGGATGAATGCATTGTTTTTTCTTCTTCCTCTCTCTCTCCGTGGCTCCTTCCTTCTCTCTGATTTATTTTATTTTTAAGAGAACCTCGGTGTAATATAGAATAAGATGATACTGTTGTAAAGGACATGTCACGGTGGAGTGAAGAGGTTCATAATGCTGCCAATGTGAAGACAGAGTGTTACAAATTTGGCGTTGGATAGAAGTGAAGAAAATTCTGAAAGCACACATGGACGAGAAAGAAAGTGAAGATGCTGTTTAAGAAGCAAAGAAGCAAGTACATGAAAGCTTCTGCTATTATTGACCTGAAGGAGGAAGAAAATAACGTTTACAGGTTACTAAAATTAGGTAACCAAAAACGGGAGATCTCGTCGAGTGTCAAGTGCATTAAGGATGAGAATTCAAAGGGCTTGTAAAGGACGGGGCATTAGAGATATATAGAGATGCTGCTTTGAAAAATTGTTAAATGAATAATATAGCACAAGTATTCGGATGGACGAAGCTATTAACTTCAGGAATTGAAATTGTTTTAACAAAATCAATTTAACCAAGATGATGGTGGATACATGGAGGAACTGCACGACATTTTCCTATTGCAAAAAGAAGATGCACCCTAGGATTGCGAAGAGTATTATTGAAATAATTAAATGAGTGAAATAATGAAGCGTTGGAAGAAAATATTGATTTAGGCTTGAGTTTACTGATTCTGGGAATTGATTTGTTTTTTGCTTGTATATTGGATGCAAAAGCTATTTATTTCGTAAGAAAATTTTATGAATGATACAAGGAGATGAAGATTTTGGTGTTTATTGTATTCATCGACAAAAGAGACATTGTTGAATTTTTGGAGATTCTATGATGGGTGTCTGGGCTTAATTATTCCTAGGATAAGGGATATTGGAGGCGATCTACTTTAAGCTCTACTTGAATAGGGGAGCGGCTCTAATATTATGTTGGCTAAAGAATTCCTGCTAAATTAAAGGAAAAATTTGTAGGTTCTACATAAAAATAGCAATGTTTTATTGGTTTGAATATTGAATTATTAAGAAGCAATATCTAAATAAATTGGGTGTAGTTGAGATAAGAATGAAAAGGTGGATTTGCAGTAAAACAAGAAAAGACAGAATAAGAAATGCGTATACTCTAGAGTTGGTTCAGGTAATTTCTGTTGGATATAAATTGTGGAATAGCCGTGAGGTGGTCTAGGCACATTCAACAGGTCATCAGATGCGCCACTTTGTATACTTGATGCAATTAATGCAGAGTAAACCAAGTTTGGAACAGGGCAATAAAAAATGCATGGAATGAAATGCCATGCTTTAAGTAGAACATGAATATTTTATGCTTCAAACAAAAAGAAATTAAAGAAATTATTTGTTGAATGCTTCACTTTTCAGGGCAAGTTCCATGTTTGCAAGAGGGAAATTCAATGGAAAATATTTTCAGTCCCCCATGGAGAAAACACAGACCTATTGTTCTTGGTACATCTCTCTCTCTCTCACTCACAGACACACACAACACCCCCCCCCCCCCCCCCCATGCACATCCACTCGTGCTTTTCATGTGGCTATTGCAGAGTAGAGATTGACCTCTAATTTTTTGCAGGGCCAAGATTTAAAGATGCATTCCAAGACCCTAATTCATATCTCGCTTTGGAGCCCATTTTTGAGGTATCCTACTTGTTGCGGATGATACTCATTGTTCAAGCTTTATCCTGTCTCTTGTTCTGCATGTGTTCTATTCATGGACTTGGTTTTGCATGCGCGTCTTGATTTATGTGTGCATGCTCTTATTCGCCTATAAATTCTTACTGTGACTTACAAGTTGCTTATCAAATCTTCCTGATAACAGAAAGAACGATACATCGTGACGTATAACCCTTTAAAAGGCAATATCTATGCCTTGTTCAAGGATCAAGCAAAGTCTGATGATATATTGAAAGCAGCTTTTCATGTAAGATTGCAGACCTGTTGATCTTATACTCACAATCATTGTTAGTGTTTCTTGCTAAATTCACATTGTATTACAGGCTCATGTGCTTCTTCACATCATTTGTTCCTCCAATGAGAACCGACCTTCCTCTAGAAAACGGGAACATGATCTTTCAGCTGTATTACCTACGTTGGGTGATTTTCAATCTCATATTGCAGAATCATACAAGATGGTATCAGCTTTATATGGGCCTTTTAAAAACAAAGCTAAGGAACAGGTAACAGGAAACTACCTATTTTAAAGCATTTCCGAAATTGAGATGATCTATTGAAATAGTTTGGGGAGCTGTATGGATACAATTAACCACAACTATTATATAATCTGCTCATTACTTCTTTAATGAAACCTAATAGTGTAATGAATTATAGAGATTGGCTACTAAACTCAAAAGTTAGATTGAATCTCAACTAAGTGGCTGTTCAGCTAGTCAGTAATGACTCAACTAAGTAGCTCTACAGCTAGTTGGTAATGGTTTGTGTAAGTTTCTAAGACTGGGATGTGCACACAAGGAGATTGAAGAAATAGAAGCAGAGTTTGATTTTAATGGCATTTATGTCTTTCAAAACTGTTCTTGCATCAGGAATTACATTTCTTTGCAAGATTGCACCACACTGATATTATCATGTTATTTCTCGATATGAAAAAGAAACAGAAAAACTAAATCTCCTTTATCAGGTAACAGTTGACAGGGTGCTTGATAAATGATAAAACGCTGACTGCAATTTGTCATGAATTTATGACTACTTTGGAATTGCTTTTAATTGCTAGACAGAATGCTAATAGTTTTGAGGGCCTCTTTTTTCCTTTCACTCACTTAGATATGTGTGGTATCAATTGTATTATGGACTTGTTAAAAAGTGGCTGCTGGGGATCTAGATTGGTTTAGTGATTTAAATTTTGAGGTCCATGCAGATGTTTGTTACTATGGTTATCCTGCTTGTTACAAATGGCTAATGGTTTTCGGTTCTTTCAGGGGTGGGTTATGTCAGAATCACTACTTAATCCTGGCAGAGCTCGACTATGTGAATTGGTCAGATAAGATTCGTGTAGGTCTTTAAAATTCTGTAAAAACTTGGGGAAGGATTCTAAAGTGCTCCAGTTACTTCCTTGTCTTTGAATTGACTTGAATATGCTGGGACCTGTGGTATACATAAGCAAGGCAGTGCTGTGGCAGAACCAGGGAACACGTTTTCTATGTAACACAAACCAGTTTTCTGCATGGGACACTAACAAAATTTGCTACTGGTGTTTGAACTGATGTGTAAGATCCTTCAGAGCCATGAAGATATGGTCGTTAGATGGATGGTTGACGAGAGAGGCCAGGTTCATCATATAGGTGCCGATTTTAATTTGTCTAATGATATTGTTGTTTAATGCATGACTTTTCCTCTGCCTCAGACTGTTCCTCTTATGGTAATGTATATTCAATTTGATGATTTATCATTTTCCTCCAGTTTCTATGTTGTTGGGCATCGTTTTTTTACATGAGTTTCCAGATGTCACTGTTTGTAATATGTAGTTCTCAATCAGTTATTGGCATAATGGCATGCCTTCAATTTGTTTAGTTAGCTTGCTTTCTGCTGATGATAATGCAGTCTTTCACGTGATATGCCCATCCAGTGATTTTTACATCCATCTTTCATTAACCAACTTATCTGTTCATGTAGTTGAAAAGTACATGGATTCAACTGGTTAACTGCAGCTTTGGAATGTATGAAAATTTGGACTTGTTCACTTTTCGTATCTCTACTTGGATTTTCTGTTGATTACAATGGTGCAAAAATTATCTGAAATGTTTTCCTTTTTCCTTATTCTTCTGAAATTTTTTGGCATCCGAAAATTAGCGAGACCTTTAGGTGCTTCTGATAAATTGAATTTGATATAAAATAGCCGCATTATGTCCATGGTGAGGTTGGAGAATTGGTACTCAACACAGGATTTGATATTGAGTAGTAACTTGATTTATTTACAGTGGATTAGAATCCCATGTCCAATCTTTCCAAGCCAAGCCCCATAGCCTCCGGCATCACTGAATAGTTCTTTTGCAGCACTCTTGGGTAGGACCTTAGAATTGCCTGTTGGTGCAATATGTGTACATATGCGGACTAGCTCATCCCCACAATATATATATATATATATATTAATATATATATATATATAAATATAATTCGGCTCAATCCAATCTGTGAATCAAATGCAACTTTATTATTTGTGTATAGTGTTACATTGGATATTAAAAGCAGAAAACAAGCATCACTTCTTGCAGTTAAATAAACTTTGTGCTTCATACAATAATTTTGCCAAGTTTAAGTCTTTATATAATTTGTAAGAAACAGCTTACATCGGAATTATTATTATTGTATTTTTAATTGAGGAGGTAAGGTTCCAAATTGTACGTAGAATGCTTCCATTCTAACATCTAGCGTTGTCTTAACATATAAAAACAAAAATTCCAGCTGTGTTTGTTATTAAATTCTCCCTCTTCATTTTTAAATTATTCTTTCAAAATAAAATTAAATATACATCATATTTTTTTCATATATTTTTTTTGTAATACACACGTTTTCTCAAAATACACTTCCAGACACAAAAATCAAATTCCTTGGAACAACCTTTTTGGAGTGCTTGGAATTGAATAATTCTTGTCAAATGACATTTGTTATTATTACTTGAACTCAAATAATTAGTTTTGGGTTCAAATTAGAGAATTATGGGTATCAAATTGAATTTTTTGGATCAATATTAATTTAGTTTTATTATTCAGTTCGATTTTGATTTATTGAACCGTAATATAGGTATGGCTCAATAACAAATGAACTGAAGCAATAATTTGATTATATACAGTATGACATTTTAGTGTACTGAATTTTTAACTCGGTTTTACCAAATTAGGCCCCCAGAATTCAAATGCAAATTAGGACCACAAAGCAGGCCCAATCAGGCTGTGTTGTCGACTTTGCTGGAAAAAGGAACAAGCTCCATTCCCAATCTGTGGACCATTATATAATTATATTGTCAATCCGTTCGTACAAAATCAGGTATTTGAATAAATTGATTCAAAAATGAGGAAAATTCTTGGGAAAATTTAGATTTATTTTGGGTGTTTTGACTTTTTGGAAAAGCATATTGAAAGAATATATTGAAAAATGTAATATCATAGAAGAAAAATATATAAGAGAACGTGATGTATGCTTGATTTTATTTTAGAAGTATGAAGAAAGAATGAAAATATTTTGGTGAAACAAAAAAATAAACATTCCCTTAGTTCTTTTGTTTAATGTAACTATTTTTTCTCTCACAGTATGTCGATCAACTATCACATATAGCACGCCAATTAAATTCTATTGATTTTCCTCCTTTGGAATAAATGGTTATCGAACTAAATGAGAATTTTGGTCGTGTTATTTATTGTTGATGTTGGGAAAATTAATTTTTGATGGGAATGAACACTTAAAAAAAAAATAATTGGTGGGAAAAAAAATGGAGTACGAGTTGGAAAACAATGTGGCAACAAATTGATATAAAGAAAATCAATTTTTTGTTTTTCGATTGTAAATTGTAATTTTACAAATAAAAAGCTAACTGCACAGCTCAACTGATGGATCAATCAACATATTTCTCGCTTCCAACGGCAGGGTGGGGGTTCGAATCCTGGTAAGAACCTGCGGCTGAATTTCGGTATGGAGCAATCACTGTGTCCCCAGTGGGACCCTGCGACCGGAGTTTAGTATGGAGCAATCACTTTGAAGGCGGCTCCTTGTGCGCAGAAGTGTATAGTTATGGGGGGAACCTGTGATCCAGTTTGAGGCATATCCCGCGATTTACCTCATCCTATGTACTTGGGCAAGTGGTTAGGAGGTTTAGGACTGACTGATGTAAGCCAAAAACTTGGGTATAAAAAAAAAAAAAAAAAATGTAGGAAGGGTTGATTTGGCAAAGCATTTCAAGTAATTATATCTAAAAGAATGGATTGTAGTAATTGTAGTATAAACCATCTCTAAAATTTTAAAATTTAAATAAATACTTTTTGATATGAGTATAAATTATCCAATAAATTTAAATTTGTTGGACGTTAACTCACTTAATTCATGCATTGTAGGTGCACATGATTGATCCTGAGCTCTCTCGTTTACTAGATTGGCTGGTGGAGCTTCTAAATGTTTTCGATGATCAATGTACATGAATGACGATTTGTTGAGATACTTTGTAAGTTTGTTTTTTGATCTTAAAGTCTGTTGTAATATACTTTTGGGATCTTGTATTGTATATAATTTTTGAAACTTTATCATAAATAAGTTTGAATGTGGGGCGATTGTGATGGATATTATGATGATATAAGCAGATGTTCGTTGATATGCAAGCTTTTGCTGCGAATATATTTTACTCTTCTCAATATCTGTCGAACAGTAACAAAAAAATACAAATACACACGTATAAATGAAAACTCCATAATACGAGTATAAATTATCTATAAATTAAAGTCAAAGGACTCATTGGTATGAATTTAAACTATTTACAAATTCAAATCAAGATTTCATTGATATGAAGACAAATTCTCTATAAGTTTAAATCAATTCAATTGAAGAGTTTCTTAAGATGAGTTTAAATTATTTCTATATTTCAAATAAATTCAAATAAATTGTTGTGACTTGGTATTCTCAATGAAAAATTTAGGATTCATTCACTTTTTATATTCATTAAAGTAAATGTATGTGAACACGTGAATTTGTCCACAAATATGGATAAATTCAATTTATGACAAGTATGATATCAAGTGTCAAATTGTGATATTTTGACAATACAAATTATATCTTGTAAACTATAAAAAAATATCAATATTTTGATATTTTAAATCACATTTTATAATTAAAGAGATAAATATCATACAAATTATATATGGGGTAATTTCTAAGAAACTACACACAATTCTACATTCAAATGAGAGAGACATTGTAGGAGGTTCCAAAAATTCTCTGAACTCAAATTCGTCAAATTTAAGAAGATTTATGGCGTTCAAAACGATTATCAAGATATTTTCATTGTAAAATTAATCAAATCACGATAAATCAAAGTATCAAGCTCCATCTTCAAGTTGTCAACTTTGAAAAATATCAATATGTCAAACTCCACTACCAAATTACTAGAATCTGAAAATCGAATTCATGAAGCAAATCATGAGAGGATCAAAATAAAAATCATATCTACAATTATACATCAAATTCAACCAATTTGCATTACTTTCTTGTTTTATTATTTTTGTGACACAAAATTTGCATTACAAATATACCCTTAAATCATCCTAAAAAACCTCTACAAGATCCAATAATTATATTAACATGATATTAGTACAACTTTTGTATTTATGTCTTTCATACACACATAAGACAACCTACAATGGTACTCAACTAGGTTCTATATATACAATAGAGGCTTTTGTCTTGTTTTAAAAATTAAAAAAAAAATGAAAAATAAAAATAAATGGCTCTGAGGCTGCTGGTATAAATTAAAGCATGTCCTCAAAGTCAGAGCAGACGGTAGCTGTGGTTTTCGTACAACATTTATTCTTTTCCACATAAAAAGGCCAAAAAAGAAAATAGATAAATAATTTTGGTCTGAAAACCAAGCTACAAATGAAGACAAAAACTATGGTACGAGACCTATACTATATATATTTCAATCAATTCCTTTAATGGATTTGTCGGCCTTATGGAATTTAGCAAAAAATCTTACGTACACACAATAATTACTGGTAGACTAAGAGCTCCTTTGATTTTATTTTCAAATTTATTTTTATATTTTTAATATTTTTAAAATTGAAAATATATTTATTAAAATTTTGTGTAAAACTTGACCATATCTATTTAGAAATGAAGGTGTACTTATTTAATTGTGTTTTTTTTATATATATATAAAAAGACAGTAGATTTAACAATAAATTTATTAGTTGAATGAAAAGACGTGAAATATTATTAGATATAAAAATAAATTTTAAAAATAAAAATAAATAAAACAAATATAGAAGGGTCTTCAAACTTAACATCACATATTAAAATCTTATTCCATTTGGGAGTATGAATGCTGATTAAAAAAAAGAGTGCTCACACATTTAATTTGCTGACACATGGGATTAAGAAATTTCAATGTATATGTATATATCATATCTATATATATTGTTTGCATATTTTTCCAATGTTGTGCAAATAACATATTGCATATTTTTCTTGTTAAAAATAATACCCAATTTGGTATAAGGATTTTGATGAGAAAAAAAAAATTAATTTAGGTTGTTTGGCTGATAGAATTTTTTTTAAAGAAAATAAATTTCAAGAGAAAATATAACGTGATCGTGAAAAACTCATTTTCGTGTTATTTGCAGCCACCTGCTCTAAAATTTTGGCTTTTCATGTTCACCTGTCCTAAGGTTTGAATTCTTGGTAGGTCAAAGATTTCCAAAAACTTGTGTTTACAGATTAAAAAAAACTCACAATATATATAAAAATGATATATCATTTATCATTTTAATCGATAGTCATTTTTACATAAAAATATTAAAATGTGAGAAAAGCAAAAGTTAAATTTCGAAACTCTCTTCAATTTTACTTAAAATATCTTAATTTAATAAATCATAACATAATGTATAGTATTAAGAAAAAAATGAGAGACAAAGATTTGATTAACTTTAATGTAAGAGAATTACTTTTCAAAAATTAAAGTTTTTAAAAACATAAGTGAGATGCAATTAAATTGTATCTTCTTCAATAATTAAAGAGAACATACTAATTCAAATAGGAGAAAACAATGAATACTGATTAATAAAAAAATATAGTTTTTAAATTGTATAAATTTTTAAAAATAAGTAAAAGGTCAATATTAAAATCTAAGTCATATTTACTAAAATAAAGAGTATAAATTAATTTTATAAATACAAAATTTTAATAATATTTAAATTTTAAATGCATAATTCTAAAAACATTTGAGATTAAAATTTAAATGATGAGTTCAAAAATATATACCTATAATATTATTATCTCTGTATGAAAAAACTAATACATTTGAACATAACTCTTTCGATTTTTTTTGAAAGTGTAAGGTTTGTTATACTATTAAAAGATGGCATTTGTAATAAAGTTAGGTTCTTTCATTTCATTATGAAAATTATGCATTTGTAAATTTGTGAACCATTTATAATTATAACAATTATGATTGTTAATTATATATGAAAGTTAATCTAACTCCTTATGGACCTTAAAATTTAAAATTTTATCTCACTCAAAAAAAATCCATTATGTAATATAACTATCAATTAACATTTTAAAAGTTATGCTTTTTTTCCCCAAAATATAGTGGTAAGGATACTTTGGCTTTTAAATAAATTTCTATTAAAATTTTTGACCAAATAATGCCGAAGTGGATGTTTTTACCAAATATACAAACCTCAAGAGACATAATTGCTAAAAATTCAAATCTGATCATGAGAGATAGATGCAAATAATTCAAGCTTCGAATTTTATATTTCATTCTTTTTTATTTTTATTTTTTGTAGTAACATTTTTTTTCCTCATCAAAATCCTTGAACCATCATAAAACGGGTGCGAACATTTCTCTAAATCAATTTTCATGGACATCTAACTTCAAAGGAAAGATTATAACATTTTCTCCCTTCATCCTAAAAAAATAGCTCCTTTAATACATTTAACTAGTCAATTGAATAATTTTTCTTGGAGCCAAGCTAAATATAGTTGAATAATAATAAGCATTATAACATATAATTATTTGAAACTTTAGTGACTAGCAAACAAGTAATATATTAATTTAGTTAAAAACGATGATAGCGTTTGATTTCGTACTATAGCAAATGGAATAATTATATTGGAACAACGAAAGTATAAACAAAACATGAACTAAAAATCACATATTTTTCATTTTTTTTTAATTTTCTAGCTAGTTTTGTAATATATAGTTATAATAAGATCACGTAAATTCTGAAAAGATCTTCTCATAAAATTATCACTTCTCATTTAGTGCAATAGGTTTGAGAAGCTAACAGTTCATCATATATTAAAAGAAAAGAGAATATATTATATATG
The DNA here is from genome assembly GCA_019321725.1 of Paulownia fortunei. Classification (NCBI taxonomy): domain Eukaryota; kingdom Viridiplantae; phylum Streptophyta; class Magnoliopsida; order Lamiales; family Paulowniaceae; genus Paulownia; species Paulownia fortunei. The sequence continues at coordinate 25,537,970 of CM033106.1, read as the reverse complement.
CACACACACACACACACACACACTAGTTAGGGGAGGCCAAATGTCTTAAATTGCCAAAGATACTTAGGGACCACAATTTATTGATGTACATATGAGCATTCTAGTTGTCTTGCTTTTTGGTAGTGAGAAATTAAGAGAAAATATATGGGTGAAAAAGACATTATATATGCCTTTAGTTAAGCATTAAAGCTGAGACAAGGCCATGCCTTGATGGAACAAAATTTGAATTTTTCTATGAAATGGAAAAAATTGACATTTCAAATACATTTTAGTGGGGCTGTATTTTGGCCTCACTATTTTCAGAAGTTGAGATTAATCTATACTTGGTCCATTTTTTTATTTATTTTGGAACCCTTCTAATACTATCATATTAAAGCAACCCTAATGATGAAGAGTCATGTTATAAGCTCCTTCCACTTAAAATCTTATTAGTCATGGATACGACGAATCACCTAAAGAAGAGTTGAAAAATCAGTCAGTATCCTCATTTAAACAAAAAAAAAACCCTAATGATCAATATAGTTGAGTTTATATTGTGTTTAAAGAGTTTTTTTTTTCTTTTTCTTCCTAGTATAAGAATATGAAAAGAATATTTTATACTTAAACGAGTCGAATTCATTTGAAAATTTTGAAGATGGAAATACCAGTAATTTTGGGATCCCATAATACATAGTTAAAATTTTCCAAATTCATTTCAAGAATTATTAGAACTAACTCATTCCATTTTCTAATTATAGGATGAAGAATAGAAAATATACTGCATATGTACATATATCATGTGAAGATTGTGGCATTAAATTGATGCATGATGTTGATTTTGACCAAGTAATGACCATTACTATGAGAAATTATTATGGTAGTATCATGAGGATGAAAAGACTATAGAAATAACCTACACGAACACCATGCAGTTAATGTTTTAACACAATGATATTCTAGCTATTAATTCATCATTTTCCTTTATAAACTTTTTTTTATTTTTGTTGCAAAGAATGTTTAATCTTAAAACAATATTTATATATTATTGAAATGTAAAATAGGAGGATTAATTATATAAATATTATTGGAAAATATCTTCCGTAAATGTACATGTACATAACGGAGATTTTCGAATTACATATTTCGCATCTAGTTCGCCTACAAATTTTTGTTTTAAACGAATCATGAACATACTTTTAGACTCTATATTTCGAGCGAATCATGAACATACTTTTAGACTCTATATTTCGAGCGAACCGTGAACACACGTTGGTCGCCTTGATGCATTACTGCCAAAGTAATCCATATACATATCTTAAATTTATGGAGTTTTTGATAATGTTCCAAGGAAAATATCATTCAAGAAAAATACGTGGAGAATATTTTTAGGAGAAATATGCCAATTGGGTCATGATTAATGAAAAAAGTAACCTAATTTCCAACATATATAAGTATATCTATATATATTTATATGTATATATTAAGTTATTAGCCAATTGTTGAAGAACAAAATTACAGTGAACAATATGCTTAGCTTATAGCTAAAGATAATAGGATTTGAACAAAAGGGCACTAAGAAAAGGATAAAAAATAGAGGGAAAATTTTCAAAGAGTAAAATAACTTAAAAATGAACACTTTTCTACATAAGAGTCATACCTTGAGATCCTTGAAGAGTGTGTAAATCCATTCTAGACTAAAATGGATTTAACAAAGTAGAAGCTACCCACTCCAAGTAACAGCTGAAATTCTACTAGAACCCAGTTTCCTTAACTACATTACATCACTATTATTGTCAAACATATTAAAAAGCTAGTCCTAAATGCAGATCCAAGATATAAAGTTCAAATCTAACAGATCCCAAAATATCAAAAAAAAAAAAAAGTAAGCAAAACTAAAATAAATAAGGTAAAGCCAAAAGGTAATACTTTCTGCTAGCATGCAGGAAAAATAATTTTTTTTTCCCTGATCAGCTTAGTCTCTAAACTTGGTTTTGAGGATTGGACTGAAGGTCCTTCTTGGCAAGACTATGCTTGTTGTTGTGCATCCAAACCTTGAGGACTCTTCTTTTGACACCAACCTCTTGGCAGAACTGTTGCACCACAGCCTCCTCTTGCTTTTGTATCTTCCACCCAACTTTCTCAGCAAAGTTGAGCATTTTCTCCTTTTGCTCCTGAGTGAACTTTGTTCTGAACCTCTTCTTCATCAGTTGAGGTGGCCTGACCATCACCCCACCACCACCACCACTACCACCACCATTTCCCTCCTGTTCATCTGACTCAGAAGGCAGAGAACCCCCCATGTTGTAAGACATTATCATCTGATGGGGTGCCACAGCCCTTGAAGAAATCAGTGGCCCAGCATGATATCCTATTGCATCTGGCCCCAAATACCCCCTGTGATGCCCCACAAAGAGTTTCCTTCCCATTCTTGGATTCATATTGTTGTAGTAATTATCACAAGAAGAGGGCTCCCCTTCAATTTCTTTCCTGTGGAAGTTTCTGTGGCAGTTGCAGGCTGAGCAAGTAAGAGCTTCTAAAGTGCCCTCTTCTCCACTAGGCATGAATTCTCCACAGCCATCAGTGGCATTCCCTCCCATGGCTGCTGCATGGTTTTTCAAGCATTCTCTGTACCTTATCATTTTTTTAAAGGGAACATGATCATCAAGGGTGGAGGATATGGGGGGGCCACTGGGAGGGATTTGGGGGCCTCCTCCTGCTGAAGAAGGGATAATGTGATTGTGGGTTGCAGGATCATGATGGATCATGTGCCCATGTCCATGGCCATGAGTATGACCATGTCCCCCACCATATGTACTGTTTAGTGGAACTGGCATCTCAGCTTCTTGACTTGGAAGTTCCATTCTCCTACTCTTTCTTTTTTGCCTCTCTCTTTTTAATGTATTGTGTGTTGCTTGTTTGGAGACCAAAAGGAGGAACAAGACAGGATGGAATTAGAGGGCCTAAATGATTAAATTAAAAGTGATGGCTGACTTAAGATTTCCTAGGTGCTGTGTTTTTTAACCTTAATAATTGTCCACTCTTTATGAAGCAAACACACTACAAAACTAGGAGCCAATGTGTTCTTGACACCATATGTTGAACATCCTACTCTCTTTCAGATGAATAGTAATGGCCCACTCATGAAGTTTGGTAGCTAACAAGGAACTATCATATTGTTGAATTCAAGTTCAGTTAATTTCAGCAGGACTCCAAGAAAAGAAACTCTACAGTCCACAGAGCAAAATAAGGGAATATAGAGCTAAGAGTATGAAAAGTCAGCTCCTTTCCTTCATTGTAGTCTTTAGGACAGGAAGAGGAAACCAAAAACAAGAAAATTTTCAGTGTGGATATAGACAGGAGCAGGCCATAACAGTGAATCAAAATGAGCAAATAAACCTGTCTTTCTCTTTCAACACTTCTCTATCCATATTTCTTGAAAAGGAAACTAATGGAGAAAAGTGTCAAAATCACAGAGTTTTACCTGAAAGAAGACAATAATGTTCAAAGGTTAGTATATAGGTTGCAATTGGCACAACAATGGAGAAGTAAAATGAAATTAAAAAAAGAATGAAAGTGCCAAGAAAGCTATACTAAATTAGCTTTGGCCTCCAAACACTATAACTCACAGTATAAGTTTCTGCTTTCATAAAAACTTGAAGTTAAAACCCCTTCAATGGCAAAACAAAAGACAAGATGTAAATGAGAAGGGTTTCATTTGTTAGGCCAAGAAAAATGGAGCTATTTGGAATAAAAAAGTATAACAAGTGGGGTGATGAAGAAGAAGGGATAGAGAGAGAGAGGCAAAGAGAGAGAGTTTTGCAGGCTGGTTTGGGCAGTGAATGAAGCACTAAACATGAGCTTATAGCAGTAGTGAGAGCCAAAAAAGGGTTGAGGGGGAGAGAGAGAGAGAGAGTGAACAAAAAAAGAAAAAAAGAAAAAAGCAAAATTGTTTTTACAGACAAAGAGGAATTCAGTGTGTTTAGAGAGGGAAAAATTAAAGTGGGGTGCTTGCTTTGCTTGCACTACTATCAGGTATCAAGTTTACGCCACATAGAGAGCAGTGTGTCAGAGAGTGGAGAAGGACACAGGAAGGTGTGTGTGTGTGTGTATTTGTGTGTTTTAGTGTGTGTGTGTGTATTTGTGTGTATGTGTGTGAGAGAGAAAGTTGGAGAGAGAAAGTTGGAGAGAGATGAGAGTCCCACAATAGAATTCTTGAAAAGAAATGACCAGCAAAGACAAAAAGTAAAAGTGTGCAAGAACTCAACTTGTGTAAAGAAAAACCTTTGCTGATAATCATATTACTAAAACTTCATCTAAACTACTTCCCAAGTTTGGACAGGCAAAAGCTGTTATTAATCTTGCCTTTCTCCTTACACTTTGCATTTTTCTTTAGGTTAACACTATCCCATTTCATCTCTTCTCCAGACTTTCTGCTTTTGATGTTAATAATATGATTAAAAAAAAAAAAAAGATTGGTGAGTTTCAATTCAACATTAAGTCAGAAATTTTAATTTTGAGGGACGAGATTAATTTTTTTTATTAAAAATAATGGATAAAATTCTATATTTTTTAAGGGGTTAAAATTTGGAAATATAAGAAGGAACGACTGTCTCTGCCTCAACCTCCATTGAGCTAAATACCAGGCTCCAAGATTTGAAAGATGGTTAAAGTTGGATTTTGATAAACGAAACTTAGGGGTAAGACGCTTTGACTATAGTTTCCTATTATTTTATAGGTATTTTTATATTAAAAAAATAAAATAAATAAAAAAATTCTTCAAGTACTACGAGATCCTCGATAACCGTGCAAATGCAATGCAAAATCTTGGACATGCAAAGCTTTCTGCGTCTCATTATGTCACTCATGATATGGTTACAGCTAATAGTTAATGCAAAACTACCCACAAAAAGGCTAACATTTGACCAATACCCCGTGCAGACTCCTGTGATCATTTATTGAACAAATGTTTATTATTTGTGCAAATAAAACCTTTGTTGTTGTTGTTGTTGTTGTTGTTGTGTTGTAGCATTTTCTGCACTTAATTTTGAAGACCAAATTAATTCAACCTTTTTGAGTTGGTATATTAACCAAAGCTGAGGTAATTCATTACTACAATTTGTTACTTAACTTAAATATTTCAAAAATTGCCTTTTTTCTCTTGAGAAAAATAATATAACATTTTCTCTTATGTCACTGTGTATCGTGTGTTGATTTTATGTAGAGAGTCCATCAATTTGTTACGTTTAAAATATAACACGTACGCATGTATATCATATGTATTTTGTCGGAGACATTGTTTTAGTAAGATTAATGACTTAAAATGAAGATTTTTTTTTTTCAAAAAACACAAATATAATGACTTTTGAGGGTTATAATTTAGCAACTTTTTCAAGACATATATATATATATATATATATATATATATATATATATATGTGTGTGTGTGTGTGTGTGTGTGTGTGTGTGTGTGTAAACGGAATAATTGGTCAGTCTAACCATAGTTTGAAGCAAATGATTATGCATATAATAACGTGGTGTAATGCAAGGACAGAAGGCCAGCATTGATAAGCAGGTCTTTTAGCTGAAAATAGGAGGGATAGCCTGTTGGGTTATGTCTTCTGGCTACAGACTTACTGAGGATGGAGGGGTGGGGGTCGGGTGGGGGGTTTGATCAACTTTGCATGATTTTTCACCAGAAGTACTTTTGATATTTTCTTGTACTCAAATGATATGCTTGTAAGTCACTATTTAAATTCACTGTTTTATTTTTTTTTGATGAAAAAAGAATAGTGTGCATGTGAGAATGATGTCCTCTTGAAATGCAAGGTTCATCACATGAAAAAGGTCGACTCTTTTCCTTGGTGCACAGAATAAAATTATGATCTTTCATACAATATTTTCTTTTTTTTTTTAGAAAAAAAAATATTTATGGTATCAGGGATGTATATATTTTGCAAGATTATTCTTTTCTTTGATCGATTGGTAGTGAGAAAAAAATTAGAAAATATTTTTGTTTTGTTTAGTTTAAAAGAAAATATATATGAAGCAATAAAAGCTTGTGTAAAAATAAATACAATGAAGTATTTTTAATTATTTATATCGTTTTTTTTTTGGGTGAAAAGGCTTATAAAATTACTATATTTCATAGAATGAATTTTCCTTTTTATTTAAACTTTCTAAACAGAGTGTTAGTATCCCTCAAGAAACTCAATTGAAAATTAATGTCTATTTCAATAATACATAATATTATTCATATATTAAATTTCTTAATATATAAATAAAATATTATGTAATATTAAAACAGACAAGCTCGATAGTTTGGCATAAACTTTTGCATGGAGGAGGAATAAAGATATTATTAATTTTGCTATATTATTTATTTTTTTCTGACATTTTGGGAATGAATTAAAATATACACTTGAATCATTATCAGTGCACGTGTGCTTCGAGGACATAATAATTTCTAAATATATTGTATGGGAAGTAGAAGCATAACGCCTTTGATTTTTCTTTTCTTTTTTCCTTTTTTTTTTCTTTTTTTTTTGTAGAGATTAAACATTAAATTTAATTCCTACATATTGATACTCTCAAGTTCATCTACCTTAATAAGAGTTCTTAGCATTTGATTTAGTTTTCTTTTAAGTGTTTGCATTCCTCGAGTCTGATATAATAATTTATTAAAAAATTCTTAGCGGTATAACCCTAAGAAATTAATCTCATACAATTTATTTTTTTTAACACATGAAATGTTGATAATCTCACAATTTATTTGATACAATTTATTGAAAGTCAAGTAGTTTGTGACAAATTGGAAACATAATCACAAATAATTCTCAAAAATTGAAATTTTATAAATAATTAGGTGCTCCATTACAAAACTCAACCCTATAATTCCCTCTATTTATTTCTTGGTTTCTACTTTTGGCATTGGAAAATTTAATACGTATAATAAGATTAGACAATCAACTAACACTAAATATTAACCCCCAACAAGAAAAACCAACTCGACTTAATTGACAACTTTAAATAATATACATAGTTTAGATTTTTTTTTCTCGAAATATAAATTAAGTATGATTTTCAGCTCGTGACTTAAAAAATTCAATAACATAATTAATATGTTATACCTATTCCGTTGATTTCTAACCACTTAAACCTACAGTATGATTTTTCTTCAATCTTTTATTATAATTTTGTATTATATCTTATATTGCATATCAGATACGTACGACACATATTTTTAATTAATTTTAAATATATATTTTATATACATGACTTGAAAATCATAAATACAATATAAAATTATAATAAAAAATCAAAAATATATATACCAATTAGTACATGTCAAAGCATTTAAGAGCAAGTAGTTATGTATTCTTAAGTATGGAGTTTTACGACATTGTCCTTCGTCAAAGATATTGGGCGTTGTGCATTTATTAGCACAACGCTCACAATCTATACTCCGTAAGTTACTACCAAGTGCATAAATAAGGAGCAATTAATTCTTCCCATTATAAACAAGGAGTTTGTTAGAGGTCACACCTGGAATTTCTCAACATTTACTTGCTCATTTAATGCCCCTACTACCTCTGGCTACAACAATGATTTTCCTCGACTTGGGGTGTAGGATGACTATGAGTCGCAGTTGGATTTATGTTTAGACGACATATTTAAATATTTGAATTATATTATTATTTATAATATTAAATATTTATATTTAAAGTATTTAATATGTTTGATAATCGTAATTTAAATTTAAATTTTATTGAGCATAATGATTATAGACTCAAACTTAATTTCTTTTTAATTTTTGTCTTAGCTCAAATATGAATTTATTTTTTATACTGGGTTAGTTCACATGACTATTATTTCAACTAGAAATATGTACATAATATTTTTTTCAAATATCAAGAGAGCCCGTACATTATTTAATAATAAAGTAGAAAATACATGGAATTTTTGAAATGAACCGATTTCTAGTTGAATTTTAATAGGTTCAAAACTCGGCACATGAATTGATCGGACCTAATTGAATGACTCAAATTCAATCGTACTCATATATTAATTTCATTCTTTGTTTGGCCCTTATTTATTCGACTCATATATTAACCATGAAGATAATAAATATGTATTCCTCGTGGGCAATTTTGTCCAAAAGGTTTATACTTTAGCAAATGAGATGAAGACATTGAGAATTTATTGGAATGGGAAATGGTAGATACAACAAAATTAAGATACCAAATGCTTTTTGTGAAAAAAGAAAAATTCTTAGCATATCCAGGGATAGTATATTCTTGATTTCATTGTGCATCTTTATAGAAAGTAAATTATTCATATAAATGTGAGAGACTGAGTGTGGATTAACTTATCCAACTCACTTTATTCTTCATTATCCCTTCCTTTATTCCACAATCCACCATCCTCTAATCTAAAGACTCTTTGCCCATCTTTTAGGTTTTTTGTCCTCATTTCACGAACCGAGCTAGTGGTTCATAGGGTAGATCGATCGGTACTCTCTCAAATTTATATAAATAAAAATTTTATTTATAAATTTATCAAAATTTAAAATTTATTGTACTAAAAGTAATAAAATTATTTTTCTATACAACTAAAAACATTTCTTTGTGTCTCACGAACATGGTGCAATGGTAAGACGATTAGATAATTTCCTTTGAGTATCGAAATTCGAATTCTAGTGGATGCAGAAGTTATAGTACCTATGTTACCCCTTTAGGGGTCCCTAATACGTGACATGATGGGGATCTAATGGGATGATTAGTTATACCGAATATCAAACTTCAATCGTATATAAATTGTATCATCGTATTTATCCGAATGACAAACAAGGAGGGAAAACCGTCCTCTCCTAAAACTATTCAAGGCAAAGCCCTGTGGTTGAAACATACCTTGAAAATTGGAGTTGTTTAAAAAAAAAGAAAAAAACCCATCTCTTTGTCAATTATTCAATTTTACCCCCCACAAAATCAAAATTTTTGGTTGTATCCCATCACTTCTATTGTGGATTTCACTTGAGATTGCTCTTCTCTCTCATTTGGGCTATCCTTCCAAATTGTATTGGTGGGTGATAAATGTGCAAAATCTAATTAATAGCATTATGGCCACAAACCCACGAAAAAAAAAAGACCTAGTTAATGTGCAATTAATTTGATCATTTCTTAACCTAAATATTAGTAAATTGATTATTTTGTAGTACTTTTTACCACTGCCTCTAAAAAATTAATTAAATTAAAGTCGTTAGGCATGATGTCTAAAAATGAAGAAAAAAAAAAGCTCGATTTTGCACTAGTTTGTAAGCTAATACAAAATCATTAGCATAATAAAGTGCTTAATTTTGTCTACGTCCACCATTGATGTACACTCTATTTTTCCAAAATTTTGACTTCTGATTTCTTTTTGGACGTTCTAAAAAAGACCCATCCTAATTTTTTTTCTTCAAAAATTACCATTTCAATTAAAATAATGATGTGATACCTATAATTTAAAATTATTATTTTTAAAGATAATAATATAAAAATATATAAAAATTTTATTTTTTCAACTCTTATTTAAATTCTGACTAAAGTCAAATAAAGTTTTTCTTTTGGAGGGAAGGAGTATTATGTCCTCAACTAGACTATTGCTAGGAAACATGTCTTTATATTCGGATTTACGTAATGTATTTTGTGCAGATTTTTTAAGGCTTAATTTGAATTGATAGATTTGAATTTGAGGATTTTAAATTCATAAAATAAATTTATTAAATTTATTTGAATAATTTCATAATATAATGAATTTCAAATTAATGAACTTTTTTGAATTATTATGATAAATTTCAAATCATATTAGATATAATTATATGAAATTCTCTTATATCAAATTTAAATTCTTCTATCTGAATATTTTCCAGAATTTACAGACCAAAACACCCCTGGTTTACAAGTTCTTACAAACAAAAAGCATTCAAAATTTTAGATTTTTCTAGCTACACACATTGCACCAATTTCAAAGAGACATGCAGAGTAGAGAAATGATTCAATTTTTTTTTAAAAAAAAGAATGTATTCAATAATAATCCATTTAAGACATTACTTACTGAATCCCCAAGAAAGTGTCTGTTCTGCATTCCATAATCAAGAGAGAGAGACAAGGGAGAATAAGGGATTGGGTTAATTATGGTACTGTGTAGAGGGGCCCCAAAAAATAAATGGTGTTGATGACACAAATTTGATCACAATATTCAAGAATCTGATGAGAAACCAAAAAAAAAAATAAAAAAAAATTATTTTACTTTGGGAGGGGAGAGGAGAGACAGAGATATCCATCCATCCCAATCACTGCCAGCCCAAATCATCTGTATTGACTACTTGAGTGTCTGGTACTGTTTCTTCCCCCTTCAAAATAACTTGTCTCTTAAAAAAAGATAAGATCATGCTTCCATTGCCACTGCCCTCCCATTTTTTTGATAAGGTTAAAAGTTTGGGATCCTATGTTGCCTTAAATATTACTCCATCTTATCAATTTGCAATATTTCATCTTAATTAGGTTGGACTTAGGAGCTTTTATTTTTTAATTATGTTTGTAAAAATTCTATTATATATATATATGGAGATTAACAGATACTGGTATTAGAGTATATATAGATCAAATCATGTATTTCATTACTCGTGGACTTGTTAGTATAATCAAGATTATATACCATTTACTATAATCTCGTATTGTATTTCATATATATATATATATCAAGTATGTAAAATATTTTTTTAAATATATATTTAAAGTAAATTATCTATATTTGACGTGTGTCTATAAAATGCAATACGAAATACAAAATTAAATTAAAATAGAAAATCAGACTGGTAACTGTAGAGTAAATGACCTAAATTGTCCTTTTCTTCAAACAAAGGGAAATTTAAACTGAAATTCTTAATAAAGCAATTATTAGTTTTGAGAAAAAATTTTTTTAGCTTTATTAGAAGCAAGTTGGTCTGTGGCTTGGGCCAAAGTTATGTCTGTGAAAGATTTGACCTCTAAAAATATTCAGGCCTGGATGTCAACTTGGGGTGTAAATAGTATAAAGCAACAGAAGCAGTGGTTCTTTCTGACCCTGGTTCTAATAAACTCAGACAACCTTTTTATCACTAAATTATCACCTTGGAAATCATGCCAATCATGATTCCAATTTTACAAAAGATAATTTCCTCTGTGCCCACAAAAAAAGAAAAAGAAAAAAAATTGTGTTTATTTGCAGATATCAGATTTACTTTGTGGAAATTGCATATCTTTTGCTTTTGATTTCTTTTTGTTAAGGTGATTGAAGGAAGTTTTCACGCTGAAATTTGTGTTTGTCAGGCACTAAATTGTCTTTCATCATAACTATTTTATCCTCTTCTGGATACAAATGTAATTATTGTATGCATTCACACACACACACACACACACACACACACACACACACACATATATATATATATATATATATATATATATATATATATTGGATTTCACTTATTAGTAAAATTTTATTTATAATGTGTATATGTAATAATAATTAGTATAATATAATAGAAAATTTAATGAAAATTATAATAAAATATAATGTTTGCTATATATGTGCGCATTTGCTTATACTCTTTGAAACCACATTAGGAAAATATCTATAAATAAATAATTAAAAAATAAATAACATAGTTTTAGGGATTCTCTACAAAGAAAGACCAATATCTAGTATCAATTTACCTTGAAGAAAACCTTAAGAGTTGGTTTCATTTTTAATCTCATTTTCATGATTTCAATATTTTAGGGTTGAAAATATTTTTAATAATTTTTTATGTAAAAAAACATGTTTGAATTAATTATAGTTTTTTTATAAGTTTGGAAATGAAAAATGTGTTTGTTTTTATATTGTATTTTGAATGAAAAGATGTGAAATATTAGTAGGTATGAATATGTGTTGATAGGTATATTTTTTTAAAATTTTGATAAAAAAATTAAAATTAAAATAAATAGTATTTCTAATAAAATGAATAAAATAAATATATTTTTGAATTTAAAATAGTAAAATTTAAGAAAATACCTCAGGAAAATATAACTTAACTAGCTCTGAGTCTTTGACCTCTGAAAAGATGGAGCTCGTGCAAAGCTGAATGTGATTCCTCATTCTTATTCTTTTGTTTTTTATGTAGAAAAAGTACCAATTAAAGGTTGAATGTACCAAAAAGTGTGTTTTTTCTAATTATTTTTCCCTCCCTTTTTTTTTTTTTTTATTTTTCTTTTCTGTTTGTGTGAGGTAGGGGTTGGGCATTTTGAATTCACCGTTCATATGTTATTTTATATTATATAGATTTTTTTTAAATATATTTAACATGTATAATATATACATTTGACATATATATATATATATATATATATATATATATATATGAAATGGAAGACAAGACAAGATGATATATGAAATTAGAATAAAAAATTCAAAATAATAAATTCCCCCTGCCACCGTGAATGTTACCATGGTGCTTAGCAAAAACTTCTATGTATTGTTTATTGAATAAATCTTTTAAAAATTGTGAGGAAGTACATGTCATTATCAAACTGCATCAAAAATGAAAATATTGGTTCATTGATTTTGACAAGTCATGAGCTATGTTGTGTACCGAATGCCTCCATGCGTTCATGTAGTTCTTATAGCCAGCACCCCCCCACCCCCACCCCCGACCCCCAACACACAGAAGAAAAAAGAAGACAGAAAGAGATGAAGTTTTATTATGTTCAACTGTAGTACTTTCAATGTTCAGGTTTTTGGAGCAATCAATTAGTTGCTTATTTATGGCACCTAAAGTATTTCACAAGATTGTTGGAAAGAGCAGAGTTATACCATGTACCACAATTTCGATGTCTTTAAAAAATAATAAAAAATATATATAAATTGAATTTTATTGAAATAAAAAGATAAAATAGTTATAATCTTTGCGGAGCCATTGATTCTTCTCTTAAAAAACAAGAGTTTTTGAAATTTGAACTTTTGGAGGTATAATTACTGATTTGATCTCCTCCAAATTTAATTCTGTCATTCAATAACTTTAATTTAAAAATTTAATATTTTAATCTCGAATCAGACGTTAGAATTTCAAAAATATTGATTTTTTGAATTTGAATATTTGTTATTGTAATCAACCATCCGATCTCCTTCAAAATTGATTTAATCTCTAATAACATTAATTCGAAGGTTTAATAACTTAATTTTAAATTAAATATTATTATTTGAGTAAACTTCGCGATGGACGTCTTGATTTTTGCCTTGAACATCATGAATCTTCATGAATTTAATCGCTTTGGATTGAGATAATTTTCTCCAACACTTTCTTACTTTAACTTTTTCTTCACAACTTATATTGTTGTTGTTGTTTAATTCCTTGAACATGACCCCTATTTATACTCTTCTAGAACATAGACTCTTGGATAAGTCATTTGATGAAGTGATAAAATTTGATTGAACATTCATGATTTGATTGACATCACAAAATGTAATTTGAATTACCAATTTTTGTTGATATTCACTTCCATAACTTATAAGACAAATATTAATTTTCAAGAATTGAAATTTGATAAAAAATATAAAATTAATATTTATTATATTATTTCATATGTGTCACAATTTAATTGAGATAAATTTTATTTGACTACACATACATATAGTGGAAATTAGTGATCATTTATTTAATCTCGTTTACTATTTTTAAGGGTCATGTGAGATTATTTATCTATGTGTAACATCAATAACTAGGGGTGATAAAGAGGGTGTTTATGGCGAATTTGAAACTTGCTTTGTTAAAGTTTTTAAAATTAAAATCTACCCCAAACTTAGATCAAATGAGAACAGACATTAATAAATATATTTCTAAAAAATATTACATTAATTTTTTTTTTAAATATCACATATAATATTTTTAAAAAATAAAAAATTTAAACGGCACGGGTAGGTTAAAAAATAAAAATCCAAGATCCACTATGAATCCATTTATAATAGTAAAAATTTGTTCAGACGAAACGTTCAAAGGCAAGTTTGAATTTAAATTTTCCCCTTTACCGTTCTTATAGAATATATTTTCTTCTAAATTTTACATGAATCCATGTGAAAGACATATTCACAAAAAACACGAGAGTAAAAAAAAAAAAGAAAACGGTTCGAATGGAGGATCCTCCTTCACCCCAAACTGAAGAGGGTGATCAATGCAAATATACCTTCCCCCAACCTTCTTCCCACATATTTCCCAACAATTTTGAAAAAAATAAAATGAGCAAAGGCCAAAGAGTAGCCGTTGGGAACATTCTCTGTGCTTTTGAAAATTGTCTGGAGTGGGGTTAGTGAAAGGGTAGTACCAAACCAAACATTGTTCAAGGCAAAGGCATGAGATTCAAAGCAGCTTATAAGGACAAATACATAAAAAGACTATCTATCTTTCCTTTTACACAATATGCATTGTTGCTATTATGTTTCATTTTTTTTTTATCTACCCCACCACCACCACCTCCTACTAATCAATGATTCACAAAGGGCCAAATTTTTTTTAGGGGGAAAAGTGGAAAAAGTAACGTTTGCTTTGAATCCTCTATATTTTTATTATAATTTTGTCATTTGAATTTTTTTTATTAATTCAGGTATCTTAATTTATGCCAAATTATAGTTTGGAATTCCAAAATCCATGCCTCTAAAACTTTGCGATGATTAAATCGTAAGATATGTTTCAACTAGATTACGAGTTCCCACATGAACTGTACATTTCTGCGCACAATAAACCGTCCGCTTTCAAAGTGATTGTTTCATATCAAACTCCGATCATTTCAACATGTTGTGCAAGCATTTTCTTTTAAAAAAGAAACTTTAATGTGGCATCGAGTTGGATCTTTTGTTCTAATTTATTTTGCATCTCGTTTTGCACTTTATAGTAAATGCCAAGTGTATTGAATATTTTCTTAAATATGTACATTTGACGGAATCATATGCAATTTGCGTATATCTGTAAAGTATAATAAAAAATATAATATTAAATTGAAATAAAACATTTGAAATGTGTTATGATTGTATTTGAATTGAAAAATTTAAATTTAAGAGATGAATTTGAGGTAAAGTATTTTCTTATAAACTTCTTCATCCGAATAATTTTAAAACCATTTATATTAATGATAAAAATGAAATCAAATGATTGTTTTGAATCAATACTGACCCAAAATTATGCAAATAAATTAGAATAAAGTTGTTATTATAAATTTTGAATTCTTAACTCTAAATAACTAATTAAATATTTTGAAACATGCTATAGATGACATGGGTACTATTAATACATAGTTGGACCCTGTAATAAAATAATTTAAGGCGTATTTTTTAAGATTGAGAGTTTGTAAGTCTTTGAATTCCGTTTACGGTTATTGAATTATAATAATAAGAATATTTGGATAATTTATAAATGAAATAGTCATTTGGAAATTGGAATTGTTTGGCACAACTATCAGAATATCAATATATGTTGACGAATATTATAAAAGATATTCTATATTTAATTACAATAATTTAAAGAATCAGACTATTGGTCAACTATATGAACTTGTCCAAATTAAACAGGCTAATCAAAGAAAGATTAATTAATCTAATTACTTAATTCAAATCACAAAACTATGGTCCAGATTTGGCCTATCAAGTGGCACCCTGTTGGGCCCTAATGGCCGACCCAATCTCCAATTTCAATTTTGGTTAATAATAACAATTTTATTCAAATTTAAATTAGAAAGAATATAAAATATGGATGATTAACTAATATGAAAAATCAGAAGACATGGCATGCTATGCAGGACGTAATTAAAGAAAGGTGTAAAAGGGAAGGGGTGGGGTAGGGTGGGGTGGGGTAGGGTGGGGTGGGGTGGGGGCTGTTTTAGTGATCCAATGCGCATGAGAAGGTAAAAGAGACAGGCCCTGAACTCCTGGCCCAATCCATTTTCTCTTTTTGTTTCTCGGGAATTAAAAGAGTTTTGTGGGGATGGAATTGAATTAAATTTATCGGCGCATGCACCTTATTGTCCACGTAAAATTTACAATTTGCTTTTGCATGGGAAATTTTTGGATGGATCAAATTTAATATTTTTGATTTATTTAAATAAAAATTATTGAATTATAATTTAATAATTAGTCATAGAATGACCATTTATAGTTTATATCTTTATTTTATTCATTTATTTTTTTGTCTTGGATTTTTCGATGGATGGGGTTCTCAGAAATACTTCATCATCTTATTAACAAATGGAGCAATTCATAACTAAATTAGATAGAAAACAAGATGTCAACGAGCAATAATAAAGATATTTTTTTATTTTTTACATTCTTGTAAAAGAACTTCATTTTGGATATAGTCTAAATATATTTTTATTATATAATAACAAAAGAAAAATGGATTGAATACTGAAATTTTTACGACAACACACGTAATGCAGATAGTAATTGCTTTTGAAATAATTTTTTAAAAATAAATTTTATGATATATTTTTTTCCACATACATGTGTTGTTTGTTAATTTCTCTAAAATAAATTCTATAAGATGTTTTTTTAATTTTTTTAAAAAAATATATTCACATTTAAATTTTCTTTCGTTAACAAAAAATATATGTTAAATCAACTATAATTATTATATTTTATTCACCATCTGTATATTATTTTCAAAAATATATTTAAATTCAAACACATTTTTATAAAACATGTAACATCACTAGCAATAATTTTGCTTTTGTTACTTATCCAAACACATTTCTTAAAAAATATTCTCATTTCTCTATCTCATATGATTTCTCACTTATATAGTTTTTCATGCCAAACCTATGGTTTCGAAATTGAATTGGAAGGTATGATTGATTCGATCACAAATTGATGGTCGGTCTGATTTAATTAATATTAAATAATTATTTTTATATTTTATCTTGTCAAAACTTAGTCATTTTTTTTTTAAAATTTAAAATTTAAAATTTAATATTTTGTTATATATATAAATGATTATTTTTAATTTTAATTTTATTAATTTTTTTAATTAATCTATTATATTATTATTTTATATAATATAATTTAAAAATATAATTAAATTTTATTTGATCGAAATAGTTTGATCAATTAAATCTAATCATAATACAATTAATTTGATTATCGATTGGCTTTGTTAGCCTTAGGTGACAAATTGCTTAATTTTTTTTTGCCTAATTCAAATTTTTAAACCACAATTGCTTTACAATAATTAAATTGAAAAAAAATGAAACGACAAAATATGTTTGAATCTACAAAAATTCATTTCTTTTCCTCCTCCATTCTCTCCCCTTCGCTCTCCACCTTTGACGGAGCCGCGCTCTCCAGCCGCCGTCGTGGGAGCCGCCGTCACACTATTTCCATGGTGAGGTATAGAGGATGTGGGTCGAGTTTGGATCGTCCAACGCCCAATAGTTCAATATGGGTTTACCCAAGCTTCCAATTGGTTGTTCTGAGCTAATTTAGGGTATTGGCTACGACTCAAACCGAATTTCGACCTTAACGGGTTCCAAGTCCGTTTAAAAAATTTCCGCGGCAAAATCACGCTACTTCGATCAAGTTCACGTTGTACCCTAGCTTTCTGAGAGTTCGAGGGAGCTAGGGCTTCGGTAATTGAATTCCGATTCTGCTTCCTATTACAATGGACTCGTCCGATTCCGAACGTTCATTCCAAGTCTCTCCCGAAACAGAGAGATTTCTGTGCGAGCGATTGTTGGACCAAAACCAGCCGATCTCAGAGCGATTTAGAGCCCTCTTCTCTCTCCGCAACCTTCGTGGTGCCGCACCCCGCAATGCGCTTATCCAAGGTATGTTATATGTGTACATTTATAGATATTCTGTTAAATCTGAATGGAAGTTTGCTTTGTTTGTTATATTGTGCTTTTTTTTTTTTTTTTGAAAAAAGCTATTCGGAATTAGGTGTATGAAAATTTCAATTTTCTTAAGCTATGTACTTTTGTGTTCTGGGAAGTGCTGAGATAAGTTCTTCGTTTTTCTGTTTTAGTATGGACTTATGGCAAAATAATATCATGTTGGACTTTGTACTTTTTAAAAAATATTTTGTCGCAGCCCTAAACGTGAATTTGTACATGCTTGATTGAAGCTGAAATGGAGAAGATGCTGGCAAAAATCTGAGAAGCCTTTCTGTCTATTTAACAATTTCTTCCATTCAAATATACAAAAATATTTTGTCCCTTTAAAGTAGTAACATCATGTAAGATGAAGTTCGCAGGAATCCGGATTTGTTGATATTTTCCTTTATTCTGAATGAACTCACGGTTTCAATGAAACCATTTAGTTCCCTTATTTGTTATTGGCCAAGGGGGAAAAAAAGAAAAAATGAGTTGCACAACAATGCTTTGATGTAAATATTTCCCACTTCAGCGACGAGGGATACTTCAAACCTGCTTGCGCATGAGGCCGCGTTTGCTTTGGGTCAGATGCAAGATGCAGAAGCTATCCCTGCTTTAGAAACTGTTCTAAATGATCTTTCATTGCACCCCATTGTTCGCCATGAGGTATTATGCTTTTGAATCTTGATGTTTAATATTTCAGTTATCAGTCTAGTGATTTTTTCTTATTAAGATTAATGTTCATGTGAACTTGTGAATCACCAGGCTGCAGAAGCTCTTGGTGCAATTGGTTTAGAACGTAACGTTCCACTTCTTAAGAATAGTTTGGCTTCAGATCCAGCTCAGGAAGTTCGAGAAACCTGTGAACTAGCCCTGAGTCGAATTGAGGAGCTGAAGAATACTTCTGTCGCAGAATCATCTCCTTTTTTGTCAGTTGATCCTGCTGCACCTGCTACTTGTTCTTCTGTACAAGAACTTAGGTTGTCATGTTTAACATATATGATGAATTCCTGATTTCACTAGATGCTTTCCTTTGTTGCTTGATCCACTTCTACATTTTTCAGGGAAATTCTATTGAATGAAGATAAGAGCATGTATGAGCGTTATGCTGCTCTTTTTGCTCTTAGAAACCTTGGGGAAGAGGAAGCTATCTCTGCTATTGTCGAGTCGCTAGGTGCAAATAGTGCTCTGCTACGACATGAGGTTTGTTGTCATTTTCTTGCTTCATGTATCTGGGGGGATTTAAAGTGTATTTATCTATTTTATCCATTTTATGTTTTGCCCTTTAGCATTGAATAAAAGTAATGAATTTTGATTTCTAGAAATTTTGCAAATTGAAATAAGCAAGTGGAATCGGAAGGCATAACTTATGATGCCATATTTCTGATATATTAGAGTTCACGCTGAATGTGGTAGCGAGCAGGTAGAGCTTCTTACTTGCCAATAATTCTTGATGCCAATTGATAGTCCAAATATTTTATGAAAATCTTATTGTTGCCTTTTGGAAGAATTTTGTCAAATCATTTATTGAGTACTCTATAGGACGCTGATGGAAAAGAATCGTTGGACTGACCAAAGGAGTGTTTTGGTTTTTAAATTATCCATGAAGGATGTCGTATGTTCACAGAAAAGATTTTTTACATTTTATTGGTCCTTCTGTTGTTTTGCATTACAGGACTTTGCTCTCTCTTGTTAAGTCAATTTGTTTTGGGTAAAACTAAGTTCTGTCAGTACATAAACTGGAAATTGGCACTAAAATGGAAGCTCAGTCTTACTTTTCTGTTATATTTTTCCTTTATGAATTATCACATTTTTATGATACTCTGTTTGCCTTTGCAATCAAGTTGATTTTCTTCTTTCATTTATGCCTTTATATGATTTTTCCAAGAAATTATTTTTTATGGATTCAGTCTTAGGTTTACATTTATATTCTTGGATTGCCAAGCAGCACTATTTCATGTTTTTAAGAACATAAAAGGTGGCAAGAAGGAATAGGGATCCACCTTACAGACTGAAATTGACTGTGCCAAGGAGTATGCGTAGGCGACCACAGGCCTTGCCACTAGTCCGACGCACATGATACTCTTGTTCTCTTATGTGATCGAAACAATTCTTGTGGAGATTTTGATAATAAGTTCTGGGGTGGATATTTCAATGTTGGCAAAAGTGCTGATTGTTAAGCATTTATTAAGATTTGCTCGAGACTTGTGAGAGGAGGTGCTTTGAGAGTGTTTGATAAGCAAAAGATAATTGAATAATTGACAAGTGGATTGAGATGAGACACTTCAAATCAGTGTGTTTGTTGTTGTAATTTCAGTTTCTTATCATTGAGTCTTTTGAGACGATTGGCTGGGATGGCCATAAGTTAGCTGATAAAGTGAGAACCTCTGATGCAGCGACAAGTCTCTAAAAGGAGAATGATGGCTTTGGTTGTTGGTGACTAATGGAAAAGGAACTTTTACATTTTGAAATTATAAATTCAAAATTTTAATTTATCCTATATAAATTCTGATTGCATTTGCTATGTGGCTATTTTGTTGTTAATAGGATAGTTCTTTGGTTCATGTTGCTATTACATGATTATGATCAAGTAAGTTTAATCATCATGTAGTAGTTGGGATAATAAAATTTCTTTGACAGACGTCATTACTTTCTATTTACATATATATAGCTCGTTTTACTTTTTTCCTTTTTTGTGATAGTGTTGCACCTTTTTTGAATTTGATTGAACCCAGGTTGCCTATGTCTTGGGCCAACTGCAGAACAAGAAAGCTTCAGATGCACTTTCACAGGTTCTTAGAGATGTAAATGAACATCCGATGGTTAGACATGAAGCAGCTGAGGCTCTTGGTTCTATTGCAGGTCCCGCTTCTGTCTCTATTTTAACCCTGCATGTATAAGGAAGTTGTAATTGATTCATGATCCATCGACAAATAATTTCTTACAAGAAACTATAGTGTAGTCTTTGACTTTTGCTCCATCTGACATTTTTTGAAAAAAAAGCCCTAAAAGATATGCATATGCATATGTTAAAATAATATGAAAAACCTAGTTAGAGTGATCCATTGGTAGTCTGCCATAGTCTGGAGGTCTGCATTTGTGCTTGACTTAACTTAGTATGATAGGCAACTGCCATAATGCTCCATTACACGAGCACTTTGACATAAGCACCATATAGCTTGCAGGTTCATTTTTATTGATAACAAATAAAAAACTATTCTCATCTTGTAGACGATCAATGCATTGCTCTGCTTGAGGAATTTGCCAAGGACCCTGAGCCTATCGTTTCACAGAGCTGTGAAGTTGCTCTCAGCATGCTTGACTTTGAGAGATCAGGGAAATCATTTGAGGTAATTGAAAACAAGAAAGATTCAGATATTTCAATTATGAATATATTCATCTGGGTTGGTGCCTGATAGCTATTCTTCTGCAGTACCTTTTCATGCAGACGCCTCAAGTGCAGCAAGCTTCATATTAAGTTATATTGTTGCTTTTGAACAATTTTGCCTCTATTATTCCTGGAAATGGCATCCTGAGTGTGCAGACCAACTTCCCGTCTGTATAGCTTGAGCTAATTGAATCTGATCCCATGAACAAGCTCACAAGTTTGGGAGTGGTTGAAGATCTAAGCCAGATCATTTATTGAACAAATGCTTGATACCCATATTTCTTCAAGAAGTCAGTTGAGTTTTCAACATGAAGAGGTCTTCATAGTTTTATATTTCTCCCTGCTAAAATTTTATTAAGCGATACAAAGGAGCAGATTTCAGATTCTCGTCAGTCTTCATTTCTAATTTATATATGTGTACATCTTATCTATGAACTGCATGTTTTTTTTTTTGTGGAAACTAGTATATTAGCCACCAAATATTAATTACCATTGTTATTATGATAGTTCATTGTTGACGAGATGAATTCGGTTAAAACGAACATCAAAGCTTGCAGGGATTAATCTATTGCAATTTATATCAAGTAATGTTAAAATTTATCTAAATTATTCTATCGCAATACATATGACCTGGTAGCTGCACAACAAATTTAAGCTTCCCACTGCCAAGTTGGCTAAGCCCTCCTTTGTCACATTGATTAAATGGTAGTCCCAAGTCGATACCTCAGTAACTTTACTCTTGAGCTGAGAGAGCAGAGAAAAATCATCACTTTGCTGGTAAGAGCTTCTTTATAATTGCCTTGTAAGGGAAAACTGTGCCTGTTTATAGTGACTCTGGTTAAGAAATTAGCATTATCAGTATCATTAATCTGATTCATAATATTCATCATAGCTGAATCAAAGTCTGCCTCGGATATTTTAGTTATGTAAACTAGATGGCGATACTTTTAGAAGTTGGATTTCTATATATATACTTGACAAACAAATTTCTGTTGTAATATCTATTGCATTCATAGTAGACTATGAAACCGAGTTAATCATATTAAGCCTACAAGGATGGATAATTTTGTGTATGAATTATGATTAGCTAATGGTGAAGGAAATTTTTCTATATACTTCAGTTCTTCAGAATTATAAGATCAAAATGTGTAGAAATAAAAGCAACCGAAAGTTTACTGCTATGACATTTTAAAAAAATATTGCTAAGCCTGAAAGATCAGTAGCCATGTGAAGCACGATGTTTTCAAACTCATCTACAGTGTAAAGATACCAAAGCAATTGATCATTTAGAGGGCAGTTAATAGCCTGATAGAAGACCAACTTGTGTTTGGAAAAACTGAAGGAATAAGCACTGCCTTCTTACAGGAATGCATTAGGATGCTTAGATGCATACAGCATTCCACTAGCATCATCAACATAAAAGCCTTCTCAAACTGAATCTCAACAGTAATAGGAAACACGAAGCAACAAGCAATGATACTACTAATTGATACAACAGTAAAAATACTGGATGAGCAATATCTGTTCCAACTGAAATCTTCTTGTAGCTTTCTGTAGAAAACAACACATATAATCATAATCCACATGGGAACATCTGCAATAAGCATGGAGCTTAAAACAAAAACTCAGATGTTCAATTTAAAAATTTTAAAAAGTTAGATGAAACAATGACCCGAGGGTAACCCAGAGACATGGTCACCTGGCAACCAATTTATGAGACCAGAACACTAATCTGCACTTTGTTACCCATATTACCCAAACATAACATTATTCATCTATGTACAATTTGTTGCAGAGAGAGACATTGTTGCCATTGTTACTTGATTGAATTTTATCCAGAACCCCATCATGAATATGGTTCTGAATCTAATGTTCTTTATATACCAACTTATCAAATGTAAGTACCACCACCTGTCTTCACATCTTTTATGTGAGGTCAAGGTTGGAATCCTACCCTCCTCTCCCCTCCTTCCCCCTCCCTCTTGGATTCGAGCTTCCCCTCCCCAAATATATATATATATATATATATATATATATATATATATATATATTTATATATCAGCTCATTCTGAATTACACTAGTTGCATTTGATTTTGGGAATTTTTTTTATCATCAACAAACTTCAGAAACAGTGAAAATACTATCAATACCTGTGTTTCTCAATATGAGCTTGGGCTGCAGCATCCAATACGACAGACCTTGTAGTATTACTATCCTCAACAGTAAGGGGGGTCTATCTTCCGATGGGGTCCTGTATCAACTGAAAGTCAAGTTTGAAACATATTTGATGACATATAATATAATAAGATGGCATAACTGTCGTTTGACATACACAAATCTCCTCATCACTCCTTTGGGAGGGTGACAACTTTCTCCCTCGGATGTAGAAGGGGATTCCTTGACCTTAATCTCCAGAGAAGGATCCTCAGAAATTTGAGAACTGGACTGCCAAGGAAAATGTGTTGTCAGAGATGATTACCATATTAGAGTATTTTGAAACTTAATAAACATGACCAGTTTAAAATGTGGAGATTGCTCTTTATTTTCTAATGTTTAATTCAAGGAGGCAATTAAGTCACTATCATAGAGGCAGAAACCCTTTTCACATTCTTTGCATCATAGAAGGGAGAGAAACTCTTGAACCTCAAAGAGAAATAAAAAACTCATTCTTTGCACCATACAAGGGAAAGAAATTCTTGAGCCTCAAAGAGAGAAAAACTAAGCAAGAGTTTTAAGTCTGATTTTCTAAGCACCCGTCAATTGTGGAATATGTAGTAAAATCAAAGTGGCAAGACTGATGATAATTGACTGTCTGAAAACACTGAGGTAAATAATAAAGCATCGAACTAGAATTATTGACATCTTCAAAATATAGATTGATAATGCCAGGAGAAAAAGGAAACAAAGCAAAAAAAGAGAGACAAAAAAATACCATCCGGGAGTACAGCACGATATACTCCATATATATGAATGAGATAAATTGTTCAAATCAACAGCTTCCAGACTCTGTTTGTCTTGTAAATGAAAGTTTAGTTTTGAGGACCACAATAAATATTCTACTCTATCCTGAAAATCATAATATTCATCTCAATTTACTAGCTTCAAAGTAAAAAAGGTTTTAGATATTTTTCAGGATCATGTTTGCAATAGAGCATACCAATCGCTTTCCTTGGAAAGTTTTATAAACCAACTGCAATGCTACATAGAGCTACTGAAAATATATCTACTACAAATAATGAAAGAAACTAAAATTCATTAAGCAAACAGCTCACAACTACAACGCACCTCAGTGACAACTAATTTGGCTGCTATAGCTTCTGTTTTCTCTGAATATTCATTTAACTGAGCTTTTGAAACCCTGTAGAAAGAGTGACATAACAAGAGTTTCTATTGGAATAAAAATATATTAGAATTCTGGATGACATCTATCCATAGATTTTAAGTTTAAGGTATGAAAGGAAAAGCTAAATGCAGCATGCTAAAACATTAAAATTTTAAATGTTATACCAAGGAAGAAGCAACGAGATAGCATATCAAAGAGTGTTAAGAGTTATTAAATGTTAAATGACTTGTCTCTCTAACAAGCTTAAGCTTTTGGATGAGGTGATCATTCAACATGGTATTAAAGACAGGCCAAACAAGAAGTCATTCAACATGGTATATGAGTCAGGCCAAACACGAGGTCCTGAATTCAAATCTCACCGCCATCCATGAAAAATATTCTACGTGTTAGGGTTAATAAAAATTGTCTGCATGTGAGGGGGCGTATTAGAGTTATTAAATGCTAAATGACTTACCTATCTAACAGTTTAAATTTTTGGATGATGTAGTTATTCAAACTCTTCCAAAGGAAGTGCACGTGGTCATTCAACAAAGAGAAATGAACACTAGTGGACGGTTTCTATTTAAACTGATAGCCATCAATTGATCAAATGGACGGCTTTTGTTCATGCTGTTAGCAATCAATTAATCAAAGAGACTCTTTTAGAGGCTAAGCAAAAGACATAACTTCATTAAAGAAATCATATAGAATCTCCATAACACAACATGAGTTGATGTTATCTTAAAGGTCCTTATCAATCAAATGGTACCATTAAATTCCAATGATCACCAAACAACTAATGCACATAACAGGTTAAATTCAATAAAGTTAAATTCACATGCTTAAGCTTTGATCAATCAGTTAGCTAGAGGAGATTATATGCGAGTCAACAAGGAGTAAATAGAGCCACATCAAATTTTCTTATCTATAATTATCTAAAGAAATATTTAATCTCACACAAAATCAAAGAGAAGCCACCAATCTTGTACATGTGTAGTAGCTCATTGAAGCAAGTGAGAGTTGTAATATAATGTGAATTCCCAAGAGAATATCACACGAACCATGGCAAATCTTCAGGACTCCTCTCTTCGGCCAGTTGCTCTCTTAGACTGGCAACATGCTACATAGTTACCATCACACACAAAAGAATGACAACTCATTTTGCAATGAGTTTGAAAAATACAATGCTGATATCCAAACATCTAGACAACAAATCAAAGTTCTACGGGAAACTCAAAAATCATTCGAGGCGGGTAGACAATGAAATGACAATGTAAGATTTATCATGTTCTCTCTGAACTGTCCCTACATTAGCCAACAAATGCATATAAAATACATGTTTAATTGTATAAAGAGCAGAAAATGTATTGGACTATGACCAAATATACGTCTGACTTGAGAGGACGGAGAGATACACGTATGAGCTTTGCTTGATTTTGTTGTTGTGGAGCTGTTAAAAATAACCTTCTCAAATTCAACTCCAGATTTGCTCAAACCCATCACAGAATCCTGAAAAACACATAACATATAAGGCCAATGACAATAAATAGTTTGTAAATTAGCTGAATATGAATTAGTAAATCATTAAATCCAATCAATAGGTATAAAATATCATTTGGTGAATGCTTAGGATTTGTAAAAAAAGACCTTCTAACATTTCTTGAAGTAGGATTTTGTGGATGCTTTATGGGCTTTCTGAGTTGGGGAACTTTTGTTTATAGGTTTTGGGTTGTGCTATATTTTCATGAAATCCAGTTTCTTATTTTTTTCAGTGCAAATAAAGTGGATGCTCATACCATTTTTAAACACAAGTTCTTTGATGGTTGTATTACTCTGCAGGCATCAAGACAAAATGTCTGAAAAAATTGATCCAAATAGTGGAATAGGAATTATAACCATGCATGTTATTTAGACATGAACTAAAAGCCAGATCTTCTCATAAAAATTATTAAGTTACCTCTTTCTTTGTTTTTGGTATAAGCTCATCATTAATGATTAGCATTATAACTTATCCTACCAGTATAATATTAGAAATTTACCATATCTAATCTTCACTATTTCACTCTTCCACTGTTCATATATTACCCAGTCATACCATTTCAACTGTTCATTCCCATTCTCCTCCCCACACCCCCATTGCTCTCCCTCTAACTAAAAAGCCCCATAACACCAAAAATTTATACAAATAATTTTTCTATTTAAATAAAAAAGGAAGCTGAAAATAATCACTTAGTGTATACAAATAAACGGTAAAGATAATGTCACGTATCTGTATCTATATTGTGTTGAGGTAAAATGGTCCTTTTGGTTTGGTGTTAAACACTGTAAATAAATGTCTTTCCGATATTGGCTAGAGTGGCAAATCTAGCATGTTTTCCAAAGGTTGGGTTGTCAGTGGTTGGGGGTCCTAGAAACAAGGTGTGAATAAGAAATGCCTTTAATTTTGAGAAAAATTTATACTATCCACTTAAGTAGTACACTAACTGCCCTATCCAGAAGATTGTTTCAGCAATTTCATTTTGTTGGTAGCAGCAACAGCAGCAGCGAAAAATGCGACTTGGGAAACTTGGTGGATAAAAAAGGGATGCAGTAAGCAAGATTGTTGGTTACTTTGTGAAAAAGGAAGCAAGGGGATGAAGGGGTTTTCAGGCACAAGCTGGTGCAATTTTGGACTGGATTTTTCAAGATCTCCTTTGCTATATGTTGGTACGATTCCAATTAATACTCTCCAATCAAAGGATGTCAAGATTATGGTTTTTGTGTTAAAAAGCTGTTGCTTGGTAGATTACGGTCTTTGCAAAGAAGATTATATTGTTATCCCTTACAGTTCCAGAACATCTATCATAAACAAGATCCAACATCCAACGAATATTAGCAAAGATTTTGCGACAATTTATGATGGCATATTTACTATCTTGTAGACTGTAACAGCAAGTCACTTCATTTCCTGTTCTTTCTGTAATTTTCGTGGCGATGTCAGTGAGTTTGCTCAGACCAGCTTGTAATTGCCTCTGCAGAATTCTTGATGAGCTGATCAAGAACTTCAATTCAATGAAAGTAAGCATCACCATTTTGTCCCTCAGAGTAAATGCCTGCTTCATTTCTTTTACTTCCACTTGACGATGGAAGTTCCTGTGTTCTCCCGGATAGCGTTTCCATGTGCTTTCTTTTCCATTTGGTTCTAGACTCCTCTTCCTTCCTATCCGCAAACGATAAGAATTTTTGGATTCTTATGGATCCCGAACTGCTCTTTGAGGAGGGTTCTGATTGTTGAGGAAAATACCGCTTAAACTTGTATACAATCGAGCAGAAATAGACTAGAAGAGCAAGAAAGCATGCAATGCCACATATGAGGAAAAGACCCCAAAAGCTCTTCAGTTGAAGTTGGTCTGAATCCACAGAGCTTGGCTGACCACAAGCTCTTGTATTCAGCCACTTGTCGTGAATCTTTTGAAGTTCGCCATTCTCTGATAATGTTAAAATAGCAGTGGACATGTCCATGGCTAGTGGGGAGTCTCTTGGAAATGCCTGTAAAGTAGAGAAAATGTTAGCTTACATCCAAAAGAATTATTCACTTGTAAAGATCTAGCACAAAAATCAACAAAAGCCTGATCAAAATAGGTTCTTTTTTCCAATGAAAGCTTATGACAGTCGTATGCAAACTTGCTTTAGCATGGAGATATTCTGTTGTCATATTGAGTTTAGAGATACTCACAAATCCCCACCCACTTTTTGTGAACTCTCTTCCAACAACCTGGAACATGCAGAAACTTGATAGAAATAAATCCACATATGGACGCTCATCTACAACTGCAGCAACCCTTCCTCTCTTCAGGGCATCTGCATATTCTTCTGGCGAGCCAAGAGGAACAAGCCTAGATTTGGCAATGTTGAGTTCCTCACTTAAATAATTTTCGGCAAACGATCCTACTTGGAATCCAACACGGTCATTGCTTGTGATCAAGGACTCGATTCCTCTGATGGATGGGGCTAACTGCTGAACGGTGAGGATAGATGTCAAGCTTGCAGTGTAGCTTGAGGAAATTATTAAAACCACAAAAAGCCAGATAATTAGAACCATACGGCCAGGTGCGCTCACAGTATTTTCTCCTGTAACGTAATTAATGTTGCAAGTCAGTACATTGGGTTATGCTACTGCCAAGTTCATTAGCCTAAGTTGTATACGCTTACTGTGTGCAAAAAACATAGTTGAGAAGCCAAACCTGCAAGGTGAAGAAAGGGACAGGATGAGATTTTGAAGCAACACAAACTTCTAAGACACTTCCAGAAAGGCAATTAGACTGGAATAATAGATAACTAAAACTCAAATCGCCACAACTCACAGAAAAAACTCATTAAGGGCACTTGAACTTGGAACTATTGCCTTGGGGTGATGCTAGGATAAGACGACTATTGCAATGACTCACCATAAAATTGTGATTAACTGCTTCTTTGGTGGACCACGAAATTCCTCGTTTATTCTGTGTTCCAGAATCCAAACTACAACTCCAACAATAAGGAAAAATGCCCCTGTGACAACCCACATTGAAAGAGTGAATGGACGCATGAAAGCCCATGGGCTGGAGTTCAACTTCCTGACTGGTGACACAACAACTAGCCCTGACTCTATATAAGGCTGGGTAAAGTCCACAATCTTCGTACGGTTGGTTACAATTGCAATGTCACCAACAGCTGCATCAAAGACCTACATAGAGCCAGTTATGTAATAAGACAATAATAATTCCTTCCATGCATTCACTACCAATAATTATCAGCACCTTATACTCACATTGGATGCGATCATGTTTACGAGCTCAGTGTAGCTTGGATTCTTGTGCTTATCTCCAAACAAGATGAACTCATGAGGAACAGCATATGGCAGTAAATTTATGGCAGCAAGGAATACATCTACGCAGTATCCGTGGATCTCATTGGTATGGTCATCCTTTGAGACAAAAGCTTTGTAACTGACCCTGTCTGGAATTCCAATTCTTAGCCGCCTTCCATTATGAGGAAAAACCCACCCCCGTGGCTTGATTGTTGTTTGTCCTGGCCATACCACACTGTACAATTGTTGGTTTGAACTTGAACGATTAGGTGCTTTGGTGTAAAGAATCTCTGGAGGCACAACAGAGAGGCCAGAATAATTGGACCAGCACCCTATTTGCTTGTAACCCCTCCCAACTACATTGAGAATATCAAAAGCTGGATGCATCACAGATTTATCAGCATCGAATGCAATTCGTCCTGTTAAACCTGTTGTATTGGTCTGTAATATGCTGCTAAGCAGTTGCTTCCCTCCATCAAATCTGCTTAAGGAACCAAGATTCAGGGACCCTCCCCCCAAACCATTCAAACTCGAGTAATTAGAAAAGGAAATGATACCACCATGATCCATAAACACCTTGACTGCATTAGCAATCATCCAGACAGTGTCATAAGCATACAAGCCATAAGGGTTCAACCTGATTGAACCATTACTTAATTTGTCCCATCGTGACAAGAAGGCCTTCTTGCTCTCAGAATCTGGTGTGTGAGGCCTAAATGTGAGAACTCCTTGAATAGATTTAGCAGTTTCTCCAGAAACACGGGTGGAATCCAATACAGTAGACAGCCATGCGGTGGCTATCCAAACATATCCCCTGTCCATCATCCCAAGTCTCTGGGCGATATCGAAAACCTGAAGGCCAACTACAGCAAAGGCATGAACAATAATCACACGGGATTCCGTCAGTGAAACTTTAACCAACTCATTCATGATTTCTTCACTAGTAGCTAAGGCTTCAGGAGAAAGCAATGCTTTGTAAGAGATTCTACAACGCCTCTCAGCAAGCTTTTCCCCTAGAGCTATTATACTGCCCCGACTCTGTTCATCATCAGAATAAACAACTACCACCTCTCTGTAACCAAAATAACTTACCATATCTGCTATGGCAGTCATTTGGAAAAGGTCATTGGGTGCTGTTTGAACGAAGTAGGGATACTGAAGAGATGCAAGGCTTGGATCCAATGCCGTAAACGACAGCATCGGGACATGGAGTTCATTTGCAAGGTGTGATAGAATATGGGCCATTCCAGAGGCTTGTGGTCCGATAATGGCTACTGTATTAGTCTCCATGTACTGCAATCCTGTGTGAGTGAAAGGAATTAAAAGAAGCTTATCCTACATTCAAAGATTTCTTTTTTATGATGACAGAAACTGACTCGAATAATAAGAATAATATGTCAAAACATGTAAGTATGGTGATAAGAAAACAAATATTTAGTACCTCCAATGATGCCAAGAAAGCCACTGTAATTGGAATCATGCATGGAGAGAACTAGTTTGCTCCCGCCAAGAATGCTGGGATCAGAATTCACATCTTCGACAGCAGCATTCATGGCAATCTTTGCCACCCTCCCATTTATACTGCCAAATGAAAAAATGGCCCCAATATTCACAACATCTGGTCTTGAAACTTCACCTGAAACTCCCCAAGTAAAGAGAGAAGATAAAAGCACCGACAGCCACAACAAATTCATGCTGGTATCGGATGATAAAACCAATGTACAGACCTCTTATAAAAAAAAAAAAAAAAAAAAACAAATGTACAGACCCTCCCAAAAACCAACTAATTAAAAAAATGCCTTTTAGATTTTTCAAAGTCTAGAGACAAGGGGCCATAGCAAAGCTGAAAGAAGATTCTCACAAGTTATAAATCAAGAAGCAACAACCAGGCTAGGAAACACCTTCTGAGAAGAAATAAGGATGTGCCTCACAAATTTCAGTACAAAAGAAAAACAGATGAAATTTGGTTGATTGTCAAAAATAACAAGGTAACAACAAGGTTTTAACTCAAACATGAGAAGAAAAAAAAGGCATCTACAGAATGAGTGTTTGAGCAAAACAAGCTCATACTCCTAATTTTCTTGGCTGAAAAGTGGAAAAAGAAAGCATGGCAAATAATTACAGGGATGATGAAATTATTAACACTATGAATTACAAAAGAAACCAAGAAAGTGACATTCACAACAAGAAAATAAAAAATGTTTCACAGAAAAAAGAAAGAAGCCCACTTGCTTAACAGTAGGAATTTGCGATTTTCAAACGTGGGAATGCTCGAGGACAGTAAAACAACTTGACTTCCAATATCCGAACGCAACTCCCTCTACAGTTGCATGTCCGGACGCAAAGTCGTGTGTCATGATGGGCCCGCGGCAAATTGGTGGTGATAATGCCACAGCATATATCATGTTGCCAGGAGCAATATTTTTTTTTCCTTTCCAACTTCACCCTTTCAAATGCAATTCCTCCGTTCCCAACCTCAAACAAATCCTCATTCTTCAGCCGGCACCACCATTGAATTCTACTAATGACGATCACCGGAGTAGTAAAGCAGGTACAGGACTCTTCATATTTTCATACAGGAAAAGAAATATGAAAAGAAGTTGAGTGAACGTTCGACCATGGGAAAAGAAGCTTGGGTAACTTCTCTCTCAATGTAATTGGGAACACGATGGAGGGTAAAGCCGATAATGAAGGTGAATTTGGTGTGGGAATTGCTCTGGCATTATCAACAAACGTGGAAAATACACAGAATTTTTAGAAAGGGAAAAAGATTTGTTCCTTTTTGTGTCTATACATATATATATATACAGTAAAAAATACATATATATAATATACACATATATAAGTATCTCTATTTCTATATATACAGTAAAAAAATAAAACCCCCATAGTACAGAACTTAATTATCCAACTTTTAATTATTTTTTTAGAGTAATGACTTGGTGATTCTAATGTTAAACTATTCTCAAGTATAGCATTAAAAAAAAATTCAAACTAAGAAGCATATCATGCATGACAGTTCACACACTTTGACTAAGAAAAACAAAGACAAAGATGCGCAATAAAAACATAGTTCAAATCTTTTTTAACATAAGTATGTAATTATTTTTTATTATGCATATCAATGTACAAAAAGATGATTATGATATAAAAATATAGAAAAAATGGAATATGAAGAAAGAACTCAAAAATTCTCATTCTAAATTTGTATGTGTTATCGTCAAGCTAAGTATTTATAATTTTGATCCACTTTGATAGGAATTTCACAATTTTATCTGAAAATATGTCTCTTGGAGAGAGGAGCTGTGAATTAAGCCACAGGCTATTTGCGCGCATAATCGATATGTGACGAATTCCTCCTCAATACAAGCCCCAAGCAAGTGGGTGGGTTACATGCATAGATGCATAAGGTCAGTTTTCTTTGTCAAGAGATGCATTTTTTAGGATAAAACCATGAGAACCCGTCCAAAACAGACAGTACTTGTTAGGCGTGTCTACTCCGTCCACATCACATTTGAATTGATAAGATCAATGATTTTCTCAACCTAAGCAGAACAATAAATACAAGATACGCAATAAAACCAGTGATTTGGACGTAACATGAGTTGTGTTCCATCGAGCACGAATAGCTGAGATAGAAATGAACAAATTTACATCTTTCATGGGTTAATATGTATATTATTATGCAAATGGATGGTTGTAATAGACATGGTGACATAGTAGAGAGACAACATATAGTTCTCTGGCTGTGGGATTGAGAAGTTTGTGGGTTTTTGTGCAAATTGGCGCATGCACGCCTGATGAAGGGTTTGCCTTTACTCCTCTGACCAGCTCCACACATTGTGGGACAAGCCAATCTACATGAAGCAAAACGTTGGAAACAAACAATTGTTGTTTGACAGGATTATCAAGTGTCTTTTTATTGTTGTACAGTATAATGTCAAAATAGTTGGTGGGACACTTGTTTTTAGTGGGTTTAAGGGTGGGGGTGGGGTGGGGAGGATAAAGGATTGTACTAGAGATGCCCACTAGCTATAATGGAGGAGACATGGGCTGTTGGGTTGGTTTATTCCGGCACAGACTATCTGATTTGGGGTGCTTATCTTCTTAGTTTTCTCCACAACCAGTTCTTTAATTTGTAAGTGGAATTTCGTGTGCTCATTGATATTCTTGAGCTTTTCCTTTTCCCATATTTCCGGCTTTTTACTGTAGGAAGAGATAGTCTGCAATATTTGATGTCTACTTGGAATGCAATGTCGTGGCTTTTTTCATTACATCACATGGGAGTTCAGGCAACCACAATTCATTACTGCCTTTTTTACTTCTTTGTATTAGGTCAAATATATAGTATATTCAACCTAATACAATATTTACTCATATAGACATGAGGCCCATTAGGGCAACCTCCCGCATGAATCCTTTATTTTTTGAATAAGACATCCACTTATGAGATGAGATGGAATAATTGGATTTGACTGTCATAAATATCTACAAGACTAAATATTTTAACTGACCACAAAAAAAATAATGGGATAATTTATCAGGCCAGTCACGATCAAATGAGAGTAGAATAAAATAAATATCTCTATCAAGCTTCCATATTGGATGGCCAATACAAAACTCATCATCTCTATGTCAAAATAGTCCGCCGCATTGTTTTTCACACGGACCAAATTAATACAAAAGCATGATTCATGATTCAACAAATTGGATTTCAGGGGAATTTGGATTTCAGGGGGAATATTTTAAATATCTACGCAAAAATATGAATTTATAATACATCACAATAATTTAAAAAATAACTCAAAAATATAATGAATTAAAAAATTTAAAATTTATTGTGTTATTAAATTATCCAAACAAACACAATAAATTTATTATTATGAATTAAAAAAACTTAATTTTCAACTCCATCAATTCAAATATATTCTAAATGTACTTGCTGGTCATTTGCCTCTGACAACATCAAACTCTACTTGAACATTACTCAAATAAATCAGAGTACTGCTACTTCCGTCCAGATTAAAAAAAAAAAGCATTCAAATTAAATGCCCAATTGATGCAAATTAAATTACCACACCAACTAGAAATTGACTAGCCTTTTCAACATCAATCAGTTTAGTTAAATTAATTTAACATATATTTTAAGTAATCTTAAACAATATAACGAAGAATATGATTTCAGATTTTTATAATATCAAAAATAAAAACTAATATAAAATAAATTAGTTAAAAAATTAAATTCTTAAACAATATAACGAAGAATATGATTATAGGTTTTTATAATATCAAAAATAAAAATTAATATACAGTAAATTAGTTAAAAAAATAAATTATTTTACTTCGTATTATAACAAGCAAAATATTCCATAAAAGCTATATCATTTATTTTGTTTAGAAACTAATGCATGAGGACCAAATCATAATTGTAGTTTGGTGGGTGGGGTAGGGAGAGGGGGGGGGGGGGGCGGCGGGTGGGAAGCCTATACAAGTTCATGAAAATTGTACCTTATTTTAATTGAAGGGGCAGCCCCGACAAGTTCCATCCAAGTTCACAATTATATTTTGGCAGATTGAAAAGTTTTAAAAATCACTTTTCAAGTATTTATGAAGGTTATAGACTTATAGTGGGATGCTAAAAATAGAGTTCTGGCATAATTATTCCTTCTAATTTTGTGATTTTCGACATATGTTCATGTACATCTTGTAATGAAAATTTTGAAGTTATATTCAATTAAAATACTTAATTATAATTATGGAAAAAATGACTTACTTTTGTAAAATAAATGCAGCAGTTAAGAAAAAAATAGTTATGGTACTTTTATGAATGCGCATCTTTGATAAGTAAAAAGTTTATAAAAATATATACACATTAGAAAATTATTTTACATTAATATGACCTAATAAATTATTAAAGCACCACCTGAACTTGAATTTAATAGAGGAAAGTTAAAAAGTTAAAAAAATAAATGCAAATCATTGAAAAACTTAATCTCATTGCATCTTATTTTTAGATAAAATATTTATCTTAATTTTTTTTTATGTTGGAAAAAAGTTAAAATATGTGTATAAATTATTCTCTGCCTGTAGTGATTATTTTCACGAGCATTATTTTATGTTTTTCCAAAGATCAGACACAAAAAAAAGGTATTTTCTTTAATATTTTTTATAATAATTATTTTCACGAGCATTATTTCATGTTTTTCCAAAGATCAGACACAAAAAAAAGGGTATTTTCTTTAATATTTTTTTGAATTAAAATCTAAGGTTAAACCACCATATATAGAAGATTTTCTATTAGAAAAGAAAATATATACATATATACACATATATGTGTGTGTATACATACATAAATATGCCAATGGCATGTGGCATGTGGCATGTGGCATGTGGCATGTGGCATGCAGAGCACCCTGTTGAAGATTTTTTAAGACCAAAGAACATCCGTACATTTCGTTATTACCATATTTTACTGTAGAATCTGCCTTTGCCAGATATTTTGGATTGGCTCTAAAGTTTCTTTCGTATAAAATAGACATTACAAAAATCAAATACGAAATTTCATTTGGGAAATACCATAAATTTTTTTTTTTTATTTTCGCACACAAATTTATTTATTTTTTCCCAATAAAAAGAAGGTAAGTATTTTCGCATTGGTCGTAATTGTTTCTTTATTTTTTTCTACATCTCTTTTTTTTTTTTTTTTGTAAGAAAAAGATATTAATTTTTCTGAAGACAAAATTTAAGTTTGGCTGAACTATGAGCATCAAAAGATACTTTTATTGATTATTCTTCTTTCTTTTGTCACACTCTTTATTACGGATGTAAGATTGATGGTGAAAAGTTTTAAAAAAAAAGTTGCAAGTAAAAATTTATTTTTACCATATTTTTCTTTAGAGCGAACAAATATCAACCTGAAAAAAAATAAAAAAAATTAGTGTGTACATCATTGGAAGAGCAAAATAAAAGCATAAGTCATGAAAAATCTCAATTTATCATTTTGATACAAACATTTTTCATGTTCTTATTCAAAATAAAAAAGAAATATTATGCTCACTACAATTAATAGTTCACATGGAAAATGTAAATGTTGTGATGTATCCAGTGCAACCTCCACATTCGAATATTATTCATTTTTTAATGATTGTGTCCCTAGTTTTAAAAGCTTACACAATATATATATATATATATATGAAAGTATGTATGAGGTTGACTGTTGCGTGAATGGTACCAAAAAGAAGATTATGGCATAATCTGCAGTTCCAAAATTATGGTGAATTTTTTTATGAATCCATTGCAATATATTCAATTCATACATAATCAATGGTTTAAGAGGCGTTGCCTGGTAAAAACAACCCATACCTATAATCCTTAATCCAATAACCATTATTGAACCCGAGTGCAATAGAATCAACCAAAATATTGTCTTTTTTGAGCGATTTCAAAGTTACCTCGATGATTTCGTACTATCAAGATCTAGCAAAACCTATGACAGAAGAATCAACAGTGGGCAGAAATCCCCAGAAAAAGTTATTGATTCACCAGAGACTACCTTTTTCATTTTTTCGCGCCATTTTACTCGCTCTAATTTGGGCTGCATCAATTTTGTTAAAAAATTATGATCGATTAATTATTATTGACTACATGGGTTGGAAGAATATAACGGAAAACATGACCAGGTGAAGACCATGTCCATCAAGGCATGGCAGCTCATCTACAACATCAATTGATGAGTTAAGTCCAACTTCACTGCTCATTCTTCCCAAACAAGTCGATTTCCTCGTGTCATTTCAACGGGGACAAAGCCGTTGACTAGCAAATACCTTAGCAATGATCTTGTCCCAGTAAAATCAACAATATTAATTCGATCGTCACATTTTCTTTTACTTAGGTATAACGAGTTATATAGATCAATCTGCTATATGTCAAACACAAAGGTATCAACAGAGTCACTGATCAACAGTATTCATCCGTATCAAGGAATCAGGGAAAAATATCCTTACTGTTTTACAAATCTAACATAATGTTATAATCTTGACAACATTAGATACACATAAGTCAGAGAAATGTGTAACTGATAACATCCGTAAACAAAAACTACTTTGATATCGTATCTTTGAGGCAACAGTTATGACTTGCAATATTTGCCACATTTAGGAAAGACGATTCAACAAGGCTACTAAAGTTCGATTATGAGAAGCATAGCAAGTGGTTTTTATGTTTTTGACATTCATGTTTTCAGGAACATCTTCCTGAACTCATCATTGGATTTTGGGTTTTCATCTTCCTGTTCCTTAGCTCCTTCAGGTTCTGGTTTACTTCGGCTGCTCCAACCCAGGGGTTTCACATTTCTTGGCACTGCAAATGTGTTCCTCCCCTTCAGCTGCACATCTTCTTCATGCCTAGAAGTGGAAGATTGTGGCTGAGATTCCCTCCTCCCTTTGGAAACCTCTTGTGAATCCATTTTCCCTGCATTGTTGATAAGTTTAGCAGCATTACCTGTCATTTTGAGATGCAACACCAGTAGAAGAAATAATTTTTAATCAACTAGATGGTAGCTAAGTTTGGCAGTCAAGGAAAGCAGGAAACTATACTGACATAATCAAGCATCAGATATTAACAGCATGAATTCAAGTAATGAGCGTATCAGGAACTCTGAACTACCAATCGCCATGGTCTGCTCTAGGACACTTGAATTTTAGTTTCACATGTTAGCAGCTTATAACTATCTATAGAAACACACAGCCTTTACACAGTGGATGTCCACTATTTTGAACCAGCAATCATTGAATTGGTTCCAAAGCAGTTTCCTTACACATTGCTCATGGATAATTTCAAATACAGATTATATATATGTAGGTTTAGATTCATCTCACAATATCATGCTGAGTTTCTGTCCTTAACTAGATTATTTTGAAAAAACTGAGGGGCAAGGCAAAGTCAACCAACAGAAAAGAAAAGAAAACAGGAAAATCTACCGTGTAACAACAGCTGATAGGCACTTAGGCAGCATTCAGAAGTCACATATAGAAACATGCTAATGTCTCAACTTACCATGCTCAGATCTAATGCTACGCCCAGCAACTCTTCTCCCGCTGCCTTGCTTGGGATCTGACTTTAAAATGCTTAATCTCTTACCAAACAAAATTTGCTTGTTCTTCTCCACAGCCGCAGCAAGGTGTGCATCATCAGAGAAATCCACATATGCTAATCCCTTCACAAAAATTCAGGTATAAATACCAAGGACCAATAGAATTTTTAAAAACTCATTTGTGCACGTGCAAACACAAGTCGAGCACAAAGAAACAATTTGCAACAGGCCACTTAACTTCTTGACATAGACGAACCCTGGACAAGGTCTAGATTAATCTCTAACTTATTTGTTTTTCCTTCTTATCAAGAGGGACGAGGAACATTAATGATGTGCTTCGAGATTTTTATTCTGTTCAAATCTGTGATACAGAGATAGGCATTTCTAGCAGATGCTGGAGCACTTAATGGCATAGCCAGAACTCCGTTATATGATCTGAGAAACGCTGAAACTAATGGCAACATTAGGAAGAGAAAGACAAATCTGAATGCAAGCACAAGGATCAATGTATTGCACCATAATGGCTGGGACGTTGGATAATACAACCAAAAACAATGATAAGGAATGATCTTAACAGTGAAATAACTTGGTAAGATCACACAAATAAATTGATGGTAATAGAATCAGGCTCTTAGATAATAGGTACCATCGCGCCGAAACCACTATATAAAAAATATAAGATATAGGAAAAACATTCACGAGATCACCATTGAACTTCAACAATATGTCTCAGGTGTAAAAAGAAACAGACACAATTACATTATTAACCAAAAACCATCTGAAGGAGATGGGAAGCAGCTAAAAAATACCAAGTCCTCTATTTCTCTTGTACCAAGAATAAGGTTAAAAATACTGCAATGAATTACAAGGTAACAAACACGAACAAGCTAATCCAACACTGCAAGCCTAATAGACCCAGGGGGCTGATAGTTTTAGCTGAGAAATACAGAAAATGAGTAAATACATAGATAATGCAAGCTGTTCTGGAATAGTATTCCTGAAAAATAATCTATGATAACTATTTTCCTGCAATCTTAGGAAAAAGTAAAGCTGATACAATTTGTATTGTATGTACATATCAAGGCAGTCCTTCGAAATAGGAAGGAGAAAATAAGTTCAAACTGTTACACCCAAATTACATCTTATGGGTAAATGGACAAGATTGTTGAAAGGAATGGTGTAAATTTGAGACAATATTGTATTCAGCTATTCAATGGAAGGACTGGTGTAATTTCAGGAGAACACTACATTGTGCCATTCATTATTTAACTCAAATTGGCATTCAATAAATAGATAGACCATATAATACCATCATACCTCTAACTTATACATTGCCCCTTAAACTGGTATACACAATGCTTCAAGCTTAGTACATGCACAACAAAGCAAAGATAACAAAGACTCGATAATACTATCATACAAGGTCAAAAATACCACAAACCAACATAAAAATAACACTACAAAACACAAAATAACAATGACTGAGATGATGAAATAACTTGCAAAATTGGTCGATGGCAAATGACCAGCAACTCGCCAATCAAACCAATTGAACCCAACTGGATCCATAGACAGACACTGATTTAAACAACTAAACAACAATGCAATTACCACAATGACATCAACCGGTCTTGACTTTTGAACAATACGTTCGCCAACTGCATTGATAATATGCCAACCAACAACAACCGCAACCACAACCATGACAATCAACCATGATGGCAGTTCAATTTCCAATTATAACAACTGAATACATCTCCAGTGACCGGGGTGACAACAGGAATACGATAACCAACAACCCAACTACAAAACCACAAAACAACAACAAATAGAACGCATCCAGGAAACCATCAATAAAAACCAACTCAGAACCACCAAAAATGACAGCATGCTCCTTACCCCACCTAAGCAAACAAATCCACATGGTTGCTCCAAGCAAACAACTTTTTTGTTAGGCCCAAAAATTGTCAACCACCTAACATAGATACTTAATCGACCAAAGCATCCACAAGACACACGACAAAAACAGATCAACGGAGGCCCAAAAACAATAAAAAACCAGTCAACCCCAACTGTAGAAGTCCAACAGATTCACTGATGGAAGCCCGAAGAGTCCTAATTTATTAGGGTTACCTGCTTCAACTGGTCTAACCTAGTTTGACTTGGGTCGACAGGGCTTACTCAATCCTACGTGGGGTATGACTGGGTTGATTCAAATTTGGCACTGCTGGTTGCCTATATTCGCCAAAAATGATGATGAGAAGCCAACAACAGAAATTAACAGTGGACCGGAGTGATACTCTGGGTCGAACAAGAGCAACAAAAATAAGGTGGCTCCTTTATCGGCAACTGCGATCATAGTAGTCAGCTGATAGTGACAAAAGGATCGGGAGACATGAAATAACAACAGCAGAAAACACACATGAACTTCGCAGAGACGCCAAGACCAAGATAAATGACGAACGGCGAGAATATCTGCCTCAGATCTATGACGAAGGATGGTGAATGCTAACAATTTGACAGTGACAGAAACCACTGATAATGACTAGAGATGATGGCAAACATAAGATGCCAAAGGCGGCTATCAACGACAGCATATTGACTGCGAGAGAAGGTGGTGGCTGAAGTTTGCTGTGGTGGTGGCTGAAGCTTGCTGTGGTGGAGACAGCGCAGAAAGGGCCATGCTCTTACTGCGTATGAACTTTCGCAGCCCTGGCTGCGCCACCATGGCCTAGACTTTTGATGATTTAGGATTTCACTTCTTCCATTTTCCCCACTTCTCTCTCTTATTATTATTTTTTTTTAGAAAATAACCTAAGCTCCAGACATCATGTTGAAAGTGAAGTAATTTTGCGATAATATTGTAAGTTTCACACATTACTCAACCCTATAGGCCATACAATTACCATAATACCCCTGACTCTAACTAAAATAAATGTTTTAGTATCCGTCAACTTAAAACCAGCCACAGCTGAGTTGCTCGGTGGCTTTATCTGCCATGAAACATCTTCCGAAACTGTCACAATCACTAAAAATAAAACATAATTAAGATTGGTGCCTATCAACAAAAGGTAGCTAAATGTCCTTAGCTTACCAGTATAAAGAATGCATAAACCTCAAAAAAGGATAGTAAAACCCACTGTAGGTGCATTATAAGGATAATTATATGCATCATTTTTTACCCAGTTTGACTCTTAGTCAACTTTACTACCAAAGGTGAGTAAAATGTCTCTGGAACTTACCCTTGATTTTTTGGTTAACCTGTCCTTTAATATCCGAACAGCAACAACTCCACCAACATCAGTGAAGAAATTATGCAGATCATCATCCGTTGCCTGCAGAAATTAAAATTACATATAAAAAAAGAAGGAATAGTTTTATCCATGATCTAGGGACAAACAATTACAAAAGAAAGTGATAGCAACAGACAACGTGCCTGGAGGCTTAGATTAGAAATAAAAGCTGTGCATTGATCATCAAATGGCACAGATTTTTTAGACGACTTGTCCTTTGTTTCCTGGCTGCCAGCACTCTCTGTTTTCTTTTCATCTAATTCAGCAGCTTCACTTGCTTCAGCTGAGTGCCTTGCCTGACCTTTAACATTCTCATTTGTTTTCTTCAAGTTTTGAGCCATATTTTTGCGACGCTTAGATGGA
Source organism: Paulownia fortunei (assembly GCA_019321725.1). Lineage (NCBI taxonomy): Eukaryota > Viridiplantae > Streptophyta > Magnoliopsida > Lamiales > Paulowniaceae > Paulownia > Paulownia fortunei. Next base: position 25,495,799 of record CM033106.1, on the reverse strand, counting down.
GACTGTTCATCTATTGAACTGGAAGTTGGCTTTCTCTTTTCACGGGCATTTTTCGTGGAAGAATTTTCTTTCTCATTTGTAGCCGGACCAACATTTTTGCTCTCTTGCTGCAACCTAAATAGCTGCAGCTCGTGAAGACGAGGAGCCACCTGCAACAACGTGAACATGGATGTAGAGCAGACAAATTGCAAAAATATCTCAGATTCAAAAACCTCCCCAAACAAAGAGAAGAGCCTATGTATCTACATATCTTTTCTCTTTTTATGATCACTTTCTCATATACTCAAAATATCAACCTAAGCTGAAAAATAGACCACCATAGTTTCATTATGTGATTGCTTCAGCACTTTAGGATATAATCAAATTTTTTGGGATGTCTAATGCAAATACATTCACAAAGATTTACTATGTCCACCCAATGAGCACACGAAGCTTGAGAGTAACTCAAACAAATAATAAAAATAATAATAAAACCGAAATACATGTAGCTAGAACCAGTGATGTCACCAGGAATTTACAGATGAAGGTCGGAACCAAAAGGTCAAATATTGTTTATGCTAGAATTAGCAAATTACATAATTTAAACAACAAATAATATCAATTTCATTAAGGTGACAACACAAAAAGAAAACAATCAAGTTGTCTGCATTCACTTGACATATCCCTTGACGGAAATAGAAGTACCAACTTCAATCAATATAATAATAGATTTTGGAAAGATAATAAAACTCGCAATAAATAATGTGATATTAAGGACAGGAAAATTGTAGTGCCTAAACAATGACCATAAATTACTACAAAGAGGAATCAGACAAACAATGATCAACATATACCTGATAAAGTTTTGAATTACTGAACTTGTTCAAAATAATATCAACACTAGACACAATCATCAAACAAAATAAATAATTAAGACACAAAAACATTAAATAGGGTTATTGTTGCCTTCTAATTGGGACAACTGAGAACAGAAGATAAAGTTAGCAAATGGCAAATCTCTAATTCTGCCATCTGATTGTGCATCCATGAGTACAGAAACTTTAGATATTCTCCAGTAACTCAAGCCTACACAAGTGTGATGGACTAATTTGTTTTATTTTTAGCAGAAATAGTTAGTTTGTTAACCAATAATTAAGATGAATGACCCATTATTTATACTGCTACTCACTCTACAATAAAACACTAGTAAGAAATACACTGATCCATAGGCGCAATTAGGAGGACTACTTGGTTTAACGGATCACAATATTATAACTTCTATAGTGGTATGGGCACAGCCCAGGCCTGTGCCAAGCCTCTTTTACCACTGCTAGAACTTATACATAAGATGCAGCATAAGTTAAGAGGACAAAGTTGAAGATAAACGAACAATACATCTGGGTTCATAGATCAGTAATTATTTCACCCATTTATCTTTTTGCAACATTCCGCATTCATCTATACAATCAGGAAACATAGACAGATCCAAGAATAAATTATCCACAAAAAACTCTTGCACTGGCACAAAGAGACAGTAGAGAGCACAATGCTAAATAAGAAATGCATAATTTCTCATAGTATCAAGTAGACTTTAAGGAGTAAAGAACTTTATTGAAATTATTAGCCCCAAAATCTAACAGAAAAATAATAAGCAGCATGATAGGAATATGGAAAATTAAAATTAGATAAAGCAGAAATGGGTACCTTCTGAACAGCAATATCAAATTGTTCCAGTGAACCATATTCTCTCTCAAAGCGCACCCACGAATGGCAGATGTCCTGAATGATTCTGTTTTTTAGGAAAGGAAGATATCATCTAATCCAAGGTATCACATCTATCTTAAATAAACAACAGCAAGAGGACTTCGAAAAACCAAGACAAAGAAAGATTCAGTCAAGTCTGATGAGGCATTCATCTAAACCAAAAACAGCTGTAAGCTAATGATTTTCCAGTTTGCCTTTGATCTCACATATCTACTCCCTTTATCTCTTAGAAAATGCCAGGATTTTGTTTTTGTTTGTCCAATAATACAGTCATATTTTGATGACCTACAATGCCTTCTTGAGGTTTAGTTAATAGGATTGGTCATTTATGTATTGCAAAAATAAGTAGCTGAGATATGGAAAGAAACAAACATAAACCAACAGGCACGCATATTAAGCTAAGAAGCAAATCATATACTTGGAAAGTCTCTAACTCAGGAAAAAGTTAATTAAGTTGTGCTATCAAAAACCTTTTTAAAGAAGGGTAATCTTGATTATTCTAATATTGTTGAAGAAGTCCATCCAAGAAAGTACCATCTACATCCTCAATTGGACATCTTTAATTTAAATTCAGGTAATTCAAAAGTAAAACCAACTCTCCATAATAAATCAAGAAATGCAAATTCTCAGCCTTTAACTTATTGGTTAAGTCGCACTGTACCAAAAATATTAAAATAAACACAGAGAGTCATTCTGTCTCAAACCCACCATATCCACACATCACCACCTCAAACCACTGTACAAACTCGTAACCAAGCCTCCATCTATTCCTTCACACTAAATCCTCTAATTAACAGCTGAAGTTCTACTCTTGCCCTGGAGAGTGTTTCCCCCATATAAAAAAAACTTTTGTTCTGCACTGATGCTCCAAAGACCTAGGAACAACCACAAAATTCATACAAGAGGATACTCATGATATTTCTCATTCTCCAGATCACATACTTACTGAGGGCAAAAAGTTCGTTGAGACCCCAAGTCCTTTTAAGGTTTAAGTAAAAGCACTAAATCAACGCAAATGCTTCATCAAGTGAAGTGCATGTGATATTAATTACTAAAACAAAAACTCACACCTACATGCATAAGCAAAATAAAAGGTTGAAATAGTTTCTTCGGGGAATCATTGGACCGTCCTGGTAGAGAAGATGCAGGAAGGATCATTTGCATAACATTCTAGGATGGAAGATAGATTCATTGGAAAGATGCTTAACCTTTGGTATTATGTATACAGGATTCTTAGCCACAATCTCTAAGGAGGAACTAAATAAGCCAGGTCTTCAAGAGAGGAGTCGCCTAAGATTCTCTTACGATGGATAGAATAGCACCATCCCATGTTAACGAAAAATAAAGAGAGAAAAACCAAACTGGTTCTATTGCATCAAATGCTTAGTTCTCTTCCCAGAAACCACTTCTTTTGGAAATGGAAGACAAGAAAGAATACCTTGACACCCAGTTGAACATCACATCCAGTTCCTTTAAATGGGGACAGTTTGCCCCTCTTTCATCAAAGTCTGAGAAAAGCAGTGTTGAAATAATTCTTGAAAAATGTTCAATATCCATTTCATCGACTCATCTTGAGAAGCCAAATAACTAGACATGGGAAATACAACACCAATGGGGTAGAGAAAAACCAAGGAGTCAAACTATTATTGGGGCAAGCTCTTCTGTACCATGCACCTATTCGGCACTTTACTAATTTAGTTGGCTTCATCACTAAAGAAGCACAAACATCATCAACTTTGCACATAAAGTGCACTTTTAAAATGGCTTCATCACTAAGTGCACAAACGTCATCAGCTTTGCACATAAAGTGCACTTTTAACAGGGCTTTATCACTAAGGAGCACAAACATCATCAGCGTTGCACAAAAAGTGCACTTTTAACATCTGTTACAAGTAAAGTCAAGCCTCCAATTCTTCTTACTGTAAAACAAGTTTTATACTTATTCATCAAACATATAACTAATCACCGGCACATAACAATCAGAGTAAAACTGACTCTGAATATACATTTCTCATACAGTTACACTTGTTCCTCCCGTCCTTCAGAATTTCCAGAAACAAGTTCAAAGATGGTTAACAAGAGTGACATTCTCTGGAAAAAAGTCAGTATTATTCATTTTCAAGATTTAGTGAAGGTTTAGGAAGCATTTTTCCCCCTTTCCACTCTCCACACCTTCCCAAAAGTGATACAAGAAACCTTCTGACTCCAAGGAGGAGGAAACAAACAAACACATCAGGAGTTCTTTACTTCAAGGTCTGGTGCAAGTTTAAGAAGAATCCTTTATCTAACCCAGGCCCTCCCCCACCCAGAAAAATGAAGAAGGAAAAAAAGAGATAATCCCCAAACCGTAAAGGGGAAAAAGAAAGAACCAAAAAATTTAATCCATTGCAAGCTTTTATTGAAAGACTCTTTTGAGTGGTCGCAGGTCACAGGGTCTTGGAAATGGTTCTAGAGGGACTTCCCTTCAAAATAAACAAGATGAATAGTACTAAATGAAAATTACCTCTGAGCCTGTCCCAGGGAATCTTTTACTGTAGCATCTCTTATAGAGGGATCTGGCTTCATTTATCTGGCCCATCTCGATCTCCCATGCTATATAACCTTGCCAAGCTTCCAGCATAGACCCACTGAAAAAGAACAGCAAATAAAGTTCTATAACTCTATGTTACAAGAATAAATATATCAACACAACCAACCAAAAGGAGAGAAGAAAAGGGGGTTCACCTAATTTTAAGCAAGCTCTCCCAGACACCACGAGCTGCAATCAAATCTTTTCCCAATTTTAACTCTAAACGAGCCCAATAACTGTGCATGCGAAGTAAACTGTCTGTGTTGTTGAGGTGTGGGGACAAGTAATCTGATGCACGCTGAAACCAAAAAAAAAAAAAAATTGTGCCTGTATATTATAAATAAGACCTTACTGATTACCACAATAGCATGTAACTCAGGTACATAGCAGATTCACAGAATCACACAGCTTTAGCATATTCTGGTTACCAGTAAAAATGAAAAAGACATACTGGCCAATGTTCACAATTAACAGAAAATAACTGTGAATTTAAGCAGTATATTTTTTGAAACAAGAATAGAGAAGCGGGACATAAAATTAAATATCTGAAGAACTTAAATTTTTCCCAATGGATTGTCCTGCTTCAGTACATAGAGATCCACACATCAAAATCAATAAAGCAAAAAAAAAATATCCATTAAATATTGTCGCAAAGGAGGGTATTGGTGGCTATGCATCGATTGTGGATGCTGAGCATTTTAACGCATTCAATGAGAAAGCATACACTCTAAGCAATGACTCATTTGCTTTGCACATGGGCTTCAAGTCTGATAAGTAAACTTAAGCACTAAAAATAACTAATTACACATAGGCATGCTCAACATTTAAAAGGTTCCTTATAGATGTCAAGATCAGATTTTCACCAAGTTGTAATGATGATTTCACACTGGAAAAGAGTATATGGAGGTACTTAAATAGTTACCAAGACAGACGAGGCATAGGCTGCCATTCAGAAGACAATGTCATCAGACTTGGGTTACATTTGAGTAGCATAATAGGGTAAAAGGACAAATAGCAAAATAAAATAACGTCATTCTCCATGAAATCATATAGCTCCTAAAAAAGAATTTGATAGTGAAGAGAATTAACGAAAATAAAACAATGTTAATTGACAGATCACAAAATAAAACACAAATAATTAGTGAGATCCCTGTAATGTAGCGACCAAGGCTTATTGTTGCAAACACCAATCATCAGCCAATAATTGCTTACCGCACAGGAAGCAGCAATAAATAGAAATACAAATGAAGCATCCATTTTGAATTGTGGACCCTATTAGTCTAGAGAGAGTTTGGGTGACAATGAAGTGTGGTTCACAAAGGCATTTATATCTGCATATTAACCCAAGTCTTGTGGGCTCTTTTTTCCACATCACCTCAATAAAAGCCGTACTTTTTGAGAAGTTTTGAAGATTTCAATAGTCCATAAAGATATGGGATACTAACAAACCAGCATTTTGCAAAAGCAACAATGGTATGAAAAGGAGGGTGGCTGTTGATCCACTTCAAGGTTCTGGGAAAAGTGAGACCCAACTTTCAGATTGCATCAACCAGCTAAATCATCGTACAAAGGCAATGAAACACAGAACAAACCCTAATGTCTGACGAAATAATTGTCAACTCCGAACACGCTAAAGAACCAGGGAGGTAAACACTGTAGCAATTAAAAATTGCTAACTTATAACATAGGAAAACAGTAGGTATTAACGCTGAAATATTCAAAAGTCTACAGTGTAAAACCTGAAATATATCCCTTATAACTGCATAATCAATGCCATCCTCCACTTCTGTAGATGCAGATATTCTCCGCCTTAACCCATCTACTCTAGTGAGAAATATATTTAGGTACTGAAACAGAAAATGCAGGTCAAGTCAGAAATTTAAGTGAAAAAAACAATCATATTCATATTAAAAGATAGAAGATCCTCAAGGTAAACAAGTTTTTAAAACTTCATGAGAAACAACAAATTTTTCAACAATATGCATTTTTCCTCATCTTAAAATCACAAGCATTATAGAGAAACTAAAAGCACATTCCACCCTCCTTTCCTTTCTCAAAATCCACAGAAGCAATTCACAAGAGCCACAGATAATACGCAAGCAGAATGCAATATAAACCTATCAAGCTTCTGGTTTCAGCTTATCTCTTGGATTTCAGGTCTACACATCTTTAAGTAACTTCTGATCTTCTATTTCTATTAGCCACAGACACTACTATCTAAGGTATACTCAATAATAAGAAATCTGACAAAATTAGCTCAAATATATCAATATCTTCATTGATATCTTCCCATAATTCTGGCTGGATGAATGGAACAGTCAATCAATAAGGATAACCCCATAGAGTCCGCAATTGCTCTTCAACTTCTCCACCCCCAATCTTAAAGATCTATTTAACATTTCCAACCCTTACTTCTTCATGTTCATTTACATAAAGTTCTTGGACAATGCTCCCACCAACAAAATTACAGAACATGTAATACAAAGATTTTCAACAATAAGTTACACATATAGTAATAATATCGAGCAAATTTCGAGTAACTTAAACTGAAGTCTTTTCCAGAATAATTAATCATACGCAGATAAATCCCTGTACCTCATCAAAGCTTGAAAAAGTGCACAGCAGCGATTTCTCAAATACCTGAAATAATGAGAAATGAGAGAAACAGAATAGGAAAGCAAGAAAAGAAGCATCACTAAAGCAAAAGTGAATAAATGTATCATTATAGGTAGCAAGCAAATGTCTTGCCTACTATGTTTGGAACACATGCAACATATGTAGTTCACTCAGTCAAATATTACAAAAGTGTATAAAGTTCATTCAGTCAAATAACACGAAGGAAGGAATTACATGAATCCTAACATGGCCCCAGTAAAAATAATTCTGCTTGCAATTGTTAAATGGAAAATGACAAGGAGAACATGCAACAATAAATGTGCAGTGGGCTGTTAGAAATTGCTAATAATTTGAGTTACATTTAGTAACATAGAAAAGAAAGATTTAAAATAGCAATGAGATACCTCGAGCACCACATGCATTAATTATCAACATAGCTTTTTGGACTTTGTACATTATTTTTAATTGTATAAAAAATAAGTTAAAAATAACATAGAGGTTTAACGGCTGATTTCCCAAACTTGTAACATGCAATTCTGATACGAAGAGACACTCTTTTAAGAAAAAACATTTTTTTCCAAAATATAAAAACCAGAAGTTGAGATTTTTTTATTTTGAATGCTGCAAACCTGCAGATATGGAGTACAATACAACTTTTGCAGTCAATAATTCATTGGAGGTTCTTGACCCTTTTTTTGAACAAAATATCAATAAACAGCTTCTAGATAGACCAGCATACCAAGAAATGTCACAACATATTGCCAAACACATAAATACTGAGCACCTAATTATTTCAATTTTGTGTTGGTCTATATTCAGTCAATCCATAACCTAAGTCACAAAATGCTTGTGCAAGAACAGGAGCGAAAGCAAAAGCGTGAGAACATCAAATTTTAAAAATTTCTAAGAGCGAGAGAGCCTTAGAGCCTATATAAAAATATAATATATGGAATATAATTTATGTGGAATATCTAATAGTTGTAACTAAAGAAAGAATAATTAGGAGGTGTCTACACTGGCAAGCCCAAATTGTACTTAATTTGCATATCTGGGCACGAATATGCCTCCCACTAACTTGGGCCACTTAATTTTACCATCCATGTATCAGGTCAAGGCCCATTTCTTGGGATTCTTTGACTATATTTACTAAAATAAGTTGACTTTATAATTAAAATTAACATTTCCAACCCTAGTTTCACATTGCCACTTTTCGGCTTCTATCCGCCGACTCCCTTCCCCTTCTACTCTCTCTATTCTCCTCTCATACCGCCTGCAACTTCTCCTCTCATTCTTTTTCTTATTTTTTTCTCTTTTCCAACTTCTTTTAAATAAATTCATCCCTTCATTCTATAATCTTCAAAACCTTCACAAAACTTGCAATTCCCGGAAAATTCACCGCTGCCACAGAGCTGGCCACCACCGGCAGAGTTTTGAGGATTACTCTAGTAAAGCTCAACTTAAGAAATCTTAATGTGCCCTGGAGCGACAATCCCGACTTCATTTCGTGGATTCGCTCTGTAAGCCGGAGTGCCGACCAGTGCCAGCGAATTATGTGACTTAGGTCATAACACATAAATAAGTGTATGACGATATGTTCCAAATTTATGCTACTCTAAAGCCGCAGACATGCTAAAGTGGTATGCATATGTTATCAAAAGTAACTAAAATATCAACAATAGCTTCTTTAGGAAAGAGATGATAACATAAAAGATGCCAATCAAGGGAAAAAAGTATCTTTTTTTTTCCGCACTTTCTGATATGTGGAGATAGAACATTCCAATACTCCAGTGACAGTAACTCAGTTATAAAGCAATGTATTGAAAATGCAATTACTAACATTTTACAGCAAAAAATAGGTTTTGGACAATCAGACAAAACCTCTTTCTTTAAGGCATATTAAAGAAGGTTTACAATAGAAACATACAGTTGATAATTCTTCCTTAGAACCATGACTGCGTTCCAGCGAGAGTAAGTAACGAACCCACAATTCCCCTACCCAGGGACAGTTCCTTGTGGCCCTGTAATATGCGTCCCTCACAATTCTGGCAGTCTGCAATGCATCAGCTTTAAATGTGATTAATGTAACCTAAAGACAAAATAAATAACTCAGATAACAAGACAAAAAAGAAGTACAAAAACCTTGAAAGTTTTATCCAGGTACTGCATATAGTCAAGCCATAGATCAGTAGATATAGGAAAATCGGCTATAGCACGTTCATACAAGATCTGTAAGCGGGCTGGATCTCCAGATGAGTGCTCAAATTTCAAGTAGGTCTGCAGGAGCATGAAAAACATCAATAACCTCTTACAAAATTATTCTGCAAATAGTGAAAATATTTTAGAAGAAAAAAGCCATTGTATTTTTAAAAAAATAAACTTTTTATAGATATAAATCAGGTACTTGATATCATTTCCCTTTTGGTAATAATGAGAATTGGCCATGATATGAACTAGTATTTCTTCAAATCTCTCAACACCTTAGATTAGAAAAAGTTCAACAAGTCACAGCTAAACCTTGTTCATTCCAATAACATAGAACATAAGATTTTCGGAAAAAAACAAATGAGAAACTATAATTGAAGTACTCATTCTGCTATGTCTAAAAATGAAAGAATAACAAAGAAAAAAAAATGGAATTTACACCCACAATTTCCACATTTCAAAGATTTTCTCACTTACAATAGGAAAAGTTAATAAGACAATTCCAAAGATTAAGATGCCTAACAATTAAGCTACTGCCTCAAAGAGAGTGGAGGAAAGTTCGTTTAAACTTCACAAAACAAATTGATCTATTTTTTTTTCTTTTCTTGTTTTATTTTGATAAGAGACTAGATGATTGCTTACTGCCAAATCTCAGTAACCTTTTAAAAAACTGTGAATGCATGTTTAATAGAGAATAGCAACACTTCAGTAACAGAATCAATTTTTACAGAAAAAGGTTTTGCAGGACCACCAATAAAGTAGTAAACAGGGGAATACGAGCTCAAACTGCAACAGCATAATAACGTGGTTCAAAAGGTCAGCGCTCCAGCTAAGAGCACATATATTAAATCAAATTATGAATCCTTTTCCAGATCAAGGATCCAGATTGAGATATGAGTATTTAACATGTTAAGAGGAAAATGCTGCACATATTGAATTAATAACAATCCACCGAACAATATCAGTCAGTAGAAGAAAACTCCTCTAAAAACTTTTACCTCTGTCTTTTTCAATTTGCACGTCATACAACTATCCAGCCTTAGCACGATATTTCTCTATTGGCATTTCCATCGGTATCATCTTAACCTACTCCTTAATCAAAATTTAGGCCTCTCATGTTTTTCACAAGCACTACAATTTCTTAAACACTTGATGAATCTTACTTTTTGTTTTGAGGTGATATTTTTTTTTCATCATTGCTGGGCAGACAGAATGGTGAATGTCAAAGAATGTACCATGAATTCTTGAAGTTTTTCTGAGTCATTATCCTTCTTGGAAATTTTTTCTTCAAGATGAGCACGAGCATTCAACATCTCCAGTGCCTTCTGATATACAGAGACAACATGAGATGAAAGACCATCCAATTCTCTACTGTTAACATCATTGGAACTCCCATGATCAGCTTCCCAGGCCTTGTAACTGAGAAGAGTTGATTTTAGGTCAGCAAGGGGAATAGACAACTGACGATGAAATAAATTTCGTATGCGGTGGATCTGCTTTTCTTTTGCCTGCAAAATAAGGGGTCAACATCAACTACGGAAACTTATATGGGTACGAAAGGAGCATAGCAATTGACCAAAAGAACATACTTCCACTGATTAGTTTAACGGAAATTAGATGAAACAGTTCATAAAAACAGAAGCACAAACACAAAGAGTTCAATAAATCAAGTCATCTCCCTTCTGCTGAATTTAGCAAAAGTAACTTCTAACAACAAAATGGATGGGACTATTTTGATCAATAACCATATGAGTTTCAAGCCAACTGCTAATTAACATCTTATCTTGGATTTGCATCTATGACTCATCAAGCTTGTTCGATAAACAAGAAGAGCCTAATTAATTCTGGCACGCTGACCTTTCTCTTCACCAGTATTCATCAGTAGTCTATCAAAAAAAGAAGGGGTGGGGAAATCGCCAGGAACATAAAGACATACTTTCCGGCCTAAAGAGCAAATAACTAGTTTTGCAATTAAAGAGGTATTAGAGAAATGAATACTGTATCAAGGGATGGTAACGGGGGTGGGTCCAAACCCGAGCCCGCCCCGCTTGAAGCAGGTTTTTAACATTATAAACGGGTTTGGCGCGGGTCCGGGTTTTTTATTTTCAAACCCACCCCAATTTAGTTTCTTATTTATTTTTATTTTAATATATGTGTTTATGTAATATTATTTTAAAAATATATATTATTTTTTTTTTAAATTAGTGGTATATTTTTTAACATATATATTTTTTGAAAATTTTTCCAATTATAAAATGAATTTAACGGGTTGGGCAGATCTAACCTGGGTCCAGGACGGGTCTGGGTTCGGGTCCTTGAAAAACTTGGTGGGCAGATCTTGGGTTTTGGCCAACCCGCCCTGTTGCCATGTCTAATTGTATCCTCACGAGCATCAACCTTTGGCATCCAAGGAATGAGCACACAAATGTGCCTAAAGATAGAGAGTTGCAGAAGAATGCATCACTATAAACCCCAGCCCCAGCCCCAAGCCAATCATATCGACAAATTGTCACTGCCTATCCGCTTAGTTTTAACCTCCATATATCACATTCTCACACAATTCATTATTTGGGGAGAGCATTTAGAATTGAAATTATGTTATTTAAATGAATTGACCTAAGTCAGGCTTGATTAAGCTCATTAGGCTATGATCAAGCTTCTTTTGGACTCAACTGATTATACCTAGGATAGCTTGGCAGGTATGCAAGTCATGGTGTCATGCTAGTCCTGTTTTAGCAACTGGTGGCATAGAAATTGTGCTACTATCACTCAAGAAGACTAACAAGGATTCCTCTTCTTAGGGCAATATCATCATCATAAATATTTGAACCTTGAATGGCCACATACATGAGGGTATTACTTGATTTTCATGCATCTAAAGCTGTAGCAGTTGAATCTTTCTTCTTGTAAACAATGATTAACGGCATCGACAAGCTGTTATAAAAAAGTCAATTCAAATGTCTAACAAAGCTTCATGTGCCTGAGCACAATAACATTTATCTTTAAATCACTGATAATAACAACTGCAGCAGTTGAATCTTGCTTCTTGTAAACAATAATTAACGGCATCGACAAGCTGTTATAAATAAGTCAATTCAAATGTTTAACAAAGCTTCATGTGCCTGAGCACAATAACATTTATCTTTAAATCACTGATAATAACAAAAGGAAAAATGCAAGAGAGAAATGGGATCTGGGACAGAGAAGCATAGCATCAAACTTCTAGGCAATCCTAGGTCTTTTGTCGATACATCTACTCATTATAGAGACAATTTTTGCAAACAAAGTGGATAATAGAAGCAAATAAAAGCTTAAAAGAAAGCAACATCTAAAATTTACTAAGTTGTTGCGCGCTCATCCACTCTATTTCATACTCCTCTCTTTTCCCTTTTGCTATAGGCATTTCATGCAATTGCTTTGCTGTGTTTCACTGTGTGTATCTATAAATAAATTTAGAATCACACAAGTGGAATACTCCTATTTGCAAACTTCATACAATATTATATACAATAATCATTGGATAGCCGATAAACTGAAAAAAAAAAGATTAGTTTAACAAGGATTGTCCAGGCATTGAAGCCAAGTCTGAGTGCACAGGCAATCACCCATAAGGCTGTGTGATAACTACAAGTGTGAGTGACATAGATAATACGATGAGAAAGTTGCTTTTTCTTTATTTGTTAAGAACTACTTTTTTCCAGCATATGACAAATAAAGCCTTTTTTGCTCTGGGACCATGTTTCAACCATCAAAAAATCAACAATCACAGAACTATGGCAAGCATTTGCATCCCCAGACATGGACATTATCTTAATTTTGCCAATCAGTTGATATCTGGAGAAACAACATGAATAAGACAAAAACAAAAAGACCAGTGAGTCAAAGTAAATAAGGCAAAAATGAAAAGACCAGTGAGTCAAAGTAAATACGACAAGTACATATTCCTGCACAATAAACAACTAGAATTCCAACCACAAATTAAGATCAGACACATATATCACGCAGAGGGAGATAAGTCATAATACAGAACAAGCACAAACAAGAAACAGGAAAGGAAGCAGAACTTCTCACCCCAGAGTCAGTCTCTCCAATGGTTAAAAAAATAGCTTGTTCAAATTCCCTGTACAATTCCCATATCCTGTGACCTTCAGCAACATGCAACCCAGCAGCAGTAAGAGAACGCTCAAAGAGATTTCTTGCCTTTGAGATGCCGGCGGCAGAACATTCACGAACAGATGGATCATATTCTTGGACAAAATTTAAGTAGTCGCACCACAGGGCAACAGACTGCACAAAGAAACATGAGTCAATTTTTTACTTGGAAACACTCTATTAAAATCATCTGAAATAACAGGATATTAACTGCCATGAGTTACATTATGCAGTAAATACTTCCATTTGACATTTGATAAACCTCCATTTTTCTATTCTCCTTCAAATTATTCATTCTTTTGATTTAAAGCAATAACCTAAACTAGGTTCCACACTCCTTTTGACTATGTGCAAGGCAATTAAAATGGAAAACAGGACAAGGCTGAAGGCATTCTTTTCCGCATTCCATACTGCAGATACTTTATCTCATAAACATGAGTCAATTTTTTACTTGGAAAAACTCTACTAAATTCATCTGAAATAACAGGATATTAACTGCCATGAGTTACATTATTGCAGTAAATACTTCCAGTTGACAATTGATAAACCTCCATTTTTCTATTCTCCTTCAAATTATTAGTTCTTTTGATTTAAAACAATAACCTAAACTAGGTTCCACACTCCTTTTGACTATGTGCAAGGAAATTAAAATCGAAAACAGGACAAGGCTGAAGCCATTCTTTCCATATTGCAGATACATTATCTCATTATATGCCAGCTAAAATGCGAATTCTTTTAATCATTTCCAGCAAACGATTTACCCAACCCAGCTAATAAAAAATGGACATCCCCAAAGAGACTATGACCTGATATTGTGATCTAAGAACAAGTGTCAGGCACCCCAAGCATATCCAACAGTACATTTCTCATGTGATCTCAACTGAAATTGAAAAAACGTTGCTTCACTTTAAAGTTACTTTTTGGTAACTTGGGGGCAAAAGCCAATTGGGAAAATATAGTTATTAACAATCATGCTAGGTTATAAAAGTAGCAGCCTAATATGAAGTAGTATAAGCTTTCCAAACATCCAATATCATGCCGATTCTACTTACCATACGTCTATATCATAGTAGTTGAATTAGGAAGTAACTGAAGATTTACTTTCGTAAAACACGACACCGGACGGACCTCTATTTTCAGAAAACAAACTCAACTCAACGCATGGGAGCAGCAGAATAATGAGAACTTGTATGGTAAGAATTGAGTTACAGCAGAAAGACACTTTTACACAATCATTTACCTGCTTCATTCTCTCTTTTGTTCTACACATCATGCTTATACAATCCTAGCCACTCACCAAATCCTCAGCCAACAGTATCACTTAAACCTCATTTCTAGGAGAGGTTAGCAAGCTCAGCTCGAAATATAAATGAGCTAAGCTTGAATAGCTAAATCTCAGCGTAAGTTGGCTCATTTCACCCCTTTCATGGCACTTAAATAAAACCTATTAGGGAATATCAGTCTAATTTTACTACTTCAAACATGATTTGGGACAATTTAAAAACTACATTAAACCTTATACTCGTAAAAGATACACTCTGAAGCTTGCCATACCAAACACTAAAGTACGCGTGTAAAGCAAAGAAGACATTTGACTTCTGGACAAAACTTTCTTGGATTAGGGAAGAGAATAGAGACAGTTGATCCTTTTCATTTACTTTCACAGAAATAGGGTATACGAACCAACCAGATAATCAGAAACCCCTCGTTCATACAGCTTTTCAACTGCAGGGAATGCCTCCACTCTGCAAAAGAAATGAAAAGGAAAACAGGAAGGCATATAATAGACCATATGACATTATAATGGGACAAAAAGTCCAGCGTCAGATAACATGAAACTTACTCTGATATATATCAATCAGGATTCAAGTGAAAACAAATTTTGGCATGGAGATGAGGGTGAGGAAATAGACAGCACGCAACCTTTTGGCATGCTCAGATATAGACCATGATGTGTTACTATAGAGATAGTCAAATGTTAGATAGTGCAAATGCTAATGTTCCAAAAATAGCATACACGTTACTTCTATCAGCACAGTCTATTTGAACTGACCTAAGTGATCACTCTAAACCCTACTAGCACAGTCGAGATATTAGTCAGATTATTCAATGACAGTGTGCAAAGACATGGTCCAAATCAGAACATCACCAATATATGCTTAAAACCAAAAGGGAGGCAATGGTAATGTCTATTCTACCATATTGACATATCTTCAAAAGCTTCTATGCCAACCAGCTTCAAACTAAACATTTTCAAACATGGGTCTTTGTTTTTCTACAATTAGAATAGTGGGATACAGAATGCAGTTTCTTTATCGAAGGACTTCATCATGCAAAACAAATAGAATCATTCTTTCACTCAGTATCCACCTTCTGTCTGCACATTACACAATTCTCAGCTATCTGCATGAAGTTATAACTAATACTAGGATAACATACTAACACTATATACATAATTATCAGTGTATACAATAGACACATTGCAGTTTTCCTCTTACTCAACTCTTTAATTAGCCATCCCACCTTTTCCTCCCTAGAAATTATCACTATCTATTATTTCTGTAGTTTATAACTTATAAATCATAGAGGACACTGGTGAAAATCTTAAAAATGGCATGTGTTAGAGAGAACATCACTGATTACAAGCATATATTTCTGAGAATTAAAAAAAAAAAAAAGGAAAAAAGAACAATCATAGTTACAAGACAAAGTTGTCACATTGAAACACATTGTTTTACTGCTACGTAAAAGTAGTGTGGCATGTATGCAAGGAAACATACAAACAAAACAAGCAACAGTGAAAGGAAACAGGCCTAATAAATAAAAAGGGAACACACCCAGAGCTAATGGTAGTTTCATCTTTAGCCCATTCCCGCCACATTTCGGGACTCAAAGGAAACAATGAACTCATTGTTTCCCTTGCTTGTCTCAGCTTCTCTATGTCCCCTTGCTTCCGCAAAACTTTAATATACTATAAGAACCACAAAATAAAAAAAATAAATCCACGTCAGGAATCAGCAAAGTTAGCCTTCAAAGTTCAAACTTTAAAAGGACAAAACAATGGATAAGGCAACATCATGGCACAAAGCATGTAGGATAGGCTTCCTCAGCTAGGTTAAGTACCAAAAGTAACAAGTTGAAAATACAAAAATAAAAATAAAAAAATTACTTGCATCAAAGTTGAACATCTATTAAAGCTTGACCATGACTAGGTACCTTAGCCACCCAAAAACAAGGCCATATATCCACCTTGGAAGTGGAATAAGATCAGAAAACCTCCAGAGATTTTCTACCTTTCTCTCTCTCTCTCAAAAATAAACAATAGGATGGCCATCATAACATCTCCACAAAACCTTTGCACTGCTAGTGCCCTAACCACCGCAAAAATGTCGAGGAAAAACTCAGCAAAAGGAAGCACAGACTGAAAGCTTCTTAAAGCTTGTAAATCCGCACTTTTTACTCGTAAGCTATATATTCTACTAAGGAGCAAACAAACATTTAGACATTAAAATTGTTTTATTAATCATGATCATAACATTCATAGAATTATTCGCATCGTGCCAATAAATTAACTCATATCACTACACATTTGTAATCAAATTCTGAAGGCTATAACGTGACAGCAAATTTAGTTTCATCCATCACAGAGACATTGACTATGCACCAACTTAATTGAATCATTCCGAATGAAATAAGGCTGGTTTACATGCACAAAAAACTTCCATACAGAACTGCACGCATATTCATGTTATCCATTTCTTCACAGATATAAGCACAAAGAATTGTGAAAACTTGCATATATTTTTGTGTCAGGAGATTGGCACTAGAAGTTCTTTACTTGGACATGAGAATCGTAATCGGATGGATTATTGTTTAGCTCTGTTTCTAGGGCTTCAATTTGCGCCTTCGCTTGAGCTTCATCCTCGGAATCAGAGTCGGACTCGGATTCGGAGTCCGAGCCGTCACTAGGGTTTTGAGCGTCGGGCATGGATTGGTCTTCGTTTCTGTTGGTGTCTTCTTCTTCGCCAGAGGACCGAGCAGCAACTAGGGTTTCAGATTCCGCCATTTTTCACAAACTTGAAGCTTTTGGTGAAATGTACGGAAGGACAGTTCACATAGAGTTGTCTCGAGAATAAGAAGCCAGAGTGATAAAAAATTGGAAAGAGCTCCCCTCGAATTTATGGTAGGTGCTTTGTGTGATGCGACGTCGTATGATTCTCGTCGCAAATGGCCTTTGGAGTTTGGATAGGTGAATTTGGTACGAACCATGGTGGGATGAGTTTGATTTTATGAGCATTGATTTTAATATAATAATTTATTTTCATGAAAGTTAATTTTAGAATAATTAAATTAGGACCAAATATTTGATTTTGTAATTTTTAATTATTGTATTTGGACAACAGGGCAATACTAACTCACATCATTTGTAAACTACAATAAATTAAAAGTAATTTTATTAAAGTTATTAATTTATAAATAGTAACGAGCGGATTTAAATTCAAACTCGTATTAAACCCATTCTACTTAGAACGGACAAAACTAGTTTAATTTTTTTTCTTTTAAAAATTTTATTATATATATTTACATGATACTTTAAAAAAAATAGATATTTTTTAAGTTTAGTATTATTTTTAAAATGTATAATTTTTAATATTTTTTAAATTGTAAAGTGGGTTTAGATGGTATAACATGTTTGTCACCCAAAAATGAATTTAGATCTAGTGTGAATTTGAGTTATTAAAAATTTTAATGAATCAAGTTTCAAATACAGGACAAAACTGACCCAACGCAACCCGATCCCCTTACTATTGGCATCCCAATCTTGCAAAAGGTACGATGAAAAAGAGCGTTTTTAAATCACAATAAATCAAAAGTAATTTTCTTATATTGTATTTGAATGAAAATATTTGGATTTAAGAATAGTATTTAGAAAAATAATTTCAAAATAAATTTGAAATCCAATACAATAATTTAAAAAATAGATCAAAATAAGAGTTCAAAAAATTAAAATATATTATATTAAAAAATTATCCAAACAAGTATAATGAATTTATTATTATAAAATTAAAATTTTTAATTTCAAATTCATTAATACAAATGAATGGTTAATATTATTAACATACTCTTGCAAATAGAGGCAGAGGTGAAAAAATGATTTTAAGAGCATTAGTAAATCAAAATAATTTAAAAGGAAAGTCCTTAAAGCTATTAAATACACTCTTACAAACCTAGGTAGGGGTGAAAATCTGATTTCCAAAGCTCAATCACTGAGCCAAACTAACCCTCATACGCCTTTTGTTTGGGGTGGTGACTGGTGAGATTCTTAGCCATTGATAACATTCTTCCTCCATTCCAAAATCATGGGATTAATTTGACAAAACACAAAATTTTAGATAACAATTGAAAATTAGTAATTTCCATATAACTTACTCCATCGATTTCAAAATTGTGGTGAAAATTTTCAAATGATTGTTAAAAAATATAATTTTCATGTATTTTTTTCACACTTTACCTTTACAGCAGTTATTCAAAGTTGGCAATACCCTACCATTACTTCAATAGAAAAAATAGTTTTCAAAAAGATTCTCAAAAAAATAATAAAATATTTATTTGTGACGTTTCTAACTCGTTTATCTCATTGAAAAGCATACGCCATCATGGAACTCAGAAAATAGTTTCCGTTTTTCACGTGTCTTTTTTCTTTTAATTGAGAAATTAAGAAAAAGTAACTTCCACAAGGTTAACCGTCCTGATCAACGCAGTGCAAAATTTTAAAGATGATGATTGCTAACAAAACTAAATTTTAAACCAAGTTATTGTAAATTTTGAATTTTAATGTCATCTCAACATTGTGCTTCACGTTTGAAATTGATCACGCTCACATATAACATTACCAGATTCTACATACCAACAAGCCACTAGACTACAAGTATCAGGCAATTAAAACATGAAACAAGCTATTACTTAAAAAATATGATAGAAAATCTCAGACACAGCATCCTGCCTTTTTAACAGTAGTACATTGAACAATTGGATGCTCACATATAACAGAACAATTACGGTCCAACCAAATGGTAATGTGCATGTAATGGCACCAGTTAGAAAGGGCGTTTACAGGAAGAGGGTAACGTCCTACTTGAACCTTCATGCATGGGAGTGCTTCCAAGTGAGTTTTGTGCATCCTCCTGAACTCGTACCATAAACAGCTTGCACCCCACGAAACTTGAATTCTAGGCATAGTAATTCAAGCTGGATTTCTTTTTTGCTTGAACTTGGATAATACCTTCATTAAAATCTTCATGGTTCACCTATAAAAAAAAACATGATCTAGCAAGTTATGCTTCATTTAAAATTAGAAAATAACATAATATTTGAATAGATAGATGCCAAGAGACGATGCAATTCCACCCTACCCTACTGGATTTCTGACAGAAGGGTTAAAGACAATTTCTAAGTACTAGTTTTGATAGTAAGTTTTCCAGATTAAGTTAAAACTTACAGCATCTAAACAAAATTCGAGGATAAGGAGGCTTCACAAAAATATTTAAAAGCTAGAATCCCATGACTGATGAAGTCAGTCTTTGGTCAGGGAATCTCTTCTTGAGATGATTTATGGTTAGATAAAAGAATAAGAT
Source organism: Paulownia fortunei (assembly GCA_019321725.1). NCBI lineage: Eukaryota > Viridiplantae > Streptophyta > Magnoliopsida > Lamiales > Paulowniaceae > Paulownia > Paulownia fortunei. The sequence goes on along the minus strand of CM033106.1, from coordinate 25,475,882 downwards.
CATAAAGTATATATATTAATACATGGCAATAACCACGACAAAGGCATCTGTTTATAGACAGAGTCTACAGTTTATCTGCAGTACATAACACAAGAATGCAAACGTGGCTGCCCTCATTGTGTTCACCAAAAAACAACTTTTAATACTATAATAGTTCTACTTAAAACATTTCAGTGTCACCATTTCCAATCTTTATAATATTGTGCATCACATATCCTGATCATATGACTGCAGAACAAAACAGCCATTCTGAAACACGTAAGATGGAACAGTAATTGATAGCAGGACAAGGCAAGGATTTAAAATATCCCAGTCCATCCTCAGTGGCATTTGGTTTCACAACCTATATCTTGGCCTTCCACTCTTCAACCACATTTTCCCTTTAAGTTAGGACTTACCGTCATTAAACTAGGAGTCTAATTGTTACAACTTTAACACTTACTCGGGCTACCTCATTTTACTTTTCTTTAATAAGACTTAGAAACATAATAAGATCTAAAAAAAGCCTTTACTTGTCAGGGTTAGGCTTAGCTAAATAGGAGTAAATGAAGAGTCCCTAATTAAACTCAATTGCACAAGTTAAAACTTAAATACCAGAAATATACTTTGTGTTATGAACATTTGCAGTCCATAACGATACCAATCACCAACTACCAAACTTTAAGTTTCTTCCTCATTCCAAGGACATACCAAAAAATGAAATACTTTATGTTAATTCATTCAACTCTAACATCAACACCATTGTCAAGTTCATTCCACTGCCACTCAAATCCATTCACATAGGAAATGCCACTTATAGGTTTCACCTAGACAGCAAAGAAGATCATGATTCGTGAATAAACATAATTTTAGTGCATCAATTTCAGAATAGCACATACAGAAATAGTTAAGCAAACTAGAAGATAAAGGGAATTAATAATCAATTACTCTCAGAGTTATGGAATTTCTTACTCTATGCAACCACATAAAAAGCTTAGGAGGTTAACTCAATCAGCTTTAAGCAATTTGTGGTTGCAGGCATGCCAGAAACATCAATGCACGCTATCATATAACACACATGGGCATACACAACAGCATGTATGTCTTCAGATGTACACACAGAGATATGCACACATGCAGACACACATGCACGCACAGGTGCTCACACTTGCACTCACTCACTCACTCACACACACACTCACACTCACACACACACACACATTCAGAGACTGACCTCAGTGGCATCACGGCGAAGTGCTAACATGCCCGCTTCCACACAAACAGCTTTAAGTTGAGCCCCATTGAAGTCATCTGTTGAGCGAGCAAGCTCCTCAAAGTTGACATCTGGATGAACATTCATCTTCCTGGAGTGGATCTGCGATTTAAAAAAATTAGTTATCAGTGCACATACTAATAAAGCATCGTCATCTAGGACAATCGGAAATGATGCGACAGACCCTCTTCAAGCCAGACAACTAGCCAATTAAAAAGCAAAAGTATATAACTTCTCAACTAGAAGGTATACCTGCAAAATGCGAGCCCTGGCTTCCTCAGTAGGATGGGGAAATTCTATTTTACGATCCAACCGACCAGATCGCATCAATGCAGGGTCTAAGATATCAGCTCGATTTGTTGCTGCTATTACCTGAACATAGAAACGAGTGTCAGACACCATAACAGAATCATGAGATCAAAGACCACAAGATTATACTGATAATTATTGAACTGCAAGGGAAGACTTATTAGTGTGCGGACACACTATTGAAATGACAGTATACAACGTGCCAGCACAAAGTAAATGAGATTTAAATCCATCCCACCAATCCAGATCAAAGCAACTTTTGATAATAACGCATAAAGAATCTTCATGCAGCAGAAGACCATCACAGAACATCGCTCAACATAAATGAAAGCAAAAGTAAAAAGTACCAAAAGAGACAACTAAGGAATTTGAGAGAAACCTTTATCCGATCATCACTGCTAAAACCATCAAGCTGATTGAGCAATTCCAACATAGTCCTCTGCACTTCTCTATCCCCACTAACTTCACTGCATAAGAACACATGATCTGTTATCAACATATAAACGGCACCAGAGCCCTCAATACATAGACTTGTCAGTTACTTCATCCAATACATCAAGAATCTGAAGATCCAGAAATTGTGAGGGCAGATATAAAGTAATGCAAACTGCATTAGGCAAGTGAGCGCCTACCTATCAAAACGTTTCGTACCAATAGCATCTATCTCATCAATAAAAATGATGCAAGGAGATTTTTCTTTAGCGAGTTGAAAAGCATCACGAACAAGTTTAGCTCCATCTCCAATGAACATCTACACACACAAGAGTTTGATTATAGTATGCACAGAAAACAAAGAAACTTAAGTAAAGCAACCAAAAATCATTCAAATAAACCAGGGCTTCAATGCACGAGAGAGTGTAATATTATATTCACAAGAACTTTAACAGGGGATGCTGGGTCATGGAATAGAAATCATCCAAAGGAGAGACTCCATCAAGGCCAGCATTGATATCTAATTGATTGCTGGAAAGACAGACCATGGGGTGAGCATCATCATGAATAAATGCAAGCCTTTATCTGGCAAGATAGGGATCAAGGACAATGGCAGTTTGGTTTCCAGATAGATAAAAAAACTCAGAAAAAACAGGTCTGTTTGTGGGTAGGAAAATCTAGTCAAAACCAACCCAAAATTCTACTTCATCAAATAAAAAAAGATTGCAAGGTATAAAAGGCGTCATAGAACCCATATTTTGATTTCAGGCCAATTCTCCCCCTCTGTGTTTTATCAGTTGTTCCTTTCTAGTAACCAGTTCTTTCTGTCTCTTTGCATCTATCTCTCTCTCTGAATTTCTGTAATCTCTGTTTCCTCTCCACATCTCTCTTTGCTTTTCTCCACTCACCTAAGCCGCCTGCACTCTCTCTCTGTGTCTGAATTTCTTTAATCCCTGTTTGATCTCTCCACATCTCTATTTTCTTCGCTTTTCTCCAGTCTCCTAAGCCGCCTGCACCACCCCAGCTATTGGAAACACTTACATCTACTAGCCAATCAGCCACCACCTACATAATCCATAGGTGGCAGCTACTTTTTCTCTATTAACCCACACCTCCCCTCATCTCCTCCTCTACCGGCCATCAAATGTGTCCACTTTTCTCACTAAACTTTCAATCAATCCTTGAATCTTCTTCAATCACCAAGCCAGTAGCTGGAGGGAAAGCCAGACTGTCATCATGCCATGCACATGATGTGGTCATGGCTGAATTTTCTAATGTGTTGCGAAAACATATAAACAGGGAAAGGAGGATAATTTAAAGAAGATAAAATAGAACACAAGCCCAACCCAAGTAACACAAAAACCAATTGGAACAGCTTGCAACCAGGTTCCTTGTTGTCTTCCGACAAGCTTGGGCAAAATTTTGTACCCGTTTATGAATACCTTATACCAAACCTGATAAAACACAACAAGACCCCACCGCTACCACCAAGTGAACAAAGCCACAACCACACTAAGTTCACAAAACACCAACGCCTTAAAAGTGAGTGTGAAAGAATCTGTTGAACACTCAACAGATTAAGTAACCAAGACTGCGAAAGTTAATAACTTGTTGACCAAAGCCCAACTCCGAAAATAAGCACTCCATTCAAATATTATACTCAGCTGTAAATAAAAGAAGTCACAATCAGGTGCTCTTCTGAGTAGTTTAGAAAAACAGATCATTATACTACACTTGCAAACAGACGTATCGGCAATAACTAACAAAGTTAACAGTAAGAGTAAAGCATGGAAATTCAAGATCAAGATAATTCACATCCACCAAGCTAAAGCAAGTAAAGCATCGGAATCAGTGAAAAGGAATCTTGAGAGTGCTATACCTGTACGAGCTGGGGACCTGCTAGCTTCAGAAAAGTAGCATTTGTTTGGGCAGCACATGCACGGGCCATTAAAGTTTTCCCTGTCCCAGGAGGACCATATAAAAGGACTCCTTTTGGTGGACGAATTCCTAATTTCTGAAATCTCTCTTGGTGTGTCATAGGCAACACAATTGCCTCAACTAATTCTTGAATCTGCAGTGTGCACAAGAAAGTTCCAGCAAAAGATATATGCATCAGAGATTGACAAGAATCAGCCTTTATTAATTGATCAAAAAATTAATAATTGCCTGTTTCTCCAAGCCTCCAATATCATTGTAGTCTTCAGTTGGTTTCTCATCAACCTCCATAGCCTTAACACGAGAGTCATACTCGGATGGCAAAGTATCCAAGATGAGATAACTGTCTTTGTTTACTCCAACAAGATCACCAGGCTTCAACTTATCAGGATCAACCAAACCTACTACAGGCAGGAAAATTGTCTGCAATTTATAGATTACATAAATTAATGATTATCTATCGAAGGTCAGAAATATTCATGGATTCCATATGGATCAGAAACACAGTAAAAAGGCCTTTTCTAGGTAGAAATTCTGAAACAGTATTTTCTTCCAGATGCCCACTGTCTATTATGTATTCTTATTACATAAATCAATAGAACCAAATCCATTATCACACTTCCAAAACACCGTGGAATTTCAAATTGATTGTCAGGTACCATTATTCATAAATCCAGTGAACTGATTCTGTTTCAATTTGAGGAAGAAAGAAAGTTCTTTAGATTTGTCAAGTATCATTGTTCATAACTCTACTGTACCAATGTAGCAGAATTAAGAGAACATCAATCAACCTCAGACCATTTTGTCTTCAAGAGGCGAAAAGATAAAAGGGAAAAACAGGAAAACACTGGACTGGAACAGCGAAATGGGAAAAATGTACACAAGAGTCTCCCCATCCCCCACCCCAAACCACTAATACATGCAAACAGAAAGAGAGGGGGAGAAATGCATGCGAATAAGCAATCATACCTGGCGAGTAGATGTTTTTAGCACAACACATTTACCCTTCCTTTGTGAGTCAAGATCAATATTTGCACCATCCTCTTCAGCTTCTTCCTCTGGGTTCATTTCCAAAATCTAAGAAATAAGATAAAGGGTGCCGATCCCATTAGTCCAACAATAACACACCAATCTGTGCCTACAGAAACTGAAGCTATCCAGAAAATATTATCAAAATCTGCATAAAATGCCCTCAATAGACCTCATTACACAGCCTTTAAGAGCCATTAGCTTCACCAAAGCAGATACTCTTATCAGTACTGAGTAAAACTAGTTCAAGATTTATTGTTATTGGTACTTGCCTTCCAAGTATTCTTGTCCCTTTCCCCAAAGGGCATGTAATTTAAGACTGACTAGAGGATGATGGATGACCCATATACCACAAGAACCCAAAATTGCCTCTTGTTTTCTGGATAAAATGGAGAGCTGACTCCAACGCATTTGGAATACCACTTCAACAACTCTTTACTCTGATTTAGTATCCAGTTAAAGAATTTGTTTTGAACTTAAGAACTTTCATAATCCCTTAAAGCATCCTTTTAACAGCCAAAAAAGGGCAAAGCACAAGCTCTCAAACGAATATAACAAGAAACTCAGATAAACCTTCCTTCTATTTGTTCAAATGGTCAGCCAATGTTACAGAGTTGGCAAAACATGACATGAGCCTCCACTCCAACCCCCCACCCCTACGTTAAAGGGAAAAAAGGAAATTTGCCAAGGCATACTTTAAGAAAATAACCTCCAGGACCACCATCAGGCATCCTATCAACACCAGACACATTTTTCATCAAGAAGCACATACAGACCACAACCAGTGTTAGGCCAATAGACGCCTTTTGTCCCTTCCCCATGAAGTTCTGCGTTCCTGTCAATTTCCCCTGGTCTTTCAAACCAAACACACACAAAACTCGAAAACCCTAGCCCACAGTCAAAAAAGAATGTCGTAATTCATTTACACTTTCTGTCTCTCCGGAAGCCTAAATGATGAAGCAAAAATACCTAATCAAACAGCCCGTTCTGAAAAGAATTACAAAAAGCTTGAAATTTCAAGCAAAAGGTCAACCAAAATTGCTACATAAATACCTCAACAATATTTCCGACCAAGTAAGGAAGCTGCTTGTTCAGCTTTATTTTTTCCTGATTCTCTTTTATCTTCTCGCGGAACGAATCCAACTCCAGACTCGTCCTCTGCAACTCTTCCTGTCAAAAAGGGGGAAAAGAAAAATCATCATACAGCGACTGAAAACTCTGGCCTAACTTCACCAATGAAATCAATTTCCAAAGAGAAACGAAATTCTATTTCACTCATTGTCACATTCGAATTACGCCAACGAAACATCGGACAACAAACCTTGAGGATTCGGATTTCGTTATCGAGAAGGCGAGAGGCGCGAGTGATATCTTCGGTGGTCATAGAAGAAAGCTGGTCGTCCTCGAAATTGTCTTCTACCATTGGCGTCGCCATCTCCGATCAACTGCTCGTCAATATCGCTCGGTGTGTGTGTTAGATGCGTGTGTGATAGAGCGAGAGAGAGAGATGGGAAAGTCGATCCAAGTTAACTGGTTAACTTGTGCAAGGGGTATGGTATACAGATATGGGCCGAGCAAGGTTCATTTTGGGCATTGGATTAAGCAGAAGCGGCCCATCCAATAGTGCACCTGATTCGTGACCTATAATTCGCCCCATTGGATCGGCCCTTTTTTTAATTGTCTTAATGTCTTTTTGGAACCTAAATTTATGTCTTAAGTTGTAATACTTAAATTAATTCTTGTTATAAAATAAGGATTAATTAATGTGACTTCAAAAATTGGCAGTGATGGAAATTGTGAAAAACTTACTCAACTGTCGGAAAAAATGAGCTCAAACATATATGAGATCAGTTTTACAGGATTTTCGACAATTTGACTTACAAATTTCATGCATTATTATAGTTCCCGTTGATTTTTTGCAATATTTACTATAGTTTCAAAATACCATGAGAAGAACTTGAAATATCGGACAATTATTAGATATAATCAATAATAGTCGTTATGATTCAAAATTTTAGAGGATGTATATTGGATTCGATGTTCAAAAAATATATTATAAAAAAAGTTTAGGCTCGATTCAATAAAAAAAAAGATGCATGAAAATTTGTTTTTAATATAATAGATTGAAAGTTTATTTCAACAAATTTAAAATCTTTTTCAAGAACATCTCCATCAAAAGTCATTACAATTATGTTGCAAAGTTACAATCATTATTATTATTTTTATTAATGTATTTTTTTTATTTTTTATTTTTTTTGTTTTGGGGGTTCTGTTATAAAGTTACAAATTAGGTAAGAGATACTTAGGGGAAATCAATGAATGTGGATGAGATATTACATTAAGATTAATGCCCGTAACCTTTTCCTGCAAGGACAATCCGTTTTCCCTTGCCCAAATAAACAATTCGACATTCAATCCATGATTACAACATGTAAATATTCCTTTGAAATGAAAAAGTGTTTATTAGCAAAAAATTTGAATTTATTTAATTATAGTAATCTAAGAATTATTATTGTCGTCACTATTGACAATAATTAATTAATTAATTAACTAAATATAAAGATGAGCTGAAATTTTATACGACTAACAAAGTAACAATTTATGTGATTACACTAATTATTTCAAAGCCCTTAGGTAATCAATTACACTATTTTGTTTAAATTGACATTAGGAACTCATTTAGTAAAATAAACACATTTTATTTAATCATAGTAACATACACTCAACCTGCATTCAGACATCACTGGGAAAGAAAAGGCAAAACACAAACAGATATCAACACAAAAAGAGCCAAACATGTATACTTTCTACATGTCAATTAGTAGTAGTGGTGGCGGCGGCGGAGGTGGTGGCTGTTCTAGAGCTCTTGCTTGGTGAGCTTCACAACATCTTCACCAGAACTCTTCCCTTTCTCATCAGAAACAATGCTAATCACCTTCGGCTCCCTTTTCTCCGGCTCACCCAATTTCGGCACAGTAATCCTCAGCACTCCATCCTCCAGACCGGCCCTCACATTCTCCATATCAGCATTCGCCGGCAGCCTGAACTGCCGCCAGAATTTACCCACCGTCCTCTCCACCCTGTGCCACCGCTCGTCCTTCACTTCCTCCTCCGTCTTCCGCTCGCCGCTGACACTCAGCACGCGGTTGTCCTGCACCTCAATCTTGATATCCTCCTTCTTCATCCCGGGGATGTCGAGGGATATCTCGTGCGCCGCCGGGGTCTCCCTCCAGTCGGCCCGTGCCAGGGCCAGGGCGTTGTCGTCCAAACCTCTGGAGATGGCCAGTGGGGAGTGTTCCAGGATCTTGAAGGGGTCTTCGGGAGGAAACATCATGTCCCAAATCGAACGTGTGTAAGGTACGAGTGCGTTAGTGTTGGCTGGCAAAAGAAACGCCACCAGGGCCAAGAAGGTGATCACCATGGTATGCTTTCCTTTCTCCATTTCTGATTTTGCTGGATCCCTTTGCTTTGCTTTGCTTTGCTTTGCTTGCAGTGTGTGTGTGCGCGCGTGCTGCTGGGTGTATTGTGTGATATTTCTTGAGGTAGGGGAAGGAATTTATAGAAGGTGTGAACATGGTTCTAGAGGGTGATGAGAATGTGTACATGGTTCTAGAGAGAGACAAACAGGCATGAGAGGCAGGGGATTTCTGGAAGGGTCGGGAGAATTAAAGCGCAAGCAGCTCGTATGGGATCATCATCAATAAGTAAAAGGAATAATTACACAGAATTCTTTTGAGGATTAATTGGTGTAAATATAAGTACGTATGTTATTTTAGATTTGGACAATTCATATGTATAAATAGAATTAAGTATGAGTATAATGATCATAAAAAAAAAGATGGTATGAATATTCTTTTTGTATATTTGGTATTCACAAGGAATACGAAATAAATGAAATTTAATCATTTTTTGCTTGATTTTCAATCTGATAAGAATAAAAAGAATTGAATGAAATTATTTTAATAATCAAATTATCTTTTAGTATAAAATTTTAAATTAAACTTATTTATTCAATATGTTATTTTTTACATATTGTTATGCAAATTCTGAAATTAGATATGTTAAACTTTAATTCTATAATTGTAGTATTCTAAAAAAAATGATAATTGATTTGTCTACTATCGAAAAATTTTGTACTTACGAAACCAAGCTGAAAAATTGGATATTCAATTCGGTGTTAATGTTTAGGTTTAGTTTACGAATCGTATTAAATACATAATTACTATTTTTACATATTTTTTGTGAATACTTTTTATATAATATTTTCTTTTTTATGAATACTTTTATATAATGTTTTCTTGTTTATTAATTGACTTTATACTATTTTTTTACTCACCAAAACTCTGAAAGAATATAAATAAGAAATACAATCATGATTTTTACTATTTGATTTTTTAATTATTTAATTATTTTTTATATTTTTAAAGAAATTCAATTAACCAAATTACAAAAGCCAAAATTGAGAAAACTTGATAATAATCGAACTCATTCGGTTTAGTTTTTAGTATATGATATTGTGTAGGTTTATGTAGGTTTAAGTTTACACGGATAATTTTATTAAAATGGATATAAATGAGGATATTTTTTTGTCAAAAATAACTATAATTTTATTCATGATGTTATAATTAGTAAGTAGAAATTGAGTGAGAATGAAATTAATATTTTTATATTCATCTCCAATCACATGATTGGTACCCCTTCTCAAAGGAATAACTACTCATAAAATATGAGTTTAATTATTTCCTCCATTTTCAATGAGTTTAAATATTTTCAATTAATCAGACCCTATATACATTTTTTATAAAATTATTTTTATAAATTTAACAAAAATATTTGATAAAATTTAAGAATGACAATGGATTGAATCTTGGGCAAGTTTTTAAAATTTGAGACTCGACATTGACCTAGATTCGAATCCGGACTCGTCCCAAATTGAGAACCAATGAGTTGAACCCATTTAATCCACTTTATATTTTTAAAAATAATAAAAATATTTTTTAAATAAATTATTATCATGTTTTTTTAAATATGAGAAAATAATATTATTAACAAATAACTATTTATTTACAAATATATATGTATGTGTTTTAATTTGTATAAAAAAATAAAAAAATTTAAATATATTTATTACTTATTTATTGTTTTATTATTTTCTAATTTATAAGATTATTATATTTATATTTTATATGAGTATATATATGACATAAATATATATTTTTTATTTATATATGCATAAATATACATCACATAAATCATATATAGTAAATAAATAAATATATAAAATATTTTACGAATTGAGTTTGAGTTAGACTTTATGTTCTAAAATTAAAACTCAAGACCCCATTTGTGATTTCAAACCCACTCCAAGTGAGGCAAGGAGAGCGGGCCCGATTTTATTCAAGTACATTATTATTCCTAATAATACTAAATAAATACAAAAAAAATATATCATTATCAATTTTATTAAGAAAAACTTACAGATTTATTGAGTTTTATCTTTAAATATATATCTCTCAATATATATATATATATATATATATAGTCTATCTAATACTGACTAAAATTATAACACACTCATTTATACATAATATATTAAATAATAATGTTATTAAAAATTCTCAATAGAAGGGTAATCTTGTTATTATATATAATTTTATTTCATTCCTATTATTCAGTTCTTATTATCATTATATGATTGAAATTAAATAAGAAATGGCTATTACATTACGCTCATATCATTCTTTTTTATTATCATTTTATTTTTAAATTCATACCATTTTTGTATAATTTTATTCCTAGATACCAGTCACTACCGAATGATTAAAAATAAATAAAAATCAATAAAAAGGGTGAGAATACTAAATCCATAATTTTAGGAACAGATATTCATATCACTGAAATATACTAATTATGTGTTTTAGAATAAATTTGAGAACAATTATTTTATTTCTATTTAATTCGTATGTATCAATCACGTTCTATATTTGTCCTAATAAATAGACCCAAAACATTAGATTTTTGATGAAACATGATATCAACAGCAAAAAAATTATTAAAATTTATTTATTTTTTCTTTGCATTGACTGATTCAAAGGTTTGATAATTTTTTCGTATCAAATTATTTTTAATGATAATTACATGAGTTTTCCCTTAATATTTTTTAAATTAGTTCACCCTGTTTAGCACTTGTTGTCCTTTTATACATAATTCTAACCATTTTGTATACACTTGATATCATTCTTTTGCAAGTCACGGGCTTTAGACTCCTTGAAATTTGTCAAAATTTACAAAAACATTGAACTAAAATTTGTTCATATTTACACACATAGTAAAAAATAATTTCTTATATGAACTTCTATACATTTGTCATATTGGTATATGAACTTTTTGAAAATTACTATTGCAAAGACTATTTTGCCCCTTGTATCAATTTGCACAAAATGAATTTAACCCTCAACTATCAAAGTGGAATAGAAAGAAACACAATTTTTGTTTTTTGTTTTTTGTTTTTTGTTTTTTGTTTTTTTTTATAGCTTTCACCCTATAATATACCCTAAATTTAGTATTCTTATTTTGCAAATTTATCTAAAATATTATACCTTAATTATTTTTAAGGTAGTAGACAAGCTATATAAATGTTGTATTTAATTCATGATAATATATGAATTATTATTTTTGGTACAATATAGTAATAATAGTGATTGTAATTTATATTAAATAACTTGAATCATATTCAAAGTTCACATTTTAGCATTCGCTCTTATGAATCTCTCAATGTATTTTTTGGAATTCTCTCAATACTCTTGTTATAACGATCAATACTCTTGTTAGAAAGATCACATGAAGTATGATAGTACTTTTATAACTTAAAAAAAAAAAATCCCAAAAAGTTACATTTCAAGATGCAATTTTGATATTTGTTTTCTTTTTGTATAAAAAAAAACATATAATTTTACCTCATGCCCTATTTATTTCCAACACTCAACAAAAATAATACAAAGCAAAAATAAAAACTAGAAACAGAGAAAACGTAAAAAAATCACATCACATCAATGAAATTTGAAAATAAAATACTGGGTGTAGTATAAATAATTTATAAGAGCATTTATCATTTCTATAGATTATAGAAGTACTTCACTAAAAGAATACATATGAAATTTGGATTTTATTAATTGAACTTTTAATTGAACCGCAATTAAAGTGTATTTAAATAGTCTATATTTAGTTTCAATTTTTTTACTTTAATTTGTTATTATCAAATTCTATTAGCTAAATTTTATAGATACTCAATTAAGTAACAAAAAAAGATAGTATTTGAGATTTATTGATATAGTAGTGAGAACAAAATATAAAAAAAAATTATAAAAAGTATTCTATATTGTTTAGAGAAAAAAATAATTGATTGGTATTAGTACTAGGACACTTGGCAAAATTTCCTTGTTCAACATTTTGTAGTGTTATTGTATCTTATTTTAAACTCGTTTTCAATGTTTTTATAACCGGATCGATGATCAAATCGATTTTGTTAAAATTAGCGGTTCAACCGGTCGAACCGGTTTAACCGGCGGTCGGACCGGTTTAATAAAAATTAATTATATAATTTTTATTTTTTTAATATAAAATGATAATATAATAGATTAATTGTTATATAATACATTTTAAATATAAAAATAAACAAATAGTTATATAAAAACACATATAACAAAACATAAAATTCAAATAATCACATAAATATAATAAAATATCAAATTTGTGCCTTTATAAAAATTTAAAATAAAAAAATAAAAAAAAATATAAAAACCGATTTTGGCCGATTTTGACATATTGTGAGCAGGACCGATCAAAACGATTTTTTAGCAAAATTGAACCGGACCGACCTCCGGTTCTCAATTAAATCGATTGAACCGATCGATCCGATCCGATTTTAAAAACATTGCTCGTTTCCACTTAATTTGCTATTTCTACTCCACATTCCTAGTAAAATTTGGTAGATATTTGATCAATATATACCAATATGACAATTAATAAAAAGCTCATGTATGTTACCCTTTTTCACGTAAAATTACATTCTTTAATATTAATAATTGCATTTTAAATTATTTTAGCTAAAATTCTCCGTATTTTAAAAAATTAACTAGACATATTTTTTATAGTTTGTTTTTTGCATAATCAAATCTTCTTTATTTTATGAAATTAATGAGTATCGCAATCTTTTGGTAACTAACTGCATATGAAAAATAAATCTATTACTTATATTCAAGAATTTATCTTGAAAAAAATTCAACAGCGAAGGCATAATGTTTGCCAATGTCATTTGCAAAACTTTTGAATTCAATATTACTATTGTAATATAAGAATTATTACTGCCATTTTGATTATCTTTTTACACTATCAACAAGATCGCCTGGCACACAATTAATTACTGAAGATGAACTGAAATTTTATACGACTAACAAAGTAATAATTTATATGATTACACTAATTACTTCAAAGCCCTTAGGTAACCAATCAGACTATTATATTTAAATGGATATTAAGAACTCTTTAAGGAAAATTAACACATTTTATTTAATCATAGTAATATCCACTCAACCTTCATTCAGACATCACTCTGTAGCCTGTAGGAAGATATCATCAACACAAAAGTGCCAAACATGTACACTTTCTACATGTCAGCGGTGGCGGTGGCGGCGGCGGCTGTTCTAGAGCTCTTGCTTGGTGGGCTTGGCGGCATCTTACCCAGAACTCTTTCCTTTCTCATCAGAAACAATGTTGATCACCTTTGGCTCCCTTTTCTCCTGCTCACCCAATTTCGGCACAGTAATCCTCAGCACTCCATCCTCCAGACAGGCCCTCACATTCTCCATATCAGCGTTCGCCGGCAGCCTAAACTGCCGCCAGAATTTACCCACCGTCCTCTCCACCCTATGCCACCGCTCGTCCTTCACTTCCTCCTCCGTCTTCCGCTCGCCGCTGACACTCAGCACGCGGTTGTCCTGCACCTCAATCTTGATATCCTCCTTCTTCATCCCGGGGATGTCCAGGGATATCTCGTGGGCCGCCGGGGTCTCCCTCCAGTCGGCCCGTGCCAGGGCCAGGGCATTGTCGTCTAAACCTCTGGAGACGGCCAGTGGGGAGTGTTCCAGGATCTTGAAGGGGTCTTCGGGAGGAAACATCATGTCCCAGATCGAACGCGTGTAAGGTACGAGTGCGTTAGTGTTGGCTGGCAAAAGAAACACCACCAGGGCCAAGAAGGTGATCACCACGGTAAGCTTTCCTTTCTCCATTTCTGATTTTGCTGGATCCCTTTACTTTGCTTGCAGTGTGTACACTGTGTGTGTGTGTCAGTGCGTGAGTGTGCTGCTAGGTGTATTGTGTGATATTTCTTAAGGGAGGGGAAGGAATTTATAGAAGGTGTATACATGGTTCTAGAGGGAGCCAGACAGGGCAGGAGAGACGGGGAAACTCTGGAAGGGTCAGGAGAATTAAAGCGCAAGCAGCTTGTATATGATCATCATCAGTGATTAAAAGGAATAATTACATGGAATTCTCCCGAGGGTACTGGTGTAAGTATAGGGACGCTCTTTAGATAATTTCGGTTGGTGTAGTTAGGTACACTCTTTTAGACTTTGGGATTGCTGCAAATTTTTTCAGTTTGATAGAAGTGATTTATTTTTAAAAAAAGTGAAAAAATTGTTGAGATTAATAGCTATACGAATGTTTGTAAAAAATTGCTGAAAAATAAGGATATATTGAAAAATAGTGTTGGATTAATAAGATATAATGCGAGATTCAACTATATTTTTTTTTGTGTAAATTGTTCTTGAACTTTGAAATTGTGATTTATTTTGTGTATATAGTTTGATTAAATAAATTATCTAAATTATTTGTATGTATTATATACATAAAAGCATATTTATAATAATATTTAAATGTAATAATTCTTGTATCTAATTAAGTATTAACTTAATAATAAATTAGTCAAAAATAAATTATTAGTTAGGAACACTTAAATATAAGAATTTATAGTAGTGTATAATGGCAAATAAATATTTGCACATATACTTATACTGTAGGCATAATAATATTTGTTAATATTCAATATACAATGTTGTATAAATAAATAGATGGCTATTATATATATATATATTATGTGTCTGCGTATACCTATTGATATACGTGCTTGCACATATGTATATTGTATAAAAATATATACATATGTGTGTGGGTGTGTGTTATATACGCACATAATACTGCATTTATTGTTGCACAATATAAATATATTAATTTATGTATGATATATGCATGAAATAATAATTATAATTATGTGCTTATAGATATTGTACATATAGGTAAGTATATTGTTTATACATATATATGTAGTGTACAAGTTCTTTTACTATTCTTTTACTATATGTAGTGTACAAGTTCTTTTACTATCTTTTACTATTTTGAGGGGTAAAATTAACTTTAAAAAAACAATAAAGATAGAAATGTCCAAAAAAGGTTAACGGAAATGCACCATTTCGGTAGTGTTAAGACTTTACACAATGTCATAAAGTCTACAATAAATGGAAACTAAAATAAGGATTAAGTATTTCAACATACATTGGTACATAAACATACATACATCTGTGTATATATATATATATATATATATTATATATATATATTTATATGAATGAATGATGAGATACATGTTGAGGTATCGAGAGTATAAAATACACAACAAATAATACTTAATTAAGTAAGCTCCCAGGAAAAGTGTCACAACGTTCCCACTTAAAATCCAATCTCCTTAGACAGAACTCACTTAAACAGTATTATCCACAGTGAACCAAATATCCCAAAACAAATAAATATTGAAAACTAATATTTCATTTGCCATTTAGTAACAATCTCATGTGAAATAAATTAGATAAATAGTAATAATACACACCCAATATATTTATATGTAAATATATAATGAAATGAATACCCAATATATACCACCATGTGTAACATTTAGTGTACCAATGTAGATAAGCTTCTAACTAGGCAACATAATTATGTTATAAAATTAAATGTTTATACCGCCACATATGATCTAAAAATGCATAATAACAGATAGATAGTATCCAAGTGAGTGGCATAAAATAAATCTGATTATCATTCAAAAATATTTATTAATACTTCCTTTGTCCCAAAGAAAAAAATAAAAATCTTGATATTTAGAGAGTGGTGTTGGGGTGCTCTATGTTATCGGCAAAATGAATTAATTTGGCACTTGCAACCGTATCTCAATCCTTGCAACAATCTCTATAAGTAACCAAATATTTATACCAACAAATGTTTATAAGTATGCTGGTTAACTGAAGTCTAATACGATCTTACAACAATTTCAACAATAAATTCAGAAGCTGCAAACGGTATAAAACTCGAATCAACAACAAATTCGTTTGCTATACATGAGTACCAAGTAAACAAAACGAAACCTGTAGTTCTTTCAGTACAAAGAGCAACCTCAATTTGGCTGATCAACTACGAATTTATTTCACAACATCGAAGGTGTTAAAGAAAAACAATATGTGGCATAACAATAAGAGTGCAATATTTCAGTTACCAAGTAAGCTTTTGAACGTAGTAATGCAATCCAACGCGCGCTTGAAATCACTATCTTCCAGGGCGATGGTGAAGCGGCAGTAACCGGGAATTCCCGTCCACGAAGCACTATTGATGCACAGACCAGTGCTGCTAAGCATGGCTTCCCTAATATTTGAGTCATCAAGCTTAATTTCCTGGCTACTGGCACCTTTATTTAGTTTGATGGTCTTGCCAAGGTAGGCAGATGGCTTTGCTAAAACGGAAACACCGGCTTGAGCTTCGAGCACCTCCCAACCACTACTTTCAAGTGTCTTTCACATAAACCACAACAAATTAGCACAAGTTATTGACCGTGTGCAACATATTTAGCGATAATTTGCTAGTACTTAGAAACAGTGATCATTAGTCGAACATAGATAACTTGGCGCCACAAATATTAGATGGCATTGTATATACTGGTGAAGTCAACTAGAAAAAATCAGGCAAAATTGTACCAATGCTCTGGATGGTGCCACAGTAGAACAGTGTTGAAGTAAAATGATGTGAAAAGAACAGATAGTGGAAAAAGAAGACAATGCATTTTTAATTCAGTTGCTAATATCAGTAGAAAGTTGACCACATCAGCAAGTTGGATTGACTTGTGTGTCTGGACAAGATTACTGATCAAGGTCACTGGAGAAAGCAATGAAATACTTTTCAGCTTTTAACATGAGGTCAACAGTAGCGAGCTGCTGACAGGTGAGCACATACATATGTGTATTTGGATAGCAAGAAAGCTGATGATAGCCAAACTAAATGCTATAATTTCTGAGAGGAAACCTTCTATGGAACCAAAAAAATTTCAGTGAGAATGAGTAATGTTCCTAAGATGCAAGATTTACCTGCTTCAAGTGTTTATATCTACTTCCCAGATTTTCTATCTGTTCTGCTATAGCATTCAATAGATGTCCTGTTTCTTGCTCTCTAAGATCCAGCAGTTTCTTTACTGTGTACTTGATAGTGCTATGAGGTTTGCTTAATCCTGCAAAGCTAAGGAAAGCATCTACCAGAGAAGGTTGATTTATAAGCAGAAATCCAAGTTTAAGCCCACCGGTGAGCATCTTAAAAAACAATCCCCCAAGTAGAGATACACAAAAGGCTGGGTTAGCAGATGAAAGTTTCTCCAGCGTACCTCCCAAATTCCAACCATCAAAGCCCTTGGAATTAAATTCCACTCCTGAGAATGAAGTATCTAGAATAACTCTTGCTCCAAACTTAGCACATACAGATAATAACTTACTCATCTCTTCATTACTGTAAAGCAAGCCAGTTGGATTGATTGTTGGACCAGAAATGTAGATCCATGGTTTATTAATAGTCTCCAATGCACCAGTAAGTGTTTTTTCCGTCAACTTGTACCCTACTTCTGGATTGGTTGGAATGCTTACAATTTTAGCCTTCAAAAATTTTGCAGCAGAAACGTAATTTCCATTGGAACCAGTTGGGAAGCAAAGAGTTCCACCCTCTTGAACACAGCAGAGTACCAACTTAGTGAAAAGTGCCACAGGACAATCCGCATATATGAACTCCGTGTTGCTGTCAGATGGAAAGCCATAACTGCTGCTAACCAACTGTCTAATGCCATGTGTAACATCAATTTCAGATTCTGTAACATTCTGCCTTGCAAAACTCTCAAAGATGGCAGCCTTTACTGGTGTTGTTATGGGCAAAAAGCTTTGGTCGACATCCATATGAACCAGGGAAGACTCATCGGATTCATTTATTGATAACTCAGCATGATCAAGTACTGGGATAGTTGAACTGGAAAATCCATTGACCTCAGTAGCACTTGTCTTCTCACCATTTCTCTAAAGACACGATTAATGAATAGTGCAGTTAGATTATCCGGAAAATTCTGATAAACCCATCAAAATTCGAAGTAATCATGTGTTATCAGCAGTATAGATGATTGGTCACATTATAAAGACACTAATCTTTGGGCCATAACATTTGTGCTTTTCCAAAATCCTTGGGTCAAGATGTACAGAATAAGTTGAATTGAGGTATACATGTGTGTATGAAAACTACCAATGCTATTATTCAGAGTATGGCCATAAGACACCCATGACTTAGAAGTCTGCAATGTCGTAGCTTTTCAAATTATGAGATATTAGAAAAACCACAACTGAGAAGTCTGTAAAGAACCTCATCTAAAGGTATAAAAAGACATTACAGATTCAGAATTTAGTAGAAAATATACAGAGAACAACAAATATAGAATCTTATTTTTGCTAACTATAATTGTGTTTCTTTCACAATTTCTTATGTCAAATAAATGCCAGGAGGGGATGGTGAAGACCTTAACCACCAGCAATGATGCAAAAGCCAATCTGCTTGATAATAATTCCTTAAGTTTGTGTACCCCTCCAGACCTCCCAATGAGATTCTAGACTAGGAAAATGAGCACGGCTGACAAACATATGAGCAAAAACAATAAAAGATTCGCCAATAGACTAACCTGTGCAGGTGGGTGTCGATCAGCAAGCTGAAAAGCTAGAAGCTCATGGAAAAGACAACCATAGTAGTACTGACTAATTATTGCAGTACTTCCCTGTAAAAGTTCAACGGTCTTGCGTAGAGCTTTAAACATTTCTTCCTCCTCTGATATTACAAAGGCCACTTCCAAATCTGTATAAACCTGGAATTCAGAGAATAAGGTAGGAGGAGCATATAAGTCAAGGATGAATCACTAACATTGAACAAAAGCTTTTAAACAGTTTCCATCTAAAGCATCACTGAGAGCCTCAGTACATATCCAATGATAAATACTAGAAAATAAAATAGATACCTGATTTTTCAGTAAGCCACAAAAAATTGTTGCATGTGGAGGCAGAGGAGTTCCAGCAAGATACTTAAGGACTCCATTGGAACTGGGAAGGCTAGATAGCTCAAAGTGATCTGATATATCCAAAAACAAACGAGATCCAATTTCTCTTGTCGTATCTAATAGATGCTCAAATGCTGAACTAGTAACTGACTCAAATTGAGCCATCCCGGTGACTACTACCTCTGGCTTCAACTTTTTTATCAGTTCTACCATCAAGTCTGACTGGCGTGGCGCTTCAATGACTGCGATTACTTCCTCCGAGTTTTTTCCGGTTTCTGCCTTCTGCAAAGGAAAAATAACTTGTCAATAAGAAGAGTCGCACTAGGCAACAACCAGAATTCAATGACAATGTTCAATTTTTTTTTCAAAGCCTCCAAAATAAGCATCAAGAATGTGAATGACCATGGTTCATACTAATAAACAATCATGAAACTGCCTATCATGATGGATGTTAAAATATCTTTTTCTAGTTATCCATAAATATACCAAAAGAAACAAAAATATCATGTCAGAAACCTCAATCCGCCATGTCGAAAACAAAAAACCTATGCATTCTAAACTGGCAGTAAAAATCAAACATTCATATTATGGTGAAATAAAAGATTGTGCATAAAATGCTTCCCCTCACCAGTCCAACCCCCACCCAACCCCAAAGCAAAAACAATCAGAACAAAGCCAGGAAAGAAAAGCATAAACCAAATTAAATCATACTAGATGCTTAACATAGAGCCACAGTAAAAGGCTGCTGCTAATGTACAAATAGATTGTTCTTCCGATATCCAATGGCCCATTATAATGAAAACAATTACAAATGCAATGGGAATATCAAAAGAGAAGGAGCATATATCAATCTTTATGAATCAAAAAGATATGCCGAGAGGCATTATGCAAGTCCGACACAAATGTCTCCATAAGTAAATAACACTGACTACAAAATTTTACTTAGCCAGTCTTACACAATGAGTCAGGCACATAAAGACACTGGAAAATAGAAGCTTCAAAGGTGCATATGAAGAGGCTGGAAATTTAGTTCACTAACTCAATGGGAATATAGTTTTCTATACAGCTAGACCTTATATGGGTTAAATAGTTTCTTTATGTACCATTGGTCCTGAATGTTTAAGTCTTCAGACAATCTCAAAGCAATATAAACAACTATAAATGCAAATATTGATTTGCGAGGTCAATCTTGACGTAAGAATAAATGATATATAAGCTCATCTGCCATTATAAGCAGGCAGAGAGCCTTTCTTATTATGAGTCAATGGACCATGAAATATCTTAGCAGTAAGATAGCATAGATATTGATCCTATGCCTTCACTCCAGCATAAGATCTTATAATATGTTAGCCTTTTTCAGATATGGAGGATGTTTTGTATTAGGGCATAAGTCAACTTAAGGTCACTTTAAGGAAACACACTGTTCAGAACCTATTCCTTTTGAGGTGTTGAGGGCACAAATTTTAAATTCCATATATGAAAACAGAAAATTTTCTGAGAGGAAATGTCTTCCAATGGGAGAGCTGGTTAAATATGGTAGTGTATCTCCAAAACAGTCTTCATGAACCTTAGTTGTTTAAAATATGAAACGTCATTTGAGAACCAGTTCTCTTCAGAGATGAGTACACATTTTCTTCATATTATTTGCCTTGAAAAGACTTCGTTTTTATTTTTCAGCCTTATTCTAATGCTGCAGTCAAATCTATCAAACAATCAATCAGACATATCAATAAAGTCTCAAAATCTTAGAATAAAAAAAGCTGACTTCCACATCAGGCTATTACAATTTACAAAAACATAAAGACCAAATAGTGATAAATGGATGCAAAATGACTTTGGCATCACCATACCTCAATATTTAAGGTTGTCAACCATTGCCTCGGTAAATAGCGGGACAATTGTTCATCAACAATAGCAAGGCGCGGAGATAACAAACGTAGAGCACTTTCAATCGCCACAGTCCTTGAAGGAAATACAACAATATTCTAGCCCACAAAAATAAAAAAGAAAAGAACATCAAATCAGATATTTAAAAAAATTTACATTTTACAACGACCTCAAATTTCAGATGACACCCAAATCAAAGGACTATTGAAGGAAATCTTCAAAGACAAAATACACATTGTTGATGAAGCAGTTTGCGCATAGTCAAAGACAAATTGTATAACTCTACATATAAAAGTAGAAAAAACTTGAGGAAGACAATTTGAAATTGAGAAAGATATTCCATAAAAATTAGCAGCCAGAGTACTCAATCAAAAATGAATAAAAATTCAGGTAGAAGAATGAACATCCATATATCATTAGGCATGTTCATGACTTTTAGGAGAACAAAAGCTCGTGTAGAATTGACATGAGCGCAACCAACAGATTACTGCAAAAAATTAAGAAACAACGATATCTGCCAATCTCATTTTTCTGGAAAGAGGGATTCAAATTTCAAACCACAGCAAAACTTGAAAAAGAGCTATTTACCTGCTAAATCACATAACTGCAATTAAAGGAAATCAAAGACTGGCATATAAACTTTATCACATACAGAAGTGCAGAAGGTGCATAATTCTCCAGAGTATGTTCAAATGCAAAGTATTTTGCCCATCATTGTAATCAATTGTATAGCAAGAATAAAGTCTTAATGCTCTTATGAAAAGCTAGGTTTATTTTGCTTTACTCAAGAAGAAATGCGATTTGATTCTGTTCAAGAGAACTCAGCTCATCCATTCTTCCCCCACCAAACCCACCAAAACAGCAGAAGATTTTTTCTCCATCTGGCTATACTTTTTTCACAATTAGTTCTATGTGGATTTTATATAGTCTATCTTTCTGTATACCAAATATTTCAGGTTTTGAAGTAGTAAGATATGGATTCTTATTGAATTTCATAAGACCCAGTTGTTTTTGTTTCACATATATGCTTAGGTTCAAAGTCAAAGCATAAAGGACTACAAAGGGAAGCAATAATTATGTGGATGAAATATTAAAAGGCATATGTATCAAATCCATCGATCATGACTTCCTTAATTAAGAGTCAGATGATGTACTTGTCTCTTTATAACCATCAACTGCAAATGCATGATGAGCAGCATGGTTTTCATTTACCGGTCTCTCCTTTGCCAGAATCCACAAGTATGTGACTGTGTATTTTAGTTATTCAATAAAGAGACATGAGCTATGTATTTTAGTATCTTCTCTTTATACTTTAAAAAATGTGCGTTGTGATTCTCCCTATAGAAATGCAACACCAAACCTCATTTGCAAACCCCAAGCGATGCGCTTCCCACCCAAAAAATTGTTTTGGTTGATTTTATATACCACTCAAACTTGATGTAGGCAACATTGGCCGTAATGCCACCTACCTGAGAGTTGAAACAGGTGTAGACAACAGAACTCTCCTTTAACCCTTCTTTTGATAAGTGTTTCCATGCTCCATAATACAAAAGAGAACCACATTTCTATAAAAATTGCAACTTTTGCACTTGATATGCATATACCAGATGGTCAACATTTTTTTTGACTTAATATAATGCAGCCACCAGGAAAAGTTAACAAAAAACCTACCAGTATCTAGAGAAATAAGATTGGTAAACTAGCCTGATGTGTTGTGGCTATCTTCTTTATTGAATTTCCATTCTTGTGCTAGTACATTCCTCATTTTCCTTCAAACTTGGTTCCCATGTTTAGAGGGAAAGAGTTTGGCATTTCATTTAGTTCAACAACTATCAAGAAGATTTAATACACCACAATAACTTATGTATAATAGTCCAGCATACAAATTCATGATCAATTATGCAAAAGGGGTTGTGGATACATGCGTGCATGTGTATTTATGTTTTCGTTTTCATATTGAATTTCATATTTTCAATCTTTTCAGGATTTCTTCACAGTTGCTCACAAGCGAAGAAGTCTTCACTATGACCTAACGAATGTTCCAATTAAAAGCTTAGAGAAAGCAAACACCAAAAAAATCTAGATTTAATATTAGGTAGCTTAAATCACAGTGAATAAGAACATTAATGTACAGTTGAGAGTTACAGTGCTCCTTACATCTGCAGTAAGCGGGATATGATGGTATGTTCTCATAAAGCGAGCAATAAGACTACGAAATCGTCTGCTTCCTGCTGGTGGTTCATAAGGGAAAAATGAAATATCTTTTAAAATATTAGCAAGATGAGCTAGGAATGGAATCTTCTCATCTGCAACAGAATCATCCTCAAAGGACAAATCTAAAGAGCTTCTGATATCATTGAATCCATTCCTGAGAAACTCAAAGATCTTTTTTACCTGTCAAAGCAGCAAAATCAGTATCAGGCTCACTTTTCATTACAGAATCGAATCCATACTTGTGATGTTTCTAAGTGTATATGTGAACTCTTCTTATTCACGGATAAATTCCCAAACCTGACTAGGCTGACGAAGTTGACAACTATATACTGATAAAGCATGAGAAATACGACCACCAGCTTTCGCATAAGCCCATGCTGTTCGGGCACAAATAGGCTGATCTCCAACGAGTCCCATGAAGAACTCAAAACGGTGTGGACTATTCTTTTCAATTTCAACTAACGCTGAAATATCTGTGTCAGCAGCCTGCAATAAGAGATCTCTAAAAATGTATTCTTGCATGGATATAAATGTTCCTTAAAGTTATTGTAGAACCTGAAGAACTTTAGTCTGCCAAAGCTTGTTAACACGAAGACCACGGCGTTCAAACAAACGTTTACATACAGCTTGTCCAGGGCGACCTCCCATATTAAAGATCATAATGCCCAGAGGTTTTATAACAGATATCCCTTCTTCAACGGCCCTTGCAATGAGACCTAAGCCAAACTGGTCCTCCACAAAGCCCTAAACAGAACAAATTACAGCTCAAGAAACAAGTTAAAGCAGCTATTTCTGCTTCAAAAATAGACACAGAGCATAGTAGGTATAAAATAATGTTTCAGCATTTATACGAACAGCTTTTGTCCCCGTGTGCAATTGCAAAGAGGATGAAATGAATGGTCTATGAGACTAGACAAACAATTTATATATGATAAAGGAGCTGCAACATAATGGAAATAATGTGACAGAGTAGTTTACAAGCAAAACTGATTTTTGAACCTGGAGGCAGAACTGGTACATCAGATATACATAGATGAAGTTTGTTCTGCGGAACACCCTAGATAAAGAAAGATCTGTTGAATATTTCCAACTCTGCAAATAATTCTTTTGAGGGTGTGTAACTAGAAATGTCTGTGGCAACAAACTAGAAGGGCTAATTTTCTTCATAAATGATGGGTTTTTTTGCATGAAAATAACATAAATGATCATGCAGTAACTTTCATGTATTCAGTTAGTTTGCTCCATTCTATATAGTGTACAAGCACAATTGAGAAGCATGAAAAGTCCCGATCAACTAGCAGTCTAATTAAGTTCCAAAAGACGATAAGAGGAATGAAGACTAGCTGAAAAGAAAGAGAGATTTTAGAGAATCGAAAGAAATAGAGCCAGCAGATTTTAAGAGAGTAGACAACAAGGCAGAGTGCAGACATAATACTTAGGCTGCAGGATCATCTGCTGGCTTCTGAAAAAAAAAATTACATATAAAGAAAATCTTCACAAATACATAAATAACTAGAACTGTGAGTCATACGCTTAGCTTGAAGCATTTAGATGCCAGTTATTAGATAATAAGAATGGACAGTTGAAATAGCACACAACCTGAAGAGCACAATAGTTGCTCAGAGAATATAAGAATTCTTCACTAGCATTCTCCGTAATCATTTTGGACATTGCATCTGGATTAGGATTAAGAATCTGCAAACAAACCAAAAATGAGAAACATTGGAGTATCTGGAAAGAGTCTTTCCATAACAAATTTAAAATAATCCCAAAATACGGAAGTAACTTTGGTTGTGTTATATGAACATGAAAAGCATGATCATGTGCAAAATTTGCATAAGCCATTTCATGAAAGTAGTGAAAATACCTGTGGTATGCATCCAACAATTCGCTCAAGTTCTATGTGATTATCTCTGCAGTAAGATAGCAAATCAGACTCATAAAACTCAACCCTGTCAAGTAAAGTTTTTTTCTCCCCATCATAAATTGGTTGGCCATTGTCATCCAATGCATTCAAATACAGATTTATCCAAGAAATCTTTACAGCTCTTGGATTTATATCAAGCCCATATACCTGCAAAATGGTATTTTAGCGCATTAAGAAACCTCATTTCCCTTGTTTTTCGAGTCTCCAACAAATATTAGAAGCCATGCATAACAAGATGGGGTCTTCGACAGAGAAGAGATGCACGACAAGACAAAGGCGTTCAGAAAATAACTTAATAGTAGGATTAAGGGATCATGAACCTTCAAGGGTGACCACTTCTCTGCAATTGCAATGGATATCCAGCCATTTCCACAGCCAAGCTCAGCTACAGTCTTGTCCTTAAAAATAGAGTCTGGATGTCTATTGAGTCCCTCATAGAAAGTGAAGGACCAATCCTCGGGTATAAAGATACTGGGTATTACCATCATTGTAAGTTTCTTCCTCTTCTGGAAACCTGCAATAGGTGATAGAAAATGTCAATGCAGCTTACAAGTGCTAACGAGTAGAGCCAAAACTGTCAAAACCACATCAGTATACTACAATGAGAGATTTGATGGATCATTATTCAAATTCTATGGAAACAGACAGAGAAAAATAAAAAGCCCAATATGAACAATTAAGAAAGTACAGATGCACATTGGCTGAGCCATCTGAAATTGGAAACAAAAGGAAGAAATAAATAAAAGAAAGAACTACATTAGGAATGAGAAATCCTCAACATTGTTCAATTATTTTGAAATCAGAATAATAGGATTTTGATTTACCTGGTTGATAACATAAACCTGAGGTTCAAATTAGGAGATTTAAAATGGTCTCTTCCTTAATTACTGTCCTTCCCCATTTCTGAAGATCTCGAAAAGTATCAAAAGAGCTATTTCCAGCTAACCTGTGGAGGCGCTCGAAAAGAATAGTCCTAACTCCTAGATTATCTTAAGCGTATGAGGAACTCAATTTACAAATGAACTTTGCTGAGGGAATTGCAAGCACCGTTTCCTTTTGCTTGACACATAAGCACCCTTAGTGTTCTAAACTGTAGCAGGTAATTCATTGCAAGAATTGACTGTAATTAATTTGTTCACAGAATATAGGGAACAGAACATTAGATCACTCAAAACAAATTCAGGAAATAGTTGAAGTGTTACTCGCCACATTAAAATCCATCTAAATTTTCTTCATTATGGCAATTGTAGCTTTCTGTATTCATATCCTGTTATGTAGTCCTAATCAAATAGTAGAAAATAAGAAAGTATTGGTTAACAAAAGCAATGCAGTTAACAAAGACCCTTTTCTCTGTTTTGGGAGTATGCATATTTCATAGGCTCAATAATTGATCCATCCTAGTGTTAGTTTTAAAAAGTTTCAAACAACTATTAGGTAAACTCCAAGAATGAACAAACTTACATACAGAGTCATGATATCGACGTTCAGAATTTACTTTAGGTGGCCCGAAAAACGGCAATTTCATGAAGTGGATGTAAAGTACCCGAAACAATATCCAATAACCAAAATCCAAATTTCTGTCCCCCGTTAAACCTCCCCCACACAAATTGACCATCAAATCATATCATCCGTACACGTAAACACGCACGGTCATACATATGTATGTATCATCCATACATTTATACGTATGTGAATACTTATACGTATACCTTCGTATTGTTCAAGATAGATATCTTGAATTTGGAAATGGTAAGTCTGGAGGCACCGGTCGGAGGCTTCCTCGGAGTTGAACCGTTTCTGGAGCTCCGACAGGAAGATCCGGGCATCGGCTCGGGTACTCGGATCCTCGAGTCGCTCCAGGAGTGATCGGAGCTCACTGTAGGCTGCATCACCGGACTGTTCGCACCGCTTCAGAAACTCTTCCATATTCAATGCTAATCACTGTGTGCGTGCACCCGCAGAGAACAGAAGAAGAATAGTTGTGGTGTGCATTGCGCGCCCTTATATACAAACAAGTAAAAATATGGTTAGATATTAATTTCTTGTTACTAATAATACTGTCATTGTCCTAGGATTTTTACATGTAAAACGTGGTAAGACTAGGACAACTGTAATTTCCCATGACTGTATAATAATACAACACTTGGGATGAAATTGTTGGATCAACCCATACTATTCATTTAATACTATTGATTTGAGGAAATTAGATGGTGGAAATTGCCTTCCCTAAAACCTCCGTTGAAATTCATTAACTGTGGGTGGACTTTCAGTGTAATTGTAGAATTGTTGATTTTTATTTTCTTTATTATTATTGTTATTATTTTTTCAGTTTTTTTGTACAGAAATGTTGGCCCGTGAATAGGATGGCAATGTGGGTTTCAAATTTGGATCCCCAAATTTGGACCGTTCAATCGAGTAGGTTTTAAGTGTATAAATAAGTTTGAATCGAATTTTATTTTTTATTTTTAAACTTGACTCAAACTCAAATTCGATCCATTTAATTTTTTTATATATTCTTTATATATATATATATATATATATATAAGAAAGTTTTAGTAGCAATCTTAGTGTAACGATTTTTAAGAAACCAACACAAACCCAACTTATTGCCAAATCTACATGTGTGGCTCTCGTGGTGAGACCACAATTGAAATATGGTGTTTGGATTGTTTTATGGTTACAAAATTTGAATTGCAAAGTTGCTAACAACACTCAAGATTAGTATTAGAGTGGTTTGATTTCCACGAGGAACAAACTATTGGCCTGTATAGCAATAATTGCTCTCGTAGCGGGTCACAGTCGAAACGTGACGTAAAGAGCAGATTGTTGACACAACAATTGTTTAAATAGCGAGGTTATAATCGAAATATAACACTTAAATTGTTGTACGATTTAACAATCATAGTTTTTGAAACGTTATTAGGGTCCTTGTGTTCAAGATCAACCAAAAACTAGGGACATACATCATAAACTTGCTTTACAAAATGTTTATCCTTTCTCTTATAATGATTTCATTCCATTTCCATTTATTGGTAATTTAATTAGTGACAAAAGTCAAAACAAAATAGTTCCATCAAAGAAAATTAAAATCTAAGAAACTAATTAATATAAAAGATATATGTTACCCTTTAGTTTTGTATGAAAATTCTTGATCACCTATTAGATTTCAAAGGATGTACACTTAAGTTGAATTATTTGGAAGGTCACAAAAATAATTTTTGGAGTTGAATTTTTTTTAAAAAAATAATTTAAGAGAATAAAGTACTAATTAAAAAAGTTAATTAGAACGTGAAGTGCTCGAACAAAAGCAATTTTAAAAGTGAAGTACTATAAATCTGCTTCAAAATGCTAAATTTTGTGGAAAGGTTGAAACAAAGTACTTTAATGAAAGCAATTTTAGATTCCAAATGCTTTTTCTTATTTAGCTGGAAGTTTACTACCAAAATGCATTTTTTTAGTGCAATTTGCCCAATTAAAAATGACAAATCATCCACTTGCAACCCGGATACTTTGTTGGGTTTTGACGGGTCAGGTTAGTCAATGAAGATTAACATTATTGCCCATATCTTATATTTTGACTTTTAGGGAGATGACCTAAAAGTCTTTGTCAGCCTGTTATATTTTTTTTTACTATAAAAAGAAATAGGACTTTTAAATTCCAACCCGCTCGGAACCCTTTCCATTTGAGATGATTTTTAACTGATACAAACGATTTTGAGGTAGAGTTTGGGTTTTTGTTTCAAATTCGCCATATTTACTTTTTTATTATTTTTTAATTTAATATGTATATTATCTGATTTTTCTAAAAAAATATATATTTTTTTTAAAAAAATAATTTAAGAGAATAAAGTACTAATTAAAAAAGTTAATTAGAACGTGAAGTGCTCGAACAAAAGCAATTTTAAAAGTGAAGTACTATAAATCTGCTTCAAAATGCTAAATTTTGTGGAAAGGTTGAAACAAAGTACTTTAATGAAAGCAATTTTAGATTCCAAATGCTTTTTCTTATTTAGCTGGAAGTTTACTACCAAAATGCATTTTTTTAGTGCAATTTGCCCAATTAAAAATGACAAATCATCCACTTGCAACCCGGATACTTTGTTGGGTTTTGACGGGTCAGGTTAGTCAATGAAGATTAACATTATTGCCCATATCTTATATTTTGACTTTTAGGGAGATGACCTAAAAGTCTTTGTCAGCCTGTTATATTTTTTTTTACTATAAAAAGAAATAGGACTTTTAAATTCCAACCCGCTCGGAACCCTTTCCATTTGAGATGATTTTTAACTGATACAAACGATTTTGAGGTAGAGTTTGGGTTTTTGTTTCAAATTCGCCATATTTACTTTTTTATTATTTTTTAATTTAATATGTATATTATCTGATTTTTCTAAAAAAATATATATTTTTTTTAAAAAAATTAGTGTAATATATTCTAATATTTTTAAATATAAAATGAGTGTAATGGGTCTAACGAGTTTAACATTTTATGTTTGGAATCGGGACGAGCTTGGATTCGAGTTTAAAGTTTTTTTTTGTGAATTTCAAATTTGATCAAATTCACTCCAAATCTACATCGTTATTATTCCTATAATACAACAATTACTACCATTCCATTCTAAAATTAAGAGGCTATTTTAATTTGATATTAAATTCTAAATAAAAAATTAAAAAAGTATAAGATTTATTTATTTTTGCAATAATTAGGAGTATTATTTTATTATAATTTTATCGATCAAAATAATTGTTAAAAAAAATTAATAAATGTAAATTTTTAATATCACAAAAAAAATTTAATAGGATTTAACGGATTTAACCCATCAAGTTTGGGTTCAAATAAAAGTGAATTTGGAATTTTATTAAGTTCACCCATTATCATCTTTATTCTCTACGTCTAAAATACACAATTGAGGAAAATAGAGGCGCATTGTTTGGTACCAATCAATTAAAATAGTAATTATTATCAAATACCTTATATGATTTTTTAAATACTTTGCTGAAATGAAAGCTTACCAATCATAATAAATTTTAATAGATTAGCTATCATTAAACTGTATTTTATTTAAAAAAAGTTCCATTTTATGTTTTGATTTGGAGCCGTTAATTGTATTCTATCAGTCTAAATTATTGATTGTATTCTATTATTCTTTGATAATTTTGATATAATAACTAATATATTTAATCATTTTTTCACAAAATAATATTGATCTATACTTTATATATAGGAGAGTGGTGTAAGATCGAAATTAAGTTTATTTTTACCAAGTTCTCAATTCTTACAATTTTTGTTTTATAGATTGCAAAGAGAAATTCCTTTGGCTATTCACTTATTAACAAGTTTAATTTATTTGTTTACCCTTTTGAGCTCATTTATTCACAAAATTACCAGAATATCTCGATTTTGAATTTAGGAATGGAATAATTGAATATGAAAAAAAATTGTGGGGCATGCTCTAAATTTAAATGATCTAAATTGAAAGTGAATTTAGAATTCTTGTTCTTTTATTCACCGTTCAACATGACATTGGAAAAGCTAATCCCACTCATGGGTCATTTTTTTCTCTTGTTGGATTGTGGATGTTGTTTTCATATTTTATTTTTTTATTTTATATTATAGATAAATATTAAATTAATAAAATATATATGAAATGCAATATATAACAAAATATAAATTATTGTAAAAAAAAAAAAAAAAACAGTGCTGGAAAGTAATGAATTGTAATTATCACACACTCAATTCAATTAGTGAGCCTTGCTTCATTGTGGCTCCAAAGACTATGCAATTCAAATATTTTTGGAGTTTAGCCCCATTTTTTATACTCGTATTTATTTATTTTAATAGTAGTTTAATGATATAATATGTTTTTATTTTAGTTGATTAATTTAAAAGACAAAAATAATGATCCATGCCATAAGCACGAAGAGACTAAGAATTCAAGTACGTAGGTATAAAAAACAATTAAGTATTAATATATATCACGTACCCCACATTAAAGAAAAAAAATAAAAAAAAAACTTATGTAGGATTAGGATTATTTTACGAGTATAATATAATCGATCTATTGATTGAATTTTATTTAAAAAAATTAACGATTTATGTGTCTCAGTTTCGATACTTTTAACTTTAAGACATATAGTTAATTAGCACATGATATAATGATTAAGATTTTAATCATGTTCTTAATGATGTCAGCAAAGGATTCACATCCACCACTAAATGAGGGAGGAGCTTTAAACAGGAGCAATTATTATCAGCATTAGCTCATATAAAAGAGAGCATGCACCCCCTTGTATGCGTGCAATCATGATTACTTTATATCCTTTATTTAAATAATTCATAATACATCATTACAATTTTCTTACAAAATAATATAAATACAAAGTATGGATATAAAATCACACAGCCATTTTGCATCATGTCATTCATATCTTGCTATTCAAATTTTAATCCTTTTCTTTTTTTTTTTTCTTTTACCTCATCAAATTAACACAAGAAATTTGATCGATCAAATAATATCAAAAAATAAGTTTTGAAATTGCTTGACTCAATTGATAGTTTACCCCCACCCCCCCAAAAAAAAAAAGAAAAAATGATTTTCACACTTCAATTTTGTATTTATTGCACTATATTCCTAAATATCAACATCCACAATTCTCATGAAAATTGTGACCTTTATAAATCAATTATTTGTAGTAGATTCCTAAAATTAGTCATTTTCTACAATTTGCAACTGTGATTGATGTATATATGTAGTCATCCAACAATTTCCAATTTTAGATTAATTAATTATGGGATTTTGTATTGTATATTGTCAAAATAATTTACCACCTTAGTATTATAGATTATAATCCCAAATTGAACAAACATATATTTTTTAGAAAAAAAAACTAAAAATTTATAAGAATTTATAATTTGTTCAAAATTGAGTAATATGGTCAAAATCCCCTTGTATATTGTATAGTATACATTGTAGGTAGGTCTACCTCTATAGATTGAATACAATATCTATGTCTATGTAAATTAACTTATTAATGACTTATTATTCATTGATATGGGAAACTAAATACATTAGTGAGCGGAATTAGTTCGACAAAAATTAACTTCTCTTCAGAGAGCTGCTGGAATATTGGATACTTATTTATTATACGAACAGAATGTCAAGGTCTCGATAAACCCTTCGATATACTTTGAAAATAGTATGGAAAAACTATTTATAGGTGTTTGTAATAGGATGTAGGTTTTATGAGCTCCTTTTGTATTTGGGCCTTATGGACCTTTATACCTTATTCGACAAGAATGAGTTGAAGAAGAATATTGATATTGATTATAAAAAAAAACTTAGGTATATCCGAGTGTATGCATTTCTTACGCCTCTTATATTTATAGCCTCATTGGGCATAATTAGCTGGATTAGAATTAATTAATGCCCATCAATTAATAATTAAAACTTGAACAAGCACCAAAAACATACATGCATACAAATAATATAGGTTAAATTTCACTTTTCCTCCTTTAGACCATAAGTGAAAATGAGAGTACCCTCCATTTTTTAATTGCATTGCATTATCCCTTTCTATTTTACTTAATTCTAAGATTTTCCGAAAAATGGCCCTAACTTACAAATTTTCCCCCTAGGTCTAAATAAAGGCAAAAATGAAAAAAAAAAAAAAAGAGCCTCCAGCTGCCCTATTTCCACGAATTCGTGATGATTATTTATTTTGATTAATACATTAAAATAATTATGAATTTATTATAAAAAAATATTTTTTTTCCTCTACCATTCATTACCCTAAAAAATATAATATACATTTGATCTACTCGCAATTTGTCATAAAAATTGAAGTATTTATTAATAATGTAACACATATTAACTCATAAAATATTTGCACAAAACAAGCTATTAATTCATTTATTTAAATAAAAATATTATTTTGGCATTTTCATTTTGATGGGACTTCTAGCTTTTATTTGATTTAAGGATAAAATTGGTAAATTAAATGTCATTTTAAATTTTTTTGATAATTGAAATATTTTAGAAAAAATAAAAGAAGCAAAAAATAATACTATAAAAAGATGGGGGAACTCACTGTAGTTGACAAATGACAGTTTGAGGGGCAAATTCTGATTTACGTACAATATAATGTAGAAGTCAATTGTAAAAAATATGTACAATCATTCCTCGTACACACATACATTTAAGTTGTTTCTAGCAATCTGACAAGGCAGCAAAAACTGAAATTTATCGTATATACTATAATTGTACGTACACATACGATGTTTTCTCATACAATCATGATTTGCATGGTCTGAATTTAGAGTTGGTTCAAGATCATTGTGATGAACATCTATGATCATGTCTATTTATATTCAATGGCTCCGAATGAGAATTGATTTATAATTTTGACATATTACCCCTACTCGAAATGGGATTATTAAATATGGGAAAACATTTTTGGCGCACAGTCCAAATTTAAATTATCTGGATTGAAAGTGACTCAATAATTGAATTTTGAAAATGGATTGTTTTCTATAGTTGTTTTTTGGAAGTGGTCCGTTTCACATTTTGATATTAAGAAATCTTTCTCCACACAGTAGAAAATGGTTAAAGATATTGGATCCTGGCCCAAAGAACCTCTAATGCTTAAATAAGAGATTGCTTATGAGGAAAGATTAAAGAACGGAATGATGTGATGCAATAATGAGAACATTGATAAAAACTTTTATGTACTTTTTTTTTAATTTTATTTTCTTTTAAAGCTTTTAAAGTCTTTTATCATACAAGCTACTTTAATTGTGCGTGTGTGTTTAAGATTACTAGTTTCTCTTTCTTTTTTCTTCTTTTTTTATTTCAAAGTTGTTTGGTAAATCGAATGTGGTCAGTCTATACACAGTCGTAGCATAATTTTTAAATTAAGTTCAATACTTTTAACAGACAAACAGACTCATAGTCATAACAGAATTTTTGGATTAAAGTCAATCCTCCTAACAGACTCCCTTTATGTGACGCGCTAAAAATTTATGAATGGACAACACAGGCGCATCAAGACTTCTGTGTTACCATAATTTGAACATTAATACTCCCTATTATCTTTCAACCGGTTTATCGCTGCTTTATGCCCATTGGGGCTATGTTGAGGTTCATTTTGACTGCAATGATGTTGGTAGAGAAGGTGATTGGTTTTACCTTTCTATCCAATATTTTCTGATTTCATATCTCTAGTTCTGGTGCAGAACAAACTTCTAAACCTAGAACTTTTTAACATTTGATCTTGGTGAATCCACTTTGTTCTCCTGCAGCAGCAGAGATGATCAAAATGTTCATTGTATTTTCATCAAGGGGTTCATGTGTTAAGTAAGCTAGATATTGAAAACATGTAAGTCTAGACTTCCTTGACTCAAACGGAAGAACAAGTACGAACAATTACAGTTCTGACTACTAACGACACCCATCAAAGGAGTGGTTCCCCACACGAGAGTTACTTTATTAATATTGAGTCCAACATGAAACTTGGAATTGACCGTTAAACAGCGTCTAATTACCATATTCAAAGATTTACACTTGTTGGTTCATGTAACGGCCTGCTGGTTTTTGTGTCCAAACATCCTCTTAAATTCATATAGATCTAAATCTCCAATGTCTAGAATGTTTTCAAAATTCGAGAACTTAGTAGATAAAGTAGATAATAGTGTCTGAAATACATGCTCTTGGTTCAGATTCATGAAAAAAGGGCATCATTGGATCCTTTCCTGAATGGAACTCTTTATTGGATAGCTCACTTCAATGCACAGTATGTGAATAAAGTCTCCTGGATCAACACAGGGGTCCATACAAAGAAAAAGTTCATGAGGGTGATAGTTTCAGAATTTTATGATGTGGTTTGTAGCTTATTTATTACCAAGAAAAAAGGGCCGTTTGTTTTTAATAAAAATATATAAAGAAAGAAATAAAAAATGGATTTTGATGAGATTGTGCTAATTTTTAAATTACCTTTAGAAAAAATTGATTATTTATTAATTTATTTATTACTATTTACTTTTTAAAATATATTAAACATGACCCCTTCATGTCAGAAATGTGGTGCACACTCCATCTACTGTCTTGAATAATTTTTTTTCATTTATTCATTTCATATATAGACACATCAAGTATCAAGTGACAGTCATGACATAATATGAATGATTTTTAAAGTGTTTGACACTATGAATGACATAATATGAAAGGTTTTAAAGTGTTAGTGCATTATAATCTTATCTACGTGATTGAGGACAATGATTTTACAGTTTCGAAAAAATTGCATCTTGGATATAATTTATGTCCATTTTCATATTTGAAATCCACTCGTGGGTGCTAAAAAAAAGAATAATATTCACAATAATGTGAAAGTAATAACAATTACAAAATTAATTGATAATGTGAAAGTTGTCATTATAACATATATTAAGTGATAATATTTTTTTATTTTATTAATGATATGTATTAAGTGATAGTAATTTTTATTTCTCTGTTATGATGCATTAATATTGACAACTATTTTTAAGTTGTTATTATTAATATTTAATGGCACATGTATAATGTTAATCTAGTAACAACAAAAATTATTACTACGATTTTTAGGAAATTTTTGTTTTCACTATATATGAGTCACTAATTGTTAATAAGGACAATTTTAACATAATTATTGTTACTGTTAAGTTGTTGAAAATCATAACTTAATAAAATAAATTTTTTGTCACTTACTATACATAATTAGTGATCATTTTTGCATTGCCATTCATATATTGCCATTAACTTCTCTTATTTTTTTCCTTGTAGCGAGAAATGCTGTAGTTTATAACAATATATAGTGATGAGGGTTGTTTTCCAGTGAAGTGGGTGTTAAAGTTTATAACTATTCGCTTGTTTTACAATACTCATAACAATCCCAAGATTTTTGTTTGGAATTTATAGTTAGAAGATAAAATGAACAACTGCTGTAAATTTTTAATACGACCATATCTTATACCATAAATTTGGAGTCGCACTTTTATTTTTTCCCCAGGTGGACATAAATTTGATTCCTCATCACGTTTTTTTGGAAAATCCAACAATGAAAATTGGATTCTTGAATTTATGTTACAAAAGTATCCCATTTGACAGCACCCAATACTCAGTAAGTGAATAAATAGGTAAAATTTCCTAAGTTACCGAGTGGGAATGAAAAATCAATTTATTTCTTTGTAGTAAATTGAAGGTAGAATCCATTAAGTGACAAAGACTAGTACTATAAATACCATTTCCATGTCATGGCCTGGAACACCATTTCCAGGTTTCTCTTGTTTTTGTTTGCCAATGAGTTCGGCTGCTGATCAATCCCAAGCAAGAAAAATCCAGGGCCGTCGAAAGGTGAACATGGCAAAGATGGAGAACGAGAGCAACCTCCAGGTTACCTTCTCAAAACGACGGGTTGGCCTCTTCAAGAAGGCCAGTGAACTTTGCACTCTTTCTGGTGCTGAGGCAGCCATCGTCGTTTTCTCCCCTGGCAACAAGGCTCACTCGTTCGGCCACCCGGACGCTAACACCATTGCTGACAGGTTCCTGACCCCGAATTCTCCACCTGTCAATGTTGCCAATCAATCGACCCATGTTCAACAGAGTTCGGACCAGACTAGGCAAAAGGACCTGGAATATCTGGCTCAGGTTGAGAGCCTGATAGAAGCTGAGAAAGCACGGGGAGAAGAACTAGACCAGATAAGAAAGGCCTGTGAGAAGGAGAAATGGATCCCGTCTGCAGCTTCCATTGACAAACTCAACTATCAACAGCTTGACCATTTGAAAGGGGCTGTCAAGGATTTTGGAAAGAATCTTGAAACCCAAGTGGAAAAGGCTGTGAAACCTATGATGCAATACGATGTAGTCCCTGGAACATACTCTGAGAGTGCAGGGGTTTCCCTTTTGTTGCTGGGCCCTGTCCAGGTTTTGATGTTTCATCTCATGGTACTATAGTTCCATATGGAGTGGGGAATAACACTGTGATTCCATATGACCAGGGGGCAACAACCGGGGCTGGTGAAGCCGACATGTCTCACCAGTTCAACACTGGCTATGGTCGTGGGCATTTCTGAATATTTTCGATTAAATTTTATATTTTGAAATTAGTGGTTTTTAACTTTTTCTTTG
This sequence comes from Paulownia fortunei, assembly GCA_019321725.1. Taxonomy (NCBI): domain Eukaryota; kingdom Viridiplantae; phylum Streptophyta; class Magnoliopsida; order Lamiales; family Paulowniaceae; genus Paulownia; species Paulownia fortunei. Next base: position 25,438,290 of record CM033106.1, on the reverse strand, counting down.
TCCTCTGTATGCAAAAATCTTCCTTGGTATATCCAATTACAAAAATTACAGAGGAGGTATTTGTAATTTAACAAATCGTAAGGGAAATTTGATGAAGGTTATTGTAATTTCTTGTTCTTTTAACAATTGAGATTCACGTTCGATGTGATTAATATCTAATGAGAATTGGAGTGTGACACTTTGATCCATAAAGTAACAAGTGAAGTATAATTTATTTGACAACAGTTTCTGCACAGCAGGCTGCTGCCTCCACACCACCGAATACTGAAATGGCTGCTAAATCTGTTGTTCGTGATGAAATGGTCTGCACCACAAATGAAATAAGGGCTGAACTAACCGACCAAAACTCCTAGTACTTTGATTGTTTGGTTGGTTGTTGTTGTTGTTGGTTTTTTTTTTTTCATGAACTGGGAAAATTGTTGATTAGCTGGTTCTCTCTTTAGGTTTCTGGAATTGGACAAACGATCCTAATTAGAAAAAACAAAAAAACAAAAAAACAAAAAGGGGTTTTCATTCCTGGGCTGTAATTAGGACAAGACCCGCTGTAGTATGGATCTGCCCGTGTGGTAGGAGTAGAACAGTTGGCCAAAATGAGACCGGCTGAAAACTCTTGCCGCATGCACCAATAACTGCAAATCTTGGTATGCACCGGTCACTTGTCCAGACTTCAATTGCAGACCTCATGATCACAGGCAAGGCAAAGAACAAGGAGGACCAATTCCTATTGATCAAGTAGTATGACTTTTATCTACATGCACCCCTTGAATGAGCACTTACACTTAAAGTGTCCATTTAATCCAAATGCTGGAAACATACCAACAGTTTAGGCGTCCATTCATTCCAAATGCTGGAAACACACATACACTAACAGTATAGATGTCGATTAAGTCCAAGTGCTGGAAACAAACATTTCAGCATCACTTGTAATGGTGTAATTTATCTGTCAGCTCTCACATGTATATAGATAACATCTTCCTATGGAATCCATCCATTTGGAAGTGCGTATAATTCCCAAGACCTCAGATAGGGAGTGATGGTTTGCTATGCCAGTTTTTTGATCAGATCAGGATCATCACAGAATGACCTTAAAGAGCTAAGGCTTGTCAACAACTGTACTCATATACCAGACTTTTTCACACTGAATGATGTTCCTAGTGATGATTATGCGAAGTTACATAATATTCAGCTGAGGGTTACACATAGCTGTGAGATTTTCACCTTCAGCAGTGGGTCACGGAGAACCATAAACTCTGTTAAGCTGCCATGCATAGTGAATTATGGTGGTTTGGTTTCACCTTGTGTACATGGGGCTGTACATTGGACTGCTTATGGAAGGCACATTACTGGTATGTCGGTATCTATGTAAGAATCTATATGCATATGTATGCATCTGTATGCACACACACAACCATGTATATATACCTATATATCTATATATATACTATATATATATAGAGAGAGAGAGAGAGGGAGGGAGAGAGAGATAAGAGTAGCATCAAGCAAGTGCTACAGCAAGAGACAAGCCACTGCAAAAACTACCATTCTTAACTTGGTTACAAATTCGAAGTTATAGCTGATTGAAGACAACAAACAAGTCTGAGAAATGCTTTATTTAAACACTCAGAGATATGGCGGAGCGAGAAACATGATTCCGCTCCATTCTTTGGCACCACACATTCATCTGCATGAACAATGAATACAACAAAAAATAAAAATCTTGGTGGAGATTATCATGAGCTCGCATAAAAAAGAAAAAAAGTAACTCATCCATCCATATAAAAATATGGGTAGAAAATAAAAATTGCATAAAATTGCTGCAAAGCAACTGGCATGGGGATTTAGGTCCAAGGGCAACCATGAATATCAAAGCGTAACACTTGGATCCAAAGAGTAACAAATGAAGAATAATCCATGACAGCATTAAATATTTTGAGATTGGACGCTAATATCTTTTCATGCTATAAGCAAACCAATATTCATAAAACAAGAAGCAAAGGTCACTCATCTTATTTTTGGAGTGACATTTCTATGTCTGTCTTATCTTTCTCCTTTTTCATTTTTTTCTCTTTCTCCCCTTTCTCTTGGGTTGTTTGGGATGGGAAATTTGAAGGTTATATTAAGAGAAAAAGAAAATGATAAAAGCATCAGTTGTCGCAAACATTTATTATAATTGTGCCATCAAGATCATGTTTCAATAGATGACCTAAGAGAGTACTTGGGAGGGGAAGAAAAGCTATAGTTCCAACTTAACACATAGGCCTTACTCACAGTTCTGCTCGGAAGTAAATGTGAAATTAACACGTGTACTTCTTAAACCCAATACTAATTTGTCTTCTTTCTCACTAATTACAAATTAAAATTGGTCTCCTCGCAAATGAGAAAATACACATTTTCAAATTAATGAAATCAATAACCACACCTGGCATAGAAGTTAAGCAGAACCTTAGTAAATCGCTAGAGGTCATGATCATGACAAAAATATTATTGCTCTTGCATTACATTTAAACCATTACCAGTATTTTGCAACACGTGGGTTCATTTACCTGAAAACAGAAAAGAAATGCAATGCCCCAGAAACAGAACTGTAAAATTTTTCTAAGGTGAAAATGGTCTCATGCAAGATAAAGAGCATCATTGATTTTCCACCAGTCTTGTATGGAAAAAACAAAAAAACAGAAAAAAAATATAGAAACCTTTATTTATTAGTTACTTCTCTTTTGTTTTAAGAAAAGCATCAGAGTCGCCCTCGAGATATGTTCAGATCAAACATCTTAATGAGATAACAATATTACAACTTATTTTCAGAGCCCTTCTGATGATAGAAAATATCCCAAATGCACCAAATAGTCAAGAGCAAGTTATCAATAAAATATCTCCTTTTTGGGAACTCTTATGCAGTGCTCAAAAAGATCCGAGGTGGGAAAATACTTAAGGAGTCAGTAAACCATGTGGCACGTTATTTCATTGAAGCAATAGTTCGTAATCCACCGCCCCAATGATTCAACTGGTTGACAAAGACAGAGCATGTAAGAGAAGAAAGCAAAGGTCTACTTCATCCATAACCACAGGCGTAGTAAGAAATATTCAAATTGACTAAGTTTGTTTTATACATGTTGGCATAGGGGAGAGTTTTAGATATCTGGTCAGAAGTTGGAAGTGAAGTTTAGATACCTTCGCAACACTATAGAGTCATATCAAAATCTAAGCTCAAGCAAGAATACCCTCATATTAAACTGGGCATGCAACCAAGTGCACATTAATTCGCTTATTTCTGTGTAGCAGAACATTCATACTTCAAGTCAATAAAACCTCTAACTCAGAAAAAAATCACCTAGAGAAGAAAAACCCAAAAAAACAAATACTAAACAGTCTAGGTGCACAAAACAAGCATGATCGGCACTAAGGCAACCATTCTTCAGACAAATTTACGATGAAAAAAACCTAAATTTTAGAGACAAACCTATAAAATTGAGAAAGGAAGTAAATTTGAGTTTCATTTTATAGAGAACCTTTCAGACACAAAACTAATAAACTTGAGAAAATAAGTAAATTCGAGTTTCAGGTTATAGAGAACCCTAAATTGCAGAAAACAAATAAATAACGCATGAGAAACTAAATTGACACACCAACACCTCACGCACACAAAAAGCTAAATGCCAAAACACAATTAAAAAAACTCCAAATTTCAGAAAATGGCAATTTGTGAACTTCTTAACTACCGATCGTATCTAAGATTGTGAGTCTGACCGGGGCTGAATTTCAGTGAGACGCAGAAGAGGTGGACTGAGAATGAGAATGAGACTTGGGTGCGTAGATCTTGTTGTAAGCGGTTTCACCAACAAGGTAGATGCCGAAGGCGACCAGTGCGATGCCGAGGCCGGGGGTCGCGTGGCGCCACTGCTTGTGCAGCATCGGGTGCTTCCGCCACTCGTCACGCCGCCTGAAAAACTCTCCGGTGGATCCCAGTTGCTTCGCCATTGACGCTGCTTTCTTCTTCTTCTCGTCTCTCTCTCTTGTTTTCCGATGATGAAATGATTTGTCTAGTGTAGAATTGGGATTTATATCAAGGCCAGCCCAGCCCAGCCCATTTGTATAAGCCCATCATTTTAATGGGTTCGGGTTCAAGAGTAATGGCCATTAAATGAATTTGGTTTATTTGGGCCAAAGGCTTGAATGCAACTCAAAAATTTAAATTAGCAAAATTTAATCCTATACATTAATTAATTTACAATAAATACAATCCCAAATTTTTATTTGCATTAAAATAAAAATATTTGTAGACAAAACGATCACTGTACTTAATTTCCTATTTCGGACATAAAAAAAATTGCAAATGATGAACTTAATGCATTTTTTTATTATTATTTACCCTAGATTAAGAATCTAACTCAATTTTCTTTACATAAACCAAAGGAATTTGACGATATTTTGGTAAAAAATAATTCGGTAGAATTATTTCTATTTTTATACATTACTCAAATAATACAAATTGTTATAGAGAATACCATTGTATGTATGGCAATGCCCAAACTTAGGTTTGGTACTTGAAAGAATTTTGGTCCACGGAATAAATTAATGACAACATCTTACCTTGGCACTACCAAACCAAGACTTGCAATTTGAGAGTCAAACTTGCTACCTACTGCTAAACCTATGTTTGTGATGGTGGGCCTAAATTATAGTTCTATTCTAATTTTATTATTCAATTATTTTTTAAATATTTTAAAATAAGATTGTATTTTTTCAAAAATAGAATATATTTTTCCAAAATTATGATATGAAGTAATAATATGATACTATTAATTGTAAATTATTATTTTAACGGATATTAATGTAAAACATACAAAATTCTATTCATTTTAACTTTCATAAAAAGTTTATAGTTTTGAGTCAAAATAAATTTATTTTTATGGAATGAATGAAATACTACTATACCCTAATAAGACTTTTGAACAAAAAAAATAACTTGAAATTTTTTAACAAACACAAAGTTTGAACATATTAAAATTAAAAAGAAAACAGAAAATTATCCGGAAAAAGAAAAAAAAAAAAAAAAAGGCTACCAACATTGAAAATAATGGAAACATTTAACTACCTACCAGTGAGAGGTCCCTCGAGGAGCATGCTCCTAAAAATATTCTCAAATCCTCTCCCTTCTTACACTTTTTGTCCTCTCTCTGTGTGTGATGTGTGTGAGTTCATTCAGTGGCTTAGCAAACTTTCTGTGTGAGAGAGAGGAAGAAACAAAAATGTCAACACTTCAATTGGGCACTTCAGTCTCTCCTCCCCCGTTTTCTTGTTCCCCTTCTTCTTTTCCATTTTTCTTGGGTGCTAATTTCCGGGTTCCCATCAAATTCTACTCCTCATTATCCCACAACTCCAACCATTTCAAGAACCTTTCTTTCTCTGCCAAATATAATGAAAAGATCAGATCTTTGAAGAACCCAAGACTTTTTAGAATCAGTTGTTCTGCAGAGGCAGCAGAGGTATGTGTAGGTCAATGAGAATGGATATTCTTACCTCAATGTGTTGTTTGAGTGTTTAGATGACTTGGGTTGTTTGGAAAGTTCATGTATTTATGGTTTTTGTATTGATTTTTAATGATTAACAGGGCTCTGAAGTAGTGGTCAAAGAGAAAAGTGTTTCTGTTATTCTGCTTGCAGGAGGAAAGGGCAAAAGAATGGGTGTAAGTCATTCATCTCTCAGTAGTGTTCCTTGTATATTCTTTTGAGTGTATAAGAACTGTGTAATCAATTGTGTGGTTAGACTTGTATGCTTTGTTGGTCAATATAGGAATTTGCGTGGGATGGCCAATGAAGTTTTATGATGTACTTGGAAGAGGACTGATTTGTGAATGCTTTAGAGTGTGGCAACTAATCAGAATATTAAATAGTTCCATGCTCATTAATTGGTGTGCAACGTATGTTCACATGTAAATTCTAACATTTGAAGCTTTTTGGGTTATTGTAGTACTCTCCAATGGCGCAAAATAGATGAGCCAAAATTTCATACAGAACGAAAGTCATCATGAAAAGAAAACATGGGTTAGTTGTTTAGGTTGTTAATAGATTCAGTTGGTTGAGATTTGGTAGACGTTGAACTTGTCCTTGCATTAGTTTCATTACTCCTCGTGCTTCTATTTTTTCGTCTCACATTTTTTACTACTTCTATAGACAATTTTTCATCTGCTTGATGATAGTTTATGTTATTTGGTTTATAGGCAAGCATGCCAAAGCAGTATCTTCCACTTCTAGGCCAACCAATTGCTTTATACAGGTGGGTGCAACAACTCTACACCCTGATTTAAGATACTTATGATCAAGGTATATGATAATTAGCTATTAGGTTGGGTAATCTGTTCACATTATATAAAAATAAGAATGAATTGTACATCTCTGTTTTTCTATAATCTTTTTTTTTTTTTGTTCAATTACGAAGTGAAATATCTTGCAGTTTCTACACTTTCTCAAAGATGCCTGAAGTGAAGGAAATTGTTGTAGTATGTGATCCTTCTTATCAAGACATTTTTGAAGGTCTGGAAATGTTGTCTATGTATTACCTAAAGCAATTATTAGTTCCCAAAAAGAATCAAATGATGAAAGTCCTTCCAATATACACACAATGCACTGGAAATGGGTTGGTTACCATCTCTTCTAACAGAGTATAACATATCTGTTCTTACATTGTTTTAGATGCCAAAGAGAATATCCATGTGGACCTGAAATTTGCATTACCTGGAAAGGAGAGACAAGATTCTGTATACAGCGGATTAGAGGTATATGTATTTTTCAGTTGTCTGCATTGATTTACTCTGACTATTCAGAGATTTGTTCCTTTTGTATTAAGTTATTTGCCTCGCAGCTTCCTCATCAGTAATCATCAGAAGAATTTTTTAAGTTACCACCTCTAACTCTTCTTTGATTTAAATGAAGAGGATCTCCCCAAAGCTCCTCAAGTTGGGTAACTAAGTATGATATCATGGCAATACTCTTACCAGAATTGCTTTCTGTATAGAAACACATATTGATTTTAATAGCGGCACAAGGCTGGATGTTCTCCTTGTATGAAAAATTAGAGTCTAAAATGGGACTTCTGCACTAAACTCTCTCACTTAAACACGCAAACATAGAACTTATCCCCCTAAACTCCTGATGTGGGATTTCTGGGACCTCAAATCCACTACATTATATGGCAAAGGCATACAGGAATACTCTGGGAACATTTTACTATAGCAGATAACTATTGAAACAAAACCTCTTAATTTGAAGTTTTGTGGTTCAATCATGAAATGCTTTTGGTGGCTAATACTTCATTAACTAGAAATCAATAAGTTGTTTCCTTCTGTAAATCAATTAGTTCCTGATTATAGTGTTTGATGTTTACAACTTTTTCACTGACAAGTGAGGATTTTGTATCAGGCGATTGATTCAAATTCTGAGTTAGTCTGCATACATGATTCTGCAAGACCTCTGGTGTTAGCTGGAGATGTAGCAAAGGTGCGTTTGCATCATTCTTGATTTCCTTCTTTTGGTTTGTTATTTGTCATTCATCCTACTTAAATAGAGAGGTATATACGAAAGTTTATCTACATATTCTGCCATCATTAGGTTTTCTACGTCCTCTATGCGCTGTTTAATGCGATTAGGAACTGAAATGTTCAACCATGGAATCATACAATTGTCTCCTATTATTACAAGAATGTTTTCTGAATTTGGCATGTAAATAATGGAAAATCAAATAACTTGAGATTCTCAAGCTGGCATCATTTCTGGGTAGCTGGAGAGAATTTGTCAGTGGCTGGCATTTAGATTTTAGAGTAGGCTGAAATGTACAAGTTTGAAATTGGTTTATGCGGATGTGAACAAAACTATTACTTCTCCATGTTTCTTTCTCTTCGACTGCTCATACAATCTCACTTACCCAGTTAGTAGTCTAAAACAGTAAAAAGGGATTATGGAAACATGAAATGCTCTGTTTTTTCTTGTTAAATTGTCTAAGGATAATAGAGATGTAAATATGAGCGGAAATAGATATAAAAGTAGGAATTTGTCCATTCAGTTTACTAAGTTCTACTCTGTCTACAGTGGGGTTATCATTGATATCCTTGGTTGCAGTAGAAAAAGTGCAATGAAACCACCCTCCTGCTCTTTTTATTTTTCTTCCTTTCTGCTCTCTGTCACTAAATCCACGACCCAACCAAAAGGTTGTGCTTTCATATTGCAATATGGGAATGTCTATAACATGTACAGTTTAAATTTCACTGAAAGACCCTTTTTTTGGTTTGTTTAGTTGATGCATCTTGACAATAGGTTTAAATTCTGTTGAAAGACCTTTTCTCTTGGTTTGTTTGATGCCTCTTGACATTAAATAAAATCACTGGGGTATGGAACTTTAAGTAGAAGAAACATATTCACTTCATTCTTTGGTTCTACTAGGTTCTGAAGGACGCCAGGCGTATTGGCGCAGCTGTGCTAGGTGTTCCTGCTAAAGCTACAATCAAAGAGGTGGGCATTTTTATTCAGTGTCACTGACGCCTATGCTAAAAGGAGCTACTAAAAGTCTTTAATTTACTTTTTCGTTTTCAATTTAAAGTTCAAATTAGTAGTTTCTCACTAGAAATATCAATTCTTACATGTGAGTGTTGAAAGATTTGTTTGGTTATCGAGTTCTCATGGACTATGTAGACGGACAATCGTCACTTCTTATGTATCGCTGAGATATCTCGTTAATTGGTAGGCCTGTAATCTTGAAAATTTTACCAAAAATGTCGCCTCTCCTTTTTTTCCCCGAGAGTGGTGGAGGTGCTTCTTATTTTTTCTTGTCTAAATGTTAATATTATTAACTCTATCTAGAGAGTTGTTCGATAAGTACCCATGGTGTTTTTTCTCTCAGAAATATAATAAATAAAAGTGATGTTGGCAACAAAATCTGCAATATCTAGAGACTCATTTTCATCAAAAGACAACCATTGATATTAGTAGAACAAGAGTACTTCACTGGAGGGTTTCTGAAGATTATTTATGGAGTATTAAGTCAAATATATAATGTACATGTGTGTATAAAAACCATAGATGGATTCTAATATTATCTTACTTGTATACTGGAAAAAGCAAGTTTTGTTTCAAGTCCTTCGTGCATCTTTTGCACATTCTTCAGAAAAATATGTTTATTTGTCCTCATGAATTTAATGTCTGTGGTTCAGGCAAATAGTGAATCTTTTGTGGTAAAAACTCTGGACAGAAAAACGCTCTGGGAAATGCAAACCCCACAGGTTCTTAGCTGAGCATCAAAACTTTGTTTGAACATGTGCACAGCTCAATTTTGCTGAACTATTTGAGAAATCTTTTTTCCCACAACTGGTCACATATTTGTGCAGGTTATCAAGCCTGACTTGCTTAAGAAAGGCTTCGAACTTGTTAATAGGTAATTCTTCATTCTTGCTGGACTAATCCTCTTGTTTGTTTTTCGATGTAAAAATCCATAAGACTTGCTAAGCCTGTTAAGCTTTTCAGAAAAAAATAAATTAAGCAAAAAAACTTTTTGCATCAAGGACATAAATACTAATGCAAACCAAACAACCCCACTTTTCTCCTTTTACCTGAATTTCACTTTCTCGTCATTAGTATCTATTTCAAATAAATATATATTCATAGAAGTGAGGTGACAAATTTGAGATGCTGAAGGAGAACAGATGAATGGCTGATGAGAAAGGTGGCAATAGTTTAAAGTTCAGTATAAAGATTGATAATGAATGGGCAAAAAATTGTGTTGTTGCATGGTTCCATATGGCATCTGACATATAATGAACAATATGGATATAAATCTAATGATATATGTGTCTTGCCATCTTGTCCATGGGGAAAAAGAATCCTGATTTCATATTTTTCTGGATCTTTTGCTATATCTGCAGGGAAGGACTTGAAGTCACTGATGATGTATCAATTGTAGAGCACCTTAGACATCCTGTGTACATTACTGAAGGATCTTACACCAACATCAAGGTAGCGAAATAATTTTATGGCCTTTTGAAGTTTTTTAAATCTATCTGTTGATCACTGCAATTTAACGCTTTTATTGCACGAAATGCAGGTTACAACCCCGGATGATTTATTACTTGCTGAGAGAATATTGAACACTGCTCCTTGAGATTCTAACAGTAATTCCTTAACTTCTGTAGGGGAAACGTAAAGTTTTTGTGTGTCAATGCTGTTGAGGTCCTGTAATACACAACGCCAATTTTGAATTTTCATTCTTTTATGTATTATTTGCATAGGAATTGTTTCCTGCAATTATGTTACATCAAATTCTGAATATCATTGAAGGAAACAGTTTCTGTCAGAATTTTGTTGTGAAGAACTGGTTATAATTTTTTGAGGAATTGCAATCTAGCAAAAAGGAGACAATTGTGGTGCTTATGTAAATTGCAGTACTGTTGACAATAATGTCGTCTGCTAAGAACCATTAGAACTATTGAAGATATTAGTAAATGAAAGTGAGGCCATTTTAGTATGATATTAGAGCTTTTATTGGATATGACATTATTATGATAGAAATATGATGATGATTGATATTTCTGATATAATAATATATTTAACTATTTTGTTTAAAAATAAAAATAAAAAATCATAATGGCCTGACTGTCTCACCACATATTTAATGATGTCTTCAAACACAGCTTACTCGTAGCTTGAATTATTTCCAAGGCCAAGAATGTGAAGTTCTAGGTTTTAGGTGTTACATTTCTAGGTGATTCAAAGGCGAACTGGATCAAGCACAAACAACTGCTGCAAAATTACTTAAAGAAAAGATAAAACACCAACTTATTCTCAGACACGGCCATATCTCAACTATAAAACCACCTCAATCCCAAAGATTGTGCATTCTCTTGTCTGGTTTCTTGTCCTTGTGGTTTACTGCAATCTTGTTTAGCTCTGAATTTGGCTGGAGAAACAATCTGGCTGTACCCGACGACAAAATTCTCTTGCTCTCAATGGTGGAGGCTTGGAGGAGGAGCGGCCGCAAACGTGGTGGCCAATTCTTTTATCAATACCCACCACCACCAGCACCAAAGGCTCATCATGCTCACCCTCATGCTCCTCCACCCAAGCACAGTCATGTTCCAGAACATAATCCTGCTCCCTCCATCACCATTATGCTCCACATGGTCCACAACCTTCTCATCATTATCACCACCACCACCACCCCACCTACCATCATCATGGTAATCATGCCTCTCCTCGGACGCGGAGGTGGCATTTCACACCACCACCACCGAAGGGGTGCCAAGATCATCCGTACGAGAACTTTCATGCTTCCTCACCTCAGTATGCACTTCCTCATGGAAGCAATGCTCCACCTTCCTTTTCATATATTATCCTTGGAGGGCTTCTAAAGAAAAATAATTGCTGGTCAATAAGGATTAAGGAGTTCATAATTCCATTTCCACTATGCATGAGATTTCGAATATAAAGATATTATAATTTGTTTGCTTAGCAAACTGCAAGTTAAGAACTAACATTATTCAGCAATTTATGTAGAAAAATCAGCAAATTCACTTCAGTGGGTATTCTATCAATGCAGAAGATAAATTCAAGACTGGAACTAGAAATGATGACCATAGATAAATTTAAAATTGGAATAAGCAGATGAACACCCTGATAAGATTTTTGCAAAACAAGCGACAAAATTCATCGTCACAGCCTCATCATCATATTTAAATTTAAGAATGAAACGAACTCCACTAGAAAAATGATGAATAAATGAACTGAAACAGAGAACTGAATCTTAAGTTCTTCCATCCATAGTAACCAGTATCAGCCCTCATTAGCTCTAAAATACCATAGCATTGAACTCAAGATTAAACAAGTTCAAGTAAACCAAAAGGCTCTTTATATGCTTGGTATAGTATAACAGCACAAATAAAATGTCCCAATTCAACTTTTATTGATACCAAAAAATTGGCTGGACCTACACAAACGCAGAGGCCCAAGTTTAACAACTTTACATCATATTTCCTTCAATGACCCTCATATTTATAGAAATAGAAAAGCTAGGCTCACTTCAGCCTATAAATAAAGAAAACAGTTCTAATGAAACATAAAGGATTGCTTGAAACTTAAAACTTCCCTTTTCTATCATCTACTGTATCTGTTGTCTGTCCTCCTTGGTTTTGCACACTCTCCAAACCAAGAAAACCGTCCACTTTTGGGTGCACGTGCAGGAATGCCTTGTTTAGCCTGGTTTTGTAAAACGAGTGTAAATGATACATTTTGGAAATACGGATTTCTAATGTTCAAAGTTGGAAATGAAACCCCCTACCTTTGCCCTTCTGTGAGGTCTGGTGTTATTCCAACAGAACATCCCACTGCAACCACCTGCTCCTGATCCAGATTCATACCCCCTATAGAAGAAATAAAAAGTAAATATGAGCAGATAATGATAGGACCAAAACAATTTTTTTTTCCCTTCTCCTTTTTTCTTTTCCATATCACAATCATCACAAGTCACTGACTCACTTTCAAAATATTAACAGCTTTCTAAAGCCTTCCTGTATATTTAAAAATCATTAATTCATCCATATCATGATTTCTATTTCATATACTTAAATCTCAACTCTAAAAATCTGACAAAATCTCAATAACATGTTTATAGGAGCTTATTTTTATATTTTAATCAATTTAGCATCAAACCAAAGTTGAAGTTTTGTGGAGCTAACTCAAACTAAAATCATTATTATGTCACTGCCAGAATATAAATATTTTGGTTTGTTGTCTCTATATTGATTGAGTCCATACTCCATTATCAAATTTAGAATTCTTGTATAATAAGTAAAATATAATTTGAATTCTTGCATAAGTAAAATAAAAAATTTGCAGGTTATGCATTTCACTTTTAAACTTAAGAAATCACCCCGGATAGTACAGATAGAATTCGGTAATAAGCACTTGATGTGGAGAACATGAAAACTCAAACATCTATAATCTTGTTTAAAAATTTGAAATTATTGGGTTGACAACTTACATGTTATCTTTGCTGAAATTGCTTGCAAAGCTGCTATTATGCAGCAAGCTCGGAGAGATGGGATAATGATCGATCCTCTTAACAATCTGGTCCTTCTGATGTGCCATTCCATCATTAATTTTCAGTGCTTTGATTTCATGGTTTAACTCATCTTCCCAGTGCTGCAAGGGAACATCCAGAGAATTCATTGGTTCCAATTCAGTTGGATGATCTATGCCATCCTGCGGCAGGACTTGATTCCTTTCAGGTTTCAAATGACTCATTGATCCAGGGGTTCTTTTGTCCATGGCCTGCAACCAAGCAGTTTCCAATCTCTGCTCATGGATGATGGACTCAATTCTCCTCAAAGGAATATCTGACTTGCTATCTTTCGAGGTACTTATGTTAGCATTTCCAGCAACAGACTCTAAAGGCGTTTGATCACCTTCAGACACATTGAAGCTTCCTCTTGATACCTTCAATGGATCCCCACGTAAATCAAGATCAGAATTACCTCCTCTTATATTCGAGTGTGTTGATTTGTTTTCCAGGTTCATTGGGTTTTCGTCCATCCGCTTATCACCCAAAGAATCTTGTAGCAGAATTATTTTAACCTCCACATTGCATCGTAAAACAATTTCAAATGAGTTAGTGATGCTGCTAAGAAAACCTTCTGCTCTCGTTTTAACATTAGTATCCTCAAATGCAACATGAGCAATAAAACCACCTGCATACAGAAGTTCTGAAGTTCAGGATAACTGAAGAAAATAACAACAGTTACAAGCTAATTTTGCTACATCAAAACCTGTTAAACATGTATTGACAAAGATCACGCCAATATAATATGGTGATTAAAATGGTTCTCATCTGACCATGATATCCAAGAATCGATTAACATAACAAATCATAAACACAGGAATGAAAGTGGGTCATTCCAAGTGCCAGTGACACATATGAAGAGATGCATAATTCAACTGCAACCAACAAATTAAGATAAAGAGTTGTATATGCATAAATCCCATATTTAAACACACACACACAAAAAAAATACAATAGTGCTTACTTTTAAAGAGTTGATCAATGAAAACAGGGAAGAAAGAAAAGAAAAAGGAGAAGTATAGTTCTGAATGTGTCCATTCTTTTGGATAGTAATTTACCTTTCATTTCAGATATTGAAACAAGCTTTCCATAAGAATGAAGTAGTTGCCTCAGCGTCTTGGAATGACACTTCTCAATACATTGGAGCCAGATATCAATCAACACCGTTGAGTCCATGCATGTGAATGTGGTTGTCCCACTTCTGCAGTCATCATGCATGACAGTCAATGCTTCACCATCAATAAGTTGGCATTGATTGGGTTTGGAATAAAAACTAACAGCATCAGTCAGTGAGACTGGTTTCTCTTTGCTCGTTGAATTTCGGTGAGCAGCTACCAGAAAGGATGCGGGAGAACTTGATTTTTCAGGTGCAAATTGTGCATCAGTTCTCTGCTTCTGGGCAGTAGCTTCTCTAGGCATGCTTATGTGGTCCTCTTCAGTTGCCTTGGAACTCTGTCGTCGACTACTTGTGGATTGAGTTCGATCAGGTGAAGGTGCAGAACCTAATTGCAATAGGGTTGCCGTGAACCAGGTTGACCGTTCACTTGAAACTCTCAGATGCTTTTCTGCCTCAGAGAGAAGCGTCAATGCATGCTTCAGTCTGTCTAATTCTCTTTCAGTTACTGAAAATTCAAACAGCCATTATTTGAAAAACTTAGACTATATAGGAACATCAAAAATCACAGTGCTCAACTAAGAAAAATATACTGTGCTTAAAAATTTAGGGCAAGGAAAACCTAGTCAAATATGTCAACTGCATTCCCTCTTACATAACTTCAAGTATCAAACCACGGAAGACAAGGAGAATTTTTGGGTGATACAGAAAGTAAACATGCAACAACATCTGACACTGAAGCCTGTGTTGTATTCAATTGCCGCTAATGCACTTGCAGAGGGTTGGTTATATTATTCAAGCATGCTGCGGTGAACAGCACCACTGGCATTTATAGGCCATATAATATGAATTTCAACCATGATTCTTCTATGTAAGTTTTCTTTAAAATGAAGTGCAAACAACAAGTATTGAAATCCTAAGCAGTTACTACTCTCCAAATATGTAAAGCTAAAATGAAATAAATAGAGGCCGAATTAATCCGAGAGATAGGTGAATCCTTGGAAACAAAACCCAAAGTAACCGAATGCACTGGCATATCCACAGGTCTAAACCCATGATGACACTATTGCAGTAGATTCTGTAGCAATTGTCTATAAGCCTCAACAGCCTAATTTCAGTTCTAAAGGCAATTGTTTGAAGCTGATTTAGTTCAAACCTCTGCGATTACAAATATCAAGGACTCTAGGACAAGGGATACCTATTAGTAAACCATGAAGACTAAAAGAATAAAGCTGTGTAGCAAGAAAATATGAGGTGGGAATATATTTTAAAGATTTTGTTTTCCCAATAAGTGGCAATTTTAGTTGTAGCTAATGACAAGCATTTTTTGGTACAATGGAGGCCCAAAGACCTAAGTTCATCATAGCTCTGCATCTTAAGAAAATGAAAATGACAAAAACCAAGATTCAGATTTGAAGAGAGTTCCAATTGAGCAGATACTGATCAAATCCACAGGTCCACATTGGCACTGCTCATACTAGTTAGCCCCGTAATTTAATATTAAAAACACATATTCCTAAACCAAACAATCAGTTCTACAAACATGAATGCTTTTTAGACATATTAAATATCCTTTCCAAAGTCCATTCATTTGTCCTCCAGAACAAGGCATTTACACTGGAATACCCAATTGCATATAGTCGTAAAACATGCTGAAAGAACTCAAATTTGTGATATTCACCAATTAGTTCGTGAGAGGGGCAATGCATCCACATGAAATCACACCTTTTTAAAGACCCCTCTCTTGAAACTAACTGTGAACTATATGTATAAGAAACTCATTCTACTAAGCAGTAATAGTGAAAGAAAAATGTAACTACTGAAGTCTCGCATTATTACTTAATTGTGAATGTCATCAAGTAATTTGGTAGTGGATTTGGACCAATCAAATCTTGCACTTGACTCGCAACATATTCAGCAACCTGTGTGCCCCTTCAGGCTTGGGTGTGAGTGTGACCACTCGCCATGATATGTCAGATTTTCTGAAAAGCAATTAAGTCCACTCTTTCCTTTTAAGGGATATAAAATTCCTTTTAACATGCATAAAAAAGAATCTCTAAACTATTATTTCATGATTTTTGAATGTAAAGATACGAAATAATATATTGGCAACTACAAAAGGTTATGTCACATGGTGAGATAATTGACTTTGGGGCACTAATGGGGATTCAAATACTAATAACATTGTTAAATGTCCAGCCTCATGAAATCATATAAGCAACCTGCATTTTGGAATGATACAGAGCAAAGTTTTAAACAGGAAATGTTTAAAAACAATCCTTGCATTCGATAAAAAAACTCATCGGCAAATTCGATAGATGATAAGAAATCTATATTCAACAGAACACTGCTATTGAATTTGATTAAAGGTTATGAATAACTACAAGTTACTTGATGCCATGATACCATAAAGATATCTGTTGATGTCTCAACAAAATATCATGTAAATTTAAAAACTATAAATACTTACATTGATGTCTGAACAACATATCATAAAAATAATGCCGTGATAAATCTCGACCATCACAATAATATAGCAAGACTTTGTCCGGGTTATTTGTTGTTAAAGACCAAGTTTTGCTCTACTTGTGATCAAATGTATTTTGTTTCCTAAAAGTGTTCTGATTGAGATTTAATAAACTTATCTTCTTAGCAGGGCAAACTTTTGTATTTGTGCTCTAAATAAAATTAACACTTTCCTCATCCTTTCAGGCTTTTACACCCATGAAGCAGATTAAAGAATAAGAACCTTCCTGTTTTGCATGCGCAAGCATTAGACAAATTGCTATTACACTGATACCAAATCAAACTGGATTTTGCAGATCTTTTAGACTATAACGGACCAAGTGAACCATAAAGAAATAAAGAACAAAGTTACACTTACAACTTCTCCCACCAAAGAAAGAATCATTTTGCTTCACATCAACACTCGGGTAAGTTCCAGCAATAATATCCACAATAAGGGTCACCAACTGAGACATTAGAACTATTGGATCAACACCTGAATCCATCAATTCTCTGGCTCTTAGTACTGTTTCTGTAGCATTTGATGACATGGCTAACTCCAAAAGGTCCAGTAATTTGTCGTCAGAAACAACCCCGATCTACAGAAAGAAAAGGCATATGATAATTTGGTATGATTCAATAATAGATCAACTTGATTCAAAATCATGTGAATCACAATAATTTGCTGGACATGCACATTCATTCTGCCATTAGTCAGATAATGATAGGAAGTTTTCTTTCTACATGTTGACCAAAAGGATAATCTTTACTAAAAACATGTGCGAACAGAAAATTGTAAAAGAGTTTTATCTGAATGCAAGTCACAGAAGGGCATAAGACTATGCAGAAACAACAAGATTGAACAACACAGAGTTAAACTAGAGATATGAAGAAGAGGTTCACTTAAACTCACGAGCTCATTCACCAAGGACTTGGTAATTCTTTTTCCAAACAAACTCAACTGGTCTAACATGGTTTCTGCATCTCGTAGCGAACCATCTGCATTCGAAGCAATCAACTCTAATGCATTTGATTCAACATCTAAGCTCTCATCAGTGGAAATCTTCCTTAGTCGAGTAACAATATCGCCATTGCTAATTTTATTGAAAAGGTGCTTCTGACACCGGGACAATATAGTGCGTGGCACATTGTCAATATCAGTTGTTAATAGTATGAAAACAATGTGTGGCAATGGTTTCTCAAGAAGTCGAAGAAATGCCATCCATGTTTTTGAGGGCAACAAATGACACTCGTCAATGACAAAAACCTTGTACTGCAGAAGGGCCGAAGGATGAACCACTGATATTTTTTTCAAAAGATTTTTTATTTTTTCAATTCCCTTCTTGTTGGAGCCATCAACTTCTCCAAGATACCTGCTCTTGCCAGATATGAAATCAGTACATTCCCTGCAGACACCACAGGGCTTAGTCTCTTCTGTGGCAAGGCAATTTAAAGCAGCAGCAAATATTCTTGCTGTTGAAGTTTTTCCAATTCCACGAGGACCATGGAAAAGATAAATGGGGGCAATCCTTCCCTTTGAAACTGCGCTCATAAGAGATTGAACAACTATATTCTGCCCAATCAATTCCTCAAAAAACATTGGCCTATATTTGTGGCTCAGGCTTCTGATATTTTCAGGAGAACCTTCCTCATGTACTTCCCCATTCAGAGCTACTAGCTCTAACCCTTCTTGACTCCTACAACTTGAAGACCACCTCCTTCCATCCAACCGGCTCAAAGCCTCCAAATCAAGCTCTCCAAAATTTGTGGAAAGCTCATCATCACTGTTCCCACTTCCCATAGATGATCCTCCTCGGCCATCAGCACTGTTGTTAAGAAGAGGAACGAGGCTTTGAGCTGCAGTCTTTGAGCTGAGTCTCCTCTTGTTGGAAACCAAAGATGAGCGGTGATGTCTTCTTTGATACATGGTCTGACTTCCACAAAACATGCTGCTTCCTTTCCGTCTTAAGGTATCAGAAAGAGATGGAGAACAACAACTCCCATTTCTAGACTTTGGTGTTGACCTTTTTGACCAATAACAAGGAATTCCACATCCCTGTCGCCCAGGCAAATCCAACTGATCATCGACCTCATCATCAGCATCATTAAATGATGCACTGGTGGCATCCCAAGACTCAACAGTACTTGGATTCCTAATGGAGTATCTGTTATAAAAGCTTGTTGACAATGCTGGTGTACTATATGAAACAGAATCATCCTCTTTTTTATGACTCATCAACAGCTTTGCAGGCGAATGAGCCCAACCCTTATTCTTGAGCCTAGCAAGCAAAGGTGAAAGTGCAGATGCTCTTGCTAAATCCTCAGAATTACAATAATCTTCAGTACCATCAGACTGATCAACCAAACTCAGCAAATCATCCCTACCTAAACTTAAACAAGGCAAACCATCCACTACATTTTTTGCATATCTACTCAATAGTATCTGCATTTGCACTTTTTCCTTGTGATGCCTAGAACTGGCACTAGAATAATTACTCCTCTTTGACTTCTTCTTTATCGTGCTCCTGATAGATGGAGTAAAGTTTGTATCTTTACATTTAAAGATCGCTGAACTATACCTATCACTCAAATAACTATCACTCCTTGAATCATTTTCACCACCATTCCGCGCATCAGTCAAGCTATCCACATCAAGACTCTCCTCCTGAGTAGAGGAGGATCCCTCATCCTTACCATTCTCAACATCATCTTCACCAATCTGCCTAATCCTTTCACTCTCAGATTTCTGATTCCTCCAATTATACAAAAACACCCTCCTCTCCTTCTCTTTTGCATTTGTATTGCCTTTATCACCAGCAGCATTACCGTTACTATAGCTATGATTACTTTCCAATTGCAATGGGAGTTGCAAAAAGTGCTCAGAGGCAGAAGCTATGGCATTACCATCAATGTGGCCATTCTTATGATGATGCACATAGTGATGCTTGGAGAGAGATCTTGCAGAACCAAGTGGTGATCGCCACGATGAGGAGGTCCCAGGATCCCTTAACACTCTAGCCGCCTTGCGAATTTGAGTCAATTCTTTCTTCAAATGCAGGTTGCTTGGATCAATCCCACCACCCACCATTCCTCCGCCGGCGCTGGAGCCGGCGCCACGCACTTCTACTGACATAATTTTATTAGTGTCACTCACTCTACCACCACCACCACCACACTACATCAACACACAAAAGAGAGGCGCATACACAACTTCACTTCCACATTCTCTTTGTGCGTGAGTGCGTGAAAAATGAAAAGGTGCTCAGTATGTTCAAGAAAATATATGGGTTCGGCATTAAGGGGTAAGAACTGCAGATCTGACAGATTTTATTTGCCTTTCTTTAATGGGGCTTCTTCTCAACCGCCATAAATAAGGGGTGCCCTGAAATCCAGAATGTCGGCCACTAGAATGAAAACTAGTGAGCAGCAGCCTTAGTTGAGGAAAAAAAGAAGGGTTTAAGGCAACGAAGGGAGAGAAAGAATTACTGCTAAAACAACTTCAAGAATGGGGTGAAGAATTATTTTCACTTGTTTAATGGACAAGATTCAATCTTTTTTTTGTTCGTTGAAATCGAAGAAGATAATCGAAATGGGAAAAGCTTCTTCCCTCCCTTGAAGAGAAGAGTGAAGGCCCGCCTAAGAAGAGGCTCCGAAGATTCTCTTGTAATAAGTAAGGCTTTTCCATTTTTGTCTGAGATTTTTTACTACGTTTGGTGTCTTAGTTTCCACGCTCTCTCTTACACGTTCCTGTTATTGCCACCTTTGAATTGTTCGTACTTCCCCATTGGTATACTGATTTATGGAATAATGGAAGGTTTTCAAATTCTTTACCATTTCATTTCAAATTCTACAATTGTTATCTTGTTATTATTATTTTCTTTTTCCATTTTTCCGTTATCTCCATATTATACAAAGGTGTATTAACGGCAAAAGAGAAGATATAAACTGCCCTTTTGTTATTATTTCCAAATGTTATTTTTTATTTTTTATTTATAATTTTAAAAATACATTTATTTTATTTATTTTCATCATAAATACAATTTATTTTTAAAAAAAAAAAGATATTTTCAAACTTACTAATATTTTACATATTTTTGTACACCTATCAAAACTCTGTTAACATTTTACTCAATTTCATACAAAAAATGAATAACAGAAATATAAAATAAATATATTTTTATTTTCAAATATATATAATCAACATACAAACATATTTTATTTTTATACAAAAATCTAATTAAAATCCTTTGAAGTTAGAAATGATGAAACATGAAAATGAATTTAAAAATAAAATCAAACGAGCACTGCATTGAATATTTCATTATTGTGTTTTATTTTCTATACTATATTGAGTAAATTACTACTGCTTAAGTGTATTTTTAATACTATTTATTGTCTAATAGTCATTTCTATTTTTTGAATTTGAAAGATATAATTTAATTGAGTCGAAATAAATAATATGTAATTCAAGTTTTGTTTGAAATTCTTATATAATTAATTAATATAGAGTAGTATTTAAATTTGGAAGGACGCTACATTAAATTTTAATTGACGGGTCACCCAAAAAATAAATGCTTGAATTGAACTATAGTACTATAATAAAAAACATAATTGAAAATTTGAAATTCGAATTTAAATTCTGTTTTTGAGTGAAAGAGCATTTTAAAGAAAATCATTGAAGCTAGAGTTTTATTCAAAAAAGTTTTATCCGAATTAAAGATTTTATAAAAGGAAAACATAATTGAAACAATTGCCAAAACATCACGGACTAAGAAAATTGAATGAATCATATAGATCTTATATATGAGTAGAGAAATTAATAATATATTGTTTTATTTAGTTTATAAAGGCAAATGCGAAGTTAAAACAATACAAAAATAATTGGAAGATATTTGTTAAATTGCACATTCAGTTTATTTCATTTTTTATGGATATTCAATCTCATTTATAAATATTTTAAAATTAGTACATATTTTGCTAGTTTTAAAAGAGATATATGTAAAAAATTTAATTAAATTTTTAAAAAATTGAAACAATCATACATCCAAACGAAACCCTCTATTATACTAAGTGGGACGCTTCTATTTTATTTATCTATTTTTCAATCTCATAGTCAAGATTTTCAATTTATAAGTCACTCATGAAAATATATCATGAGAATTTATATTATTTAAATAAATAGAATAACTTCAACTAAATTATATTTTGAGCTAGATGGCAACTAGTATAGAAAATTATAAATAATATAATTCTTTCCGTTTTTGGCTATAAATGGACAACTAGGAACATACATTAATTAAGTCATCCTTAGCTTAAAATAACACCATCAATTATCACAACTTAAAGAAGTTAAGCCATGTACAATTTTTATTAAGTTTATAATTGAGCTATTATAAGCCTTTCAACATTAACTTTTGCATGTAATTTTAACTTCAGATCTATGAATGTCCAAAGAGCTCGACTATGCAAATAAATGTAGCCTAAATTTGATGGTGTCATACACACAATGTCTTGTTTTTATAACATAAGCACACACACATATACTAATATAAATAAATAAATAAATAATATATATATATATATATATATTGAGAATTTGATTAATCCCAAACAGATAAGGATCTGCGACCGTTTTAATGTGGATCCTAACCCAACTCAGTCAAGATGTCGAGTCCATCTCAAAAGTTGCATCATTGATCCACCATCCAGACCTTAAGTGTATGAGATCATGCTACTTGTCCCTAACATGGACAATGTCTTCTTACAATCATGTTCACATTGTCGTGAGGTAATTGTCATTATAATTTTTTATTTTTACCCGTTCTCACTGATCTTATCGACCTCATGCTAAATTTAAAAATTAGATAATTTTGGTTATGAGCCACCTTAATATGTATCTTTATTTGTTAGTCAACTCACAATAGAAATTGACTAGTATTAGCTCGAGTCCATATTTAAATTGAGTTCTACCCCTCATATATATATATATATATATATATATATTAATACATATGATCAAATATACTATTGTATTATGTACAAATTAAGAATGAATTATCAATCAACAACTTACGAATATCATTTATAAAAAAAAATCAAACTTTAACTTTACCACTTGAGTTAACCCTTCTCAACTTATTATACGTATAGTGTGAGTATAAAAAAAATAAATCAATTATTTGATATTGATAAAAATTATAAAAAAATTTAGGTTGCATTTATGGATTGAATGATTTGAATTTGAGAGAATAATTTAGAAAAAGTATTTTAAATAATTTCGTATAAAATGAATTTGTAAAGCACAACAATAATTCAAAAAAAATAGTTCAAAGTGGGAGTTCAAAATTTTTAAATTCATTATATTAAAAAATTATTCAAATAAATTTAATAAATTTATCATTATTAATTTCATCAATCTAAATGAAACCGGTGTCAGATACAAATTTAAATAGTGTGGATACGTCATTGATACAAATCTCCGATCATATTTTTGGATACAAATCCAAAATTCATTTTGATTCATATTCTATCTCATTTCTTAATACATTGATAATTTCAGTCTATGTCTTCTTAGAAACTCCCATTCAATAGAAAGTAATTGTCTAAAATAAGTTTGGCCACATCCAATAAATTATACAGTGCGATAAATATAATTCACTTGTTATGTACGTGATTGAGTTCGATTTAGACTAAAACTTTTCCCATTCAACTCTCCCTCTCTCATTTTATTAATAAACTATTACAACATAATATAAATAGTTATCTTACATCATCATTCAAATAAATATTATCAAATTATTTGTTATTAACACATAACTAAATTCAGGATTTAATATCAATAAACATATATGACTATTGAAAACATTATCAAAACACATATTTTCAAAAAAAATTATTTTTTAAAAATAATTCTTCCAAACACATTTTCATTTTGAACCAAATGCCGATAGCCGAGGATATTAATCTCTACTTTTTTCAATATAATTTTCCAAATAACATCCAAAAATTTGAACCAAACATAACGAAATCTTTCACTTTAAATTCATTATTTTTTATTTCTCATTTTTATAAAATATAAACTTAATTCAAATTCTTCCATCCAAACACAATTTCCGTTCTTACATGCTCTTTGCTATCAAACAACTATTTAGAATAAACTTTATATTTAAACAATGATCATGCTTATCTTTTAGATTTAATGTGGGAAAGAAACAAGAGTTTTTCAAATATAATGACGGAATGGGCCACTATATAAAGTAGACCATGAATCATAATAATAATTTTCAGTCATATCTTAATAAAAGTTTTCTTTCAATTATGACAATTAATATAGCTGGATTTCTTTTTTTCCAGCAAATTTTCTTTAATATCCCTCTTAATTTAAATGTTCAATTCAACTTAATTATATTTTGAGCTAGATGGGCACTAATCTAGAAATAATATGAGAGAAAATGACAGAGGACCAATAATTCTTGCTTTTTTTGGCTATAAATGGACATATGAATACAGATTAATTAAATCATCCTTAGCTTAAAATAGCACCATCAAGTATATCTCAATTTAAAGAAGCTAACCCAAGTACAAAATTTATTTATTTTTAGCCATCATAATTCAGCTACACTATACATATATTGAGAATATAAAGCAAAAAAAAATAATATAGGATTTTCCACATGTAATTTTATGAATGTCAAAAGGGTTCGATGATATAAATAATTTTTTTGATGGTATCTTACACGTAAATACAATTTCTTGCGAGTTAGAAAAGTAAATAAGCATACTGTAAAAGGTTTTTGGTGCAAAACATAAAATTTTCGAGCTAATTCTTTTTTTCGGAAATTAAAACTCATATAATTCAAATTTATGTGAAATATCAATCGAGTTAGGTCATGATAATGTGGAACTTAGAAAGAAGCTAAAGGGGAAGCAATTATTGAGAAGATAAATGTGACTCTCAATTCATCATTTATGGCGTCCTTTCCATTAATTTCGGAATAATTTGGATGATGGTGGAATAATAATTACATCTTGTAATTGCTACATCCGTATAAAATTATTGTGTGGATAATTAAATAAATCGTACAAATATTAACCAATTTAAAAACATTTTCTGAATTCAACTTTGTTCGAACTTTGTATTATTTCTTTATTTTATCTATTAAAATGGTACCAATCATTATATCAGAAATATCATCAACAACTAAAATTAGCAATCAGCGATTACCAACACAATTTTGGTAGGAATTCAACTTAATATTCTAACATATAATAAAAGTTTCTAAGTATGTTAGAGTATATATAGAAATAGAACTAAATAGACATCATTAAACCAACTTTTGGGACCAATAGCTATAACCAGTGGTTTCAAAAAATGGTTGTCTAACAAGGGTTTACAAAATGGACTTCCTAATAATAAAATATTAACTCAAAAAATAGTTATGGGGTATGTATGGAGAGAATTTTTTTTCAATTGGAAAATTTAAATGTAAAAGAATTAAGTTCAAATTGAATTATATATATTTAAATAAAATTCGAGTTCAATTGCGATAATAAACATCAACTTCGAATTATGATTGTTAATAATAGATCTTACTTGTACTCATCGTCTATAATTTTATCACACTAATTAATATTGTCGATAAATATAAATAATTAAAATTTAAAAAATATTACTTCGAGTATATTATTATTTGAAAATCTAGAAAAATTTACAATTTTATTCTCCAATCCCCTTTCTATTGAATTTTTTCAATTTTACCTTTTCGGGTCAACTGCGAGAAATTTCACAACAATTTATGAAAATTTTGCACCTATTAATATACTTTTTTTAAGTGAATGGGATCAATTAACCCTATGATAGAAAATAACGCTTGCTATTATACGAAATTTATATTACATGAGTCAAATGGATATAATTAAAAGTTTTTGAAATTAAATTAATTTCTTTAAATTAAAGACTGAAAGAAAATTAACAAAAAAATAAATAAATAAACGAATCTTGGCGTGGAGAAGTGGAAAAAATGAAAGACGACCCAGAAATATAGAAAAAAGAAACGAAAAAAAAAATATGGTAAAAATTTAATGTTGTCAATTAGCAAGCAAGTAGCAACATATAATCATTAACTTTATAAACATAAATCATTAAAGAACGTGAATATATATCCAAAGTTAACAAACAATAATTTAACTTTTAACTTTTTTTTCTACTCCTTTTTGCTTCTAGATAAACTAAATTATGATCAATCTCATTCAACTTTTTACATAAATTGATTTAAATATAATTTACTTTACCTTATGTTCTTAGGTAATAGTAATACCTAATCATTGCATCTCAAATTACAACTCAATAGAGTTAGAGTGACTGTAATTTATTTTTTATTTATGGTCAATTAATAACGAAAGAAATCAAAGTAAATATATTTGCAACAAAAAAATAAATAAATCACTTTGAATCTTCTGTTATAATTTTAATATATCTTTTATTACATTTTATAGATATATATCAAGTGCACATGATTCACATAAAAAAATATTATATATATTTTACGTGCATTAGTAAAATATAATACAAAATGCAATCAAATTGAAACATAAGATCGGAAGTGCCAAAAATTAACGTTACTACTACATTTTTTTTTTCCGTTGCATGCTCAAATTATAGAAACATCTGCCTAATTTGACACCTTAATAATTAATATATTTTTATGATAATATTTTCTCCATTACATCACTATATTACACGAAAAAAAAACAGAAAAGAAAAAAGCAAAAAGCAGTAACCATAAAATGGTAATGGAAAGAGGATAATGAGATAATGACCACTTGCTTTTCACAATCAAATAGGCATTTTAGGGTTGAATGGAGACACAACCCTAATTGGAAATTTGCTCTCAACTCTCTTGAAAGAAGTGACATTTGATTGGATATTTTTTCGAGTCAAATTTAAATTCATTTTCAGTTATATATATTATTAGTTTGAAGAATGATCCAGTTCAAATATGAATTCGATATAAATAAATTTACATCCTATCTTATATGATCGCGGACTAAAATTAATAGCCCATTGTCCCAAATTTATAGTTCTTATTTCTTTTCTTTTTTGGGAACATTTTAAAATAAGATTCTATTTCTTAAAATAGAATTTTTTTTCCCAAAATACTCTTTAATTTAAATTATTGAAAGTTGAAAAAGTGACAATATGTAAATCTTTAATTATGCAAGGATATAATGCATATGTAGGGGATTATTGTCCTGTCCCTAATCCATCCAATATTAAAACTTACAAGGGCATGTGATAGTGATAATAAGGCCATGGATAATGATCTTTTTTTTTAACTCCATAAAACCCTAACTTTTTAGATCCCATCTCAATTTTTTTTTTCTTCATTGGATTGATTATTCTATAATTTAGAAAAGAACACTAAAAGAGAAGCCATAGTTCTCTCATTCTCATGACCACATGTTATGCAAGCCAAACTGAGTTTTTTATATAGATAGAGAACAAACACAAAATAAAGTCTATTTAGCATTTCTTCTGTTTTTTTTTTTTTTTTCTTCACACAGAACATGCTACGAGCCTATGTTGAGTGCAAAATGAAAAATAAAAAATAAAAAATAAAATAAAATAATTATATATATAAATATAGATATAAATATAAAACCTATGTCAGATGTAGGCCTCTGATTGGGTCAGAGTGTTCTTGATTGAGATGACAAAAATGACATGCCTTATCATGCTAAAGACCCACCACCAATAATGGATTATTTCTAAACTAAGTACCAAGTGGGGAGATCCATTATACTTCTTACTAGAACCAATCATTCATAAACTAGATATTGAAATTTTCACTCAAGATTCAAATCTTGGAAGGGATTTTATTCTAGATAATTTTAATTAGGTTTTCAACTATTTAATTGATTCGATCGGGTTTCAAACATAAGAATTTGTGAGTTTTTTAATATTTGTTCTTTGTTTTCGAGTGAAATGATTAAATACAATAATGAAACAGTCGATTGTCGGCATGACTAACTAAGTATGATGACAAATTCATAAATTAAAACTGATTTATGAAACTAATGACAAATTATACCTAGTAATTTGTTTGCCTCCCTCTTAACATTTTTTATTAGCATCTTGTCCGTTTCTAAATTTGAAGATAGAGTGGGTGTCTATACTTGTGTCTTGGCCAATGAATTATTTCAAAAGTTCCATAGGAACTTTAATTATTTATGTATTTTTGGTGACAAGAAGGTCCATAGCAAGAAAAGTATGTTCAGAAGGTCTAACATATGGGCCTCAGAGCTTAGGAGAATCCAATAAATGCAACATCTTGCCCAAAGTAACTAGAAAGAGGAGAATAGGAGATCATGCATATACTATTATAATTCAAGAAAATTAACATAAAAAAATTGTTAAATTAATGTAATTAACAAGCAATTTATGGGCATGTGTCATGACACTTGTCTTTATTATCTCCTAAACGAGTGTGGCATTCTTTTTGAGGGATTAATCAATTCTTCTTTTTCTTTCTGCGACAAATTTATAACATTCTAGGTCCTTCATGGACATTATTCAACTTTATTTGATCTAAAGCATCTTATACAAAAGCATATCATAAAATAGTAGAGTGTTTAATTTTATATTTCTCTGAGATTTTCTTGTCCTAAGAAAGAAGATACTCTAAGCAACATATCATCCAATTACTAGTAACATCAACACCAAAATCATCACTTAAGAGCCACAGTGGCTCATATTGAAGATTGAATAAACTGCCACTCTATGATAGTTACCTCTAATTACTTCCCTTACTGTCTGCATGGGTTTGCACTCTTCCAATCTCATTCAAGAAACCTAAGAAGAGCAGTCCTAGATGTAAGAAGACTAGTCCCAAGTCCCACATGTATGCTATAAGCTTTTGTATCTGAGCCAAATGTCTTAGTTTTGTGTTCCCTGCAACCTAAGAATTTTGGTAGTGACAGCAGCATAGTATCAAAATGTTAACCATGCTGGAAAGAAGGCTCAATAGCGGTCAAAATGTTAACAAATAATGACTTTACATGAACCACGCCCAAAAATGTTCTAAGCACCGACAAACAAAGCATGCTCAAGCTACACCTTATCGTTACCAAAAACATCGTACGGGCTTACCCAGTAAATATAAAGAAGCAATAGAAAAAGAAATATATAGCATATGTTAGGAAATTATGCGGGTGACTTTGCTTCACACATTATTAGCAAACTAAAATAGCTGCAATTATGCAAGACTAAAACGACTGCAGGACGACTGATCATGAAATGGCATATAAGCTGTCGTAGCAGAGATGCATGTAACTGCCACCATGGTGCAAGTTAACTATAACGAGATGGAACAAAATAAACAATAAGAATAAACAGGGAAAATGTCTTTCCATAATCCCGCTCTGACAGAAAAGCAAAATATTTCCACGAAAATCCCTAAAGTACAATTCAGAAGCATATTCAAGAAACAGCAATTTAAATATAAAGAAGTTCAAAAGATTGAGATCCCATCAGCAGACATTCTAATTTATAAACTGAACAACCTTTGTTCCAACTTTTGACATGTTAAGACTAAAACTTCTAAACCTTAATGATTGTCGTTGATCCTCGATTTCCGTAATGGTAGATTAAACTCTAGCCCTCTTGCTACTGCAACTAGGGCATTTGTATTGCTTGATATGCTCAGCTTTCGCAGGTGTTATCTTCACACACTTGCCATGGAACCATCTTTCACACACATCACAGCAAATCCAAAATTCATCGCTGGCATAATTGTCTCCACAAGCTCCACATAATGTTGCTCCCTGCTCGTCGTCTTCTTCTTCCTCCTCTCCGCTCTCACCCTCATCCTTTGGTGCAGTCATCTTTACGCCTTTGGGCATGGAATCGGGCTGTCGAGATGGCTGTAAGAAGCAAAAAACAGAAGAAGATGCACAAACAAAGCAGATGAAACAGCCGATGCTAACACAAAAAAAATGAGTCATGAAAAAAGTACCCACCATTCTCCCACTAGATTTGTTCTTGCTGCTGTTATTTTGAGTGGCAGCCTGCTCCTTCGCCTGCTTAACAGCTCCTGTCACAACTTCGAATACAGTTGGGAGATCATTAATCATCTGGAAAAGCCTCTTCCTGTATAAATCAATTTCCAAAAATTGTTAGAATAAAACGTAGCTAAAGGTTCTCTACAATCATCAAAGACCAACATGCTCCAGACAAACCAGTAAAGCCAACCAGCCAAAACGGATATGTGCACATTTATTAGATGCTCACAGACTACAGGAAGTTAAGTTAGCAATCTTTTAGACAGAACAGATACCACATCCAAAAGATAAGCAAAAGCAAGACCTCAAAAAAATAAAGAGGAAGCATCACACAAGGGTGAAATTGCGCCAAAACCAGTTTCTATAAGGTTGCAAGTGGATAGGAGGATTTGGTTTTGAGCAAAAGGATTTAAAGTTAAGTATTTGACTCCAATATTAGGTGGATTTGGAATCCACATTAATGATCGATCAAAAAAATGGTTCATATGGTTGATGAAGAAGTTGAAATTAATAGTAACTCAATAGGAATTTGTATTATAAATTTAAAATCCCTAGTTCCCAAATCTTCAATCAAGCACAACCCAAAAACCCAGGCACTGTAAAAACACTGGAAAAATAGAATCAACAGATGGTTGTAGGCCTATACTACTAATCCAAAATTCCAATAAGTCATTGATATACACAATAAAACATTGAACCTCAAAATCCTAACAAGGCATGACATAAGCATTCAATTGAGGTAGTACTGTTCCCCGTCTAGTATGGTGACACGCAGGCAGTAGCTACATGTAAAGAGAACACAGCAATTTTATACAAGTTCAAAAAGTTACTTGGAGAGTCATCACAAAAAGCCTACACACTCGAAAAATAAAGTTACTAAGATATGATTAACTGGTCCCCACATGCCGGCAAGTACACAAGGTACAGACCTCTCCTCCAGTGCAATGCACTTTTAACAGATTAAGGGCCTCTTCTAAAGAACTCGTGGAGGTACTTCGTACCAGCCTTTATGACTGAAAGAATCTTATCATAGTTCTGAAACTAAAAATTTAAAAATAACTAAAAAGTAACATACTATAACAGAAATCTGCTAACTTGGGGACAGAATTAAGATAGCAAAAGAAAGCAGATTCATAAAGAGAGATCCCAATTTCCATAAAACAGTATCACCAATGTCACTCTTTCATAGGAAGTAAAATCTTGAGTCAGTCATTTTTGGAAAATACAAAAATGTGACAACTTGATAGCGAAATCCACCGAAGTACAAGAATTTTTATGCTTCAATTGTGTTTATAATTAAAAAATTTAAGAATATAAAGGGCGATGCTTCTCATGTTTTTTCCATATTATAGTTGTATAACTACTGCTCAAGTAGCAGATCATAATTTCTTAATAAAAGTTACAAGTTAAAATGGGGCAAAATTGTTTCTGAAAATATATATTACTAAACCATGACAGAAGTACACCAGAAGATGGAGCTGTTTCGCAAATACTTACCTTTCACTCTTACCAAATCCAAAACGTGCACCGAAGTAGAATGCAACAGAAAGCAGCCACGAGTCACTGTGAACTGCAACAAGAGATAACCAATCCTTTTCTTGCATCCCATCTCTGGCAAAGTTTATTCCCAGTGCTGGCTCAGGCAGTTCAGGGGGCACCTCCTCCACAGGCAGGTTCACTTCCCATGTCTCATTTGGAAGCCCGTATAGACATAGGTTTTCTTTTTCTGCAAGACATGGACAAACTCAGAAACAATACTCAGATTGGTAGAGTTTATCTAAATTCGCTTGCTCAGAACATGTATAATATATCAAATAAGAAAGAGTGAATAGCTAAAAATTTGTTTATGATAAGGAAGTCATTATCAGCATAAAATCTAGCCTTGCGAGCAAATGAGTTACATTGACCAGTGCGAGGGCAAAATTCCCTCAGAAGCCATATCAATCCACCCAGCAATACGCCTATGTTTTCATCCAAAATGCTGTCAAACAATGCAATGACAAATAAAATACAGCAATTTTCTATGAATTATTGACAAGTCAATGATAGTATATACACTCAAACATATACCTGACATTGAAAAAATGAATGTTGCGATCCCAGCCCTAAGAAATAATAGATAACAACTTGAAATGATGAAACATATAATGAGAAAATAACACAGGAACAGAGACCAAAGTTCCAACTTTTCAGCAACACCAAATAAGAATAAGAAAGTAAGTGAATGAGAAAGAAGACACTGATACCACCAAGAAGGTTAAGTTGAGATTTATCATCAAGGAACAACAAATTCAATAGTTATGTTGTCCATCTCATACATCAAGCAGAAAAATGTCTCCAGCTACAAATTAATCGAGAATCCACTAATAACATCAACTCTACCTTATCCCTCACCTAGTATAAAATATCACAGGCAAATGATGATCTTCGAAAATTACTCTCTACCCCAAACCACAAGCATAGTTTGAAGACCCATTGAAAAGCTTAAAGAGTTAAAAGTTAATAGCTAATGTTGGAACATAGTTTTCCACGTATAACAATTTATATATAATTTTGTATTATCCAACTCTTCTTTTTCCAGACTGCCATTTTGCCTTCAAGAGGACCACGGAAAGCACCAACTTCCTAAGTTCACCCATTATATTGAAGAAGATTAGGTCTGGCATTTTTTCAAATCTTCCTGTGTAGAAACTAACATATTACAGAAAGTTTAATGCCTAATAGAAACGGGCGAACCTAGGCTGAAGCAGGCTGCAGACTCATGATTCAGAAAAAATAAAATAAAATAAATGCTGCCGAACTAAATTCAACCAAAGCCTGTTTAAGGTACAAAAATACAAAAAATGGCAGGCACTACCATCCAATCAATTGGATCAGTTCTTATTTTCTGGTTCCTGATGTTCTTCCATTCAATGAAACCACCATAGACATATAGTTGCATACCTGACTATCTAGCGGACATAAGCAAATTGACATTCTATTCATGGTTAACACCTGCACTGAATTTCTGTGAAACCCATGGCACGGTTACATTTACGCTTTCTGACAAGACAACAAAGGTCAATCAACAAAAAAGCATGAGTTCAAAGGAAAAAAAAATTGGGGCCTCAACAATGACATGCTCGCTCCTCAATGAACTACTTGAAAATTTATTTCAACTAGATGAAACTCTGAAACGAAAGCCCGGGATTCAAAACTTCCAAGGACAATCAAAAGAATCCATAGTATTCTAACAATTCTAGATGCTTTCTTTAACTCCTAAAAGGTGAGCAGTGCGACAAAAGAGTTTACCACATTTTGCAAAAGAAATTGTCAGCACGCGAAAATGGCAAACTAAAACAGGCAAACCTAGAAGGAAACTAACTAGCATAAAGTGCATGGATACATACACAGATTTTTGGGGTCCACCCATTGACATGTAGAAGCTACAAGGGACCCTATACTAAATAAATACAAATAAACTAATATATTAAATGTGCAACATAATTGAAAATCACGATTTCACCAATTAGTTCCTGAAATTAATGTCAAATATAAAACAACAATTTGATACATAAAAGTTACAGACCATTGTAAAGATTCTATGATCAAGATTCATAGAAAAAGTACTGTCACACTTAAAAAAGGAAAAGACAGAAAATAAAAAAACAAAACAAAACTCACCAGGATCACACTGCTGATAAAATTTCTCGACATCTGCAAAGACCTCAAACAAATATAAATCAGAATAAATTAACCCCTGACCATAAGCAACCAAATTTAAACAACAAAAAAGGTTACGAATACCCATACAAGATGCTCGAGCGAATATAACAAACTCAAACATAATACATACACGTAATCCATGCAGAAACAAGCACAACTTACTTTACACACAGCACGGATGCACTACACCAAAAAAAAAAACAAGAAAGAAAGAAAGAAAGAAAGAAAGAGAAAAACACACGCATATAATTGAAAAAACGACAACTATTTTACGAGAAAATGGAAATTAATCGAAATAAAAAATACCGTTAGTGAGGGCTTTGATGAGGCCAGCTCTCCGGCCTTTGAAATCGTTGAAGACTTCCTCAACAGTTCTCGGTATCGGATGCGGTATTCCTTCCATTTCCAGCCTTTTTTACAACAATTTTAAAAAACCCAGGAAAATACCCTTATCAACGCTTCTGCGGCAAAATTAAACGGAGATTGACCGGATTAGGGTTTTTCTCAGGAGCTAGGGTTTCTTCTTCATGCTCCCCCAATTAATAGCACAATAATTAAATTAAATATGAGATGTGCTGTGTATGCGTTTATGGCTATTTGCAAATGAGAACCTGAAGAGAGAGAGAGAGAGAGAGGTCGTGGGGGTGGGGGTGGGGGTGGGGGGGAATCAGCGGGAATGAAAACAGGGGAATGACTGAATGAGGGTTTTAGTAGACAAAAAGAATTTACATATATATATATATATATATATATTTAGTTTGGCTTTCTTGGGCTAATAATTTTGCTTTTGGGATTTTATTTTATATTTGGTAAAATTTTGATGGGGCAGCGTTTTGTGTTACTGTGTAAGATCTAAGTCTGAGACTTCGTGATGTCCACGGTGAGGTCAGCAATTTGTGTCTTTTCCTTGCGCACGTGCCAAGATATGATTGGCCCTACAATTTGCTGATGTGGAATCATACCTGAATTATACTTATAATTCATGCCTAATATATTAACATCGGGTACTTAAAATAAATTTCTATTTTTTAAATTACATATTTTCAAAAATATTTTCTAATTTAAAGTAATAATTTGATACTAATAATATAAATAAAATTATCATCTAAAATTTTGGATGCCATATGAAAATTCATGAAAATTTTGTTTTATTTCTCTTATGGTTCTCAAATTCCCTTTTTATTTTCTTTAGAGTAACAAGTGCGTCTTAATCAAATAATATTATTCATTGAAAGAAATCTGTTAAGTAATTTTTTGTTAATTCATCACATCCCAAGTAATTAATCCTAAGCAATTATTACATCATGTTGCCAAAATCATCCCCTTGAACATTTTCTAATGGATCATATTAATAGAACCACAAGCACTTCTTTTACTGATTTTAATGCATTGAGTATTCTCAAAATATTTTTGTAAATAAATATTTGAATTAGGTTCGATCGAAAAATGAGTTGACGAGAAGTCGTGTATCACAAGAATTGAAGTTGTCAAAAGTTCCTCTACCCCAGGATGTGTGGCAGGCTAATATAGTCTAATGAGCGCAACGGATATAAAAGAAAATGAGAAAGAATAGCAAGAGATAGTAGGAGAAGAAACAGAGGAAAGATTTGTGAAGGAAACTAAATTTACAAACAAGAGAATGACACTAAATTTTGTTACAATTTGTGTCTATTTTGATGGAATCAAAAAATAATTTGTAAGACATTATATATATATATATATATTATCAATATTTTAAAATTCGGATCAGTCCAACCATGAATCATAGTGGTCGATTTGATCCATTTATACGTAAAAATCTCAGATGGAAACGATAAAAAAAAGAAGGATCGAGCTGGTCAAAAACTTTTTTTTGAGTGGAGGGGTTCTGTTTTTAATTATTTTTTATTTTTAAAAAAACTTAAACTTGATATTTGGTTGAATTTTGAGATTTGTTAAATATATTTTTTAGTTAGTTATTTATCTTTTAAATTTTATACATAAAAAATAGGTCATTCGATTATATAAATATTTTATAGAATATAATAAAAAATATTTTTAATTTTTATTATATCGGTCGGATCGATAGTTGAATCAGTTCAATCAATTAAACCACTTATCAATAATAAGATTAATTTAATCGATTCGATCAATTGAACCATTGATCAATAATAAAATTAATTTAATCATCAAATTAATTATAAAAATAATAATATTAAGTAATCTGGTCCAAGTAACCAACTGCAACATTATACATGATTGTTAAACTTGTGAATATATTATTCCATTTTATATGTAGCTTGTGATTGACCACACAATTAGTAAAACATTGAGGCTTTGAGTTGTGCGATATATTTTAGGGCTTCATTTTATAAAAATATATTTAATTTTTATCTCAAACATAAATAAAATAGAAATATTTTTGAATATAAGGAAATGCAATGAATACAACAGTTACAGTTCCATTAATATTGGGATAAGGAAAATAATTCAATTGTTTAATTATAATAAATAACATAAAAAAAGGAATTGAAAAACAAAGGAGAATTAGGACTGCAATACATAATCCATGGGTTGAATGTAATTTATCCCCTTGTGAAGTAGAAAAATAGCAAAAACCTAGCAAACCTTTTCCCCCACCCCTCACAACACCACTGTACCCACCCCTTAAATATATAAATTTATTATACCTATACATACACATATATATATTGTTAAAAAAATTACATACATATACCCATTATATTTAATATGTATGGATAGATATATAGATATATTTGTATATAGATATATATTTTAAGATTTTAAATGACTATTATCTTTATTTAGGAAGATTTAATGGCTATTATAAATTGGGGCTTAATATGTATATATATATTTATTCAAATATATTAAATATGGACTATTGATCTCTAAATCTAATGGTAATTATAAATATGGGCAAAATGAACATTAAACAAATCAAAAATATTTGAATATATATCTATATATTTCTGGCAACATGTAATACTGGATATGCCTCTTTTTAAAAAAATATGGAAAGAAAATTTATTTTTTTAGTATTTTTTTGCCATTTTTTTTATTTCACATTGGTAAATTGCATTGAAGCCCATAAGCATTATTTTCTGATCCTTAAAAAAAAAATAAAAAATTCTGACCCCATCCTTTCTAAAGCCCTAAACCCCATTTCCAACTGTCCCACTACCTCCACGGCACCACCACCATCTCGACCACCGCCCGCCACCGCTTCCAATCATAGGTTTTTCAATCCCTTATTATTGCAAAGACACAAACAAAGTTTGAAACTTTTTTCCATAAATACATACCAGGTATTAAGCACCAGCAGTATAATCCTTAGCAATACTAATTATGTATTTCCCCATTCGCACAGGTGAAAAACTGGATGTGGTGAAACCCTCTTGCGTGCTAATGTACGTGGTATTACTGCCATCTTTAAGTTGTTAGTCTTCGAATGTACCAGTCATGGTTTCGGGCCTTTTCAGGCCCAAAAAGCCGCCATACCCTTGGTCTACTCTCAAGAAACGCCCCCATACAGTGTTTTATACATAGCCCAATTTCCAAATTCTTAGGAAATGGAGAAAGAGTCATCTTAAATGCCGCCAGTGAAGTAAAATCGAAACATGGTAAAGAATCACCACATATAGTGTTACTTTGTAATTTCATTGCATTTGACTGAAGAAAGGCACTAGATTTATGTCTAAATATGGCTAAATGTGAATGGAAGTTCAATTTTTCTGAACAAGACTCTTAATTCTGGCATTTGTTTCTGAATTTTTTACATTTTTGACTCTGTTTTCTTGCATTTGTTTCAAATGTTTTGCCACACGACAGTTTAGGTCATGGCTTCAATGGCAGGTGTATAATGCATTTGCACACTCATGCCCTACTGGTGCTTTGATTTTGTAATTTTTGACTTTTATTTGATGTCATTGTGTTGCTTAGGGGGTGCAGCAACATGTGGCGTGGCAGTGACACCTTTCAGATTGGTTAATGGGAGATCACTCTACACACCACATACTTTGTTTAGTCAAAATGTAGCAAATTTCTGCACCTTGGCTGAACATGAAGGGCAGAATGAGTTGTTGGGTTCTGTTGTTTCATTACCGTCAGGTGATTCAAGCAGTGAAATGGAAGAGTTTCAGGTTGCTGCTGATTTCACTGATTGTGATGAGCCAAAAGCTAAACCAATGTCTCGAAAATCAATTGATTTCACCAAAATTCATATTGAGAAGCTTCCAACTGTCATTATTATAGGACGTCCAAATGTTGGAAAGTCTGCATTATTTAACCGGTTAGTTTGATCATCTAGGCAGTGTTGGCCTGTATTCCACACTTATAAGTCTTGAAATTCATATCCTGTTGACATTTGAAAGTTAAGAAAACATCTTTTAGTCTTTGATCTGTTATAAACATGTAATTTCAAGTTGGCTTGTTGGAATTGTAGTTTGATTCGAAGAAGGGAGGCTCTTGTTTACAACACCCCTAATGACCATGTTACACGTGACATAAGAGATGGCGTTGCGAAATTGGGTGATTTGCGGTTTCGTATTCTGGATTCAGCTGGCTTGGAGGCAGAGGCTTCTTCAGGTTCTGTTCTTGGCAGAACTGCTGCAATGACTGGAGATGTGCTGGCAAGGGCCCAATGTGCACTCTTTCTGATAGATGCAAGGTTAGACTTGTTCATGTTTTTTGAAATATGGATTCTACTGATGCTAGTGAAACTTCCTATGCTTGTATATCTCTTACAACCCTACTTGTAAATGTAGACATCTACATTGTACGGTTACACATGCGTTTCTGCGTGAAATGCTATTCAAAAACCAAAAAAACGTGAGAAACACATGATAATTTGTTAATGAGCAGAAGGTTATTGTTGGACTGGGAAAATACATCATCAAATTTTGAAGAAAAATTCTTGTTCAATTGCATCAAAAAATTGCATGGTTTTATGTAGACCATGGATGGTTTCATTATTCTAAATGTTTGAGTAATTATAATCGTGGTTCCTTATAATTATATTCCTGAAAAAGTTCTGACTTATACTGGAGAAAATGCTTGGATTATGTATTATATGATTATACAGAAGTAAGATTTCATTGCCCATCTCTTCCTCCCAAATGAGGAATGAATAATTTATTTTTATTCATTTTAATGTTGAGTCTAGAGATGGACTACAGCCCATGGATTTGGATGTTGGAAAGTGGTTAAGAAAGCATGCACCTGGTATCAAGACTATTGTGGTAATGAATAAAGCTGAGCTGCTTGATGACATTACTGGTTCTCTTGCTGCTGCTGCTGGTGAAGCTTACACATTAGGATTTGGTGATCCCATTGCTTTATCTGCTGAAACTGGATTTGGGATGGCGGAGCTATATGAAGCTTTGAGGCCATCTCTTGAGGACTACGTGCTCCAGGTCATAAATGGTAAACACTCAAGGCTAATGTTCTGAGTGAGAAGCTGTCTTCCTTTTTCATATGCTTGATGTTATGGATATAACTGTGATTTATAGTTGTTTTCATTGATCGGTGCAGATATTTGGTAAGGAGGTGTTGGATTATTTGAAACTGTAAAATAATATTGCCTTGTTTTGAAGCATGAAGATGAATTGTGCTATTTATTTGACTATATACAACAATGAGAGGATTAGGATAGAGGGAGGTTGAGAAAAAGAAAGAAGTAAATCTTTGTATGGCATTTCAGTGCAGAAAGCAAGTCCTACGGAATTGGATGCTGTAGTTGCAACTATAAGCATGTGTCATGCAGCCAAAAGATTCTTGTCGTATGAAAATTGCACTATATTATAGACATAGAACTCCAAAATATTCAATATGGATTTCTATATTCATTTGAACACAATACCTTTAGTAGGGAAGGAATTAACCATATGTACACTTCTTAGTCACTGTATCTATTCACTTCTAACTGGTCAGTGCCTTTTTGGCATGTAATGCTGGGGTTTCTAGCCAATCCTTTCATTATAGAAAAATAGACCTTTGGTTAGGTGTGATCATGTTCAAACGTAGTCTGTGCTTGGATATCACTCGCTTCTTAGAAGATTGTTCATTTGTTCGAGAAGAGTTTCGCATTTTCGTTTTCTTCCTGAAATAATGTTTTTTCCAGTCTTTTCATTGTTATAAATCAATCTCTTAAATAGCATTATTGACTAATTGTTGTCCAGATTTGCCCATGGCCTGCCCATTACTTGATGGTGTGTCTTATCAGATAAATTAATTATGACTTGCCTTTTTAATTACTCAGAGTATAATCCCTGATGAAATATGCTTGTGTTTCCAATTCTAGATGAAGATATACTGGACAATAGCTCCTCTGGTGATGAGGACATTGACTCTAAGCTTCCATTGCAGTTGGCAATTGTAGGGAGACCAAATGTAGGGAAGTCGACATTGCTGAATGCATTATTACAAGAAAATCGAGTTTTGGTTGGACCAGAAGCTGGTTTGACCAGAGATTCAATTCGAGTTCAATTTCAGTATGAAGGGAGAAACGTATATCTCGTGAGTGTCTAGATTGTCACTGTTGTAGTTTCCTTGTTGTGCTAGAGATGTTTATATGCTATTTTATAAAATTAACGTGTATAAATATGATGTTTTGTTCTAATACAATTAGCTAAATTGTTACTAAAATACTTCTCTTCCCACTTGTTGTAAGCTGCATCTATATCTGTGGAAACCAAAAATTTCAAAAACATGTGACATATTAATATTTCATTTTGTTCTTTCTGTTGCTCATCCTCAATAGTTATAACCTATCATAGATCCAAAATTTTGTTATTTGGTACTGTTTACCATCTTTCTAAGTTGTTCATCCCTTAGTATCTTATGTTTATGCTACCTTGTCAATCAGAGCTGTTGCTTGCCAAAAAATACTGAACTAGTTCATATGCATTTCTTCTTGGAATATAGGTTAGAATACATGGCAGGTACAACCTGTTTTTAGGCGGTGGAAAATTATTTCATGAACTGGTGGTCTTGAAAGACCTAATATTTTATTGAAGAAGCAAAATGACATATTTCTGGCAAATTTCTTGACTAGTATTACATCTGGAAGGAATTTTAAGGTTTATGTATTTGTTTTGTTCAGGTTGACACTGCAGGTTGGTTGGAGAGGACAAAACAGGACAAGGGGCCATCATCCTTGAGCATTGTGCAATCAAGGAAACATCTCATGAGGGCCCATGTGGTTGCGTTAGTTCTGGATGCAGAAGAGGTTTGTTTTGTGTAATGCTGGATGTTTGGTCTGTGTAATAAACTTAACATTTTTGGCTCTAGTCCTTTTCTTGTTGCGTGTTTTCGTGCTTGTTTGTTTGTTGGTTTAATTGGTTGCAGTTGCGTGATTTATGTTTTGCAAACTAGCCATCATAATTATAATGAACACATTCTAAATTTTTGCTATTCAACTGAAAAGATGTATGCCTATATTTTCCAATGGACAGTTTTCAATCTTTTCATGATACTGAAGACAAAGAAAGGTAATTGAATAATCTCATGCATTTTGTCAGTGCTATATTCATATCTCGCTGGTTTAATACATTAAATTCTTTACTGTAAGTGATGCATATGATCTATTTTTTATTCTAGATCAACATCTCTTTTTTCTTGTGAATTCTTTCATTGTTATTTGTAGCTGTCAATAAACCAATTTAATAGGATAAAAGGAATATCATAAGGTGAAGTTCCCTGTATATATGTCAAAAGTTCAGCTTGTTATAGTCAGTGGATCAATTTAGATAGCTTATGCGCCTGAAATCCTTAGCTTTATGAGGTTATGGTTCTTCTACATTGATTCGATCCATAAACATGAGTTGTTCTTTTATGGTATTCAAGTGTTTGCATTATATTGAGGTAAATTTGCATTGTTAAGCAGTTTATTTGGTTTCTTTGCCCATATAGAAGCTTTCAGCTCTGGAAACTCTTGGGTCATGAAGGGCATATTTATTGGTGCAGAACATAGTTTTCAGTGTGACACCATCCCCCGCAACTCAGAAAAGGAAAAGAAAAAAGCAGAAATATAGTTCCTTTTTGCTACCTGAAGGTCTCGAGTTTTTTTCCTCAAAATGGTTCGGCACAATTCAACAGAGTGCTCTTTTTTCATTAGTTATGCAATAAATGTGCCTTCCCCCTTTCCATTTCAGGACCGGGGTAGGGGATAGAAAGGGCAGCACAAGGGGTATCCCTCCCCTTCCCTATCCTCAAGCCCCCGAGACTTGGATATGTGAATTGATACCTAAATAACCTACTCTTGATCGACTATGGGAATGCTTTGGTAATTTTATCTCAATATACCGTCCTTTATTTGTTACTTTTTTAAAAATAGATTGCAAGAGCTAGACGGAGCATGAAGCATGCTGAAGTAGTCATAGCAAGGCGAGCAGTGGAAGAAGGGCGAGGTTTGGTTGTTGTGGTGAACAAGATGGATCTTTTGAAAGGGAAACAGAATTCAAAAATGTATGAGAGTGTCATCAATGCAGTACCTGAAGAAATTCAGACACTTATACCCCAGGTCTGTCACTACAGAGTAGAACAATTTCTACATTTATTCACCTGGGTTGGTGGTTTGCAACTCGTCATCTGATACTAAGTTTGCTAACATTAAGTTTTATAGTTATATTGCCTGTTGTAGGAACACACACTTGAAGCATTTTCATTTTACTTTAGAGTGTTGCTCTCCTTAAATAATATATTATCCCTCAGAATTTTTTGGGATTTTGCGAAGATATATGCGTGTCCCTGTTGCTTGAATGTTTAGCAGCAATTGGTATACGCCTCCTCATGTTTATTTCTGATATCATCTGTCGTTGTGCACTGGATATTTCTGTTACGCAGATCTAAATGATAGATGAGGAATATGGTTGTTGGTTGGTTGTGCACTCTCTCTCTCTCTCTCTCTCTCTCTCTCTCTCTCTCTCTCTCTCTCTCTCTCTGTGGACCCCAGGCCAGTTGGGTTGTGTGGGAGTGGACTGTTGCAATTTTCTTAGTGAGAA
The DNA here is from genome assembly GCA_019321725.1 of Paulownia fortunei. Taxonomy (NCBI): domain Eukaryota; kingdom Viridiplantae; phylum Streptophyta; class Magnoliopsida; order Lamiales; family Paulowniaceae; genus Paulownia; species Paulownia fortunei. Next base: position 25,395,807 of record CM033106.1, on the reverse strand, counting down.
TAAAGATTATATATTTTTTAATAATTATGGTCTCCAGCTTAAACAACTTCCAGCTGTGGTATGCATTAGAATCACTGTCTTGCATCATATATCGCCTTAAGTATCCAAAAGAAGGAAACAGGGACACACATATGCTTGTAGAATGAGGAATTTACTGCAATGATAGATTTCTGAATTGTTTAGGAGAGCATACTGCTGTTCTTATTCTGACTCAATAACTGAAATATTGAATGTCAAAAATATTGAAAATACTTTTGTTCCGTCTGATCATGGTGAAAATCTATGGTGAGGTAACACCTGCCTTTGTGAAGAAATGACTCTTAAAATATTGTATAAAATAGCTATTCTTGCATTGATGGAAGTTTGTCGGGCAGGTGACGGGGATACCTGTGGTATTTGTGTCTGCACTTGAGGGTAAAGGCCGGTTGTCTGTGATGCGCCAGGTTGTTGATACATATGAAAAATGGTGTCGCAGATTGCCAACAGCTCGTCTTAACCGCTGGTTACGCAAGGTTTGCTGAAATCCTCCTATTCCTCTGCAGCCTGAAAGCGGGCATGTAAATTGGTTGTTTGAATTTATGATAGTGCTTGATGTGTAGGTTATGAGCAGACATTCTTGGAAAGATCAGTCAGCCCAACCCAAGATAAAATATTTCACTCAGGTGAAGGCCCGACCGCCTACATTTGTTGCATTTGTGAGTGGGAAAGTCCAACTATCAGATAGCGACCTGAGATTCTTAACAAGATCACTGAAGGAAGACTTTGATTTGGGTGGAATTCCTGTGCGTATAATGCAGCGCAATGTGCCTAGGCATTCTGAAGGTAAAAGCATCGCCAGCAAAAACACACGAGCTGCTGGAAGAATGACTGAACGAATGGTGTCTGACAAAAGAAGTGCGGTTGCTTTAGAAAACACTGATTCTACATGAAAACCTTAATACATTTCTTCCCCTGCTACGCACAAAGAATCAGACGTGTATAATGACTCTTCTTTTTTTTGTGCTGGGGAAGAGGGTGGGAAATGCTACACTTTTCCCCTCTTCTAGTGGTGTATAGTTCTTTATGTAAAAATGTAAGACTTGTCTTTGATAAAGAGAAGAAAAGATGTAGTTGATAGGATTCAAGCAGATCAGCATATTTGGTTCGACAAACTATTGTATTCAGTAGACATGTCTGGAGGGAAGTATACCCAGGATTGTCACCTGATTAAGCAGATCTTGGCAAATGATTAAATATTTGATTCTGATTTATGTTAGATCACTGGCCCATCTCTGAATATTATGGACTTAACCATGTTTGTATGCTGCTTTCATTAAATCTATGCTGGAGTATATTAGACTAATTTCAGTGGAGATTAGTGTAATTTTCCCTTCTTTCTAACTAGGATGGCAAATGGGTATGTAATGGATCTGAAGTAGGTATGGCAATCTATTCGGATTTATCCGGACCCGTCACAAATCCATCCCCATTTAGGTGAGTGTATGGTCCGACGGGTTCGGGTAGTCTGGTAGAAATAGATCATTAGTTTTTTTTTTTTCATTGGCCAATACCCTGCCCCAAAGAAATTTCCTCCTGACTCTCTTCTCTAAGCTCTCTTGATTTCTCTCCCCCAACGCAATCCACCTTCCACCTCTAGTTATGCTCATTGGCATCGGTTAAACTCCCATTGATCACCACCGTGCCAACCCATTTCTTCCGGTCATTGGCTGACCAACGCCAAGTCACTCTCTTTTCATTTTTTTTTAAAATTTGAATAACTAAATTTGAAGTTTTGAAAGTTTGTAAAGCTTATTATTTTTTTTGTTTGATGTAATGATTCAAAGTTGAATGTGTTTAATAGCATGTTTTTTTTTTACCCATGTTCTCAGAGTTTTTTGGGCCCCAAACTAATCATGGGAGAGAACCGATTTTCCCTTTATTCGATTTCAAAACTAAGCAATTTTTGAGTTTTTGTTTTTTTTTTCCTCCTTTTCTTTTTTCTTTTTTTCTAGACTCTTTGGTTGTTTTTACACTAAATCGTTTTGAAATTTTTCTCGGAGGCGAGAAATGCTGTATTGACAAGGAAATATAGATTGGATCTCAAACTAATTTGGTTATAGTGAGATCTAGCGGGTTCACGATTCTAACAGGTTAGATCCATTAATGTTTGAGTTTTGGGCGGGGCGGGTCCAGGGTCCATCCTAGTCGTGGCAGGGCGGGTTTTGGGTTTGACCAAACCCGTCCCAAATCCGCCTTTTTGCCATCCCCAATGTGAAGGCGGATAATTCCACTGAATGAGATTCAGAAAGGTTTATGTAAGGGGCAGTTTTCAAAATTATAAATAAATTTAGATTAACTCTTGATTTTTTATTTTTAAATTTGTCATGTTCCGAACTCGTTCAATTTATTTTTTTATTTTAATATATAAGTACTTATGTAATATTATTTTTTTAAAAAATTATATTATTTAAAAATTTAGTGGTGTTATTTTTAAAAATATATTTTGAATATATTTAAAATTATAAAATGAGTGTAACATGTCTAATGGAATTAACCCGAACTCGACGGATCCGAATATTTAAGAATCTTGAACGGCGAATTTCATGTTTTAACACATTCATCTAAAATCCGCACCATTATCATTTATAGTTTAAAAAAAAAAAAGGTTGTATCATCAACCAAGAAGGTTTGTTATGGCATGCAAAGCTGCCGATAGAGTCGGCTCCCTTGCCTTTAGTAGTTAATTTACACCAACTCAATTAGTCAATTTCCATATCCTTATAGCCGTCTCTCTCTTGTTTCTTCTCCTTTTTAACCAACTCATTTTTGGCTGGTTTGGCTACTCTTTATTTATTTTTATTATTATCTCAATTTATTCAGGTAATTAAACTTTTCTTGATTGATTTTACGGTGTAGCAGATTTTTTCTGATGGTTTTTTTTCTTCAAATTAATTCCTAAATATTGGACAAAATTATGCCTTTTATGTTGTTTAAACCACAAATTTCCTTTTTTTTTCTTAACAAATTTCTGATTCCTTCACTTGGATACTCCTTTGTCCTTCTAATTTATATTTCGAATTTCTTTTATATGATTGTTTTTCTTGGTATATCTACTAAAAATCATAAAAGTGGGTTATGTGTATGAACTTTGCATGCCTAATAACATCTTTATATTATTGGTGGTTAAGAAAACCTCTATTTTAATTTGTTTCATTTGGGGAAAATGAAGTTTCTCCTGAAAAAAATAAAATAAAATAAAATAAAAATACCGAGGTTAGATTGCATTTAAATGGAAAGATTTTAATTTACAGAAAAAATTTAAAGTTAAGAATTCAAAATGAATTCAATATTATGTAGATTTAAAATCCACAATAATAATTAAAAGGATAATTCAAAATGAGCGCTAAAAGATTTGAAATCAATTGTAACTTGAAATTATTTAAGCAAACTAAATAAACTTATTTTAATAGATTTGAAATTCTTAGTTCTTAATTTTTTCAATCCAACGCAACCTTAGTAACATTATATTTGGGTAATTCCATGTGTATAATTTAAAATTAAAAAAACAAAGTTAAGTCTAAAGCTTATTTTTATGCAAGTTTTCAAATATTATCAGTACACTAGATCCTATGCTTATTGTTGATCACCTGTGACATTTTTCATTCAACTAACTAGAATAAAAAAGATAATTGAATTAAATCTAGGGATGGTAATGAGTTGGGTTCGAATTCGAACTCACCTTTAACCCGCCCGATTTGGGGTGGGTTTTAAAGTGTAAACAGGTTTGGATTGGTTTTTGGATCGGGTTCTAGGTTTTGCAATTTCAAATCCGATCCAACTCAAACCCAACCTGTTTATTTTTTTATTCTTTTAAAAAATATTATATATTAATATGATTTTAAAAAAAAATAATTTTTTTAGAAAGTTTTAATAATATTATTTTTAAAAAGTATAATTTTTAATATTTTTTAGATTATAAAATAGTTGTAGCATGTCTAACGATTTATCCATCAAATTTGGGTTTAGATCCTTAAAATTCTTAATGGATTGAATTTCGAATCTAAATGCACTTGACCAAACCCAACCCATTATGGTCGTAACCAAATCTCTTGGATTCTTTAAAACCAACGAACCTTCAATTAAAACTTATGTGTTGTGAAAGGATATTATCGTCTAAGTTGAACACAAGAATATCAAACTTTAGCAAGAAGAATGTGCCATGCTTCCTAATTAATCAACTACCATCATTTTAATACTATTAACATTTACAACCTATCTATAATAGGGATGTATCATTCTTTTATGACTCTATATATTTAATCCAAGACGGAGTTAGCGGCTGGTAGGCTAGTCGTCCTTTTTTTTTTATCCCCCTAAAAATAACGAAGTTATCATTTATATAATTGAAAATATCTTCTTAATCATTACTCTAAAGAAAAAAATAAATTTCGCTCTCCAATATTAAAATTTCGGATTCCGTACCTGAATTGAACGAAACCAAGCTAATTAATGTGTTATATGGAAATTAAGTCAATGTATAATCATACATATTTCTTCAATATCTCATCATATAGGCCTTTTTAATTCGTTTCTTAATTAGCTTTTGAACTTAGGTTCTGTAGATATAGCCTGCGGCATGTGCATTACTAGGATGGCGAGACTAGGGCCTCGTCTAACCTAGACTGTTTTTGATAGCACGGGCGCAATAAAATGTAAAATTCTATGTTAGAGATGCATGAATACAGGTCATATAAGAAATATTACTCATTCAATTTTACATAAGTTATTGGAATTAAAGCAAAAGTTTGAGTGAAAAAAATGTGTTATTCTTGAATGGATTGAATGGAATATACGAAATTTTATCTAATATCATTGAATTGGAGGCGATTGGAGGTGCAATCCAATAGACGACAACGCATAGTATTTCACCACACTCAGGTCGTGCAATTCATATAGTTACACTCAATTCACTATATAATGACCTAAGAAAGTGTGAAAACTAGGACTTTGTACGGTTTCATCTTCATTCTTTATATTTTTTTTCAATTTTTCAATTTAAAACTCTGAAAACATGTTTGTTTTACTTATTTTTAATAAAAATACCACTTGCCTTTAGTTTCATATAACCATAATTTCAAACCTATAACACATATTAATCAAAATACGACCCATATTTTTCGATACAATGTTTCACAAATTGTAAAATAATCTAAACTTACTAACTAATTAAATATTTTTTTTTTCTTACTGCAATCCACAACAAATCAAAAAATAATTTCTTAATGTAACTCAATACAAATTTGAGTGATGAGAAATAACTAAAATAATGAGGCTAATTAATTATTACTCTTATACCAAAAAAAATATCATTTTCAAATCAATAAAATCTATAGTTGTATGCAATATTCAAATATAATTTTATTTTTATATTAAAATTAATTGTAAAAATAAAAATAAATTTGAAAACACTGAAATTGAAAATCGAACAGTTGTAGAAATAAAGGGAAACAATTTAGGCCACAGTTGAGAGAATAACTGAAACAACGGAGCTATTCGCCGTACTATACACAGCTACATGATGTAGATCAGATCCCAATAAAGAATGTAGCTGCTGCACCGGTAGGGTTGGGTCCTAATGGGTATTTATTCATTTCGGTGGTTGATGAGCTGCAATTTGTTGTATTCCTACTGTATTGAATGCACAATTTTAAATTAAAATTAAAATTTATATGAAGTTACTTATAAAACTTGAAAAAAATAATTTTTTTGAATAATTTTGTAGTTTTATTCTTGTAACATACAGCGGAATATTATTGATGTCACGTCTTTATTTTAAGTGATACAATATCTTTAAAAAGATATCTTTCAGTTTAGAATTATGGACATTCTAAAAAGAAAATAAAAATATTGACTTTGGGACAATTATATATATATATATAATATATATATATATATATATATATGTGTGTGTGTGTGTGTGTGTGTGTGTGTGTGTGTGTGTGTGTGTGTGTGTGTAGGCATAATTTGGTAATTGCAAATATTAAAAAAATATTATGTGAATACATTTGAAAATTTAAAACTTATATTGTTGTACTATATTTTATATAGATGACTTTATTATCTCTTATTTTTTATGCAAATTAATTATATTATCTGGTTGTATTTTCTAAGTCTGTCTCATGACAACCAATTGGCGAATGGGTTATGTTTATTAATATGTACATGAAATAGTCTCCAATTTGTTTGACTTCAATGATTTAGGAGCTAATTATTTTAAATTATAATGACTCATTTGTATTTGTTTGGATGATTTTAAGTTATTCTAATATTTGAAATCATATACAAAGTATTAATGAGGTTGAAGTATTTCAAAGCTAATTAAGATTTTAAATTTATGTATCTGTTATACTTGATAATCTTGTGTTACTAGGGATATATATTTAAACTCAGTACAATCATTTCGTGCTTTTGTTTCAATTTTTAATAACGATGTATTGGAACTCCACCCTTCTTTTGAGTTATTTCAAAATTTGACTATTTGAATTTTACACCTATTTCTTTAGGTGTAAGAAAAACAATTTTTTTTTTCTTTGAATTTTACACCTATTTGAATTGGGCTGAGTATTTAAATTTTACAAATATTTCTCAAAATAGTTGCACTATACTCAGTAATTGATGCATCTTTCATGGAAAAAATCAATTAATAAGAAAAAAGGCAGCAGTATATATATATATATATACTCACACCAACTTGGAAATTTTTTCCCAATGTTGTATTCCATGTAGCATATTTTTACTGTATGTCTTGAACACACACATAATGGATTAGTTAGTTGAAATTGGCATGCCAAATGGGCAAATTGGGACAAACGTAACATATTTTGTCTTGTGAAAAGGGGGTCCAAACCTTTTTGCCAACTCTTGTAATGGTACCTTTGTCTCTGAGCACTCGTCTGCAAGTCATGATTTTTCTGTATCTATTCAATCACGACATTATCATTCTCATGCCTAACAGCTAATGTTTGTGGGGGAGACACCGTGAGAGAGAGAGACAAAAGTTTCATTTTTCTGATATACATACGCATATACATGTAGCAGGTACACTGGTGTCAGCCAGAAACAAGAAACACAAAGATTTTTTTTTTTTTTTTATTAAGAAGGATAATGACCAATTCTCAAATTCTCCCCAATAACTCGAATTTATTTTACCAACAAACTATCGTCATAGAAATATAATACAAGAATCATCACAAGAATGTGATACAAGAAACACGAAGAATGATGATATGAGTGCACTAGGAGATATCAGCTATTGGAAATTTCTCATGCACATCATATTCAAAGATTTTAAACAATAAAAATTACATAATATAAGTTCTATTTTTAATATGGCGTTGGATGTTTTTTTACCATATAAAGTTTATATATACATATATTATATGTGCTAAAATAAATGGTGCCCATTTCAACATAGAAACCCTATGCTTAAGTAATTGTTATTGAATTTCTTTCCAAGTCAATGGCTAATATTATAACTTAAAACAACAAAATTAACCCAGAAACCCTAACATGCAATTAAATTATTATCAAATTGAAAAAATAAGTCTTTTAGCACAAAGTTTAGAAGTATAAAGGAAGAAAAAAGATAGAGTTAACTAACATATAATTAGGATTAGGCATGATACGATTAAGGTATCTATAGAAAAGTATATGTGCATATTACATGAGACCAGTTACTTGAAAAGGTTGGTGTAGTCTTTGCTTGCCTCTGAAATTACACTCCAATCCCACAATCTGTCGGAGAAGGCGGCCTGAAGAGAGCCCGGAACGACGTTGAGGGCCGGCGGCGCCTGCTGTGGCTCTGGCTCTGGCTGCAAATTGGAGAAGTGGGGAAGAAGATTGGGGACATTATACTGATGATTTGCATGGTTGATTGAAGCAGCTTGTTGTGAGTAATTATTCACTAGCTTATGGAGGTCATCAATTGCTTGGGAGGAAGAACTGGAGAAGATGGTGGGGCAGTGTGGGGATAAATCAGAAGAATTACAAGCTTGCTTGGAATGGTGCAGCATCGTTCTATGATCATCTTCTGCTGAACTTGGAGCCGCTGCAATGGTGGAAGAAGCCATGGGGACTAATGGATTGATAGAGTAAGAGTTTTGGTGTGAAAGGCCAAGAGAGGTGCCAACATCTGTGCTGCTACTTGGACTTGTTTCGCTTACTTTTCCATCGGTTTGCTGCGGTGATCCACCGTAGTTAGCTTGGAAGATGTCCATGGCATGACCCGTCGACGTTGGGTCGTGCTGCTTTCGGGCTGATTGAGACCCTCTAGACGACGATGAGGATGAGGCCTTGGTTGGGAGACAGCGGGGGAGAGATGGGTGGTCTTCGACTCCAGCTCTTTTATAGACGCGGCAAAGAGAAATTTCGGCCTGAAAGATTAACCAAATTAAGTGGAAATCACGACAAGATAGTGAGTAATAGTAAATTGTGGTCCGGATGAAAGGCGTTCTGCCTAGAAAAAGCTCCTACAAGCTCTTTCTATAGCTCGATAGAGATCAAGAAAACTATTAACCTTTAAAATTGGGAACCTACGGATTTTTAAGATTTTCAATACCCATGTTTTTCGAATCGACACTTTGTTCCACTCTCATTTAATTATACTCCAAGCTCGCGATTGCTATAATATATATACTTTCTTTCGAAGAAATTGAAATAATTATGAAAGGAATTTCAAGAATTGAAGATTTTGAATGGAGAGGAATGCTATCCACATTGATATGTAATCTTGTAGCAGGTAGCAATTATGAGGATTTTCAGTATATTTAATGAGTGTCAGAATTTAAAGTTCATGCATGTCTTGTGTTTCATGGGTGAACATTTAAGAAACTTCCATTCATACACAAGAAACAGAACTCAACATTAATCTCGTGTCAGTTTGTCGTTCTTGATCTCATAAATTAATTTTGGTTAAATTCCTCTTTCTTTCTCCTCCTCCTGGAGGGCTAGCTGTGTTACCCTAGTAGTGTTCATACACTGTAACATTATACCTGAAATTTTATCAAAGGGACTCATTGAAGTTCTGATTCAGAGATTCTTACAACAGTGAGGAGAAGAGGAATTTCTTGGTTCAAAAGTGTAAAATTTCTTGGCTTCAAAGCACAATGACTAGTTCAAAAACACAAAAACAATTTGCTATATAGAATCTAATATTTCGTACGACTGATTAATCTTTGGACATTTTTCAGAGATGGGATTTCCGTGAAGTTGGAAATAATTAGATGAAAAAGGCCTCAGAAAGATTTCAAAAGGACTATTGGGAAATTTTGTTTTTTGGGATTGATACAAGTTTTAATAAGTCATCATTCACTGTATTGTTGAAACTCGATAAAAAATTCAAACCTTTTGAAGGCGCTCGGTTTCATGCTGTGGCAAGCGGTATTCGTTCATGATCCAACTGGTACGAATTCCTTTGGGAGCCTTGCCGGAGTAGAAAACAAGGGTTTTCTTGAGGCCAATAGACCGGAAATTCTCACTTCTGATCATTCTATCAGCACCAGTAGCCTTCCAATATCCAGAAGTCGTCACCCGGTTAGGCCGATCTCCATTCCTATACTTCCTATCTCTAGGTACATAAAAGTACCATTCCTTCTCCCCTATCGCCGCCAAGGCTGAGATTCATAGTACAAAAACAATCAATACAAATTAAAAACTCACACACACACACACACTAAGAAAGTCAAATATATGAAATTTTGCACATACTCAATAAAGAAAATCTTGAATTCTCAATCTAATGATAGAAATGAACTAAATGGGTGACAAAGATGGGGAGATATCGCAAAAGGGCTGTTAACAAGAAGATAAAAAAGTGAGTATATGATTGTAGTATGCTTATATATGTATATATACCAGGAAGTTCCCAAGGGTCATAGCGATAAAGGTCTAAAAAAGTGATGAGTTCAACATTGAAACGCTTGCCCTCCACCTTACGGCGGAGGTAGAATTCGACAAGCTCTTCCTCGGTGGGATGGAAGCGAAAGCCCGGCATCACCATGTCGTCTTCGTGCTCGTCCTGCTTGCTGCTGCTATCTTCTTGATTATTCATGGCTGCTGCAATGGCCATAAAACTATGGCAAACCCTCAAGAATTCAGAGAAGCTAGTGCATCAAAATATTAGTCTTATTTTCCCAATATTCTCTTGATGCATATCCTTCTTGTTTATGCATATACACATGGGGTTATAGTACTATGACAAATTGGAAGTGCAACTTGTTCTTTTTCTGGGGGGGGGGGGGGTGATTGTTTGGGGAGTTAGGGTTAGGGAGATAAGAGAGAGATAATTAAGATTCAAGAATTGGTGTAGATATTCAACCCATCAAAGTAAAAGACTCTCTCTCTCTCTGGTATAGGGGAAGAAGAAAATGGGGAGAGGGGGAAATGAATTAATAGAAAGATCTACAAAAGTTTGAGGGCCTACTTGGGAAGATGATGAATTAAGGTGTTTAAGATGAGAAAGGGACATCACAAATAGAGGACAGGGTAGCTAAGTCTCACACTTGCGGTGGGTTGGAGCCTTCTTAATTCCACCATAAATTTTGTTACATTCGAAAATTATGCCTTGTTTTGGTGAATATGTAGTAGTAGTAGTAGTACCACTACTACATTTCTATTTCTGGTTTTTGCCTTTACAATGACACCATGACTTGTGAATTTAAACATTTGAAAAAGCAAATTGCTAATTTAAACAATTTTACAATGGTTATATTTGAATTGTGACAAAATAATGGTTCAAATTGTGAAAAAATTCAAAGAATTCTAAAATATTTATAAGTTGGATAGAAAGAATATTGTCCATAATGATAAATGTGGATGGAGACACGGACAGAGCAAGAAATTAAAATCTTGAGTTGAGATTTTTTTTAAAGACAATGAGGCACTCCAGAAGAAAAGCAGCAAAATTCGATCCAATTTATCGTAATTGATTAGTTAATATGTTGGTTAGCCATATTCTGAAACACAGATAATATGTTGGTTTTTATTCATATGAAAGATAATTTTATAACTTTTTCGAGGTCAACTTTAAATTTTTAAGACTAATAATTAACCATTATTTTTACTAATGATAGAGTATTAGCATCCCAGTAGGAAGAGTTAAAAAAACATTAGCACTCCAATAATCAACTCTTTTATAATATTTTCACTTTCAAATTATTCATATTCTAGGTCGATCTTTAAAAGCTCTATTTTCACAAAATATTTTATTTAAGCAATTTAAGTTATTCTTTGCGTCTTGATTTAATAGAGTTTAGTGGGCCAAATTGAAAATTTTAATGGGGATGAAAATGATGATCCTTCTTCTAGATCTCCACCTCATAAATTAGAAATTCCCTTTCTCACATCTCTTAATTAAGTTTTCATGTCGAGTTGCATTTATTGCTAACGATCTAATTGTCCATCGTGTATAAGTGTAGCTAGCTAGGTAGAGGTTTATAAGTATCTATATCTTATAAGATGTGAATACAAGAAAAAAAAATATTCGTGATAAGATGTTAAGTGATGATAGTGATAATAATTTTTATTTTGCCGCAATACAATTTTAAATTTTTAAATAGTGACAATAGTTATATTAAATTGTCATTATTAATAATTAATGGTACATATATAATAACAATTTGGTGACAATACAAATATATTGATAATTTTGTTTATTGTCACTATATATACATATATCATTAGTTGTTTATAGTAATAACTTTATATATAGTTTTTTTTTGTATAATGATAATTTTACACAATTCATGTCACTATTAAAATTATAAAAATTATTAATGTGATCAAATTAAATTTCTTGTTACTTAATTAATATAACTAGAGACAATTTTGATATTGTCACTTGAGTTTTTGTCAGTAACATTTTATTTTTGTTTTGTAGTGTGTTAGATCTTATTTTAAAAGTATATTTTTGAAGTGTTTGGACATTATGGAACTTACATAACAATTTTAATAATAATTTTATAATTAATATGATCAAGATTAAAAGAGTTTGTTAATATCATAAAATTTAGTTAGAACCTCCTTACTTTTTTAAAATAACTTGTAAAATATATTGTTACATCCTACATTGAGAGCTCATAAGCTCATATTCTAAAAATCTTATCAAATATTTTAAAATATCTTATAAATTCTCAAACCTCCTATAAATATTTTAAAAATTTATAATCTCACACAGACGCCCTCTTAATCCAGCAGATATAACTCAAACAAGCACACAAATACTACCCTATTAGCCCAAAAAAACTTTATCGATTAAACGACTCAAGAACTAGAAATGAAAATATACCTTCTTGTTTAAATTATTACATACATAATACTGATAATTGTATGGATTATTTAACATAGATTGTATAAATTCTTAGATTTGCCTGATGTCACTGCATTAACTAGCTAAGTACTGTAGAGATAGATGAGTAGGGGAGGTGGTGGGGATGGGGGCTTGAGGGGTAAACAAATTCCTGCAGGCAAAAGCATGCATATGGGCTAGGCTGGGGATGGGTTGGAGTCTACTGTATGTGGGGGGTTGGGGGTGGGGTGGGTGGGGGTTTGGGGGGACTGATCTGCATAGTCAAGAGAAGCCCGTGACCACTCTCTCCATGATGAAAATAACAAGAGCTTCCTTCCCTTTTGTTTTTATTGCTCTTCCACAAATCTTTTTCAGATTTTCATACTTTTGCTACCCATCTCTTCTTTATTCAACTCTTTTTAATTTGATTATTACCAATTGATATTTAGATGATTTGTATTTCACTACTAGGCAGTAACTGTGGACTGAATAAGACACAAAAGCTACACTACTGCCAAGTGATTAAGAATATCTGAATTAAGACTTCATATAATTAATACCTCATTGGCATATATATTCAGTATATATATTTCATGTTGCTCTTATATATGGCTTGTGCTAAGCTAGTTCAAGGCTCATTCCCTCCCCTTTTTAGGTTTACCATGTTTACAAGGTTAGAATTTTGGATGAGTAGTAAATTCTTGTTTTGCCTATGGTCGCCGGTCTTGTAGATGCTAGATCGGGTGGTGTGCATCAGGGTGTATCTCATTAAATATTTTTACATACTCACATATATATGTGAGTGTGTGTAAAATATATGGTGAGATATACACTCAATATCCATCGATCATCAGTTATAGCATATCTTATATCTTGCCCATGATCCAACTATTTATATTTTGCTTACCAAAATACTTTTGATAAGATTTGAAAAATAGAGGGATTGTATGTAATGATTATATAAATAAAAGAGAAAAATATAATGAAATACTGTTCCAAAAGAATAAATGTTAGACTAAAAAAAAAGTAGTCATTTGAAGCCAAAAAATTAGCACTTAATAGTTGTTTTTTTGCCCTTCCCAAATACATGATAGACTAGCAACTATCCTTATATTTATCAAAGAAAAATAACTCATTCAAATACTATTTTGGTGTTGTTGGATCAATAAATAACAATAAAGGTGCCTTCAAAAAATAATTAGACTTAATTTTATATAAAAATAATTAAAAAACTTTCTTATATTTCTATTTTTTCTCATTTTTTTTCTTTTTTTTTTCAGTTATTACTTTTCTTCGCTTCTTGAAGTTGACAATAGAAAAGATAAGGGAGGGAGATGGTGGTGGTGAGTAGGAAGAAAGAGAGGATGTGGTCAATAGTAGAGAGAGAGCTCATTTTGGGTATCATATGATAGACCTCTTTAAGTTGAGTCAAATAATCAAAATTGGAATTTTCTATTTTAAAATTTTAATTCCAAAATCTAGACACTCTCCATATAATTGGCAGGCAAAAATAATATTTTGCATTACAATATTTTAAAATTTCAAGGCTATAAAATTTAATTATGAATATATTATAAAGACACCTTCAACTACACAAATATTACGAATACACCCTTACCAAATATATAAATATTATCAAAATATTTAGAGGTTGAATGGTTATTTAATAAATTAATAATTTAATTTTGTTTAGCTTTTAAATCGATGGTAAAATAGTCAATTCATGGCTTACATTGGGTTTTTATAATAGAGCAAACTTATATGAGAAATTTTTATAATTATGAAGAGGAAGGTGACAAGTTGGTTATTTAGCTAAATTCTATTTATATAGGTGTACATATACAAGAATGATCAAATACATCTTATGACATCAATTTACGATGAAATAAAAATTATCAATAAATAATTTACAAATATCAATTACCAACTAGTAACAATCAACTATAGATTAGCTAGCCCTCATAATTAAGGGTCTGTTTAAAACTTTTGAAAGTTCCTAATTATATTGTTTTAGTTTGTAATTAATATTCCTAAATTAATCTGTTGTACGTTGCACGAACTAGGCTAAATGGACTCAATAAAAATTCATCCAAAATTATTCAAGATTGTATTGTTCAAGATTACCTTAAAATTTTGAGGAAGACATTTGAACAAAAAAGTTTCTCAAACATTAAAATAAAAATAAAAATTGGAAGTGGATTCTTCTGAGATTTGTAGGTGGCACGATTCTAGTGTGAAAACGCGACATCAAAAGGGCTCACGTTTATTACTCTTTAAAATTAACCAATCACTATCCATGTGCTTTTGTGATATTTTTGAATAAACCATTTTTTCTCTGTATTGACAAAGCCAAACCTTGTCTCATTGGAGAAAAATACATAAGACATTTCACATGGGTCTTAGGAATCCTGAAACATATGTAGCTAGAAAAAAAAAACATTTTTATTTTATAAAATTTTCATATATCTAGATACATACAAATGTGTAGACAAATACAAAAATGGGAAATTAAAAATATTTTTTCGATCCTTGAAAAATAAAATTCCTAAATTTTTATTCTTTCTGGACTCGAGAATATATGAATTTAATCAATTTTGCACAACATGGAATTAGAGAATTTTCAATGAAAATGACATCCCTCTCCCTTTGCACGACGAACGTGCAAATAAATATACATAAAAATCTGACGAGATATTTACATGAGAATTTTTTTTATTTAAATATAGAATTTATTGTAGCTTAGCAAGGAATTAAAAAAAGAGTTCATTATGAAACCCCTAAAGTGAGCAAAAGAGTCTTCTTCTTCCAACTAGAAACCAATAGAAATCAAGATTTTGTTCGATTAGAATTGATTAGGTAACTTGCTTTAATAAGAATGACGAAAGTCGGGACCATAACACTTTACCAACTTCATATTATATAGTAATTATATTGAAAAAGCTACTATATTTATTTTGACTTTATTAGAGAGTATTCTAGTAGAGTATAGATCTATGCACTAGAAGTTAGACATTTCAAATTAAATTTATTTGGACTTTGTAATTTATCTTAATTTATGTGATATATAATCAAGATTTATTAAAAAAATTATTTGCATAACCCCAGTACAAAAGTATAAATACTGCAAAAATATATTCAGTTATTTGAATATTCGGAACAATCCAAAGAATAAGTATAATTTGATAAAAGGATAGGAGTAATAAATTATTATTTATTTTGAGATTTTGTAATAAATAGGTAGAAGTCCATACTAAATAATTCTACACAAGATGTTAAGAGATGCTATACGCAATAATATGTATTAATTGTACATTTTACTACATATTTTATTCACAGTCGTATGTATATATATGTAAATATATGATGTGATAGACAAGTGTCATCGGGTGCAGCATTTACAGGAACCACACACACAGATGGTTTTAATAAATAAAAAATAAAGAATTCAATTAATTAATAAGTGAGGATAATTCAATTATTTGAACAATTGAAAAATGGGGCATGTAGATGTAAAAGTTGGAGTCCTAAATTCATCACAAATTCTAATATTTTTTTTTTTTGAAAATTGTTTTCCTTGCTTTTTTGTCTGTTGATAGAAGGATCATGTAGTATTATTAGAACAATTCACACACACACACACATGTGTGTGTGTGTGTTGCATGACAAATGATTTTCAACGGTGACAATGTTATGGACCAGTCAGTTGGCCTCCCACTCCGATATCGGTTCAAAGTCTTGTATTCTGCGTACCATGACCCGATGCAAGTCTGCTCGACTGGAAACTTTCACTGCCACTAGACATTTCTTTCTCTTCTGTATTTTTCTTATTAGAATTTGAGACCGTTGACCCTCTTTTCTTTTCTTTTTCTATCATTTTTGTTTGTTATGTGCTGAAATTAAAGACTAAAAGAGGTTTTGAATCAATAGTTTGAAGGGATTTTTCATGTTCAAAGTCGTTTAAATAAATGAAAAATAACCCATAAAAAACCAAAAATTTATTTTGACTTTTAATATTTTTTTATTTTTTTTAAAAGAAAATACTGGTTTCCATTTCCCATACACGTGACTCAAACTCATGACGAACGAAATCATAAATATAATATGTTTACTAACAAATTACCTTAATTCATCTATATTGACTTTTGATATGGTTAGCATACTTCTTTTCTCTTAGGTTTTGGTATAGGTATCTCAATTGGAAAAGGAAGTTGCCATTTTGGGAAATGTTTGAATTTTTTGTAACAAAATAATATAATTTTTTTCCCCCTTGTGTGAAGAAAACAAGTAGGATGTAAAATACTCTTTAATTTATAGGAGTTTGAGTCAACCAAACTTATTTTAAATAAACTTAGGTGGTTTACCCTTGATTTGAATTTATTTGAGATTTTTCACTCAAAGCTTGACCTTGTTCAAGTTTTTTTTATTTTATTTATATTTACTTTTATGGACAACAAGATGAATCCAAATTATTCTATAGCTAATTAAGATAACAAATAGTATCAAATAAAATTGAAAAGAAGAAATATTAAATCATGTAATTCGTATAACTAAAATATGGAGATTGAAGTATTAACAAAGCATAATTTCCAACTTCATAATTAAATCATATTGGCCAAGACGCAAAATGAAGAACGAATAAAATAAGGAAAAAAGAGAGTATGATAAAGTGTAAACGGACATTATTATAATCATCGATGGGATAATAGTAATCTGACCACTGTACTTGAATGAATGAAATTGGATCTTGATATTGATATTCAAATAAATTTTTATTTAAATATGAATAAGCATACTATTTTAAAACCTCTTTAATAAAAACATAATGTTAAGCTTTTTTTTTTTTTTTTTTTTTCAGTTGAACTAATTGTTTCTGGTTAGCAATGATGAGATGTCAAAGATTATGCTATTTTCTTTTTCTTTGTTCATGTGAATTTTTTTTTAACAAAATTTTCAATTCAATCTTCCTTCATTAAATCCTCTTAGGGATTATAATGTTGCTTTGAAATTTTGTTTCTGTCAACGATATCATGTCAAGTAGTAAGATTGAGGTATAATATTGCTAACCTCCACTCATGAATGAACTTGTTAATTTCTCCATATATTGTGAAGTGTAGGGTGATCCTAGGTGACATGGGCCATCTCCTCTCGGAGTACTTGATTAACTAACGAGTTTCTTAAGAATAAATTGTTAAAATCGCAAAGTGAAAATATTTAAAAAGATAGTTAATTTTTTTTTATTTATAGGTATTATATAAGAGTTCTGTTTCGGTGTGACATGATGTATGTATTAATTGGATTTGTTTTTACTCTTAGCTCTATTGGATTGAACAAAAATACTGTACAATTAATAAAAGGTTTTTAGTTTGAATCTCATATTTATTCGGGTGTTAATTTATTTCGATTAGTAGCTTCTTTCTTTATATGCTTTGATTTAGAATTATTGATTATAAATAATCATTTCTAAAAAAAAATAAAAAAAATTGATGTTTCTAGGTAGCCCTGCTGAAACAACACATTTTGGAATTTTGAAATTGAGTCTCAACCGACAAAGTGAGTAAGTAAGTTTGGTTGTGAACAGATGTTGCTGATTGTGTTAGTTCTAAAACAATTCTTTTCTTGACGATCAAAATGTATATGGAAAGTCTTCAGTTGGTTAAAATAGTAAGTGGGTAGAGCTTTTGTTTCCTTATTCGGCATACCTATTTTCCATTTCACCCTATTTTTGGGTGACATCAACTTGAAGATTTGGCACATTACTTCCAACATTATTGTAGTGGGCCAACTTATTTTCAATTTTATAATTCTTAATTGAAATTTATTTTCTTATGAGCATACGATCCCTAATTCAAATGATAATGTTAGAAACTTAAGATTTTTCTAAGGATTGGATATAAGTCTCGATACGCGCATTAGTGTGATTGGATATTCCACAATGTCTTGATGTAAAAATACTTAGTATGATTGCGATGCGAGTAAGTACTCCTTGCCTTGAAGTGGGAAATATCCCATATTCAGAAACGAACTCTTTTTGATCTCCTACGAGTAACTCATGTCAGTAAGTAGTTAATCATTTCCTATCAGCAAACTGCTTATCTTTGAGATGATTCTCTATCTGCAGTATGAACAAACGATATAAAGGGCCTTGAAATTTTATAAAAAAAACTCATTTAACACTTAAATTAGTAAGTATTCTAAAGATAATAATTACTAATTGAGAGTAAGAGAAATGAACAACGTACCTTGTAGATATATAGGAGATGAGTATTTAAACGTGTTTGAATCGCATTATTTTTTAATGTAAAATGAATTTCGTGTATCTTTATGTCTTATTAGGCTGGTAACTGATGTTTATGAATAGTGTGCATTTCTTATGTAACTTATACCTTTTGAGTTTAAATATTTAATTGAATTGAGATAAGACGTATCATAAGTTTGATTTGAAATATTCTAATTAAAATTAATTATTTTAAAAAAAAAAAATTTAGCACAATTACTATCAATAACCTTGTTAATATGCGAGGTTAGTTGAATGAATATCATGTATACTTAACTAGTTGTTAATTGATCAACGCTCTCATTGATGTATTTCTTCAAAATTATGTATTTGGACTTCTAATTACCAAATAGGTGCAACTAGAGAAAGAGGTTAATGGGATAGGATCATATTAGGAGATTAGGTGACCTGCTTACATTAATAATGAGTTGACCTAAAGATTTTTTTTAAAAAATTTCCTGTACAAAAAGAAAGGTCTAGTGCAAAGCAGAAGCAAATTAGAGATGTTGCATGACTAAATTTGTCATTTTATTAGGAACTTCGATGGCACGTGCTTCTTTATTTTCAGTAATTCTTTTTGTTTTTTTTTATTAATTGATTAGGTTTTATTAATAATTGGCAAATACCCGGTTAAGAGTACAAAATAGGTTGGGATCCGGATGCTACGTTCGCCATCAGTAAGGATAATCAGTGTGATTTTATTATTATTTTTTATTAATTTCTACTTGAATTATCATACATAGTGCATTTCGAGCAATTGAGAATGATTCATAAGATTTCATATAATTAAAAAAAATACTTTTCATGATATTAATAAAAATTTAAATTAACATAAAAAATATTCGAACAACAATTATCATAAAATATTTTTAAAATATAAATACAAAGACTAAATTTTCAAAAATTAATTACATAAAATCTGTTGCACAAGGAAAAAATACAATAAAACATACATATTTTTTCTCTTTTTGCTAAAAAATCAAATTTTAACTTTTTGAGAGAAAAGAGAAGACGGGCACTGCAAGAAATGATAAATTTGAAAAGATTTGATATTTAAAAAAAGTTAGTGATGGTGAGAAAAAAATGATAAAATAAGTATATATTGTGGGATGTGACTGAAAATGAAAGAAAAGAACTATAGTTTGATACATAAGGGTAAAAAGAACCTACTCACATAATAAGGGCGATACAATTTTACGATACAATATAATATGGTTCCTGTAATTTTTTAAATTTTATGATCCGTACTAGCCATCACCTTCTAAACATGAAAGGCTAACACAAGAATCAACGAATTGGGGAACAAAACCAAATTTGGAAGGAAAAATTAGGTAAATTACACAACCATATGGTTTCTGGTCACAAATTCTCAACACGGATAGGGTATGAGTTAGTTTTCTCATAATTAACAGTAACTCCAAAATATATTTTTATTTACTCATATTTTAAAATACATGATGTACAACTTTCAATTTTGCAATTTTTTTCTTCATTTATTAATTTAGTTTATGTATGTGAATCACATGTAAATTTATAATTTTTTTATTTTTTAAAAAATTATTACCTTATGTTCAATATTTTTGTGTTATCACTAAGTCACAAAAACAAATCCCATATATATTTTTGGAAAATATGCTTCGTTTCCACAATATATGTATAGTTGTTGGTAAATACTTTATATTTATATTTTTATTAATCTTATATTTGAGTCACTTAGAGGAGAGGGAAGGAGAGTTAAGGAACCAATCAATATCCTCTTTTAGTTTGTGTGTGTGTGTATATATATATATATATATATAAATCATTAAAATAAATCAATGTCAAATTTGCAAATATCCATCCTAGGCAGGGAACTTGAACTACAAAAGATAAAAAAATGTTGGGAACTTGATACCATAAATTCCTGCAAAAGTAAAGTGACCTAGATATCTGCTAAAAATATCCACAGAGTTCTTTTATTTTAAAAACAAAAAACAAAAATTTAAGAGAGGAATGATTGGATTGATTCTGTCCAATAGGATTGAAGGGAGGAAGCTTCTAATTGAGGGCTGCGGATATTTGGGCCATTCTATTGGGGGCCCATCGATCCTCTGTGCCGTAATTGTCCCACATGACCCCGTGGTCTGGACCATTTTGGCGGTTGCCAACACTTCTATTTGTTCTGTCAATAGCGTGGTCGTTTTATGAGACTTGAAAGAGACCAATTCATACGAGTGTTTATGTAATTTTCAATTCCGACAGTATTATTTTTGTATCAATATGAAATTTTAAATAAAAGTTAAAAGATTAAATAATTGAGATATTTTGACTATTTTTCTTTTGAAAATATAAAAAATCAATATTATTTTTCTTTCACACCAATAAAAGCTCGCTACATCTTTTTTTGGAGATTAATTAAGAATTACATGTGTTATCCTAAGTCACAACAATTCACAAGTAACTTAGATGATTATTTTTTTTGGATTTAACAATCTTGTATTAGATAACTAGGTAAAATCTCAATTTTAATAATATTGTATTTGAAAATAAATACAAACTTCAAACCGAGTACAAGTCTGACCAAATTTTCTTTTAATTTTAGTATAAAAAATAAAATAAATTTCAATCACCAAATAAAAACAACTAACAATGTCCAAACAAGCTTAAATTTCTTAGTGTGGAATTTTGTATATTAATACTCATTAATTCTTGCATAATTTTTACATGAAAATAATATATTTATAACAAATCTAAGTCTAATTCAATCCGACCTTACTTGTTTTGCTCATGCGCAATTTAAATTTAAATTCTAACCCTAGTCTTTGATTATAATTTAGTTTAATTTAAAAATTATCAAGTCGAATTTGTGAGTTTCAAAATGAGTTGCGCTCATTCATAGTTCTAATTGCCCTTGCGCAAAGGTATTAATTCATTTTTTGATGAATTCTTTCAACATGGTCAAGTAATGCACAAAAATGTAGAAGAATTGAGAAGACGATATATTCTATAATGTATAGAATGAGAAAAGACCCCTAATTAATGTAGGGTTTTGACAACGTGGGTTCGAGACAAAAAAAAAACCGACCGAGCCGACCGACCAATCTTTTCCCTTCTAAGGGCTCGCTTATTTGTCACCATTCTTGGTGTCAATTATCATGTATATGTAATGCTTTTTAAAAAAAAAAAAAAAAAACTATAACCCTAAAATTTATTTTTTAATACTATATGTTTTTCTATTTTTAATTGTGACTCAACCATATGTAACAGAATAGTGTCAATTATCATGTATATAATGCTTTTTTTAAAAAAAAAATTATAACCCTAAAATTTATTTTTTAATACTATATGTTTTTCTATATTTAATTGCGACGCAACCATATGTAACAAGATAATTTTATGCTCTTTAATGAATTATGATCAAGTCAACTTATTGAATATGTATATAGTAATAATCGTATTATGTGAAAAGTGATTTATTGACATTATTATGCATACGTGTAGAAACACACAACCACACTCCACACCCTATAGTACCACATGAATTATATATGAGTGAAGTGACGAGTATATTATTACATTACCATATTAATGAATATCAATAACCGAAAAGAAAAAACTAAAGCAAATTAAAATAAGATAAATATCTAGAAATCTAGAATTTAATGAAACCAAAACTTCATAATTTTATAGTATCAAAACCTCAATATTTATGATTTAAATCGACCTTAATCCATTTAAAAAAATTTTATTTTAATTTGTGTTTTATCATATATTGTATTTTATGGATACATGTCAAGTATATGTAATTTATAATTAAATATTTATTTAAGTAATTATTTTATACATATGACTTTTATTTATGACATGAAATATTAATTTGTAATAGAGCATCAACCAATTTTCCTCAAAGTTGATGATTGAGCTTTCAAATTTCACTTTCATTTTAATAATTCATACACACACACACACACACACACTGTTTATTCATATATATCCCACATTCAATCAATTGTCCATCTCAAACAATAAAAAGAAGAGACAACTTTGTTGTGGTATTGAATCCATCAATTCAAATATCTTTGGATCCCTTTCAAAAGCACTTAATTGAACTTATGCAGCTTTGGAATGAGAGAATGAAGAATACATTGGAATCATATGTTGATGCATATCCAAAAGTGTCACTTTTTCAAGAATTGTGGAGATGGATTTAAATGAACATTTAATTAATTTTGTGGCTCGTAATTTCATAAGAGTAAGACAAACAAAATGCGACTTTTGCTATTAAATGAGACGGCAGCCATTCACACACCCTTTCAAACTTTTATCAAAAATGATATTTTCCCTCTTAATCATTTGCAGTTAGGCTGTCACTACTTATTGGTTTTGCCCTCCATTTTGATTTATTTAAAACCACCAAAAAAAAAAAAAAAAAAAAAAAAACAAGCACGCACGCACACAAAAGGTGTAACTGAAGTATGTGTTGAATTATTTTAAATATAATTTGATTATTAAATAATTAACTTTAATTAAATAAAATATGAATTAAATTCAAGTAACTTGATAATTTATTTAATAAAAAAAATATTTAATTTTGATTTATCTGTTTGCTTAACCAACTAAGTTCAAATAATTTTTTTTAATCGATCGATCTCTAATTAAATAATTAAATAATTTGATTTTTTTTCTTTAACACTAATTTTTAAGTTTAGTCCAAGTTTCTTCCTTTTTAGTTAAGTAATAGCTAGTAGGTAACTGCTGCATATGTCTCAATCGATCACTAAATCAAAGAGATTATATTTCTATGTATAATTAAAACCCTTGCCTATCTTTTGTTTTCTCTTTGGCATGTGGTGAGGGTTATATATTCTGACGAACCAAGAGTTGAAGAACTCAAAAAAAAAAAATAAAAAAAATCGACAAAGTATAATGATTTTTACCCTTACATCAATGATCTTATATCCCTTTTTTTGGTAAGGATCTTTAACTTGGGAACTTTTATAAGTCGGTCTTACATAAATTAAAGCTTGAAATATGTGATCAAATCTTGGTTCATAAAAAAATTAGGAGTCTTAATTTAAAACCGACTCTATATTTTGTTAGGAGTCCAGTTACACCACCTATTTTTATAATAATACGATATAATTATCTCATTTGGGCCTAAAATCTTATAGTTTTTCTCTTGAATTTCACCAAAAAAATCTCATATCAATAAATATATTATTTATATTTATAAACCCATGATCATTTTTGTTTCTAATTAATACGGGTTTCGTTTGTACACCTAACATATTTATCCCGTATTTGAGATGTCACTAAGTATTGAAAATTGTATTTAGAATTTTCAAGGGAAAACAACAATCATAATGAACATTGGGATGCTACATTCGAGCTATATGCAAGAAAATAACAATGAAATAAAAGTAAATTAGTAATTACTCCAAAAACCCTAATACATATCTGAAAATTTGACAAAAAAATGCAGTTAGTGGCTGAGAGTAAATTAGAATCTAAGTAATTTTTATTCAGATAATTAATTAATTGATTGAATCAATCTTTACATATCAAATGCTTTGAATTCGGTGAATAATTTCAAGGACCATCAAATCTTTCCTTGACATTTTGTCCAAGGTGAAAAGTGAAAACCCACAGCTCTTTCATTTTATTGGAAGCTAATCATGCTTTGTCAAATTAAATCTGTCTAATTTCCCCTAAAAAGTAATTAACAACCTATTTATCACATGATCCGGGATTGTTTTGAGGTGTTGTAGGACTGTGAAGCTAAGATTCTCAACTACAATTTTTTCTAATTATTCTTCAATAAAATTTCCATATTTTTCTTTTTTTTTTTTTTTTAAATTAATTTTTATTTTTAAATTAAGGGAGGTGGAAAAAAAAAGTGAGATCTAGAAAATATTATTGAAGGCATAACTTCAGATCGATTGTTCCTTATTAACTACATAAAATTAAATTAATTATCCACTAATATCATTGATTTAAATTAATATTGTTATAGTCAAACAAGTTGAGTTCCTATATCTCTAATCAAAATAAAGTGATTAAGACATTGATTGATATGATGATTTTTTTTTTTTTTATACCCAAATTTTTTACTTACACCACTCAATTTTAAATCTTTCAACGACCTGCTCAAACATTTAAGAAGAAGTAAATTGTGAGATATTCACATTCCGGCCGCAGGGTTTCATTGCCAGTACAGTGATTGTTCCATACCAAAATTCAGCCGCAAGTTTTCATTAGAATTCAAACCCCCACTCTACTGATAGAAGCGAAAAACATATTAATTAATCTATCAGTTGAGCTGTGACTCGGAGCTATAATACGATGATTATTATCATTAAATAAATACAATATACCCTTTGACTTAATGATAATTAGTAATAGTCTCAAGAAGGATCTGATTAAATTAGGTTTAACTTCTCGAAGGTTTATTTTAAGATATAAAGTAGTTACAATTAAAGGCAACAGGAATTGGCTTACGTAAAATATCGATCAGCACATGGTCTAAATAGTTCCACAACTTTTGATGGGATCAAATTAAATTTTTATTTTCTTTTTTAAATTAACTATTACTAATAATGTGTTATAACTGTACGGATCTTGCAAAAGTGTGTTATATATCAAGTACAATTAAAAATAGAAAAAATATGGATGATTGAATGATGATATGAGATCAATGACTTATGTTAATTTTAAAAGAATTAGATGGGCAAAATCATCTTTTCATTATTTTTATTTTTCAATTTTATTTTTCAAATTCAATTTAAAGGTAGGGGTAAAACAGATATTTATAATTTTCTATTAGGTTTTACTGATATTGGGGGTATTTATAATATGAAAAATTAGGGTGATAATTTCTATAAATTAGCCAAATATCATGGATGATTTTTGTAATTAATTTAAATTTTTAGTTCAAACTCGATTTGATCAAAACCCATCGTTCACCTGAATTATATTTATTTTATAATTGATCAATATTAATATTACAAATCTACTTGTTATTAATTGGCTCAACCAAAATAGGTATGGACCAAATTAAAAGGGCAACTTTGGCTTCTTGCAAACTCATAATTGCAAATGCTCATTGGAATGTAATAGTAATATTTAGTGAGGACTAAGATATGATTGAAAGACTAGACACCACAAACAAAACCAACAAGGCAATGTGACCTCGACCAACAACCATATTAATTTTTACCAACACCACCGTTTTGATTTATTGCATTCTATGATCATTATTGGTATACATGGTCTATTCACATTAAATGGAGTCAACATTATGCTTAAATTCTTTTCTTGTTAATTTTGAAAAAAAAAAATAGTATACTTTCCATCCTTCTATAGAAAGAAATAAAATATTTAGATATATAACATAACTTATTAAAAACGAGAGTTAATTTTTTTGAATCCACTTATAAATATATAAATTCAAAAGAAGTAACCCTATGGTTAAAACAAATCAGATAATTCAAATCTTTATGAATCGTGTAGAGTTACTTAAGAACTAAATAAGCGAAAAATTATTGTCCGAAATAGATTTGGCCATACCATTAGTCCGAACGCAGCTTAACCCTAATTAAATTGTTGGTTTTTAAGTATTATATCTGATGGACAATACGTCAAATATATAGATGATGGACAAATATCTTATTTTTTATCAAATGAGATACTTATTTATTATTTTAAAATTCAATAAATAATATATATATAATATACCTAAATTGTTTGTTGAGAATGGGTGTACTTGGAACATCCAAATTTAAAGTCTATGATAAACATGTATGTGGATGATGATTTCCTGGTGGGGCAAACCATACCAATGCCACCGTTATGGTTTATTACATTGTCCTATTACAACCTCATTCAATATTATGTTGACTCTCTGACTGAAGACTGTCAGACATGCATTTATTTCATTGGGTCTTCAAGTTGGTACTTATATGGACACATCAAGTTTGGCTGTATTCATTTAATTATATGATAAATACAATAATTTATTTTATGATTGATCATTTCTTCAAAATATATATGAATTATATAATAAATATAATTTATTTATTATGTGATTAATTTTACTGTAATCAAAACTCGATGTAAATTAGAATTTCTTGTGAACGCATGTGTGGAAACAAAATATATATAGAGTTTTTTTTTTTTTAACTAATTTCTGACCTTGATCTGTAATATATATTTGTATGGATAAATGAAGGAGTGAATATTACGATAAGTGTTGGAAACATATGCCACCTCTTCTCTTTCTACAAATATAAATATATTTGTATATATATTTATATACGTTTGGGATGTGACATGATAACTTTGGTGCAATAAATTATAAATGTAGAGGCAGGAGTCTGGTGATTTCTTTGACTGACCCTGCTAGAAGTTGAAATGGACTTGGTTTTACTTTACCAATATTCATGTTACTTTTATGTCTAAACTTCTGTCCAATTTCATGCATAAATATTTTATTATAAAAAATAATAATAAAGATTCAAAGTTTGTAGGGTTGGAGTAATTAATTTACACCAATCAATTTCATTAATATTACCACACACACACATATAATATATATATATATATATATATAAAGAAGCAGGTTACGAAATATATGAAGACACTAGAATGGGTTCGATTGAGGTCCTTCCGCTAGAGACAATATTAAATGTTAAATCACCCTTTTTTCAACTTTTTTAAATTATTCAAACGATGTGATTATTCAATATCTAAGTCAATTAATTGTACGTGCTTGGCAATGAGAAAGGAAAAAAAGGTCTATATATATGTGTGCGCGCACAATGATGAAATCAATATTAATTTTCATTCATGACGATTAATTTAAATTTTTAGATGAAGGGTTCAGTATTTTTCAACTTTGCCTTGGAATTTGTAGAAAATCATTTTAGCAATTTTAAATGTGACTTATAGCAAATTGAACTTAATTTGACAATAAATTTGTTTTGGGCCAACAAAAGGAACGAAGGAAATTTCAGTAGAACATATAACGTAGACATTGAATGGAGAAAAAATAGGTATCAATGGGACTAATATTTCTACCACCAAAAAAGTGTACGTATAATTATTGAAATACCAAATATTCGATAAAATATGAAAATATTATATTTTCCACAGTCCAATTCAATTCAAAGTATGTCCCACTAAAAAGCAATTTATATAATTTAATTGAATATGTTATGGAAATTAAAAAAACATACATCTACGCATTGTGTATACAATTAAGTTATATATTTTAAGACACTTAATAGATTTAAGTCGAAAAAAAAAAGTGAAAGTAATTTATACGAAAAAATATATTATTTATCGTATATTAGTGGTGCGGGCCAAACTTCAACCAGTCCACAAGTAAAAAAAGCCTTGTAGATCTAAGATAGCTTTTGTGGCCCAATGCCCATAAGCTAAAAGGCTTTGGTCATAGATACATGGGCTTGAGTTTAAAATGGAGTGGGCCAATTGTTATGATCTTGAATTCGAACATTCTTTAGGACTTAAAACTATTGAATAACACACACCCACATGAAAAGTTTCTTCAATAAGACAAACACAAATAAATCTACAATTATCAAAATTGAAATTCTCTAGAATTCATGGTTTATGAGAGCATAATAATAATAAAAAAAATGATTTATCAAGATGTGATATAATTATCAATGAGATTTATGTTGTTCAAACTTCGACTGCATGTCTACAAGCCATTAACGTCTTATATGTCTTATTAGACCTGACCATGCGTCGGGTCAGAACCGAACCTGATCCGTAACTAGACTGTGGTCAACGGTTAATCGGAATTGGCCTGGCGATTTCAGAACCTATAGGCAAGGTTGATTATGATTAAAAATTGAAAAATCTTGAACCATAAAATCGACAGTTTCGAACCATGGTCGAATCTACGTTTCCACAAGTGACAAAGCTGATATCTCAACATTTTTTCATTTATAAGCGTTTGCTTCGAGTGCTATATGGGTATTTGTTCTTTCATTTAAATATATGCTTTAAGCTGATATCTCAATATATTTTCATTTATAGGCGTTTGCTTCGCGTGCTATATGGGTATACGTTCTTTCATTTAAATATATGCTTGGACTAAGAGCCATTGATTATTATTAATTAGTCTTCGATATTTTTAATTTAATAAATGATATAATCATTCATTTTTCTTTCAAAAAAGAAAAAAATAATTTCGCTTAGGAAGGGATCGATGCGAGAGTTAATTGGGATCACAATAACAAGATGGTAAAACCTGAATTACTAATGATTATGATAAAAAGAATATTTCAAATTGGGCTTGCAAATCCAGTTCTACTTCAATGGACTCCACTGAACATCTATTTAGGCCCATATATAATTAGTCCCAAGCTTATATTATTCATTCATCACTTGCACCATTAAAATCACACTTGCTATGCTATGTTTCAGCCATGACTCATGGACCTTGGATATTTCATATTTTTGACTACTATAGCTCAGTGTTATTATAAAAAAATAAATAAAATAAATAAATTATCATAGCCTGTGAAAGCAAAATTACAAATTTGTAGCTGCGACGCGACGCAATATTTAACAACTAAATAAAAAATCTTGAAAGGACTAACCTTGTGCCTGGATACAAATGGAGGGCTGAATTTTGGATGGACAAGTAGAAGATAATGGAAACATTACAGTATTCATTTTCATGAACTAGGTCTAAAGTTTGAGGCCACATTTTCACGAAAATCAAAATCAGCGAGGCGATGCATTTTCAGACAGCTTATCTCTGAGATCCTTGAGAGCATCAACAACTTCTGAATCAAGATTGTGCTTCAACAATTTGCCCTGCATAGAAGTCGATCTGCAGAATAGTAGACAACAATTAGACATAAGTGGTAATAGAACAAATTATTCGATACATCAAGGGAAGGAGCTACAAAAAGATAAATAATCATATGCCACCCTCTAATCTTCAAGTGCAGCATAGCATAAAAGTATATGATCAATATTATCTCCAGTATCACATCTTCCCTATGGAGTCGCATCATTTACAAGACAATGCCCCGGTCATGGCTCCCAAAAGAACTTCTTTAACAATCCAAGAGAACTGGTGGAAGTGAACAAGAAACAATTGGGATCAGGATGTCCTGGCCAACCCGGGTACCAATTTCTTTATAAATTTCATTGTATTTCGTTCATGATGACTCTGGTTGGCAATTGTATCAAAAAACATTCTTATCTGCTACAAATTCAACATCATCAGAGCAAGCTTCTCTGTTTCACTCTTAAACACCTCTCCTTTCCTTCCGCCGCCATTTTTGGCCAGCCAAGGCATACGTATTACTGACCACCAATCTACAAAGCTACCTTCACGCTCACCACTTTATAGATAAACTTTTTTCATTCAGTATTTACCACTCTTCATATAACAAGATTTATACATGGAAACTCAAACCCAAAAAAAAAATTCTTGAGCTTGAGCTTGATCAAGCTCTACTTTTGCAGCTCTAGCTTTACTGTCGTATAAAATTGAAAGGAAAACGACACTCCTCAAGTACTTCAGCTATACTTTTCTTGCTTTTTAGCTATTTTTGAAATAGAAATACAATAGAATACTAGGATAGAATTATGCATATAAATTTAATAGCAGAATTTAACTCAAAAATAATAGCTGAAAAAAATTAAAAGCTTGTGGGCATAGAAGCAGCTACACTGAAGCCCCACCTAAACTGACTGGATAGTCAATTTAGTTGGGGTTCAACTACCGCTCAACAAAGATCAAGCCAACTGGCTCAAAATTTTGCTGCAGCCGTAGTTTACACGACTTCATCTGCATTCCAGTCTGCTGCAAGTATATGTATGGCAATATATATAGGTAAAGATACCAAAAGGAAAGAGAGAAGTGAAGACACAGACGTAAGAGGCACACATAGATTGTATGGCATAGATTTAAATGAGAGAATGAAAATAAGAGAAATGATGAAAGTTTTGAAATTTAATTTCAAAAGATTTTCAAAGAATATTCCAATGAAGAGCTCTCACTTAAGGGCCTTAGTCTTCAACCATCCTTTGTTGGCCTTTCAACTACATCTTGAGTCATACAATAAGCAGCCAAAGGTTGATGCTGCCAAGAAGGCATTGTTCATGAATTTGTAGTTTTGTACTAAGACAAACACTGGAACATATTTTAAGTGAATTTACCACCTGAAATCAGGAGGGACAATAGGGAGTAGTCTTAGACAGAGTCCTTATCTTGTAACCCCATCCCCCACCCACTCCGAAAGAAATGAAAAGAGAAAGACAAAATAAGACAAATATTGGGAGAGATTTTGTGAAGTTCGAGCATACCTATGTTCTCGCAGCATCTGCTCGACCTCCTTTTGTGAAGCTTTGATCTGCATTACACTCACAGCATCAGAAAAATGGCAGACAACAGATTTACAACACCTGGGACAAATTTAATCTATAAATCAGATTTACAAACAGTATGAATACTCCACAATGATCAGAAACACAAAGTTTCGGAAGCCTGAGATTTGACAGCAAAGTTCTGTTAAGAGCAGTTACCTCAGAGACCAATGCCTTTGAACTCCACACAAAAGCTCCCTGCAAATCTTAGGGAAGATAATCTTAGTACAGAATTTTTTTTTTTCATAAAAATGGTCTACAATTGGCAGTGGTTAACTTAGATGAATAATTGTCACGTGCCTCTTGAGATAACTATATCAAGGTTAACACAAGCTTCACACTCACCACAGGAGGTTAAGAAACCACCTGAAAACTACCACACCAGTACTTGAGCTTGAAAAAACAAGAATGGGACTACCAGACTGACTTAGAATTTATCAAATGACATCAGCAAGAATCATTGTTGAGTTCAGCAACATTATTCAGATAACAAACATGGAAGTAGATGAATGTCAACAAATTTTTGGTTTTTGTTCACGGATGGTTGACTTTAAAATGGAATGGAAGAGTTTGTAGCAAACAATAACACTTCCAAAGAAAGGATTTTGTTCGAATGCAAGCTCCACAACAATCAAGTCAAAATATACTTCAATATTGAATATGTAAGAAAAATTTGGTTTTCACTAAATACACACAAAGCAATATGCAAGTCCTCCATAACACCTGATAAAAAACCTTGGTCCTCAATTAACTGTAATGGTCCAGCCTTTAGCAAATTGGAATTAAAGTGCCTTTATGATGATGAACTCATACTTCTCAGTGTAGAGTATAACACATTTCCTTAGATACATGAAAAAACCAAAATCATAAGGGATACATACGGCTCCATAAGCTGCATGCTGTTGACAATGATCAGATGTCACGACCCAGACTTTTGGACAGCCATCCTCCCTCAAAGCTACAACCTAGTAATAGAAAAAAAGGAAGCTATCAGTGGAGACAGCACGATTACATAATACTTCAACAGAAACTAATAGAATATCCCACAAAGAATCAAGTTCTAGTAAAAATGGAAAATTGCCTCTGAGTATATCTTTGATAACTGAAGATTATAATTGCTCAAATATGAAGCATCCCATGGTAAAAACAATATGGGTGACAAAGAAACTATAAAACACGACATAACCTAGCAGAGTTTCATTAGATAAAATTGATCAAAACTAATTAGCCCTAACTGATGAAAGTAGCTATAGCTATAATTGAAAGGAAAGCAGTGAGGACATAATGCTTATGACTGGCATCATGAATTAATTATTTTCTTGATAAATATTTGAGTTTCAATATTCCGGATTAAGAATCAGAATCTAGAAGTTGAGTGTGAAACTTCAATTATTTTCTCACCTCTTTCTCAATCCATGCATCAGCACAGGTTTCGCCTGAGAATACTACATCAATACTGCAATATCATAACGTTGATATTAACCAAAATACAATAAGCAAACAGAGATGAATCCATCAAGAGACAAATTAAATTTGAACGAGGAAACTAGAAGCGGAATATCAGATGAATATAAAAAAGGAGGTTTTTATGTCCATTTTAAGGATAAAGGTAATATTGGAACTACAGATACTCTGTAGCTCTCTAGGTGAGCCACCAAAAGGTAAAATCTGGCAGATATGGTTACATGTTATAAACAAGGGTTTATTTTCTGTAGAACCAATCATCTTAAAAGGGAAGAATTAAAATAAGTATGCAAAACCAATTTTTCACATAATTTTCATGAGAATATGTAAAAGAATGAAAAGACTTATAACTTGTTGACAGTGGTTATAATTTTACTTCAAGTTGCAAAAAATGTTCAATAACTCAGTTGAAAGGAATCTATCAACAAAATCAAATATAAAAAACAGGTAGATATTTTACTAGTGCCTGAGAGATGCAAAGGAATATATATGATACTCAAACCCATAAAAAGCATCTATAAACACACAAGAAGATCTGAATCAATAGTATGTGCATTACTTGATGGTTAGTAGAAACAGAGTACTACAACCAGCTGGTGCAATAAATAAGGTAATGTGCTATTACAAACAGCAGCAAAAAGCTGTTTTCTGATGTCAATAGAACAGACAAAATAGAAAGAAAATTAGGGCTAACAGTAATTTAGGTTAACAAAATAATACCCAGCAAAATTTTCTTTATGTGTTGGTAGCCCAGACATCATAGCATCAAATACAACCACCACTTTCACCTCTGTAGATGGAATAGTACATGAGATAAGTAAAAGTAAATAACAGAGCCTAATTTAAGATACATACATATCAGTTTATAACATGCTCTCTATGCAAATTAACCACCAAAAAAACATGGTAGAGTATTTCATCGTTAGTTTCAACATAATTGGTCCAAATATATCAAATGAAATCATGAGTCCCAGTATCGATAAATTTAAAGCTCCTTAAAGCCATTAATCCCCCTCCAAGTTACCTAGGAATCTCAGATAGAAACGAGATACTTTAATCAGGCAGCAATACAGTCCAATGCTAGATTGAGTTACAAAACTAAACTGTCTGCTTTCTCAGGGAATTTATGCAGAATAATATATTTCTTCTCCCCACTATAAGACATATTAAGCTACTGCTATGACATAAGAATGCGTAGATGTATTAATTAAAAAAAAAATGGGATACATGCAGAAATTTCTGTTTTTTGTAAGGGAAGAAAATTTTGTCCCATTGACTAGTTGAACCTGTCATGATAGTCTCCATATCAAATGGTTAAATCTAGCTATCACAGAACCTTTGTTGCAATATTGTCTGGTGATGACGTATGGCAAAGAGTAGAACTTGCTGCTACCAGCCAAACTATCCTCTGCATCTATTTTGAGAAGCACAGGAGGAGAGTCTTCAGGGGCATTGACAATCCTTACCAAGAATCGCAAGCAAAATGCTTAGTTTTATTTTACATTGTTTTCACACATCCCAACTACGGGATATTGTATTGCTTTTTCACAAGCAGTTAATGTACTTGGGCATGTGGTACTTGTCTACAATGACCTTTTACTCATCCAATGTTGGTAGACTAACTCAACTAAGCTTCTCAACCTCTTTTTAGAGTGGAAGGACACTACCCTTAAAGAAGGAAAACAGTGAGTCAGAGACTCAGAAGTGAATAATAAGAAGAAAAGTAGTTCGGGAAAAATCCTATGATTTAAAGATCCAAGTTATAGAATAAAAGAATGACCGCCTCAGCAGCATTTATTAAACATGCCAAATATGACACAAGTACTTTTCTTAAAGTCAGACTTCAATACATATTTTACACATGTTATATAACATCATTCAGCAATTATAGTTAAGAATGATTTAAAGCACAAACCTCTTAGCATACTAAATGTTACCAGTTCATCTATAAGCTTTTGGCGAGCAATGTCAAGTCTTCCATTCATGAAATGCTTCTTCAACTTCGCCCAATAGCCACATACATTATAACCATCAACAAGCAAGACAGGAATTGCAGTCTCTATGCCTTGGTTTGTACTGTTAAAGAAATTAAGCACATAAGTTATACTTTAGATGTTCCAGAGTAGACAAACTGGAATAACAGGTTTTAATCAAACACTTGAAATTAAAAGCATTACTAGTAAAGGGTCAAGGTAGGATCACGATAAAGCTCTGTGTCTTCAGGCAGTTCATCCTTCTCTACCCTCTTTTTGCGGTAACTAGTAGTAGGCTTCGGTGTGTTTGATTTTCTCTTTTGAAACTCCTAAAAAGTTTTAATCAAAGCAGTTAATAACTAAGAGTGGAGAACAAATTTCAATCCCAAAACTTTTAAGGATTTCAGTCTAAAAGTAACCTTCCATAATCTTAAGAACTGCAAATTCTGCTTCACATTTGACGTAATTCTTGGAGGTGGTGGCTCCGAACCCTATTAAAACAGAACCTTCACTCATTAAAACCAAAGTTATTCCACATGAGAGAATGTTATGTGCCAAGCAAGCTTTGTGCAGGTAAGCATTTTCTTCCACCGAATCTTGCACATAGGGAGTAGGTCTAAGTACTTAGTTGGAAGTTATACGGTATTTCTAATCAGAGGCATGGAACTCTATTATTTCCTAGACCTCCTCTTGCTGCTTATGTATCTGGGCATGCATTGAATGTAAACCCTGTAAAATTTGTTGGAAGAAAGGAAGCCATCCTGCTTCAATAACAGCTAAACTAGAGGAAAGTCAAATGAAAGTCACCACACCATAATCAATTCTTTAATGCTCAGCATTCAACGATGACTTTAAATGGGGAGACATGTTACCTAACAAGACAATTGACCTTCTTCTCCAATCCAATAATAATAATAATAATAAAAAAGAACTTTTCTTCCATCCCTCATCGCCTCATTTGATATATACAATCAATTCAGATATCGAATACAATCCGGTAAATTACTATCACAAATTAATACTCAAGAAAGACTGTAAGATAAGATAAATACCTTAAGAGAAGGTGTTTGAGGTGTCTTACTCTTCTTTGCCACAATCTTGGAAGAATAATTGTTGCCACTGTATGCCAATGCCAGGGCTGCTGCTGCTGATGAAGTGGTTGATATGGGTTTCATGGGTCTGCCGCTATATTATCACTCTTCTTGTTCTTGCATTCCATGTACAATTATTCATCTTCTTAATTTTTCAAGGATACCCTGGTAAAGGGATGATTAAAATCATACTAGGAAATATGAATTTCACTTCATGGGTCTTGCACTTGCCACTGCTTCACACCTTAACACAAATTCTTGAATTTGTTAAACAGAAGTTCAGTAGTTGTTGCCTGTGTTTTTCCTTAATTTTTGGGTGGAGGCTGTAGATTGGTGAGGTCGTGGTGCACAATAGGCCACCCGTTAGCTGTTAAGGTAAAGTGATTGTTTGCCTTGTTTATAAATGCCTCGAACTGGCCTAATTGGACAAAGTCATTAAGAAAAAATATTGACTTTTGTTTCCTTTTTTAAATTTGAATAAATATAACTTTTACCTTTTTTTTAAGATTTTTAATTTTTGCATTTGTTATGAAAATGGGAAAAATTAGTATTTCACTCAATAAGTTATATACAATTAAAATAGAAAAGAAAAATTATCTTAGCTTAAGTTTTTATTTTCCCAAACAATATTATTTCAACTCAATTCTCGTGAGACCAAATTTTGAGAATTTCTTAAGTCAAAGTCACAAAATTTATTATTGGTCATTGAAAAAAAATAAATGTACAAATGAATCGGATTATGATATCCCACATTAATTGGTTGTGTGAGAATATTTTTAGAGTGATTTATAAATGTATATAATAAATTTTTCTAATACCTTGATTAACAATTTTCGCAAAACGATGAGAAGTATATAATAGTTGTTAGTAGAGTTCCATCGTTCGGGTTTTCACTTTTGGGCCCCACCCCGTGTGACTAGGGTATAACAAATAATATCAGAACCGATCTGAGAGTATTATCGAAGCAGAAGTTCCGACCAAATGTGTACTATGCTAGTCCTGAATTATGAAAGAATGTGATAAAAACGTCGCATGTCCAAGGATGTAATTGTGATGTCACATATTGAATGTGTGAGAATATTTTAATTGATTTATAAATAAGCAGTAGAATGTAAAATAATTACTAGTAAAACTCATTTGTCATATCTTGCTTTCGACCCCATCCCCCATTATATGACTCATCAAGAACACCCCCTAAAAGTCCTCGTGGCACAGCTCAACTGGCGGAACAATTGACTTG
This sequence comes from Paulownia fortunei, assembly GCA_019321725.1. NCBI lineage: Eukaryota > Viridiplantae > Streptophyta > Magnoliopsida > Lamiales > Paulowniaceae > Paulownia > Paulownia fortunei. The sequence goes on along the minus strand of CM033106.1, from coordinate 25,359,053 downwards.
GATTTGCTTCCAGCGGTAGGGTGGGGGTTCGAATTCTGATAGGAACTTCCGAATGCATTTCAGTATGAAGCAATTATTGAGCTGTTAGTGGGACCCTGCGATTGAGGTGTCTCGAGCGATCACTGTGGGTTGGGCTACTTATGCGCAAAAGTGTACAGTTCTTGTTGGGAACCTGTGTGTTGGTTGAGGCATATTTTTAGGTGCTATGTGAGTAGGTGTGTAGGAGGTTTAGAATTAATTTAACGCAAACTGAGAATTTGGATTAAAAAAAAAGAAGAAGAAGAACACCCCCTAAAAACACCATCACCTTCTATACTCACTTACATTACATGTACTCATGCCTTAAAAAAATTAGTGGAATGTCAAAAAGACTAGAACTAAAAAAAATTAGTGGAATGTCAAAAGACTTTGAACTAAAGCAAGAAGACCTTCCTTTTTGTTAGCATAGGTACCCTCTCCCCAAGCATGAGAGGAACATGGATCCCTAGAACTTTGGGGTTGTAGGATTGGTTTCATCTTTGCTATTTTTTTATTTTTATAATTTAAATATTCCAAGTTCGTCGAACTAATCAAACATCCAATACATCTGTCATTGGCATTATGGAGGGGATAAATCGCGAGATATGCCTCAATTGGCTTCCGACTTTCTAATAAAAACTGTACATTTTTGCGTATAAGGAGCCCAATTCGCAGTGATTACATCATACTAAATTCCGGGCGCAGGGTTCCACTGGCCGCAAAGTGATTGTTTCGTACCGAAATTCAAGCGCAAATTCCCAACAGGAAGTGAGTTTTGTTGATGAATATTGATCATTGTATGTACCTGCTTAATGATATAATGGCTTAACCTTCCATGTACATGCATTCTTTTTTTTGATGATATTTTTCCATTTCCTATTATTTTACAAAACATGTATCTCATCATTTATCACCATGCTAGGCTATTTTTTTGGTATTTTTAGCATTTTTCTATTTTGCACAAAGCATGGGTCGCTCTATGAAGGCATTATCATCCACCAATATTTTTCAGTGTTTCTAAACATTCAAGGATATTTTCTGCATTCCCATGATTTTTTCATATTTTTCCACATACTTTTATTATTTTTTTCGAATTTTCCAAAGTAAAGGGCCATTCGGTTCTTTTGCCCTTCAAGGGGTATTTTCTTTTCTTATCTGCATTTTTTCTGTATGTTTTCCCATTTTCACAAATCATAACATGGCCTTATTTTAATTTTGACCCTTCAGGGGTAATTTTGATATTTTACATGCATGTTCATCATTGTAAAATATTCTTAAACAAATTTTGCACACTTTACAATTTAGGAAATTTTCTTTTACTTTCCAAAATCTAAGGGCATAAATATCATTTTGGCCCCTTGAAGACTCATTTTTCCAAAATCAAACTCCATGCCTAAACTTAAACTAATAGGACTATTCTTGTAATCAAACATAGTCATTCCAAATTTCCATGTACGGAGGAGTGTCTTGGTCATTCTACTAAGTCCGACCACGCAAACGTAAAATTCATGACAGCAACATTATTTCGAACCCAAGTAGGACATTTCTGTCACTTATAGACGCATTTCCCACTTTGACCCCCCAAAAGGACATTTTGGTAATTTTATAGATTAATCTTTTTAAATTTGAATTAGAATAATAAAAATTGGGATTGAGTATATTCTAAGAGTAGAATATATGTATTTAACATATTTTGAATTTCTTAGAAAAATAAAATATAATTATGAATTACATTACAAAAATATTCCTTCAACTATAAAAATATTACAAATACACTCGTTGTCAAATATATAAAGACTACTAAGACATTCAGGAATAGAACAGTCATTTAATAAATTAATAATTTGAATTTTTTTTAGTTTTTTAAATCAAGCGCAAAATGATTAATTCATAACTTCCATCTAGATTTTGTAACAAGCAAATTTAAATGAAGTTTTTTTTTATAATTTTAAATAAAAAAATTGGTAATTTAATTATTTAAAATGGAAGGTAAGTATAATTAACCTTGTCTATAACCATACAACATGAAAAGTCCTTATAAGTTAAAATCAGAAATGAATCTCTCCCTCTATTGATGATCTTCCCTGAAAAGGCAAGAATTGGAAGTATAATTAAAAACAATGAAGATAAGTTTATTACTCCTTTCACATAGCACATTGGTTTTAACTCGAATAATAAAGCAGAAATACGGGCATTATGAGATGGACATTGACTAGGTTTTGTATGTCTTAATTTGTATTTGGTTGAATTTATAAAATATTTTATAAGTTGTTAAATAGTGTGTGGTAATTTTTTTTAAAGAGTTTATAAAATTAAAGAAAAACTCTTAAAATATATATATATATAATTTAATTTATTTTTAAAATAAGATCTTATTTTAATAAAAAAAAATACTTCGATAATTTTAATTATAAAATTGTCATTATTAACATTTTATAAGTTTATGATTTTATTTTATTCAAACACTTCAACAACTTATTTGCTACAACAAACTCAACATAAAGCCCAATTTTTTTGGTAAATTTTGATGATTCAATTTATTCAGGTTATGGATAACAATGGAGTGCGTCCAAACTCGAATTCGTCTTGTTTAGAACGGGTTTTTAAAATTATAAACAGATTCAGGTCTTAATTTTTTATTTTCAAATTTCTTTCCACCTCGAACCCACTCTATTTATTTATTTTTTGTTTATTTTTACTTAAATATATTTATGTATTATATAATATTATATTTTAAAAAATATATTTTTTAACAAAAATAGTGATATTATTTTTTTTAATATTTTTAAAATTAAAAAAATATTGATCTCTTATAAGAAAAGATTTTGAATTTTTGCAATCCGCCATATTGACATGCCTTGTTCACCTTTTTTGCATGATGCACTGTTGAAAGACTTAAATACAACTATCTTTCAACCTCCTTATTCTTTCTCTATCAAAACTACTATCCTTACATAAAACTTTGATTTTCATTTGTTCCATATATATACATAAGCAAACATAAAACTTTGATTTTCATTTGTTCCATATACATAAGTAAACATAAAGACAAGTTAATTGATCTTAGGATCCGTCAAGTTTCAATGGTAAGTAACAATTCCTAGACTCCAATTTCCTCAAGAACTCTAAACTATTTGCAACTGGATGGACAAAACTTACACGATAAACATCGCAAAACCCTTCTCATATTTATCCCAAGAGTCTCTTCTCTCCAATCATCTCACTATATATATACACACACATAAGTGTGTGTTTGTGGGTGATTTTATATATCTCAATTAAGCGACAGCACAGACTACTATGGCAGACCAACCAAGAAACACCACAACCATCAAAGAGCCGGTGTGTGTCACAGGAGCCAACGGTTTCATAGGCTCATGGGTAGTGAAAACCCTTTTGGAACACGGCTACACCACCATCCACCTCTCCATATTCCCAGGCTCCGACCCTTCTCACCTCTTCTCCCTCCCCGGCGCCACCAGCCCCGCCGTCAGCCTGGTCGTGCACCACGTCAACCTCCTCAACGCCTCCGCCGTGGACAGCGCCGTGGAGGGGTGCGCCGGAGGTGGGGTCTTCCACGTGGCGTCGCCGTGCAAGCTCGAGGACCCCGTCGACCCCCAGACGGAGCTGGTGGACCCCGCCGTGAAGGGTACTCTGAACGTGCTTGCCGCCGCCAAGAAGTTCGGGGTGCGTCGCGTGGTGCTCACTTCCTCGATTTCGGCCATGGTGCCTAACCCGGGGTGGCCCAGTGACAGGGTGGTTGACGAGTCTTCGTGGACTGATCTTGACTATTGCATGACACGTCAGGTCTCTATCTTCTCAAGTTTGAACAAATATTATTCATTCTGAAATTCTAATTCAGATTATTATTACTTGCAATGTGCATGGTTGATACAGTCAAATCGACTATGTGTTAGAATTTTTATTACATACACCTAAGTTAGCATAAATTTAAAGCAAGGAGTACTTAATTGCATGTTTGACATTTACTTTGGTTAGTGATCATACCAAAAGAGTAGTCTTGACTCTTGAGCGCTTCTTCAAGAAACAGATTCTCTGTGGAGTAGTGAGTTTTGGAAAATGGATTCTGGCAATAATGCCAATCTAAAGCAGTGTTTGTGGAGTAGTGTACCATAATGCATATTGGATTCTAATCAGTGATTTGTGGGATTAATGGAATGTTGTTACTGATTGTGATGTAATGCTACCTATATCTAGGTGAAACTCAGCTTGCTTTACTTAAAATAAGCTTTAGATTGCTTTTGGAAATGAAACTAGGCTAGAAAGCACCAAAAAACTGCAAGTACAACAAATGGTCATTAGTCACATGTAATTCTTGGACTGGTCCACTGTGAAACGACCCCATTAGTCACCACTGTGCAACTAAGTTTTGGTAGCCTTGTGAGTTGCTTAGAATTCACCTGCTTTACTTCATGCCCTGGAAACTCATATTACCAAGTCTAGCCCTGTAATAGGCGAAATTTCGTCTGCCACTAAGTGGCTAAAATTATGTTGTCAACTTCTTGATGAAGTAAATGCAAATAAGCGTGGATGACAAATTGTTGATGTGCTTTTTCTTTTTGTGTAACAAATCTCTAGAAATCTGTCAAATGAAGGAAATGTTAAGCACATTATATGGAAGTGTTCTTGTTGCATGGCTAAATTTGGATAGATTCAAGCATTTGATGGCTATCTAGGAAGAAAAAAGGAAGAAAAAGCAAAAGTACCTGAAAGCTACTCATTCCAATTTACTAGTCTTACGCATGGAGAATTCCTTATTTCATTTTAGATATGCGAAAGCAAGATTTCTATGTGGCAGTGACTCAAGTGAAGAGTGCTTAAAGAAGGCATAAGTAGCTATTTCTTTGTCAGTCTACAGAAAATATTAGATATGGAAAGCCAAAAAATGGTCTTCTCTAATTGTCTGCTGAAAAGTGATATTGGTGGGGAAGATCTTCTTTATGTGGCATAGAGTTATTGAGCAATGGTAGGAACTACAGAAACTGTGACTAATACTTTGATAAAAGCAGAAATTCATCAGCAGAGTGGTCCTCAGCCAGTTTGTAAAGAATTCGTGGCCAGTCAGTAGCATATGAAATTATCAATGTGGCCCAAACAAACCAAAAAGATCCAGCATATATTTCCTAGAGTGAGAAAATGCAATGTTGATGCAAACCTATAAGCCCATGAGTCATCGATCGCCATGATTAAAGCATTTAATAAATTTTCAACTGAATGAAAAATATCTGATTAAGATCCCACCAGATACATCAGTTAGAGCTTAAAAAGATTATTTACAATTATGTTTTCTTCTCTCTTTTTATGTTTAGTTTGGTGGGGAGGTTGAAGATACGAGACTCATTTCTGCTGCATATTTTTTTCTTGATGCACTTTAAGTTGAATACTAATTGTGAAATTTGAGCCGTCCTTTTTATAGAATGAGCAAAATCAGATAATGAAATGACTTGGTGATCATCCTCCTTGTATGTTGCTTCAACTTTTCGAAGACAAATTGCTTGTTTTATTGCTGCTCCAAATGCAAACACAACAGTCATTATCAACTGAGTTCACATCAGCACATTAATGAACTATTTAACATGAGTTCTCTAATGTGACAGAAATGGTATCCAGTGTCGAAAACTTTGGCTGAGAAAGCTGCATGGGATTTTGCAAAGAAAAATGATGTGGATGTGGTAGCAATAAATCCTGCCACATGTCTTGGCCAACTTTTGCAACCTGGATTGAATGCTAGCTGTGCAGTCTTGCAACAGCTGCTGCAGGGGTCAAAAGATACACAGGAGTACCACTGGTTGGGGGCTGTGCACGTCAAAGATGTAGCTAAGGCACAACTAGTGCTGTTTGAAACTCCTACTGCCTCGGGTAGATACCTTTGCACCAATGGAATCTATCAGTTTGGTGATTTTGCAGAGAAAATCTCAAAACTCTTTCCTGAATTTCCAGTTCACAGGTCGGTTTTTCTTCCCCCTTTGAGCTCATGTATCTTTTCATATATGCATCTCACTCCTAGTGATATCCTTCTTAATTACTGGAATAATGTTGCCAGAGTTGGAGATATATGTAGGTTGATAAAAATTTGTAATTCAGAGTTACAGCAGGTAAATATATTTTTACTTCTATAAATCGAGAACTGCAATCTAAGAACCTTGGATTTGATAAAACTAGCTAAGATTTTATTTACAAATCAACATGAAGTACATACTTTTCAAGTAATTGGAGGCATCAATTATGAGATAACAACTTTAAGGCTAATTTATCCAGGGGAGAAAAGAGATTCTGATGACCAGATTCTCAGAAAAATGTGCCGTTTTTTCTTAAACCTCACAAAGTTGATTTATCTAGAATAAATAGTTTATGGACTGAGGTTCAGCCATAACTCTTGAGGAAAAAATGTTGAAAAAAAAAAAAAGGACTTTTATGAATTAGCAATAATACTCTTTGAGATAAAAGCAGTCATATTCACTAAGCCAGATTGAGTTTCTCCCAAAAAGAATAATAAAAGGTTCTATTTATGCTAAAAAGTATCTTGTTGCAGAATCTTCACTTGATAATAGATTGAAATCAATAGGGCTCTTCCACTTGGAAACTCAACTACCAAGAGTGCATCTGATCTTTTAGATGTAGTACATTTGAAGTTGGAAGGTATGGACAAGAAGAAATGCTTCTGAATTTCGTAAATTATTTATGCTGAAAAGGAGAAATGAAGAGAAGACAGATTGATGTGATGATCTCAGTGGGATGGAATTAATGATGCTTCATGAGTTGCCAGGGCATTAAAGAGTTTTGTTATTTCAAGTGTTCATTATTTGGATCACAATGTTTTTCTGGGTGTCAATTTCAGCATCTATATGATTTTCCAGCCCACTAGGATGGGATCTTTATCTCCTCCCTTTTTCGCTTTCGCGGCAAGAATCAACTTTCAGAAGCTATTTTATATGGGTGTGCATTCAATAGCATATAGGGCCCATATTTGATGTCAAATTGCAAGAAATTCCTTTTACTGCTCAACTTATTCGAGCATATCTGAAGCAACTTTAATCTAACCAAGCATTAAAAACTTCATTACAAATCGATCTCTTGGCTATTAAAAATAGATTCTGTTGGGGGCATTTCTTCCGCTTACAAAATGCAGTCTGGCTGTTTCGCTACGGTTTTACTTGCTTTCTATATTCACCCCACTTCAGAGAAATTGCCATGGTGATCATGCTAAAACTTGAAGACAACCATTTCTGAAAGTTTGAATACTTTTAGAGGATAAATTCATGTATCCTTCATTTGAATGCGCGAGAGCCTAGCTCTCTTTATTTCTTATTTTATGCTATATTTTCACTTGGAAGTTTTTTGGCTGTTTGCATGAGTTTGGGAAAATCTTATTCTTTGTATTTGGCATGCTATCATAAATATTCTGGATCTTTAAGTTCTTTATCAAACTTTAATTTTTTTCTTTGAAACGGATATAAAATTTTGTATGGTTAGGTTTAAATTGAAAAATTTTAAACATAAGGATTTCAAATTCATTGGATATGTTTGAATCGTTTCAAGAAACAAATTACAATGAATTCTAAATCATTTTTAATTTATTTTCTCCATGATTGTGGATGATTTCAAATCACCTAATTTTGGAGTCGTTGAAATACTTAACTTCAAATTCCTTACTCAATTTCAAATCCCTCTATTAAAATGCAATCTATAATATTCTTGGAGAGATTCTACTTATTCCTCAAAGTCCAAATCCCTCTTCCCCTTTTTTAACTTATTGCTCTGCTTGTAGTGAGATGATATGCAATCAAGGTGTGTAATTATGTAAGAAAAAGTTGTGCATCACTATAGGCTATAGCCTTTGCCCCAGCTTCCCATGTGCATTATGGAACTCTTTCCATGGTGCATTTATTTCTTGAAGTGTGACTGGGTGATTGCGAAATCCCTGATTACTTTGCCTATACTTTTAGTCGGAAGTTCTTATTATCGACAATAAATTATCTCTAATTAGTGTAATCATCTGACGGTGGTTTTTACAATCACTAGTCAATTGTATTATTATACGGGATAATCCTGTCTTGTTCTGTTTATTTCTATCTAATCTTCAAAGAAATTGTTTTGTGCAATTAACCTGTTTTTTCATACAATTATGCTAATCCCAGTTCAACATACAGATTTACAGGTGAAACGCAGCCGGGCCTGGTGGCTTGCAAGGATGCTGCAAAGAGATTGATTGATTTGGTATTAAATTTTACTCCAGTTGAAGATGCTGTCAGGGACACAGTGTTTAGCCTTAAAGCAAAAGGCTTCCTGGGGCAGGAAAAGCCATCATCTTAACTCCTTTTTGAAGTTGGATCATTCAGCATCTTTTAGTTGTTTATTTGATATCATAATGAACCCCAATAAATTAAATTTTCTTTTCAGAAGTAGTGTAATTGATTTCATCACCGTCTTTGTCACTCATCCTTGCTGTTACTGTCAAGGGATCCAAAAGTTGTGCTAATTTTCATCTTGGAAATTAATAGAAAAACGCAGTTATGTGGCCCGATTCTTGGCTAGTTTTGGGACCCGTTCTATTATATGGGCGAAAATAATTCAATCAAAATTTACTATTTACTACATAGTAATGTAGTCTGGTTTTTACTGGCGAATTCTGACACATGACCACGAGTCGTGAGCATTTCCCCATGCCAAGAGCAGAGAATGTATGGCTGAATTATAGCAAGTACCGATACAAAAACACACTTTAATTGTAAACTTTGTCCATTTTGGTGTGTTAATTCAAGAATTTAACTTATTACAGGCACGTGATCAAGGGGGGCTGAACGAGTGCTCTTGTCTCTGTTCTTGTCACCCAAAACCAGGCAAGTTTAGGTAAAATATAAATGCGGGCTAAACTCTATTAGTCTGGCTTTTAGTTTGTTAGTCTTTTCTTATCTATTTATCCTTAAATTCAAGAGAGAGAGAGAGAGAGGGAGATTCTTGATGTTTGAAAAGGAGATTAAAAAGGGTTAAGAGGAGTGGGGAAGATGATGCACATGGAGTGCCATTGGCTTTTATGAGTGAGAAATGGAGATAAAGACGTGCAGTTCTAATCATGGAGGTGCTTCTGGCATTCCATGTGCGTCTATCTTCTCGCCCCACTTCACATTATTTTACTTACACCATCATCCATCTTCTGTCCTCGAACAATCTAAGACTTGTACTTTCTATACATAATACTCTCTCTCTCTGTATGATCATCTTGCACATATACACATCACTCTCAATCTTTCAGCTACCCTGAATTAAAAGAACATCCCCCCGGAGACGTTGGAACGTGCCCGAAATGCGTACCAGTCCTTCCACTTGCAGCAGATCCTGGTAAGTGTTTGACCCTTTATAATTGGTTAACTGTTTACTTCTGTAGTGGCAAGAAAATTATGATGGTTGATTTGTTTACATTGGTGGTTGTAGGTCTATAAGTGAGGATTCGTTGAGGAGATATGTGTTCCATGCCAGTGAGAATTGCATCCAGGAATTGCTTTCGGCTTCAGATTCCAACAGGGCAGAGAGCATAACTGTGAATGATGAGTGGAAAGTGGTTGCCATGGAGAATGGGGTAGAGATATCGAAACGCAGATCCGGATCGCTTCACACGTTTCGCAGCCGTTGGGTGCTAAAATCAGTCTCGCCACAGCAGTTTATGACAGTGGCCAATGCAATTGATGCTGCAAAGGTGAGCAATTTCATTACAGGCCACTGATTGATCAACACTAGTTAAGAGTAAAGAACAGTACAAGTTGTTCTCAGATCACATCATATATTAACTCTTGAGGATTGTAAGAAAAGAAGTAATATACTTGACGTGTATTCGTGGAGTGCAATACATAATGAAATACAAATTAAAATAGAGGATTCAAAATGAATTCAACACATGGTAGGGGGTTGTCTAATAACAACTAATTTTGATTAACATTGATGTCCAATTCTTGCAGGAATGGGATGCTGATTTAGTAGAAGCCAGGTACATAAAAGACCTTGAAGAAAACCTGAGCATCATCCGGCTAAGGTTTGGAGAGAGATCCAAGCCCTTACTCAGAAACAGAGAATTCATAGTGTACGAACGACGTGAAACCATGGATGATGGAACTCTGGTAAGTTGTTCTCATGATCAAACTCACAAGAACAACAGAAAATGTGTGTTTCATTTTAATTGAATCACCTCCTAAACAATGAAATGTTCTTGTCTAGGCAGGGGCCGGCAGCGGCAACCTTCTCTAAGTTTATATAAATAAAAGTTTCATGTATAAATTTATTGAAAAAATCCAAGTTCATCTTTCGAAGTTAAAATTTCTGACTCCGATCTTGTTTGCAGGTAGTGGCGGTGGCTTCTCTTCCCAAAGAGATAGCAGCTGGGCTACATCCCAAGCAAAACAACTCCATAAGAGGGCTATTGCTGCAATCTGGATGGGTTGTTGAGAAGCTTGAAGATGATTCTTGCATGGTCACTTACTTAGCTCAAGTAAGAAAAACATAAAAATCTTTTTTTTTTTTTTATTGCATGGATATTTTAAGTTCATGTACAAAATTTGACTCTTTTTTTTTTTTTTTTATGGGTTTGTTTTTCCAGTTGGATCCTGCAGGATGGCTGCCCAAATGCTTTGTGAATCGTTTCAATACAAAACTGGTTATGATAATTGAAAACCTTAAAAAGCAGGTGCTGGCATGTACCACTAGTGGTGGTACATGATTATTACTTTTGTATAAAGCAAGGAAAATAAAAAAAACAAGTGATAATATCTTGCAAGGAATTATGGGATCTAAATCAGAAATATAATTACAACTTTGGATATTCCATCTCCATAATGATGCAAAGTGAGTTGTATTTTGTCTCTTAATCCATCTTTTTTTTTTTGTCACTATCCTTAGTTTTGGTTTGAACTTAAAATTGATTGAGGTAATTAATAATCTTATCCTAGCAATTAGGATTCTTACAAGAGGGAACGAGACGACAAAATAACCCGCGACATATGTAAATATCTAATTATTTAGAATGGCAAAAGGTATAGCAATCAAGCTTTTTGTGGAATTCTAACATTTTCACAATGAAATATACCATAATTGCAAGTGATTATGAAGATTAATCTTGTTACTTTACACATCCTATTGTAGTTATGGAGAGCAAATTAAGTTGATATCAATAATTTAAGAGCTCGTTTGAATTCAATTTGATAAATTTAATAAGTTAAGCTTAAATATTTTTGTCATTCAATAAAATTCAAATTTTGATTTAATTAATTAAAAAATAATATTTTATAAAAATAAAATATCATACTATTTGAGTTTGATTCACTGAAAACTCATTAGCTTATTGAACTTCAATTATTTAATCACAAATATAGTTTTAATAAATATTCAAATCAATTCGACTCATTTTTTTCACCCTTCAAATCTCATCAAATATATGAACATTAATAATGCGTATTAGTTTCATTTGCAAGGGCGAAACAAGATTTATCTTTGTATGTGAACAATTATTTAATTTCACTTTTTTAATTATAGGAGATATCATTAGATTACTATAATGAGTCCTTTTTTTTTGGGAAAACAATGAATTAAACTTATTTTGATATATTTATATATTTAAATTGGTTGATCAATAACACTAATATTAATTTTTAATGTTCACAAGTATTCACTTCATTGACCTACCATTCTTCAACTAACAGCCACGGACTAAACATTATTTTAATGTTAATTGATACTGTCATCCCCATCTGATGTAAGTAATTACATAATTAATTCGCTAATAAACTCAATTGTCAGAAAATAAAATTTTTAATATATTTTGTTATCATACTGTAAATAATTGATGCATGTATATTAATGTCAAGATCTAATTCTGCAAGAAAAATATTTTAACTAAAAGCCGAATATCCCACTTGCATTATTCCTAAAATAAAAATGGAAAATGAAAGAATTAATATTTTCCATATTCATTGTTACGATTTGGTACGACATATGTGAAGGATCAAGCTTATGTTAAATATTTTATAAGCGCAAATGATATATTTGGAGTTTGTAAAATATTAACTCTGTTTTAAAAATAGTCTTTTTATTAATTGGATATGATAATTTATAAAAACTTATAAGATATTTTAGTTATTTTATAATGACTATCTTTTTTATTTCCATTGTTACATTGTAGAAAGAAAAAAAAAAGCATTATCTCTTTGATATATCATCAACAAAATACTAGAAATTAGAATTTTTAGTTTTGTTTACATTTCTTAGTTTTATTATTTGCTACTAGTGTGAAACTCTGATATCTGTACATACATATATTTATATATACGTGTAAATTGATTTTTGTGAAAGCAGTCCAATCGGTTGGATTAGTCACCTAATTAATTATTCGATTCAATTTTCAATCCAAATTTAAAAATATTAGTATTTATTATGTGGTTTATAAACTCCCAGTATCGTATTCATTTTAGAAATTTACCATACATTCGGAAACATTTAATAAACTTCCAAATATCTTAACTCTTACATAATTTTGTAAATCTTTAAAATAAGCATATAAATTTCACCGAATATTTTATTGACAATAATTTTTTTGAACAATTTTGATTTTGTCCTCGAGACTTTCGAGTGCCTCCCATTCAAATATAAGGGTATTTTCCTTTTCTTTTTCAATATAGCGAACATCTTGATAGTCTTAAGATTTATTGTTCTAAAGAAATACATAAACTCAGTATTACAAATATAAAATCTACTATTCAACCATTTGCTTTAAATAAACCAATAATATATACATTTTTAAAATTGAATTAGAAAAAAAGTGTTAAAAAACATTAATCTGAAAAAAAAAATTGAATACGATACTCTTAAATATCATAAATAAATCATGATAAAAACTCGTATATAGTTAATAAAACGTCTAAAATCTTATAAATGGTGGGTGATGCTTCTTGCATTCATCAATTGTCCATTGGGGTCTATAACTCAAAATTTCTCATCTATAGAGATATCTTAATGATGAAATACAATTTAGAAACGAGAGGTCACTCTATGTATTTAGGATCGATTCTAGAGCATTAATTCCCCTTGATGTGCAACCTAATCCTTCTAACCCTAGAATCCTTTATTTTCCATCTCATCTTCATCTTCACTCAACAAAGCGGATGACATTGACTAATAGTTAGGATATATTTCGTTTTTATTCGATTAACTAATACTATTCTTAAATTTTGTTCGGGAGATTGAGGAAAAAAAAGAAGATATTTTTAGATTATTTTAATTTATCTGCTTATTCGAATTCCATATACAATATTTTATTAATTTTTTTATTTTTACAATCTTTTGATAGCTAAGAAAATTCCGACGCAACCACTAAAGAATTGCTTATGCTCTAAAAAGATGAGGCCATGGACTAGGTTTCTATCACCTTTAATTCTTTTTGGTTTTTATTTGAATTATCTTCCTTTGAAATTAATTGTTCAAGTTAAATCCAGTTAAATATTTTTTACCTAATGAATATTAGGTCTTTAAATTTAATTTAAATATTTTACATGTGATCTTCAGGAAAAGACTTCATCACTCAAGAAGGAAAATGTTCAATATGTGCATTACTAATAGCTAGATAGGAAATATGAAAACGACGACGTACTCTTTTGGCGCTTAACCACTGCCCAGAAACTGGAAAAAACAGCGCCATATTTTCCTTTCTCAAACCCCTCTACAGCCACAAAGTTGATGGTGATACTACTCATTCTTCAAGTTTTTTCTAGGTCTTCTGAAATTGAAGGGATCCCAATTTTTCTGAGTGCGATTAAGGAATGGATAATTGAGTTTGAATCCTCGATGGTTTCCATTTCCATTTCAATACGGAGTGACATGGCCTGGTATAATTTTCACTCTCTCCTTTTGGACCCTCATGTATGCATCCGCTCGCGTGCATCTGTAAATATAACATTTTACTACGTGATTTGGGAATTGATCGGATTCAGTCTGCTCATTTGTTTCTTTTATTGGTTTTTGGTAAGATTTTGTGATCGATGCTCACTAAATATTTTTATATCTTAGATGATTGATTTAGGTTAAATATCACCTTAAATTTACCTCTGAAGTACTATGAATGATTCGTAACATGCTGACATTTAATAGCATAGAGGAAGCATTTTAGAGTAAGCACTGTAATATTCAATTTACTTCGAAGATTCAAGATCATTGTAGTTCTTTAAGAACTGAACTGATTATTGTGATTAACCAATAACTGATGTGCGTGTCCTTGTTTCACTCAGTTTGGAGGTTTGTGAAGATTTTTTCATGCACAACTTTGTTATTTTCCTTCTATATTTCAGGTATAGGCTTGGGAAGCCCTCAACGCAATATGCTTCTTGGTATGAGCAAGCCCTGAAAAGCGCAAGGCTTGCAATTAGTATCATTACTTCGTTAGAAGAGCAGAGCTGGGCGGCAAGATTTTCTTTCCCAGATGTTATCAAGAGAGTCAGATTTCAGCAAAGATCACCCTGCTTTTATATCACTTAAGCCTGAAATAGTGGAAAAATATGTGGTTGTACATGGTCAGATCATTCAGCAGAAGTTTTCTGAATATCCTGATGACAACATAAAGAGGTGTGCATTTGTGATTGGCCTCACTAAGAAAATGGAAGACGGACACCATATTAATGGCTTATCAAGAAAAAGAAGCTTTTGCAGAGTGATGGACAAAACTTGAATCCTTGAGCTGCAATTGAGCCTGTTGTGTCCAAAAAAGGAAGGGTATGTAGGCAACCACAATGAGGCTAATCAACAGAATCTGGGGTGGATACTATTCAAACTACTTACTGGAGGAATCAAATGAAGAATCCACTTTGAAGTAAATGAGGATGAGGAATTTGAAGATCAAGAGGAAAATGAAGATAATGATGCTCTGGAGGAGAAATTGGTAGTTCCAGAGAAAATCCAGAAATCTAACTCAGCGCCAAGACAAACTAAATCATGTTCGGTAGCAAGAAAGTAAAGTGGGATGGGAAATCTGTAGGAAAAGTACCTACTGGTGAGGCTTTATGTAATAGGGCCATAGTCCATGGAGATGAGATTGCAGTCCGGGAGGCTGTTTTAGTGCAAGTTGATGACTTGGACAATTTGCCAGCCATCTATTTAGTAGGGTTCATGTTTGAAAAATTAGATGGAAGTGAATTTCTTGGGAGAATGGTGCAACGAGGCTGCCAAACTGTGATTGGAAACACAGCAAATGAAGGGGAGGTAATTTTGACAAATGACTGCATGGACATTCTACTGGAAGAAGTCAAACAAAGACATGGATCTCCCAAAGTAATCATGTGTCTAATCTAACCAACTGTCAACTCATGAAATTTCTCTAGAAAGAATGGATATACACATCAGTTGATTGGCTTTGTCATGGGGATATCCACACAATATCTGGAAGTTTATGATTTGCTGTTGAAGGATGAATCTGATCGGTATCATGGATAGTTCTTATCTCAATGAAGAAGAAAATGTCAGGAAGATATGTGCACTGAATATCCTTTCTCCATACTCATAATTAATTTTATGGGATGTATTAATCATCTCATGAACGTTCAAGGTACTGATCATTGCTTGCTTATTTAGAAGTTGACAGCTTCCTAGGGCTAGAAGTACAGATAGGATTACCTTTTTCTACATTAGTGATGGAAGTATTCGAAGACAGATTCAACTCATTTATACAGGGATTCCCAAACAGCTAGAAATTTTCTGGTACTGTCATGCACAAGCACAGGCAATTTGGAAGTGCTGTTGCTCCTCCTCTAGCATATGCACTGGGAAGAAAATTAAAGGAAGCAGTTCAGACGGCAGTAGCTAGATTCAGGCTGGTGCTACCAATCAGACTTTGTTGAAGAATCAACATTGACATGTGCCTACATTTTGCAGATAATCCTCGAATGCTAACTTGCATCTAGTGCTTTCTTTTATTACTAACAAAATTGGAGAAGCTGTATAATAGGCGAATTCAACATATCTGTGGACATTTGACAGCACCATTTTATGGTTCGTTCTCAGTGTCCAAGAAATGAGTTATTTGATAGAGGTATATTGTTGACAGCAAAGCTTCTGAGTATATATTTTATCTATTATGAACCTCTAAAAATCATTGGAATAGAAAGAGATGATGAATGACTTTCTAGCATTGTCACATAATTTATTGATGCCGACAGGAATCCACTGCTCTAACGTTGTCAACTCCAACTAGCAGGAGCTTGAGGTCTCAGAGTTCTCCGTTAAATTTCTTCGATGATTAAATTAGTCTGAATTTTCACCGTTAAAATTATTATGGTGAGTTGTACTACACCCATATGGCCATATTGGCGTAAATTGCTTAATTTCTCCCCTTATTTTTCTCGTATTAATTATATGTAATTAATAAAATGAGTGAATTACCATCTTCCCTTTCCTATTAAATTGGGCCCATCACTTATATTAATGATGATAGAGCCAAAAAGATAATCATAATAATGATAAAGAGCTGCCAAACATTTGTACCAGGTTAAAGAATTAAGTGATATAGCCTTCAAATTTTCCACATTAACAGCCAAAAAAATTTCTCACCAGCTAATTAAACCTTTCAATTCGGCCAGCCACCCTATTTAATCCAATCTTCCTAAAACGTAGCTCCTAGACCTGTTCCACTTCACTTTTTGAGCATATTAATGATGGAAGTTGATATTAACAACCCGCAAATTACTTTTTTCCACTCCATTGTCACTTTTTTATTTAGATTTGATAAAAATACCCATACCTATTGATTCATGAAATATCGACGTTGCTAATTGTCCATACTTTCAACAATTCAATATTTTTCTGCTATTTGTGAAGTAGCCAAAATTCAATTCCAACAAGAGTAAGCCCCCCAACAAAAATAAAATAAAACAAAGCAACATTGATGGCACCATTGAAGAAGAGGTGTGGCATACTAGAGTTGTGAGACTGGAACGCGACTAGTAATTTGTGGATTGTGAAAATTGTAATTCTTATAACGATAACTTAGTGATCACAATTTTATTTTTTCATTACTTTTCTCCATAAACAAGAACTAACGGTATTTTTATAAAATTAAATTCGTAAAATCCAATTGCTTTCTTTATTCCGTTTCCCTATTAAAGTTGCTGAAAAGGGTCCCGGGAGCTCTTAATAACTGATGACCCCTAGTTAACATATAGGATTCATTCTAAAAGTCATAATTAAATACAAGATACTGTTTAAATATTCATTAAAAGAGTTGAATTTTGGTACTCTTCAACTGATGTCATCACTAATGAATAAGTTAGTTCTTTCATCTTGAATTGAGCTGCATTATTAAAGGGCCTTGCAGATCTCAAATCTCAAGATTCCTAGATTGACTTTGTTTTCCTGCATTACATAATCACTCTTGAACGTCTGTAACGGCGACGTACATGGGCACTGGCCTAACAGTTTGCCAAGCAAGTGACCATATTAAATGCCCTTTACATTGTATCATAATCTACAAGGTTTGTATAAAGAGGAGCATGCAGCATGATGTCTGATATACTGTGTCATTTCTTCCCTCTAAGAAAATCTTTGGCTAATTCTTGTTCTATCCTCTTCCCTTGCTCTGTTACCATGTCTGATGAGGCCTGCATTTGATCCAAAGAAGTTCTAGAAGGAAGGTAGACAAGAATTGCATCCCACCAGAGCCCATCTTCCCGTCTCTTTGTGTGTGTGTGTGAGAGAGAGAGAGAGAGAGATGGGAAGTGGAAGTGAAGACTCCATGTCCAGAAAGCAAACATGCCAACAGAGTCAAATAAAATACAAGCTCAAGATACTATTGCTCATTGTACTAACCAACCTTCTTACTATTTACATCTTCACAGGTCCTCACTCCAACTTGCAGTATGCCATTTCAAGGAATTCCCAACTCTCCAGCCTCCCTCTTTGGGACTCCACAGCCCTCTTGCTCAAGCTTAATGCCACACAAGATGAACTTATCGGTAGCCGCTCTCAGATTGCAGACTTGCAGAAGGAACTCAAATCAGCTCACTTGGTAGTCGAAGAGCTCCTTAATCAACTCTCCCGGCTCAATGGAGCCATTGACCAAACTTCCAAGCCCACAAAGTTTAGCTACAGTGATCTTCTTGCTGATATATCTGATGAGGCTAAGCTTGCCATTGGCCCTCACAAGCTTCCACTAGGATATAACCCACGAATGGGGTCGGACGAGATCTACTTTTCGGTAGGAGGGGGGTGCTTGAAGCATAAAGAAGACTTGGACAAATACATATCATATCAGGTTGGAGGAGAGTGCCCTGTGGATGATGTTTTTGCGCAGACACTCATGCTTAAAGGTTGTGAGCCGCTTCCTAGGAGGCGATGCCACCCTAAGTCACCAGCTAATTATGTGGAGCCAACTCCATTGCCAGAGAGTCTATGGTCTACTCCACCAGATTCAAGCCTTATTTGGGACCCTTATACCTGCAAGAACTACACATGCCTAATGGAAAGAAGGCTGGCTCCAGGGTCCTATGATTGCAAGGATTGTTTTCACTTGAACGGTAGGGAGAAGACGAGGTGGCTCTTTGACAACGGAGGCCTGGATTTTGGAATGGATCAAGTTCTTGCAACGAAACCTCATGGCACGATTCGGATTGGACTGGACATTGGAGGCGGGTCGGGGACTTTTGCTGCCAGGATGAAGGAGAGGAATGTGACCATTGTCACAACTTCAATGAATTTCGATGGTCCTTTCAACAGCTTCATTGCATCACGAGGCTTGATCCCGATGCATGTTACCATTTCCCAGAGGTTTCCTTTCTTTGAAAACACTCTGGATATTGTCCATTCAATGCATGTTCTGAGCAACTGGATCCCTGATGCCATGCTTGAGTTCACTCTATATGACATATACAGGGTGCTGAGGCCTGGGGGACTGTTCTGGCTCGACCGGTTTTTCTGCCTCGGCTCACAGCTGAATGCAACTTATGTACCGATGTTTGATCGTGTTGGGTTCAAAAAACTAAGGTGGAATACTGGCATGAAGTTGGACCGTGGCATTAATAAGAATGAGTGGTATTTCTCTGCTCTGTTGGAGAAGCCAATGACTTGAATATCAAACTTCTTGCTGATTTTCTGAAGCTCACACGAGCACTGACGGGAATCTACAGAATAATCAAGTTCAAAGAATTCAGAGACAAAAAATTGAAATGAGTTTCAAAACCTTGCTTTCTATTACAAGATTGATAAGGTTTGAGCAACGTCCAAACTTTTCACTGTAGCCATGTTCTTGGTATAGAATTTGTCTTAGTTGTTCCTGAAATATTGTCATTTCAAAACACATTGATTTTGCAATTACAGCAAATATGGATTGACTATTTATGCAAACAAGAGGCCCTGATTAGTAGTTCATCTTCAATATTTGCTAAATCATGCTTAAAACTTGGTCAGATTTTCTTTTATTGTCCTGCTTTTCTTTTGCTAAATCAATATTTCAGATACACCTTATCAAACCAATAAAAGATTAATCTCTTTGCAAAACAAATACAATCATTCACTCAAATAAAATGTCTTCATAATTTACAGTTCTTTCTCCCTATTACATGGCATTCTTTTCTTAGGCTCTCAGATCCAAAACATGCTCAATTTCAACCACGAGCAGTGATATAGAAAACGGAGAATTGAATTAGTTTTGAAAGACCATTCTGCTTCTCTAACAAATGACATGCTAATTCGTATATGAAGGCCGTAAATCAAATGGAAATTTACAAATTAGTTCATTTCCATCATAAAGCAACCCTACTTGGGTTCCAACCTTGAAGGAGGATAAGCCCCACTGTAGGCAAAGAGACCTTCATTACTATATGGATGGTCAAAACCTTTGCTTGCCCCTTCATAACTTGCTGAAGTTGATGCAGATTCAGCATTAGGATTCAGACCTGCCACTTCCATAATATTCTCTATCTCTTTAACCACCTCACTCATTGTTGGCCTGTTAACCCCCAACTCTTGAACACATCTCAGAGCCAGATCAATAAATCTTTCTACGCTTCTTGGTGACATACTGGAAGCAACTATGGGGTCGAGAATCCCGTGAAGATTATACATATCCTTGGTCGTATCCATTGCTTGCTTCACTTCCCTAACAATATATTTCCCCTTCTCAATGGGACTTCTTGCAGTCAAAAGTTCCAGTAGCAATACGCCAAAGCTATATACATCACTCTTTTCAGTCAGTTGCTGTGTCATGTAATATTCAGGATCCAAGTATCCCTGATTTTAGTGAAGAAAAAACCACTTTTTTAGTGTTGATAATCATTGAGTTAGAAATAGAATAAAATGTGGAATAGTCTAAAATACTAAAATCAAATTTTAGATCTTCAAATGATGGTGAGTTCTTGTCTGCACGTACTATTTAGTGCATTTGCTTGTTGGTAACAGGTCACATTTTATCGAGCTAGGCCCTCTCTGGAGAATATAAGGCATAAAACATTCTGTTCATATTGTTGTCATGACAAAAATAAATGCATGCATCAAAAGTTTTATCTTGAATTCTCATAGAAATTCACACATAATTGTTTGATGCTTTTATGTTCACATAAGCCGAGCACAACACATAATATTCTTACAGCACGCTACTCTATAAAATATGTTCATATACAGAAATGAAAGAGACTATATTCTTTTAATGTTTACTATTCAAATGAAGTTTTGTTCTTCCCCCTCCACACAGTCAGTTTTCTGTACGTATTTTGCAACTAGAAAAGGCTTTGACTCCCAAAAGAAAATTTGCCTGCTATAATCATTTGAGATTTCTAGTGCAAAAACTCAAGAATAAATAACAAAATGTTTTGAGCTCAAGAGATTAGTAATATACTCACCATTGTGCCTTTAACTTGAGTGGTAACATAACCCCTTTCAGATTCACCCATAGGCTTAGAGAGACCAAAATCCGCCACTTTAGCATTCAGGCGTTCATCCAACAAGATATTGGTTGATTTGATATCTCTGTGTATGATGGGAGGGTTTGCTAGGTCATGCAGATATTGCAACCCTCTGGCTGCTCCAAGAGCTATTCGAAGCCTCCTCATCCAATCTAATCTGATTCCTGTCCTTCCTGCAAAGATATTACTCAATTTATGACCTTTCTCTATGGAGCAATGACAATCATCAATCACCAAAATTCACAAAACATAATAGATTAATGATCCCTACTCATAAAAATTAAATACTTGAAAACAAACTGTTTGCTGCTGTTCATTAAGTATATCTTACCCTCATTCTGTTAGAAAGGGACTGTTCTGTTTAAGTAGACCTGAAGACAAGAGGCTGGCTACTACAATCTAGTTCAAATATTTTTCATCTAGATTGCAAGTTTATACATTTTTTCTACATTAGAATCTTATAGAGAAAGAAAACTTCAAAATTTAGCTCATGAGACGTCAATTTGTGTTTATAGAAAAAGGAGCCAAATTGCAGGCAGTGTTTTCCCCCAAGGCAGGAATTTCCATATTGTACATGTCCCAAAATCCCCAGATATAGCAGACAGATTGACTTTGCATTATATGTGGAAAAGAAGAATAGAAGAACCTGAAAGACTATCCATCAATGTGCCATTTGCAATATACTCGTACACCAGCATTTGTTCACCCTGCTCGAAACAAAAACCAACTAGACTGACAACATTCTTGTGATGAACCCTTGAGAGGAGCTCAATCTCAGTTTTGAACTCCAGACCACCTTGCGTAGATCCTTGCTGAGCTCTTTTGATGGCAACCAATTGTCCATTAGAAAGAGTTCCTCTATATACCTGAGAAATGTAGAAAAATTTGAGAATGATGTAGCCAAAGATTGATTATGGACTGATTGTGTAGATAACCAGACAATTGAGATGAATGGTAGTTAACAAGTTAACAAATTAATTGAATAACTTTGCAATAAGTTGAATGTATATAACGTGCTATAATGTCAAAAAGATAAAACATGTTCCTAACGAAAAACAAAAAGGAGAAAAGTCGGACTTGTGATTTTAATTTTGTTTTTAAGGTAACATGTTACTAAACTAATGCAACAACTTGGAACTTTCTACTCCTTTCCAAGAGCCTAGAACTTTGATACACTGTATTTGAGCTATGTTTAGGATTTAGACTTTTGAACTTGGTTTCTTCTTTTCTCCCTTCATCTGACATTACTGAGACAATTTTATTTCTCTTAACCTCTTGTCTTTCCATATACCAATATAAAAATAGTGAAGAAAAAATAGAGATCTTTAAAGGAAAAGTAGTTACCAAAGCCAAGTTTGGTCTGCCATTCATTGGCTAGTCTTATAAAGTTTAATGCTCAAGTAGTTCATATTAATGATATGATTTGTCTGTTCATTAGATGCTTTCAGAAAAAGATGAAAGAAAGAAAAAGGTCTTTTTCCCATAAACATAAACCGAAAAAGAAAACGACAAAATTTCCTCAGAACACAATAAAACTAGTAGAAGCTGAATGTTTAAATGAATAATCAAGATATAGTACATTGTGACAACATAGTCATACTCTTGAAGTTCTACTTAAATAAGTGCAGTTTATTATAAAACAAACAAAACTAAACTAAGTTGAACCAAAAAAAAAAAAAGAATTGTGCTTGATATATTTGCTAATATAAACCCATACAACTCACTAAAATCATATGTATGTAAAAAAAAAAAAGCAAATAAATGAAAATAAAGGAATATTTTTTGTTTGAATTTATGCAGAAGCATTCATGGGTAGATATTTTCCTTCCACACCAACAGTCTCAATGTTTTAAGCGGACACAACTCTGAGAATGACAAGCCAATTGTAATTCAAAAATAAAAATTATCAAAGTAAGAACGTGCCATTATTTTGCATATTAGCTTTGCAATTAAAGATTGAAGAGACATTATTCCACCATTTTCATCAGGCATCAAGTTTGGTAAAATCTCATATGCTATTTATTAATGTAGGCATCAATTTTTCTGAACTTCAAGGGAACCAGTCGGTCTCGCTGAGATATAATATGGCTGCATTAGAGCCTTAATACCGAAATCAGCTTCATATAATGGGTTCTCCAAGATATGTAGCATGTAAAAAACATGATCCAGCAGAGGGAAACAACAGCTCTTATGACAAAAGAAGATGAGATTCTAACCTTTCCATAGCCGCCACTTCCAATATCATTGATTTCTGAGAAGTTATTTGTGCTTCGCTTAAGTTCTTCAAACGAGAAACTCTTCGCTCCTTTTAACTGAGGAACTCCACCACTGTTTGTGTTTGGGTCCCAGGATGCTGCAAGTATGCATAAGATGGTCATAACTGCTGAGATATATATATTAACAGAAGTTAGGCAAGATTGAATCTCGAACATACCAAAAGGATCATTCTTTTTGGAAGCTGTTTCAGCTCTTCTCTTCTGGCGGAAAGCATAAACTCCTGCAAGGAGTAACAACAAAAAGAGGACAGTACCACCAACTGCTGCTCCAATGATGACGCTGGTGCTTGATGACTTGTGTGACCCCACCGTCAGGCCTGAAGGATGACATGAAAATCCACATGAAAACAGAATTTAAGTAGCAACAAGAAAGGATGAATTTCTTCATTATATTTTTTCAAATTTGCATTTAGCAAAGGTTACCTGCAAAGTATGGATAGCTGTTGCCGATGAAAAAAAAGGGTCCAAATCCAGATGGTGGCTTGAAGGTTTGATTGCTCAGCATAAATCCAATTCCAGAAATCCCTGTGCGATTGAAATAGTCTTGGCCAGATGGGAAAATTTGCAGACTCAGTACAAGGTAATCATCTATGTTTTTCGTTGGATTACTCAGAGAAACTGAATCCACAGGAAGGCTATGAGACTGAAATGTAACCATCAATTTCTGCTGAAGAGATGCAAAAATACTCGAGTTTCCAAAGTTGGAAAAGGAAGGAGCGCGGAAAAACAGTGTTCCTGTGTAGGGATATGCACATTTGCAGCTGGGGCTGGAAATTTTATCTGAAGTACAGGGAATAGGTGTGCAGTTTTCTGCTGGTGTTGAGTATGAGGAATTAGACTGCTGAGGAATGCTACAGTAATTCTGTGTTCCTCCTTCATCACATATTGGGTTCCCGACAAGTCTGCATATACAAAACCACAAGGAAGTTTGGAAAAAGTAGTGTCAGGGAAACTTAATAATGAAATAGTAGAATAAATCTATGATTTAAACATAAAAAAGGTAAATAGCCTTAAGAGTGATGGACATTTACATGATTTGAACACTGTAACCCGCTCGTTGAGTAAAGGCGTCAATGAAATTGTTTTGTAAATCAATCAGCTGTAGTTGGTTACTGTAGCTGGAGCCAATATTCAAGGTACCATTGATCCGATTGTTCTTCAATGTGCTGATTGGGGGAAAAAACAGGATTGATCATGGTGATGATTATGGAAATGCAGATGCTAGAACCAGGTAGAAGGTTATGAGCTTGTCTAGATTGGATTTCCGTGCATGCTGTCAAAAAGAAATATGATGATGTACTCATCAAAGAGTTCACTTACACCGTTTGCAACTGGAAAAGGCTAAACAGGGAAACTGGAAGTTGCCCTTGAATTCGTGTGTTTTCCATTATCCTGCAAGTTCAGAGTTATTATATCAGGTTTGAGGTAACATCATAAAAACTCTCCTTCAGGCACGAACACACTCACAGAGACATACAGTGAAGTCAAGGACTGCAAAGATGAAAACCATGGTGGAATATCAGTTGCATCAAATGAATTATTGCTCATGTCCCTGCAACATTGTAGTTCAAATATATGGTTAAAAACTGTATTTGAGATTCTGCAATAGGTTTATATTGAATAAAAACCAAGCTAAAATACTTCTGCATTTAGTAAAATATATGTGACTTACACATAGTTAAGCAAATCCATGCCAGTTAGGTTAGGCAACGGTCCAGTCAACTTATTATTTGCCAAGAACCTGAAATGTTAAATCGGCTGTGTTTTCACTCACAAATTTGATGCTGGATGTAACGGTCCAGAGACAGAAACAGAAACAAAGTCATCAAATCACTCATTTCTTTTCTACTTACAGCTCCTGGACAGAGGTGAGGTTGTTGAGGTTTTGTGGAACAGATCCATTTAAAGAGTTCCTATCAAGCCGCCTGGGGTAAACGAAGGATGTTTCATTCAAACTTTCAAAATGAAAAGAGAGCCCATATAATGGTGGTGCAGTAAATGGGTAATGTTACTTACACAACCTCCAGAGTCCTTACAAGCCCCAGTGTGGAAGGGACGCTTCCAGTTAGCTGATTGTTTTCGAGAAGCCTACTCAAATAAACATTATTAGGTCAAAGCTAAATCATTCTTACATGGTATGTACAAGAATCAGAACCTATGTTTAATTCAATATCTTAGTCTACAAAAAGGAACTAGTATTTCACCTTCTCTTGTGGAAGAGTTTAAATGCATGTTGTAGGAAAATGTTGCTGAATGACAGGTACAGGGAGCATGATAGAGGGACAGAAGAATTCATATTCTATAGTCGGGACATGAATAACCTCCAACTGGCATTTCCTTAGGACCAAAGCTTTGATCCAACAGAATACTCTCTTGACAGGCAAAATAAAGAGTGTGACAAAATGCTAAGCGATGCACATATATGTTTTTTCCTTAATGGAAGTGCTAAGTACAATAGCATTATCCTCTCCAATAGCAACCAGATAGACTGGACACCACCCTCTTAGTCAATTGTTTTCTCCACTATGTAGGATTACAATCGCACAGAACAATAACTCGGTTGAAGTAGAAACTACTATTATTTTTTCAATTGTAGTCAACTTAAAATATAATTTGAGGTACTTACAAATGTATAAGAGTCAGATTTAAGCTAAACAGCTGGGATGGTATTTCACCAGACAACTGATTCTTTCCAAAATGGCTGCATAAAATTAATAGGATTCAAGTTAATACAGTATTAACCATATCAAACTCATAAAGGCAAGTTGATGTAAATGTGAAAAGAGAATCAACATACAAGTGCTTTGTGTTCAAAAGCATATCAAGACCGGGTGTGCTTCCATCAGAGACGGGGATTGTTCCACTAAGCTTATTATCAGCTAAATCGAGCCAATAAAGATTTGATAAATTACCAATGGAAGGCGGTATCTCACCAATCAAGTTGTTTGAATTAAGCGACCTTTATTGAAAGGAAAAGAGCATTAGATATGCAGTACTAAAAGAAGAAAATTTTACTGGAACCTGAAGTTCAAAACACAAATAATACTTAACTATATAACTCAAAGCATTAGCATTCACAATCATGCTAAACCTAGAAGAAACATCTATTTTTAATATCTCAAGTGAGATCCTTTATAGTATTAATTGTTGGCTCTTTGTTTTGCTTTTGTTTTTCCCCCTAAGATGCTGCCAGTCAGTTAAAGTCTGCTCATAAGATAGACTTGCATCTCAAGAACTCTATGCTATATATTGCAGAGAGTGAATATTTGCATCACACATTCCTTGCTGACAAACTATGCTGCCAGAAGAGAAATTAGTAAACAAATGTTATTGATCTGTCATGTATTTTTGTGCGGGTAAGACTACTGATAAACAGGCAAAATAGAAAACCCTTAGATCCTTACAGGTATACCAGCTGTTGTAGAGATCCTATTGAGGGTGGTATTGGACCAGAAAATCCACAACCGACGAGTATTCTGCAATGCATGTCGCGACAATTTCTTAAGATCAGTGTCTTATTTAAAACAACTGGTCATTACAATGTCAAAAGATTTTCTTACAAGCTCGATAGCTTCTTCACATTTCCAATTGCTGGAGGAAGTGGTCCAGTCATACCTTTGTTATACGATAGATCCCTATACATAGAAGTTAATTATCAGAAAAAACATAGACATGGACGGGCACACATCTACAAGGATATCAAGAAGTAATGTTGTAACATAGGAACCGTTGCAACAGACTGGTAGAGGCCTGTTCCTAGTGAAAATAGATATAAAGACAAATTTGATAGAAACAGGATACCTTTATATTTTTCCTGCATACATATATCTGAAGTGAAACACTTAAAAATCTCAAGAATCAAGAAAAATTATGAAATATAAAGTTTAGCCAATAACTGATGATCTCCAGGTACATAAAGCTAAAATGTTTTATGTTCCTTCACCACTAGTCCATTACATAATTTTCTGATCTATCATTGTTCAAATAGAAGGAAATGCAATACTCTCATGTTCCATTGTTACAAGTACAATGGACTAGAGCTGTATCAACAACAATTATCAGATCCATGGAGTATATCAGGGCCTTAATGGTAGTGAACTCACGACTTTTAAAACACGTCTTGTATGTAGAGTGTAAAATAATGAAATTAAACAATTAGGTAGATGGTTATTGTCACAAAGAAATGAAAAACAAAAAAAAATATGAGTTTTTTAGATGGTAAAAGGTTTCTCAGCTCATAGACGAGGAAAAGAAAAAGAAGAATTAAAAACCTACAGGGTCTGCAACTCAGATAACTTTGCGATGTCTGAGGATAGCTGACCACTCAAGTTGATGCTCGCTAATGTGCTGAAATTTGACATGAACGGATTAGACACGGATAACGCAATAGTTATTTTTCGTCATGTACTGAGAACACTAGCAAAATACTTACATGGACACAACACGATTGTTAATGCAGCTAATTCCATCCCAACCATCTCCACAAGGATCAGCCCCGGCCCAATTTGGCGGAACATTCTTCCATGTGTTTTTCAGAGCTTGTAATGCTGCAACTGCATAATAGATAAAAACAATTCCTTTTGTTTACCCGAGATTTCGTACTTCTGAGCCACTGACTCCAATGTTTGTGGTTTGAAGGAGTTAGAAAAAGGTACGAGTAGAACTAGTTAACACTCTCAAAATTTATTTAAGGATCCATTATAAGCAGAATTTTCTATTTCAGAGCCAATTAGAAACACCAACACAAATCATAAAAGAACTGCAGGTTTGCACAGAATTTTTTCCAGAGACTGGCTTCTAATTTCAATTACTTCATCAAGCTATCAAGCTATCAGTGTCGAAAAGTTAAAAGCAACACCATTTCTGAAAATAATTGAATATCTAGAACCGTTGGACATTTTCTAGCATCTGTTATCTTCTTCCTGCCTCCCTTAAACTATAGTAAAGATCAATATCACTTACTACTGACAGAGAACGAAGAATAACTTAGAAAGCACCTAACTAGTATAACCAGTGGATGGCTAATGTGCTTTTCGAGGATTTTAGAAGGGTCAATATACAACAGAAATAAAAGAATAAATAAATATCTTCTTATAGGTATCAGAAAGCACACATCCACATATCACAGAAACCAGGGTAATTAAGAGTGAATAATAATGTTGGAGCATAATTAGCAGACTTACAATCATCACTATCTGTCCATGCTGCTATAACTAAAACTTGGACCAAAGCAACCAGCACAGAGAGATGGATTCTCCAAATCATCATTACTCAAGCATACAATCATATAGATTTTCAAATTATAGAGACCAAAATCTGAAAAACTATAAACTTCAAAAGCTCGAAACGAAAGTGTATAGAGAAACCTTCAAAATGACACCTATTTCACAACATTGACTTGTGCCCAATTATCCAGAGAGATGAATGCAATAGTCTCTTTCCGCCGCCAACTCAACATCCTCAAATTTCTTACCAGTTCCCATTTGATTTCTCAAGCACTGCTGAAAATGTCCAAGTAAACATATTTTATTTGTTCAAACCATAATACTATTTTGAACTATGACTGCTCCTAGACAATTAATTAATTATGTTCAAGAATTTGAGCAAAACAGGGGCCCAATCATTTGTACTTTTTCAACATGTCCACAAAGTCAAATATTTATCTCCAACTTGTAATTTAAGAGCCAGCCAGTTTTTTCAGGCTTGTAAAATTTGATATATCTTGCATAATTACTGACTAATCTGAAAATGCAACTATTATCAAGTTGTTCATGATTAGATGAAGCCCTTTTAATCCCACGAAAGATATTTTCAAAAAATCAACTTCTGGGGTCATTTCTTCTGAGGAAATATTCCAGGCAAGTTGAGCCATAGGCTCATTATTCAAATCACCACACGACTTGAAGACTTGGTAAACAAGAACTATTGGTTAGAATGAAATATATAAAAGGGCAGTAGGTGAAAATGAGTTGTGAACATGCACTTAGTATAATAGCACTCATGCCAAGACGTGCTGGTATAAAAATTGCATTTTTTTATTCATATTCAGGTAAACGTTTACCTAAAAACAAAAGGGTTCTTGAATTTTTCAGTGGATTGGCTTCTTTTTGCCCCTATTATGCCATTGGGTGCCAGCTGATGTTTGAATCTGTCTTGTTTCCATGCCCACGACACACTGATCAAACCTCATCATGTTTGTCCTAAGTGTGTGTTCGGGGGTGTGTGTGTGTGGCACACACCTATACAAGATTAATAATAGTCCATTCCTCGGTTAGGTCCAAGTCAAATTGATAAAAAATTTCAAACAAGAGTTGAAAAAATAAAAAATTTATAATATATATTTTCAACATTATTAATAATATAATAGTTGAGAGTGTCCAAAAAGTAAAAAGTATTTTGGGAATTAATACATTTTAAAAAAATAAAATAATAAAATTAGAACAATGTACTAATGGCGCCGTGGGAACAAAGAGAATTTTAAACTGTGACACTTAATATTTTTCTGTCGTCTTTGCGATTTGATTTTTGATTTTATTTTGTTTTTCTACATCTAAAATTTCAGAGTATGTTTGATTTTTTGTATTATGGAATAATGTGTTCTATATTTTGAAATAATGTCTTGAATAATGTATGTATTAGAAAAAAATATTAAAAAATATAATATATATTTAATTTTATTTTAAGAATTGATCGATGGATAACAAACTTTTTTCAGTGTTTCAGCTTATTCATTTGATTCATCCTAAATTCAGTAATTAGACTTCTGGCGCAACAAATTCTTGAATTTAATATGGCAGACACATTTTTTTTTTCTTGTGTGTGTATGTAATTTCTTGGTAAACCACATACAATCATTCCATGCATGTACATTTATGTAATTAGGGCACTTTAGTGCCAACTTTTGAGATTCCTTTGTGGCGCCATCTTTTGTTTATGGAATATATTACAAAATTATCTATGAAATTTAGTTTAATTATTAAAAAAATTATTTTCTTTTAAAATTATAAAGACCTCTTGAAATATTATAAATATCATTTTGAGATTTGTTTTTATTTTACAAATACTCCATCATTAAGTGTAATTTGTAAAATAGAAATAAATATTAAGGGGTATTTGAAATTTACAAACTTATATAATTTTTTTTATAAATAATCTAAATATCAAGGATAATTTTATATTCACCCTATATAAAATTTAAAATTGTCAAGAGAAATGTCACTTGATGATCAAACTATTTAAACCCTGTAATATAAGTTCACGAATCAAGCAGAGTTATATAATCCCACAAGAAAAAAGTAGAAGCTCCTTTCATCCCACTAGTAAATCATATGATTAATGCATATGTAAAATGTTAACACAAGAAAAAAAAAGAAATGGAGCAAGACATATGTTTTTTTTTTTTTAAAACTATCGATCATTCAATGTTTGTTATGAATTAGATTATATTTGTTAGATATCATCTCTTTTTAATCTCTCGACCATGATTTTAACTCAAATTTAGTTATTATCCATCCACTAAATAGTTAAGCAGATCAACTACGTATAAAATCAGAACAAATAATTAGTTCTCAATCATATAATAAATGAAATTAGACCATACCACGGGCCGCATCAAAATTAGACTCGACTTGACCCGTAATTAGTTCGTGGTCAACAGTTTGAAAACTATTGACCATAGTTAGTGGGTCTGACCCTTGGTCCAATGGTCGGTTAAGGGTTGGGGGTTGGGGGTTGCCCAACTTGCAAAATCGTTGGATCCAACCTGACAGTTCAATTTTTTATTTTTATTTTTTTAATAATCAACGACAACAATTAAGTGGTCGTTTTGTTTTGGCATGGCCAGATTCTATTTTTTGACCGCTTGGAGGTCACCCCCTCATTTTTTCCAAAAAAAAAAAAAATGCCCCCCAAATCCCGTTATGTTTTTTTTAAAATCAAACTCTCAAATTCTCTAACTCTCTCAAATCTCAAATATCTCAACTCTAAAATATCAATTTTATTTTTTCAAGTATTTAAGTATTTGTTATTAATTCTTTCATTTATATTATCAATATTATTTTTTTATATGTTCTTCATCTTTAATTATATCAATTATCAAATGGACGATTCAAGTTAAAGCAACAGAGGTAAGGGAAAGATGACATTTTCCGACTTTGGTTGAACACATATGTTCAACATGAATTATGAAGTGGAAATAAATGTTGACGAGCAACCTCATATATTTTCAACTCAATAAAGTATAAATGATGTTAATGTTCGAGTTACTCCTATTCTAAAGTCTTCTATTTTCAACAAACACTTTGAGAATGTGAAACTTTCGTCTGGAAATATGCGAGTAAAATATAAATATTGCTCCTAATTATATAAATTTTAATTTGAATGCGGTTATGAATTATTGACAAAACATATAGCGAAAAAACATCTGATTGAATATGAAATAGGTCATTCTCAAACTCAAATCTCATCATATTTATCTTTTAGTGGATGTAACGATTATGACTTATTTAAATATTCTAATGTTAATTTTAAAGAAAAATTAGCCAAATTTGTTATTGTTGAACATCTTTCTTTTAATTTTGATAATAAATTAACTTTTAAAACTTTTTGTCAAAATATATTAAATCCTGTTGTTAAATGTGTTCCATGAACCATACTCACATGCATACTAAAAATATATATATATTAAAGGTAAAAAATATTTAATTAAATTATTTTCTAATGTAAATAATAAAATTTCTTTATATTCTAATATTTGAAGTGGTTATTGACAAACACATTCATATATGGATATTACTTGTCATTAAATTGATGATTTTTAGTCAAACCAAAAAAAAATACTTGCATATAGAATGTTCAACTTGTTCACACCGGGGAACATTTCTCAAATTTTATTATAAGTATTAGAAAAATATAAATTAACTACTAAAAATTTTTTAGTATCATTTGACAATGCTAGTTCAAATACTACTAGTATTGAAGATTTTAAAGTTATATGTGGACCATTTGGTAGTAAAAAATTTTATATTAGATATATGTATCACATTTTAAATTTATATGTACAAGATAAATTAAGGAATCAATATATTTGTACATAAAAAAATTTCATGGAATGTTTCAACTTATTGAAATTTAATATATTTATTATTATAAGAATTTTTTTATTATTACAAGATTGTCAACCTATTGGAATTCAATATATTTAATATTATAAGAATTTTTTGATTATAAAGAATTATTATATATATTTTAAATGTAAAATGTTAATAATGTGTATTTGTTTCCAAGCCAATGGGCATTATGTAAAAAAAAATTGTCACATTTTAAAAAAATTTAGTGAAGCCACCTTTCAATTATCTGTAGTTTATTACCCAACTACCCATTTAATATTAATTAATTATTATAATATTGCACCAATTTTAAATGAATACTCTAGTGATGAAACTTTAAAATATTGTGTTGAAGCAATGAAAATTAAATGGGAAAAATATTTTTTGAACATTTTATAAATTAATTTAGATGGCTTAGACATGGAAGGAACAAATACGACGACGGAAATGGGTGAGAGTGATTGAGTCACGTCACTCCCTAAAATAAGAATGATAAAAAGGTAAGAAAAGTACGTAGACTTTAATTCTTCTACACTCTTAAGAGAATACATAAACAACTTAAACTTTTTTTTAAAAAAATTATAGAATTAACAATTTTTTTTTTCAAATTTAACTTTAAATTAAAAAAAATAGAAAAGGACCGGTATATAAACTGGCGGTTAAAATCAGACACGAAACCGACCTAGTAATACCGGTTAAAGTTAAGAGTCGAAAAAACCCGACCCTTGGACCTGCGGTTCATGAATTGTATCCAACGATTCATAAACTATGGTCAGATTTTAATAAAATTTGATATATAAATAGACTAATAAAAGAATCAAAAAGATTTTATTGTCTCACTTTTGGTTATATAAGAATTCTTGGGGCCAATAGTTAAAACATAACAAGTTCTTCATTATATAAAATAGAATAACAGTTTAGAATAATAAAACAGATTAGCTTGGCATAGACCTAGAGAAAGCCCTCCACCCCACTAAAAGTCCTTCCTTTTTAATTTTTTTCTTTCTATTTATTTTGGCACAAAAGAACCAACTCTCTTTATTTTCATTTCTCATATCCTTTCTTCAAGATTACGTAATCACTTAATTGCACCATTTTGTGTCCTTACACTACATGGTTAAATTTTTGACTCATTTCTATTCGTACCACTGCCATTTTGTTTATCATCTTACATTACAATAACTCATCAAAATTTTCAAGATATGATTTAAATTGAGTTACAAAGTAATTTTTAAAGTCGAATTAATTATAAGGTACACGAATAATACAAGTTTTTTCAGCAGCATATATAATTAGTTAGTGCCATGAATTATCTTCAACAACAATAAATTAGCTTTAATTCAACTGAGTACTCAATATTATTAAGATGCACAAAATAATCAAAATTGATTGATTGATTAACAGTGCCAACTAAACAGTTGCTTTTGGCCAGAAGGGGTACGTAGATTAGATTCTAATCTCGTCAAAACACAAAGGAGTTCTTCGTGATCAATGATTTAAAGTTAAAAAATTTAAATGAATCCATTTTTTATGGATTTAATAGCCATCTTTAAGAATTGAAAAAATAAATCAAAATAGTTACTAAAGAAATTGAAATTTATAGTTATTAAAAAATATCCTAATAAGTACAAGAAATTTATTTGTTTTGTATTCTCCAATCCAAATACAACCTTAAAACTTTGGAATTTAACAGGATCAAAACATGGATATATAAATTTTCCTTTCACTTTGGAAGATGCAATCTTATTGCTTCCCTCTTCTTTTGAAGCAGGCAGCTAGGGGATCTAAAGGACCTAGCTTGGGAAAGAGAAATTTTTCAACAACCTTAATTTTCAGGTTTTCTTCAGATCAAATTGAAAAATTATATTGAAAAAACGAATGATGCCAACTATTTGTTTGATAGCTGCAACTATCTTGTAACTATACAACAGCATAACCAAAACTGTTCACATTCTTTGCCTAATGTATGTATCCACCTTCTATAATCAACAAATGAAACAGCCTACTAAAATTACTACATGAATGGACTCCAAATAAATCAGTTAGGATCAAGAAATTCTCATCTCTGATCCATTTTCAACAGGTTGGTGGCATATGGAGAGAAACAATTGTTCTGACCGTGATTCGATTGTCTGCATTAAAATGATTTGACTTGCTCACTGACGCTGTACACGGAAAGGGAACGAACCATAGCTCGCATCAAACCCCGCGGTATTAGAATGGAGAGGACTCTCGTCGGTTGTTTCCTCAAAGCTAGATGAAGAAAGCCCCCTATCTGTTTTCTTGTCAAAAGTTGCCAACTCCATGATGTTCTCAATCTCTCTCACCACCTCGCCCATCGTGGGCCTGTCAGCTGCAGTTTCTCTGACGCAGCTCATTGCCATGTCCACGAACTTCCCCAGACCGCCAAGTTCTGATCCTGACACCAGGGTTGGATCAATAATCTGATCGAAATTTTGAGGCTCTTTTGTATCTCCCATTGCCTCCTGTACCAACCTCACAATGTGTTTTCCATGCTGTATAGGGGCTCTAGCAGTCATCAGCTCTAGTAGTACAACTCCGAAGCTATATACATCACTTTTCTCAGTTAACTGTTGGGTCATGTAATATTCAGGATCCATGTAGCCCTGAAGTGGCAACAAACCATCTTAGTGTCAAAATATAGGAATTTGATAGCCAAAAAAAATTAGTTTCACAGAAAAATAGTACGTCTTAGATAAAACAAGGGTTTCGTTCAAGTAAATTTGAAGTGATACATCTTAGCAAAGTCCATACTGCACAATGTCAATTATCAGGCCAGTGTGTGTTATCTAACTTAAGGTCAGATGTATAATGTGGTATAATGTACTGCTATAGAGTAAACAGTTTGCTTTTTAGGCATCAAACAAGGAAGACCATGATTGGGGTGGGACTGAGCTAGTGGTAAAACACCATAGATGGGAACATTGGAAAACTCAATCAACCTTGCGCTCTAGTTGAGAATTAAAAGCAGGGAGGGGAGAGTTTCATGCAAATTATCTGATACTTACTAGGATATACCTGTATTGACAAAACATATTCGTTAAATAAAAAACTTCATTAGTTTCATGAGCTAGCATTAATGAGCTCATATTCTTATGGTCCCATAAGCACATATAATAATAGCCACTCTGGTCAAATTTGGTGGGTTGAAAAACAGATATGCACTTAGGCTATATTTGTAACTGGGAGTTTAGACGGTGCAGCATTAAACATGATTTAGTGCTTTATCCATGATTTATCAATTTTAATGAGGTCATAACAGAACTTCAGAGAGGAAACCAGAAACATATTAAGTGGAGCCACATTCATTTTAACTTATCAGTCCAAGTTTTTAACCATCATTTACTCACCAATGTCCCTTTGACTTGCGTGGTGATATAACCCTTGCCAGTATCACCCAAGAGTTTTGACAGGCCAAAATCAGCAACTTTCGCGTTTAAATTATTGTCTAGCAAGATATTGGTTGATTTGACGTCCCTATGTATAATGGGAGGGTCAGCAAGTTCATGCAAATATGACAGACCTCTGGCAGCATCAAGGGCTATTCTCAGTCTTTTATTCCAGTCCAACCAGAATCCTGACTTCCCTGCAGATATAAACATTAATGATAATGAATCAACATGTAAGAGGTGTTGTCATGGGTTAGTACTCAGTTATTAACCTAGAATTTGGCCACCAGCCAAATTATCTGAACACTAATCACAAGCGCAGTGGACAGCAAGGATCACAATTCACGGGTTAGGGCTCTGACCTATCTATGTGATGCAATATTTCATCTTCATATCATTCAATGTGGGCCAAGTTTCTTGGAGGACTAAGCCTATCTGACAATCTACGTCTTTCTCAGGTTAAAGAGCCTAAGCAAGATATACAAAGTGCTTATAATATAATAAGCGGAAACCATTCATTATCATGGTGAACTTTTGGCACATTGCTGAGTGAGGTGGATCTTGTAAAAATGTGGTAATAGATAGCATTCTCATAATATAACTAAGCCGACATTCCAGGTAGTTACCTGAGAGACAATCTCGAAGTGTACCATTAGATATATACTCGTAGACCAGCATTTGTTCTCCTTGCTCATAACAGAATCCCACAAGGCTGACGACATTCTTATGATGAATCCTTGACAAAAGCTCAATCTCTGTTTTGAACTCAAGCGCCCCCTGCATTGATCCCTGTTGAGCTCGCTTTATAGCAACTACTTGTGCAGAAGCAACAGTTCCTTTATAAACCTGTCGGCGCATCATGAAACATGAGGATTTATAATTAAATGCATTAGCATAGAAGCATGGTCACTGATATTTTCAAATATACACGTGAAGTTATTTTATGCAGCAAGCGGAGGCAACACATCTATTTCACAAGTTCGCACTTGCAGAAGCACAATGACTCCCAATGAGGCACAGATCAGAATAACATTTCTGCCCACGAAAGACATGAAAAAAATAGTTCGAATTGGAGATCTAAGCATATTTAATTTGAAATTTACTGTTGGGATAGTGGCCAAGCATCAACTATCACATCCTAGGGGTACCAAGAAGCCAATTTTAATTCACAAATGAGAAAAATACAAGCACTAAGAATAACCTTTCCATATCCTCCAGAACCGATGCAATTTGATTCGGAAAAGTTGTCGGTACATTTCCTCAGATCTTCAAAGGAAAACCATTTTGCTCCCTGAAGCTGCGGAACAGCACCACTTTCCTTTTCAGCGTCCCAAGAAGCTGCATTCATTTGGCATCATGATGATATAGGATGAATAAATATTGCATTTACTTTTAGCTCAGATTCTATTGTCTTTGTCTACGTCGAGCTGATCTTACCAAATGGGTTGCTCTTCTCGATAGCTGTTTTTGCTTTTTTCCTCTGACGAAGAGCATAAATTCCAGCCAAGAGAATCAGGAGCACAAGAACCGAAACACCAATTGCTACTCCAACGATAATGCCAACATGTGATGACTTTTTGGATCCTAAAAGGTAATTACTAAAATTAATACCCTTAGATCAGATCAGACAAAGATGCTTTATCATAACACACATAAAATAGCTAGAATTAATCCTAAGGTTTTTGTAGTTGTGAGCATAATGGAGGTTACCTGTGAAACAACAATATTGTTCATCAATGAAGAAGAATGGTCCAAAATATTGGATCTGGAAAGGTTGGCGGTTGAGTAGGAATCCTATTGTAGAAATCGATGTTCGATTGAATGAATCTTGGCCAGAAGGAAATATTTGCAATGGGATCTGTAGGTAAGAATAAATGTCGATCGTTGGATTACTAAGGATAACTGAATCAACTGGAAGCCCATTGGAGAGAAAAGCAGACATCAGAGACCCACGAAGGATGCTGTAATATGTTGAATTTTGTAAATCTGTGAAGGAAAAGGAAAAGAAGTGCAGGGTTCCAGTGTACGGATGTGAGCATTGACAATTAGAACTCAATGCTTCATTTCCACTGCAGGACATTGCCCCACATTTATTCGAAGGTAAAAGATTATTGCTACGCTTCTCAATAGAACAAAATTTTTCTGTTGCTCCATTTGTATTGCAAACTGGGTTACCGACAAGTCTGCCAAAGATAGAAAACATAAGATTCCATCAGCTGAGGTTGTACTAAGGGTTGAAAAGAACAAAAAAGTGATATCCCTAGGAATATTCAATTAAACTTAACGGCCAATCTGAAAATGCAAGAATTAAACTAAAAGATAGTCTTACGTTAGCTCCAAGCTGTAATCTGTTTTTTGCTGAAAGTCAGTGATGGAATTATTCTGCAAATCAACTGTCAAGTTGCTGCTGTAGCTATTGCCAATATCCAAGATTCCACTCAAATAATTGTTGCTGAGCACCCTGATCAAATAAACTTTATGGCTGAGATTTATGTCATAAATTGGAGAAAACAATCACATATTATATCTATGTCGGGATACAGCAGAGAATCTGAATTCCTAGATATGAGCTTACACAGTCTCCAATTGAGGAAGTCCAAAGATGTCAACTGGAATTTGTCCTTGAAGTGTTGTATTGTCCATTATTCTGTAATTACTTATCAGTTAGCACAAAAAATGGGTTTATGCAATAATTGACTACAAAGAATTGGATCTACATACATCAACAAAATTCATATATTGAGCGCACACAACAAGAAGAACATCTTTCAAGTGAGACTTTAAAAATACAAATGACCAACAATTTCAAGTTCCAGAGCCCCAAAGAGAAGGGTCACATGAGGAGATTCTCAGCAAAACAAATGGCTTATAACTAATGAGATAAATCTAAGAGAAAAATAGAGAGGAGAAAAGTAGAAGCCTTCCAAATTAGTAACAACCACATGTGCATGTCTGTTTTCATGAGAGAGAGAGAGAGAGAGAGAGAGAGATACAATGTCGTCAAAGACTGGAGGCTTGAGAACCATTGCGGAGCTTCTGATGCGTTAAAACTATTATTGCTCATGTCCCTGCAAATTGTTGTTAGTCAGGCAGTCAACTAAGATTAACAAATGACATCATATGTATGCGAATGATGAGACAGAGAAAAACATAAAAGGAGCTAAACAATTTATGATATGAGTAAATTTGAAAACCAATTTCCTTATGAACCAAAATTCATAAATATAAATGTGTGAACCATCTTTCCACAGATGATTAGGACTGCTAAGATGCAGTGAATTTAGAGATTGGAATAATTGATACCAACTTACACGTAGTATAGGAAGTTCATGCCTGTGAGATTGGGAATATTTCCATTGAAATTATTATTAGACAAGTACCTGGGGAGGATAACCACCAAACAAACAACTTTAGGAATTTAAAGAAAGCAGTTTCACATTCTGATTCTGAGAGAATAGGTATATGCTAAATTAAATTTTGCTTTGGTCTGCTTACAGCTCATTTAGACTTGTAAGGTTACTGAGATTTGGAGGGATAGGCCCATCAAGAGAATTCCAATCAAAGCGCCTGTATCCAAGAGAAGATATTCAGCACCAGTTATAGAGATGTTCAGGGCAAACAAGTATTGTATGAAATTGCAAATAGTGCAGAGACACTCACATGACCTCCAATGTCTGAACATATCCCAGAGAAAAGGGTAAATTCCCTGTGAGTTTGTTGTTGTCAAATATCCTAAAGCAAAAAATTGTGTTTTTAATGAGAGATCAAGATTTAAATGAAGGCCAAGGTGGCTGACCCTCATATAAATACCTGGATCAAGCACAAATTTAATTTTGCAAATATATTTATTTCTCAAGTATTTCCCAACAATAAGAATTAGTTGACAGTGAAGAAAAAACACTAAGAACTGAAACATATCCCAAAAACCAGTGGCTTCCAATCTGCAAGGATGGTACAAAAAAGAAACACTACAAACTTCAATTGGTCTAAAAAAAATAATGAAAAGTGTACTCTTTGGGTGTTTGACTATGTAAGGAAGGTGCATTAGAAACAGAATCCAATATACCATGCAAATACATTGGTACTTTGATTTCAAAATAAATTATTGAATATAATCCTTTAGAAATATTGAGTTGGTACAGTGAAAATTAGTCAACATAAAGTTTGAAAATTTCTGTTGATGGTCAAACAAATACAAATACAGCAGCCATAGGTTTCTCGGGACAACCAAAGTGTAACCAATTTGCAAACACAGGGTTGGCCGTGTGTTACTTTTCCTGTGGGAGGTGAAAGAAAGTGTATCGGATGCTATTTAAACCAAGTTAGACATCTAAGATATAGATGGTACATAAGTATAAATTAACACAAATTTGCAAAGGTTATATGCACATTCAGAATATTATATTGGGATCATTGTCATAATCCTTTATCACTCTCTATTGTTCAAGCAATCAAAAATGCAAATGATAAAATATCTTGTGTATACAAATGATCAGATTTTATACAGATGGAAACACAATCAGTGCATAGGCAGGTGCAAACTCACGCGTGTATCAGGCTCATGTTTGAACTGAATAGTTGAGCAGGGATCAACCCCGAAAGCTGATTATTAGACAAATGGCTGCAAATAATGGACAAGTGTTCATGGGAATTGTCAGATAAAGTACATTGAAAGAATAACTGAAAACCAGAACAATTTGATGGTTCTAAAAGAGAAGGCTTACAAGTGTCTAGCAAGAAGTAGCATATCCAGACCAGGTGCAGTTTCATTAGAGACAGGAATGTTGCCATTAAGCTTGTTCATACTGAGATCCAGCCAAGACAACTGAGATAAATTGCCAATGGAAGATGGAATTGGCCCACTAAAGCTATTAGAGTTCATAGATCTGTAAAATGACAAAGTTAGCAATATTCAGTCCCAAAGATAAGCTGCTCATTATGAAATCGCCAAAATCTAGCTAATAAACTACCAAGGGAAAATGAAGAGTATTGTCTAGTAGTAATATGCTAAAGAATAAAAGGAAAAAGGTTAATTACACTTACTTCCTCTCTGCAATAACTAAATTACCAACTCCTCCTATCCATCTCCACTTTTCATAACCATCTAAGTTTACAACGTTTACCAAACTTTCCCCCACAAGGGGTTTGGATGAAAAAATTTGCCCTGGCCAAATTGTCCTTATATTTTGCTGACTAATACCCTTGGTAAGATTTGAAATTTAGAGGCGTATAAATGTAATAATTAGAGCCAAAAATAGCTTTTGGTGGCTGTTTTGGCCCTCACAAATACATAATAGACTACATCTTGCTTTGTCAAATAAAAATATTTGTTTAACTACTTTTCTAGTGTTGTAGGATTATTAAAGAATTCAAAAGAGAGATGATTTTAAAGAATAATTAGACTTAATTTTATACAAATTAAAAAATTCTCTCTGTTTTCCTTTCTTTCCTCTCATTTTTCTTTTCCTTTCTATTTTCTCTCTCAATTCTTTTTTCTTTTTTGGGTCATGACTTTTCCTCTCTTTTAAGGGTGTCAATGGGAAATTTTGGAGGAATGGGGTGGCCAGTATGGAGAAACAAAAGATGGGGTGGGCAGTAGAGAAAAGTAGAGGAAAGAGGGAGCAATGAGAAGCGAGAGTGAGGAAGAGTGAGAGGAAAAGTGGGTGGCGGGAGGAAAGGTTAGGTAGTAGAGGGGAAAGAAGAGTAGAAAAGAAAGGAGAGAGACAATACAGCTAAGGGGAAGAGAGGAGAGAGTGGGAGAAAAGGGAAGAGAGAGAATGTGATTGCAAAGAGAGGGAAGAACACGATGATATAGAGAGCAGAGGGGACGGACGATGTTGGTGATGAAAAGAGAAGGAAAAGGCGGGGATGGTATTGAGGGGGAGGGGACAAGAGAGACAGAGGGAAGTGCAAGGGGAAATGGAAATAGGATGGTAATGAGACTAATCCAAATCCCTACCCATCCTAAATCTGCCCCGGGGCAAGTTTTTATAATTATAAACGGGTTTGGGGGTCTATTAGTTTTTTTTTTTCAAATCCGCACCTCCCACCCCCGAATCCATTCCGTTTAAGTTTTTATTTAATTTTAAATCTATTATATATGTACTTATATGATATTATTTTTAGGCAAGATACAATAACATTGCTTGAACTTGATCTTAGATCGCATTTACCCCCTAAACTTGCCAAGGTAATATTTACCCCTTAATCAAATTTTAATTTAATATTTAGACAAAATTGCCCCTAATAAAATGAATTTATATAGTTTTTAGTATATTGAATATTTATACCCCATTTTTAATTTTAAATTCATCATTAATTAGAAAAAATATTTTATATTATATTTTTTTTAAAAAAAGTAATTTGTAACTTAAGTAATTCAAATTTTAAAAAACTAAAGTAATAATTGAGAATAATAAATGCATAATACATATTAAACATGAAAAAAATTATTTTGATTATTTGAACTCAAAATAAAGTATTAATTATTTAATCTACATGAATTTTAAACTAATTTAGATAAAGATGAATAAGTATATTTTTGTAAACTCAATTTGAATATATATATATATATATATATATATATATATTTATATTTTATACTTCTTTATTTTTTTCCTTTCTTTCTTGGACAGAATTTCTGGTCCAAACATAGCATTAGTAAATTGTCTCTTTTAATGAATACTAGATATGATTCATGATACAAATTAAAAACACATCTAATTAGTTCTATTGTGATCTTTTGGGTACTAAATCTTGTTATTCAAGCCAAAATTGTTGAAGATATTTAAACATTACCAAAAAAGAAAAAAGTGTATTATTTTCCCTTTCATAGTAAAACGTTACATATATCATTATATTGAAAATATAAATTATCAACAATTTAAAAAAATTATATTTATATATATCTAAATTAAGTATACAAAGATATGCTTATTCATCTTTATCCAAAAGAGTTTAAAATTAATTTAGATATATAGTAACACTTTATTTTGAATTCAAATAATCAAAATAATTTTCATGTTTAATATTTTTATGTATTTATTATACTCATTTATTACTATAGTCTTTTAAAATTTGAATTATTTAAGTTACTAATTACTTTTTTTATAAAAAACAATTTAAAATATTTTTTCTAATTAATGAACCTAAAATCAAAAATTGAGATATAAAATATTCAAAATATACTAAAAACTATATAAATTTATTTTATTCATTTTATTAAGGACAATTTTGTCCAAATATTAAATTCAAATTTGGTTCATGGGGTAAATGTTACATCGGCAAGTTCAAGGGTAAATGCGACCTACGGTCAAGTTCAGGGGGTTGTTGTTGTATTTTGCCCTATTATTTTTTAAAATTATATTTTTTAAAAAGTTCTAGAGTATGATTTGTAAAAATATATATTTTAATATATTTAAAATTATAAAATGGGTCTAACGGTTCCAACCCATCGGATTAAGGTCTGGGTCTGGGGCGGGTCCAAGTCCTTAAAAACCTTGACGGGGCACGTCTTGAATTTCAAACCTACCCTAAATTCGTCCATTGCCATCTCTAGATAGAGATATAGAGAGGGGGGGGGGGGGGATGGCCATGGTAGAGTTTCATAGGATTAAGCCTCAAAACAACAAAAATTGAGATTGACTTAGGGGTAAATGGTCAATTCATGACTTCCATATAGGGGTGTTTTAATGGAGCAAACTTACAGGGATGTTTTTGTAATTATAAATGATGGAGGAAAGGAGTTAATAATTTAATTATTTCAAAGGGGATGTAAGTATAATTAAGCCTAAAAAAATCCCAAAAAACCTCCTCTAAGGACCACAGGCCTGAAATCCTTCAGAAGTTAATGCTAAATGCTTGACTAGCATAGCTTGTTGGACAATCATTGAACTATTGGGCACAAAGTAAAAGGAGTATTCTGCAATCAAGCTCCTTACATATATACAAGCTGCTGGAGAGATCCTATTGAATCGGGAATGGGACCGAAAAAGCTGCAACCAACCAATATTCTACATGCATTGAAAAGAAGTAGTTTCAATGTTGGTTCTGATTGACATGTTTGTCCAGTGGAAGCACAAGAAAAAAATAAAGTTCTTCCTTACAGAATTGAAAGGTTCTTCAGGTTCCCTATAGAAGGCGGAAGAATCCCTTTAAGACCAATGTTATTGGAAAGATCCCTGCATCCATAAGCAATATAACAGAAAATGAGGGACAGTGATGAACTATATTGTTGAATGTTGTTTGAAACTAAGGCCATAATCACAAGCAAAGAATGAGAATCCATAATATTTATCTTCTTTCTTCTTTTTCTCTTGAAACTACCAGATTGGTAAAAGAAAGGTGTCAAGACACATAAAAAATAGTTGACACCATAGCTTTGCCCTTTTGATTGAATCCAAATCCTTGAATTTCTGAAAAGATTATTTCGTAACTGGTAAATACTATCTACTACCTTTGATTTCACATAAAAAGGATTGTGCTGCAATTGATTATGCAACCCCGTTATGAAACTGCAGTTGACTCTTATCGATTGGTAAGGCGTTACTAGTAGACCAACCAATTGCAATCAAAATTGTGGTTCATATGGATTCTTGTTAAGAATAACTTATGATTGATGAAACATGAAACTACAGTAGCTCAGGACCTAGAAGCCAACAACAGAAACAGGAACATACAAAAAGCGTAATCCAGTCAATGATGAAATGTCACTGAACTCGCTACCTGCCACACCCATTCCTGCCAACATTCTGCAATTGAAGTGATCATATTAAACACAAAAACAAGGAAATAAGAAAACT
Organism: Paulownia fortunei; assembly: GCA_019321725.1. Classification (NCBI taxonomy): domain Eukaryota; kingdom Viridiplantae; phylum Streptophyta; class Magnoliopsida; order Lamiales; family Paulowniaceae; genus Paulownia; species Paulownia fortunei. Next base: position 25,314,502 of record CM033106.1, on the reverse strand, counting down.
CTGGGGAACATCATAGCATTAAAATGTCGACTCACAAGGAGGTCACACGTGTATCGGTGCAATTAACGCCATCCCAATTGTTGCCACAAGGATCGGCACCCACCCAGTTTGGTGGCAGGTTTTTCCAGCTAGATTTGAGAGCATTTAGAGCAGCAACTGCAACAGAGATGAAATGGTGGATTCTACAGTTGTTCAACAAAGATATATTCTACCACATTCGAGTTCAACTCCATTTAGATAATGTCAAGAACCATAAGCAAACTCGAATTAAGTTTTAAAAATACCTTAAAGTACATTGTTCCTATATGAGCTCCAATTCCACCTTTAAATATGGATATAAGTGTATCCTAATCTTGAAGACATTTTTCAGTTCTTTTGCTGTTTTTTGATATTCCATAATGGGAGTACGTATGTATATGCAATATAAAATATAATACAGAATTACAAAGTGCTAGAAGATATAAATGAGATGCCCATATACATCATCAAAATTTTCCATGAAAACATATACAGAAGAACATTGTCATGTTCGAGGATCCCTTTGATAGGATTAATCACAAAACATGAATGTAATCATCTAACAAACTATATGCAAGTATCTCAAATAGAATAGGCTTTTTTGTTCCTCAGCAACCTTCTTCTTTCATGCCTTATTCTTTGATTCTGTTGGATTATACTTTTTTCAGTTTTTATTTCACCCTGCTGTCACAGAATGAGCATGATTCTGTATGTCTGTTATGCTAAGATAATTATTTCTTTCTGTGTAGCTAGCATGCCCTAATAAAGATAGATGCTTACAAAGGGCATACAGCCACATAAATTTAATTAGAGCATATAGCTGATTTTCAGGGAGAAATTGAACCAATCAAAATTAACCTTTTGTCTGGTGCTACGGAAATTGGTCCTGAAAACTGCAATAAGAAAATTCTCAACAACATCTGAATCGTTTTCCAGTTCAAGTTTCTGAGGCCTCAATACTATGTTGCCAAAGACAAACAAATAGAGTCTCAAAAAAAAAACTAAGCAAATTCATGGAACATAGCACCATAATCAAACTAACTAGTTACTAAACCTCTCAGAATCTAAGAACTATGCATGTCTAGGCTTGCTTCAACTAATTAAGAACATCAAATGGAAACATAAAAAATAAAAAATTGTTGCATAGAACATTAGAAACATGTGATCATGGAAAAACACTTACGATCATCACTATATGTGACTGCAAATATAGCCAGAATCCGAGTGGAAACAAGCAACAGGCAGACCAGAAATCTAGAACTCATTTTCCAGAAATTATTCATATTTCCTATAGACATCCTAAAACTGGTGAACAAACCTATGTTTCTTGAAAACCGAAAAGAAGCTTTCGACAATTTCCCTCTATGATCGTTGACCACAATGCCTAACCAGACAGAGAACGGGAACACGTCCAAAGTGACTCAGTCTCCAATTTATTGCCAAGTATTATAATATACAAATAAAAAAAATGCTTATTTTGTGTCTCAATATAACTGCCCCAGCATAAAACCAATCAGCAAATACTTTCCTGGTCATAACCGACTAACTTTTAGGAGGTATCTTGGAGGTCTCAAATAATTACAACCATTTATATATATATATATATATATATATATATATATATGTGTGTGTATGACAATATCAAGTGGGTTTCATCATATAAATGATTGTCATTGTTGTTGACCATCTAAAAAAATTGTCATACCCATAAGTTAAGACAATAAGCATGTTTTTACCTTCCACCTTGTATCACTCTTCTGTCTTTTGCTAACATGGCCCTACAAGAATAGTAAAGAAAAACCCATAACATTGATAAATTCAAAACCTTAACAAGAAATATATGAACTTACAAATTTTCTCTTGGGAAATGCATAGATGCCACTGACGTTGGCTGCATAAAAATGGGTTCTTTGATTCAAACTCTATTTCACAATTGGACATGGATAATGAGCGGTCACATAAACAAATATTAAAGTTTCTCTTACTTTCTTGAGAAGTAATCTTTAAAGAATACAAAGGGTTACTGCCAAAAACCTTCAAAACTACACTCACGCCACGCCACCCTGTGAACATATAGTATTATAAATATCTGATAATTAGTATTTATACAAGCCCATGCCTGCAATTTTCTTCCTAGGTCAAATCTTCATTTCATGAGTCAAGGGCCAGGAGACCCTAACCAATCGAGAATGGGACAAAGATGGGATCAAGAAATTAACTAAGAAATGAAAGCCTTTTCTTCAGGCATCTTTGGGATTTTCCTTTGTTTTGCAGCTTCATTGGCAAGGCAATTGGATACACAATTGGATTTAATATGACATGAAATTCTCAATTACCAGTGAACGTACAATTCAGTTATTTATGAGTTAAAATTCGTATCGTATATTAAACATACATACATACGAATAAATTTAAAATATTTTAATTTTTTTAACAAAAAATAAAACATTTAGTATATATTATACTTATTTCATATAATACTAGAAAAATAATATTTCCTTTAATAAATATTTATAAAATTTAATTGAAACTTAAAAATTATATAAAATTTATTTATAAGTATTAATTTAACATTATAAAAATAAAAATAAAAATTCTAATTATGGTTAAATAATTATTTCTAAATTACGTCATAATTTTAAATTATAATATAAATATATATATATATAATAATTTTAATATAATTTAAAAATAAGTATAAACACAATACATATAAAAAAATATTAAAATAAAATATATTTTTATTTCAAAATAATTCTTTTATATTCATATTTAATCAATATATCTACGAATTGATATATTAACAGTTTTTATATTTTTAAATGAATTTTTCTTCGTAGCTTTTAAAAAAAATTATAATATATTTTTACGTATGCAATGCTAAATCTTTTCAGTCCCATATTTAATGAACTAGGTTAGTTGTTGCTAAGAAAAGTATTTAAAAATTAAGAACTATTGAATAACCCGGATTATTCTTAAGAAGGGTTTGGAGCAGTTCCATTTATAATTGTCCTGCGACCCGAAATCCTAAACCTTCTAAGTTAGACCCATTTCCTCTATGCGACAGGACATGTGGGCTTGACGAGCCCTTCTAACCACTCAATACTCACATGGTCCATAATTTGCACAAATTGTGAACCCCTTATGGATTGAGATTGTTGTGAAAACATTGCAGAAAAACATCGGTTGAAGTTGGACAAAGAATTTGGGCCATGGTTCGTCTTGGCCCAGCTCTCTGCTTTAATGTTTTTCGTATTTTTCATCATATTTATTTAAATTGGTGAAGCATTTAAATTTAATCCACTATAATTTTGTTACGAGTTAAATCCAAATCCAAAAAATTTAAATTCTATTACAAAACTAATAAATTATCAACTTAAATTGAAATTAAGGTTCCAAGTTGTTTGCCACTTTCTAATTATTTAGGTTTTATTGAACTTATCACATCTTCATATGAATGAAGTGCAAACTCCAACGATGGATAGACTAAATTATATTTCATTTAGGGGAAATGGCACTTCATTATTTAAAATTTGGTCATTTTGACATATATTTTAAATATTTTGTCCTCTTAATTTACATATATTATAGCACATTACCCTCTAATGTCAATTTCAAATTAAATTTTTATAAAAATGTTATTCGTCAGCCATTGTCGCGCATTCTTTCCCTTTCTTTCCATGTAGAAATTAAAAAAAATAAATCTTAATATATTTTTACTATTATCAATAGTAAATACACAATAAATGACGAATGAATAATATCAATTGCAGTGATATCGACAAAAGGCTACCATTATTTATAGCAAAAGTACCATAATTATCATGTCATAATCATTATCAATAATTAAAAAAATATTATCACGCATTATTCTTAACTTTTACATTGAATGATGAAAAGAAAAAGTGCGACGGCGGGTGACAAAGAGCATTCTACCAAAAATTTGATTTGAAAACGACACTAAAAAATAAACTATTATAATAAATTTAAGTTGAGAGGGTAAGTACCATATATCTTTTCTTTTAATCTAAAGTCGATATTATTCCAATCTTGTTTGAAATTAGTTTCTCCAATATATATTTTCTTGTCTAATTCCAAATGTTGGAGAGCATTCTTGTTATTCAAGAAAGATTGGCAAGAACATGAAATATTACAAAGGTAGAATGATGTTCCTTATTTTCAATACCATATTCTCTAAAAAAATTATTTTATGGTATATATATGGCCCTCTTACACTCCTCTGTCCCTTTACTCACAATTAATTGGCTAGGCTCCATCTTTGGGTCCCACTCACCGTTATTCTCCAAGTCCAAGTCACAATAACTCTACCTAGAATCCCTTTCTCACCCTCCAAAGGTTGCATTTGATAAAGCTTTTAGAAAATTAAGTCCACTAGACATATACTTTTGGAGAAGGACATTGAGGTTATTTTTTTAATCTTAAATTTAAGTGAGAAAAATATTATAATAACATATTTATTCTCCATTTAATTTGGAAGAAAATATGAAGAAAATATTTATAAAAATATTATTGTGAGATATATTGATTTACATGGCTATATAGTTTGTTTGTGTTTTTTTCCATAATACCTAATTACATTTTGGTGTAGCTTTTTCTTTTCTTTTCCTTTTCTTTTTCTCATTAGAAATTATAGATTCAACATAGCTTAAGAGAATTTAGGTAAATAATATAATTTTGTATCTTTTTTTTTCTAAAGTTGACAATCAATTAAATGTCATTCATAGATTTCAAAAACTATTTAACTCCATCTACTTATGTTTCACTATATTAGAAATCAAAAACTAACCCAAAAAATAAAAAATATCCACGTTTCAATGAGCCATAAACTAAAAACTTATTTAATTATCATCGAACCTCAATAAAAAAACCCTTTAAAAGTCATTCAAAATCAAATATTATCATCAACTTGTAGCTATTCATCATAATAATAATAATTGACTAGCAACCAACAATAAGCAACAAGTGTACTAGGTTTGGCTGAGGAATGAGTGATATTCCTTTATCTTACAACCAGCTACCACACAAGCAACATCATGCTTGTTAATATTTGTTTTCTGTAAATAAATTCAAATAAATATTGCACCTCAAATCTCAAAAATTTATTTTTCTGGTCCCCAGTCATTTTGGACAGGGATATGCTATATCTACCAAGTGCAAAGGTCACTTTCATTTATTTATTCTTTTTTTTTTTGTGGTACATAATTTATTTACCTACCAAAAATTTTGTTTATTCTTTCATTTATTTATCCCCTTGTGTTAGGTGCATGCGATGCGCGAAAAATATAAAATATAGTACTTGTATTTTAAACTTAAAAATAAATAAATTATACGAGTATGTAATTATAAGACAAAAGATGTATAATTTGTTGATACAACGGTAAAATAAAATAAGATACCCACCAAAAGTTAGGGAAAAGAAGAAAAAAATCATCAATTACTCTCTCAAAATTTTATATCATTGGATATGAAGTTATAGATTAGAGTTTAAAACATATATATTTAAATATTTTTATAATATAACTATCACGTAGTTGAGATCATTGATTTTAAAATTGGATCGAATCGATCGATTTAATCGTAAACTTGCAGTCTGTTCGGTCCGATTAATCTTAAATGGCCAAATTTTAGGTTCAATAAGTCAAAATTGGTCAAATCAATTTTTATTTTATTTTATTTTTTAAAAAATTTAAATTTGATATTTTATTATATGTATGTGGTTATTTGAATTTGTGCTTTTTAAAATATTTTTTTAATTAATTTTTTTTTTACTTTTAAAATATATTACATAACAATTAATTTATTATATTATCATTTTATATAAATATAATAAAAAATATATAATTGATTTTTATTAAATCGATCGAATTGAACTGATCGATTGAACCACTAATCAACATTAATATGAATTTGGTCAGCCGTATAATTATAAAGCCACTGGTTGAGACATCACTAGTTAAGTGAGAACGCATTTTTAGAAAATAAGGTTACATTTTAAGAAATTAAGTCTTTTTGAGATATCTTAAAACAAAAACCAAGAACAATAAATTTAAAACAAGGATAGTTATACAACGGATCAAATATCATATTATCTGAGGTACGAAGCCCATCAACAACTAATAAACGTGGGAAGTAAGGGTTTTTTAATCATATGCACAATTATATTTTCATAATTAAAAATCTCAATAGTTGAAACGTTTGAAATATAGTTCGATAAAAGAATATTCAAGAACAAGTAATTAAAAATTATATCAATTTGCTAATTTAATTCGTCAAATCTTTGCATGTGTATCTAAGAAATTGATAAAGATATTCCAAATTTGGGTATAAAAAAATAGAAACGTATGTTCTTTATTTCAACAAAGAAGGGAAATCTAAAACAGTATAGAAGAGGGGGGGAAAAATAAAAATAAAAATAAAAATTATAACCGACAAATAAAGTTTTGATTTTCTACAAAAGATTGTCCTATGATAGAAATTGAATACTTTTATTTCGACAAAATAATATTTTATTTTGGAAAATAAAAGACTTTCTTCCACGAATAAACTTCTCATTTAAAATAATAGTGTAGGAATACTAATTTACCTCCATTTATGGGCAAAATTGCAAAAAATAAAAATAAAACTTTTCCTTTTTCTACTTCTATCTAAAATTTTATGCCAATTTAAAGTAGATCTTTAAATATACATGGGACATTTATTATGCAAATAATTTTATTTACAGTGTGGATTTGCCGTCGGTGTGCATTAGCCCATATGTCAATGATGGGGTCCCAAGTCTTTGAAGTTTTGTACTCAAATTCTACTAAATATATAAATATTTGTCTATTTTTTATAATAATAATTGTTAATAATTGATATTTGTAAATTATTTATAATTCGTTATTGATGTATATTATATCAATCACCTGAACTTAAAAACACAAAAAGTGGACTTGCCATTAGAAATACGAGTCTTTGGATCTCAATTGTGGTTATTGTCAAGATTGTCATCCAACTAAAATATTCTTATGAAACAAATGAGAATGCTGAGGCTAAAGTATGTAGTTTCCAAATTCTTCACTTTTTTTTTTCTTACATTGTTAACCATGTCATATTAATCGTATTTGGATGGAAAGATTTAAATTTAACTGAAGAATTTCAAAGAATAATTTAAAATAATTCTACATTAAATAAATTTAAAATTCGTCAAACTAACTCAAAAAATAATTCAAATTGAGAGTTTAAAAATTTAAAAATTATTGTAATATGAATTTATCCACGCAAGTTCAAGAATTTATTATTATAAATTTTAAATTCTTATTTCCAAATTTATCAATCCTAACAAAACTGGACCATTTATTTTATTTTATTTTATTTTATTTTATTTATTTATTTATTTTTGGGTGGGGGGGGGGGGGGGTTGTATAAAGAAAAAGGAACCAAGTCAAAAACATGAAATTTATTCAAACTGATATACCAAGATTTATGGTATACAAAAAACATGAAATTTCTTCAAGCTGAATTTATTTCAAAGTTAGATTGATAATAAGCTCAATGCGACTTAAAAAAAAAATCCAATGGAATATTCTAATTCCTGTTAAAATCTTGATAAATATGCAATCTTTGCATCATTAACCTGTTAAAATCTTGGTTCTAATTGCCTATTTATCTAGAGAAAGATACTATTTAATAACCTAATTAGAATTTAAGACAACAGTAAAATTGTTTGATGACTTAAACTTTAAGGAAGCTGTCTGGTCTCATTCAATACTTCAAAACTAATACTTAATAAGTCCAATTCTCTAAACATTATCACACAACCTGCGGTGCATAAAGCTGACGGTACGAGGAATAAGGAAATGGTGGGGGCATCCCAAACTACATCACTACATCGTGCAGTTTTTTTGTGTGTGAATGCCTGAGAATCAGTTGTTCCATCATTTTATAGTGATGGGAAAATTAGTTGTAATTTTAAATGGTTGGAAAATTTTATGAGAGCAATAGTTTGGAAATAATAGTTGAGGCAAGAGGGGGAGAAAATAAAATGAAATTGTCCACGACTACTTTTTACATAGTAGTATTATAAATTTCAAGAATATCAAACTAACAAAATATTTTGAACTCCATTAAAAGAAGAAAAATATACGAATGATAATCAATGAAATCTGCAAATAAAATAGGTCTAATTATAATTATTGAGAAATTATGGTCAATCGTATAGTTATTGGAAAGGTAGGGTTGACTGAACAGACACGTCCGTACAATTTATTCTAACTGACAATGTTTTCAAAATCGGACTGCACCGACCGATTCAATTGGAAATCGGAGGTCGGTTCGCTCCGATTAAGCCCATAAAACTGTTTGACTGGTTTGACCGGTCAAAATCGGTTTGACCGATTTCACTCTTTTTTTTTTGTTTTTAATTTTTTAAAAAATTTAAATTTAATATTTTGTTAAATTTATGTGATAATTTGAATTTTGTGTTTTGTTATATATTTTTTTATGTAGTTATTTATTTATTTTTATATTTAAAATATATTACATAATAATTAATTTATTATATTATCATTTGCATAATAAAATAAAAAATATAATCAATTTTTATTAAATCGGTTCGATTGATTGAACCGCTAATTATTAACAGATCGATTTGATCACCGATTCGATTATAAAAATACTACTAACTGAACAAACATGACTCTTTCATTTGAGTATACAGTCACAACTTTTCATACTCATTAACTACAGATTGGGCAGTAGTTGAATGGTGCCATGTGTCACATGTTGAGCAATATTACTTATTTTATTTTTATTCAAAATAAATAAATTATAACCATATAAAATATCTGCTGCCTCAAGCCAAGTCCAAAATTATATAAAGTGATCTCAAACATTTCCCATTTTCCATTATTTTTCAATTCAACCATTCAAACTCTTTTAATTGGGCGAAGCGGATTATGTTAAGTCGAACCAAAATTTAAAACCAATTTTCAATAATTCTTATTTTTATTAATTGAGATCTAGTTAAAATCATTGATCAAAATTTACTTAGAACCAATGTTTAAAACTAAATTCCAACACAGTGATGATTGGCATGCCCTCTCTAAGCCTGCATTATTGAACCACGCGTAAAATAAAAGTTCCACTAAAGTCTAAAATTTGTTTTGCTTCGGCAATATAATTGTTGTACCAACAAAAGAGATTGGTCCCTTTACTTTTTCTTTTATCGGGGTTTCTTTTCTGAGGCCACAAGCAGTAGTGATAATGGTCGTTCTCTTCAAAGAATATCAGCTTTCAGAATTATCATAGAAAATTATCAGCAAGGAAAATTCATATTTATAAATGCAGGAGAATGAGTGGTCCTTGTTTCTTTGGTTCAGTTTTCTGCAATTTTCTGAATATACATGATCAATGTTGATTGATTTGATTTTTCTTAAACCACTGTATATATTGATGGACAGTAGTAACTGGCTTGGTAGGGAGTAACAAGGAAGGCCAACAAGTTTAGGACAAGCCCTTTTTACTCCTTGTATCTGAGGTTTTCTTGCTCATATTTTGGCCTAATGGATGAAAAATCAGGTAAAGAACCTCTTCTGTCAAGGAAAGAGGAAGTCACTGGCTATGCCAAGAACAGACCCTTTTGGATTTTATCAGCAAAATGGATTCTCAGAGTGGTAATGTGGGTGATTTTCATTGCATGGGCTGCTTTTATTTTTCTGTATCCATCTGATTTTGTGAGTGATTTGTATCGCAAATGGAATCGAGCTACGGAAGGAACTCTGTTTGGGGTCACAGGTTGGATGATAACTTGAACTTCTTCTCTTCCTTTTTGTCATTTAATTGTAGGGTAGAATTTTATCTCAAGATGTTTGTTTTGCTGCAGGAAGCATATTTCTGATTTTCAGTGCCCCTATCCTCCTCATTGCATTTCTTGCCACTGCATATATTGTTATCTGTGGGGAAGAGGAAATTCATGAGTATGTAACTTTTTATGGAAATTCCTGTATTGATCTTGCTGCTATCTGCTCCCCATGTAAATGATTGAAATTTGAAATTGTGTGCACAGGAAGAAGACTTCAAGATATCCACGTTTTCGCTTGTGGACATTCCCAGTTCTTGTGGATGGACCATTTGGGGTTGTCTCGGCTGCAGAGATGATCGGAATCGTCCTCTTTACTGCATATGTCATCTGGGCGTTTTATGCTGAAACTGTGAAGAACAGTGAAATCGTATCCTGGTTTCATCTGCCTTCAAAAGAGAAGAGGTATTCCACTGCAGTATTGCAAAACATCCTTTCCTTCCTTATGATATGTTTAGTTTATGGTAATAATACTAATAGTGATAATAAGGATGATGATGCTACTACCATTACATCCAAGTTCCATATCAGGACAGGAAAATATATTGCTGTAACATCCTAGAAAAAGAATCATCTATACCTCTTGGTTTTGGCTGTACTGGCTGAAAATTTCATGAAGCTAGAAAAACTGCGCCAAAAAGAAGCAAGATCAAAGGACTTGGAAAGCACTTGGGCCTGGTTAAAATATTTCTGAATAATCTTGATCATACTTCCCACTGTTTTACAATGAAGTGACAGCAGCAGTATTTCTTAATTTTCAGAAAAAGATTTAAATGCCATTTCTTAGTTTTGCATGGTCAATGTGGCTGTCCATCATGATTTAGGTTCCACAAATTGCGGCAGAACAAATATCTTTGTTGGATTCTCCAAATAGTCTAGTCACTCCTGTTATTGATTTGGGTCTTCCCTATACATCCAATTCATCCTTGCTTTATTGTAACAGAAAGCTTCTTTGAAAATGGTGCTTTTTTGTATTACAATCCAAATTTCCATTAGTTGTCAGAATATATATTAAGCTACTTTTCTCCCCATCTAAAGGAAGGCATAACCAATGCATGAAGCACCAACGTCTAGGTATAGTTAGCACTTAGTTATATGCACCCTTACCACTGCAACCAGGAAGGCTGTTTCCAAGTCTAGAGTCCTGACTTTCAAATAATTATGAGCAGCCTAAGCATTTCGCAAAAGGTTGCTTCCTATCTTTTCCAATTTTATGACGTTTAAGAACAAGACAAAAAGATTTGAGATTTGTGAACTGTTCGGAGTTAGCTGATGCTTAGAACAGTACAAAAATTTCATATTACTTCTAGAATCCGTAGAAGTCAATTTCTGAAATCTTGGTGAAAGAAATCAAGTTAGACACATATATTAGAAACTTTAACCAAATATTTGCTTTCTTTGGGTCATTTTTTCTTCCTTGGAGACTCCCTTGAAGATTTGGACCGAGTTATTAAATATGTGAGATTCTGGTTTCATGAGCTTGAATACTGAGATTTTCTGTTATGCTTGGTTTTTTAGCTGCATAGAGAAAAGAATTCTTTCTTCTAATACGTGGTAGATATGTTTTTCGAACAAATTCCCTATTGTAACTCGAGCTATTTTAGTGTTTTGATGCTGGAACTCACAGGTCTCCGCTTGGGGTTGATTGGACTATTTTGCTTGGCCTTTTTGTTTTTGCCTGTTGCAAGGGGATCAATTCTTCTCCGGCTTATAGATATCCCCTTTGAGCATGCTACAAGATATCATGTTTGGCTGGGGCATCTTACAATGTTGCTGTTTACTCTCCATGGCCTTTTCTATGTGATTGGATGGGCTATAGAGGGGCACCTCATGCGTGAAGTGAGCCTTCATACCACATTTTAATTGGCATTATCATGTAGAGATACAATATTTCACGTGGAGATGTGTCGTGTGACGCTATATTGCCCATGATGGGGCATATAGGTGAAAACAATGAATTTTCACATGGTTCTGTTTCATCTTTAGCATATGTCTTCTGTCTTTCCTACTGGGCTTGCAATACTTTGCTTGCCTCATGAACCATTCAATACATTTTTCTTCTCAAATGGTAGAACAGATGAGATGTAAAGGTTTAAAAAATATTCAGTATTCATGGTGTCTGGTCATGTGTGCTTGACAAACTTATACATATACTATTAAGTTTTCTTTATGAATGAAAAGATGATGAAGATGCTAAACTTTGCCCTTTATTCTTTCGTGCAGCTAATGGAGTGGAGAAATATAGGTATTGCCAATCTTCCTGGAGTCATCAGCCTTCTAGCTGGTCTACTGATGTGGGTGACATCACTTCCTGGAGTGAGGAGGGTCAATTTTGAGTTGTTCTTCTATACCCACCAATTATATGTAGTCTTTGTCATCTTCTTGGCCTTGCATGTTGGCGATTTCCTCTTCTGTTTTGCTGCTGGAGGAATATTCCTCTTCATGCTTGATCGTTTTCTTAGATTCTGCCAGTCCCGAAGGACAGTTAATGTACTTTCAGCAAGATGCTTTCCATGTGGAACTCTGGAACTAGTTCTTTCAAAACCAGCAAGTAATATTAGCTCTTTACTAATTAGCTGATTTGGAATGTTCTCTTGCAACATCATGTGATTGTTTCCCTTCTGCCATGCAGATCTGCACTACAATGCTCTTGGCTGGATTTTTCTTCAAGTTCGTGAATTATCTTGGCTTCAGTGGCATCCGTTTAGTGTCTCCTCTAGTCCTCTTGACGGTAAACATCATCTTGCAGTCCTTATAAAGGTTCTTGGGGACTGGACCCAGAAACTGGAGAGACATATCTCAAGTATCTCTGAGAAGGAACCTCTGGCAGAGCAACTCCTGCAACCTTATTCCAAAATAACAGCTTCTGTGGAGGGGCCTTATGGTCATGAATCGCCATACCACTTGACGTATGTACTCTGATTTTCTCTGGTTACCACGAGCTTTCCATGTCAAATATGCTGTATATTGGTCTCAATTTTCCCAGAAAAAAAAGAATTAAAAAAACACAAAGAGGAAATAGATGGATGATATTGGTAGTTGGTACCCCTAACAGAAGAAAATTATGAGTTTCATCTGTGTTTGAGACTTCAAATGCGGGCAGGGTTTTACCTATTACTATTCTATATGTTGACAAGCTTACTGAAGAGAGTCTTCTTTACAGCTATGCACTGTTAGAATAAATCGTCCCTTTGGACCATGTCTGCCAGCAGACAGAGTGTCCAAATTAATACGCAAGAAAAAGTAAAAAGCTTTATCTGCTAAACATTCTCTCAACAGTTTCTTGCTAATTTTTATGTATTACTATCTTCAAATCTTGAGTTTCCAAGTAACAAAAATCTTGGTATTTGTGCTGATCAATTTATTTCCCGTACTTTTTACTCTTTAGGTATGAGAACCTCATATTAGTTGCAGGCGGCATAGGGATTTCACCTTTCCTGGCTATCTTGAGTGATGTTCTCCACCGAATCAACGAAGGCAAACCTTGTCTGCCAAAAAAGATACTGATAATATGGGCAGTTAAAACATCAAATGAGCTTCCACTTCTTCAGACTGTTGGCATGGAGTCTATCTGTCCAACTTTCTCTGATACATTGAACCTTGAAATTCAAACTTATGTGACTCGAGAATCAGAACCTTCGCTGGTAACAAAATTAATTTTTTGGTTCCTAAATTAATTATATATCATATTTTGCAACTTCAACTCATTCAATCTTGATGAATCATCTATCAACTGCAGGAAGAAGGTAAAGCAATAGAGCCTGTTAGCTCTGCTGTTTTCCCTGCCTCCAAGAGATGTGGAATGTCTGTGTTGGTTGGCACTGGAAACATAATATGGTCAGGGATATACATCATCGTATCTACAGTTGGTTTAGTAATTACAGTAGCTTTGTTAGATATCTTGTACATAAATCCTTACAAAATAGATTATTGGTGGTATAAGGGGCTTCTATTCATGGCATGCATGGTCGTGAGTGTTCTCCTCTTTGGGGGTCTGGTAATTGGTTTATGGCATCTCTGGGAAAGAAAAACTTCTGTTCATGAATTTGATGAGACCATAGAGAATGGAACTCTGCAACAGCGTGAGCCAAAGATGCACAAGAATTCTGGCAAGGAACAATATATAAGCAGTATTCGGTATGGTCAGAGACCGGACTTCAGAGGTACGTTCATACCAAATTTAAGTCTTTTTCATTTTATTTTTTTTCCGGGATGATTATTGAATGATTCTGCCAAGTCATATGACTTGTTTAAATTGCAGAAAACTATTTATCTTAGCAGTTTTTAACATCAGATTTGATAGCTAAATTAGTTCCATAAACCTTTCCTGTATTTCCAGTTGTATTTTATTTAAAACATCCCCCAAAGATGAATCAGTCTAAAGAAAGGATAACAGTATTGCATCTGAAGCACTTTAGGCCTATGTTCTAATGAAAAGTTTCTTCTGTTACCCCATTCCAGCCCAATCCCTGTTAAAGAGCTCATAATGTAGCCATGCATGAGACTTCAGATTGTAATTTATCAAAACCTTCTAAAATTCTCCAAGATTCAAGATGATAAGATGCATTACCAAAGAATGATTTTTCACATGACTCGGCTTTTCCACTTTCTGCTACAGGAATTTTTGAATCGATGTCAGATAAATGGGGCATCGTCGATATAGGCGTTATAGTTTGTGGGCCTCCAACTCTTCAGACTAGTGTTGCAAAAGAGTGCAGAACACAGAATCTCAGGCGACAAGGCAATCGAGCTATATTTCATTTCAACAGCCACAGTTTTGATCTGTAAAATAGATAAGTCTTTTACAAAATAATGTAAGGTTAATAGTCTTACTAAATAAAGTTTAAGTGTGTATCTGATCAGACATTTGTATATATATAGTTGACTAAAGGCATTGAGTTTGGCCGACCGCCTTAAAAACTCCTGTTGTCTCTGTCCTCTAAAACCCAATTATACAAAACCTCTCACTTAACCCTAAACTTCAAGCCTGCACTTAAACCCAAATTATGTATGTACATATGTTTCAACTACATATATATAAACTTCTTACAATGCAGCTGTCATGTTAATGAAACTTTGCACAATCAGAGATTTCAAGGAATTGGTATCTTGCTAATGCTTGGAAATTGTCCCTAGTTGGACAACTTTAATCTTCTCTACCATGCGAAATGAACCAAACAATTATGCAATATTTCTTTGGTTATATGAAGTGTCATAAACTGTAACTGCCAAAATGTGCACTCATAAGTCATAACGAAATAGGTGAATTCTATTTATCCATCCCTCAAATGTACCGGACATGATTTTTTTATCATCCGACTCGAGCAAGACTCAAAAAACCAAATGAATCCATAAAAAGTATATGTGTTGGCTGTATTACATATATATAAATGATTGAATGTAAGAAATCTTATTTAAATGACCCTATATTAAGAGCTAAATTCGTTAAAGTTATACGTTGTAGTAATTATAGAGAATACACATGACCTAATGATTTTTTATATATTTTTCCAAACTGCATTCCATCAAACTCATTCTTTCCATTTAATTCTTCTATTGCAGTCGTTCGTTCTCACACTAGGTGAGGAAAACATTTGTTTTTAATTCATTCTCAAAAAATACACACATATCACATTCTTGAATAAATTTTTCTCTTATGTCATGCTTTTCAATAAATTTAACACTTCCTCATAACACCTTGCCCAAAAATACATCCAAACATTCCCTAAAAAACTGTCATTCCAATTCCTAGACTAGGATGTAGGAATTGTAGAAGTGTTAGGGTCCAAATGTTCCTCACTCGCCAAATCACGGAAAGCCTTTTCTAACTCCACCATCCATTGAGGATATGGATAATATAAATAGATGTAAAGCCTCCAAGAGAGAGTTCTTGTAAAGCAAACTTGTGAGGGCCAACTTTAGGAAAGCCTCAAGGGCGGTGACTAAGTCCAATATTTCTTCTAATTATAAACCTCCTTTATGTTGTAGAATCATAGGCCAAGAATACAAAGTCAATAAAGGATTTAGAAGAAAAGTAAGAATATGAAAGACAAAACGAATTAAAATTTCAGCAACTTACTTATCTAGAGCCATACATGATAATTTGTATTGTTGTCCTTGCCACCTTAATAATTACTAAAATACCACAGCTCTAAACAACAATAATTCATGAATGATTTATTAAATATTATTACAACCAAAAGCGGGAGATGACGGGAGGAAAAAAAAAAAGAATCGAGAATGGCAGAAGCTCAGACCCTTCACTCTAATTTTTCCAGAAGATTGAGGCAACAAATTACCACCTGACCGGGTTAAAGAAACAAACCCTTCGCCTCAAAACTCATTTAGCCACCACGAACTCACCTCGAGCTGGGCCGGTTCGTGATTGGTCAGATAATGTGTCTAGGTTTTATTTGGATTTATTGTCATTTTTATATTTATGTTAATTACATTTTTAAAATAAAATAAATAAATAAAATTAAAATATTAAAATATTAAAATCATAATTGTACTTTTATTTATTATTTTTTTTATTTTTGGTAAGTAAAAAATAAAATAAATAATAGATATGGAAATTTAATATAAAAGTATAGGTTCTATTCGGTAAATTGAAATCGAACAGAATTTTCATAAAAAATTAAAATAAAATGCCGAGTTTTTTCATTCGATTTCAATAATTAAGTTTCATATTTTAATTACGTGTTGAATTTTCAATTTCAATTCGATTCAATTAATTTACTAAATAAACACTCTTAGAACGGCAAAAATTTTCAATTTCAATTCAATTAAATTAATTTACCGAGTAGAATAAAGACACTGATTTTGGACAGCAGAACATTTAACACAATAACAAGTAGGGACCATGGCTTGTTCACGCACCGTAATTTACCGAGTAGAATAAAGACACTGATTTTGGACAGCAGAACATTTAACACAATAACAAGTAGGGACCATGGCTTGTTCACGCACCGTGCAATGGGCCATGTCGGAGCATCGGTGCCCCGAGGCAATAATAAGTTGAGGCACCGTGCAATGGGCCATGTTGGAATATCGTTGCCTCAAGGCAATAACAAGTTTTGACCATACACCATCGGGCACCATGCTGTGTGGGCTATATCAGTATCACCATGCTGTGTGCTCTGTGTGGCTTGACTAGTGTTGAACCCAAGTCAAGTGCAAATTTACAATTCCAATTTTACATTTAAGATAAAACATTTAGTTCGAACGACTAACTTCGTATGAGAACTAAGAAAATGATACTATGCTGAACCTGTCAAGACATTGTGAGAAAATTTATTTAGAAGCAAATTGACAGTTCATGTTCAAACTCTATTGTCCAAAGAATATATGTTGGTTTCATTCATACACACTATATTACAAATTTGGAATAAATGGGGTTGGCCCCGGTTACTTCTTCAAGATAGTCCAACTTTTTCAGCTCTAGCCCAGCCCAGCTGTCGTCAAAGTGCTCTTCATGCGCCTATCCTATGTATCCTTCCTTTGTACTTCAAGATCTTTCCAAAATTAGTTAAAACATCAAGTATCTGTTCTCCATAGTCACACAGCAGAAAGAAAAAGATGGGAGCAGACTCATGGCTTCCAAGGAGCTGGTGGAGGTGGTGGTGTTGGAAACATGGGCGGCACAGCCGAGAAAATTGTGTTCTTGTCAATCCCTGCGCTCGATTGGCCAGATAGAGCAACAAGAGCTGCGACTAGGCCCGCATTGCCTGCAAGTGTTGGCTCTGTATAGTTATAGTTTGTACGCACATCATGGAAACCATCATGCCTGTCCGGGCCAGCAACCATAGCTCCAACAACAGTATTAGGATTTGGCTTGGAGGAGTCCCTCCATTTCCATCCTCCCTTGCAATTATACTTGATCTTGTTCTTAGGAATAGACGCACCCCTATGGTGGACATGCCTCGGGTAATGATTGCCAAAGCCCACCACGTAACTCATTTTTCTAGGATTTTTGCCAAGGATGTAATTGATCTGAAAGGTGAACACATATGCCAATTAAAGTAAATAATCAGCAGTAAGTCAAACAGCATTCTTCAAACATATAGCATGACTGGTACCTGGGTCTCTGCAAATTCCCGAAGGACATCAGTTGAGTAGAAATGGGGTCCACAGTACCATCCAGGAGTATCAGCAGCTTTCATATAGTCACTAAACACTGTAGCCAAGAAAGCCGCATTGACTACATACTGAAGAGGCTGAGGTGCTCCATGATTTAACTGGATCATGCCTCCTGTTCAAGTTCTCCAGAATGATTACTTAAAAACATAACAGGACTAAACTACTTATTCTCCACATGTTGCAGGACAACAAAATTGATTACCTCGTGTTCTGTTAAATGATGTATAATACGGTAGAAACGAGCACATGAATATGCTAGTCTGGTTGTGAAATGTTCTCAAAATTTCTTCATAGGGATAGCCAGGGCTCAGGAATAATCTTAAACGACTCAGAAGCACCTATATAGAGAATCAAAAGATTGGTTCACAATTAATTAGTAAAAGCTCTTTAGCAAAACAAGTTGAAACTAAACAATTGCACATCGTTTGGCAAATCTTTTCAAGTCTAGATTACATTGTACCAACTTCTTTATTTTACAGAATAGGTATAATTCATTCCCGCTACTGTGATCATTGATCACTCTATTTTTCACTATCCATAATAATCAAATTACAGGGAAGGGAAGCACTGCAATTTCAAGATGAAAAAGGAATACATAACATTAGGCATAATGGCCTCACACCAAAATAAAAGGTATTAGGCAAAAAAAAAAAAAGTTTGGCATTTTGGGAATACCACTTAATTCAATTTGATTAAAAACACAGATGAACATTTTCTGACATCAATCCATGTAATAAAGCTAGTTGTGTAAACAAGCACAAATGGAACTTGTACTAACATCCAAGTCAGACATAACAGAACAACACACATAAACATAATTGTTTTACTTACTTGAGCTCCAGCAAGCTTATTGTCCCAACTTAGTACACCGTAGTATGGGCCTCCCCAGAAAGCACCAGCATGCTTGGCAAGACCAGGAGTTGTAGCAAGCTGAAGATAGGAAGAATTACCGGTAGCATAATACAACCAAGCTGCACCCCACACGAACTCATCCCAGTAACTTGTAGAATTATAGAAAATTGCCGCCTCATTACCAGTACTATATTTACCACGCTGATCCCTAGAAAATTTAAAGAGAGTCTTGGCACCATGGACAAGCTTTTGTGAGTAGGCCTTGTTGTCCTTGAAAACAATAGATGCGGAAGCCAAAGCAGCAGCCATCTCAGCAGCAAGATCTGAGCAACTATGACATTCAGTTACAGGCCTATCATAATCAATGTCCTCTGGACGCATCCAACAGTAGTGATCATTGGAACCAGGCCCGCCTGAGGTATCTCCTTTTCCAACCTGCCAACAAGAAACTACAGATGCTTAATACTCGTGCGTGGCCACAGAATTTGGGCTTTAAACTTAAGCCCATGAAAGATTAACTTAAGCAGTAAATTAGCACATCCATCAGGAAGTCCTTTTTGACAACACAAGCTGTCTTGTGGGGGGAGCAAGTGATCAGATATCAAGTCAAAATTTGTGTCCCTTTCAATACATACAAATTGAGAGACAATACATTAACAAACTATTAGAAAATTACAACAACAGTGATGTGGAACATGATATAATCTGGTAAATTTCCAATAATCAGAATACTGTTTTAAAAAACAATTGAAGTTCCCTTAGACTGTTGTTGTCAACAATTCTGCAGTGTTACCTGTGCCACAATTCGATCTATTGTATCAGCAGTGGAATTAAAAGTCTTGAGGAAGTAATCAGTCCCCCACTTGATAATATCTTTGACATGGTTAAGCTCTCCAGCTGCTTCATATTTTGCACTGTATTCTATCACACTCCAACTCAACATAGTCATGGCAAAAGATTGGGGGAAATTGAACTTGATTGCATCTCCGGCATCATAATAGCCACCAGTAAGATCTTTAAACAAAGTTGAAGAATCAGACTTCCCATCATTTAAGCATGAGTTTCCCCTCCATGATACATTATTGTGCTTCGGTAGTTTTCCAGCTGGAAATTGGAGTATCAGGCATTAGACTAAGTGCAATAGTTGATAAACAAAATCAGTAAATTATTGGATTAGCCAACAAGTGCAGTCAGTTGGACTAAAATTCAAGTTGGTCAACCATATAAGCTTTCCAATTTTCAATTTTGTAAGGCAAAAGCTAATGCGCCATCCAAATAGAGCCTTCCTTCTGACCCAAGGTCAAATGTGTTCGTCTATATAAAGATCGCCCCATCATCAATCATGATCCAACAGAAAATAACAATAATATAATAACCTTCAGAAATTGAACAATGTCATCATAATTGACTACTTCCCAGTAAGAAAAAACAAAATAAAACATTGTCAAACACAATCGCAACCTTGCAGACAACATGCTCGTGTAAGCATATTCTTAATCTGTCGTTCTTTCTACTTTCTCCCACATTTCAAATCTACACATCATCTCCAGATATAAAAATGCATGAGAAAATTATTTAAAAAAAAAACAATTATTATCTACATCCCCCTACCATATCTTTGTAACAAAACAAAGTAATATTCATAAAAGAAAAAAGAAAAAAAAAAGAATTCTCAAATTTTCATGAAATTTTACTCCCGTCCACCTAATACCCAAATTCATCGGATCCAGTAAAACCAAAAACGAAAATCAAGCAAAAACTAACACGTCACATTTTAAGACTGTATATATGTTTACTTACAGCGCTGAGCATTAAAGAACATGAGGGCCTTGTTCAACGCCAGCGTGTAATTATCCGGCGGAGGCGGGCGGTGGTGGTGGCGCGGCACCGTCTTAACGATCAAGGTAATAAATCCAGCCAATAACCCGGCAGCCAAAATAGTCCCCACAGTCCACACAAAGATCTTCCTGCTGACGATAATGCAGCCCAGATCTACATACTTTTTCTTCTTCTGCTCCCCCGGTCCCAGCAGCCAGCTCTGCTGCGTCTCGTCCAGCGGCCGCGACAGCGCCGCCCTGTCGTAGTCCTGCAAGTTCCTGCTCCGGTCGTCGTCCGTGGCCGAGTCAGCTGCTATCTCCAATGGCCCTCCCCATGGATCCCTACCGTACATACTCATTTTCCTCTCTTTCGGAAAACAGAAGCTTCCAAAAAGCGTACACCCAAGGAAGCTGGCTCTTGATCCAAGATTTTCTTGTAATCACTTGATCATGTATCTTCGAAATGCAAGCTCAATTTTTGGTGAAGAAGATGAGTAAAGTAGAGATATGAGGAAATGGGGTGTGAAGATTTTGAGCTTTTTGTGTGTGTGAAAATGGGACTGTGGTGGACTGACTTTGTGGGTGGGGGTTGCGGGGTGGTATAGTGGGGGTGGGGGTGGAGGGGGAGCTAGTGGCAATAATAGATGGATTTTGGCTGTGAAGTTGCTGTATTTTTGTGTGTGTATATATTTATTTTTTAGTTTTATTTTATTGATGATGATTTGTCTATTTTTCTTGCTGAATAATTATAGAAATTAGTTGATGAAAGTGACCAGCCCACTAACGGACAAGGACAGTCTGTCTAATTCTTACCATATGAATTTCTTCTCTTATAATTTATTGATTTACTACTAATTACAATTAGTTGTGCTGTCGGTACGATAATATTTACCTAATTCCATTTTATTAATATCCTTTATGAGTTTAAAAGGCACAAATGTAAATTATGCATTTGAACTTTTCTATTTTTCACTTAGGATTTAATTATGTGTTGTTTCAAGTCTTTTTATAAAAATGTATTATAAATGTACTTTAGTTTAATAATTAGATCAAAAGGCTAACATTAAAAGTACATTATCAATGTGAAAGTGTAATACGCACATTCCATATTTGCACATAATTATTTTAGCCCAATCATTTCTTAACTTGTTTTACTTATTCAACTATTTCTTAACTTGAGTAATGATCCATTGATAAGCTTTTTTTAACATTATTCAATAAAATAGTTAATAGTAAAGCCAATAATTGTTACTTTTTACCTTAAAAGTAAGGGATAACTTTGATCATTGAGTTTAGATCTTAATTGCAAAGTCATTATTTGGTCTTTTTTATTTTTCATTTTCATCCTTCTCTTTGATCCGTGTTTTAATAATTGGAGCACACTCATTTTACATGTTAGCAATTCGGATTGGTTCAGTGAATTATGGTAATTATCGGTATAACCAATATGATGAAAATCAATTATATTTTATTATATTATATAAAATGATAATGTAATATATTAATCATTATACACAAAATAAAAATAAATAAATAAATAATTAAAAAATACATATAATAAAACTTAAAATTTAAATAATTAGATATATGTAATCAAATATCAAGTTTAAAATTTTTTAAAAAAATAAAAATAAAACAATAATAATTCTGATTTATTTAACTATTTTTATTTCTTTTTTGCTCCAAGTTGAATGAGTCGATTCTATTCGATCCGATTTTAAGAACATTCCTTCCAACCAAAATTTTCACGGTGATTGAAATGCCCTTTGTTGTAAACTTCATCCCTTCATTTTAGATCCAATTCCAATTTAATCCATTTATCAAGTGAAATTTTTAAATTTTATAATTCCACCATATATTTATAAATGGATTATATTATTCAAGATCCTACTATTTCAAATTGAGGATTCAAATGTCTTCGTAACAAAATAATAATAGAATTTTCTTGCCAAAAATTACGTAATTAGAAATGAATATCCTAAACTGCACTCTAAATATGAGCAACAGTTTATGAAAAAATTACTTCCTATACTGCAATTTATTCTCCATTTATAGATGGAAGCATGACATTAAGAAAATATATAAAAAAAATATGAGGACGACTTTACAATTAAGATATAAATTCAGGGACTAAAAAGTGAAAAGACATGACAGTAATTGTGAGTCGGAGTGTATAAACAGTTTGGTTCAGCTTTTCTTTTCTGATAAGGGCTTTGCTTAATTCGCACTGCAAATTTCCACCAAACTAGCTATCAACCGGAGGAACAAATTCTTGAATGGTTTAATTTAAGGTATTTTTATTGTGGCGGTGGTGATCATTGACGAGGCCTGATTATTTAATCCTGCAAAAGAACCTTCTTTTGTCCACCGACAGAAAAGAGATGTTTTGCCAGCCCCAGGAAATCAAGTCAGATTTTTCCATTAAACAACTTCAAAATGGGACCCACAATTCACAAAAAAAATAAAAAAAAATAAAAGACCAAGTTGAAAACAATAGCTATTAGTTCTTATTAAAAAATAAAATAAAATCATTACCTACTATGAGTTTTGCAAATATTTAGGAGACTTATCAAAAAATAAAAAAAACATATATGTATCAGGTGGTTGTATTGTTGGGCACTAGGCCACGTAGTTCGTTCGATGGCTTTATTGTTTTAGTATTTGAGTCGAGATTGAGTAATTTAAAGATAGAAATATGGGATAAAAATTTAAGTTCAAATTATTTGTAATTTTTATATTGTTGAGAAATTCGTAAATTTGAAATGATATGAATACAAAATACAGGTTATTTGCTTCATTTTTATGGGTTTTAGTCTTTGAAACTCTCTTCCATTTTACACAAAAATATTAATGAAATATATAATAACATAATATATAGTTTAAAAATGAAAATAGGGACCAATATTTGAATGTGAGGCCATCTTCAACAATATGGATAATATTGACTATTTTTTACGTATGAGAACTATTTTTTAAAATAAATAAATAAATAAATATTTTAAAAATAAAAGTGAGACCAAATTATATTTTACTCTCATCAACAAATATAGAGAAAATGTTAATTTTTATATGAGAAAACAACACATAATAATTTTAAAACTTACCTCTTGAAATGCATTAATTTTTAATAACAAGTAAAAGATCAGAATTAAAGTCTAAGCCATATTTATTAAAATAAAAAGTATAGATTAACTTGTATATTAGTTGAAAATAATATCCTTTTGTTATTTTTTTTTAAATATACTAATTATTGTATTATTAAATATGACCTTTGCAAGTAAGCTTAGTTCTCACGCTTTATTTTGTAAATTATGCAATTTGGAAATTGTGACCATTCATAATTATGAAAGTTATGGTTATCTTTTATGTATAAAAAATAACATATACTATTTTTTGTCATTAGAAAATATCTTAAAGTTTAAATTACGATCTCACTCATATATTTTTTTAAAATTTGTGGCTTATGAAGAATAACTACCGTTTAGTTTTTTGAAACTTATGCTTTTATTTTTATTTTTTTCAAAGGTATAGGGATAAATTTATTTTGGTATTTAAATAAATTTTTATTAGATTTATTTAAAAAAAAATGTTAGAGTGAATATTTTTGCTAAAAATTCAAAACATCAAGAAAGGTGAATACAAATAACTCGGATAATGGTTGGCGGTGGTACACGAGCAAAGTTTGGGTAGAGATAAAAAAATGTAGGTATTAGAGGGGGCAGCGGCGGAGATGGGTTTGGAAAAAGAAAAAGAAGAAAAGAGTGCAGCATAAAAATTTTAAAGGTTCTTCTTTTTTTTTTTTCTCTCTTTTTTTTCTGTCATTCTCATTCTCATGTTTTTAGTATTATTAGGATTGAAAATAATTTTATTAAATTTTATGTAAAAATAAAAATATAATTTAAAATAATTATATTTTAATGTAGATTATATATATTTATAAATAAAAATATATTTATTTTATTGTATTTTTTTTATGAAAAAAATAATATATGAATAAATTTGAAAATGAGATTAATAGGTGTATAAAAAGACGTGAAGTATTAATATATTTGAAAATAAATTTTAAAAATAAAAATAAATAATATTTTTAATAAAAATGAGTAAAATAAATATATTTTTTTATTTTTAAATAGTAAAAAATTAGAGAGATTACCCTATTGGCTTTGGCTTTCTTGTGTCTCTAAAATTGTAGTCGTAGTGAAATCTTGGTTTGTTTAATCAACAGGAAAAGTATATTCAAAATTATTTTTATATTAATATTTTGAATTCAAGTTAAATCATAAATTTATATTTTTTTAGTTATTCTACATAAAAATAATTTAATCTCCTTTAGTATTTATATATTTAATTTAAAAAAATATTTTTATTATTTTTTAATCAATATTTTAAAATTAATTTAATTGTATATTTTAATTTGAATGCGGTGGCAACCGAATTTCTTATACTTTGTTTCTTGTATTTTAATAAATAATGGGTCACCCTGCTGAGGCGCCGCGGCGAGTGTCTGAATTTGGGCAGTAAGCAGGCCATTCGACACATGTTAGAAATGAAACCAAACGGGCTTTAAGTCTTTCACAGAGAGCCCAAAAATCTTCATTATTATCACTGTCGCTGCTGCTCTTAACTCCTTCACTAGCCCAACTTTTGTGACTTATGGGCCTGGAAAGCCCACCAGACCCTAATTATCATTTTATACCATTAATTAGTAATATAATGAATTCAATAAATAGCATCAACAAGATTAAGCAATAGAACTGCAACTCAGACAAGTATGCTTTAGATTTTTGTGATTATCAGCTTGGTCTATATAAACTAGATCAGAATATATTTTGAGGACCCAAAATTTGATAAAATTACCTCATTAATAAACCTCACTATTTTCTTGTTAAAACTTGAGGTTTCACAATTAACTCTTTGTCAATTTGCATGTTCCCTTTGAAATTTGAATTTTAGTGAAGAATGGAAAATGGAAAATATTAAAAAATAATATATAAAATTGAATTATTTGACATGAGATAACACGTTCCTTTTATGTTTTTTTCTAAATCAAAATCAAGATCCATATATAGTCGTATTATTTTACGATGACTTGATGAACGACTTATTTCACCTTTCATCGAACAAAAACCCGCAAATTTTGTATAATTGTGCGTTGCATCTACAAAATAGAATGTTTTTATTTTTGCTCATTGGCTTTTAAGATATCCTAAAACTATGCTTTAAGCTCATTAAAAAAATTTAAATTCATAAAAATTTAAATTTTTAATAAGTCAGTTGTCGAGTATGTTGCTCCCAATATGTGGTTTGCTAGAATATTATCGATTCTTTTAGATGGTTACTAGATTGATTTAGATAACATAAAAAATATTTCTTCCTGTCTATGTTTATAGAAAAAAATTGATACCCAAATTTAGATGTAGTTAGTCCTTTACCCGATATTCATTATGAAATGTAGAGGGTATTTGAATCCTAGGCCTTCTATGTAAGTATTTCCTAAACTTAAATTTTTATTTTATATTATTTCAAAATTTCAAAATTTATTTATTTAATATATTTTTAATAAAAATATCTATTTTATCTTTTTATTTTTTTCCATAAAAAATATCATATCAAACCTATAATTTTATTTTTTAATCATACACATAACTCTGATGTGTTAGTTATGAATCACTATTCTTATTATTTCATTTTAAATTATGGGACCCACTAAATCAATTATATTTACTTAAATATTATTATTTTCAAACTATGTCAGATCCACTACTTATAAATTTTATAAACAAAATATCTTATTTAAATTAAATATTCAAAGTGGACATACCACTATCAATTTCACTAACTAATATATTCTTATTTTCAAACACATTATTCCAAGAGGAGACACCACCTTTCAAATTACCGATAAATTATCATATTTAAATTAAATATTTAAAATTAACTTTACAAATTATTACAAACAAAAAATTCTGAAAATGACACTATAAAACACATAAACAAATATAATTTTTTTATCAAGTATTTTTGTATTTAAAATTCCCTCAAAATTATTTAACTAAATATATTTTTATTTTTAAATCTATATAAAATCTCATTTTCATTCAATTATTCAAATATACTTTCACTTTTACATATATTAATACAAAACTAAATTCTCAGTAAAAATATTAAAAATGAGAATTTTCAGTGAAAACAGAACCATACATGGCTCTAGTTTTCATCATTACAAAGGGTTCTAGAAACAAGCGCGAGTCAATATATAGACATGATGATGGAGATGGAAATCTTGGAAATTAATGAGAACAAATGTCTTTATTAGTATTACCAGACAACAAAATGATTTTTTTGTCAAAATGAGAGTATTAGTTGGGCCACAACAACAGAAAATTGTCACCTTCTTTAATTCGAGTTTGGCAAAAGGAATTTTTTGAAATCAAATCTCCATCTCAATTAATCAAATTTACCATTTTTCAATAATTTATATATATATATATATATATTTTTAAAAAAATGAAGAAAATTATAAAATATGGGTAGAATGACTTATTATATAATTATTTATTATGAGATTGGTTAAGTTACGTGAAAATATAAATCCCTCTGAATTTAATAAATATTTTACTGAGAAATATTATGTCAACTCTCGTATTATACAATTTTTTTTTTTGGTTTTAACCCTGAGCTTCCCAAATTGTGGAATGTAGAATGAAATGGAATCTTGTTTTCAAGTATGCCCTTGTCTAGTAGTATTTCCAAATTCATAATTATTTAATGGGTGAATTATAAAAATTATTTTTGAAGTTTAACCTAATTAAAAAAAAAATAATTATATTTTGAAACTGCAAATACCCCATTGAGGATTGTCTTTATTTCACAAATACCCTCTCAATGTGTACAGTTTACAAAATATAAATTAATGTCAAAAGAATATTTGTAATTTACAAATTTAATTTTTTTTTTTAAATAGCCTAAACTTCAATAATAATTTTTTGTAATTCACCCTTACAAACATTCCATATATTTCATCACATTGAGGTTTATTTTCCGAAGTATTGATTTTGACCCATCTTCAAAATAAGAAAAGGTGTATAAAACCTTTTGAATCATATAGAGATGATAAGTTGATAGTTAATATGGCATAATTATTTGTAGAATTTTAATTAGTGATTTAAAAAAAAAGGAGATAATTGCCCCTGCATGTTAGGCAGCAATATCATGCAAAAATTAATTACATAAGAGGACCACTTATTTAAATGAGATGGTTATTTGAGACCAATAAATTCTTAATAATTAAAATGTGGGTACGGCCAAATTTAATGCAAACCAAACACAATCTTGATGTATGTGAACAAACATGAACATGCAAAAAAAATGCCCCATGGATATTCAATACATATCACTAGGAATATTCCATGGATTTTGTATAGCCATAACGTACTTTGTGGTATTTTATAGAGTTCAGAGTCAAATTAAATATAAAATATTAAAGAAAATCCTAGAAATATATTTAAAAACTTATAAAAAAAATTAACATTCTGTTAATTCTATGTCTTCCCTAATATCGTTATTCTTCTTGAAATTGGTGAAAAATAAAGTAAGACCATGAAATTAGAATTATTAAATGAGTTGAAATGCAATATTTTTTAAAATTTTTTTTTTTTTATATAGTAAGAGTTCAATTTTTCAAATTTTCAATGTTTTCCAAGAAACTAGGAGACGTGACAAAATAACCATAATTGTACATGCCAAATGTAAAATTCTTTTACACTGCAGTTTTTACCATTTATGAAAGAGTGAAGCAGCAATAATCACCACTAAAATAAATAAAAAAAAGGAAAATCATCAAGAATCAATTAGGAAAATAAATATTCGAATACATTAATGATTATGTAAATGATCATTAAAACCAACAGGATTATGTCAAAACTTTAGCAGCTAATTAGCCAATAATTGTATAGGAAAAAGCACAATTAACTAGGTGAAATAGTAAAAACTAAGTGGGGAGATATACTTAGCTTCGCCCCAACTTAAATGGGATACGAATACTTTCGAATACAAGTGAAGAATATAAGAAATTACAATCAATCTTTCTTCCATAGCCATTTCTTTTTTGTTGAAAAAAAAATTTAAAGAAAAAGAAGTATTAAGTCTGATAGGCAGACTCCTAGACGCAATTTATCTGTGTTGTCTTTTTCAAAATTGCAAGCATATAAAAGAAGAGGAGAAAAGAAAGAAAAAGGCCAAAAAGATTTATAGAAACCAAGAAAAACACGACACCCCCCACCGCAACAGTGCTCCACCTACAATTGCCCTTTTTCTCCACTAACCAATTAGCCCAGAAAATAGGATTCTTCTTTCCTACGGTTTGATCGGCTCATTTATTACAAAAGAAAAAGGAAAAATAAATTAATGAAACCCAAGAAAAAATGACCTGAAGAGAAAAGCTAGAAAAGGAAAATCACTGGGCGGTGATCGAGCGACCCTCCATTTTCTTTGAGTAAGTCTTTATCGTGAAATTTTATTTTGTAGTTTAAGTTTTCGTATTCTTGAAGTATGAACTGTATTTTCTTCCAAGTTCTTGTTTCTTGTGGTGTAAAGATTGGTTCTTCTTTGGGAAAGTGTGAAAATGGTTCTATATATATGTGTGTGTTGAATGCATTCGTATTAGTTATCTGTATGCCCTTGTAAATTGGTGGGTTTTGCTATTTCAGTAAAGGGGGTTAAAGAATTAGAAGAGTTTTTGCCTTTTAACGCCCAGAAAAAGGAAAAAATGGAAACTTTTTTAATTTTGGTGGGTACCCCCTAGCTCAAAAATAGAAATGAAAAGGTTTATGTACTTGTTTGGAAATTACTATGTGACTTCCTCGTATGAGAAGAGAGGAAGGCACTGATTTAGTACTAAGTGTTCTATATCGGCCAGAGACCTTTTTCTTTGTGCTTCTGTGTATGTTCAAATTTAAACGTTGGAGCAATTTTTAATATGTATGCTGATTAGCTCTATGTTCTGTTCACGTCACGATTATCTGGCTTATTTTAATAAGTTAAGTGATCTGCAATGATTTTCTGGCTAAGATTTTGTGGATGAATATTGTTGTCTTGAGTTAGTGTTATTTTCCATTTTGTGATTTGTGACAGCCTTGTTAAAAGTTCTCTTCATATATATTAAGGCTTTCACCTTAGAAAACCAATGAGTTTGTGTTTTTCGACTTTGTTTCATTAAAGTGTCTCCTAGCATTCAATTCCGAATACTAATTGTTGTTAGACCTTACCCATATGGTTATAATTTATGTATGTTTCCAGGGGAAAGGGTCTATTTTCTGTGTTTTCAGCCTGTTGATTTAAATAATATCCGGTAGAGAATGCACAATCTGATACCACAAAGCCAATATTTCAAACAGTAATAAATTGGTAAAAAGCTTCGTATAATTCTCATCTACTTGTGCTCTGGTATGTATGCGTCTGCTTGTGCTCTGGTATGTATGCTTTGATATAATGCATGATTTGTTAAAAAATGCTGTCCCTGACTAAGTAAACTGCAGATTCAGGGGGAGCAGTGTCTATGAGATTCAAGTAAATGAAAACCGCTTCTTTCAGTGGTTGGTAATTAAGGGAATTATTTTTTAATGCTATAAAGCTTGGAATGGAAAAAACTAAATGATAAAGCAGCACTGGGGAAGTGCTATGTTTAAGCACCATTTACTCTAGTCTTTCCTTGAGAAATGGGAGGACCTAAGCCTTTCACTTAATATTAAATTTTGTATCACTTGACTTATATAAAATAGACTGATAGTTGAACTTCATAAAGGTAATTCCCTTTCTATCAAAACTTACCACACATGGAACATGATTAAAGGAAAGTAACAAAAGATCAGAGCATCATGACAATTCATACTCCTTGAAGCTTTCTCATGCATTTAATTGCGCCTCCATCTGTGAATTCCGATAATTTGTTTAGTGTTATATCCTTTGTCCATACTAGTATCAAATGGAGTTGGTATATATCCTTCTGTGGACAATGTGATGTGAAGGGTTTGAAAATTCTATATCTAAATCTGTGCTGCATCATTGGCAGTTCAAAAATTTAGTAATTAAGGTTTGAGGCGAATCTCACATTCTTCTTGATCACGCATGAATAAACTAATGAGATGAATTCTCTGCCCTCTGATGTATAGTTTCTTTATTTGGCAGACATCTCTGGTATCTCAATGAAGATGCCAGATTCAACTGAGTTAGAGAAAAACCATGCTAAAAGTGGGCGTCAAGTAAGGGAAGACAGTGAGTATGTAAGATTGGTTATACCAAATGAAATAGGGATACCTGAAGCAGATATTTTAGAGTCTCAAGCTCAGGAAAGAAAGAGGTCTCTTATGTGGCGGATGAAGGCCATAATATGGTGTTTGATCACCGTAATTATTCTTCTTATATTTGTGAAATGGGGAGTGCCCTTTCTTGTAGAGAAGGTATTTGAAGTTATCTTTTTTATGTACACAGCTTTCTTCCTTGCTGTTTTCCCTGCTTAACACTGAAAAGGATATATTTTGAAACTGTTTCTATTAATTATAGGGCATCACTGAATATCTTGAAATTCTCAGAGGCTTTACAGAAAAATGAGTTGAAATTTCACAGTCAGAAGTGATCTTCATAAGGGGTGTAACTTTGAGAGTTAGTCTTAGAAACCTATTTCTCCTCCCCCCCTGCATAGCTTTTGGTTCACTCATGCACAGTGTTGCTTTGATGATGTCATAGAGTGAAGTCCTATAGGCAATGTTTATAAATGATGATTTCATGCCATTATGCATTTTTACACAGCTTATATCTGTGTAAAGATATTGTGGCTAAATAATGAGTCAAGATTTCATAGTCAGTAGATATTGTGGCCAACTAGCTTGAATGATTAAGAAATCTGCTTACATTGAGCTTCCATAAGGGTGCATGTTTGAAAAGTAGTTATAGAAACCTTTGCTGCTTTCTTTTTCCCATTCCCAACCATCCTCCCTTTTTTTTTGAGCTTTTGGTTCAGGAGTGATTGAGGATGTTGCTATCAAGGAATCACATGGTAAAAGTTCTGCAGGGCAATGTTTTTAAATAATGATCTGATGCCATTTTGCAATTTGACTTCTTAAGTTTTGGCAAAGATATTGCGGCTCAATACATGAGCCATCAAAAGATTTGCATTAGGGGGAAGACTGAATTTTTAAAGCAGACAGTCAGACAGCAATAAATTCCATAAAAAGCTTTGAATTTGTGGATAGAGCTATAAGCTCCATGTCAATTATCATGAATCTCTTAGGATCATACCGCAGTAAATATTTTCAATCTTAATAAGCTTGTTATAATATTAGGTTATGCTTCTAATTTTTGTTTTCCATGTGGAAATCCCATCATCTGAGCTACTTATATAAGCATGTGACATGTTACTTTGATGATTCTGATTAGGTTCTTTATCCGATCTTGCAATGGGAATCCACTGCATTTGGTCGTCCAGTACTCGCACTTGTACTTGTAGGTTCTCTGGCATTGTTCCCTGTGTTTCTAATTCCTTCTGGTCCTTCCATGTGGCTAGCTGGGATGATTTTTGGTTATGGCCTGGGCTTTGTCATAATCATGGTTGGAACAACCGTCGGAATGGTCCTGCCATACTTGATTGGTTTACTCTTTCGTGACCAAATTCATGTAAGAAAATGAGCAACTCACGGTGATACTTTACAATGTTTTTAAAATTTATGTTCAACTTTTCCGTATTCCATAGGCTTGTTTATTTATATTTGCCCTTTCTTTGTTTGCTATTTTACACACAGTCTTTCTTATTTTCTCTTTTGTGTCGACAGCAATGGTTGAAGAGATGGCCTCAAAAAGCTGCTATGATTAGATTGGCTGGAGAAGGAAGTTGGTTCCATCAATTTAAAGTAGTTGCACTTTTTAGAATTTCACCATTTCCTTATACCATCTTCAATTATGCAATAGTGGTGACAAGTATGAGATTCTGGCCCTATTTATGTGGATCAGTAGCCGGAATGATACCAGAAGCCTTCATTTACATCTACAGGTGAGCCTCCCCCCCCCTTCTTCCTCGGGTTTCTCTGTCAGACATGCATCAGAATTTTGTTCTCCTATGGGTAAAACACTCCAGCTCAATTAGTGGGTATTGAAGCAAGTAGTTTCATTCTCAAATGCATATGGCATGAGTAACTTCTTCTCCCCTTCTTCACTTGATGATGATTACTGCAGGGATACTTGGATATTCAGTAACATGCTTGGAGCAATGACAATTTTTTTTTTCCTTTTGATATCATTAATATTTCCTTTACTATTTTCTTTCTAACTTGGTTAAGGTCTGCTTCTGGTTCTATGCAGTGGTCGGCTAATAAGGACATTAGCAGATGTTAAGTACAGGAACCATCACCTGACTCTAGTGGAGATCATTTACAATGTCATCTCCTTCATTGTTGCAATCATCACTATAGTTGCTTTCACAGTCTTTGCCAAGAGAACGTTGAATGATCTTGAGACAGCAGAGGCCAATGGCAAAGGTTCTGCCATTGACAGTAGCAGTTTTGAGTTGGATAATCTTCCCATCGAAAAACATAATCCTAGTTTTACATTGTCTTTGTCATAGCATTGAGTTAGTTTAGATGTCTTACTGTAAATGATTGGGATGTGAAAGGGGGGTTACATTTATCCCTTGTAGTGTGACTTAGGAAAATAGTTAACAAGTGGATTCATATTCCCACTGACATCTGAAAGCGGGTGTGCCCCCTTTCTCGGCTGTTGAGTCCAAATCGAGCACCATATCATCGAAGGTCAGTGATCTCAATGTGAAAGATATGATTTTTATCTTTAATTTCCATTGGAAAACATAGGTCTCATTTATTTTTCATCTAGCAAGATATTTTTCACTTTTTACTATTTTAAAAAATCATGTTTATTTTACTCCATTTTATTTAAAATAAATTTATTTTCTCACTCGAAACACTTTACAACCCTATTCCCCTCATTTCAAACATGTTCTTACAAAACGTTAATCAATCTTCCCCATCAATCTTCAAACCTATACAATAGGACTCACAATTACCACCGATCCTTGTTAATATATTTTTATTATCATCTATATTTTTAATAATGATCTCATAATTATTCATTATTTTTTATTAATATATTTTTACTATCATTTACATCATTAATATGAGGCTTACAAATATCCTTTAACTTTCATTAATATATTTTTATTACCAATTATATTATTAATAAGAGATCTATTATTTAAGATTTATTCTTAAAAAATATGTATTCAAATAAAATATTAATTGTGGATCCTATTATTTATCAAATTACTCAAATATATATATATATATATATATATATATATATATATATATATGTTTTGAAAATAATTTCATTGAAAACAATGAGCTAAAAATAATTTTATTCTCAATTTTATATATTTTCTATCTAAAAATAATTATTTAAATATAATTTTAATTTTACACGAAAATCAATAGAATTCTAATGAAAATTGTCAACCAAAAGAAAACCAAACCAGTATCTGAAAGTGCATGTGAAGAAAGTCTATAGTATAACCTTATGCTATGTCATAAACTGAAAGAATGAAACTAATGCTGAACATCTAGTACTCTGTTCCAAGAAGATGGCCTATCAGAATTGTTTGGACAAGAAAGTTCAATTTCAGATGCTGTAATCCCCCCATCAACCACTGGTTCTTGAGCAAGGCAAATGGGGTTTGTTGATTCAGTAGTCAGTCTCATACTTCCGTTAGCTCTAGAAGAACCATGTTTCGTATCTTTAACCCATGTCATAATCAGATCTTGTGCGAATTCTTCGAAAAGGGTTTGTTTAAACATGCTCCCCATCTGCATTTGAGAACCAAATAATGTGAAAGCATGAGTATGCCAAACTTGATGAAAGACTGTTGACAGTATGTTTTGCAGAATAAATTAGCCTCCCTATATTCAAACACTTTCCTTTTATCTTATATGAGTTTACTTTCAGAGGGCTCAGTTAGTGCCAGAAGTTGGCTTAATGAAGTATAGATGAGAATCTGTCTTATGAGTAGCTTAGTTTACCTGTGAAACTAAAGCATATAAAGGTAAAGTGCTGTAACTGCAAAGGACTTGCACAATGACCCTGCAGAGAGAATTTACTCAAAATTAGTGAGACCATGAAATCAAGTCCTTGAGTTAGAGAAGCTGATTCTTTATCTCTGGCTAGTGTATACCCAACAACAAGTCTTGGAATGAGGAAATCCAACCCCTCCATGATGCAAGATTGGAAGCCATATGTGCTCTGGACAGTAAAAAGAATTAAAGTTCATCAAGAATGTACTTATATGGTATGATTACTGCCTACTGTAAATCATTTTCTTGGCATATGACATCCACTCACCCAAATCCAAAAGAAGAACGCAATCTCAAATGAGTTTTGGAACAAAATGAAGTGAATCAAGTAAAGGACAAGGGCCGGGCTATGAAACCAAAACAGTTCATCAGAAGGCCTCACTGGTGTTCCTTCAGCATCCCCTGATCTTTCTGCAGCATCCTTGGCTAGTTGAGTTATAATATGCTCTAATTTAGCTCCAACAGTTAGCAGTAGCTGAAATACACATCCAATGCCACATTCAGATACTCCTAAATCCTTTTTACTTATCTTTTTTTTTAAAAAAATAAAATAAAATCTTGCTATTGTAAATTTAACTTACTACTAGAGGTAAGAATGATAGCCAAAAATATGTATGCCATCCTGCAGTTTTTCACCCGTAAGTGTCAAAGAGTTGGTGCTTCAAGGTGAAAGAATGGGAGTTCATAATGAATATGGGATAGTGTTAATTACAGTACCTGCTATGTTCACAAGCAAGAAGATCATAACGAACAACCATAAGTACCAGCTGTGTAAGATCAGTTCACCAGTGTCAGCATAAATTTCCAAGTTCATTTCTGGAATGTCATTCAATTATAATTCTTCTGTTTCACCTTATTCCTACAATTTTCTTGAAATCTTGCTCCAATGTCCTCAGCAAATACTTGTAAAAATCATAATTTGGGTTGCTAGGACAATGTTCCTGTACCAAGAGAGAGATGATTAACAAGTTTCAAGTTTCAACTATGTTGGCAATAACAAGTTGATAGTATCCATAGGGGGAAGGTTACACGTATAAATCCAGAGCGCAGTGCTATGTAGTCTGACTTAGTCACTGAGCCGTAAAACTGTTTCAAGAATGCCACCTGCATGTATGAATCAGAAGATATATAGTGTTACATTGAGAATATGAATTTTTCTGCATGTCTAGGCAGTCACTTGAATTTGTCATTTGGCAGATGAACTGGAAGATTGCAAGAATTTAGAGAAGCCAAATGCCTCTAGAAAGATTCTTGAAAACAGATGCAGAGATTCTAACAAGTTTAACATTTGTATGTAACTTACCATCCAACTCACTACACGAAATTTTCTCCAATATTTTCCTGCCCGTCCCATGAACTCTTGAACAAAAGGAGCATGAACTGTGCACCGGAAATTCAAATGATTACAATAAAGATGGAGAAGATCTTTTAACACACTCCCTCAAGGAAAAATAAAAAGGAAAAGAATTAATTGTTTTTACCTCTATGATGATGTCTTGTTGCTTCATTTCTAATTGAGTGCTCCCAGTGTCTCCATTCACTTATCTATAAACAAGGTATAGCTTAGATGTTGCAAAGTTTTGGATGCTAAATCAACTTCTGTAAGTATTTACTTACCATCATAGTTGTTTAAAACAAGAGAAGTCAGAAAAGCATTTATATCCATAATTAGATGTGTGTCACTTTGACGATCCCATTATATATTTTATTTGACAGATACATAGAACAGTTTGGAGGATGAGATGCCCCTATTTACACTGGTTACTTAAAATGCATATACTCCTTCATTTATTGCAGAATGGCCTAAAAATCCAAGCCATAGTTTGCATAAAACTGATCATGAATCTGTATTTGTTAACGATTGACAGTGAGCAATATAAGTAATCTAATTCCCATTTTCATGAGGATTGAGGGACTAGCCTTAACTGTGAGTCTATAAAGTATATCCTCAATATCGATTTCTTTATTGTTTGACTTCTTTGGTCCACAAAGACTAAGTTTAGTCTGTTTAAGTATCTCTTATTAGTTGATATACAAGTTTCAGGCACAGAAACATACCTTGATTCCTCCAAGAACCATGGTTGAGGCACAGAAGATCACATAAACGACGGCTAAAACGAATATGAATATGTGCAGCTGATGCAATGCTTCTAAAGACAGAAATGGGACATTTCCCTGTCAGAAATAAAAAAAGAGCCAATATCCTTATTAGATGATAAAATTAATATAAACATCTGTAGGTCATCTATATGCCTGCATGCACTCATCAGTATCCAAAATTTGTATGATTTCTTGATGAATTGCAGTTATTTTTCCATAAAAATCATATTGCAGGTTTCTGGACTAAAGGTTTACCATAATATCACACAAAAAGGAGTAGTAGTATCCAGAGATTCATTTCTTGATGCGGAATTGAGATGACAAGGAAATAACTTAAAATGTGTTGACCATGTGTACCTCTGGACACTGCTCTGAAACTCCTTCAGCCAAAAGCCTTCTTCCATTATGGGCAGCCATATGTTGACCAGTTTCCATTTTGCATGGGAGCATGATATTGGCGAGATGATCAGGCATGCAGAGATGACTTATGAGACCTTGAAATACCGTCAAGAGAAGTGAGATGAATCCCAAAAGCATCAGCTCTGAAAGTTGAAGGGGAACAACAAAAAGAGTCAATTAAAGGAGATATCAATTAGTTAAGATGCACACAAGTTAGCAACATATGAAAGAGAAATCCATAACAAACCTTCCTTTAGTTTTTGCAATGCCCCATACAGCGCTTCCTGGTTCCTACGCTGGAAGCACTGGTTAACAAACCAAGAGAAAACTGAGTTAGAAAACAGAATGCATCTTTAGTGTCCTTCTCTAGTAAAAACAAGAAAGAGGATAGTACGAGCAGCTTAACAACAAGCCCGGGTGGAATTACAGAATGATTTTTCCATAACAAGTGATAGAAGAGCCAGAAAAGTAGTAAAAAAGAAAAAAAATCGTTTTCAGCAATTTTCAAGAAGCAAACTGAAAACTTGCAAGATGAATACCGTTCCAAGTTTATGAAGAGCACGCTCAGCGACAACCGATATGAAAACAATGACAAAACAGACAACAGCCACAACCCAAGTAGGCGTATACTCGAACGAGCGCCCTGATTCTCCTCCTGCCATTTTTCCTCCTTTGGTTGAGTTGTCAGTGATATAAGAATAAGTCTTATAATGCAGAAGTTTAGAACAAACTGTTGAACTGGCAGAAAGAATGGAGAAGTTAAGGAAAAGAATATTGAGGATTGAACGCAAAGTATAGGAGAAAACAAGGTTTGGCAAGTAAAGAACAATGCTAACATGGTTTGAAGGCTGCCTTTTATTTTCTTAGTCTTTTTTCTGTATTCCTTTACTGCCCTGAAGGATGGGAACTTGGAAACTTTCCAATTGTTTTATCTTTCTTGTGTAAGGCTAATAAGTTCATGCCACCTTTTCTGCATTTGAAAATAGAGTTCTTTTTGTACTCTCTTTGTTTTTTGTTTTTTTTCATGGCTCACTAGTCCTATATTAGTCTATATTTGATCAATCAAATTATGGCCTTATAACAATAAGAAAAGGGCAGATAGCCAGCCAGAAACTTTTCATTACTGCAACTAATAAGATGTCCTTTGGGTCAATAAACTTTTATTCATCCAGAAGATTGTTACTACTATTTTAAATTTCTTAAGTCAAAATAACAAAACATTTTTGAGCATTTTGGTCGGTTTACAAGTAAAGCAAGTTTACCATAAAATTTTATTTAACTTAAAAAACATTAAAAATATTAAAACTAATTTGAACAATATGCCCTACCATAACTTACAAAATTTACAACTTATGGACAAATGACTTTGACCAAATGCCCTCTAGTGTAATTCATTTGGTTGTCAAAAAGAAAGAAAAAATAAATTGATTCTATGATTCTGAGTAATAAATGTGGAATTGAAGTTGAAGATATCCCATTATCCATTTCTGGCTCTCAGGATTCTCCTCCATCTCTTTTTCTCAATCTTGATCTTTCCCACTGTTTTGCTTCTTTCCTGACACGCTTTATGAATATCGTATCCACAGTTCACCAAAGAAAAAATAAGCGCTTTCATTTCATGAGGAAACGAACACGCAAACAATCTCGTATGACCCTGGTTACAACTAGCCAAAACAAACTTTTGGAATATCGAACAAAGAGATCCAGTAATAGAAAGACCTGGATTTACAAAATTACGATTGACAGTGAAGGGCCCTCATTTTGTTTTAAGGCACAATGTTTCTTTTTTCTTTTCCTTTTTCCTTCTCCTTTTTACAGCAGAATAATCAATGATTGCATATTTCCATTTACATTAGAAGCATACATTGAGACTAGCTACTAACCTTGCCCTCTCTTACTAATTAAATGTACTGCACTGTTGGCTATTAGCATGAAACACATCTATTCTTCCTAAGGCACAAACAAATGTATTCATACTAAAGCATCAGGTCGTACTCCTACATCTATGATTGCCCTGCGAAGGTTCAGCTAAAACCTGCACCAATCTTGTGTTAGTAGCTTTCCTGTATCTTAGTCACTTGCCCTCAGTATGCCCAAAAAATGTTGCCATCTCTGAATTTCTTCTGGGGCTGCCTTAATCCAAACAGAAAACACTGTTAATAAGTTTTGAGGAATTCATTCCTGATAAGCTCAGTAAGAGTCATCTTGGATCAATGATGTGCTGAATGCCGAGGCTTTGGTGGTACATATAAAGTGTCACCATAGTTGATTGGAGCATGCATAAGAGGATTCCATCTATCAAAGACTATTCTGCCCCCTCGGCCAATCCTTCCTCGAAAGTTAAATGAGCGAGCAGATATGCCCTTTGGGGTTGAAGGATCTGATGGAGGTATGATGCCAGCAGCTGCTAATTTATCTGGATGAAGCGGCTTTGTGAACAGCAAAACTGGCTCATTAGGATCCTGCATGAACATAAAAAGCAATTTCAGGCTAGATGATTACATAAAGGGTTAATTAAGAGTTACCTCCCCTCAGAAATAGCTAAATTACCAAGTCCTCATCTCCCTCTTATTAGTTACAAAAACATCCGCATTCATCAAACTTCCCCTGCCGCTAGAATTTTTGATGAAAATGATGATGTCAGCAAAAATTATAGTGAAATTCTACTTTGCCTCTGATCCAACTATTCTTACCAAAATACCCTTGGAAAAATTTGAAACTTAGAGAGGGTGTAAATGAAATAAAGTACTCTTCCAAAAATATAGCTGTTGGGTGGAAAATTTAGCCATTTGATGCCAGAAAATAAACTATTGGTGGCTGTTTTTTGGGCCCGGTAGAATCATTCTTGCGTTTGCCAAAGAAAAATGACTTCTTCTACTTTTGTAGGATTGAAATATATATAAATAAAAAGGTGCTTTCGAGAATAATTAGACTTAAAAATATCCTAATATTTTTTCTCGTTCTCATTTTTTTTTATAAAACAAATATTTTCATTCTTTCAATTCCTCTTTTTTTTCCAGATATTAAATTTCTTCACTTCCAAAGGTTGATGACGAGAGAGGGATGGGGTGGGAGTAGGTAGGAAGAAAAAGAAGATGAGGTTGGCAATAGAAGGATAGAGATCAACGAGGATCGAGAGTGAGGGAGAGAGAGAAAAGAGGGGGAGATTTGGACAATAAAGGGGAGAGACAGATACTACAACAGGAAAGAGGATGAAGCCAGTGGAGGAGAGGGATAGAGAGAGAAAAGAGGGAGAGATTTGGACAATAAAGGGGAGAGACAGGGATACTACAACAGGAGAGAGAGGATGGAGACAGTAGAGGGGAGGGAGAGAGGAGAGGATGCATCAGAGGGAGGGCACAACAGAAGAGAAAGGGATATGATGGGCAGCATAGAGGAAGAAGGAAGGAGGAGACGGCAGCGATGGTGGTAAGGGGGAGAGAGCAAGATGGGGGATGGGGATGGGTGGTAGTGGGGAGGGAGGGATAAAGACTTGACTTAAAGTTTCATAAAATTTAGCCTTCAAACAATAAAATTTGGCATTAAGTCTATCCAAAGAGCTAAATTCCAAAATCTAAACACTCTATAGAAAAATGACATTTGCATTTAAGATATTTTGAAGTTTACAAGGTAAAAAAAATTGATACCGGGTATATTATAAAGACACCCTTCAACTACAGAAATATTGCAAATACACCCCTTCCCAAATATAGATATTGCCAAGACACCCAAAGATAGAATAGTCATTTAATAAACTAATAAATTCACCATTTTTTTAATTTTTGAAATCGAGGGTAAAGTGGTCAATTCATGAATTCAATATGGCTTTTTAATGGAGCAAACTTAGAGGGGAGGTTTTCGTAATTGTTATGAAGATGAAGGGAAGGAGTTGATAATTT
The DNA here is from genome assembly GCA_019321725.1 of Paulownia fortunei. Lineage (NCBI taxonomy): Eukaryota > Viridiplantae > Streptophyta > Magnoliopsida > Lamiales > Paulowniaceae > Paulownia > Paulownia fortunei. The sequence continues at coordinate 25,273,290 of CM033106.1, read as the reverse complement.
AGCTATTTCAGATGAGATGTAATTAACCCTTACATAAATGATGCTGAATAGCCAGTCTACAATAATAATTCTGCAACTACATCCAACAAACAGTATCCAAATCAGAAACTCTTATCCATGAAAAATATCATCTGAGAACTATCAGGTAACACTTGTGCATTGGTTTCTCTCAACTCTATAAAGTGAAGGTGAATATAGTAAAGAATTCATTTCCTTGGGACAAAGCATAAAGTAATAGATTCGCACCAGTTTGTAAAGCCGAGTATGAGGAACACGCCTTCTGGCCTCTCGCCTCATGTTTCCTGCAGGAACCATCACCAGCTTTGATTCAGTGAAAGGTGGGTTTTGCACCATAGGAGGTCGACTATACGGACGGCTGTTTGCCATGTCGTCAGAATCAAAGAACTCCTCTTCACTTGACCCAACCTTGCTGGGAAAGGACGGCAATCCAGGTATGGCCAAAGAGTCCTCAAGGAGCTCAGTTTCATGCTGAAACATAGATAAATTGTTACGAACATCAGTTACGTAAAAGCGATCTCAAATCACAGTAGAAGGCCTGAAAAAAATTAAACATCCAACACAACAGTAGTCAACAACATGAAGTAGCTTAGACACATCATGAAGTACAAACAACAAGCACAATGGTTAACAGAAAACTTGTTATAGTAAACATGAAGGAAATTAATAATACAAATTTAAGGATTGACAAGATGTTCCAGCAAGAAAACAAATTATCAAATATACCTGGCCCACATTCTATGACAAACTCAGAGGACAAGAGTCTCAGCCATGTTTGATGCATAAAAAATCTTCATAGTATCATGGTTATCTTTAGATACTGGCAACTTAATTATGATGAATTTATTTTACCTAAGTAAATAATTAATCCACCTACAAAGCTTTTTCATTATGAAGCAACTCTGCTACTATATGGCACAACAGTATAGCAAATTAGGATCAAAGCCAGAAGATGTGATTAGATTTTAATACAATACTGCAAAATATAATGACCTACATAAAGAAAAGCACAATAAATAGCAAAGTTTTTAACACCAGGAATAATACTCCATCTACATTATTCAATTAGAAGAAGACAAAAACCTAAATAGGTTGGTTTTTTCTTTCTTTTCGTGAGTAAAGAAATGCCAAAAGTTACAACATTTTCATTAAATAGTCATTATAGTTTTTAATTGTTAATACTTTACTGGGGAAAAAAAGAAAGAGAAAACTACTGACCGCTCTAGCCTTCACTTTTCAACATTCGCTTTCTAAAAGCACAGGCATCATCCTTTTAGGAATGTTACTGAGACCATAAAACCCCTGGTACTAACGCATGCTCTTGAAATATCATCTCCTAAACCAAAGAGACCACAGAATGGTACTGCTACTTGAAAGCCTAGTGCTAATAGCAAGACGGGGTTTTTATTCAACTTCCACTGAAACCATTTTATTCCTTTGTAGTTAAAATAACTTAAAGATCATAGAGGCTCTTTCAGAATTTCCAACCGCCAAGAATTGGGAGAAAATTGTTAATCTCCAAAATTTCATGGACACTTTTTTCTTCAATTGGACAATAGGATCTCTACCTAATTATTAAGTATGAGGCTACTAATTGTTCTTCAATCATTCTATCTACTAGGTTAGTTTCATATTCAAATCTGTGACTCAAACTAAAGATTAATGAAATTCGGATCCTCTTATATCATCTAATACAATCTTAGTATTTTTAGTGATTTCCAGCTGATTAACGGATTTTAGTTAAATTAAAGCAGTAACTAAAGCTTTCCTTTTAATTCCATCATTTAATATTTTCCGTTATCTTTTTCTATTTTCTATTGTAATGTAAAGATGATGAATGTATTTAAACCTTCTGATTTTCTGTAATTATAGGAACTCATGAATTTAGATTTTGACTTGAATGATCTCAATTAATTTAACTTTAATACATCCCATGTCAATGAGAACTTGGCACGTCAAATCTAACTGAGAACAAGAGAATATCAATATTGAAGATGGTTCCAATCTTCTGGTGAGAAAGAACGATGTTTAGGAACCTTTAATTGGGGTGGAATTTGACACTCATGATAAGGCATACTCATTTCATATGGCCAAATCCCCTAAATTAGTTAACTTAAAAACTCCAAAATTTCCAGGGGATTAACTAATCCTAAAATGGGACTATGCAGCCAACAGGTGTCATTCATGCAAGGCCTTGCCAGAATATTGACTGTCAAGCAGCTTTGCATGGGAAGAGGAAACAGATGGAAAAACCTATGCCATAACCATGAGGGTTTCCTAGAGCATGCACACCATTACCCTTGTTATAGAAAGAGTAGCCAGGCTAATTATGTTCGTGGTTAGAGCATCAATTAAAGTTGGGGGAAGGTGAACACAAGCGATAACTGGCAACCGTGCCAGACAAAAGAAAGAATAACAGGTGGAAAGTTGCTTTTGCCATCACAACTGACCAGCGCAAAGCAATGAAGGCTGCTAAAGAGATTCCAGATTCAAAGCACCTAAAATGTTTGTGGCATAACGATAGAAGTTTTAGAAAAACTTGATAATGCGATCAAATATATGAGTGTTCATTAGCTGATCCAAGAAATTCATATATTTGAGGACCAGTTGGCGAAAGATGGTTGGAGATAAATCAAAGATTTGAACTTCGCTAAGCTTTCTTTAGGTCTTTGTATGAAGATTGAAAACAATGAGCACCTACATCTGTACAAGACATTTTTTTCTGAAGGCATGTTTACAACTCACAGATCAGAGGGTATAATAAGTTCATTTTTAGGAATAAGTGAATAAGATTACCATATTGGCAGAGTTGGTAAAAAGTACCAAACAATATTGGAAGATAAGGAAGAATGGAGGCCCAGGCAGATTTTAACTTATGGCACAAAGAACCATTTGTAAAATCTCCATCACCTTTAGATGTGCACATTCCATGAGTGTAGATGAGAGAGATCTTTATGAAGTTCCAAGAGGAGGTTTTGCAGATATTGGCTTTTTATAATATAGAAGAAACAGATGATGTCGATCCAGCACAAGATTTACAAAAGAAAGGTTTCCTAATTGACCGAAAATGAAATTATTGAAGAGATTTCTTGCTTATGTCATTCATTTTAGTACAATATTTATGTTTATGAACACAATTTTTGTTCTTCATCATTCAAGTACTTTTAATATTCCTTCTCTATGGATAGATGAACAGAATTAACAGAAAAAAAAAACCTTGATAGGAAGCGCGCTCCATGGAATATGTAATGCACAACAGTATCTAAGCAATAAGTTAGTTAATGAGGGTTTATTATTTAATAATGCTACAATTTTGCATGTCAGTTGAAGGTTTGCTTGCACCCTTGCATGCGAACAACAATTCCAATAGACATTTTTCAGAGAATGATTTCAGACATCAGCCAATATTAAAGGAAAATGTCGATAACAATGCAAGTCAAATCCAAGTGCTTAACCCTCAGAATGCCATAACAAAAGGAGATGGGTTGAGAAAGAATGTAACCATAGGACCACAATTTTTAAAAGTTTAAGTCCTAATGTATAACCTATTATTGTAGTACATTTTGATCAGACATCTTTTTCTCACACAATCTTCCATCATCTCACTCGATGAGACAACTTTTGCCCCCTTAAATCCAGTCAATGTCAAATGCAGAATTTGACCAAATTGGGACATGAGATGGATTGATTCATTAATTATGATGCCTTTCAATTTTGTGCAATTATTAGTTATATTACATGCACAATACTCTTCTGAATGATAATAAATTACAAAATATTACAACACACATGCACCACAAAAGTTGCTATTTTTTGATGGTTGTAATAAGCTGATAAAAAGGATACAAGACTCCTGTTAACAATATGCTTAATACCCCAAATTAACTAGGTTCGTTTATCAAAGTTCAGTATTAACTGTATATTCACTTGTTCACAAGATATGATAAAATTAATATTTCCCCTACACACTAATACTATTCTCTTTCAAGTTGTTTTTTGAGCTTCGCGTAAAACAACATCAAAGTCTGATGGTTGTGAAAAATGGCAGGACATCTATCGGTTGACTCTAGTTGTGAAAGTGATTAACCATTGCTAATGAGATGGAAGATAGCTAACTAGGAATTTGATTTTGGTTGGACTTATTGTCCACAAATTTCTAATGTGATTATTCTCAATATAGATATCCCCAGAGCAGACGAGAATTCTGTGTATTGTTTATCAATGTGCTTATATATGCCTCAACATCGTGCCTTCTTTATATAGTAGTCATATAATTGATATTCTAGAAAAACAAGGAATAGAATTAGAAGTTGGAATTGCCAAATATTTATCGTTTCTTAAGTAAAGCAAAAGTGAAATATTGGCAATGTTCTGTTTATGATAATAAAAAAGTATTAGTGACTTATTAATTTGGTGCAAAGTAAAAGTTTCTGAAGCATGATTTCAGTTAGTTTGATACTACAGTGTGCATGGCATGAGAGCTGCAACTTGTACTTCCTTTTTTCCTGTCTCTTTCTCGGCTACAGATTCTGGTTTCAACTTGTAGATAAAAACAATTGTGAGAATTAAGGAAGGGAATGAAAAGGGAAATAAGAAGATTTGCAAGGATAAAACAACAGTTTGATAAAGCGAAGTTACGGACTCATGATTCTTAGACTTCGTTAAATGCATGCGCCAAAGAGAAAAGTGGTTCCTGCTTCATCATTTTGTGAGAGAGCATATTTTGTTTGCAAGTAGAGAATTTTCAATTTTTATGTGTCAAATACATTAGCAACGGATGGAGAGAGGGAGGTTGAACAAAAGTTTCATAGCGTTTCTCGATGACTATATATGTAGAGGCACACAAGGAATTGCAGTTCTTTGGGTACTACATTTTTTAAAAATTTCTAAAGGAACTTGGCTTCTTTTTTGAACTTATTACCTCATTTTTTGAATCAATTACATTTGCTTTCTTATTTTTCATAAGGAATCACAACAATCATATGATCTGTTAAGTACCTCTAAGTAATACTTTATAGTTATTCCTTAAAGATTTTAGTAACCTTAATGAATCCTTAAAAAACATATTATTTGTTACTATAGAACACAACCCATTTATTTATGTTTGCCATATACATTTAAATACCAATAAAATCTCATGCAAACCAATAAGGAGATTGAGACAAAACTATTTTTCTTAATTAATTGGCATATAAAAACTATAATTTCTTAATCAGTAGTCACCATCATCTTTATCATACTTAGACATAAAAAAAATTCAAAGACGATGAATTAAGGCGCACTGATGTAATCCCCACCCAAAACTTCCACTCATAATTGATTGATCAAACTTGATTTGGACATCTTTCAATTTACCATCATGTTAATGGAAAATTTGACAAGAAAATCCCCCTAGAGAAACAACTCAAAACAGAATTCGTGTGTGTGTGTGTGTGTTGATGATCACAAGGGATACAATGAAGATCGAATTTAGTAGGGCATATACCTTAAAAGTTGTTTGACAATTAAGGGGACATACAAGAGTCAATTTAACAAACTACCTTAAAGGCTGGATCTTCAAGGTGACATCCCTGTCCCTTTATTTTCATACAAGCAACCCAAATCAACACTCACAACTTTCAGCATTCAATTAAGATCAGTAAACAAGTTGACAAGAGAATGGATCAAACTGACCAAAAGCCTTTTGAAAATTACCTTACATATGTTTTTTTCACATAATATTGAACCAATGATAAGTCAGCATGCAACAGCTAAAATCACATTATATTCGAGATCATCTTTCAAGAAAGAAAAACAAACGTCTGTTACATGGACATCAGAACTTTACCATTAACAGTGTTACCTGATTTGAGCTTATATGCATGGAGGGATTGAGGGGAGCCTTGGCCCTCCAAAGACTACAACCTTTTTACAGAGCCCCTACAGGCCGTCTACAGATTTTAACGGATGGCCCCTTCAATCTGAACACAGATGCTCCTTAGGCCCTTGCCCAAACAAATTAATGTATCCAAATTCTAATACTCTGGTTCAATGGTCCCAAAGCAATAAGCAAAAGCAAATTTTCATTATACTTTTTATTCATCAGTCGCTAAAAATATAACCAACGATTATAGATTTAAAAGTTCCACAAAAGTTTTCACTAATAACAGCAGTTTGGGGCCCCCAACTTCAATCCTGGATCCAACCCTATTTTACTCCTATTTTCACTATATTTTTCTAAAACAACTTGTCATTATCGTCATCCTACTAAAAGTTTCTATATGTCACTTGTTAACAAATATTCAGCTTTCCTTTCCAAGGAGGTTCATATAACCAGCTATCTTCTTGCAATATGCATGACCTGTCTACTAAGTTTTTAGAGACTGAACAAAGGCAGTCAATTTTTGGAATTACAAATACTAGCACAGATAATGATGCAAACCTTGTACTTCATCTGAATTCTTTGAAGGGTGATCTCACTCTCCACAAGTTCTCGTTTTTTCTCTTCTCTCTACATAAAATGGTGATGAAGAAATGAACAATAATCATCATTGCAAAAGTTTCTACCACCATTAAGCTTAATGACAATAACTAGAGATATATGAAACCATAAGAACCAATACCTTGATCAGAGCCTCGAGAATGGTCTTTGCCTGATCGAGGTTGCGCCTGACCTGAGGAAAGTGACTCAAAACCAAAATTAAGTAAACAATTGCATAATTAAAAAACTCACAAATAAAGATTGCACAATCAGCCATCGTCATTCATTCTTAAAAAGCAGAAGTTAAGGGAAAAAAATAATCGACCATTCAAGTACTCCAGATTGCAGGGGAACACTGGCAGGAATAGTGACTAAAAAAGGCAACTCAATTATTGGAGTTAGCCACCAAAGACCAGCCTTTGAACCAAATTAGAAAGAAAAAAGTTATCAAACAAACATGAATATGATGCAGGCAGTGATTCGGAAGTAGTGTTTGTTCTACATAAGCAAACCTTGGCTCAACCAAATCTTGGAATCTGTGGCACAAGGAAGACTCTATGAAAGGCAGATGAATTCTCGAAAAGTATTAGAAGTCAGATACAAAATAATTCACAAACAAGATTAGATAACAGCTAAAATTACTATTAGATAAAGAGAATGTATGATGGCTTAATTAGGGGAGCAACAGCTCTGCTGCACAAGCAAAGGGAAAATTAATCTGATGTGATGGAGTAAACTTTTTAATTGTTCTTCTGATATATTATATATCATCAAAAATTATGGAACTATAGAACCGGTGGGACCTTGGTTTCTCGTCTTAAACTTAAGAGCAAAGCGTCAAACTATAGAGCAAATGAAAGTATTCATCCCAAAATACAAGATAATGCATGTAACGTGCACTCTGCTACAGCCCAACTTCAGTTCACTTAAGGACAGTGGCAGAACACTCTTTTTTTGGGTGATGTTGGTGGGTGCTTTTTTTTTTTTTTTCTTTTTTGGGCGTGGGCGTGGGTGTGTGTGTGTGGGGGGGGGGGGGGGGAGGGGGTGCAGCAATAGGGAACCTTAAGCACCACTCAATCCTTCCTAATACTATTATCTCTAAACTATATATTTGTACACCTAACAATTCCCTCCCCCCCCTCCCACCAATTATTTTAATATCCACTGGCAATAACCCAGTTTAGTTTTCTGTTTTTTTTATCACTAGCTACATCAAACTATAAGATATCTAATTTTCATAACATGTTAATATATTGTGATGGCATGAAATAATAAAGAACCAACTTCTGTGTCAATACAAACAGTAGTAATGTGATTATACTCTTAAAGAGCAACAAGTATACAGAGCATATACCTTTACTCAGGAAAAATAAACTCATTACTTAAATTTATATGAAAGTTTTGCACTTGTTATATAAGCATTACTTTAGCCATTTTCCTAAAAAATAACCGTGCATCAACCACTGCTTAACACAAATGAAATATCCAAATTTCAATAAAGAAGTGATGGCCAATAAGAGCCTAAGGCATGGTTTTGTGAGATCCAAGTAAAAAGAAGCTGTGTCAGAAATCTGCAACGAAGACTCAATATCTATAATGTCAACAAGCAGAACAAGTAAAAGAACTGTTTAGTACATCAAAGCTTCCGCAAATAATTATCAATCACTTGATTTCAAATTTTCCTATATACTCTAAGCATATGATAGAGTAAAACATGATTCAAGGGCTGGAATGGTCTCACCAGACAAAGCTATTCAAATAACCAAACGTGTTTCTTCCCACCCCACAACCCCCCCCCCCCCCCCAATTCAGATCTTCAAAATCTATTAACCACTTGCTTTCAAATTTTTCTGTAATCTACTAAGCACATATTATTGAAGAAAAATCTGATTCAAAAGGTGGAATCGATGCAGTGATCACCTGGCGAAGCTTTTCAAAAGATTGCACATTGTTTTCCCTCCTTTGCATCTGTTCAGAGAGACGAGATGAGTCCCATAAATAGGCAATGTCATTCACAGGGTTTATCACATAATAAGACCATTGAAACAAATTTAACCGTTTAAAAAGTATATGATAGCAACCACAAACCAAGTATCACATACCCTTCTTGTGTGAAGCTTATGAGCTTTCTCCCTTGGTCTGAACACATTATATGGATTGGTATCGTTGGCTGGCGGAGGTGGCTGCAAAGTAAGTGCAAGGAACAGTTATTAGCAGCTAAAACTGTATAATCTTAGAAGAAAATCCTTTCTGTGACTTGGACAAAAGGCACAAAATGGTAGCACAGTTGTCAAGTGCAGCTCAGAAGGCTAAAATGGTGAGAGAATAAAGGGGAAAAAAAGTCAGTGGTCTGCAACTCTGTCCACACTTAAGGTTACAGGATAAGAGGCCAAAAGCAGAACAGTTTTGATACAGCTTCTCATTAATTGTATTTGGAGACAAACAACAATTGCAATATCATAATAACATATCATTAATGCATGGATGTAACGTAGGTGGCTTGCGGCAATGATTATTTATTAGGAATGCTATTAAACCCTTGCCATTAATTTTCACTATAATCAGTTATAGTTCACCAAAATTCATCTCAGTAATACCAATAAATGAAATGAGAAAAACTAACCTGTAACCGTCGAAGGATGGGTTTTTGCCATCGTTCGCGCTGGCAAAGATAAAGATGGAAAGACAGGCATAAAGTTACATGGGAACTTATTTTCAAAGCAATGTTGTACTTATGAAAAGCAAAAGTTGGCTATGAACCAACAAGCTAATATAAACCACAAAATTAACCCCAGTTCTCATTCAAATTTCAAAGTCAAAAAACAAATTCCTTTCAAAATTGATTTCGAGACTCTCACTATAAATAAAATATCTTAGCCACAATTCTTCTCCTAACCAAACAATATACTAAAAATTACATAGTACATTATCACTGTATATCATGAAACTTCTAACTTTGACCGCCAATTAATACATCTTCTTTTTGATAGTGGGTCCCTTGTATCAAAATCATCTTCAGATATTCTTATTTGCATAGACTACTCAATAAACTGACTATAGATGACATACACATTACAAATGAAGAATGTACTCCCAAGTTCCGAGTCCCAGGAACTTTATTCAAACAAAAGCAGACCTTGTGAAAATAACCAACCACAATGCTAATGTCCCAAGAGTAAAATACAAGTCACATGCTTGTTTTTATTTTAGATTCTTTCAGTCCATATTCACCAAGGGAGGACTTCACAAAAGGAGCTCAGGTTTTCCTCATTGTGATTATCAGAGCACTCCCAGATACATATGTGTGTCTACAGAAACCCCAGTAAATATTATTTAGAAGTTTTCTAAACAAGAACTTCATCATGCTGTTGCACATTATAAGTTACATGTGTCCATATCAATCAATAGAAGGGTATTCACTCAAAATTCTAGGTGTTTCACAGGTTTTAGCTTTGAAATGATTATGTTTTACAACTGCAGGTGATATACACAAGGTTATTTGAACAGTATTACAAGCATGACAGGCTGCAGTACTGGTAAAAAGAAATTATCTAGAAGCAACAAATATTTTGCTTAGTGCACACGTAAAGATTCACTTATATCTGATACATGAAATATACAAAGGACCACATCTCTTATTCTTATTTAGCTTGTCTTTTACCATGTCAAATCAAGTCGTCAACATCTATTAGCATGTTGTGGCCAATTTCTAAGCTGGAGAGAAGACCCTGATGCCCTAAAACTGTCACTCTGCAGATCGCATCACTGATGCCCCTCATGCGTTTAATTTATAAAAACTAGAGCACCTGAGTCCTTGAATTCGGACCCATTTTTCAGCAAAATACCATCATTCATGGATGATGTCCTACAGGCCTACACTTCACCAAAAAAGGTAGGGGAGAGAGTGATAATGGCTAAAGTTGCCAAAACCTCTATAAGAACACTGAATCATCAGCATGTATTTATTTCTAGTAACAGTTCCCTACTAATGACATCAAAATCAAAAAGAACATCAGAGAGGGTGATGCTTACCTTTTCTTTCCAGTAATTATAAATAGATTGGAAAACTCCATACTTGATGGAGAGAGCTTGCAGTGCCTAGCATGTGAATTGACAAACGATTAGGGAACTTTAAAATAAATGGCAGAACAACACCCAAATCAAAGGAAATAATAAAAAGGAAAGAAATCACATTTAAGCACAATACTGATTCCAAATATAAAATGCCCACTTCATTACTCAAATGTATATAAGTATATAATCAAAGCAGGGAAGCAAACCACCATGATAATTTCATGACATGACATGCATAAGAACCAAAACAACTCCCACTGGAATCATGACATGAGCATATTACAAAATCTTCCTTAACCCGACACTCACTTCCCCTGAGGTCCTAGAATTCAGTGATACTGAGGTTTAGAATTTGCATGAGCGTCCTTGCCTCTTAGTAACCATCAGTTCATTTTATACTATGAAACATAGGCCCTTCGCTCCACCTAAGAAACTTTTAGGACATGTTTCAACAAGTCTGATCAATATTTACAACATAAAGATTCAAATTAGAATCCTTTGTGCGGAGGAGCCTTTCGCACAAATATTAACCACCTTAAAACCCAATGAGTACATTTTATCCAAATTTTACTTGAAAAATCAACAGAACACATGCTCCAACTCAGAATCCATATCAATAAAAAAGTCAAAAGCTCTAAATTGCAGGCTGCTGTGTGAAGCAAGTCAAGGCAATAAGTGCAGAGTGTTTCAGATAGTAAAGAATTAAATTTACAAGCCACAAAAGGAAAAGGAATAACAAAATTACACGCAACTAGAATCATACAATCAGAAAGACAAAAAAAATTTGTAAACACCGCAAAAGAAATTGTAATATTCACCTCAACAGCAGCATCAAAAGTTAAAAGCACCGGAATAGGTGAACCAAGTGTTGGAGTAATAACTCCTGCTCTTTCACGAGCCTTGTGATCTAAAACCTCCAACTTAAAAATTATTGTCTCCAATCTGCATTAAAAATCAAACGAACTAAGCACAAACAAGTTCATGAAGAACAATGATTAAAATCCAGATGTCATGAAGTGCCTCATCTTCAACACCCCTCATCCCACCCCACCCCCCTTCTCTTTTCCTCTGAATATAGTAACTACGATATCAGCAGCAGCAGCAGTAATTGTACTTATAACTCTACAATGTAGGATGCAGTTCAGAAGAAAAAGAACCTAATATTTGTAACTTAATAGACGATTTATCTGGATAATTTAAAGTGGCCTGAAGTTCCATTTGGATTTGAAACAGAATCTGGGGCTTCTAAATAGGGGATAGCAAAGTTCTAAGAGTCCAACTTCACATCATGAAATTAATAATGCAAAATCCCACAACTTTAGCCGCCACTTTTTACTGATACAAATTTCACATATGAAAGAAGCATCTCATAACATAAGGCTCACTTTGTATTAGAAATTAACTTTTGCCACTACTGTTCAAAGAATAGTAATGAATTCAAGATTTTTTATTATAAGTGAGCTGGAAAATAATTTCCAGAAACTGCATGCAAAGATAATAGTATAAGGAGGATTCAATGTATGGTTGGTAAGGAATTGATAAGCAAAAACCAATTGGTAAGGAATTGATAAGCAAAAACCAAAGGATGGAGATAAAGACATATAATACTTCCTACACAAGGATTATACAATATTGAAAGATTATTACTTTTCAGCTACAAGAGTTTTTCTTTCTTTGTTGAACCCTTGAAGCCAATCTTCGTCCTCATTATCGAGATCATACTCAACAAATTCTCCAATTTCAGCCCGAGCTGCCAGTAATTAACAAAGTTATAATGCGTAATCAAGCAAAAAAGATTAAAACCATCAGCACTCCATGTAATTCACTTACCTCCCCTTGCGCGCAGATATGATGTCGGTTGAGTGAACGTACGGGAGTAGTCCCTTTCATATGTATCCACAATCACAAACTCAGGAGTGGGTATTTCTGAAGCAACTTTCTTCGACGATACTTGTTGCACCTATTAGATTTATAACAGTAGCATAGTTACTCTATCTATAAACAATATTCAAAACAAACCCAGTTCATATGTCTATAAAATTGTACCTGGCAGTTTGAACAATGCACACAAATCTTATGACATGACAAGCAGAAAAATAAACTTACTTTGTAAACATTTTTTATTGTCTAATGAAGTGCATCACAAGAACTCCTGCTCAGCATCCTAAACGAAACATGACCAAAACAGTTGTTCTTTCACATCTTGTGAAAAAACAGAAGGTATTAATTGGCCAGAACAAGATAGTTTTCTAGCTGACAGATAAATTCTTAACCTCCTTCAGGCAACTATTGGTTCATTATTTTGCTCAAGATATGTTGATACCAGAAGACAAATTCAGTCAGTTCCTACTGCTGCTTCAGTGAGATGGCAGCATAACATTACTTTAGAAGGCCATTTAGTTCAGTTGCACTCATGTACTTGATAAATCCATATGTTCATTAAGGTTTTAAATTGCGATCATAGAAAAGAACTCTATTCAAATTGCAACCTAAATCACGATAGAAAACATTTTTTCACTTAGAATTGGCATGGACATACTCATTGAAATGAAAATATCGTAGCAAGCTGACATTCCATGACCTAAAAACTTTTTCCTTCTGAAAACACTGCCTCAAGATGTCCAGGAAAAGAGCCAGATGAAAAAAACCCGAACATCTCTAAACTACAAGTTCAACCTTTGGGTTCTGTGATAAACGAATGCTTCCCACCCATGTGAATTGAAAAAAGAACCTTGTTGCAGAGGTAGAAGGAAGTTACATTCTGGTGCGGTGACTTAATCCATGGGCCCCCTATTGATTTATTGGTGAGTCAATAATAGGCACGGTGTCCAATGCAACATCATACCAACTAATCCCCCTCACTAGGATGCAGGTCAGAACCAACTACCATAGATTAAACCTGTGATCTTGGCATTCGACCTACACCCAGAGCAATAGTTAGTGAATTTGTTTGATTGTTCTTATATAGAGTATTACAACAGAAAAGCCACTGGTATTTTTCTGAAAATTCTAGCTCTTATAGGGAAATTTCTATACGTTAAATAAAATCCACCGTACACAAAATAATGTAATCAGCCAAAGTAAAATTTCTAACAGCAATGAAAATTGGCATAATAATCATCCAATGAATCAAACTACAATATCTTTCAACTTTAAAGAGTAGCGCACCTCATTATCAGCTTCTGCAGCGAGACGGAGTATCTGGGAATTACGAGTAGAAGTTGGGATCTCATCATCCTCGAAGTCCTTAACAGATTTTACAATGGGGAGCTTCTTGTTGATGTCGAGGGGTCGAGGCCTAAATGAGAGTCTACTCATAGCATCAAGTCATCTCCCAGTTCAATCAATTACTCTTTTCTCTATATGCCACCACTTTCCTCACACTAAAACACAACATTTAAAATTTGCAAAGCAAAAAGAATCATCATGAGCACATTAGCGCAACGCTTTAATAACATTCATTATCATAACTCATTGCAAATTAACAATTCACACACACCAGAGTTAGAAAGAAGCAGAAAATAAGATAAGTTTATTACGTCGCTAACCCTAATTTTTAGTTGCATTTTAAATTATAAAATTCGCGCCCTAAATATTCCAAAAAACCGTAGAGTACACATACACGAATACAACATGTATGCATATCTAAAACCCCGTATTCTGCATAGATATACGTAACGCAGCCACAATTTGACACGTCTATGTGCACAAGTATATACATGTAAAACTAGAAAGAAAATGAAACTATACCAGAGAAATTGGAGAAAGTGCAATTGTGAGAGCAACTCCCCTGGCCAAATTTGTTGCTTTAGGAGAGATTGAAAGAGAACTGTGACTTAGGGTTTTGCTTTCCCGAAAAGAGGGGAGCGTGGTGTGGTAGTGGGGAAGCAAATAGCTCAATACCCGAACTGACATGCCTTGGACCCGACCCGAATCCAGTTGTAAGTTAAAATGGGCGCGATAGCTTTTTGATTTGTGTGGGGATTTGGAAGAAGCAGATTAGCTGGAGCGGGGCAGGTGGATGTTAATTGGGCCTAGAATTAAGGCAATATGGACCTAAAATAAGGCAATATGGGCCTAAATCGCGAAACCAAATTTGAACCTGAACAATAACAGAAGTTTTAAGGTTATTTCTGTCGTTATGGGTATGTGTATGCGTATGTCTTATAAAAATAAATTAATTAAACAATTAATTTATGTATGAGATTAATACTATTTTTCTGGCAGTGGAATCATCATTTATTACTATAGATAAGATGTTTTTTTTTTCAAAATTATTTCAGGCACCTGCGGGTGCATACATTGAAATAAAAAATTTAAATTTATTTACATAATTAATTTAAGACAATTAATTCAATTTTATGCTGTATTGAAATTAAATAGTATACGTATATATCCAAATAGGAATTTATAAAAATATTATTTTATATGTGTTCGTATATAGCACTTGTATATAATAAATTTAAATCAACATAAAAAAATCTTTTAATATATGTATATATATATATATATATATTAACAATAGGCATTGAAGATCAATGTTAAGAAATGAGAGATGATAGCATGTAGACGTCTACAAGGTTTCTTAAGCGTTTTTTGCCTTACTAAGTACTAACAAGTAAGACTACAAAAGCACCAACACTTAAATTTAAATGCTATTTGTCTATATTGCATAAAACGATATTTATATTTCTTATTGCCAATAAATTATTAATTAATTTCCAATTTTGATCGGCTCTTAATTATCTCTATTCTATAATTCAGTATTATATTATATCCATATTGTAATTTAAAATAGCTTATTCTGCACTAAATTATATTTATAACATTTACATTCTGAGTACATCGTTTAACTACTCAATTTTGTTGTCAAATTCATCTTCTTTTATTTTATCCAGTGCTATTGATTTTCATTAAAAACATAATTTAAATATTATTATTAATGATTTTAATCAATGAAACTATAAATTTATAGATCACTTATCAAAATACAATTAAAATGTTTTTTTTTTAATTTCAATTCCCAAATATCATGTATAAATAAATATTCAACAAATTATTGAATAATCATGTTTATTTAGCTTTTCAAAAAATTAACATAAATATCATCAATATTGACAGAAATAATATTGAGGCTGTTCATAGTGCACGCAACCTTACTTTATAGAACACACACTTTAGGACACCAACCGTCCAATCACGAGTTTTGGTGTTGGGGGGCTAAAATAATTTAAATATATGACATCATCTTAATATACATCTAAATTTTCTTAAAAAAAATATAATATTGAATGAAATATGATAAAATCTACGCATTTTATTTTATATAATGCACGATGGATGAAATATCTTATGCGATAACTCCAAAAAAGTATGCGAACAAACCCTACGGTGCGATATTATTTTCCATCAATAGTGAAATACCTAGTTTTTCAAAATTAGGTAAAATAACATTTTAATTGGAAAATAGTGCTTTAAAATCGATTGGACGGAGGGATTCAATTGGGATTGAACTAAATGCTTTTCCAAATCTGATGATTATTATTGGGTTTTTAAGTGTCCGTTTAGTTTTATTTTCGAATTCATTTTCATGTTTTCATACTTTCACTAAGTTTTTCATGTAAAAATAAAAATATGTTTGGACTAATTATATTTGATATGTTTAAAAATAAAAATATATTTATTTTATAGTATTTTCTGCATGAAAAATATGTAAAATGTTACTAAATTTGAAAATATATTTGATAAATACATAAAAATACGTAAAAATATTAGTAGATTTGAAAATAAATTTTAAAAATAAAAATAAATTATATATAATAAAATTAGATAAAATAAATGTATTTTTAAAATTTCAAATAGTAAGGCCCTCTCCGGAAATGAAAACAAACCTCCCTAATACTCTCATTTTTTTTCTTCAATACATTTTTGCATAATTTTCAAATGATGTATTTTATTAAAATAAAAAACAAAAGAAAAAGAACACGAGGAAAATTGCTCTATCCTACTAGACCACGTTGTACATTAAGGCCTCGTTTGGATTTATAAATGAGATTAATAAGATTAATGATTTGAGTTGAATCACATTTTTGATTGATATTTTAATAAGATTCAAAATGTGTTTGGATTGTTGGATTGAAAATTTTAAAACCAAAGCTAAACTAATGATTTTGTATTTATATTGGATGACTACATAGTGTGATAAGGACCAAAAACTAAAATGCCTTCAGTCAAAAATACAAAAGAAAATCCATAACTCCTCATCCCTTATGGGAGCCCCTGCAGCATGCTTCACCCCTCTTTCTCACCTGCCAACACATAGCTAGTTATGCATTCAATTTTTTTTTTCAACTATAAAATTCTATTTTGTCTTGAACATTGCAACACTAGCATTTTATTTCATTTTCAAAAAGGTTAAGGTAGTATGTGACAACATACAACGTGGTGTGCAACTTTTAATTTATTTTCTAAGATTTTTTTTTCTATTTGTATTTGCAGCCGCGGTGTTCATCTTTCCTTTCTCATTTCTCATTTTTTTTCCGCAACAAATGCGACTTCCTATATATCATTGCCCTTCTCTCCCTCTTCTCTCTCATTGTCTACCACCTCTCTACCTCCCCATCATGGGCCACCCCCACTTTGAGGGATTCGACGCATATGAAGATGATGATTTCCCTATCGAACACCAAAATCGATGGCATTGTTCCTCATTCCTCCATCTCCCTCTCCACTTTCAACCTCGAGTCTCAGCACTTCTCTCCAATTGATATTGTTTTGAAATTTGCTGGGAATAATTTGGGGATTTGCATATTTGTAATGGTATGAGTTTGTAATTAAGTCATGTTTAAAGGGTAAATTCGACACAATACCAATTTTAATGGGCAAAAACATAAATTTAATTTTAGTTAATCTGCGCCAAAGATTTGGATACCACAATCTTGGCCAAACCCCCGTGATAGCTTGTCCCTCAATTGCATCATAGGTTCACGCGCCCCCAATCAAGCATGAGCTATTATCCAGGATAGCAATTCCTTGATGACACAGGATATAGCAGTCTATCAAGTACAATCCACACAAGCGCTGAACATAAACTTGGAGTTGTACTCCATTTAACTAAAATTAGTTTAGGCAAGCTCATTTTCATAGAATTGCTCAACGAGCCGATCCGAAGCGCATACCGGACCCGTTTTTCCCAAACCGAACCAGCTTATCAGTGGAGGAGCTTTGAAATTTTCATTTTTCTACATTAGATACATTAGTCAGTACAATCAGCCAACAAAAATGCTGCGATTAAGGGCGTTTCGCCCAACGAATGACAAGATCGTGAAGATCCAACTGCACCCGACGCACCCGTGGCTTGTCACCGCCGATGCATCGGATCATGTCTCGGTGTGGAATTGGGAGCACCGCCAGGTTTATTTTGTTTCATTTTGTTATTGAATTTGTGTGAATTGAAATGGTTGCATCTTTTTTAACTTTTGGTGGTTTTGTGTGTGTGCGTTTTTGTTTTTTTCCTTAGGTGATTTATGAGTTGAAAGCTGGGGGTGTAGACCAGAGGCGCTTGGTTGGTGCAAAATTGGAAAAGCTGGCCGAGGGCGAATCAGGTGTCGTTGCCGTTTTCTTAATTTTATTGATGTTGATTTCTTCAGTGAGGCAGTTGGTCCTAGGATAACAGTAAAGTAATTATCAGAAGATATGCAATGGATCCTGTTTGTTCTGGTAGCGTTTGCATCTAATAGTAGTTAGGAAGCTCGACACATGATTCTAAATGTTGCCATATAGGCATGATTTAAGGATATGTTATGAAATTGGTCATTAATTAGGGGTGGAAGTGGCTCGGACTATGGCTGTGATTCCTTTTTTTGAAGGATGTGCAGGCTTAGTTGTTTATAAGGTTGAGGGGTTCTGTTTACTTGTTTATGCGCTCATGCTGATGAATTTTTTCTGGGACTTAGCCGTGTGGAAGAGATTGCCTCTCTCTCTATATCTTGAAATCTATCTTTTGAGATGATGAAAAGAATGATCTGTGAGCACTGTGTCTATTAGCTTCCTTTTTGCATTTGGCAAATAGCATTTTTAATCGTTGAAATAAAAGTGAATGCATTAAATAGCACATCCGGTTTACAGTGACATCCACCGCTGGGAGAGGCAAATCTATAGTGAAATTTTATTATTTGAATATAAGATAGTGTCATTGTTAATGCAAAGATTGATTCTGTCTTTGAGTCATCACTTATACACAGTTTATGTGCTAGAACACTCTCTTCATTTCACGAAGATGTCTGTATGCCTACTTTGCAAAGAGCATCTATTTCTGAGCTGCATATTATAATACATATATGAATGCAGTGATTTTACTGGTGTTGGTTATTCACTAACGGCTATTGATTCCATTCTTTTAAACACATTAGAGCCTAGAGGGAAACGCGCAGAAGCCATACGAGGTGGGAGGTATAATTCCATGCCTACATTGTAATGCCTTTATGACTTATGTTCCCTGTTCGTTTAACCCGAGCCTGATAGTTTACATGCGATTCAAGTGTTAAACAGGTTAGCTTTTATGATGATGATGTACACTACTGGCAACTTTGGCGTAATCGGTCTGCTGCTGCTGAAGCTCCAACAGCTGTCAACAATGTCACTTCAGCTTTCAGTTCCCCTGCCCCCTCAACAAAAGGGCGGCATTTTCTTGTAATATGTTGTGAGAACAAGGCTATTTTCCTAGATTTGGTGACAATGCGTGGCCGCGATGTACCAAAACAGGATTTGGACAACAGATCTCTTCTATGGCAAGTCTTGAATCTATCATTATCTTTTGCGCGAATTATAATGCTTTAGGAGTATTTGATGCTTTATCCTGAGCCATATGAGTAAAAACAAAATTGTAAGATCCTATTATTGAGAAGATAAGGTTGATTTCTTGTAAATTTTCAGAAGAATGCTTTGACCATAAGTTCTCTATTGTGATTGTTAATGTCAATTGAACACATAACAAACTTATCACGTGTGACCTTAAAAGTTCAGTTCTGGATTCCCTCCTTCCTGGATTTTTAAAGTGGCATTTGACTTTGTGAATTCCCTGTTTTGGTGATCTTGGTTTACTACATGTCTGCATTTAAAGTTGACATGAAAAAATAATTTGTCTTGGCTGAATCTGGCACATTGTATCTATTATGTAATAAACAGTATACATAATTTGCTCATATCTCTTTCCATCTGGTATTTAGTTACAGAAAGAGAATCAACTGTCGCCAAAATGGTCATTCATTTGTGCTCCACATCCATAAGTCTTTTCATTTTCCAGAATATGATCTAGTTTCAAAATTTTGATTGCATTTTTTGGCTGGAGTATATCAATATTTACTGCCTGCAGGACGAAAACATATCTGAAATTGCTTATAGTGCACATTGTCTCTGACAATAAGAATTTATAAAGTATCTCTTGGCTGACCTAGTCATGATGAAAGCAACTAGTTTCTTTATTTGCAATTTCTTCTGGTATGAAAAATATTTTGAAATGCCTGTTGCTTCTCAATGAAGGATCAACTGTCCTGACCAAGTCATATTATTTTCATGCAGTATGGAATTCCTCTGTAGATCAACTGCTACTGATGGTCCTCTTGTGGCATTTGGTGGATCGGATGGTGTGATTAGAGTTCTTTCCATGTTAACTTGGAAGGTCTGTCCAGTTTATATAATTTTCAGTCTACATTTTGACTTTTGAAGTTACTTCTACAATGTCAACTGAAAAAATATGAAGGAACAGTAACACTGTATTAGGTGCATTATTTGGATGCAGCTTGCTCGAAGATATACAGGAGGCCATAAGGGATCAATTTCTTGTTTGATGACTTTCATGGCTTCTTCTGGCGAGGTAGTTCCAGAGTTTTAACATATTAAAGTTTATGCTTTTATGTGTGGATATTTGCTTGGCTTCGGCAAATTGATCATAATCTGGTTCTATCTACTAATCTTTTTAAGACATATTAATATTAGTGGAGTTGGATATACTTTACCTGATTAGTTAGCTTGTATGTTTTTAATTTGTGTGCATGCAAGCATGGTACGTTGGGTCTTTGCTGAGAAAATGAGAGAGATTCCAATATCGCATGTCAGGAAAATAACTTGATCATGATTGGAAAATGATTGAAAATGAAGTTAGGGCCAGTTGACTTGGAGGGATTTCTGTGTAGAATGTGGCCTAATAGTGTTTGAAATAGTAAAAAATATCTCATGGGGCCTTTTTATGGGGGCACTATGTAGTATTCTGAAGATTTCCTTGATTAATTTTTTTTTCCTTAGTGTAATTGTTGATTTGCTGCAACGCATGGCTTCGTGTGTATTCTATTTCTTTGTGCTAAAAATATATTATCTAGGTCTACTAAATTGATAGAGGAATGCATGTGGTTTCTTCTTTGGTAGATTCAATAGTCTGGAGTTTGGAGTTTTTCATTATATGCCCATAAAATATTGGCCAACTTGCTTGGGAGTCTCTGTTTGTAATCCTTTTTTCCAAACCTCTTATTACAGAGACAATATTTATGTACTTTGTCAACAATGATGTTGAGAGTTGAAAGTGGCATAAAATGTACATATTTTCTTAATTCCGTGATAATGCATTTAGTGTTTAAAGTTTCCAATACTTATCTGTATTAAATAACTGCCTTTTGTGGTTGGAGGAAAACTATATATTTTTTTTGCTGCATAACTGCTGAATTGGATCTTTCCAATGATTTTGTGATTTTACTTGGGTAAGAAAGTGAGAAATTTGTCAGAGTGCTCCATGGAGAAAGCCTATGAAAGAGAAGATAAATGCAGGGCTGTGAAGGAATCTTTGGTGGCTGGAAAAAGTGAAATTGATTGTTATGACTTTGGTGGTCTAAGGTCCTAAAGTTTTGGTAGTATCGTTTGAGGCTAAAGATAGGTGCTAGACTATATTCTGAATGGCCATAGAACTTTTGAGTCTTTGACGCTAGCAATAAAATCTCTAAACTAAAATAAATAAATAAAATAAAAAATGAACTCTTTACCATATTATCCTGCTAACATAGGAAAACAATTCCAAATTGAAGTGAATCATGTTGGTTATCTGCATTGCTTTATAAGCCATTTTTTGCGAATATACATTTGTTCTATCATATGTGTGCTTCAAAATGCTTGGTTTGGCTATGATATGATATAATCTTGTTCATTTGATCTGAAATGCTCAATGTCTGGGATTCCAAAAGCAAGCAATCTTTCAAAGAACAAATTTATTGAGGTTAGCAATTGCAATAAAGAAAAAGAGGAAGTCTATACCTATATTTAAATATAACTGGAGCCAAGGGCTTCTACCAGCTCTGATTGAGCACCCTATATGAGAAAGGACTACACGGGAACCCAGCAAACCCTCCTATATATCTGGGACTCCCCCTCAGACTTGCACTGTGAACTAGTTCTACCCTTTCGGATTGAGGATTTGTTGTCTAGGTATTGCAGTCAGGAACCAACAAAGTTCATTCTTTCTTTTTTAGGTTTCCTTTTCTCTTTCAGGACAGAAACAAAATCTTTGTCAAAAACTGAGATACTACAGGATGAGGAATCATCTACTTCAATAAGAATAGAAGTTATATGAAAATTACTCAAATGGAATAATTTTGGGTAAAATTTGTCTTTAAGGGTGAGGCATTCTCATCTATTTCTGATGAAGTTAATTAATAATATAGTCAACAGCAATATCAAATTATTGAAGGATCAAATTGAAATTAAATAGAGGGATTCAGGAATCTGATGGATAGCAAATAATGCTAAAAATCTGAATTTTAATTGGCAACTAAATACTAGTAAAGTCCAGGCTCTGGGAGTTTGGTGTCAAAGGAAATTTCATACTTGACTACATTTCAGAGTTACTTACATGTACCTAGTAGTTGCAAAATGTCACATTATTATTATATACTTCTAGATGACTTTATTAAGCCCAAGCAATATGCTTGTATGCATGCATGAGAACGCAACGTATAATCTGCTCATTGTTGTTTGTACCTTATGTTGGTTCAATTGTACCCTGCCCTGTTTGAATCTTGTGACTTAGATCATTTACTGGCATGCAAAATAACATCTCACTTCTCTGCTGAAAAGGATAACGAAAGTAGAATCTTTTATAACTTGGAACTTTATTGGCATGCAAAATAACATCTGCACTTCTTTGCTTAAAAGGATAATGAAAATATAATCTTTTCCAATCTTACTAAGGCATATTGGGAAGTTCATTTTCCTCCCAGTTGTGGTGAAATTTCCTTGCCTTAAAACATTTTTCCTGTTTATCTGGGAAATCGTGTATGTATTTTTTATTGCTTTCTTTTTTGGTTATTTTTATCACTCATTAGCCTCTCTTCTGGTGTTGTGCATTTGAATTAGGCCCTTTTGGTTTCTGGTGGTAGCGATGGCTTGCTTGTGCTTTGGAATGCAGACTATGGTCAAGATTCAAGGGAACTTGTCCCTAAGCTAAGCTTAAAAGT
The DNA here is from genome assembly GCA_019321725.1 of Paulownia fortunei. Classification (NCBI taxonomy): domain Eukaryota; kingdom Viridiplantae; phylum Streptophyta; class Magnoliopsida; order Lamiales; family Paulowniaceae; genus Paulownia; species Paulownia fortunei. Next base: position 25,250,241 of record CM033106.1, on the reverse strand, counting down.
AATTATCATTGTATTGACTCAGTATTTTTCTTTCTATGATTCTTATTCTCTATAGTGATATTTTAAGTGTTCCAGCATCTGTGAAGATAACAACAGTTTGTTGCTTAGTGCTGCTTTGCTGATTTTGATGATTGATTCTAAAGGCCTTTGATCTTCTGATGATATTTTAAGGCACACGACGGTGGGGTTGTTGCTGTTGAGCTTTCTCGTGTGGTTGGTGCTCCACCACAGCTCATTACGATTGGTGTGGACAAGACTTTAGCTATCTGGGACACCATGTCATTTAAGGTTCAAAATGAATTGCAATTTGCTACATTTATTAAGATAACAAATCAACAGTGAATCCTTTCCCCCCCATTTTATAATCTCTCCTTCTTCTCATTCTAGGAACTGCGTCGAATAAAACCTGTTTCAAAGTTAGCTTGCCATAGTGTTGCATCTTGGTGCCACCCTCGAGCTCCAAATCTTGACATCTTGACATGTGTTAAAGATTCCCATATATGGTATGTATATTATTTCTCCAAGGTAGCTCCAAATTACAAGTTATACTTAGTGCCATTCGATTTGTCCAGTATCTTGGAAGCAAGTAATGAGGTTCTTCTAACTGTGGCATAATTTTTATACTTGATGCTATGCAGTTAATCCTTGTTCTTGTTAATGGGGAATTTTATTTTTGCTTCAAATCTTTGACAGGGCAATTGAGCATCCCACTTATTCAGCTCTAACAAGGCCATTATGTGAACTCTCTTCATTAGTCCCACCCCAGTTGCTTGCATCTCACAAGAAGCTTAGGGTATGATTTTAATATTGAAATAAAATTTGTTGAGTTTGATCATTATTGAGTTGATTGTTGGAAATTGGATTCCTGTTGAGCTTGTACTTCGTATTTCTGATGTAGGTTTATTCCATGGTTGCACACACTTTACAACCTCATCTTGTTGCAACCGGGACCGACATTGGTGTCCTTGTCTGTGAATTTGATGCCAAAGCACTCCCACCTATTGCTCCATTGCCAACAACACCAGGAAGCCGAGAACATGCTGCTATCTATGTAGTTGAAAGGGAATTGAAACTGCTACAATTTCAATTATCTAACACTGCAAATCCAGCCCTTGGAAGCAATGGATCCTTGAATGATGCAGGAAGAGTCAGGGGAGACACACCAGAACAGCTCCATGTGAAGCAAATTAAAAAGCACATTAGTACTCCTGTTCCACATGATTCATACTCAGTTCTTTCTGTGAGCAGTTCGGGAAAGTAAGTGACATCTTATTTCCATTACCTAGCGATGGTCTTACAGCTATTATGTTGTCAACATTCTTGCAGGAAACTTTCAAGTGAATCTAAGCTATTATGTATTCCTATTTGCTTGGCTATTAATTTACTCATTGTATTCATGCTCCTTTTTCCATGACAAAATGTTACTGATATTTTTGCTTCTATTTTGTCATTTTTGCAGATACCTTGCCATTGTGTGGCCTGATATTCCCTACTTCTCAGTTTATAAGGTCAGCGACTGGTCAATTGTTGATTCAGGTAGTGCAAGGCTTTTGGCTTGGGACACTTGTAGAGACAGGTTTGCCTTGCTGGAGTCTGCATTACCTCCCAGAATGCCTGTAATCCCTAAAGGCAGCTCATCAAGAAAAGCAAAGGAAGCTGCAGCTGCTGCTGCACAAGCTGCCGCAGCAGCAGCTTCAGCGGCTTCATCTGCCAGTGTTCAAGTTCGTATATTGCTCGATGATGGAACATCAAACATATTAATGAGGTCAGTTGGTAGCCGTAGTGAACCAGTTACTGGTTTGCATGGGGGAGCGCTACTTGGTGTTGCCTATCGGACATCTAGAAGGATAAGCCCAGTTGCTGCCACTGCTATTTCAACAATCCAGTCTATGCCCTTGTCAGGATTTGGAAGTAGTTCCCTTTCTTCTTTTAGCACCATTGATGATGGATATTCTTCACAAAAATCTTCTGCTGAAGCAGCACCTCAGAACTTTCAATTATATAGCTGGGAAACCTTTCAACCTGTTGGTGGCCTTCTTCCTCAACCAGAATGGACAGCATGGGACCAAACTGTTGAGTATTGTGCTTTTGCCTATCAACAGTATATTGTCATATCTTCATTGCGCCCTCAGTTTCGGTACTTAGGAGATGTGGCAATACCGTTTGCTACTGGGGCTGTTTGGCACCGAAGACAGTTATTTGTTGCTACCCCAACCACGATCGAGTGTGTCTTTGTGGATGCTGGCATTGCTCCTATTGACATAGAAACAAAAAAAAGGAAAGAAGAGATGCGGCTTAAAGAGTTACAATCAAGAGCTGTTGCAGATCATGGAGAATTAGCATTAATAACAGTTGATAGTCAACAATCACAATCACAAGAGAGGATAACATTGAGACCCCCTATGTTACAAGTTGTCAGACTAGCTTCTTTTCAGCATGCTCCTTCCATACCTCCTTTCTTGACATTGCCTAAACAATCTAAAGTTGACGATGATTCATCTATACCAGAAGAGATGGAAGAAAGGAAAATTAATGAGGTTGCAGTTGGTGGTGGTGGGGTTGCGGTGGCTGTTACTAGATTTCCAGCAGAACAAAAACGACCAGTTGGACCTCTTGTTGTTGCAGGGGTGAGAGATGGCGCCCTCTGGCTAATTGACAGGTACATGTGTGCTCATGCAATATCACTTAGCCATCCTGGTATCCGCTGTCGATGCCTTGCAGCCTATGGAGATGCTGTTAGTGCAGTAAAATGGGCAAGTAGGCTTGGTAGAGAACATCATGATGATTTAGCACAATTTATGCTTGGGATGGGTTATGCCACTGAAGCACTTCACTTGCCTGGTATATCCAAGAGGTTGGAATTTGATCTAGCAATGCAGAGTAATGATCTGAAAAGAGCCCTTCAGTGCCTTCTAACAATGAGCAACAGCAGGGATATAGGACAAGAAGCTTTGGGGTTGGACTTGAATGACATTATGAATTTGTCATCAAAGAAGGAAAATGTAGTGGATGCTGTTCAAGGAGTAGCTAAATTTGCCAAGGAGTTTCTTGATCTTATTGATGCTGCAGATGCTACTGGACAAGCTGACATTGCTCGTGAAGCTCTTAAGAGATTAGCTGCTGCAGGTTCTGTCAAAGGAGCTCTACAAAGCCATGAGTTGAGAGGGCTTGCTTTACGCCTCGGAAATCATGGGGAGTTGACACGGCTCAGCGTATGTATATATTTTCTATTTGTTGTTCTGTTATGTTTTCTGTTACCAATTTTTATGTGCGTAACAAATTATAAACCCCTGTATCTTACAGAGAACTTTTCTGCTTTATGTCAAAACTTAACTGGAGAAGATATTACATACAAGTTCACATTAGCTTTTTTGACCATGTAGTCTACTTGAAAATTACTCAAAACGTAACAAATGAGTTGTAGACTTGAGGAATTACAGTTATTAAGATTATGCAGAAACAAATATGCCTGTAAACCTTTTGTTAGAACCTTTCTAGTCAAGCTTGGGCGCAATGAGAAAACACCACCTCAAGTTTCTCAAAATCTTATTAACATGTTTTCATTATGTCTCACCCTAATATTATATATTTTACATGAGTCTATTTGTCTGCTCTTATGAGGTAGTTGCTGGTTTTCTTGATTACTCAATAAAATATTCTTAAGCCAATCAAAGGTTGCTGTTTGAATTCCTGCAGTTCATGCTCTGATATAAATTTGCATTTGTATTTAACATTGGTCAAATGATTTGGATTGATCTAGGCATCTCTCTAAACAAAACGGGCTGAAAAAATATCAAAACGAAAAGTTTTTGTGCACCAGATGGTGCCCTGTTGACGGCTAAAAGAATATAGTTGAAATGGATGATGCGCTTATTATACAAGGCCATGGGCCATCCGCATAACCAACCTCCTCATGCTTTCCCCATTAAGCTTGGGGCAATTTTTCTTCTTCTTTTCCACTCTCTATCTCTGTTCATTTGAGTGGCTATTACCAAATTTTACCTCCAATTGACAGGTGACAGGATTCTAGTCACAGAGTAACACTTCTTCCCTTATTAGTGCTGGACATTTGACTAGTAATTTGATGAAACATATATAGCCAAATCTTTTATGCTAAAGTATGCATGGAAGATTTTAGACAATCAGTTATGTGCTGAGTAAATAATTCAAATAAATTGTTAGATAAATGGTCAGCAGTTGGCATCTGTCTTGAGGTAGAATTTGAAAGTTATACATCGCAACCATATATTCGTTTATTTCACATAAATACCTGGAAGAAGCTTCCACTAACTTGCATCCATTAAATGAGTCAAATCTTACTACAAATATTTGTGCTCAAAATCTGACTTTCACATGTAAATTGTTTGTGAAACATGGTGTAAATTTGAAAACAAAATTATTTGCGGGGCTTTATGGCGGAATTCAGACCCTGTATCTCAATTTACTAATAGATATCTTTTCTGTGAATTTGTGTTCTACATTTCAATTGTTGCTGTTTAAAGATTGCAAACCTTACTGTTTGTTTAATGACTCTGCACATTTTTGCAGAATTTGGTTACCAATTTGGTATCCGTTGGTTCAGGACAAGAAGCAGCTTTTGCAGCAGCTCTTTTGGGGACAATGTACTTATGGAAAAGGCTTGGCAGGAGACAGGGATGCTTGCTGAGGCTGTGCTGCATGCTCATGTATGATTTGCTTTGCCTTATTCAATTGTAATGCTGGATTAAGTGCATATCTAACTTTCTGTTTTTCTTCAGTCTCATGGTCGACCTACGTTAAGGAGCTTGGTTCAGGCATGGAACAAGACCCTGCAAAAGGAGCTGGAGCACACTCCGGCCACCAAAATGGATGCTGCAGCTGCATTTTTGGCTTCCCTTGAGGAATCGAAGATCACAAGCCTGCAGGATTCAGCAAAGAAGCCTCCAATTGAAATTCTGCCACCCGGGATGGCATCTTTATATGGTCCCAATCCTGGTCAGTCTGGTCCGAAAAAGCATGGTCCTACCCTGCCGAGTTCACAGCAGCAACTTGGCAAACCATTGCTATTGGAAGGGCCCACTGCCACACCCCAAAGTACGTCTACTTCCTCAGAATCGGGTGCTCCGCCCTCAACCGAATCAGGTGTTCCGCAGAACTCTGTTGTGGAGGCTCCGGGTACATCAGAATCAGGGGCTCCAGCCAGTCCACCTACATCTGAACCTGCTACTACAAATTCAGAATCAGGCGAACCATCACAATCAGAGCGAGATGCTTCTGTTCCCCCGGTCACTGAGTCAACTGATCCCACTCTGTTGCAATCGAATGATAAAACTGTAGAAAATCAGGAACAGCCATCATCGGAACCAAGTATTTCAGAGCCTACTGGAACAGAAGGAAGTGTCCCACCAGCATCCATGAATAGTACAATTGCCACAGATGCTGGTCCGCAACAATCAAATAACCAAGGGACAGGAGTACGTGCTGAACTCCCTATGATCGACTTCACTTAACACTTGCATATAGAATTTCTGCTGAATATTTTCAGACAGACTCAAAGTTCGTGCCCTTTGGACTCCTTCGGCATTTGAAGGAACCTTTGCCGATACATATCCATGAACTTCTGCAGAAACAGCATTCTGATCAAACGTATTTTGCATTGTGCTGACCTGAATTAGAAGCATTCTAACATCTCAATTTTTTTGGAGGCGCTTGCTTGTGCGGCAGTGGAGTGGTGACGTAAATGGCCTGCATGCTCGATTACAGTATTATCTCTTCTAGTTTTTGTATGTCTTCTATATCCACGGGTGATCTTTGTTCCAATTTATTAATTAGCACGCTTCTGTTAAGCATTGTTTACTGGAATGGCATTGAAATTGATGTAAATTTTGACATTTTATTGTGAGAGAACTACTCGTTGTTTTTCCGCTGTCAAAAACGTTGGAACGAATCTATTATTGAAGTCTCAGAATCGGACATACTATGAGAAATTATGGTCTACAAGTATCTCCTTACCTTATTTTGTCTTGCGTTGGGTTTGATTCAAACTTTTATATTGTAGATGGTACTACATTAAGAATTTAGCATCATTCATTACGTCGAATTTGAAATGACTTCTTTTATGGGTGATGTGTTTTTTTATATCTATATTTGGTGTTGAATAGTATCAATTAAATATTTTTTGTAGGTAATGTGAAAATTTCTTGTATATTTTCGTTATTGATATTTGCTAGTGTCAAATTGAACAATGAGAATGTATATTTTGCTGTGGATTCACTCTTTAAATGATTTGTGATTAATTTCACATATTTTAAACAAATTTGAGCTTTTGATGAGTTTTCCTGCATTGGCTTGTGCTTTATTAGTTTTGTTTTGAGTGAATCCATTACACGATATTATTAAATCACAGATTACATGTATTATTATCTCATAAATCTCAATCCAAAGTAATTATATCAATCAACAATTAATTTTTAGTAATTTGTGATCAATTAGCAACCACTATGAAAACTTTAAGGTATTTGAATATTATTCAGCTCTATTTACGGTTATTGCTCATGTAGTTAAATAATCTCAGTGCCTTACATAAGGTAAATACTGTACAATTGTTTGATTTTTCCCAATCCATTCCTTCCACGTAAAACACCCATTATTGATTCCTAGCCAATAATATCTTCACCTGAAAGTAATAATTGGTGGAATTTGATCACAATATTTCATAATCTTAAAATTTCTACTTCATCACACAAATTAGGCCTCATTGGCTGTAATTGAGAATTGATTTTTATTTTTCTATTATTCAAGCATTGTTTGCGTGGCTCGATTCCATGAACTCAGCACACCTGAGTTAAATCCAAGATCAAATTGTAACAATTTTATTCCAAAGGTCAAGTTTTTAAAAATAAAGTTTTTTGAATTTTCACAAACTATTTTCTGTCAACCCTTGAATGCTAAACCTACCAATTTATAAATTTATATTTCGTGCACTATCAAATCAATTTCTTTAATAATTTAAATTAATTTTTAAAAATCTACTAAATTAGTACTCCATTTTAAATAAATCTCGTCATTTTGTTTAGGTCGGTTGGAGTAATAATTTTCTTGAAGTGCAAGTCAATGAAATCCAACAAACATGCATATGATGATGATGAATTCATAGGAAAAGTTGCAAACAAAAACGTTGTCTGTTGTCCAAGAAATAGATACTTGTCCTTTTCTCTGAGTCTCTCTGTTCCTCAGTTTCCATTTCCCACTAGAACCATCGTCTTCCCCTTCTCTCCCTTTCTATGGCGGCGCAACCAGAGCTAGCAGTAAACCAAAACCCCTTTGCTTGATATCACAGTTGAGTCTTTTCCCGAGATAAAAAGAGAGGAAAAAAAAGAAAAAGAAAAAAACCATGCCCACTTTTGCTACTGTACCGTTGGAAGGTTTACTCGTGCCCAGAGTACGAGATTCCCTTAAAAATCCACTATTCAGTAGAGACCAAGAAGACCTGAACCAGAGAAGTGGGGGTCGGAGACACTTGTATATATCGCCGGCTTTGTATGTGACTCCGGAGCAGGCTCCCACACCGGAGTATTCCTCCTACGACCCGCTTTCGCCTTCTCCTTACGTCGTCAACCACAAGCGCCGCCGTGGTGTAAATGAAACGAGGAGAGTTGGTGCGGGCGAAGTTCCGGATATGCCCTCTGGAGACGGGGGTGGTGGTTTTAGTTTGGAGGAGGTGGTGGGGGACAATTTTGTGAATGAGGACTTGGATGCAAATGATGATGTTGATGATGATGAGGGGTTTGTCGATCCGAGGAGTGAGTCCATGAGCGTGGGAAGTGAAGTGGGAGCGAATGATTTCTCGGTCGGAAGGCAAATCGATAGCTGCAGCTTTGTTTCTGCTCAAGGGGAGTTTTTTGATGCAGATGATGGTAAATTTGGCTTCTTTTCTTGTAATATGTATTATGCTGATTAATAAACTATTAGTATGTGTGTAAACATGTTGTGCAATGTTATCCAGTTGTGATGATGAGTGTTACAATCTCCCTGAGTAGACATAGTTCGATTGTTGCATTTGAAATTTGTCTACAGCAGGCAATGACTGAACTTTATGGCCACTGCCTGGCGGGATGATTTCAGGCAATTTATGAATATGCGCATCACATATATAAAAATTGCTGGATTTTCTCAATTTAGTGTTCTGAACATCCTCCCCAATCCTAAAGGAATTAGATATTAAACAGTTTGATGCAAAAACACTGGAAAAGGACCTAAGAAATTCAAAATATCCCCAAAGCAAGGAGCTATGTTTTCCTTGGAAGTGCTGTCTGGTACCTTCATGTTTTACTCGAGGGATAAAAGGTCAGGTAGTTTGGTATCAAAGGATTTTCTATTCTCCCAATAGGATTTCTTTCGTGGTATTTCTTGTTTAGCATCCTTAGAAATGCATGAGAGGTTGGGCCATGATTCTAAATTTGATTCATTTGCTAAGCAACTGGTGAGCAAGATTGCATATCATTTCGTCTCACTGATCTCTAACATAATTGTCCTGACTTCTATTCACAGACTTCTCCTCTGATGGGTCCATTTCAAATATACCTTCCTATGGTTCTAGAATTGAATCAGAATTACATGCCACAAGGCTTAGTATTCTTGAGGAAATTGAAAGGAGAAAGTCGGCAGAGGAAACTCTTATTTTGATGTGCAGTCAATGGGAGAGGATCAGTAATCTTATGTCTCAGGCTGGGTTAACATTTCCTGGACCTCCAGCTGCTAGTGATGACATGCAGCTTGAGAACAATTCAATTGACCAGTTTACGCAAGAAGTTGTGGTTGCCAGGTTTGTTGCTGAAGCAATTGGAAGGGGTCAAGCACGTGCTGAAGCTGAAGAAGCTGCTGCCACGGTCATTGAATCAAAAGACCAGGAAATATTGCGATTACAGGATAGACTGCAGTACTATGAGACTGTTAATCATGAACTGTCGCAGAGGAAGCTTGTGGGTATGTTTTCTTATTGTATCAGAACTTAATCAAAATGCTTAAAAGATATCTTGATTGAAAAATGACTCTGCATTTTTCAACTTGGCCTCCACTTGAATCTAATTTCATGCTTTGTGCGGTCACTAGATGATTAATTGGCTTGAAATTGAACTCTTGATCTTTTATTATGGTTTCTGACGAGTATTAACAAGATCTTTCCCCTTATCAAAGCTCCATCATTTATTAGTATAAGTGTATTGATGATGGGGTATTGTATTGAAAGATGTGGTAAAAAATTGGTTTTTGAACATTTACTTGAGGCAAGTAGCCATTACTTAACATCCTACAAAAGAAGACTCCAATCAATTTGAGACTGAGGGATTATTTTATTTTAGATTATTCTTACTATCACAGCCTTTTGTTACTCAGAGAATGTCTTTTCTCTTTTTAGTTTGGCCTATCATCCTGCTTCATGGTGTTATGGAAAGTGGTTTAGTAAGTTACAGGGAAGTTAGATATTTGTGTCCGTGTCAGGGCTTGGTAATTTTACAGGCACTTCTAAATATCTTTTACCTATAACGTGTATACATAGACTAATCATTTGGCATGACTTTATTCGGAAGTTTCCATGTGGTTTCTTTCTTGACAATTACAAAAATATAGCTACTTCCTCTTTGTTTCAAGGAGAAGTTGAATTTGAGCCAATATGCTTCTGAAAAATTTGTGAATATTTCTGTCTCTTCTGCATCTGTCACATAGTAGTACTCTTCAGACATTGCTCTGTTCCATGACCTGTTTGAGTGCAATATTAAACATACACCAGTGATTTGCATTTGTTCTGTCTAATTTTCTTGATTCAATTATTGCAGAGGTTGCACGTAGACAACAAGAAAAGAAAAGGAGTCGGCGTAGGTGGATATGGAGTTTTATGGGATTGTCCATTGCCATAGGAGCTTCATTTGTTGCATACTCATATATTCCACATACAAGTAAATATCTGTCATCACTAAAGTCTGGTGACTTAACTGATGCCTCTTGTGTCAGCCCCTCTGATAACTCTTAGAGATGATTTGGTTGCTCTACAGAAAGTTTAGATTCATTACATCTGACGGATGTTTTGTTAGCTTTATGCTACTTACAAACTTTTGTGTAATGTGAAACAATATTATATTAGTCGATGATTTGGTTGCAGATTTTAGTATCTGTCAGGCAGATGCAACAGGCTCTCAATGGACTTCTAAAGAAACCATTTTCTAAATGAACGTGAAGCTGGTAGCTTTAAGAAGCATTCTTCCCTATTTTCAATTCTAAACTTCTTCGGCCTCAAACATCTCCATTGTTAAAATAAGCCCACTTTACAAGCAAATGGGATTCATTAAACTGCTTTCATATGATGCCCAAAGAGAATAATTGAAAATCAGAGAGAAACGAGTCTTGAGACCAGACACGACAGAGAATTGATCACTTACGAGTTATGACTTGAGCTGTTTTTTAGTTTGAATCCTTAGCTCGTTCAGTTCCCGTCCATCCTGTGCAGACTCTCAGGAGACAGGAAGTCTATAAGACCAACATCAATTCTGAAACAATGAAGTACAATGTGATTATTTATTTCAATGAATTACAAGATCTTTGCCATAAGTCTCAGTGGAATCTTAGCAAATAGTTTAACAAGGGGAAAATGACAAGAAAAAACCCTTTTGACATAATTAGCTAATGTACTATAATTTCTGAAACAATCAAATTGATTTTATCAATTTTTTTCTTCTTCATTTTGACCTCTATTCTTTTGTCTAAAGCAAACCATAACTTACAAGTTCTATATATTTGTTACTTGAAGGATACCATAATTTTATCCTTTTATACATTTAAGTACTTTATAATATATTAATTAAATGATTTTTAGACTATGAATGAGATCAAATCAATGACAAAACAACTTAAAAAGAAAAAAGTAATAGTCCAGCTTCAAATCTCAGTACTCTTTTCAGGTACTTTGGCATTTGGTTCACAAACACGGTACCTTTTTATCAGCCAAACTTTCATATCCACTTGCAACGACGAGAAATTTGTTTTAATGTGATAAATACTGATTATTTAAATCCAGTGAAGTATATCCATAAAATAAAGTCATATGATCATGAGGCAATGTAGTAATATTTAAGGGTAGTAAAAAGGTGATTTCTATAACAATGCTCTTATTTATTATTATTATTATTTTTTTTGTGGTGGGGGTGGGGGTGGGGTGGTTTCCTCTTATTTCGCTTTGTGTAAAATATATAACCACTAGATGGAACTCATGTATAGTATTCCTAAACTCCTATGTATTTCAGCCATGAGAGAACACTGGTTGAGCTTGTTGTTCCTTGGAAAATACAAATAATTTGATTTGATTACAATAGGCATTCTTTGGTGGGATCTTCCCTCTATTATATTCTTGGGTTCTAAGACTGAGAAGAACCCCAAAAGAGTCCCCTTATTCATTTATATCATATATATTTCTCCAAATCTTATAGTTCTATTACTCTTTTGAAATTGAAGAAATATATATATATATATATATATATATATATATATATGTATAATTTGAAGAGGAATAAGAGTTTTAGTTTTACTAGATCATATATCCTTGTTGGAGACGATTTTGCACTCATAAAATAGCTTCACATGCAGACACGGTTTTCTTTTCTGTTTTAATTTCAATTGATGAGAAAGTATAGAATTCTATTCTGATGTGATACAGATACAACACTACGAATATGATACGTAATGTTATGATACTGTTAAAATATGATATTAAAGATAAACTCCAATTAAACAAAACTTTAATATACTTTTCAATGTTGACATGATAAGAAGAAATAAATATGTTCCCTAAACACATATATCATGAATACACCCAAACTAATAAAATTAATTTTACAATATCACGATATAATTTTTTTTGTAATTAAAAATTCATGATATTTTCTTATATATTAATATTTTTTTATATTGCATAATTTATGTATAATATAAACTTGTCAAAACTGTCAATTACGTGTTTCTATTAATCTTTTATTACTTTTTATATAATATATAAATATATATAAATAATTTTTTTAAACTGCATATAATATAAAATATAAATAAACCAACATAATGTATTATTCAAATCTTTGTTTCTTGATTATTGTAGCTCCTCTCCTCACCCCACCCCCACCCCCACCCACACCCCCGAGTTTACTTCTCAACTCCTTTTCCTTCTCAACTCCCAACTTTTCTCAAACTGCACTTGCCAGTCACTTCCTAACTGAAACACAAATCCTTCTTCAACAAGGACGAGGATATCTGACTCCGAATCTTCTGCAATTTCTACTGAACAGGTATTCCTACCCAACTCAAAAAAACATTCTCCTCCTCCTCTTCAAAGTTCAAACTCTATATATACTTCTTCAATTCCAAACCTCTCCACGCTAGCTCCTCTCAGCATTTCCAATTCTCAACATGGCTACCCGCGACGGCGTTCTTGCTACCCTCGATTCTTCCAAAACCCAATGGTACCACTACAACGCAGTCATTATCTCCGGCATGGGATTCTTCACCGACGCCTACGACCTCTTCTGCGTATCCCTTATCACCAAACTCCTCGGCCGCATCTACTACCACGTCCCCGCCTCCTCTAAACCCGGCGTCCTCCCGCCGGCTGTCGCCGCCTCCATCAACGGCGTCGCCCTCTGCGGTACACTCCTCGGACAGCTCTTCTTCGGCCTCCTCGGCGACAGAATGGGTCGCAAGAAAGTCTACGGCTTCACCCTCTTCCTCATGGCTCTCTGCTCCATTGCCTCGGGCTTGTCTTTCGGCAGCTCGCCGAAAGCTGTTATGATTACGCTGTGTTTTTTCAGGTTTTGGCTTGGGTTCGGTATTGGTGGAGATTACCCTCTCTCCGCCACGATCATGGCGGAGTACGCGAATAAGAGGACTCGCGGATCGTTCATTGCTGCGGTTTTCGCCATGCAAGGGTTCGGAATTCTTGGTGGTGGGCTGGTTGGCATGGGGGTTTCGGGTGTTTTTAGTGCTTTCTATGGTGCTCCGGCTTATTCGGTTGATCCCTTGGGGTCTACTCCGCCGGAAGCTGACTATGTATGGAGGATTATTCTCATGCTTGGTGCTCTTCCGGCGGCGCTGTCATATTACTGGAGGATGAAGATGCCGGAAACCGCCAGGTACACCGCTTTGGTGGCTAAGAACACCGAACAGGCACGCAAAGACATGGAGAAAGTCCTGAATGTCGAAATTCAAGTGGAAAAACCAGCAGAAAACGGATCTAATCTTGCTGGAAACCATAAACCGTTCGGGCTATTTTCCAAAGAATTCTTTCACAGGCATGGGCTGCATTTGCTGGGAACAGCAAGTGCCTGGTTTTTCGTGGACGTAGCTTACTACAGCCAGAACCTGTTCCAGAAAGAGATCTTCAGCGCCGTCGGGTGGCTCCCGCCGGCAAAATCCATGAGCGCCTTAGACGAAGTTTTCAAGATCTCTTTTGCCCAATTCCTGATTGCATTCTGCGGCACCGTTCCTGGATACTGGGTCACGGTTCTGCTCATCGACAAAATAGGGCGATTTCTCATTCAAATCCTGGGCTTCCTCTTCATGACAGTCTTCATGTTCGCCCTGGCGATTCCATACCACCACTGGACTTTGAACAAAACAGGCTTTCTGATAATGTATGGACTCACATTCTTCTTCGCCAATTTTGGGCCCAACAGCACGACGTTTATTGTGCCGGCAGAGATTTTTCCGGCGAGGTTCCGTTCGACTTGCCACGGAATATCAGCTGCTGCGGGGAAGGCCGGTGCAATCGTGGGAGCTTTGGGGTTTTTATATGCGGCGCAGAATCAAGACAAGGGTAAGACTGATGCTGGGTACCCCGCTGGAATTGGAATAAGGAATTCTCTGTTTATTTTGGGAGGGATTAATTTGCTGGGGTTGCTGTGCACGTTCTTGGTGCCGGAGGCGAAAGGCAGATCGCTTGAAGAAATGTCCAGAGATAATGAAGAACACGAGCAAGAGCCTGGCATGGTAGAAGCTGTTTAGGGTTTATCTAGTTACTTTTACTTTTTGTTTTTGATAGTTTCAAATGTGTATTTTATCTTCTTTCCAGACCAAAACAATTTTGTTGATGCCGTTTGTTTGTTTGTTATCTTTTTCTTTTTTTTCTTTTTTTTTTCTTTTTTTTTTGTACATGTGATGAAAAGGAAAAGGAAAATGGATATCCAACAATTTTGGTGACAAATAATGATGTTTCATATATATATATATATTAATGCTTTTGGAGAAGACGAAATGAAAGAAAAAAATGGATGAGGTATTGAAAAGGTAATAAAAGTTTGATTTAATTGGCAAAAGTTGTTTGATTGATTTGCCAGAGTACTAAGATTTTAAGGATGGTGACTTAAATGTTTGTATCAGGCTTTGTGTAGTTGATATTTATTCACTTTAATTTATATCTGTTTAGAGATGGAGAATTTAATCCATTGGACCTAGCAAACTGAAAAAATTAGAGAGTTTACTGGGAGCCACATTGTCGTGTACAGTGAAATGAAACATGAAATGTCCTTCTGCAACAGAAAACTCGAATTGTCCATGGAGACCCTTCTTTTCCTTTTTTGTTTAAAAAACAGAGAGAAAAAACTGATAACCATAACTGTCTGTCACCAAGTAGGATCGCAGTGGGTGCGGAACCCTTACAAGAAGTCCATTTAGCTGTTTGTGGCCTAACTTTGCCAATGCATACAATAGTTGCCTTCACTGAATGTGTTTGCATGTCACTTCCCATGGCTTGCACATATGGTTTCTACAGTCTTCAATAATGATTCCGAGAGGGTGTGTAGCAACATTAGCTTTTTGAATGAGGTTAAAAACCAATTCAAAAATCGTTTTTTCAATTATGAGGTCCCATGCTATCCGAAGACCATCTCTCCATCAAGAAGCTCAACTGCTGTTGTGATGCAGTTCCCCAGATTACATATAAATCCCATAATTCAGTCAGTCACCTTCAGACCGAAACAAGCCCCTGCAGGAGGACGCTTCTATTTTACCACATTAGGAGCTTTGGACTTACTAGCAATAAGTGTGAGGCCCGCAAAGATATTTATTGCTTTTTTGAGGATAAACTTCAATAGATAAATATAGTTTTATATACTTGGGTGAAAATATTCAGGTGAAAATATTCAGTATAATTTGACATAACAGGAGAAGAAAGCTTGGAGTAAAGTACCCCATTTGAGGATCATCAGTATATAGATAGTGGCAGGAGTCACAAGAAGCTCTGAAATCAGTAGCAAACATAGTTGATACAAATATTTAATAAATTACCTAAATGTCAAAAATCAGAAGCTCTAATCTACGTAATGAAGCCAGGTCCGTCATATACAAAGAGTAGAAGCGATATTTCCATCCTTATCATTGGTTACCCAATGCAAGATCATGCCAAGTATCAGCCTCAACTTGTTGAGTTTCCTGGTCTGAGAACATAAGCACATTCATGAGAGGCAAGCAAAATTACCAGAACAATGAAACTGAATGATGAAAACATGGCAAGTAGAAAGCCGGAGTGGTCACATAATTGAGAATAAAAAATACTATGACCAAAGAAAGTAATATATTTCTCAATTTCAGAGTAAAAGTACATGGAGCTTTTACAAAGTTCCAATAGTAAGATATAAATCCATGGTCCCTCTCTATTGCCTCATCTATATACTTGGGGCTTGTTTGGATCTTTTCACATGCCTTGATAGACTAATCTATCAAACACCAATAATGTGTTTGGTAGAGTCAGGCCCAACATTGATTATGGGCCCAACACTAAATCCAGTTTTCAATAATTACCAATCCATTGGTGGGGACTCTGATTG
This sequence comes from Paulownia fortunei, assembly GCA_019321725.1. Lineage (NCBI taxonomy): Eukaryota > Viridiplantae > Streptophyta > Magnoliopsida > Lamiales > Paulowniaceae > Paulownia > Paulownia fortunei. The sequence goes on along the minus strand of CM033106.1, from coordinate 25,234,405 downwards.
TCCAATCCAACTAAAAATGACTGGATATAACTGATGGTTAAAGACGCATTTACCTCTGAATATGAAACTAAAATTATCAAGCTGCCCTCCAGCTAAAAAAAGCCAAGATTCATTCTACTCTTCCATCTCATTCTAGATCCCCAATTGCCACTTGAGAAAAGAACTGTAATGTTTATTGCTTCTCTAATGAGCGGTCAAGTTCTTGATTTCGAGATCTGGGCTATAAAGATTTCCTAAAATAGTTAAACATGATAGCTTTTTAGTTGATTCTGAGTTGTTTTTCTTCTTGAATTTTGGGTTGTTTTCTATCTGATTATGGGTGAGAATTTACCACCATTCTCTCAGGAAGAAGATGGCTCCTATACTGAAATTTGTAATGTTTTGGGTTGTTTTCTATCTGTAATGTTAGTTGTTCTTGAATCTTTGACTTTCAAGTCTTTCTTCAGATCTAGTGCCAAATCAAACTATTGGCATTTCAAACAGAGAAGAAACATAAGAAAATACAACAAACTGTGTTGGAAAGGAAAAATTGCATGAATACTATCAGGCTTGAAGCTGGAATTCAGATGCAAATAATGTTTAAATCATTCAAATATAATTCCTATGGTTCCATGGCATTTTTCACTGACTCAACCCTTCCTGTAAGTCCCATAATTGGTTAATCTAGTCGACTATAAAAAATAATGCCAGCATTCTGTTTGTCAATGTGTATTCAATTGAGAAATCCATATAAGGGAATGATTATATTAAGTAGGAGTACAACTGAACTTTGAATGATCATAATGGACATGCAGTTATCCCAACCTCTAGGAAATATCTTTCTCAACCTTTTAGAATTTGAATGAATAACCAAATTGGGAGCTAAGGTTTAGAAAATCTATAAAAACAAATCCATTGAAATTTCGAGTTATTGTAGACTTCCAATCCATGAGTAAAAATTTTGAGTTATTTTTTCAAGCATTATGCTGGACTTAAGTTCACCTAATTTTGGAGCACTTCTTCAAATCCTTAGCTGCAAATCGTTTCCTCAAATCCACACGTAAGCCAAGTTTTTTCAACAATTCCAATATTCAAATTATAAATTAACCCTTGATTCAGACAGCATCATCGCAATTAAGTAGGTAGATTGATTTCAAAAAGAACATACTTGAATCTTCAGCGTCATCAGTCCTAGAAGCAAGTACAGGAGGCAATGGAAGATCTGAAAATAATAATAATAATTAAAAAAGAGAGAGAGAAAATGAGAAATGAAGCGCCAATATTAATACCCAAGTAATTACGACAACAAGCCCATAAAACGAATGGACAAAATGCAGAAATGGAAACTACCATCATCAGGCAGAGTATCCCTCATCCATTCCTCATCCAAAATATCTATGAGGATCCCCAAGCTTAATTCCGCCATTGTACGTCGTTAACCCTCTGTGCTTTAACAGAAAATTCAATTTCCTGTCAGAAATTCTGAAAATTCGCCATTTTAAAAACCAAAAGCCACAATAGAATTTCTTGATTTTGAACAGTCTAGTGAAAAATCCACATAATAATTGTGCGAGTGAGCATAAAATGCCTCGTCTTACCTTCGATTGAACGCAAAAACTTTTTTCGGGGTAAAATCGATGAATTCGAATGTCAGATGACCGATGACCTAAAAAGCGAACGAAATTTTTAAAAACTTGGGAAAGCGTATTGGGCCCCTTCCAATATTATGGGCTTATGGATTCAGGGCTAGGGATTCGAGACTCTCCTTGGACGAGGAAAGGCCCATATGGTTTGTTATGTTACAGAAACTTTAGTTATATTAAAATTTATTAAAAAAAAAATAGAGAGTGAGAAAAAAAAAAATCTGTTAAAATCTCGGAAGAAGTAAAGAGATTTCATAAAAGCTATTAGTTGATTGATTAAATTAATTAAGTATTAGTCAAAATAATTTATGAGTGTTTAATATGAAAAATAATTTTGACGAGTATTTTATTTCAAAAGTTCATATTTAGAAACTCAATGTCTATGGAAGTGGCATCTCCATCAGTGTATATTTTGTCACTTTGGATTAGCCAATGGCAGTGTCGAGGGTTTAGGTGATGTTCTTTAGACATTCTAACCTTTGATTTTTCAAGTGGATTAGTTGACTGTATTGTTTAATATTGACATAGGGGATATCTACGGGGACTCTTGGTGTCGGAATCTTGCAGTTGCATGGATACATGATATATACTTGAGTGCATAATGTCTGTCCATCAATGAATTGGAATGGTTCACAGTGTCTAACATGCTATATAGTTGGCACCATTCTAAACCAGAAGTAACTATCTATGGTAACTCTTGGGTAGACTGGGACCTCCATGGCACCAGTAAACTTGACCATTGAATCATGTGGGTCTCATTTGGATTCCACAAGAAGTAGCTCAAGGAGAGGGGTCTGGCAATGGCATTGGGAGTAATGAGAGGTGCCTGTCTCAAATTGTAGTTAATCCATTCTTTGAGATTTATCCTGGATTTTTCTTACTAGTAAAGATGTGAAGTCTGTGTATGTGGATCGACTGGTATTTCCTTGATAAAAAGGTGTAAAGTATTCAGGTGGAACTGTTGGCAGAGTACAAGTATGGCAAACCTCATTTGATGTGGCCAGTCCCTGGGATTAACAATCCATCTTGAGAGGTTGAAGAGAAAGAGCATGCTAGAAAGGGTGACAACTTTGCCCCAAAAGAGAAATAACTGGAAAGGAGAGTGTAAAATGCACTGATTCTTCTGATCGAGATCAAAACCTTTACCAAGTCTTTCAAAACAAAGCTCGGATTAATGTTTAATAATTCCCCGATACAACATTAACGTTGTTAAATAATTTCCTAAAGATTTCTAAATGCACTTCCGTACTCAGGAACACATCTGATTTCCAGTTACCCAAAATCATCACCACCGAAGGTAATTGGTTTCTGTTGGCAGATAGCTGATAAGTGCAAAGTTAAAAATGTAACAGAATAATCAGCCCAGCCAAAAAGTACTTCATGGGTGGTGCTTAGAATGTAGATGCCACAAGAACGTGAGGTTTGAAGCTTGCAGTTCTCCAGGACACATTTCCACCCAATACCGACTTTAGACACTGCCACTGGAAATAAACCAATCAGCCGAAGGCTTCACTGGGAAATAGCAAACTTGTCACTTTTCACGAGCAGAAATGGGAGGATGATGCAACCGGCGCTAGAACTAATAGTCTTTCTTGTTGGGGCATTCAGATGCGCGGTGGCCAGTACGCCCACAGTTGAAACATGCACCTCCAAAGCTTCTGCTGAAAACATATGAATGCATGTCAAATATGAGATGGATAGGAAAATGAATGTGCTGATCACATATGATGAATCAGAGTGACTGTACGAAACAAATTTTAAACCTCATGAGCGAAAAGAAAACTCAATATTGTGTAACATTGAATTTCAGGGTTGGAACCAAGCAAGTTTTGATATGTAGATTACCAACTACTATGAACACAAGATTCTTTCGGATAGCAACGAATAAAACAGTTTTGGTTTCTTTAATCCTACAGAATGGAGTAAGATGCACTTGAGTAGAAATATACCTGTCCTTAACCCCAAAAGATGGTGACCGACTTGATCGCCTATCACCAATTAGCCAATCACTCCCGCTGCTTCTCGAGTTACTAGACCACCTATTTTCACTTCTGCTGCCAAGACCACCTCTTTTGAAGCCACCCTCATTATCATTGTCATTCAACCAGTCCCGGGAAGATCTAAAACCTCTTCGGTCCGTTGAACCTCTTTGCGGGCGTCTATCACTGCGCCTATCACTGTTAGAAAACCTGCCATAATAATCACTTGGAGGCCCATCGTCTTGCAAAGGAGGCAACTGCAAACGAACGCAAGTACAAAAATGGCAAATCAATTTCAGTAAACTAATCCTAGGATCTTGATAGAGATCCATAAAGCATATGACATGGGAACATATGCAAGCCGAATATGGCTACAGCTGTCACATTGCAGAACGTGTTACTAAGTATAACGGGAAAGAGGGAACCAAATAAGATTCTCACCTTAGTGATCTTGGCAATAGTATTTCCGGGTGGTAGTTCCTTATTTAGTAACTCTTTTGCAATCTCTTCCGGGAGATCAAAAACAGCTCCCTGAACCTGACAGCATATCTCCATTTGAATAATTAAAACTCTTATATGATGCAGTAACAGCAAAAAGTTGACTAGGCAGCAGTCATAAACTTACCTTTTCATCTGCGATAAGGTGTATTTTGCCTATTTCAGCAGCAGCAGCAGAATAAACATCAGACAGAAACCCAGTGACAGATCTAGCAGATAGATATCCTCGAGAATAACCAGTCTCACGTGTCAATTGTAATGTAACTAAACCCTGCAGTACAAGCAAACAGTATCAATTCAACACCAAAACAAACACACAGAATCAGACACTAATATATAACATTGCATGAAATTCTTCTTAAGTAACCAATAGTAGTTGATACGTCAACGCCATTTTAAGAAAGCATTTGGTTCTGACCAGCCAGATGCAAGAAGAATAAAAAAAGGCAAAAATCAAAGGATAAAATATCCTCCACGGAAAATCTATAAGCTGACCATAATGCCAAAAATAAAGAGGGAAATAGTATTTAGGCACACAATCAAACTACAGGATACACATTTATTTGTAGTAGTTCAAACAACTAATTTTAAAACTTCCTGCGCTACTATTTACCTGTTCGTGAGTAATAAGAGAACGAGATGATGGAGGCTGTGAAAAACCACTCAAGGTTGCTAGAGCAGCAGCGAGAGCATCTACTCCTTTTTCTTCCATGAGTTTTTGCGCAGTTGGAGTGAAGTACTCAACAGATTCAGGATGAACTCCACTGAGTGTGGCTACTACTTGCTCGGCTGATGATTTCAAAACCTCTTGAACAGATGGTGGACTAATAAACTCAAACTTGCACCCAACATCACGCTCAAGAGACTTGACAGTACGCCTCTGGCTACTAGTGAACATCAAAACAGCTGTGCCTTCCTTTCCTGCACGTCCTGTTCGGCCAGAACGATGCACAAATGTTTCTGGGTCGTTTGGAAGTTCATAATGAATTACCTAAAAAAGAAGCGGCCCACAAAAACATGCATGAATACCAAGTAAACAATTATGCGATCAATTAAGATGCTATATTTTAACTGATACAGTCAAACTGCCAAGAAAATCTATCAACAAAACAAACTTCATAGAGATTAAAAAAAGCAGCAAGCCTCAGAAGTACAATCAGAACAGAGATATTGCATGGTCGGATATATAGTAAACAGGCACACAACATGATGGATAGATCCAGTGGCATTTAATGAATAGAAAGCCAGATGAAAGGGCGGGAATGCAATGAAAATTAGGAAATAAAAAACCTTTGCATCTACTAAGCCATGCATATCCGTCTTTGAAGTAGAGCTCAAAAGAAACTCCCAGAAAGAAAAAGTGCAAGCTCATTTTTTTGAACAATGTGATTATTCTGCTATCTCCATCGTATACGAATTTGGACAACTAAATGGAGACCCAAAAATCATCTATAAAAATTGTTTGAACTGACCATTACTCAATTAGTAAAGCTTCTAAGATTTTAATGTGATGGCACATCTCAAAAAACAACTATGTTCTCCAATATAAAGTATTTAAGTATGGGTCATAACAAAGAAATACAAAGTTGTGACACACTACAAAGCTCAGCAATGCTACATATAAGCTTGATACAATCATATTCTAAAAGATAATATGTTTAAAATGGACAAAGCATAACAGCTCATTGTAATGACAATCTGGTAACAAAGATCTCTACAATATTTTCTTTATTAGTCCATGCAACAGGATGGATACTATTATGCCTTTATCATGGGAAAAATAGTATACCCTTTGCAGTATTATTCATAAAAGTCACTACTGAATGAGCAAATACTAACTTTGCATCCATAATAAGAACTCTTAAGTAGATCACGCAAATTCTTATGAACCTACAAGGTCAACATTCGGAATATCAAGCCCACGAGCTGCAACATCAGTGGCTACGAGCACTGTAAATTTTCCTTGCCTAAAACCATTTAATGTTCTTTCCCTCTGGTGTTGAGAAATGTCGCCATGCAGTGCCTCTGAAGCAATACTATTTGTTAATGCTAACGAGACCTCATCAGCATCTCGTTTAGTCTGTGTGAAAACAATGGTTTTTCCACCCTTCGCATAGACCTGGAGAGAAAAAAACAATTTAATGGTTAAAAAGCTACATAGACAATTTGTAAGCGTCACACATTCTAGAGATTACAACTCAAAACCAAATATACAGAACATGACTGCAAGGTCAACAAAATAAGCAATTGACTCATACTGTCACAAGATCACCAAGGATAGTCCGCTTGGATGTCGCTGTAGTTGGAATAGCATACAACTTAATCCTTCTGCCAACTTTTCTTCTTGATCACCAACCTATCATGGAGAACCAAAAGATGTGGAGAGAATTGTTGATATGAACTTAACAGGAAAAAATAGATAGAATCAGTTGATGTCTCCCAATATCACATGGAAATATGATTCTATATACAAATGAAATGAAGCCAATATCATCAACATAAAAACAAATAGCAAATAGTATTAACAATTTATTGCAAGTTGTATCTTACGATTAACTCAGAATAGGAAATCAGATTTATTTGTACAACATACGATTAAGTAATCAGTGTATTTATCTGACGACGAATGGAACTTACCAGATCAATGGTCAGAGGATTATTCAAAAATTTTCTTGCTAATTTTTTAACCCAGCCAGGCATGGTCGCTGAAAAAAGCATGCTCTGCCTCCCTGAAGGAAGCTTTTCTAGAATGACTTCCACATCTTCCTCAAATCCAACAGCGAGCATTTGATCCGCTTCATCGAGGACCAAATATTGAACTTCCCCCAATTTCAGGTTGTTGTTATTGATCAGGTCAATAATTCTACCAGGAGTTCCAACCACAACATCAACTCCACGGGAAAGTGCATTCTCCTGCGTGTTATAAGAAACCCCTCCATAGATGCAGACAGTGTTCAAATATGGGGCAGACTCTTTGAATTCTTTCTCCACTTGTTTAGCCAATTCCCTAGTAGGTGCAAGGACCAATACTTTTGGAAGCCGCCCCCGTCTTCAAACAAATAAAAAATTGTTATTGCACTGATACAATAAAAGTAACAACATGATTATGCATCGCATGTGAAATACCTCAAAAAACCTCTTTCTTGTTCAGCGTCATCGAGTCCTTTGAGTATAGGAATACCAAATGCTAATGTTTTTCCTGTCCCAGTCTTTGCACGAGCAATTATGTCACGACCTTCCAATGCTGGCACTAAAACAGCTCTCTGTGTAAGCAAAACAAAGAGCAAAATTGATCAGGCCAAGTATTTTTTGAAAAGCTCAAGAGTCAAATGAACATCAAGCATGGCTAAAATATGTACTTTCTTATAAAATGAAACATTAGTAATTTTTGATGCCATGATAAAGCAGGACAGGAAATAAAATGATGGAAATTGAGTAAATAGTTTATTTAAGTCTTTCAAAAGTACTTTGTCAAGGCCGCAATGGCAATGCAACAGAGTGGCAGAGCAACTCTTTTGTAAAATGGAAGTGAATTCTTCCCTCATGGTAAAGTTAAGGTAAATGGCATCACAGGATAGACATTTTTGTGATAACACATGCCATCGATTTTGGAAATAAATATTAACAGTTCAATCCCAAGCATAATCAAACATGAGTAAACACACACACACACACACACACACACACACACACACATATATATATAGAAAGATACTTTAAAACTCGTGTTATCCTCCTCTTTCTGGAGTTGTTTGCTAAATACAAGTATGCGTTTATGATTAATCTCCTAATATACTTTACTTCCTTTTTCCTGTATTAGAATTGAAGCTAACAAGCCAGGAAATTCATTTCAATATTCTGCAGACTTACATTTCCCACTTTCGCAAATGGACAAATTTACTGGTAAACCAAGTCTAAGTACATCTACTCTCAACCATCAAACAACAATCCCAGTTTAGGAAAAAACATAACATGTGAGAAAATTCAAAGGGAACTAAGATTGAAAAACTCATACTTGAATAGGGAAAAGCTTAGTAATCCCACGCTTCTCGAGCGTGTCCACAAGGCGTTGAGGCAAACCCAGTTTAGAAACATCAAGTTCATCCTCATTTCCAGCCTCCCTCTCCCCTAATTCACCTTCAGACTCTTCGTATTCACTCTCGCTAACATCCACGGCGCCCTTTCCAAAGCCCTCGAGCCCCTTGAACGCCTCCTCGCTCAAAACCGAAGAGTTTGGGGTGAACACAGCTGAAGCAACGAAAGAATTGGAAGCGCCGCCAGCCGACTTGAGGCGGGCGGGGGAATAAAAAGCTCTGAAGGGGTTATGGGCGGTGGAGAAATGGAAGGATAAGGGTGGGGTGGAAGTGGGGCGTTTCGCGTGGTCAAGGGATGGGTTGGTTTGGTATATGGAGGAAACTCCGATAATAGATGAAGAGCAGGCCATGAGTGGGTGGGGAGAGCAGAGAGAGGAGAGGAGGGGATAAGGGTGGAGAGGTTTATGTATATGGTACAATAAACTTCCACCTCGGTGAGGAAGAGGCTGGGGCACTGCGCTGGGGATACTTATCTTTGGGGGGTTTTTTGATTGAATTTTTTTGGGGAGATATTTTACTATGTGAAGTATGTGAAGAAAGAATTGAGTAATAAATTTGAGATATATAAAGTAATAATTTGACCCCATTTAAACCTTTAGTTCAAAGAGGGATTTTAGTAGTCAGATGTAACTACAAGTTGAAAGTCTTTAAGATCCTTTCAATAACACTTTTGTTTTTTTTTTCCATATGGATTAAAAGATACCAAGGCCTTGACTGGTTATATTTTCATTTTCTGCGTTTATTTGTATTGTTTTTAGATGTTGAAAATATTTTTTATTTAGATTTATGAGTGAAAATAAAAATATGTTTGGATTGATGGTTGATTTATGAGATTAAAATAATATTTTATTATAAAAATAGTAATTTGTGATTCACATTAACCTTTTTTAGGTCACATCCGTTAAATAATGATTGAAAATTAAAATGAGAAATTAATAGTATTTAATTTATTATGTCTCGCTTAATTGAAAGTGTGGGTTAATAATTTATTTATCATGAGTTCGTTAAGAAATTATTATTTAATTAGTTAGTAGATATTAATTATTTTTAAATTAATAAAATATTATATCTAATATTAATAATGGGAACCTTACTTTGATAAAATGAGTGGTTTGAAAATATCGGCATATTTGTATATGCTTGTACTTTTAATTTTGTGTTTATAAGAGGTCTTAAACCATTATATAAAATAAAATTTATGTATTTTTATATAAGTCTCTGTCCAATAAGAATGTATGGTTCAATCGAATAAAAATTTGGAACTGTTATTTGCTTAAATAGTACAAATGGAGATTCAATTGAGTGACGACACAATTTGCAAGCTCATGCACAATGCTTGTGAATAAACTTCGTTGATCGGTCACATTCACTCGAAACTCTAAAGTATGGTGGCATGTCATACGTATACAACCTGAACATGTTTGTTACATCAAACTACATGCCACGTCACCTAATTCGGATTTCATTTTTGAGTATAAGGACAAAGAACATCCAATACAATCTTTGTATCGTATACATGTAAATGTGAATGTCACACCATCTTCATAGTTTTTTTTTTTTTAGATCCTATGATATTGTTAATCTCTCACTAAAAGACATTTTTTAAAGCATTAAGGCTTGCGAAGGCTAATTCATAATGGGCCTACTCTTGGAGGCATTTCCAATTTACACTTTGCTTTCGCGCATTAATTCCACAAATTAATGCTATAATTCTAACAATCTCATGTGAATTGAAAAAATTCATATAAAATAAGGAAGACGAAGAAGAGTATTATATCAAATATATTACATCAAGATGGATAGCTTTCATTTTGAATCTTCTCTAGTGAAAATCTATTGGACTCATTTAATTAATTAGTAAATTCTAAGTTTTGAATCGTTAGCCATTATTGCAAATCCAATCAATAAACTTAACACACTACATCTCATATTATGTTTGGTTATCTAATTTTTTGTTTCTTGTTTTGATCATGAATTTTATTGGGTTCTGCAAGTATTATAAAGAGTCCACCTAATAAAAATTATTGTAAAAGAGATGTAGTTCATATTAATATAGATACTCAACTCCAATGGTATTTTTACAATATATAGATATCATTAAAAATAAAGTTTTCCTTTAATAACTTTATAGGCATCACTTATTTGCAAAATAGCAATGGGGAGGAGATATATTGGTAAGTGTTGCTCATCAAGTTATTTATTATTAGTTTCTTATTAAACCTAATCTATGGGATCTCCAATCATCATATTACTATTTACTCTATTGATAACTTCTTACTAAATAGATTTGCCAGGTTATCTTTTGATTTCACTAAATTAATTGATATAGCTTCTTTTGAGAAAAATTATCTAATGGTAATATTTTTACGATGAACATATCATGATTTACTATTATTCACAAAATTTAGTGATCTACCTATAGCTGCTTAGCTATGGGAATGAATGTATACTGCTGACATCGATTTTGGTCATATTGGAATATCTTATGTGAAATGTCTAATATTATCTAAAATTATAAACTTTTATTCCATAATTGAATGAGCTGTACATATTTGTTTAGATGATTTTTTACTTGAATTCACATTGCTATATCCTTCATTAACTGGACGATATTTTTTATATTACAATGCATATTATTTGGTTCTCTTCAAGTATCACAATACTCTACGTAATGTGCTCCAATGTTCATTATTTGGATTACTTGTATTACTTATATGTCGACTTAGCTTTCTTATTGCGTAAGTTATGTTCGATTGAGTAAAATTCATTAAATACATTAGGTTACCAATTATTGGTTATATCCTAACTGCTATTTTTCATTTTAAGTATTCTTATGAATAACATGTTAGAGAAATAGATTATTTATCTCTTTAATATCATGAGACTTCAATATCTCAATAACTTTATTAACACAATGTGTTTGAGACAATGATAATCCACTAGGTATTCTAGAGATTTTCATTTCCAATAGCACACTTGCATCACTCGTAAATTTCATATCAAAGTTATAAGTAAGCATTTACTTTATTTTATTGATAACTTTCACATTAGTTCCTATTATAAGCGTATCATCTACGTATAGGCAAACAAGAACACGTGTTTCTCTGAATTTATTGGAGTAAACACATTTATTATACTCATTTATGGTGAATTTATTTCGTATCATAACACTATCAAACTTATAGTATCATTGTTTGTGAGCTTATTTTAAATTATAAATAGATTTAACATATTTACACATTTTCTAAATTTGTCATTTTACTTTTATGTTTTCTTGTAACTGTTTCTTCGTCTAAATCACCATTTAAAAGTGTAATTTTTATATTCCTTTGATATATATATATATAAATTATACAAGGCTGCTAAATTAATTAAAATTTAGATAAAAGTAATTCTTATTATCGGTGAATAATTATCAAAATATTTAATACCTTACTTTTGATTTTGATGATACCTTTTGATAACAAGTTTAACCTTATATATATCAATTGAACCATTGGACATCAACTTCTTTTTAAAGATCTATTGCATCCAATTGGTTTACTTATAGAGGGAAGATCAACTAAAGATCAACTAATTATCAGTATTATTATTTAGAATGTACTCTATTTTGGTAGCAATAACTTTCTTTTGCTAAATAAATAATTTATCAAATAATGATAAATTATCAAATCTCTAACACCTACCTCATCAACACCTGTACATGATATGAAGTACTAAGTTCACTCGGGTGCACAAAAGATCTCCAATAATGCTAGTCACTGTGTTCTTATAACCAAGTCAAATATTTATTCTATTTGGGACACTTTCCAAGGACACTTTCTAAAGCATTAATTGGCCTATAATTTCAACAATAAGATAAAATTATCTATCTTCATTCTTAAACAAATATATTATATATCATCCATTATTCCATCCTAAATGTAAAGGTGGCCATGTATATTCTAAACTTTTGTATTTTTAGAGGGTATTTCATATCAAATAGTAAAATCCTATTATGTTAGTATAATTAATAATTTACTATTAATGCATTATTATCCTCATTTTTTAAGGACAGGGGGTATTATTTTATCCTCTTTGGCTGGCCTGTTTTGTTTTTGTTCTTTTTGCGCAAGGATCATGGAAGGATAAATTACAGAAAAAATGTTTGAGCAATCATAGCACAGCAAAGCAAAAACCATAACTAGAAGCCGCCATTATTGCCTTTATGCCCCACACCAACTCCAGCAATCTTACGCCAAACACTCTTTTGCCCCTGCTTTTAAAATTTCAACAACAATCCTCCTCCTCCTTCCTTGTTCTTTAACAGATCTATTCACTATTTTCACTTTCAATAATGCATTGGTTTTTTATCCCAAAGAACTGCCGAATTCTTCCCTTGATTTAATCGATAAGGTGAGTTAGTTACGCAATTGCACTCATTTTACTCCTTTTTTCTTCGTCAAGATTAATTTGAACTCGTAATTTATTAACTGTGTGGCGACAATATTGCTTTATGTGTTGCCATTCAAGAAACCCATTTCAAATTCCGGCGTTTCTCGAAATTTGATTTAGTGTTGGGGATTTTGCTTTAGTTTCAACTTCAAATACTCATTTATCGAACATATTGTGTCGACGTTTATTTGCTGCGTTTTCTTTCAGTCTTTGCTGTGGATATATGCCCTTTTCTTTGGGGTCAGGGTATATATGCGTTTCTGAGTTTCGTTCCATGCCTGGCAGTCGAAGTTACTGCAATCCAGCGAAAGGGCAAAGAACTGAATTCTAGTGTTTGAGGTTTTTATAGTTTTATATAGGTTGTATTTTTTAGATGGAATTGTTCGCTGTTATTTTCTCCTCATTTTGCATCAAGTTGTAAATTGCTGACGGTATTGTTATCTTCTTAGGTTTTGGGATAAGACTGTTCTTGTGGTGGGATTTGTATTCTTGGCCGCAAATGGGGCCATTATACTACGTACTGATAGCATTGCCTTGTACAATTGGGGCAATGACATTGGCGATTCTACACATTTACAAACATCTATTGAATTATACCGAACCCACATTTCAGAGATACATTGTCCGCATTATCTTTATGGTTCCTGTGAGTATTTTGATACTATGGCTTTGGAATTCTCATTAAATTATGTGTCCACATGCTTACTGTTTATACAATTGAAACTTTTGAGTATTCGTTGTTCACACGGGAAATCTTCTTACTAATTTGTGTGACCATTTGCTTACTCAATTTAGCAATTCTTTACTTGTTTTTGATAGTATATTTACTCCTTTAAATGAGTGTTAACTCATGTATCATTTATTTATTATTTTCTGGTGGGAGGGGGTTGTTGGAAGGTGTGCAGATCCTCATAATCTTGTTGACTTAAAAGGAATTGATTGAATATGTGGGTGTGACTATGATTCGGTTGGAGCTTTCTGAGTTTACATGTTGCACCATATTTTTGTCCTACCCTAAATTCTTTAGGAAAGTCATGTCTCAATTTTTTATATTCCCAAGGGGAGTGGAATTCATGTGGGTAGGCGAATAGAGTAAGCTCGTGATACATGACTTATGAGTGGTAGAGTGATTCTCATTACCAAGGACAGCTGTAAATTCATGTTGCTGTTTTTGTATCTGTCCTCCATTTCAGTTTATTTTTATGGACTGAGAGATAAATCATAAGACAAAAGTATTGTACATGTACCTAGTTTTGAGGGAAAAGCCTTTTAAAACTTGAAGACTCACCTCGCCTTGAAACTATTGAAAATGAGCAGATAACTGTTTAAAATGAACGGATAATACATTTTTATGGGTAATTCAGGTAATAATAAAATACTGACTCTGAAAGTTTCAGTTACATTTGAGTCATCATGAACAGCAAGGTAGATGGTGAGAATAATGTGATGTAAACTGCAAAAATGGCATCTAATCTTCAGAGCACCAAAATGTGAGAAGTGATGTCTCCATGCTATGTAGGCTGTTTCCTCTTCTGGGGAAGAGGTTGGAGGTTTGAATGGCACATTAGGCATATCTATTAGTTGATAGTTGCCCTTCTGTTAGGAAAGGCCTGGTTTTGTTCTGGTATCTTTTTACAGAATTTCACTGCAATGGAAGGTACTGCTTTTGCTTCTCCTTCTGCCTTGTCCCCCTTCCTCGCGGTGGCATGCTTGCATACTATTGATACATATACGGTTGTTTTCGCAATATAGGACAATTGTATGCTTAGTCCAGTAGTCCCTTACTCCAAGTAGCGGAGGCATGAATTCTGGCTTGATTTAGTAACTGTTAGAAAGTTGACAAAAGAGAGTAAATATATGGTGAACAATATATTGAAATTGGGCAGAGATATGAGGCCTGATTTTGATTTGGTTGCTGTGAACAGTGGCCCTGAATTGTTAAAGCTGAAGAAAGAATAGGGAAGAGAGAAGAAGGAGAAGATAGAGGGAAGAGCAAATCCTCACATAATAACATTAGAATGATTATTTCTAGTATTGAATTTGGAAAAACACATGTACAAGTTGCCGGATTTTTATTCCTATGTATTAGGGAACTAATTAAGCAAGAGATTCCCTTAACCAAGATTCTGCTGGACTACTTGAGATTCATATCAAAGACTTCTTTATGCAACTAATAAAGACAATATTGGCTTGCAAGCCTTTACAAGTAATACCAAAAATGGCCCTGACCCTAAATCATTTTAACTTTATAAATAAAAAAATTTCTTCATCTTATTAAAATAGAACTACAATTTACCCTAAATTTTGGAATTCGTTCCGAATACTCATGCACATGTTACTAAATTTGTCCTTGTTTAGAATTTGTTCTGATAAGGTTCATTGTATCAGTTTATGACAGCAAATAAAAATATTCCTTATGAGTGGAATCTTCCATATTTTGCATTACTCAATCTGCTTGTAAATGTGTTCTGATCATCTTGAAATTGGTTATCTGACAGGTTTATGCATTGATGTCTTTCTTGTCCCTGGTCCTAAATAAAAGTGCAATTTACTTCAATTCAATCAGAGAAATGTAAGTATGTTCATCACATTTTCTTTCTTTTGTTTTGAACAAGTCAAAGTAATAATTAATAAAACTCAATGCAGCTCCTATTTTTTCACTAGCTTGGCTATTTCACTCTTATAAGTCTCATTGCTTTTCTTTTTACGTTGCTACTGAGAAAAATCATGTATAATAGCTAGTAATCTGATATCTTATAATGCCACTAAAATTGTGTGAGATCAACTAAAAGTTCTAAACCTGGACATCCATGTTATTCTCTTGTGGTCAAGATTGAATAATTTTTTTGTTTTGGCCGGAAGTCGAGTACATCATGTCTATCTTTGAGATAAAAATGTAAATATTATGAATCATTCTTGATTTGGAGTGGTTATGAAGTTTTTAAATCTGGTTTAGCCTTTATCAACATAGGCAATGTTGCCATCTGCTTTATGATGACAAACAAGAATTCTGTTCTTTCATGTCATCCACTTAATCAAACTATTTGCAGTTGGACCACCGGACCTTGTGATAAGATTGACACTATAGGCGTATGAATAACCACTGACTTGTTGGTCAAACTTGGCTGTCACTGTATCAGTTTACGGAACAAGTAACACCAGAATAGGGCTACAGTTCAGGGCTTTGTTTGGTTTCATTTCCATTCTAGCATTTTCCTTCCCCGGAAATGAAATCGCATTTGCCACTTGTATTTTCTGAAAATGTTGTTTTTATTCCCCCAAAATACCAATCATCCATTACAATATTTAAATAATCCTCTATCCTACTATACACACACTATCTACAAGAAAATAACATTGACAAAACATCTACAGGAAAAACTGCTCCCCAAAATATATTACGTCATTTGTTCTTAACAAAACATCCAAACACATTTTCATTCTCCACACATTCTCCAATCGTAATAACAAAATACATTCTCTCAAAATAATTTCTTTAAAACAACCGGAATTACAACCAAACAAAGCCCAGGAGTTTAGCTATTGTTTAATTATTAATCCTATGTCGCATATAATCCTTTTAATAGTTTTCTGAGTATACCTGTCAGTATCCACTTTTTCTTGCTTATACGAAGTTATTATTCTCTATTTTAAAGTCAACTTACATTAGAGTATTCTCTCTCTATCTCTCTCCTCACCCCTTCAAGGTACGAACATAACCTACATGAAAAAAGTATTATTTTTTTATGCTTCATGCTTTTAATTGGGAAAAGCATGAGTTTGTGTCTGTATTTTATGGCATCTGGAAATACATTGTTTGATAATTGACAATAAGAATTTCAGTGTGTGACATCAATGGCATGTCGGGATGTCATTCTTGGATGCTCTGCTTGTTTTTAGTTCATATTTAGCACGGTGTAAATTCATTAGAGAAAGTTGAGTACATCATGTATAGTGTAGAGTCCAATAAATACTTGTATTCGAAGGTATTCCATCAAAGCACAGTGATCTACCCCTTTGAACTTGCTTATGCTTGGAGGTCTTAGATGCATATGCTATATTTCCTTGATTCCGATCTTTTATTGCTTTTGATTGATTCCGGATGCTGTTTTGGCTATTGTTTCTCATTTCTTTTGCTTCAGGAATCTAATAGTTCTGATTCATTTTCTCTGCAGATATGAAGCTTGGGTCATTTATAATTTCCTATCTCTATGCTTAGCATGGGTAGGTGGTCCAGGAGCTGTTGTGCTAAGTCTGTCTGGCAAAGTTCTGAAGCCGAATTGGTGTTTAATGACATGTTGCTTCCCTCCTATTCCATTGGATGGGTGAGTATTCTGTACATGAAACTACCATTTGTTTGACTGATTACATGAATGTTGACAATTTTCTAGGTTTCTGGACATCATAAATTGCTATCTGTAACTGTGTTTTAGAATGAGTAAATGCGTCTACATTTTGTTGATTGGGGTGTGAAAGCCAAGAACAAATGCTTATGTAGATATTGGATTCTTCAATGCTCTTCTTTTTTATTTTTGCTTTTGTGTTATATGCTGGTATTCGATGATTAAGTATATCAAATAAGCACCTTTAACTCTTTGGTGGTTATGGAACATAGACAAAGGCTATTCTAATTAAACCTTTGGTGTGAAGTATTGTACCTTAATCCTGCACTCTTTTCCAATTAAGACAAGTTGGCAAATGCTCTAGAAGGGTAACATTGGTGGTACTTAGATTCTACAACTGAAATCGAGTCTATTTTCAGTTGGGTAGGTCGTTATCTCACGGAGTTTGGAGTGGCATTGGGCCTTGAAGTTCTCAATTTTCTTTTGACATTTGTGAGAACTTAGAATAGTTTAACAGATGGAGGATTCTTGAGAATGTCACCATTTAATGTCATAGTATAGGATGTAACAATACTTAGCGACATTGTGGGTTTGCTGCTTAATTGGTGCTTTCATTGTGCTGCTCTCATTCTTTAAGTAGTTGAGGAGCTTGTGTAAGTGCCATTAAGTATCACAAGGTCTTTTTGCCTCTTTGAACAACTATGGATAAATTGGATGCTCAGTGATTGCTAATAACTTTATGCTTTACGCCTTGTGTAGGCTGTACTATCTGAAAGTAATTTTCGGATAAATATTCTCCCCTAAGTATCGCACATGAATGTAGCACCTTCTAAATTACTTTTGGTTGGCTTACGGTTATTGATACCATGCAGGCGCTTTATACGAAGGTGCAAACAAGGGTGTTTGCAATTTGTGATCCTCAAGCCCGTTCTAGTCACAGTTACTTTAATACTATATGCTAAAGGGAAATATGAAGATGGGAATTTCAATCCAAGGCAATCATATCTCTACCTCACGATTATCTATACAATCTCGTACTCTGTGGCACTTTATGCCTTGGCCTTGTTTTACGTGGCCTGCAGAGATTTGCTTCAGCCATTCAATCCAGTGCCCAAGTTTATCATAATCAAATCTGTAGTATTTCTTACGTACTGGCAGGTATGATACTTGTAGAATATGTCAGTATACATAAATGAGTGATATTGAAAGTTTACTTGCTTTTATTGCAATGATGAAGCGTTGCTGCTACAATTTCATATTACTTTTCTTTTGCCATCTTTTGAATATAGAGACATCCTGTTTTCTCCCTTGAGGCTTCCCAGTCTTATGGTTCTAACTTGATTTGATATTATCTGCCTAGTGAATTTTGAGGCTAAAATGCGTGCACCTTTCATTGCTAATTTTACATTTGCTGATAATATAATGCCATTATTTGACTTGCCAACTTTTTGGGTATGACATGACCTTTTGTTGTTATATGACATGCTACAAGTATCTTAGATAAGCGTTATCTCCTCAATAAGAAGGTACATTTTCTAACACAGTTGTATTGAAGCGATAAGACTGCACCCACCATTCAGCTTCTAGTGTATCATTCAAACTTGCGTGGAATTTGTTGCCATTATCCTTAAAACACCTTCAGAAGTCAGCAAACCAACAGTGTACAGTATTAGGTGTGAGAAATTTGACATCCATAAATGATGAGATGAGCTGTTGTCTAAAATGAATTAATGGCTGGATAACATTGTTTGAGACTTGGGCATATTTGGTTTCCACCTCACGTGTATTAAGTTTCCACCTCACATGCAATCTTTCTATTCTCAATGATTCTTTGTGAACTTCTCTACTGTTGCCCAGTTTTTCCATGTCCCGAGTTAATCAAATCACCATGATCGTGCAGCCACCATCAGTTCCATTTTTTTTTTCTTTTCATCAGTGATGTGGAATTGAACATGGAGATTAGCTACATAGATATCTTGTGCTCCGTTTGGATCAACAAGCAATTATGTGATGTCTCTGTACTAGAGCTGTAGTATATGCCAACTACAGATGTAATAATTACCAAGTTTGGTGAATTTTTCCTTTTGCTTATTATCGAGCTTGTGCTGTTACTAATGCCGTTTGTCATACTCTGTGTAATACCTTGAACATGTTTGCTTTTTCTACTGTTTGGACTTTTTAGCAGTTACTGTTTTTGCTTGAATTTTGTTCTCATTGCAGTTAATACAAGTTACAGAGCATGGATTTTATCTGGTTTATGTTAAGCTTGATATCTGCCTTGTGCTTGATGATTAAACACTTATATGGTCAGAATTGTGACCAAGTTTTAAGAACATTTATGTTGCAGGGTGTTTTGGTTTTTCTTGCTGCGAAGTCTGGATTAATAAAAGATACAGAGGAAGCTGCAGAGTTTCAAAATTTTATAATTTGTGTTGAGATGCTTATTGCTGCTGTTGGTCATCTATATGCTTTTCCCTACAGAGAGTATGCTGGTGCAAATATCGGTGCTAATCAGGGCTTTACTGCAAGCCTTGCACATGCTTTGAAATTAAATGACTTTTACCATGATACAGTACACCAGGTAAGGATTGCAATTCAAAGCATTTGATTACTCTGGATGAGGGCTTCATTGGAGTCCAATTTAGGTTTTGCAAAGTATATGTTTATTCTGGATGAGGTCTTTAGTGGAGTGCAAAGTACATTTTCTTGATATGAGTATTCTCATTATCTGTGTATCTTTCATACAGTTTGCACCAACCTATCATGATTATGTGCTCTACAACCATAGCGAGGGTGATGATGGAGCTAGAAAGTACAGGGCCCGTACTTTTGTTCCAACTGGCCCAGAAATGGATACAGTGAGAAGAAACAAACACATGTTTGGGAACAAGTCAGACGACGTGCAGTTATCCAGTCTATCATCTTCAGTTGGTAGCACTCAGAATTCTGGTGGGACGCAAGGGACTCTGAAATCAGAGGCACTGAACTCCTCATTGCTTAGGGATGCATCAAACTCTGTCTCTGTGCCTTATGATCTTTCCCTTATTGACATAGATATTTCTAGTTACCCAACAAAAGTACCTGCTGCTAATGAAGCTGGGACAAGATGACACATATGACGCTGTTGAGAATCTGGGCGTTCGTTATGTTTGTTTTCTTTTAATATTAGGTCGTTCTCGTTTGTTACTAGGGTTAGTGACACTAGGCTTTGTACATGTAGGTAAACACTTGTTTGACATTTCGCATAGTCACAGGAATTGAGGTTAAGCATAATATTGTTACATGCCAGTTGTGTTGTTGATGCGAACTCTATTCTCGGCTTGTCACTATATCAAAATTGAGGTCATTATTGTACATGAAATGAAATTCAGGGGTTTCATTTGTTTTATTATCTTGCTAATTCAATTCTTGGTTGCCATTCAATTCTATGCTGTGTGCGAGAAAGAAGTTTTTTTTTTTTTTTTGTCCCCTTTCAAATTTATTCCTCTGTAATGTGTGTGGTTTAAACAGATTTTATACCTTAGGCATTGTCAGGAATTTCAGAAGCTTTGAACATTCTTTGGTAAGAGCTTGTATGTGTAGATGGATCTACTGAGGTATTAAAGAAACTGACACACTATTTGGTCAGTCACTTGGTATCTGTGGATCTCTTATAATTGTTTTTTATGCTTTTATGGGAAGTTTTCATAAGCTAATACAGAAACCTAAATTTGCTACATTGGACGAATACAACACCACCTCTTGCCAGCAACCAGAGAGGAGTAGATAGCTGATCAACGAGGAAGAACTTTTGATTGCTGTCTCAGAACTTGTCCCATGCAATATAAAAACTATAGCAACTACTTTTCTGAAGGTTAGCTACATTTACAGGCATGGGTTTGTGGATATATATGACGGCAATAATTTAGGGAAACTGCTGAATTAGCTTTATATGATGAAGAATGATTGTGTTCTATCATGTTCATTTGGAATACTAATAACTTTTCAAAAGATTGTAGTGCCAAGTAGGTTTTAGGCCTTTAGAGACCTTGAATTTAGACATTCTACATTTCTATTCGAGATCTCTATTCTAAATGATCATCTTAGTCTAATGCCTTCCACTGAGGAGCCTCCTACGTTTTATACGTGGTTTACTTATCCATGGCAGTATATCTCTCATATTGAGTGCAGGAACATGAGACTTTTCAGTCAAGACTTTGCTTAACGAAAACATTAAGGATCGAGGAGAAAAAATTGCAGATTTTCTTGTTTTGTGTTATGCGGATGTCCATGAACTTGGAAGGTCTTTGTGTCTGCTAAGGTGAAGTGTTACATGCATCTGATGAATGAATTCTGGCATAATTCAGGTTTTGTCTGCATAATCTTGCATTCTTAAATTTTTTTAGCTGCTTGTGTAATTGTCAAGCTTCCAACTTACAGATGATTTGCTGAGAAGCAACATGCATATGAAAACAGGGTGACTTAGTTATTGATCAATACATGCCTAGCTTATGTTGCAAATTACTTGCAATCATTTAATAATGATTATTGACTTTGCTCTGAGCTTACATTTTGTGCTGATCCTTAATCACATTTTAAAGTATCTCCGTAATGATGATTACTGTAATAACGAGTTCTCTGTAATATAACTGTTGTTTCCAACCAACAGCATTTTATTTGCTATAATGAGTGTAGGGTCTGCACTTATTTACGCTAATGTGAAATGACATTAGAGATAAGAATCTCCACAGGACTTGGTTTGCTGGCATTTTCAAGCTTGCTTTTGTACTTAAATCAAATCAGATGGAGAAAAATCCAAAGCTTACAGTGTAAGACAACGCATGCATTCTGGACGTTGGTTGTATCTGTCTTGATTATCTGATAAGTACTTTAATCTGTCATTGAGCTCGTACTTAAACTCACTTTTTAAGTTTTCCCACCTGTCTCCCTCTAATATCTTTATCTGATTGTATTCTCATAATACTTCCGTTTGAAGTTGTATAACCACATATTTTTGGATAATCAAACATTATCTGTTGTAATCACCCCCTCCCCAACCCACCCCACCTCACCTCACCTCACCTCACCTCCGACTTTAACCATTTTATATTATTCATTTTCATACTATTCAAATGAGATTATGAACTATTGAATGCATATATAAAGATGTTATAAAGTAAAATATTGATATGGTTCACAATTTTATTTGAATAGCATCCAAATAGATGTCATTTAGTAAATACTTTCCCTCCCCCCATTCCTCCAACAAGAGAAGCCGCCGCCCTACCTCATTTCTATAAAAAAATTAAATTATTATTAATCATATATATAAAATTATTAAATTTTAAGATTTTATCTTTTCCTAAAAACTTAAAAATATATCTTTATCTATTATTTTTAAGAAACAATAAATGCCCCAATTTCTATTTTTTGACTCAATCCCGCTCCAACTATTTATGAACATTGCTTGTGAAATGATGGAAAGAAAACTAATCTGGGGACGATGAGTTAAGCTAGTACACATTGAATTAGTCAGTATCTTAGAGATGTAAGCTACATGATCAACTTATTTGATGCCGAGTGGATTTTTTGAATTGTGATTGTAACAATTGACCATTAAATAAGTTGGTGAGTTAATTTGACATAAATTTGGTGTTTGGATTAGAATTTTGCCAAAATGATACTCCAAAATTTTCAATTTGAAGTGACAAAATGCATTGCTGATTAATTTTACTTTAATTTTGTCTTTTGAGTAAGAATAAATATATATTTTTGGAGAAGAATTTGAATTCGAGAATACATTTAATAAGTAATTTCAAAGAAATAGCAAAATAAAAGTATATTTTTCGAGTTGAAAAACGCTGAAAGAGATGATGAACATGAAGTAGAGATTGTAATTGCGGGGAAGAAAGAAATGGGCCAAAGGTCAAAAGTAAGTGACGTGATTGACAAATTGAACCTAATCCCAAGTCCCAACCATAAAAAGAAAATGTGATAAGGAGAGTAATGTCACAAAAAACATAACTTCAAAGCATAAAACCTACGAAACTCTCGTGACTTTATGTTTTAAAATTACTTTTTAACCCCTCAAATTCCCCTCACTATGCACATTAAAGTCACCTGATCATCATCTCTACGACACAGCTTAACATACTATGCTAAGTTATTGATTTAAAAAGTAAATAAATTAGAGAAACTATTATAAAAAAATTCAATATATATATATATATATATAATTTTATACTCAGGTATCCAAAAGTTATGCCCCAACTAAATTTAGAAGTGAATGTCCACCCTCAAGGATACCCACCGATAAAGTCGGCTGCATAATGTCCACAATATACACACATTAGGGTCACAATTCGGTATGTGACTGGAACAACAACACATTTGAACACACATTTCAAACAGCATTTTAAACCTTAAGAGGGAATCGAACTTTCGACCTTCACGTTTTACCCCAAACGTTATCCAATACACCACTTTTATAAAATAAAAACAAACCAGGTAATTGTAATTTCAAAATATAGTAGCAAAATAGAAATATTTATCAAAGAAATATATGTAATTTTGAAAGTTAGATGAATTTTTATAAATAGGTCAAATTTCATGAGTAAATTTTATAATTTATTATTTAAAAATATTTATATATCATAGTATCAAGTAAACTTGCTATTTAAAGATCTTTTTTCTTCTGTTGAGTTCTTAAGAAACTTAGACTACCTACAAATTTGATTTATGGTCCATGGTTGGAGTTAAAAAAGATTTTAAGTTGCGCTTGGACCGAATAATTTATGAGTTAAAGAAAATTGTAGATCCAAAATAATCAATTGATTACACCTATTTGAATTGTCAATGTCGAATTCAATTATTTTCAGCAATTATTCTAAGTTATTTTATCAATTATTATTGTGATTTTTGAAGAAAAATTATTCTTATTCTGAATTTCAAATAAATATACCGTAGTCTTTTTTTTTTCTTAAATCCAAATGCAGTCTTAATGTAAAATAATTTTGACAATGAAGCCAAAAATCTTATTTCTATGTATTAAAACTTGGGAAAATTATATTGAAGGGACTTTTAACTAATTAAGACAAAGGGATTGCTAAATTTTTCAAATTATGCCATTTTAATGCAAAATTATTTATGTTACTCACTCCATTTTTTTCGCTAAAAAATGCTAATTATCCACTCAATAGTTTTAATTCTCCAATCTATAATTTTTCTTTTAGCACTAACTGGCCTTTTTTTTTACATATCTACCCATCAGAGTTAATAAAAAATGCAATTCATCTTTTACCATATTGGAAAAAATTGGAAAATATAATAAAGAAAATATAATAATAATTAATTTATTTTGAAAATACAAATTTAAAATGAAAATGAAAATATGAAATCAAATGACAACTTTGTATGGCACTGACACTCCTTGTTTGTCATTATATCAATGCTGTGTGGCAATATGTGTCACATCAAGACTAAGAATTTCTAATGGTTTAAGGGACATGGTGGAGGGTTTTAAATTATGAAGTCAAAGATCAAATTAGTACGAAATAGAAAAATGACAAAAAATAAAGTAATATACTAATAAATATGGCAATGAAATATATTATTTGATTTGTTATCATATTTTTTTTTCAATTTCCTATTTATTGTATGATTACAACTCTATATTTGTAAAGAAAAGAACCTTTTTAATGTATTTCTCAATTATCTTAAAGTATTTTCAAGGATTGTCCAATTTGTTTTACAGTAAAAGATGAGTAGCATTTCTTATTAAATGTAATTGATAGACCTTTTTTTTTTTTTAAAAAAAAAAACTAGTTCTAAAAGAAAAATTATTGAGTGGAGGGTAGGTATTTTTAAGAAAGAAAATGGAAAAAGTAACATAAATATAATTTTGATTAATATTGGTATTTTAATGTTTTATTTAATATATTAATACATTCTTCTTAATTATTTAAAAGTTTGTACCTATAATTTTATTTTCAAACTTCTCCTATAAAATAGAGGTATAAAGGAATCGCATTAAGTCGAATGTGTTAGTATTTAAATTTATTTAAATTTTAATAAAATTTTAAAAATTGTACGTGAATTTGATTTGATTGTTCATTGAGTCAAATTTAAACGAGTTTTAATCGAATTGAATACAAATCAAACTTGAATAGTTTAATTAATTTATATATATATTTTTAATTTTTTATTATTCGAAACAAATTTTAAAGTTAATTTCAAATAGCGAATAATTTATATTTGAATAATTTAGTTAGAGAGTATTTGGGTAAACTTATTTAAAATATCTTATAAAATATTAAATTTTATTTTAAAAATAAGTTGTTGAAGTGTTTGGATAAAATAAGATCATAAAATTTTTAAAATGTTAATAATAACATATGTCAAAATTAAAAAAATTTATTAAAATAAAATCATAATTAAAAAATAAGTTGGAATGGAGGTATTATTTTTTAAAAATTTATAAATTATTAAATAATTTTTCTAATTTTATAAATTATTTTAAAAAATATTATTAAATATTTTTTAAAAATTTATAAATTTATAAATAATTTATAAAATATTTTAAAAAACTTATAAACTCGTCAAACAGCATCTCACTTTCTTTTCACACCCACTCATAAGGAAACTAAGGAGCAAGGAGAAAAAGTCCAAAATCCAACCTTTATTACCAGGAGTACAAACATCGCCCCCCACTTCAACGACGGCGCAGTGGTAAATAAATACAGGTGTGACTAATGAGGGTCTGCCTTCATTAAAGCCACCAACAAACCCTTTTATATATATATATATATATATATATATATACACACCCTTTCACTTCATCCTTCTCACACCAGAAAGAGAAAAACCCTCCTTTTCGCTCTCTCTCTAAAACTATACATACATACATGCTGTATGTATAGCCATGACACTCAACTATTCTACTATGGGGTCAACATACATGTTCAGAAGTGAGATGGGGTACACAGAGTTGGAGAAGAGGCAGCTGTTCTTGAGAAGCTACCAGTTCTCCAGGAAGCAGAGTGTGTCTGAGAGAATCAAGAAATCTTTCTTCAGAGTGAAAAAGGTGATATGGGTTCGGTTCAGATCAGCAAGAAAGCTGAGGAAGATGCTCTGGTTGAAGCTAAAAAATGGCCTCTTTTTCACCACTAGGAGGAGAAGGCTTTTTCTGCGCCTCCATAACTGGAACTATAATTATTACCATGGCTCTACCAGAGGAAGTTCTTGGCAATCTTCTTGTTTCTGGTAGTTTTTTTTTTTTTTTGAAAAAAACAATTATGTGATTTGGGATTCTCTGTAGTAACCAGTTTGTGGTGATTTACATGCTTAAATTATAACCTGTTTTTCATGGTGGCCTTATTTATATATATTTGCTACAGATGTTTATGTTGTCAGAAATAGTTGTAAAGATCATTACATGGTCTGTCTGAATTTTGATTCTGGTTAAATTTCTTGCAGTATAGTGCATAATTTTGTTTTGTTTATAACTATTGGAAAGAAATGCCCTTTTTCTTTTCTTCTCATTTATATACATGTTTGATGGCTAAAACTCTGTTATTAGGCAGAAATTTGTCATTAATGTTGCAAAAATTGATTAACAGTGAAAAGCTTTACTTGATGAATTAGATATCATGGCCACGGTGTAAGTTATTATCATTGGTTGATCTGCGTTTGTTGGAGTAATTATTGCAGATAATTGTCCTTATAATCCTTGTAATGAAATGAATTATTTTCCACCAAATGTCATGGTGATTGGTGGATGACTGTCAAGAATTAAAATGAGATTAAGACATGGCTAGTGAGGGGATGCAACAGTGTGCTAATCTTGGTCATGGTGTTCTTGGTATTCCACATAATGCTGGCCTCAATGCAAGTTGAGGACCACATCATTTTCAGAGTTTTTCTTTTTTTTGGGAGTTTTGTATCAATAAGGACGAGTTAACTCTTAGATGATCTCGAGATTATACTAAATCGATTGATGGAGATATTACAAAGAGATCATACTAGACGAGCTAGTTAACTCTTAGATGGTTTCGAGATCATATTAAATCGGCTGATTGAGATATTATGTTCCTATTCTAGTCAAGAATTTTCCTTAATTGGATTTCGTAACGAAAAATGCCGTGTCAAGGTCAGATAGCAAGGGACAAGATCTTTTATTCGAGATAAGGGACAAGATCTTTTATTATTATTACATAAATATTTTTTATTTAATTGTATTCATTATTTGTTGCGTCTAAAATTTTAGTGACAGAGTAAAATAATATAATAGATGGTGTATTAGAATTTGTAATTAGATAGATATGGAAAGAGACAACCAACCCTTTATGTGTTTCTTTTTGGGTGCAGAAAAAGAAAAGCATGGGGAAGAAATGGGGTTCATGCCTGGTTTCAACTTTGAATAGAACAGTTCCCTAAAGACCACGGGGCCTCAATTAGCACTGGGTTTTGTGTAAAGTCCATTATTCAACCCTCAAAATGTGAATCGAAAGTAAGGAAACAGTATGTAATAAAGCCGCTAGGAATCGTGACTCGTTACTTTTACTTTGCACATACAGTTGTAACTAATTAAATCATTAGCATGATGCCCATATTCTATGATTCCCACGAGAAATAATACACATACAGTTGTTTTTCTCACACAATGTCATAAGGGATATATATGTAAGAAAATTTATAGATCGAAACATAAAGCACAAGATATATAAGTGTTGGATCTGGGCTGGATATGCGTATTATGTTGTGGTGGCTCTTTTTAATTGAACGCAAATAATAAAGAATATCATATTGAAATAAATAGTAATTCGATACTATCATATATACTAATTATATTGATTTATAAGTCTCGAATCATGAACTTGTCTTCAACTTGGCCTCCAATTCCATACTCTGAATGAATGAATCATAATCTTACACGCCTCAAATTAAATTTTTAGAATTCTACAGTGATGCTAAAAAAAAAAAAATACAGAGAGAGAATTATGAGAGAATATGTCATTCACTTTGGGATTTAATACACACACACATAGAAGGAAG
This sequence comes from Paulownia fortunei, assembly GCA_019321725.1. Taxonomy (NCBI): domain Eukaryota; kingdom Viridiplantae; phylum Streptophyta; class Magnoliopsida; order Lamiales; family Paulowniaceae; genus Paulownia; species Paulownia fortunei. Next base: position 25,206,404 of record CM033106.1, on the reverse strand, counting down.
AATTTGAATTCAATTAAAAACTATAATTTCACTTAAATTATGGAATTAATATCAAATTCAAACATGAATGATTAATTGGGTCAATGGTTCTATATCTAATTTAATTTTAACATTAATAATATAAACTGATCTCAAAACTGATCTCGTCGAATTCAAATCAATTGTAGAGCAAACGAATTTATAGTTATCATATTTCGGTTCGATCTAATCAAGTTTGTACGAGAATTCTTTGTTAGGTTTGTTTATGTATTAGGAAATACATTATATAGATTTTACAAACTAAACGAGCAAGATGTGAATATGAGATTTCAAAGTTGGTACTAAACTTATTAACCACTACTTATTATGTTTCTTTCTTAGTAATTATTATGTCTGTGATTGGAATTAATAATTTATGAGTTGGCTACAAGTTATTGTGTTTACTACAAGGGGAAGTAGGTTTTTATTTATTATGATCTCAACCACACATTTACCAACCTTACTCATATGTGGAAAATGTTGGTTGTGTATGTCTACTTATGTACTATTGTACACTATTGCCATTGTTGTGCTATAGTGAACTAAAATAATTGCCCGTGTAAAAACAAGTACAACTTCGTCATATCTTTGATTTCATTTTCATAAAAAATCTTTTAATTTTTTATTATTTGAAATGAAAAAATATATTTATTTCACTTACTTTCATTAAAAATATTATTTATTTTATTTTTAAAATTTATTTTCAAACTTGTTAACATTTCACGTCTTTCATTCTCCTACTAATATTCTTTTTAAATTTATTCACATATTATGTATTTTCATACAAAAAACATCATAAAAAATAAATACATTCTCATTTCTAAACCTATATAATCTATAGTAATCCAAACATATTATTATTTTTTACAAGAAAATCTAGCAAAAATATTTTCAACTTTAGAATTATTGAAAACATGAAAATAAATTTAAAAATAAAACCAAACGGGATCAAACTTTCCATACCTTAATAATGATGTATATACTAACTTTCAAGTATGCTATTAGAAAATCCATAGACATGAATGAGCATGGAAATCTAAATTTCAATTTGTACTTAAAAAGATTTGAATTCTAGTGATCAAGAAATCAGTTTGGCACCTCAACGACCACATTGAATTTTGAAAAGGATGTATTAGAACTTCCACAAAATAAAGCAATGTGCACTTTATTTGTGGTTTTTCTTGGCCATTATTATGGCTTTGTTTGATTTTTGAGTGTTCTGAGGCAATGAAATAAAATATTTAATTTTTTTTTTCAAAATATATTTTCCTCTTTCCCATAATACATTTAAACAATTCTAAGCATTACTGTGTATATATATATTTATATTATTACATATGTTCATATATATTTTTGTATATATTCAAATTATTATATTAATATATATTTCAATCATTATATTAAAATAAAAATAATATATAATAATATAAAATAATAATATGATATCAGACAACATACGACGTGAAAGATTTGAACTCTAGCAATCAAGAAATCAGTTTGGCACCTTAAGGACCACATTGAATTTTGAAAAGGATGTATTAAAACTTCCACAAAATAAAGCAATTAATGTGCACAATATTGGTGTTTTTTCTTGGCCATTACTATTACTATGCGTTTTACTTTGATTATAGAATCCCTTTGGAAAGTTGAAAAAGGAGTGAAATTGGCAACCAAAATCAAACCCTTTTTTTCTCTTTTTGTGATTTTTTTTTTTTTTTTTTTGGAAAGAGGAGGAATCCATCCAGCCAATAAAACTATAAAAGTAGTTGTGAATTACCTTGACTTTATAAAAAAAAAAAAGTTGAATATGTTGAGTAAGATGCAAGAAATTAAATAATGGCGTTAATTTGACTTCAAAGCAATACTTAAAACTCTTTGATGACAGTGATTAAGACTCTTTTTGAATTTTGGTTTAGTTAAATTAAATATTTTTGGTGGCATCTGGATCGAATGACAGATGTGTTAATTCAGATTTCTAAGCATGGTGTACTCCTCAGCAATCTGTATATATAAATAGATATATATTTCTTTTTTTTTAATCTTTTTATTTTTGGTTAATTATAGGTCGGAAATGTTAAAACATATTTTTGTTGATCAAATTTAACCCGAATTATATTGGATAGGATAATTTTGAAGAAGTAGGATGCTTCGAAAAATATTGCGAATGCAATTTCGGATATGTTTAAAAGTTAATTCATGGAAATTATTCAGATGCTAGTGGGGTATATACAGGCCTAAATTGATGTCCCGATATTTTATTTAAGTGAAAGAATTAATTATTATTAAAGCAGATAAAGGTTTATATTTTTTGATTTAGTAAAATCGAGCACAAAGTTTTATAGTCTTAGAACCTCAATTTTGCCAAAACGCTATATTGGTTATCCACACATTTTAGAAACACTGATTTAAAATTTTTACAAAGTTTTGGGTATCAAAAATTGAGTAATTAAAAATCTAGCTTTGAATTTTGGACTGGTGTTATTGTTTTTTTCCCTCTTATCTACTGATTTTACTAACACTCTTCCACTTTATTTTTTCACTTAGAATACAAAAATCATCAAATTAAGTTTATTATTCAAAATTAACTAGATATAACCACCAACCACATTAATTTTTCCTTAAAAAAATTGCCATATTATGTATATGTACAGTGTCATGACTCATAATTATGTCCCCATGTTCGTATTAGTGCATCTTAATCTTAAAACTTTAAAATATTCTCTTCTTGTCCGTTCTGTATAATTTTAAATGACCTAAGTTATTTTGGATCAAATTTTCACTAATACTATTGCTAGAGATTAGGTAAAATTAATGTATAAGATTGTGTCGTTTTTTTGTTAATTATTATTGTCATGGTTTAATTATGATCAACTACGTCACATGTATCCCATACTATGTTATTATTTTAATTAGAATATTATATATATATATATATATATATATATATATATATATATATATATATATATGCAAAAATGCAAGATAGATGAGTGATGTTTTCAAGATTTAAGAATTAGGTCGGCCCAAAATGAGTTGACCATTTGAAGCATGATTATTTTAGCCTAATGTCAAAAGATCATGGACTTGATGCTTCATTCAAAGACAAACACACGATTCATGGGTTAATCCAAACTAATGTGGATTAGTGAAAGTTCTTATTACACACTTAGGTTCTATTCTAGGAAGTTTGTGGATTATTAGATGTGCAGACATTCATAAAATATTGATATAATTATGTATAATTTAATAATTCTAATTCCAATTGACCGATATCAAAACGAATAGCATCTACTGCAATTGTTCACTTATCTTTATTTTTTCCTTTTTTTTTTCTTCAAATTTTTTGGGAGTGAGTTCTTTCAATTTCTTTTTCTTTTTTTTGGGGAAGGGTTTTAGAAACAAAGCCAGAAGGCAGAGTCGCGAGTCACCGTCTCCTCAACTCCATTTTTTTTAATTAATATTAATTTTATATATAATTATTAAATTTTAAAATTTTACTCTCTTAAAACAATAAAAAAATAATTTATTATTTATTATTTTTTAAATAAATAAAACTCGTCTCTTAATTTCTATTTTCTCGCTCCATCGGGGTGGTTGACCCCCAAAGAAATCACATATATATATATATATATATATATATATATAGTTCTTTCATAAGGTTGCAAGCTTGCAAGTGAAACTTCATTAATTAATAGGTTATTGCTGTACCTAAAGTATTATTGATATTAAAATTCATTGAAAAGGTTATCATAAATCATAATGAGCATAAGAGCTACAAGTGGTCTTTCACTACTTGTTGTCTCATCTGTTGATGGAATAATAAAAGCATTTATTGAAGTGATTATTAGTATTATTATAAATATGCAAGTTAGGTGAAGTGTAACACAAGAACCTCGTCATGGAAATAAAGTAATCGGCTAATTTTTACATGTCTTGTTTGTTTTCATTTTTATTTTCATCATTTCTAAGTGTATTTTCGTTTTGCATTGATTTTCATGTGAAAATAAAATATAATATATAAGTATTGACTTTTTTGAATTAAAAATAATATTTTTATATAAGAGTAATAATTAGTGAATCCCATTACAACAACCAAATCATGCTCTATTGAAAAATTATGATTTAATTTATATATGGATTCTATTATAAAATGAGAAATTATTGTTTAATTTAATATGATACCTGAAATTAAAAATTTTCATTACTTATAAAAACTTAGTCAGAAATTTAGAATTGTTGGAAAAATTAGTAAATCACCCGTCCCTTAAAAGTAAAAGGGGCTTTGCTTTATATAGATTGTTAATGAGTTGATGCAGACCTAAGTTTTTGATAATTCAAATTTGATATTTCAGTTGGATCAATCTATTATTTTTCTTATACGAGCTAAATTTATTTGTGATAGTAGTTCGTGAACCAATTACTTTTATGATATAGAGTTTTCAATGTAAGCGCCATTCTTAAAGGGGATGTGCTGACGTGTTTGAACGGTGTTATTGTAACTATAACGGACTTTATGATCATGCCCATAAAAATTTACTACATTGATTGATCATTTCATAATTTTTTTTAAACAAAAAAAATGGTTTAAGGTAAACCAGTGCCCCATTCATGGTGATATAGTGAACTATCCAAGATAAGTGGCCAAATTAGGAGGCATTAACTTCATATACAGCCCATAAAGGTGTACAACGTTAATGGGTAGTTGAGCACTAAACTTTGTACCCCCCTTGATTTAATTGTCATAATCATTAATTAAAATTAACATAGCAAGAGAAGAAAAAACTCACTGTAGCATGCTTGATATTTTAAAATGTGGAAGCATTTAACCAAAATTGTGTCCAGTAGTTCCATTTATAACCAATAAAATCATTTTAGAAGTCTTATTTTATTAGATGCAGGAGTAATTATATACTTCCGCACACTAGGTGTTCTGAACACGGTCTTTGTTGATATATCCTGTGCATCTTTATTGAGTATATGTAATTTTTGTCAAATATTTTATTAAAAAAAAAATAAGATACTTGAATATTTGACAAAAAATTACATACTCTCAATACAACATTTATATACTTAATATGGATGAATTCATGTACATATGCTCTCCTTCAGAGCTATGGTTAATAATAGGGTGGATTCAAATCTAAAGTCACCCCAAACCTTCTCCGCTTGGGACGAATTTTTACTATTACAAACAAGTATGTAATGGGTTTTAAATTTTTATTTTCAAATTCGTCCTATCCATCTGCTCTGAATCCGACTCATTTATTTTATTTTTTATTTTTTAAAAATTTATCATATATATATATAAATTTAATGTATTATTATTTAAAATATAAATCTTTTAATATTTTTACAATAATAAAATAGATCCCACGGTCTAACCTTACGGTTGTGAATCTAAAATGAGTCTGAATCCATGTTTTAAAAATTCTTATCGGATCTTAAATTTAACCAAACCTACCCGTTCCATCCTAGTCAAAGTGATATAAGAACATTGAATTTGGTAATTAAGTACAATCAGGCTTGTGTTAATGTCAGAAGAGCCCGAATTTGTAGAGACTAGACGAAATTTCGTGTATGGGCTTTTTGACACTATAAGGAGAGAAGGGCCCAGCATGAAAGCAGAAGTGAAGATAGTAGATAGAAGTAGAGAACCAAATTTGTCAACCCGAAACCTTTAACACTAATGGATATATATATATATATATATATATATATATATATATATTGTACAACAAAATATAACCAAATGTAATCACAACATTTTCCCACAAGTTTTCTCTCGAGTTGGCCACGGTAGGGTCGTCAAGGTTGAGTATGAAGTGAATCTTAGTACTTTGAATTTGGGTTTGAATTTGATTATATTTATATAAAATTTCCACCAAATTAAAATATAAGATTTGAATCCTAATATTTATTTGTAATAATCAAAATTGAGCCCAACTATGAATAGAGTTGAAGTTTTATACAAATATCCAAATAGCTAATTAACATGGTTTATAATTAAAAGTTAGTATAATTATAAAAAATTGACCTATTTACAAAAACTCTCTCTCTAAATTTATAAATTATAAAATAATCCTTTAAGGTTTGTCTTTATTTTATAAATATTCTTTTTAGTAAAAATAATTTGCAAAATGGAGACATATATGAAGGGAGGATTTGTAATTTTGAACTTGAAGGAATAAATTCAGTGAATATGTCAAACTTCAGGGGTCAATTTTATAATTAAACCTAAAATTTATGATGCTTATATCTGACAGTAGACTATGAATCTTGGTCCATTTCGGGCCTGCACAACTCTAAACCAGTATAACTGAGAATTTTTGGTCCCTTTTTCTCAACGACAAAGGAAATTTTGGAGTAGCCATTTTTTCACAACCTACATTTCTTCACTTACAATCCAAACAGGTGGTTGTTTCAGTCTCCAAAAAGCTTCTTCATGGTAGATATACATGGTCATCTCAGGGTAGCTATAATCCTGTTTAGAAATATCAATTAGAAAAGCAGTCTATTAAGCTTTAACTCTTGGCTGCAACCTACAGTTCACACCTTGTAGACCCTCTTTTATTTGTCCACAATACACCCCAGAAAAAGGCCAAGAAACTCTACATTATTATTGCATGAAAACAGCCATCACCTTCACCTACATTCATTCTTTATTCAGCAATCATTTGGGTAATGTGTATATTGGCATCTATGTATTGTGGCTGATACATGGATGGACCTATAAACTTTGTCCATTCTTGCTTAAAGCAGCTTGTATATATATAAATAAGAAAAATATTTTTATTGGTGATAATTAAATTATTTGAAGGCTTTACAGCTAGCTAGAGTCAAATGAAGAGCAGCTGAACCTCTCTATATTAAGTTAATCTTTACCAGGATGAAAGTTGTTATATTTTTTAATCTGAAACTTCAAATTTTTGTAGTAAATTGTGACTTAATATTGGTATACTGTCCTTGTCTTAAAAAACCTTAGCTAATATTCGGATATTTAACAATTCTTTAGGCTGGTAGCTACTGATTATTACTGACTGGAGATCATTAAACTAAACTCAAGTAGCAATTGGAATATTTTGAGTGCGATTATTATATTTGTAGAGCTGAGTTCAAACCCCCCAAAAAGTACTTTGTGTAAGTTATGGGGATCATGTGATATAAGATCAGGACGGTATAGACGAACAGAAGGTAGATCAAAAGCAGGCTTAGCAAGGATCCCTTAGTCATATTATACGTGGGGTTGGGGGGTGTTTGCTGTTTTCTTCAAAGTGGACAATTTGGACCAAGTATTGCTCAGCTTGACTAATATCTGTTACACTGGACTAACCATTCAATCTAATCTCTGTTGAATACATAGAAATAGGTAGATATCTGTCTTATTATCCATCACAAACTCATTCCTTCTCTCCAAGAAATCATATCCTTTGAGTTTTTAATACAGATATCAATCATTTCACATGTCTTAGATATTCCTTCATCCCTCCAATTATCAAATCATCTCAAACAAACATATTACTAGAGACAGAGATGGAGTATATTGAGCTGGTAAGTATGATAGCCATGTGTTAGAAGGATAGAATAGCATCTGCACCTTTAAGCTAAAAACCAAGTTAGTACTTGAATATTTTTCCCCCTATTAGTCCTATGAATGCAATGTATTGAGGTACAATATATGATGTTAGCCATGTGTTGGAGGAATCCAGACCTGGCAAATTTCAGCACTTTCCATTAACTAGTGTTTGCTTGAAATAATACGGCGAAAGATATTCTCCATGTTCTTCCATTGGCATGCCTTTTTGAACCTCTTCTGATACCATATCTCCACTCTCTATATAAGCTCATCATTGCATGAATCCTCTGCACTTCAATAGTCCCTCTCAAGTTTCATGGCAATTGAGCACATTACTCAACATCCCTTTATGCATAAACAGATGATGTTGCATCAAGACTCGACTGAGGGTCGATGGAGAGGTAGATATGAGAGGCTCAACAGCAGTGATGAGAAGGCGATCAGGACTAGACGGCTCTGGATCAAGAAAGTACATGGAAGAGTTAAAGGTCTCAAACTATCGCGTTCTAGTAAGTTGAATTGGAAGCCATTTTCGATGATGTTCATATTGTCAAGAAAGATTGCTAAGATTTATGCTGGTTTTGTCAAAAGAATGAAGATGGATGAAGCTTGTCCTGCCATCATCTTCTCCAGTCAGTGGGGTCTTCCTGTCCTTTCTCATTCATTGTGAACAGAAGAAAGAATTCCATCTCTTGTTACAGGAGTTTAACATGGTTTTATTGTCGATTTGTACAACAGATCTTGAGTTCAAAAACGAATGTTATTCTCATTAGAATTCATATTAGATTGAACTGCTTATTTCATGTGAAAATACTGTACTTGAACATGACATGAATAACCAGACCCTGAAGAGGAAAAAAAGAAAAAAAAAAAGGAAAAATGATAGGGCATAAAAGAGAGTCCATAAATTTTTTTACTGCAAATTTCTCTACTTGTCAAATGCCATTTTATTGAAAGATTCAGCTTGTGATCTCTATCAGAAATTTGAAAAACATTAAGGCGGCTTGCTAATCTGTGAGTTCATTTAACATACACAAACTTGACACTTGAAATCTTGCTCAATTTTCTGCAAGATACTATTGATTATATTCCACATCTGCGGTGCCCATGAGATTCAACATCCTTCCATATTTTTAGACCTCAACTTAATTTTCACTATTCTCACCATCCTCATTTGAATGTTCAGTAGCACAAAAATCAAAATATACAATCATTTGAATGATTTTATTATGATGGATTCTTTTAAGATTTTAATTTGCCAAACTATCAAATCCTAGTATATATATGAATTAAAGTACTCTCTAAAAAAAAAAAATTGCTTGACAATATAGTGAGAAAAAGTCATTTTACTGGTCAATAGCATCAATTGGGCAGTTCAGATTGAGGTGTTTTTTTCCCCCCCTTCTTTTTTCGCTAACTAGCATCTTCTAGTAAAAATCTTTGAAATCACATGAATCTGAAAAGAAATTGCATTTCGTATATACTTGAATTTGGATTTGGATATTTAGCTTAGTTTATGGTTAAAAGTGTTTTTAATATGTTTGTATTATTTTATTATATTTTATTAGGATAAACTATAAGGGGTCTAACTGTGAAATGAAAAATTCCAAAAAAAGTAATTCTAATGTGATAAACCTTAGGGGAGGCCATTGTAATTTGGACAAACTTCAAAGGAAGTTTGTGTAATTCTTAACAAAGGGTAAAAAGGACATTCCATAAAAAAAATGTTAGACAGATTACAATGTTTGAACCTCAGAGGTTTCTGTAATAATCCATTTACCTTTGCTCAGAGCTTAAGAAAGAATTTCATGAAGAATACTTTCTATGCTCAAGTTTATCTATGTTTGAACACCAAAACCAGATTGTAAGGGATTTCAAAAATATGTGGGTCTTCTAAGTTTATTACTCTTATTAATCAGGCTTTTGATGTCATATCATCAGCACATAATAAATCTGTCAACTCCACAATGGAGCAGATAGCAAAATAACAACCAGTTAAAGAATCCAAGGGAATATATTGTCTAAGCTATCAGCTAATGGAATCTTGTAACTGTTGGATGCACTCTTCCTACAACTTGCTTCTACTTATCAATAGAAAATTACTCAGAATAAGCCAGAAAGAAGCCAATACAACATTAAAAATACATTCGCATTATTGGCAGGTGAAATGAAAATTGTCAGATCAAAAGAATTAATTACAAAAATTACATCTGAAGTTTAGTTTATTTACAGAAATTATCCTCCAAGTTATAAATCACAAATTCCCTTTGAGATATTATAATACAGAGGGATAGTTTCTATAAACAAACTAAATCTCATGGTGGTTTTTGTAATTAAAGCTCGGATTAGAAAATATATACAAACCAAGATTCACTGTGCTTGCGCATAATCTGTATGTGATAAGCTCAAACGATGATACACATTCCCTGATACGAAATTAGTATCTGGGAAGTCCACTTAGCCCACCTTTGGATGCAAATCCAGTCATGAATAGCACATAAGACTCTTTAAGGCTCAACTCAGAGATACAAAGCTTCCCCATCTTCACCTTCAAGTGAATCTTCTTCACCTTCTTTGAGATGCTCTTACGCTTGGTTAGAGCCCCGTTTTCGTCGTTTATCTCGGGTTCTTCCTTGATGGTTTCAAGCTTCATCTTGAGTAATTCTTCAATGTCCATTCTTGATTCTGTTCTCAAACTCTTTTTGCTCCAGCAAGGCACCACCCACCACATTTTGCGACACCCTTTTCTCATTCTATGCTGACTCAATATCCTTGATGTGAAGAGCTCTTCAACCCAAGGCCTTAGTAGTATAATAATAAAACTGCATTTCTTGGATACAAGAATTTTGATCACTTTGTATATCTTCACTGCCCTTTATATTTTGTAGATGCTGTTTTAGGTATGGGATGAAACAGGTAGCTGGGGGTGGGGGGGGGGGGTGGAGTTGGGGTTGTGGGGTTGGAGAGGGCCATGGACTAGTTCTTAAAGGCTTATGCTTTTGCTCTTTACAACTTGACTTGATCATGACGAGCTTTTGTTTAGCATTTGCCTATAAAACAAAGATTTATTTTTCAACTAGACCTGGACTATATTATGCAACTAACAGTTTCCTGGATAAGATGGAACTCATAAAAGTCTACTTTAAATGGTAGGCGCATGATTATGTTAGTCCAGAAAACTTCCATTTATTTCCCTCCACAGTTTCAAGTAATCATGCAAAATAAAGTATGTGTCTGAAAATTCACTCAGGACTGAATATTTCCTCCATCACTGGTACTGTAATGGCATTTAAATCAGTTCATAACCAAAAGGATGAACTTGGAAGAGTCTCAAAAGACATGGTCTACATATCTGATTTCTGTTGTCATAATTACCTTACCTTTTTTTTTTCTTTGACAATGAAATATTTTAATAAGGATAAGCTTATATATGCAATAATGTTCAATAATTAGGTGATTAAACAATGAGAATTGAAACTCTATATATCTAAATAGTACTCAATTGTATGAATAAGTTAAACTATCTGAAAATGTCCAAAACTGCATATCGGGCTTTGCTCTTTACAGGTCCAGACATTGTATTCTTTGAACCTGTTTCCTGTATTAGGTATTGGTGGCCACCTAAACCTGAAGAGACCAAGCTTTCAAGCTGTCAAAAGGCTACTAATTTATATATATACATATTTATATATGGTGCTAACATGGACATTTTTAAAATTTCAAATTAACAGCTAGAAATATTAAGTTAATTCTCAAATTATAAACTATTCATTACATTATCCTTTGAATTGCTTAAGAAAACTTATCTTTACATGAATGAAAATCTCATATTTATCTCTTGTACATTCTCTAAATCAGTTTTCCAAATAGAAAATTTCCATATTTGACTCCACATTGCAAATGAAAAGCTTTCATCTCAAATAAAAAACCTTCATTTCATGCGAATCAGTTTTCACTAAAAACATAAGTAAATACTAACACTAAACTTCTCTTTTTTATTTAAATTTTTTCCAATCAATAAGTGATTTTAAGCAAGTGAGAATGTATGCTAAGTGGACTTCTTGACCACATGGCCTTGTAAGCATCAATTTCAGAGGGCTTTCAATTTCTTGGTTCTGGATTCAGCCTGCTTAATGGGTCTTATTGGGTTTGGGGTTTCACAGGTTTCTTTTTGTGCTTTAACTGGGCCAAACCCCATCTGCCTGCACAGGGGCACACATCTTTCTTTCCATTATTACTGTTACATCAAACAATTGGAGATCAATGATTCTTCGATAAGAATGGAAAACCAGGTGTTTAACCCTCATTTGATTTGGCAAAAATGTTTAGTTTTTCTTTTTAAAAAAAAAAAATTGCGTGTATTTAGGCCTGAGTTTGGTATGACCCCTACCCGTTTACTAATCATGAAAATAAATGTAAAAAACTACTTTATGTTGCTGTAAATCATAATATGTAATTCAAGCTTTATACTGTAGGTACAGTTCAAGTCTTATATATGTTTCAGTGTAGTTTCTCCTTTGCCCTTATTTAATTTAGGCTAATTTGGGATCTTAAACTCTAGCAAGTGTCTGACCAAGCATATCTTTTGTAGTAAAAAACATCTTTTAAATTTGGAGTTCATATGAAGTTACAGAATGTTGATTAAAAAATAAAAAAAATAATTTTTGTAAGTTTTAATTTATATGTTACAAGTTATGGGCTCGTTTTTTTTAAAAAAAAAAAACAGTAAAGAAAACGTCAATTTATTAATTTTACATCTTTTTGAGCTTCTTCATTTTGACCATGCACTGTTATTAACGAAGGTCCTTATCTAAATCAAAAGTGGAGTAACTTTAGTAATTTGATCAAAATCATGTTATATATTCTAAAAGCTTGCAAGAAATTTCACAACGTAATACCTTAATATTTAAAGATTAAGTGAATCCCATCACTGCTGTTTTTTTTTTTTTTTAAATAATTTTCATGATGGACCCAACTAAAACTACTTGTTGACTACTAAGTTATGCTGAGAAGAAATGGAGTCTGACGTTGTACAGAATTAGATGCTTAATCCAGACCTAGATCAGAAAGAAAAAAAAACAAAGAATACAATATTGTAAATGTCAAATGAACAACATACCTTAAAATAATAAAAATATAAAAAGTATTTATGGTTGTCTGTCGGGAAATTTTAATCCGGTATATATATATCTTAGAATTTTGTGAATCTATAGATTTGAATCATCCTTGAACCCTTGGACTTCTGAGCCGGTGTTCGATTATGGCCATCAGAATCCATGACACAATTGATAACCAAGAATGGAATGAGACAATGACAATCACACATAGGTCATAGGTAGCATTAATCCACAAGGTTAAGTTAAGTACCTATCTAGTAGCCAAGAATTTAACCTAGATTTTAGATTTATTTATTTGCCATTGAACTGGAAGAGAATGAAAAGACATCTAAAAATTCCAAGTTATCCAAGTGGGGAAAGTGCCAAAAGCAGAAATGCATGGGCAAACTGGTGAAAATGTGGGTCAAAATTCCAGACAAATCCAAAAAACAACTTGTTGGCCTTATTGTACTGTTCATCCTCTTCAATCTACCTAAATTCTTGGACTACAAACTGTTCCTTGTGACAACCATGCTAGCATGATGTTCCCACGTGCAGTACCCCATAAAATTTTGGCCTTACTTGGTGACTTCGAATTTGTTGGCATGCCCACTCCAACCTCTCCTCTTGTTCTATTCTCTCCCTGAAGCTTTGTCACATAATAGGCTTTCATAAATTGAAAAACTTTTTATTTTTTATTCTTTTTATAGATGAAAATATAAGGTGATTATACAAAAATTGAGTTGAGCTATAAGGACTGAGAACCTAATGCCATAGCCTCACTACGTTAATCAAACTAAAACTCCTCACTAAATGGTGACAAATATATATTTTAAACAATATTTTGGATATGCTAAATTAGAATAAATAATTCAAAAGACATTATTAATAATGTGGAAAATCTATAGAATACTAGTTACACCTCACTAGTATAAGTAAATTTCTTCAGGGACGAAAAGCATGTATGTTTTTGTATCATTCCCCCCTCATCCTCTTTTTTTTTTTTTTTTTTTTTTTAAATTTATTTTTTCAAAATAAATATAAAACATATATTACGTTTTCTAATATGTATATTCCTTTTATTATACACATTATCTCAAAATACAAAAACAAAACCGTCAATTAGTTGACCATCTTTTTCTGAAAGATGGGTGGTTTTTTCTATAATCCAATAGTTATTAATTGACAGTAATATAAGAATTTCCCGGAATAATCCCATCGCCTAAAATTGGGGGTTTGGTTGTCTCTAAAGTTTCCTCCCTAGGTGGGTTTTCAGCATCAAATATTCACGTGTCAGCCGTATCTCAATAAAAGTGTTAATTTTTAAGGGCTGCTATAGTTATCCATTATCCATCGTCCATCTTGGGTTGTTTGCCCTTTTATCAAATTAGCTTACCAAAAAAAAAAAAAAGAAAAAGAAAAAAACATTCACTAATTTTAAGGGGTGGCCCAACTGGAATATTTTCTGTTTTTGGAAATTTATACCCCACGTCTGCTTACCTTCTTTGCAGTGAAGCTCTTTACTACAAACTTTACAATTGCACTCTCTTACATATTATTTAGGGGAACTGTGTTTGGTCATAGGTGTACTGCTTCGACTGCTAGTTTGGGAATTGTCATCAGTCACATGTATACTTTATTACATATTTTGGTAAGAAAATTGTTCGTTTAATAGAAAAGGTGGGCTCTCTGTGCAAGGGGTATAAGGGGGGTGGTCCCTGTTATTGGCTTTGGAAGGATGGGATGAGGCGGTGATCAAGACTTGAAAAGAGGAATGAGGCATTGGAGCTGAGATTCTCTCCTTGGTGGGATTGAACTTTAGTGGGTTCTGCTAATGGGATTTGCAATTCCAAGCTCTTCAACTTGTTATGGGTTTCACTATTTCAAGATTTCTTCTTAAAACTTGAGCTCTGCATCTTGGCTTCCGCCAGCTGAAGTAAAGGGTCAGTCTTTCTGCTTCTTATCACTTTTCTTCATTAGGTAGGAGGAGAAAAGAAAAAAAGAAAAACTTTTTATTGCTATATTTGAGTGTTCTTCAATTTTAGTTTGTTTTTGCTTTTTGAATAGAGGGTCTGATTTTATAATTTGACAGGCACATAAAGGTCTATTGTTCATCTGTCTCGTGTCATTTGCTATGCAAATTTGTTTGGATTGTTAATGCTTGGATATTGATCTTAATATCTCCATGTGTGTGTGTGTTGATTAATGGTAGATGATAAGTTGAATTTTGAACTGTGAATATATTCAAGGTCTGCAAATTCAAAGCCACTTTATTGGCACTTGACTATGCATAGGAGTTAGTTTGAATCTTATGCTAGTGTCTTAAATGTTATCTAAGTCTGAGATGTCTTATATTTTACATTTAAGTAAATGGTTAGACTGGTGTTAATGGGATTCTGATGTGGTATATAAAGCTATTAGGAAAATGCGTACTTTCTGGTGTTATAGGTTGTATAAACTAGTCGAAGTTCAAATTTTGAATGGTGGCATGATGAAAGTGACAGACCAACTGACATAATTCTATTACTGGTGCTTGGTTTGTTATGCATGATATTGAATGCGGTGGCTATTTTGTCATAAAAGTTATTCTTGGTACCATTTTGTTCTCTCTTGTTCAGATTTGAGATAGAAATGTCGTCTTCACAACCTGGTCAGTCTTCTACAAATTCTGCAAGATCAAGACAGAGTGCTAGGATACTTGCCCAGACATCTATAGATGCAAAGCTCCATGCAGACTTTGATGAATCAGGTAGTTCATTTGACTACTCCAGCTCAGTGCGAGTAACAAATGTTTCCAGTGGAGAGCAGAAACCTATATCTGACAAAGTTACTACTGCTTACCTCCATCAAATACAGAAAGGCAAGCTGATCCAGCCATTTGGGTGTTTGTTGGCCCTAGACGAGAAAACGTTCAGGGTGATTGCATATAGTGAGAATGCTCCTGAAATGCTTACAATGGTCAGTCATGCTGTTCCAAGTGTTGGTGACCACCCAGTTCTTGGCATTGGATCTGATATCAGAACTATTTTTACTGCTCCTAGTGCTGCAGTATTACAGAAAGCTTTAGGATTTGGTGAGGTTTCTCTGTTAAACCCTATCTTGGTTCACTGTAAAACTTCTGGAAAGCCTTTTTATGCTATAATCCACAGAGTCACAGGTAGTTTAATCATTGACTTTGAACCTGTCAAACCTCATGAGGTCCCTATGACTGCTGCTGGGGCCTTACAATCTTATAAGCTTGCAGCCAAAGCTATTACCCGCTTGCAATCCTTACCTAGTGGGAGCATAGAAAGGCTCTGTGATACGATGGTGCAAGAAGTTTTTGAACTCACTGGTTATGACAGGGTGATGGCATACAAATTTCATGATGACGATCATGGGGAGGTGTTCACTGAGATCACGAAGCCTGGCCTGGAGCCTTATGTGGGATTGCATTATCCGGCCATAGATATCCCGCAGGCTGCTCGGTTTTTATTCATGAAGAACAAGGTCAGGATGATCTGTGACTGTAGAGCAAATCATGTAAATGTGATTCAAGATGAGAAACTTCCTTTTGATCTTACATTATGCGGATCAACACTCAGAGCCCCACATAGTTGCCATTTAAAGTATATGGAAAACATGAATTCAATTGCATCATTAGTGATGTCCGTTGTGATCAATGAGGGAGATGAAGAGGACTCTGATTCTTCACAGCCAGAAAAGAGAAAAAGGCTTTGGGGATTAGTGGTTTGCCATCACACAGCTCCAAGATTTGTCCCCTTCCCTCTGCGATATGCATGTGAATTTCTTGCCCAGGTGTTTGCCATCCATGTTAACAAGGAGCTAGAATTGGAAACTCAGATGCTTGAGAAGAATATTCTTCGGACTCAGACCCTCTTGTGTGATATGCTATTGAGAGACGCACCTTTAGGTATTGTGTCCCAGAGCCCCAACATTATGGATCTTGTGAAATGTGATGGAGCTGCTCTATTATACATGAACAAAATATATAGGTTGGGATTAACTCCAACAGACCTTCAGATTCGCGACATAGTTTCATGGCTTGATGAATACCACAGGGATTCCACTGGTTTGAGTACAGATAGCTTATATGATGCCGGTTTCCCTGGGGCTCTTGCTCTTGGTGATGCTGTCTGTGGAATGGCAGCTGTCAGAATAACTGATGAGGACTGGCTATTCTGGTTTAGGCCACACACTGCTGCAGAAATTCGTTGGGGAGGAGCGAAGCATGAACCAGGTGAAAAGGATGATGGTAGGAAGATGCATCCAAGGTCTTCATTCAAAGCATTCTTAGAAGTTGTCAAGACGCGGAGTTTACCTTGGAAGGACTATGAGATGGACGCTATCCACTCTTTGCAGCTTATTCTAAGAAATGCATTTAAAGAGGCTGAGTCTAAGGATTCAAACACCAAGGCAATCCATACAAGGCTCAATGACCTGAGAATTGATGGAATGCAGGAGCTTGAAGCAGTGACATCCGAGATGGTCCGCCTGATTGAAACTGCCTCTGTGCCTATCTTGGCAGTTGATGCAGATGGCCGTGTGAATGGTTGGAATAAAAAAATTGCTGATTTAACTGGTCTTACTGTTGATGAAGCAATTGGTGGGCATTTCCTCACACTTGTTGAAGATTCTTCTGCTGATAAAGTGAGTAAGATGTTGGAATTGGCACTTCAAGGTATGCTTTCAAAAGGAATGAAAACCAGATCGCTTACATGATAATTATACATGCGTCTGCAGAAAGTATATGCATGCATGAAGCCCTTTAGAAAAGGAGTTTGTCTTTATATCTCTCTCTCTCTCTGTCCTTTGCAAACATAGACCTGTTGTTTGTGCTAACTTTTAAACTCATTTTACTTTTGATCAGGGAAAGAAGAAAGAAATATACAATTCGAGATTAAAACACATGCGTCAAGGAGTGAGTGTGGTCCAATCAGCTTAGTTGTAAATGCTTGTGCAAGCAGGGATGTCAGGGAGAACGTCGTAGGAGTATGTTTTATAGCTCAGGATATAACAGCCCAGAAGAGTATGATGGACAAGTTCACAAGAATTGAAGGAGATTACAGAGCCATCATACAAAATCCTAACCCGTTGATCCCACCTATATTTGGCACAGATGAGTTTGGCTGGTGTTCTGAGTGGAACCCATCCATGACAAAACTATCAGGATGGAATAGAGAGGATGTGATCAATAAAATGCTTCTGGGTGAGGTCTTTGGTATTCATACAGCTTGTTGCCGTCTCAAGAATCAAGAGGCTTTTGTGAACCTTCGTATTATACTCAACAATGCCATGACTGGTCAAGATTCTGAAAAAATACCATTTGGTTTTTTCTCAAGGAGCGGGAAGTATGTGGAATGCCTACTTTGCGTGAGCAAGAAGTTGGATAGAGAGGGTGCAGTGACTGGAGTCTTCTGCTTCCTGCATCTGGCAAGTCAAGAGCTCCAGCAAGCACTTCATGTTCAAAGGTTATCAGAGCAAAGCGCTTTGAAGAGATTGAGAATCTTAGCTTATATTAGAAAGGAGATCAGGAATCCTCTTTCTGGGATTATATTTACTGGGAAGATGATGGAAGGAACCGACCTGGATGATGAGCAGAAAAACCTGCTGCGCACTAATCTTCACTGTCAACATCAGCTAAACAAAATTCTTGACGACACAGATCTTGATCATATAATTGAAGGGTAAAGTGAAATCATTATGTTGAGCTCCACTTAGATCCATTTACTGAATATAGGGAAAATTATTTTCATGCTTCTTAAATTCTCAGTATGCTTGTGTCTACAATCTGATAATTTGAGATGATCTTACCACGTATCATCTGTTGCAGTCACTGAATTTGTCTAATGCCTAGAAGTATCAAAATGTGTGGTTTGTGGTTTTCCACATGTATGAGCCTAGGGGCGGGCATCTATAAATTTTTTGACTGGTTTTGGAAATTCTAGAGTGGATAGATGTGTTCTTTACATATCTTATGCATGCATAAGCTTAAGATGTATAATTTGAATCTGTAAAATGTTTCTCACCATCTTCCTTTGATAAAAAGATTGATAATTATACTGGATCCAATGTGACCAATGGATCTTCTGTGAAAGTACATTTGTTGACTAACTAGTAAAAATGGTGAAGGACATATTCTGTTTTTGCATGTCAGACAGATATTTTGTGGTCGCTAGCAAGTAGAATGAATTGTACCTGGGACACCCTGTTAAATACACACTCAAACTTCATTTCATGAAATTTTCGTTTGTATCCTGTCAGGTACTTGGATCTGGAGATGGTGGAGTTTAATCTGCATGATGTCTTGATTGCTTCCATTAGTCAAGTCATGATGAAGAGCAACGGAAAGGGTATTATGATAGTTGATAATTTGGCTCCAAATCTATCAACTGAAATGTTTTACGGTGACAGTTTGAGGCTTCAACAAGTCCTAGCTACTTTCTTGCTAATATCAGTTACTTTCACCCCGAATGGAGGCCAGCTTGGCATTGCAGTGACTTTGACTAAGGATCCTATAGGGGAATCTGTTGAGCTTGGCCATTTGGAATTCAGGTAGAATCACAACTAATCTTACAATTTTTTTTTTTTCTAAGCTGGATGTTAAAAATTTATACGTTTCCATGTGACGATCATGTAAGTCACAAACAAAATGCATGGAAGTACAAGTTAATTTAAGTACCAGTGCTGAGTTTGTATTAATTTCTGGGAAAGTAGCTTTTTCTATAATCCAGTTCTCAATGTAGTCACTAGTTAAGTTCGCGTTTGGGTGCATTTTGGTCAAAGGACTGCACTGAAATGCCTACAAATCTTCTAGCCATTTATATAAGTTTATCTTTTCAGTTCTCATGAGTCATTATCCCGAACCACCAGTGGGGAGAATTATTCGTGTTTGGATCTTCGATTTGTAGAATGAGAAAAACATAATGAGTATGTGTTCCTTTGTTTGGTCTTTAAAAGAAAATTAGAGTTAATGGAACTACCAGGTAGATTTGTTAATCTTAAATTTATTTAATCTCTTTTTTATATGAATCATGATATTGAGTTACATTTAGAAAGTTCTTATAGTTGGTGCTTATTGTGTTAGAAAGGAAACTGTGACACCAATTGTTTCACTAATTGTGTTCTCTTTTACTTTCCATCACCAAATCCATATTTTAAAGAGTTAATGATGTAGAATTTGGTAAAGCTACTTTCATAGTTATGCTTTACTTGGTGTAAATTTAGTAGTTTGGCAGGTTTTATGAATCTAAGCTAGATAAGAGCAGATCTTGCACTATTATCAGCATATCACTTCAGAGATGGTGTCAAATATCTCCTGGACTTATTCCTAATCTTAAGCAGAGATGGAGCTATGGGGGCTGGACTGGGCAGCCGCCCCTTCAAGCAGATTCTCTATTGCAAGTTGGTGTTTCATACTTCCTTAAGTAAACACTCGATTGTGACCGAGGATCACAGACACTTGGCGACACTGGGCGTGTATCCGTGAAGTGAAGTATATATGATGAAACAACAATTGCAATAGAGGATCCATCATCCTCAAGTGGCTATATTCTTAAATTTCATATGTAAAAAACTAAATGAAATCCAAAATTCTGCCCTCCTTTAAATTAGTAAATTGCCACCCATTTAAGGTAAAATATGTGTTTTGCCCCCTGAAGCCAGGAATTCTGGTTCCATCCTTAATCTTAAGCACAAACTTGCTTGTGTTAATATTGTGCACCAAACAACAATCAACTTTTATTTTCGTATTTTTGTAATGTGTCTTCAGAATCACGCACATACATTGGTTTATACGTTTAATTATATGATATCAGTAAGAACAGGGGATATCATTTCTTCCTCTTTCAGAGTGCAAGACAGTCTGGTATTCTTTTCTGTACTGTGCATATGCAAGGGAACATTGAGAAAAATACAGTAGACTAGGCATGAAATAAGACTATGATATTCTTCTTGCTGACAAGGCATCGACATGAAATCTGATCATCAGAAATGTATGTTGTTTGCTTTTGGCTATCAACTTCCAAATTCTTGTCTGGTATCTTATGTTTGGTATTATTTCCCGATGTAGGATAACACATTCTGGAGGAGTACCAGAAGACTTGTTGAGCCAAATGTTTGGTGAGGAGGCAGAAGCATCCGATGATGGCATCAACCTTTTTATCAGCAGAAAACTGGTGAAGCTCATGAACGGTGATGTTCAGTATCTGAGGGAGGCAGGACGATCGACCTTCATCATATCTGTTGAACTTGCAATCTCTAGTAAACCCCAAGCATGAGTGTAGAGAATGCTGAGGGGCCTCTAACTTTGGTTTCCTTTTTTGACAAAGTCGTGTTTCATGTTGTAAATATTTGCACTTTTTTTCTTTTCTTTTTTTTTTATTGTAGAGAAGTTTTGCTTTTGGGAAATAGAAGAAAATCTAGTTTTTTGCTGATGTTTCTACTTCCAACTTTTATGTCTTGTAACATGGAAGTAATGGGAATTTCGTAGATATATCATATATATACTGGGAAATTTTAAATGAAATTGTGGATATTTTTAATTAACATAATTATACATTCTTTATAACAAAAATGTTTTTACAGGTGGTATATAGTGAGTTTTATTAAATTATATGATTAAAAAATTATTGTGCGCAATTTAAAAATAATTGTATTTCTTCAAGACTTTCTCATCATCTTTAGAAGTTTCAATTAGAAATAATTTTTTTTTTCCTGTAAAACTATCCTCTACTTAAATTAATTGTAAGTATATGAGTTGCAAAAAATTGTATTTAATTTATTCCATTGTTAATTCATTATTAAGTTAGTAATTGCAAATATTATTTGATTAATAAAATTTATTATCGTGTATTATATATTATAAAAAATATTTTTTTTTTCTAATAATTTTTAAAAGTTTGGAAAATTAGGGAGTATTCTCGAAATTTCAAAAAATTCAAAAGATATTATGAAATTTCAATAGAAATCGTAAAATTAAACTGCAAGTTGGAGTTCGTTTGGCATGGTTAAGAAATCCAAAATTCTGTCAGAATTTTGCCATTTTTAAGGAAAATTTAAAACAATGGCTAGTTTTTTTATTTTTTTATTTTTTTATTTTTATGTGTATATCTAATAGACTCGATCAAACAAAAATGTTCAATTCCTTTAAACTTCAAATCTTCGTAGTTTTTTTTTTTTAATGAAATGACAAAATAAGTTAGAAGTATAATGTTGTTTTATCGAAAACTTTTTGATTATTAAGTTGGATAGAAGACATTATTATAATTAAATAATAATTTATGAGTTTTGGCCATTGAAACTTGAGACAAGTTTATTTTGATTAAATCGTATTGAATCCCAAAAAATGGGTTTGGAAAATATGGAAGAAGATATGTGAGATGAATTCTGACCATTGAGAGAACTTTACTTTGATTAAATCGCAACAAATCCCACAAAATGGCCTTGGGAATATATAGAAGAAGACATGGAAGATATAGTTTTAACTTTGATTGGCACAATAAAAAAAACAAAAGAAGATGTTAATTGAATTCAAATTGTACAATCAAATTATTACTAGATAAGATTGAAAAATAAATCAAACAAATTATTTGATTTTGATTTATAAACTTAACAAATTCAATTTGAATATTTTTTTCGTTAAATAAGTTTTAAAAATTTATTTGAACTTCACCCTATTAATAAAAAAAATTAAAAAAAATATATATAAAAAGATCAAATTATTCATTCATATTTGATTCGATTAAAGTTGATTTAAAATCAATTTAATTCATAATTAAATTAAATTCAAATATAATTTTTAAAATTTAATAAAAATTAAATAAATTTGAACAGTTTAATTCGTTTAAACCCATAAATAGTTATGAAAATGACAATTAATTCAGATTTGACCAAAGGGTAAATCTGTCTTTTGAAAATACGAAGGGAGATTCCTCAAATTTTCCCTAGTGCACCTTTCCGGGAATTCCTTAAGTCTTAAGCAGACCTTTTTTCTTGATAATTACTACAGCACGCGGCGGCTGAACTGCAACGATGGAACTCCTCTTTCCGGCCGATTCTCCGCCGCTCCATGCCATCGCCGCCGCCAAAATTGCAGGCATTTCTCTCATCACCAACCCAACTCTGGATTCTGGCTCTCCGCCGACTCTTGTCCTAGGGAGCGGGTGATTTATCGTCTTATTCTCGCTTTGTTTTGAGGATATAAGTATTATTTAACTCAGTTACATATTAGCTTGCCTGTTTTCTCTTTTTTATTTGTTTATAGTCCAGTTACAGTGCAATTTCGAATCTACTGCTGAAATTGAAATAATTTTTTGGATTAAACATTCATCCTATAGTTTTAACCAAATTGTTGTTCTTGTGGAAAGGGGTAATTTCTAATCTTTGAAACATCATGGGATATAATTTGATTTTACCAATTGTTTAAACTGGGTTGGTATAAAGTTCTGGATTTTGAGCTTTTTCTTGAATATATATGATGAAAGATCTGAAAAAACAAATTCCCGACTGGAGAACTGGGTTCGACTTTATGGTGAAATTAGTGGTGCTAATAACTCTCCGTCTTTCTCTGAGAAGAAACAGCTTCACCTTGAAAAACCAGGGGTTTGATTGGTATGAAATTAGGATTGGAGTTAGAAACTTCCTGTTATGACATTAGATCAATATTTGCATCATAATGGGGATATTATAAAGGATAACTCTTCCACATATTTCGTGGATACTGATTAGTGTGAAGGATTACTATACTACAGATTTCAATGTGAATTTGTTCTTGCCCTTTCTATTTTTTGGGTTGTCCAGAGAAAGAAAAATAACGATTATCAACGGTAACTCAATTTTCAGGCAGAGGCTGCATGGAGCAAATGTGCTTCTGAGATATATTGGTAGGACAGCAAGCCTGCCTGATTTCTATGGAAGGGATGCTTATCAGTCAAGCCAGGTGCCTTTTTGTATACTCTTTCCATTGTTCAAGAGGTTGTTTTTAATTGAAGTCGATTCTGATACATCTGTTTATCAAACTATTACTCGTTTTTCTTATCTTGCTTGCTGATTTTATTTATTCTAAACCTGCATAAACCTTGTCACCAATCATTATTGGTCTTATAGATTGATGAATGGCTTGAATATGCGTCTGTCTTTGGGTCTGGATCCGAATTCGAGGGAGCATGCAGCTTTGTGGATGAATATTTACTGCAAAATACGTTTCTAGTTGGTAATAGCCTGTCAATTGCAGATGTCGCAGTCTGGGCTGGTCTTGCAGGTAGTTTCTGAGTTTATGTAATTGAGTTTCTGATTTTAAGTTATTGAGTCTGTGACAGTGGTAATTTGATCATTGCATTTGTAATTTTATAATCGACTTTTTTCCTGACAGATATCACATTTGCTTATATTTCAATGTGTATTATACTTTGTTCTCTGATTGCCACATCTGTTTCATATACTCTACTGCATACAACTGTGCTAATTCTTAGAGGATATTGATTTCCTTTGTTATATACTTTTACTTTCTTTTTGCCCTTTTAGGAGCTGGGCTGAGATGGGAAAGTTTAAGGAAATCTAAAAAGTACCAAAACCTGGTTCGGTGGTTCAACTCAATATCTGCTGAATATGATGCTGTGTTGAGTGAATTTGCTGCAACATATCTTGGGAAAAGAGGCTCTACAAAGGCAACAACTTCTAAGTTGAGAGAGCCTCAAGCTTCTAATTCTCGGTCAACTGCAGTGGAGAATGGCGTCATTGCGACTGAAACAGCTGGAAAGGCCTTTGAGGTAGATCTCCCTGATGCCGAGGTTGGAAAAGTGAAGTTGCGATTTGCACCAGAACCCAGTGGTTATCTTCATATTGGTCATTCAAAAGCTGCATTGTTAAACCAGTACTTTGCTGACCGGTACAAAGGCCAGCTGATTGTACGATTTGATGACACAAACCCGGACAAGGAAAGTAGTGAGTTTGTGGATAATCTTCTGAAAGATATTGAGACTCTGGGGATCAAATATAATGCTGTAACATACACATCAGACTACTTTCCCCAGCTCATGGAAATGGCTGAGAAACTGATTCGTGAGGGTAAGGCCTATGTTGATGATACTCCACGTGAGAAAATGCAGCATGAAAGGATGGAAGGGATAGAGTCTAGGTGCAGGAGTTTCAGTATAGAGGAGAACTTAAACTTGTGGAAGGAAATGATTGCTGGTTCAGAGAGGGGTTTGATGTGTTGTCTCCGAGGGAAATTGGACATGCAGGACCTGAACAAGTCACTTAGGGATCCGGTATATTACCGCTGCAATTTGACTCCTCACCATAGGATCGGATCTAAATATAAATTATACCCAACATATGACTTTTGTTGTCCATTTGTTGATGCTTTGGAAGGTATCACACATGCACTTAGATCGAGTGAGTACCATGATCGTAATGATCAATATTACAGAATTCAGAAAGATATGGGATTCCGAAAGGTCCATATATATGAATTTAGTCGTCTGAATATGGTTTATACACTTCTTAGTAAGCGCAAGCTGCTATGGTTTGTTCAAAATGGAAAGGTGGAAGGTTGGGATGATCCTCGCTTTCCTACTGTCCAAGGAATAGTCCGAAGGGGTCTGAAGATTGAAGCATTGATACAGTTCATTTTGGAACAAGTAAGTTGTAACTTGAATAATCCATTAATATGTGCAGTAGCACGTATTTGTTAATAAAGGAGGGTTTGATCTTTTCTCTTATTAGTTTTTCAGTTTTTATTTTATTGCTTGTGCGTATGGTGAACAAACTTCCTGTGTTCATTTTCACTATGAGGAATTTAAATCTCTTCTTTGCTAAATTGGTTAGGGTGCATCGAAGAACCTCAATCTTATGGAGTGGGACAAACTCTGGGCCATCAATAAGAAGATTATTGATCCTGTGTGCCCCAGGCATACTGCTGTCATTGAAGAACGACGTGCATTGCTAATTCTAACTGATGGCCCAAAAGATCCATTTGTGCGCATTTTAGCGAAACACAAGAAATATGAAGGTGCTGGAGAGAAAGCTGTAACTTATTCAAATAGATTATGGATAGACTATGCTGATGCTGAATCAATCTCAGTCAATGAGGAAGTAACTTTAAAGGATTGGGGTAATGCAATTGTCAAGGAAATCAAGAAGGATGAAAATGGGATTGTAACTCAGCTGGTGGGAGTTTTGCATCTTGAAGGAAATGTTAAGAAGACAAAGTTGAAGCTCACTTGGCTGCCGGATTCCAGCGAGCTTGTCAGACTGTCCCTGGTTGACTTTGATTATCTTATTACAAAGAAGAAGGTGATGCTTTTGCTCTGTGGGAAAAAAAGTTTAATTTCATTCTAATTTTTATAACTTTAACTTTCTTTTGTATCTGTTCATTTGTTTATTTCTTTAATCTTTTGCTAGTGCTCCATTTGATTAACTTATTAGAATTGTTTAATAATTACAGCTTGAGGAAGATGAAGATTTCATTGATGTGGTCAATCCCTGTACAAGAACTGAGACATTAGCACTTGGGGAATCTGATATGCGGAACTTGAAGCGTGGAGACGTAATACAGCTGGAGAGAAAAGGGTATTACAGATGTGATGCTCCTTTGGTTCGACCTTCAAAACCTATAGTCCTGTTTGCAATTCCAGATGGCAAGCAGCAAACTGTAGCGAAGTAAGAATACACATACTTTCGTCTTGTGGGTGAAGCAATGAAAACAAAGAGTTCTCTCCATGTCAAATCAATTGAATTTTGTACACTTGATATTCTACTTAAATGTATGTTTTAACAATTAAATGTGACCCTTTTTTCCAACTTATCTTCTGTGTCTACATGCTTGGTGTCTGCATAAGCCCACGCTTGTGCGTGTGATGTTTTGCTTTGGTAGCATGTTTATGGGTTGCCATCTGAATATATGCAAAAGAGAGCATTTCTGCTGGACTCATCTATATGCTGTGAAGCAATTAATTAAAAATATAATTTGAGGCGTTTTTCTTTCCTTTCCCTAGTAGTTTATATTCAATATATTTCTACAGTAGGGCAGGTTAGTGTTTTTTTTTTTTTTTTGTTCATTTTTGGCATATGGTCTAGAGTTGATTTGCTAGGTTAAGAATTGTTATGTTATCGAGGGTTGCGCTTATATTGACGGAGAAGGATTTGGATACATAGAAGGATTTGAAGTTTGTGAGGATTTCAAATCCCTAGCAATGATAAAATATGCTCAGCTCATAATGATTTTAAGGTGCTATTTGTTTGATGAATTTGAAGCTAATGATTTCAAATTTATAATAATGAATTTGATCTTGTTTGAATAATTTTATGACACAGTGTATTTCATATATTTGAATTTTTATTTTGAGCTATTTTTTAAAATTATTATGGTGGATTTCAAATTCATATTAAATGAGTCATATAAAATCCTCATTTCAAATCGTTTCTTCAAATCTATTTTTTTTCATCCAAATGAAATTTAAAAAAAATTGAATATCATATTACCTCAAATTATCCATATAAAATGCCAAAAGTTTTGCAAGCAAAATCTAGCATAGCGAGGGTAGCAGTTTCTTGTGATTAGTTTGCAATGGCCAATGAGTCCACGTTGGTTGGCCTCTAAAACTTGACTCCTAGTCATAAGAGCAATCTGTTATTTTCTGGCAGGAGAAAGATACAAGTTTTGGATATTTTAAGAGAAAATTAAAAATTGTGATGTATTTAGAGAAAAATATATTGAACAAGGTATATATATTTAGTTTTTTATTTTGGAAAAATAAATGAAAAATGAAAATGTTTTTGAAAAACAAAAGTAAACATTCCTAAAGTAACCCAGTAGACAGTATGTCAGTTGCATCAAAAGTAAATATTTTTATTTCCCCAATGAATAAACTTGTTCCATTTGCTTAAAAATTTTGCATCCGAAAGGCGTCAACGGTGGATGATCGATCATGAGGTAGGGTGGTGTTAACCAGGCTGACTTCCATCGGTGGATGGTCATGGCGTACTGATGGTGGTGATGGAGGCTGACTTCCATCGGAGAGAGTGGACTGTGGAGAGCCACCATCCAGCGATGGTGACAGTAGTTTGATCGGGAGGGGTTGAGAAATTGCTCCAACATTATTTAGCCGGTATGGCAAACTAAATGTATTTCGAAAACAACATAGAACTGAAATAACCTTTGAAAATTCAAGACCAGTACATAAAAATCAAGAGATTCAACACACAAACATAACCAGACGTGGATAATTTCTGTAGTAGCACATATAATCGATTTCGATCTCTGTTTCTCTTTTTTGATTTCTTTAAATTTTACAACATACATCTCTTTCGGGATTTTTATAAAAATATTATATTTTAAAAAAATAATTGTCAAAATATCGTGAAATGAAAATGAGTTAAGTTTTTATGGCAAAGCGTTAGTCCGACTAACGCTTTCTATTTTTTTATTTTTTTATTCGGGTACGTTAACCAAAGCGTTAACCAAGGTAACGCTTTGTCAAAATGCCAAATTGTCAAAGCGCTTTGTGTTTTTTTATTTTTATTTTTTTGTTTATTTTTTTTTATTAAATTTAAATAATATAATTTCATACATATATATATTTATTAATTAAAATATGTTAATTATGTATATATATATATATGTAATTTATTCATATTATATGTATTTAGTATTTTGTGTAATTATATTATTACATATGTAAATATAAAAATTAAATATTAAATAAAATTTAATCAATTTTTTTTAAAAATATTATATAAATGAATTTCAAACATTTTATCAGTTTACAATGTATATAATCTGTTTAATTTGATTACTTTATTCATTTATATAATAAAAAAAATTAATTGTTAATTAAATTTTATTTAAAATTTAAAATATTTATATTTATGTGTGTAATAGTATAATTACACAAAATGCTAAATACACATAATATGAATAAATCACAAATATATATACAATTGACATATTTTAATTAATAATTATATATATGAAATTAAATTACTTAAATTAAAAATATAAAACAAATATAAAATAAAAAAAATAAAAAAACAAAAAAAAAACAAAAAACAAAAAGAGAATTTGGAAATTGCCAAAGCGTTACACCATGTAACGCTTTTGGCAAATTCCAAATTTGTCAAAGCATTACCTCGGCTAACGCTTTGGCTGGCGTTATCTCGGGTAATGATTTGGTCAAAGCGTTACCTGGAGTAAAGCTTTCGCATAAAAAATATAAAAATTAAAATTGAAAGCGTTACATCGCTTAACGTTTTGTCATAAAAATCTAAAGTCTAATTATTAGACAGTATTTTAAGAATGATTTAATTTAATTATAATATTTTGCTAAAATATTATAAACCATCGAAACTGTTACTGGGTTGATTGAAATACCATTAAAAACTATAACTGGTCAGAGGAATTTCTGAAAAGTCTATGATGTATAAACAAACCTATGAACTTCAAAAGTTTCAGACTTTTACAGAATTTGATTCCTTACAAAAAGAGTTGGTGAACCACATTTCTAAGAGCCCATAACAAAAACACACTAATCACATCCAATTAGAACAAATGGATTTGGATTAATAAATAATATCCCCCACTCCACTTTCAATCACTTTAGTATTAATAATTAATAGTGTTGCTCTCTAGTATTAGTTGACACCTAAAAAGGATTATGTCTGGTTTTGTTGTCTCCACTCCCATTTTCTTAACTGGAAAAAACATCAGATAGCCGTTCTGCAACTCAGCATGGGCTGTGGTCCATAGATTATTATCACAACAAATCATATGATGCCATATTAATGTAGCATCAGATAGTATATTAGCACGCTGTTACTTATCCTCAGACTTAGTAATCTTGCAATTTATATTGTCTATATATATATTCCAAGACTCCAATTGAAAGAAATCTTTGCTCAAAAATTAAAAAACAAAAATCCAAACGTTAGGGACTGCATGTATTTGTTTACGTTTTCAGCAAAGATTTCTTCTGTAATACGAATTTTTGATAAACATTAACTAAAAGATCTTGACATCATTAATGATATAAATATATGTGTATTGAAAATTATGTTTTTTTAGAGAAATTAATATGTAAAATGATTCATTGTTTTCTCACATAGAAATTAACTACATTCTTTATATGATTGAAGAGGTTTTGCAATTTAAATTTCGGTCTCATTTATTTATTTGATACTTGCATTTTGAATAATAACTACTACATCTTTTTTTTTTTTTTTTTGGTTGGGGCGTGGGGGTGGGGGTGGGGGTGGGGGGGGTGGGGAATTATGACATTTCTTTTATACATAAAAGTTAACTAATGTTACTAAAGATGCTGAACTCAATTTTTCTTTATCTTTTTTTTTTTGAAATTATACATTTAAAATTATCCAGTGTATTTTAAATTTTTGAAAATTACACAACATCTTTTTATACATTATTTATTATGTACTTTGCAAAATTGAAGAGGGTTTCAAAATTAGGGATTATTACGTGCACATTCATTGAATGACTCATAATTTTAATTAGAGAGTAATACTCAAATGGGTAGCATGAATTTTTCATCGCGAAACCTCTCCATAATCTTATCGATTACCCTAAATGGATTAAGGCCATCTCAATCCACAACACCAAATTTGGTGTTTTAGTGTAATTTGGCATAAATCATCTCCTCCTGCTGCATCAATTTTTATACTAAATGAATATTTTATTCTTACTTTTCTTATTTTTTAATTATCATCAATTTATTTATTTATAAATTTATTTAATTACTTACATTTTATTACTACTAATTCTACTAAATAAAAAAATTACATATAATTAATATTACATTTATTGATTATGTTACAAAAAAATAAATATTATAATTAATATCACAATAAAAAAAATATTAATTACCATTATATTTATTTGTTCATTACTTACATTTTATTACTACCAATTCTACTCAATAAAAAATTACATAACTATTTATTGATTATATTACAAAAATAAACATTATATTTATTTGTTAATTATTATAATTAATTATTATAAATGTGTTTGCAAAATAATAACTATATTAAAATTAAATAAATAGAATTATAAATTAATTAAATATACAATATAGTATACAAATAAAATTAAAATTTGGAGTAAAAAAAAATTAAGGGCAAAAATGAGAATAAGTGCATTACACCAAATTTAATGTAAACGTTTGATTTCCATTGGAGAATAAAAAACACCATATTTGATGATTATACAAGTTTTTAGTGTTCCATCAGATGACCTAAATCTTTGGATTGTATGAGTGTAATTGCATGAAAAATGAAGTTCTGACATAATAATGTGTATACATCCGGTAACTTACAATTAGTCACAGATAAAAATTTCAAGTCCCAACTTCTTTGTTTTAATCTAAGGGAAATTCTATGCTCCTGGAGCAGATATTACCAAAATATTATTTTTTCTCAATTTCATCTTTTCTCAATTTATTTTTTCAATATAAAATTAAATATATGTAACGTGTTTCAATACATTTTTCTCATATTACACGTATTTTTCAATATATCTTTCCAAAAGCACAAAATATATAAAAGCGAAACATTCCATTAGTGAAAAACAAAATATGGCAATTATTGAAGAAATTAAAAAAATCATGGAAGGTCTACAGCTCTACATTAGTCTTTTTTGACTTTATTTACATAATGATTTCAATAGTTTGGAATAATGAGCAAACCATCAATAGTTGGCATATCTTTATCTTCTCACACTGTAATTGTTTTAAGATCAACAACTTCCGATCATTAATTATCCCATTCTTAGCTTGCCTTTTGGGTTTGTATACATTATCACAAGTTCAAATATTTCTTTTATTTATGAAGAAAAAATACAATTATCTTGTACTAATTAACTAATAATAAAGATAATTATGTCAAGACATTCAAATTTTATTATTGATTACATCAAAAGAAAGAAAAATTTGTTACAACCTTTTTTTTCAGAAACAAAATAAATCAAATTATCCACCCCACAAAAAGCTTTGGAAATTTTCATCCCATAAACACAATTAGCCTTTACCTGTTTCATTTCTTGGGTGCGAACTTGGACTTGATCTTCTCCACTTCCTTGGTACCAACCTGGAATGCCTTTGTCAAGACATTATCCGGCACAGGCGGCGTAGCAGCGAACAATGTGGCTGCGATGGACTGAGTGCCCGGCAGCTGGCTGTTGAAGGCGGCGATCACGGCAGCGGTGGACTTGCCGTTGTTCTTCTGGAAGTGGACGAGGCCTTTAGGGAAGACGAAGATCTCGCCCTTCTTGATGGACTTGGAGATGAGGACGTTGGCGGTGGTGATGAAGCCCACGTTGAGTTCTCCTTCGAGGACGAACACGACCTCCGTGGCGCGTGGGTGTGTGTGCGGCGGGTTGAGGCCGCCGGGGGCGTAGTCGATGCGCGAGAGGGAGACGCCGAGGGTGTTGAGGCCTGGTATTTTCTGCACGTTGGCGCCGGTGACGAGGGACCCGACGGAGTTGTTGGTGGCGCCGGGTTTAGCTAGGCCGTCGAAGAAGAAGTCCTCGGCCGTCACGTTTGACTTGCAAGGGTATCCGTTGACCTTCACAGCTGTTTAAATTTCACACACACACACACACACACACAAAACTAGTATTAGACGAAATATTGGATGAAAAGAGAATGCAAGAAATTCCATTATTTATTTATTTATTTTAAATATAAAACTCTCAGAAAAATTGTCTTGCTTTTCATTAATACTTTTTAGGTACGCGCCATAAAATCGAAACAATAATTTCCCTATTATTTTTCATGATGACAATAATTTCACAGTTGGTGTGTGATTATTTTGCAATTATTTTAGCAATAAAATTAAATAATAGTAATAATAATAATGAAGAGTGTAAACAAAATAAGATCAAAGCACGCACTCCAAAACACTTGGATATTTGATTAAAAGAATTGAATTGAGTAAGTGAGGTTGTGGGGCTACTTGCAGCATTAATGCAAATCAATTTTTTCGACACCTATTAAACTACATTTTTAGATTAAATATTTCATACCATATTCTAATACAATTAAAAATAATTAATAAAAAAAATATTTATACCCTTAATATATATTTATACGTCAAAAAATTCAAACGTATGGACCTAATTCGTTGGTTGATTAATTCAAAGAAACAAATCATCTTTAGTAGACTAGGAAAGGAATATCTTATTTGGTATGGGAGAGAAGTCAACATCAGAATGCACCAAGAAAATGAGAAATCAAACTAATTGGGAGCTTCCATGAAAAGCATCACCTCTTTAGATGATAAGGGTTGGCAGAAAAACTACAGAAAAAACAGGGCAAACCCATTTATATAGAGAAAAGAAGAAGAAGATACAAAAAAAGAAAAAGAAAAAGAGAGCATATTTTAATGGAGTAATAGTCAAATACCAGAAGTGAGATCAGCTACACAAATATCCTGAAGCAAGTCTGGATCCGCAGAAACTCTGCTGCTTAACATCACTACAGCCATCATTACTAGCACTCCAGAAACAGCAGCAGCAGCAGCCATGGTTGAGAATTTTTAAGGAAAACTGTCTGAATAATTTTTACTTATATATGCTTCTGGTAAGTGGATAAATATTAGTTGAAAAGCGTGTAATAATGAGCAAGAAGAATTCACAGAATTGGGAGAAAGATGGGTTGTATGGGACAGGAGGAGAGAAAAGTGGGTGGATTATTTATAAGGCAAGAAAGAAGCTCTCAAGTTCTTGTTCTTGAAATTAAAAATGACTTCTTTGTGGGGTGGGGTGGGGTGGGGTGGGGTGTTTGTAAAAGCAAGAAACATGCCTTCGTAGACCCAAAGGGATGAGGATAGAGGCCCATTGGGACCAGAAAATTAGGCCTTTATTTTGGGCTCTTTTGACTAAACAACAGAGGGCCCTTCGTGCCGTGCACATGATTGGACACGTTACATTCTAGTATAATAATGCTGATAATTATTTATATTAATTTTAATCAGATTTTTTTGTTGGTCTAATAGACATAAAATGATTTGATAATGATTGAATTGATGTAATCTTTTTTTTAAGGATATATCAGTTGGTATGTTGTTGGCAGCCCTTCACTTCAGCAAAAGCTTGTCTTGAAATTTATATGTTAGGACGACTGATTTCGATTCAGAAGACTTGTAAAATAATCAAGAGAACATATGAAGCATGATCCATGAAGTGCGATGCTTTGTCAAAAATGAATTACAACTTAAAAATCTTCCACCACTTGTATTCAAAACCTTATATTGAATCGACCAATTAAAAAAAGTGTTCGTGGCTACTATTTAAAAGAATTTATTCTGATTTAAATCAATTTATACACTACAAAGTCTCACTCACACGAATAGATCACTTCTTTCCTTAGCATCTATTAATCTGCAAAACCCATTAAATTTTTAAGATGAATTGGTCACATCTTCCCTTAGCACCAATAAATTTTAGGCTAACTCATAGTTATACACTTTTTTTAAGATTTTGTCTATAACTTTTTATTATTTAAAAGATTACGTTAACACCGGACATTTTTTTTCCTTCCAACACGTTTAGGTTTCATTTGAATTTATGGATTTAAAATTAAAAATTTTAAATTCATAATATCAAATTAATTAATTATAGTGGATTTCAAATCATTAAGTTCTTATTTTGAACTATTTTTTGAATTATTGTGGTGGATTTAAAGTTTACTTCGAAATGATAATTTGAAATCATTTCTCTAAATCTTACCCTCAAATTCAAATCATTCCATACGAATACAACCTTATAAATTTTGATGACATCAATAGAAAACCGACATGATTTCATGACGTAACACTTTTTATACAACCTATGTTTTTCAGAAATCTGCTTGTAACTATGTTACAAGACTTCATCATGTAACCCTTTTTATAGTAATGTTGATAGGTTAAAGTATAGGATAGATGATTAAGCATACTACAATAAATAGAATTAGATGTTTAAAGAAGTGATATAGTAGATTTGTAAGATGATGATAAATTAAAAAATAATTTTTAATGAAGGTAAGATTTAGGGGCAATAGTCACCCAATTAAGTTTGATAACAATTAACTAAAAAAAATATTAAAGATGATTTGATTTTCTTTTTAAAATTATATTACATTATTGGCCCTTATAATACTAAAAAATTACATTAACACCCCAGTGCATGTATAGTCAGGGCCGGGGTCAAAAAACCAATTATAATTTGTGTGTGTGTGTTTTTTTTAATCACGGTTATCGTAAGAGCAAATTTATCATTTTGTAGGTTTGGACCAAAACGTATGGGGGAGTAGATGTATTTTTTGAAACAATAGAACCTCATTCATAATTTAGTCAAACCTGAAGGGCTGCAGAGCATTTTAATATGGACATGTACGTATTACGCAATGTAAATCAATGAGTCTCTATTAATTCGTACATATTCACGATTAATTAACTTGTTTTAGTGGTAATCAAGTAACATTTAAGCAGAATTTCATGCACACGATGTTGTGACTAAGTAGCATTCAACTACTTCGGCGGCCTTCTCCAATTGTACAGGGAATTATTAAGATGTGAAAAATATATGTTTTATCATATTGGGGTTGTTATTTTCGGTGGTACATGTAAATCTTATCAAATATTTATATATAAACACACATAATTATGTATATGTGCGTGAATATATGGTGAAATGTGCATCTAATATACATAATTGGATATAATATTTTCTATGGACCATTATTGTAGTTACTTGGCAACTGTAAGTTGCAATCAGCACAGTAAAAATGCTATTTTTGCAGATTAATTCAATGCAACGAAAACTTTGTAATTGTGTGAAAATTCCGAATGAAATGAGACAGTAACTAAACTTTGTGACACAGACAATAGATGGATTACCAACTAGTCTTGCATGTAATATTGCCAATATTTGTCAATGTTTGGTGGTATTGGACCCAT
Source organism: Paulownia fortunei (assembly GCA_019321725.1). Classification (NCBI taxonomy): domain Eukaryota; kingdom Viridiplantae; phylum Streptophyta; class Magnoliopsida; order Lamiales; family Paulowniaceae; genus Paulownia; species Paulownia fortunei. Next base: position 25,170,767 of record CM033106.1, on the reverse strand, counting down.
TCTCTTCCTACTCAAAACCTCCCCCCCCCACGCACACACACACACCAACTTTATTTTCTCAGTAAAGCTTCGTCATTGTCTAATTAATCTTTCTAGAACTTTTATATAAAATTGTAAGTTGCCAATAAAAGCTTGAATATTCGGCTGAACAAAAGCTTGAATATTCGGCTGAACATATATCTACGCATGAAATCAAATAATTGAATACCTTATTTATTAAAAATCCTTGCATGTATTAAATCTATTTGATTTACTCTGAACCGAATCCAAATCTTAATCAGAACGAATCAATTAAAATTGATTTTGGCCTCTTTATAATCGTACTTAAATTCAGAGAATATAATGGATAAAGGGTCTTTGACTAAATTAATTTTAAAAAGTTATGATATTTTTATATTTTATAAGATATTAGATTCTATTTTAAAAATAGATTCCTAAAGTGTTTTTGATAAAATAAAATAATATTGTAAATTTGTTATTAATATGACCAAAACTAAAAGAATTTATTAAAATTTTAAAAAATAAATTATAAATACTTATAAAATTTTAAAATCTTATTTTAAAAACTTTTATACTTATATTATCTGATAAGCTCTTGAACATAATATTTAAAAAATTTATAAGCTCACATCATGTCGGATTCATTTTGATTGAGTAGAATCCGGCCCATCGACTGTCTTCCATCCACTTTCATTGTCAAGCCCTGCGGCCCAACTGAGCAGAACCAAATATTTTACGAACAGGAATCTAATTAAGCCCATTTACTACGGGCTTTGATTTGGGCCCATTATATTCTACCTAATCCCCTCATTAGCCACTAAGAAATTGGCCTCAAATTAGGTTGAACTATTTTCTATTTGAGGTTGGAGTATGGAACTAAACCGGTGCAAAATTTTGTATTACAAAGTTGACATTAACCCCACCCCAACGCTGGCCTCAGAATAATAGTGAGCATGCACTATAAGATACTCAATAAATTTGGCAACATTTTTAAGTATTGATGAATTGAGTAAGAGTTAACACACGCAACCATATATTATTTTGATGGAATAATAATTATTAATTAATTTATAATTATCGACTATATAGACAAATATCTCGCTTCTGGTAAAATTTGAATCCAAAACATCATAGTTTTAGGGTCTCTACCTTTATCTAAATTGCTTTACCATTTAGATAAGACCACATTGGTGATACAAACGATATTAAATTATTTATAAATCTAAAAGAAGAAGTACAAATGATAAAGAATGGCTAGTAGTATTATTCTATTCAAATTAATTAATTAGATCTAATTATCATTTCATCAGAAGAAGTCTGAACCACATATGGATGAACAAAACTTGCTTTATGAAAACTCAAACCTGCATAACATATGCATTCTTGAATATGTATGTGGAATGTAGTGCAGGTTCTCTTCTTCTCTTCTTCTCTTCTTCTCTTCTTATTCCAACTACTTAGTATTTCAAAGATTTTGACTTGAAGAAAGAAAGAAGTATACACAGACAAGGTTGATTATTTTATCAACCTGGACTTTTTGTTGGCAAGCAATGGCTGCTACAGTAATCTGCAGCTATCACCTTCACTTGTGGCTTCAACTTGATAATTGTTGATATGATGCATTTTTTAGTATGTTTAGTCCTGAATTAGGCAGCGTGGTTGGTGGGATTATCAAGTTGTTGTCATAGTTATATTAGAAAATCTTGTGTACTTGCTTTTGAAGAGTACTAAGTTGGACTGTTGCAATACTCCATCAATTTCAACAATAAATCAATGGAATATTTGTTGAAGAAAACAGGTGAATTGATCAAGACTGTTTACTGGTTTATCTTTCAATATAGCATCGTTTATTAATCAACACCAAGTGATCAAAAGGTTCCAAAGTCAATGCAAAAAGACAGGACTTTTTATTTTTTCAGATGAAATTTTAAGATTACTGATTCATTCGATATATCTTAATTTTTGTATTAGGGACAGTCAGACTCAGTTTTGGGGCTTTGAACTATGAGTACAAAGGTAATGCTCAACTCTCAACTAGATTATTCACATTAGTTCTTGCTAGCTAGCCACATGAATGCCATTTCTATTTCATTATGTAACTGTCTGCAACTGTTGAAAAGTTAAGATGTGCTTCTTGTTCTTTCTATGGAAAATGTACTACAGAAAACTGAGCTCAAGGTCACCATCAATTGCGAAAAGTGCAAGACTGAAGTGCTGAAAGCTGTTTCCAAGCTTATAGGTAACTAACTGTTCACTCATTAAATCGCATTATGACCTTGGATAACAATCATGCATCGTTTGGATGTCATTTTTTATGTATGTGGCTTGCGTATACGTTTAGCCTTGAAATGTGCTTGATTTTGATCAGGGGTGGATGAGGTAACAGTGAATGCTGAGAAGGGAACACTAACTGTTGTGGGGAGTGTTGATCCTGGTGTGTCACCACCCAAGTCGGGAAAGCTGGAAAATTTGCAGAAATTATTAGTGTTGGGCCAGAAAAGCCTAAACCCCAGCCACTCCCAGCGTGTTGTAAGCAATGCCAGCTTGTTGCTGTGAGTTATGTTACCTATGATGGCGGTGTTTGCTCCATTCTGTGATATAAATCTTGTGTTTGTTCGTTTGTCCTTGTTTTCTTGTTGCTCATGTTATCTATGATGTTGCAGTTCGTCTGATTCTATGAAAAGAACGTCTTTGGTTTCTTTTTCTCCTAGTACTTAAGTCTCTGTATTAATCTGTCAGGTTTTAATTGGTAGAGATTTACATATGAGTTAACTTTCTTTAATCTTTTGGCATAGAAGCCACCTACTATGCTGAATTGAGGCTGGTTGTAGACTTCCTCTTCATTCAGATCACACGTAAAATAGATTTTTTATACCTTCTAAAGTCACTTCACTTTCTGTTATCATGGCTAGATATCGACATGACGTTATTCAGTAAGATAGTAGCCAGTTGGAGAGCTTAGTACCTATTTAACAACTTAATCATATCAAAAGTTTTTCTGAAGTCTGAACTAAAATTATTTACTGCATGGCAGGTACTTAAGGGAAAATAGGAACTGTCTTAAAATAAGAACTTAAAACTATTTGTGTCTACTTCTGAAGATACTTCAGTTCCTGTTATATTGTTATTTTGCAGGGATAGCCAAAAATTAGTTTGAAGGAAATTCAGTATCATGATGCAGTTTATTTCTAGATATGTTGCATCTTTTTTAGCTTCACACCATTAGTACCCAGGGGGTGGGGGTACATCTATGAGTATATTCAGGCATCAACTTCCCCTGATGTTAACGATATAGTATGTTCTTGTCCTTGCTTACTGATTTCCTGTGTCCATCCTCTCTTTAAACAAGGCAAGACTTTTCATAGTTTCCCTGTTCTGCAATGTACAATCAGCCCATCAAGGAGAAGCAACAATTCATTTCCAACAAAATCTTCATTCTGCTGGTAGTGTTTTCCATTTGCTGAACTTTTTGATGCCGAATGCCTAAATACACTTCCAGAGGACTTTTTTCTGGGTAGGGTATAATTTGTTAATACTCAAAATAAAAGTACAATACGTGATAACAACTCAAACCAACAGTCAGGAAACCTGAATGCAACCAACAAAAAAATATAGAAAAAACAGAAAAACCAGTGTTCATGGGAAGCCATGCCATATCATAAATAGGATCTAAATGCAAATAAGAGCAGTTTAGGACAATATCACCACTCCACATTGTTATGACTACCAACTAGATAATGCTCCACAGAAGAGTAGTTACTGGAGAGCTTAGCACCTATTAGGAACTTAATCCTAATTATAGAGTTATTTTAAAATATGAAGGACATTAATTATTGACTGAATGATAGCTACTTAAATGAAACAGCGTTTGATCGAATACATATGTTACACATTACAATTTTTCTGATCAGACAATGAATCAAAGGTGATAAGAATGTGAACTGCCAAAACAGGAAACTTAAAAGAAAAACAAATTATATTACTCGCACCACGATAAAATTCAACTTACACCACATGTAAGAACAAATATGAAAAATGGTTACAAGAAAAGAAAAGCAGCACTGTAGATAGACAAAGACAAGGACAGTTAGCAAAAGGGATTTCCTTAGACATTGGAAAAACATGGTAATGTTTGCCAAAGCCTAAAGTAGAAAACAAAGTTCAACTGCTGAGTAGCATTTCTAGTTCAGCAAACCCAGAAATTCTTTCCACAATCACTTGATCTTAATTCTTATGACTGAACTGATATAGGCTAAAAGTGTTGAACCCTGAATTTCCACTCCCCTTGAACTGGATCATAGGAAACAAACTCAGCTTCTTGTTCTGAAGTCTTCTTGATCAGCATCTCTTTGAAACTTTGAACCTGGAGGCCATCAATGTACTGCTTCCCTGTCTTTTTACTAATGCATTTGACATTAAGTAGAGTAACCTCAGCGGGCTTGTTGAGGCTTTGCCCAACTGGTGGCTTCTTTCTATCATCCACATAAACAATCACTTCACGATTGTTAAACTGGACAATAGATTCAAGATCAAGATTGCGGACATCTGTTTCTCCAAGAAACTTGATGCTTCCATATCCCCGCCTTCCCATGACAAATTCATTCACACGGCTACAGCATCCTGGTTCAGCCATTTCCATTGCTGCCAGCTCCTTTAATGATGGTTCTGTATAATATTCCCCATCTGGAAGCTTTGGCATTAGTGCCAAAACATCAGCCTCATGTTTTCCAATTACTGCAGCATCATCATCTTGATGCCAGTTCAATATAGCAGACAAGTCTTCCTCTTGGGCTGAAGTATCGTCAGTCACCCCAGTTGGGTTTACATTAAGTTGGAAGGAAGAACTAGGGCAAGCTTTGTCTTCACAACCTTTGCCTGCAATTTACACATTTGAAACATATAGAATTGAGAGGTGCAATTAAAAATAATAGTAAAAAAAAAAAAAAATCCACATTAAAAGTCAGATACTCGGAAGAGGAACAAAAAAAAATATATATAACAGGCATTGTTATGACAATCACCCTACCAATTTTATATTATGGGACATGCAGAATTGTCTTGACAGAGATATAGAATATATTTAGCTTACACTATGATTAGCAAGAAGCCCAAACAAAAGAAGAATGACACTTAGCTGTTTATGAATGACTGAGGACAGAAGATTTTGTATGTCTTTGTAAATGTTAGCATGAAAACTAGATTTACTTCTATTTGATCCATAATAAAAAATTAATCAGGACATGGAAATTAACTAGGAACTTGTAGATGTTTGTTTTCAACAATTTCAATGTGATTCTGAAAAATATATAACCTTCTGTCACAAAAATGATCTTTTTCTAATAAATAACAAACAACACAATTTTGAGTCTTTGATTTAAAATTGTTGGAGTCTTTGATTTAAAATTGTTGGAGAAAACCAAATCATATCCCCCCTTTATTAGTTACTATTGATCTTTCAGATTTTCAAACCCAAACATTTTGGAAGAGTACAGAAACCTGTGCAGATAATATTCCCTAAACAAATATCAGCATGCCAAAAAGCTAAAAAGGGTATGTTCTGATTCGAAGACAAAAAAGGCAATTTACTTTAGCAGTTTGCCACTATGTACTCAATGGTGTTCGGAAAGAAATGAAGGTCAGAAAACTAAACTTGTCAAACAAAAAACAAGGGAAGAACAACAAGATCAGAAAACAAAATTCAGTATGACTCAGTACATGTCATACTTGGACTAATAGGCAGGGCATCCTTTGATTAATGATGACTGATGAGCGAAAACCTGGTTTTGACTTATTTATTACTACAAACTTAAAAGTAAGTAAAGTCATCTTGTTCTTAAGATAAGTAATTTTATCTCTGAATTTTCCTCTAAACTGTGACAAACAATTATGATTTATGACACAAGTCTGTTATAGTTCCAGTGGACCAGTGTTATGAAATCAAATGTTTCTAGTGGCAGTAAATAGCATAAATGCATCGTAACTATGTTCTAATAATTAAACTCACAGTAGAATCTATATCGAAATCAAGAGGTTTGTTTATGCGATTATGCATCCAGCAGATCGTGTTTCTTTCCAGCAAGAAGATAACTGAACATCATGAACTAAGATAGAAACAATGAAGCTTACTGTCTGAATTTGAACGAAGAGACAATGAGTTCGCAACCCAAGCCCTCGGGTTCTCCCGTGGCAGAAAAGGAGCAATTGGACCAGGTCTATCTTCTTCATCACTGAAAAATGGCACCTGTAATTGTCAGATAGTATGACTAATGATTGAATCATTTTCTTCTGGAAGAGTGTGCAATGGGTGTGAGCATTGCCATGGTATAGACAGTTGTTCTGTGGCCAGTACAGGATGGATAAAAATGCAAAAGGGGGTGGTGGGGGCAAAATGTCGCAAATCATGATATTATTTGTACCTAAAAGATCACTATTTGTGTCATCATTCTCACCTTATGCTCACCGCTTCCAATATGTCTCTGAGCAGGCAACCAGTTGTGTCTTAAGGACACATGTCGGATTCTCAATAAGGATGTCCTTCTGTCGGATGAAACATTGTGTGAAACCTGCTGCAATCATGAATTCAAATAAATAAAAAATCACACGACGACTGAAAACTAAAACAAAACCTACACCATTCTCTGATTAAGTGACAATCAAAACTATACTCTGATTCAGAACTTTTGTGAAGACTTTAGAATCCTATTCAAAATGCAAACAATTGAGGGCAATTTCATCGGTTTTTGAAAATGATGCAGCTGATGTTTTTCACATCCAACAAGAGATCCTTTAACGCAAATAAAAATTCTAATAGTTGTCGTTTGACTCATATAAGGTGCTTGAAAGGCAAATTATAAATTAATGCCATGAATAACCATTACTTAAACAATAACTAATGCTACTGGATTCATCTTGTATTTCATATAATAGTTGCGGTTTTATCTTGTATTTCATATCATACATTCATGCCAAGTGTTTTTTTTAGGTGCTACTGTGTGAAAGGATGGCTTACAGGTAAGCTAGATATTCCATATTGTATTGATGATACTGCATTGGGTTGATCAATTGCAGATCGCTTGGCAAAAGGATTCATCACAAGTGATGACTGCATGCCCACAGTGCTTGCAGGAACATACCTATCAACATCATGAAACGAATAACATCAGGACATATAAAAACCAAAGAACTTGGGAATATTAAGAAATCCTAGACTTTGCTACACATAATAACGGAGAAAGAGAAATAAAAGGATAATCCTTCAAGGCATGTTGAATTTTTAATGAAGTAAGTTTTAGATGAGGAAACTTTTACAGAGTTTTTTCAAAGCCACTAGTTTATTACTTGCCATCCCATCACATTCTCATGAAATATACATCATCTATTTTTCTTTAAATGATACATAACAGCAGCCAAATACTGTTTCCTTGTTTTAATGAAAAAACACCATTCACCATGTATAGTTTTTGCCATTCTTGTTGAAAACGGTTTACAACTGAAAAGTTGGCGATTTCTGAAATGAATACCATACCATCTTCAGATTAGAACTTGACATAAACTACGTTACGAAAATGACATTTCTCCTAGGTAGACTTGGCTATGTTTCTTTTTCTTGTTAGACCCACTGGAACAGTTGGGCTATGATTGTTTCTTTTTGCTAAACTGGCTGGAATAGATGGGCTAAACAGATGCACTAGGATTTTGTAAGATATGAATGATTTTGTCTTTAAACTATGACACGGAAAGAGTAGTTACAGAAAAAGCTGAAAGCTAGAGTGAAGAAGTCAATGGCACTTACTCTAGTCCATTGATGTTCTGAATGCCGACCTCTGTCACCATTTTCAAGCCGTTTGAAGCTTTTGAAATGGAAAGAAGAGAATAAATCAGTTGCATGTGAGAAACTCTATGTCATTAACCCAAATGAAGCAAATGATGAGAAAGTTCACTTACTTTGTGATGGTTGACTCTGGTTATTAATAGATAGGTAATCCACTTTTTCAGCAGTTTGTCCAGGCTGTGATGCATTCATAATAGATAGCCAAGGACCTAATGCTGTTGCTGAGGTAGACTGTATGGATGGTGAGACTGTGGATGAAGGTTCACTTGAGGAAAATGTGCAAAGAGAGGGACTAGTGAATGTCGTAGATATTGCGGGGCATTGACAACTATTTGCGGGCATTGACTCACTAAAAGGGGTTAAAGAAGACAGATTGAGACTTGGGGTAAATGTAGGCATAGAAGAAACTACAGTAGGTTGAGGGATAAAGGCTTTTGATTGAGAGGGATATAGATTGGTGGGAGATAAGGGATTCACAGATGGAGAAAGTGTGGGAGCTGTGGAGATTGTACTACTAGGAGTAATAAAGTGTTGTGACTTAGGGGCAGACAGACTGGGTTTAAACAGATGAAAGGTAGAATTGAAAGAAGACTGGCTTGATAATGGTGGACAACGGAAGATATTCGCTGGAGTATCAGAAGTCTTGAAACAAGCTGAACCTAAAGATTGACCTCCCCAAGGCGTGTGTCCACCTAATGAAACAGAAGTACAAAAAAGTTAGTCCATCTCTTTATTATGAAATAGAAAGAAGAAACCACATATACTGCGTTAACTCAAGCCTAGAGGCTTACCTTTCTTACATAATTTATAATCCTCTGACCTCAACTCTTCATGACTTTTATCTTTGTAAATTGGCATTGCAGAGATGGACTGAATTTTCTCAACAGAATACCTATTATTGGTTCCAGCAACTTCCCGTGTTGCATAATATGACGCTACTCCACTTCCTTGACACTGGTTGCCGACAGTAGGTTCAAGTGTTGTTGCATCCTGGGATCCTGTAGTAGGAAATATTCAATGTACAATGAATGTTTAGTCTAACTGGCACATATAGAGAAAATCACTTCATCATTTTTTGTAGTTAAATATTCTAGGACATCTGATTCTTTTTTTTTTTCTTTTTTTTTCCCTATAAGGATCACCGTCTGGTAAAGTCCTTTGAGAATACTCACCTGAAAAACTCTGAATTCCAAATATGCTACTGTTGCCAGACGCTGAAGTTGAATTGAAGCGAAATCCTGAGGTGGTTGAGACAGAAAAGTTTGAAGTGCTTGGAGCTCCTATAGCACAGGTACTTTTAGGTCCAGATAAGCTGCTCCCAACAGATGCTGAAGTTGACCATAATGAAGGTTTTGACCTAATGCCAAATCCTGGTGTTGTTGAGACTTGGAAGGCAGAAGTGCTTGATCCTTCAGAAACAGAAGTACTTGGTAATCCAAATATACTTGACCTAAAACCACTGCTGGCACTCCCAGGTGCAATAGGTGGCATGGTAGATACACCACATATCAAGCTTGTGCTACCATGTGCTGAATTTGAATGCAGAACTGCTGGTGTTGACTTGAAGCTAATTCCTGAGTTGTTTGGGGCACCAAAGATAGTGGTGCCTCCAGAAGCAGAGTTTCTTGGAGCTCGATCAACATTGCTATCACCAATTGAACCACCAGATCCAAAAGATGGCGATACACCAAACACTGTGCCTGTGCGGCCAAATGGTGGTTTGACAGATGAATTAGATACCGGAGCAGCATTTGCTGTACCAAAGGCCAGCCCACTGCCAGAGCTAAAAGAAAATTGAGTTGATGACACAGATGCAGTAGAAGGACCAAAATGACAGTTTGATTGTTGAAATGCATTCCCTTGGTTCTGGATTGAAAAAGTGGATCCTGCAAGATGAAAATCAAAAAATTTAAGTCAACATGGAAAATTTCTTAACTTAGGGATGTAAATCATTGACTGTAAAAGAATATGGAATAAACTGACCAGATCATGCAATTCGTATGAAATACAACACTAAAACAAGCATACAAGCTTACCCTTGAGTAACTCATAGTCCTCGGACCTCAACTCTTCATGACTTTTATCTTTGTAAATCGGCATCTCAGAGAAAGACTTGATTTTTCCAGCAGAATACCTACTATTGATTCCATCTACTTCTTGTGTTGCAGAATAAGATGCTACTGCACTTCCTCGACATTGGTTGCAAATACCAGTAGGGGATGCAATGCCTCCAAATATTGTTGTGCCCTGGGATCCTGCAGTAGAAAATAGTAGATGAAAAATGAATGTTTCTTCTCTTGGAACATAGAGGAGAGCATTTTCATCGAGACGCAATACTTAGATATCAACAGCCATGCCCCACAAACTGCAAGAAAAGTTTATCTTTTCATTTTTCTTTAAGCCAAAAGACGATCTTACATAGGAGCATCTATCTTTGTAAAATTAGCTATTCTGCAAGAAGGGAAGTATGGTTTAAATAAACTATTACTTGTCTTATAATTGATTGCATTCTTCGTCGACAAAGGGTTCTCAAGAATCAGTGATACTCAGCGCTGAAATATGAAGAACTCTGTAATTGTACTTACCTCCAAAATGTGATGAAGTGCTTCCAAAAGGAGATGATTTTCTTTCACCAAAAACTGATGCACCTATAGGAGAACCAAAAGGAGTTGAAGTACCAAACAACGGATGGGCAGAAGAATTACTGCTTGACTTGATGGTTTGTCCAAATGGATCAACACTGCTGCCATGAAACTGCCCAAGAGCTGCCAATAGAACACAGATTTGTCAGTATATTTTCCCTCTGAAAAAACCTCAATTTCAAGAATTTAAAAAATGACAAAACAATATCTACATAGAGTGATTATGCAGAACAATTTAGTACTCATTATCGTGTTTATCACTAACTTGTTTCTTGAGAAACAAACAAAAAGAAAGAAAAGTAATGGTAATTGAACCTAAAGAAAAGTTAATCTTCAAAACAAAATCAGCATGATGAACTAACAAAATCTTGGATAATTTCACCACATATCATAAAATCAAGCATGAAAACAGTTTTCTTTTCTGCTCAAGCATGTAAAACAATAGACTCTTAAACAAATTTCCAGACTAATCTCCTAGATATCAATTATAAAGATGATGATATTTTTTTATTTTGCAGTCATATTAGTTAAATTTCAGGAAGCAAAACCGACACCTTTTGCCCGATTCCCCACATGCATCCAACATAAATAAATCACCCAAAACATAAAACCATCCATGTTTTGCAAGAAAAGAGAAAGAAAAACAAGAAAATTCCATTGCATGCAATTATTCAAAGTAGAATAAAAGGAAAAAACGCAGAATCATGAACTCTATAACTTTACATAGCATAGTACCATATGAATGTGTTAGCTCTACAAAGAGAGAGAGATCAAACTTACAAGAAGTAGAAGCAATCACCATTCTTGCGAAGATGAACTTTTTGAGATGAGAAAAAGAGTCGAGTGTGTATATATATAGTGTTGGGTTGCCGCGGGGGGGTTGGACTTGGCGAGTAGCTTAGAGAAAAAGCTGTTTTTTGAACCGTGTAGCTTTTGTTTAAAGCTAAATCGGCAACGGTTTGGGGAAATTTTCAACTGCCGTACCCGGGGTTTTGAAGAATTCTACTTAAGGACATCTACTTTAAAAAAATTTTCATTTTCATCCTCGTCTCTATAGGGTGAACTTTGTGTAAGAAGGCATTCTTTATAAATATGGTGCACAGTCACTCTGGTAAATTAGTGTACCAATTTTCATTCAACCACAATAGACCCTAAAATTTCCTATTTGATAAAATAGATTTTACAAAATTCTAAATATTCATGATCGATGAAGTGTAAAGCTTAGAAGTTTATCTTTTTGCAAATTCTCATGCATCTTAATAGTGATATCTTAATATTTGAATCTATACGAGAAAAAAATATTAAAATTTTGAGAATTATGTATTTTTGAAAACTCAAAATTCTTGAAAATTTAGCGCAGAAGTAACTTATTTTATTTGTTTCAAGCATCAGCGCATCACAGTTTCAGTTAAGAGCAAAAACTCAAGTTCGTAGTTCTGCAATAAATTTGGGCTTCTATAACAAACCACGTTTTAGTTAAAAAGTTTGTCTGATTAGCAAATTCTTGTGAAATAAATTTAATTGAATTCACATGCACCAAAATAAGTTCTACGCCGTCCTCATTTTCTTGCGATTCAGTTCAACACACTGTTATAACAATCAAATTCCAGAAAAATACAATAAAAAAATAAATAAATAAATTACAAAATTAGACACGGACAAATAAAGAAATGAGCTTAAAACTTCCCACTCAATGAAAAAGGCCAACTAAATTTTTTGTTGTCCTGATAAATAATCTCTGTATTTTGCTAATGATTAACTCTCGTAAGGAAATTATATTTAATTATGAAATTTTCCTTGGTAAGCAACTTAATTTAGCATGTACACACGAACACAAAGTATATAGTTTCTCAGACTAGTTCAACTCTTTTTATTATGATCATCTAAACTTTGACTTGCTCAAGAGGATCCAACAAATCTTGCACTCCCATTTCACTAACAGCACAAACACAGTCAAAATACTCATACAATAAAAAACACCTCATCTGGAAAAGGAACATAGACACCAACCAACTCACTCATAAATCTGCCTAAGATCTTACCAAATTTAAATAGCCTTCTAGTCCTTCCAACCAGCAATATCACACCCCTCTCCCTTTTGGTGATGAATTGATAGCTAAGGCTTTCGCAATCGAAAATACTACATGACTATTTTTTCACAGTACAAATTTCCATGATTATGCGTCCTCAACATGTACTTTTCTAAAAGAGCAGTCTCCTTAATAACAAATTGGCGTCTTCTGACAGCTTAGAGTTTCTATTCTCATCATGTTAACCACCAAAATCCGAAGAAAATAGGACATGCATCCTTGTCATAACAGCACCTGAAAAAGCAACTCTTTAGTAAAGATAAAAGTCTCAAGATATCCAAGAGTAGTGTGGAACTGTGCTGAGCAGAAATAACCATATAAGATCTTCAAATATGTTATCAATTTCTGAATGATGCTGATCTTATCAATGAGGCAATCTTAAGAGCAACATGCAATATTTCAAAATTTGATGGCTCAAACATGGGCTAGCCAAACAGTAGTACCAAAAAAAAACTGTAGGGTCATTCATGAAGGAAACTTTGCCACTCTGCTTTGTAGCTTAAAGAATGATTCTAAAGGAATTTTGGCCATTCTCCTTTCTAGCTTAAGAAATTGCACCACAATTATGACTAGACTCCTCACTCTTAAAACCTAGCTTCCGGTCTTCCTGTCGAGGCATCTCCTTGCTTGCTTTACTAAGATGCAAAAGACAGTTGCTCGAAAGATGCATTCTTTAATTTTGGGGCAAGAAACAGGGACAAGAACAGACCTTCATATCATCTAGTCCTGTCCCTCCTTTGCTTAGCATCAGAGATGTGAAACATTAGCTGCACGTTTAGCTTTAGAGATCAAATCAAATTGCACCAAGAAACTAAAGATTCATTAGAATATCTCTCGTGTTTTATACCTTGGTCCCAACATAAAATGAAATTAACAAGCCACCAAGTGTACGCAGACCTGCAAAACTCGTAAAATGTAATTGCTCTGCAGCATTATCAATTATAAGAAGTAAAAGAAACAAACCTTCTTCCTGGAGGAATCCAGAAACCAACCAATTAATGCCTGATGGCCCAATTACAAACCCAACAAGATTAGCCACCTGCAGCAGCATAGCTTCAAGTTACTCTATTCAGATTTGAACAGAAACAGTTATTCATACCCAGGAAAAGGTTCTTATTGATCTGTACAATTCAGTTCAGGCTTTTCAATGTGTAAAAAAATATGCTCTTCTAACATTGCTACAATGATAAAACTATTTGGTACACTGTTTTCTGAAGGCAATTTTTAATTATCCTGATCCTAAATCAGTTTTTATGAATTATTTGTTCAAAAGCAAGGGCGATCGGTTCATTTTGGACGACAAAGCTGTGAACAAATCACATAGCATATCAGTGACCTGCTTGGTGCATTGTCAACAATATCAAGGAGGTCCTGAAACTTGAATCAAGTAAAAGTCCATTTGAATGGCATGGCCTACTAGTCCAAAGATTCATTAGATATTTATATATTCCATGAAGAGAGAGAGAGAGAGAGAGAGAAGAGAGAGAGAGAGAGAGAGAGAGAGAGAGAGAGAGAGATGGAGAGAACAGAAAGGGTAATTATATTCCACATCTCTTGTGGGACAACTTGCAAAGCAAGAAAAATATCAGCAATATCCACTAGAAGTACAGAACTGGTAATCAAAACTAGTTGTATGCAAAAGAATTGATGTCGATGCTGAAAAGTGTTCTTCGTAGACAGACTTAATATCAAAATGCTAATGGTCTAATTATTTTATTTCATTTTTCATTTAAACTTATCCAAATTCAATCATTGTCAACTAGCTGTTAGTATAAAGAAGTGACAGCATTATTCTGATGTGTCGCAGAAATTTCATGGACACCTTACATCAGGACAATAGCATTAAAAATCTGAAACATGATACTTTTTGGCTTAATGATGAATTAGCAGAAGACAAACCATCAGACAAGTTATAGTTATTGCACCAGCAACAGCACTAAGTTCACGGAAAACAAATTCCCTGAAAGCACCCTCCACCTGAAACAAATGTGATATAGAAACATGGTGAGAATTGGGGTTAAGTTAGCAGTCCAAATGATTGTTTACATGTTAGTTCAAGTACACACAGAAATTCCTTTTAATGAATCAACCTTTTTTTTTTGTTTTTTTGTGCATGCCTTAGGAGGAGGAGAAATCCGATATGCACATTTATTCTCTTGCAAAACAATATCTCTGAAACAATTATGTTAAACCAGAAATTGCAGAATGGAGGGATCCAACTTGCCAGTAGTTGCCACTGGAAGGGTGTAATATACTATATCCTTTTTTTTTTCAGCCCATTATAATATGTACTTTTCTGAACATGTTGCTGACTTCTGACAGGATAGATGACGGCCCAAATTGGATACTGCTCAGTCTGAACTTTTTGCTAATTCCTTCCAATCATTTACTCTTTCCTTTTCCTTTCGTGGAGGATAAAAAGAGTTCTTCTTTAAGAGTTTCTCAAGGATATTAGGTAGAATTTTACAGTAACTATCAGGTTGGTGCCTAACCATTGATCCATAAGAAGATTCCAAGACTCTTTCCTTTAGAGTTTAACTTTATCATTATACTCATTGAAAAGGAGTAACTAACTCCACTTAAAGCAGATTCACAACTCCTCTGCAGAAGGCAATTTTGACACAAATTTCAGAATGGGAAAGTAAAGTGGTAAAGCAAGTACCTGCCTAGACAGGCTCTATAGGAATTTCAATCCGGCTATCTCTAATATGTTCACAAATGGTAGTGTTTTTTTCATTTTTTTTGTCCCTACGGTATAATATAACTACATGTTCTGTTTTAGACAGAAAGATCTCTTGGAGGCGTTCCAAAAAACCAACTATGAGAGTTTTTTTGTATCTTTTCCCATGGGATTGCTTCAGTAGTGTCATGACATTGTTCGAGTTCTCTTTTCATTTAAGACTTGTTTTCTTGATCATTTCCCTTTCTATTTAGGTCCACCAATCCTCATATTATGTGAGTTCCTCTCATTATGAAATCCTGTGCAAGACCTTTCTATTTTCTCAATTTGATTTTCAGTTGGTCCCGCGAAGGTAATTACATGACATGGATGAGAATAGAAAAGCAGATGGAAATATGAAGATACCGGAAAGGCATTTGCTGCTGATTTTACGAGCATTTCTGGTATAAAAAATATACATGTCAACCACGCCCAAGAAAGAAGCTTCCTAAAATCAAGGAAACAAGATGTCATATTAGCAACTAGGCTGTGATAGAGGAAGATAACATTTTTTGCCGTGCAAAACTCTGAGAAGCTAATAGTACCACTCTAAATCATGCCACACAGCAACAAAGGTGAAGATGACCCAAACATTCAGCAGCTTCTTTCGAGAACCCCCAAGAGGGATATAAACATACCTAATAAAACAATGAGCAGTCATTCTCGCCTAAGTAATAAGTTGCAAGAATAAATGAAACATGAGAAATAACAAGAATTATACCTAACAAGCCATTTGTTGAACGAAGCATGCCAATTTTTCCAAAAACTTTCCAAGTTGTGGCAATTGTTTACACACCTTGGCATATTCTCAGGAGTCACAATGCCATTAATCTATAGGCATATGTTAGTACTTAAAACAATTCTCTTACACCAAATGTATCAAAGCATGGAAATTAGCATGGATAAGAAAGAGAAGTGATGGTGACAAAACCTACCAGTGACCAGAATCGGAAGTAGCGCCAGATCAGGAAAAATTTTAGCCACATGAAGTTTAGAACCTGTTTGTATCAATATACCATCAAGTTACGGACATTATTCCCAGACGTACAATACAATATAAAATTAAGTTTTCTTTTGGAGGGTTATGATCTCACATGTATCAAAACTTTGTTTAACGAGTTATTTCAACTCAAATGAAGTAATTGAAGGAGATACACAGTATCTACTTAAACTATGATTGGTTCTTGTTATTCATAAATTAGAGATTAAATTAGATACATATCACCACTAACTAATTGTTGAATAACGGAATTATGTTTTATTTTGTATGTATGTTCTTAGCACACAATGATTTGAACTAAAAAAAGACTATATCTGTTTCTGGTCCATTTTTTTTGGCCTCCAAGTCCACTTCTAGGCTAGATGCCACTCAGATGTCCTGACAGACACATTCATAGTGGGCTTTTTCTTCAAATCAAATTCGATGAAGCAATTGCTCCGGCAGACTGACCAGGAAAGAAGTATGCTTACTATCAACAACTTATAAAATAATTAGAGTTTTTGTCCACACTTTGCATTTAAAGGGACCAATTTTAGCAGCTAGACTATGCTAAAAGAAAATGGAGAATTACAAAAATGGAATGATTAAGTCAGTTACAGGAGAACCAGAGAATATTAAAATCAGCACTTACACCATATCCAATAATGAAGATGTCCATGGGTGACAAATGTTTCCACACACCACTGCAAGCAAAATTTAATTCTCAAAACGTAAAGTTGAATAACTGAGTGTCATCTATATCCATGAATTTATAAGATACTTACCTAATGGCAAAGGCATTATAGTAAAAGAAATGTGTCATCAATTCCATTAGGGAAAAACTAAAAAACCAACGGACTCCATACCAAGCCACTTCTAGAGATGAGTAAATGTTCTGGGGAGAATCCAACTGCCACAAACATGAGTAAGTCATTTTTATATTCTTTTATATAAATCATGGTATAACAGTAAGATATTGTTTGTAAGGAGATGCATCAATTGTTACTTTGGGAATATCAAGAGATTAGATAAGCAATAAAAGAGAGAACAAAATACAATTATGTGGTAACTGGTAACATTGCATATATTAAAAAGCATTTGGCATTGGACAGATGCATCCAAGTTCATTACTCCTTCTCTAAGTATCAGTAACCTACTCTTTCGCTAATTATTCCCTGATGGGGAGCCGGGGAAAGAGAGGGGATAAAAAATTTCGGCCGCAAGGAGACAGCAATCAAATAGTATGTAACGTGAATCCCGAGATCAACAAGGTTAAAACAAAATTTGACATTCAGGTAAAAAGTCATATAGGCACAGAATATGTACAAATATAAACACAATAAAAATTGCATTTAGAGTTATTTCTACTTAACAAACCCTGTTTATGTCATGTAACAAAATCTAAACAATTTGCACCAAAAAGATACAATAAAGAAATTTTTTCAAGATACCAGGGCATTAAAATATAAATATGTTAATGCCAACGGAATGAAGCAGAAATTATAATAATAAGCATAACAAACCTGTGAAGCAAATGCATTGAAGCTAATGATTGGTCCAGCAATGTAAAGAGGTGCATACACCAAATAGCACAAGTATACTGGAAATGAGAACTTGTCATTTGTGACCCTTCTCTCCTGGGATATGCAACAATAGAGTTGATAAAAAAGACTCAAATGTTAGCACAAAGAAATGTTGAGGTAACCCAAATGTAGCAAACCATTGTACTAGCAGAACTGTAGCTGAGACATGAGCTCACCTGTAAGAGCAGGTAGCATGTCTTGCCTGATGAACAATGGTCACATCGTTGAATATGCTTCTATCATAAACAAAAGAAATATTAAACGCCGGAAAGACCCAGAAAGTGGATAAACAAATTTCATCCCTTCTTAACATCGCTGGATCCAACATTAAATAACCAGTACCAGCCAACAAGATAAACATTGGCAACAAATTACTAGTTACGTAAATTATGGAGTTATTTTCAACTAATTTTCGATGATCTTATGAATAAACAAGTGTCAAAAGCAAACTTTTCTTTAATTAGCAGAATGAAGATATATTAACCACAAATAGTGCATAAAACATATGGATATCAAATATATTCTGTATGTGGGTTCCTCAGCAAGTCATGAGTAATTTCATGACTCCCAGCCTCAGCTCACGGATTTACAGGTTTCAACTTTTAAACTCTCACACAAAGTGTTAAAAATACTATCACAAAATAGTACTAATTTAGATGGTCCATTCCAATATCAGTGAAAGAGTTATTTCAATTCAAGACTCATATATTAAGCGTTTCCTACATGAGAACTGTATATAAATAGGACGAACATAAATAACTTGAAGGATATATAAAATGTGACAGTCCTATATCTCTGAGAAACAGACTGGGATGAGGGGGAGGGTGGATTGAACAGACACTCAATCAGTACTTAAGAAAAGCCCCTGAAGGCAGGTATTGCCAGAAAATGACACTAAAATGAATACCTTTAGATCAAAACGGTTATATTGGTCAGCCCAATGGTAGTCAAACCCAAAGCTTATCATACGCAAAACAACTGCAAAAAAAATAACCAAACATAAATAAAGAAAATTAAGTTTCATTGTCAGTGCATAAGGGATTGTAAGACATGCTGCAGAATATGCATGAACATTTTACCAGTTACATTAATTAAGTAATCATCTGAGGTGATACATTTGATGAGCACATTAAAACAAGAAATTATTGGAGGCGATACATATGATGGGCACATAAAAATACTGGCATCTACAGCTCTTTTCCATGGAAAGGGACATCCAGAAACTAGAATGGAACTCTTTTTCTACTAATACAGAATAGCAGCAGAGTCTGAAGAGCTAACATTTGTTAGCATAAAAAAATGCTATGCCATTAGACTTTGATCTTTTTACTTCTTCTTATACATTCTTCAACTTTCATTTCTTTTTTGATCATATCTGTCAAGATGATCCATCTCTCTATAAATTTTTTTTTTGTTTCAAAAAAATATATATATATAGATAAGAAGAAATTTTAACTGCATAGAAATACAAAGATCTGCATCCACTATTTGAAGTTTGGTTCAACATATGCATTCAATGAAAATAGTAAATGTCAATCTTTCTTTATATCAGATATTGGTAGTGAAGCCATCTATGACGCATGCTGCCTCAAAAAAAAAAAAGAAAGAAAGAAAAAAACCAGTCCTTGAGACAGGAGAGCAAAAATATACATCTGTTTGTGGTTCAACATATGGATTTTGTTCAACAATATTCTTTAGGTAAAATTGAAGCAATTTGAAGTCGATTTTTGAGTACTACAGCTATAAAAAGTTATCAAGCTCTAACTTGTTCACTGAATAGATCATGGGGCCTAAATCTCAATATTGTTAGTATTTATGGCTATTCTGAAATTCATGAGAAATAAAGAAAAACACTAGCTTAAGAAAATATCTAAAGTTACTTCATCGTACTACAAAAATTACAAAACAAGAAAATAGAAGAAGTTTACCCTAAAGGAAAAAGTGCTTGGAAGGAAAAGGGAATTGTTGGTAAGTCATGGAGTGTTTAGTGTTTTTTTTTTTTTTGTGTAATTATTCTTTCTTTTTCTGAATGGATAAAGACCTATATGATACACAAAACTCAACAAAGAGTCATGGTAAACACCTTGAGCGACATCACATACCCAAAAGAAAAATGGAGAAGGGCCTATATTATGGCCAGACACCAACAAAGCAATAAAGCAACACCAAGAGTTAAAAATAAGGGACCAAGGAGAAATATATACATCCACTAGACATGAAAGGAACGATCATAAATGTGTACAGATCAGATTCATAGAAACACAATGCTGAAATCCTAAAAGACCAAGACAAAGGATACCAAAATTAAAGCAGATATGCCATCTGAAGGTGCCCCGAAAGTTATCCAAATAAGCCCAGCGTTCCCTACACCAAGATAAACAGAAACATGATTGTGAGTACAAACACTTTAAAGTTGAAATTACAACAAATGTTTTAAGATCAGAGCCAAAACAAACCTTACCCAAGACTGGAGAACCGATATCCCTCATAGATACGATTACATACAAGAAATGACAGATTAAAAATCCAGAGCAGAAATGAGAAGTATTTTGTCCTTCCAAATATCTGCAGAAACAAATATCTGGTGAACATGAGAGTATTAGAAGCCTTGTTTGATAAACATGAAGGATGCTAAAAGCTTCAACTTGAAGTACAGAATATGATGGCATTTGAAAATTGGACACAAACAACCACAAAGTTCAGTCAAGATTAACAACATAAAATTCCCAGCCAACAAGAATTCCTTCTACCAAAAAAAACAAAAAAAACTGAGCAAGTCATTTATAGAATTTTGGTATTTTAGCAACCAAAACTAGTACCTGCCCTTGCAAAAAAAAAAAAAAAATCAAATCAAAGTAACTCCAGTCTTCATTTAAAACAAACACAACCTGCAAGTATGAATTTTCATTACTGTAGCAAGACCCTATAATGCCTCAGATCACAAAACCTAAGATCAAATAGCAATCCAATCATGTCGTGCTATTAATAACTCAAAAAAGACAGGAGTAAAGCACGTGCTGTCAGTCTCATTACCAGTTCTTTTGGCACATTTGTAAAAAACTCTATATGAAATGTAGTAGCAATTACAGAGAAGGAACATCAAAAGCTTGAAGAAAACGGACCTTTACTAGAAAAAAATTAGCTGAAGCAATAGTGAAGACAAACATGATGCTGCAAGGGGGGAAAACGAAAGAAATTGTTACCAGAATAATTACAGCAGCTCAAAGCATAAAATATGTCTATCCTTGCAACATATCCATGTATATTACCAGGCTCCATGTAGATACAACAGATAAACCAAAGAAATCAGAATCCAGACAATAGACATCCCCTTCGCTTTCAAAGAAAATGATGTCTTAAGCACATTGGCAACCAATGTAAAAATCCCGAAAACCATGGAGAGAATCGGTAAGTTCCCCCGGAAATTTCTCCATTGGGCATCAGAGGCATCCTATACAAGAAGATGAAGAGAAACAATATGAAACCAAAATACATTAGACAAGTCAACTGAATTTTTTCGACATGGTCAAAATGATAAATTCAGACATCCACTAACAAGTCGATTTTCATCCGGTACACATATTTTCTCCCTTAGTTTGATCGTTAGCATTCGAACTTCATACTTTCTATTTTAAACTAATCTAATTGATTGCTAGTTGTTTTTCAGTGCCATCCAATAGAAACTGATCCAGATTAGCATAAAAAGGAACTGTCTATTTTTCATCCAATAGACTACTGTTTCAGTTCAAGAAGCATAAATTTGTCCAAAATTATGCCAAAAAAGATGGATTTCCAGTGAAATTATGAAATACAATAAATAACCCAATAATATACCGCGAAGGTAATAAACACAACAGTCATTCTAACCAGTAATAGAATATATAAAAACAAGTGACATACATTAAGTCGACCGGCGATCCAGCCAGGGCGTAGACCATAAAGTTTGGCATAATGATCTGTAATTAAAATTAGCAGAAACAAATAAAACCAGTAAAAAAGAGAAACACCCACTCGTAAACATAAATAGAAGTGTGCCGTAGGTGTACCGTGGGAGAGCTGGAGAGAGCGACGAATGACAATGGTGTAGAAAACGACGGCGTATAGAACGAGAAATAGGAGCTCTTTCTGCTGCCAAGAACTGCTCTTCATTACTGGTTTTTGTTTACTCGATCAGTGTTGGCACTGGACTAGGGATCATTAAATTGCAAATTCAATTTTGGAGAGCGTATCTGCATTTTGATTAAAAAAATTTCGTATTATATTTTCTTTTAAATGTGGAATTCTGCAATTATAAAAGTTAAAAGTGTGTTCTCAAAATTGAAAAACAACCTCCGTATCCAATTTCGTATGGTTATAAACTAGATATCCTAGTTAAATATGATGGGAAATATTCAAATTTTAATATCTATGAATATATTATAATTTTTTAATAAAAATTACTTGGAAAAAATCAGTCAAAAAATACAAAAATATAAATATATGAGTAAATTATGGGTAAAATATAAATATAAATATATAAAAAATCGATAGCAAAAATACGATTTATTTTGATATTAGTTTTATAACTATTATACTCGTATTTAATTTTTAAAAAATGTAAAAAAAATTATATACATATTTTATATAATTTTTATATTATTTAAATTATAATTATAACACATCTTAGAGATAAGTATTTTAAAATAACTAGTATTTTTATAAATTATTAAGATTTTTTTATTTTGATATTCTATTAATATTTATAAATAATTTTTCTATAATTTTTAGGTTTTAATTATATAGATATATATTTTTATAAAAATAAAATATTATTCATCAAGAATTATATGAAATACGTAAAATACATATAAATATAATACATTTACTAAACGTTTTAACTTTAAAAGTATGAATGTTATTCAAAAAATTCAAAATTTGTACGAGAATAAAAATATTTTTTGATATTTATATATATACATATATATTATACGTATATAATATAAATTTTAATCATAACAGTTGAAACTTTACTTAGCAAATCAAATAATTTTTTTACTATTTAAATTTTCTGAACATTCTCAAAGAATAGTAATATTTTCAAAAAGTATGGGATTTTTTTTGTAAATATGGTAATAGAATGTGTTTGGAATGAATTTAAATAAGAGACTTGTCCACCAAAAAAAGATTGGATCGGGACCACCCACCCAATCTCAATTGAGGACCCTCCCCAGCCAATCCGTCTGGACCCAGGCCTTGTATTGAAACAATTATAAAATGACTATATTAGTTGAGAGGAACAAAATTTGCAGAAATATTGCAGAGAGAAAGAGAGCACCTACTATTTTTACCGTGATCTTCAACCAAGTATATATGGATATTGATTTTATGCAGAAATTGAGAGTTATATTTGCTTCAGAGATAAGTGTACAGTTATACCATGACTTAGCAAAAGATTCTATTATTTTAACACTGGCTTTGTAATTTCTCAATCCTTTGTT
Source organism: Paulownia fortunei (assembly GCA_019321725.1). NCBI lineage: Eukaryota > Viridiplantae > Streptophyta > Magnoliopsida > Lamiales > Paulowniaceae > Paulownia > Paulownia fortunei. The sequence goes on along the minus strand of CM033106.1, from coordinate 25,147,446 downwards.
TGCTGCTATTGAGAGTTGCGCTGAGATAAACAACAAATGACCACCGGCAGAAGAGAGTACCTAGGCTGCTGCTGGTGGCTGCAGCAGGGAAGTCGTTGCAAAAATGTTGTATAGTGTCAAAGAAGCAGAGAAGGGAAAACTAAAAAGACATGTTACCTACTCTAAACACGATTGGAAATAAAAATCAATATTCATTACCACTTCAAAATTCATTTAGCCACCTTGAACTATCCTAAGTAAGATGAGTTTGTAACGAGTTCGAGTTTTATCGAACTCATTAAAATTCCAAATTTTGTAATTAAAAAAAATTATGGGGTGTATTTACAATAAACATGGTCAAAGTCATGATCACTGCTTACTCATGTGCTAAGTCAAGGTGAGTAAATAGAAGTATAGGCTACACATGTTGCTTATTGTTGTCCCACTCACTATTCCTTTTTTTTTTTTTTGCTTTAATAAATCAACATAAATTGTGAAAAATAGTGAATGGGACGGATGTCATTCATGAAGCACCCAATGCACTCTACCATATATAGCATAGACAAAAACAACTAAACATCGCATAATATTCTTGTCAGCATACGAGACAATACCAATTTATATACACAGTCAGTGACCAGTAGGAAATCCTACACGTCAGCACCGAGTTAGGTGATGAGTCATAAAAAACATAGCCACATGTGGTCTTGGTGACACGTAACCATCCTAATGAATGTTGACTCATCTGTTGGGTTCGTTATAATCGTAGAGGTATAGGCAACGGAAAATTAAAATTTTTATCAAACATAAATTTAACCCCTTTGATTCGAAAGCGATTTTAACGATCGTGCTTATTCAAATGAATATATAAATAAATATAAAATCAAATTATACCTTTCGTGCACTCCGATTATTGTAGGAAATGAAACAATCAATTGCTTATCCTAGACTATCAGAACTCGCAGGGATCCAAGTGTCTCCCCTCTATCAGGTCCAAAATACGGAAGAGCAACACCAATCAAAAGGATTCGCTAGTATCTTTTTAATTGTTTACTAATTTAGAACCGGAGTATATTTTCAAGAACAATAAAGATTGATTCTTTAAGTTCTTAAAACAATAATATGAAAAGAATAACAAGAAACTGATTTTCTTTTTCTTTTTTTCTTTTCTTGGAAAGTAAAAATAGAAGACTTTAAACAAAATATTTTTGCTCAATTTTTTTTTTGAATTGATTATGTAATTTTCATCCCTCATATATATATAGGGCTAAAAATTTTAATCCTTTTCCACTCTTGAAAAGTTTTTCAATTTTGAACTACTTCAAAACCTTATCTTGGAAGGATTCCAAATATTCCAAGAACTCTTCTCTTTTCTCTCTCCTATTGTATGTGGACTAATTTGAGACTACATTAATCATCAAAATTATCTACATACATTGTTGATATTAATTTGAACTCTTCAAATAATATCAAGATAGATATATATCATATATATATACTATAATTATATTTTACATAAATTAAATCTTAGTGGCCTATTTCATCCCATAAAATTAGTCACTATATTTATTTATCTATAAATATATTAATTAAATAAATCATATTTATTTAATTTATTCTCTTCATACTTTAGTGGGCTTCTTAAGTGATCCACATTTATTTTGGGTTTGAACTCAAAAATCACCAAATCAATTCAATTGATCTAATCTCAATTTAATCAATCCAATTGATTAATTTAATTTACTCCATTGGGCTTCCTAATCAAATTAGGTCCAATTAAATAATTCAATTACTTAATTGAATAATTTAATTTAATCATTAAATTAAATAGAACCCTTAATTAATTAATTGATCAGTATTAATTAATTAATTTCTAACAATTTGATAAAATCTAAAATTAAAAATATTACTTTCCATAAAGATGTGTGACCCTATTAGGTTCACTACTAAGCTAGTAATGAGTTTGCAACATTTACAACTTATGAATAACAATTATTCCAATTAATTAATTCAATTAATTAATCCGCTTGGAATCAACTTCTTAATTCCAAAAACCTCACTATCCATGAAAACACCTAGCAAGTAATCATGGCAAACTAGTCTTAGATGAAATAGCGAGTAAATCTATTTCAGTTGCGAGTACCATACACGAACGGTCCTTTCGACAGTTAATCTCCTGATTGAATTTAAGGCATGGATTATAAGTCGAAACCTTAAATGATTCAATAAATGTGATCCTATTTCAAGTTTCAATGATTCTTGATGAATCATAATTCATACTGCTTTGGTCAAGGTCTTTGAATCACGAACTATGAAAACACAGGAGATTCTCTTATTTAAAAAGACAAGTGTTGAATTCTATATTGGCCATTGACAAACCTCCATGCACACCAGTGCAACACCCAACATACCTCTTTGTGATTGTCAATCAATCAAAAGATATATCAAAGTGTTGCAGGATCCACACAAGGCTATCATCGTGCCTCAAGTCTGAGGACTAGTCGTGTACTATCGCAACATAGAAATTCTTATTTTGACAGGCAAAACCTCCAACTAAGAATTTCTTGCGGGCCATATTCGGTGTACTTGTTCACTAACAAGCACCCACATATATGCACTTACGTCTCTACGCTAATGCCAATGGAATGTGACATCTTCGTCTCACGAGCATGCATTATATGTACGAGTTTTACTGAGTTATTTGATGCCCCATCTCAAAAAGCTCTCGACTCGAAACTTATTTAAGACCAAAGCCTTAAAGGCATGTTCCATGATCACCATCATATGCGCAACCATGCCCCGTAGCTAAATTTGGTCTAAGGACTTTATCTAATGTGCAGAAATAAAAAATGCAAGACATAAGATATAGAAAATGCATTTTTATTAATATGATTCCCAATAAGATTGTCTTTACAAAAGCAAAAGAGTATAATACACCCAATCTAATTGGGACATCGGGCATCCTACTCTAACAATCTCCCATCTAAGGCCCATCTTGTCAAGATGTCCGTCGAATATCTTCTGTGCTAAGGGCTTAGTAAGTGGGTCTGCTACATTTTCTGTTGAGGTAACTTAATTCACAATGACGTCGCCTCTACCAATGATCTCTCTGATCAAGTGATATCGTCTCATTATGTGCTTGGATCTTTGATGAGATCTTGGCTCTTTTGCTTGCGCAATAACTTCATTATTATCACAGTAAATCATAACTAGATCAACAATGGATGGAATTACACCAACCCCTTGGATGAAATTTCTAATCCAAATAGCTTCTTTTGCTGCATCTGATGCAGCAATATATTCAGCTTCGGTGGTAGAGTCTGCAGTCGTCTCTTGCTTGGAACTCTTCCAACGGACCGCACCACCATTCAAGGTGAATATATATCCGGACATGAACTTTGAGTCATCTATATCAGACTGAAAACTAGAGTCTGTATATCCCTCCAGTTTTAGTTCTCCATTGCTGTATATCATAAAGATATCCTTAGTCCTTCTCAAGTACTTGAGGATCATCTTAACGGCTTTTCAATGTTCTTCCCCTGGATTAGACTGATATCTGCTCGTGACACTCAGAGCATGTGCTATATCAGGCCTTGTACATAACATTGCATACATTATGCTCCCTATTGCAAAAGCATAAGGTATGTGAGCCATCATTTCTCTCTCTTCAGGTGTCTTAGGAGACATAACTTTAGAAAGTAAAACCCATGACTCATAGGCAAGAATCCTTTCTTGGATTCATCCATGCTAAACCGCACTTTATCTATGTACATGGACTGGGATAGTCCAATCATCCTTGTAGATCTATCTCTATAGATCTTTATCCATAGGATAAAAGATGCATCTCCCAAGTCCTTCATGAAAAACTGATTAGATAATCAAGTCCTCGTTGACTGCAACATCCCTACATCATTCTCAATGAGTAGGATGTCATCAACGTAGAGCACAACAAATATAACTGTACTCCACTAACCTTCTTGTAGACACATGGTTCATCCGGATTCTTATGAAAGTCAAACATTTTGATTGTTTCATCAAACCGGATGTTCCAACTCCTTGAAGCTTGTTTGAGTCCATAAATGGATCTCTAGAGCTTGCAAACCTTTTGCTCGCTCCCGCTGGATATGAAGCCTTCTGGCTGCTTCATATAGATCTCTTCCTTAATGTTTTCATTAAGGAAATCGGTCTTCACATCCATTTGCCATATCTCATCATCATAATATGCAGATATGGCCAACAGTATCCGTATGGATTTAAGCATCGCTACTGGTGAAAATTTTTTCTCATAATCAATTCATTGCTTTTGAGTATAACCTTTTGCTACCAATCGTGCCTTATAGGTCGCTACCTCTCCATCTACTCCAAACTTCCGCTTGTAGACCCATTTGCAGCCAATGGGAAATTCCCTATGGTGGGTCCACCAAAGTCCATACCTTGTTGAAGTACATAGAGTCCATTTCGGACTGCATAGCTTTTTGCCACTTCTTCGAGTCGATGTCAGACATCGCCTCTCCGTAGCTTCTTGGATCATTATCTAAGGGGAGTCCCTCTTCTTTGTTCTCTAACAACTAGTTGTACCTCTTAGGTACCCTTGAGGCTTTTTTGGATGTTCGAAGAGATTGTGCCTTAGAGGGTCCAGCATCAGCTGGTGTACCATTTACTGCGTCAGTTGGGGTGTTATGTGGTTCTTGAACCTCTTCAAGTTCTACGACATTGCCACTTCCATCTGAAAGAAATTCTTCTTCAAGGAAGGTCGCATTCCTCGAAACAAACACCCTTTGTTCCGTGGCATCATAGAAATAGTATCTAATAGACTCATTTGGATACCCCACAAACTTGCATAAATAGGATCTCATATCCAACTTATCTCCCACTAGCTGCTTCACATAAGCAGCACACCCCCATACCCTAAGGTATTTATAGGAAGATGTCTTTTCATACCACATCTCATATGGTGTTTTGGGCACGACTTTAGATGGCACCCTATTTAATAGGTATACCACCGTTTCTAAGGCATAGCCCCAGAATGAAAGAGGTAATGAAGTGAAGCTCATCATAGATCAAACCATGTCCAACAAGGTTCGATTCCTGCGTTCCGCAACTCCGTTGAGTTGGGGAGTAGCAGGAGGAGTCCACTGTGAGAGAATCTCATTCTGTTTTAGATAATCTAAAAATTTTATGCTTAAGTATTCACCTCCTCGATCAGATCGAAGAGTTTTTATACTTAATCCAGTTTGTTTCTCTACTTCAGTTCTGAATTCTTTGAACTTTTCAAATACTTCAGACTTGTACCTTAAAAGGTACACATAACCATACCTAGAGAAGTCATCGGTAAAGGTTAAGAAGTAGTTATAGTTCCCACCGGCACTAACATTTAGTGGCCCACACACATCTATATGGATCAAATCCAATAGATGCTTGGCTCGCTCCATTTTGTCCAATAAATGGAGATTTGGTCATCTTTCCTTTGAGGCAGGATTCACAAGTTGGTAGTTCTTGCTCTTTCGTTAGATCAAGCAATTGTGCCAATTTGTTAATCCTTTTATCATAAATATGTCCTAATCTTGCGTGCCACAGGCTCATTGAACTATGATTATCTAATTTTCTTTTATTTTGTTGAATTGTGAAAATGGGGTTATGGGGAGTAATAGTATATAAACAATTCGTCAAAAAACCAGAATATATAAAATTAGAATGTTTGAAAATGGAATAATTTCCATTCTCAATGGTAAATCTAAAACCTTTTCTATCCAAAACTGGAATAGAGATAATGTTCTTAATAATATCCAGAATAAAAAGACAATTATTTAAAACTATTACATAACCATTCTCTAAAGCTAGATTAACGGTCCCTATAGCTAATGTAACAACTCTTGCTCTATTTCTCATCCTAAGGACTGTCTCTCCTCCATCCAGCTTCCTACTTCTTGCCATCATATGCAAATCATTGCAAATATGTGAGTCACAACCGATATCTAATACCCAAGAAGTATTGTTAACCGACAAGTTAACTTCAACAAAATATATACCTGAACTCTTCAGGCTTGCAAGATACTCCTTGCAATTCATTTTCCAGTGCCCTGGTTTGCCACAGTAATGGCACTTGTCATTGGCTTGAGAAGAAACCTTTTTGACACCGCTCTTAGCTTTCAGTTTGTTGGGTTTAGATGAACCCTTTCCTTTCTTCTTTCTTTTCTTGGGCTTTTTAGCCTTAGATCCGGAAGAAGATCCAACAAACAGAACCGGCTTATCCTTTTTCATGGTGGACTCAGCTGTCTTTAACATGTTCACAAGCTCAACGAGACTAGTCTCCATGTTGTGCATTTTAAAGTTGACAACAAAGGTGTCAAATGATGGAGACAGAGACTGTAGCAGAAGGTCTGTATAGAGTTCGTTCTCCATAACGACTCCAAGGGATGCCACCTTTCAATAAGGGCTATCATCTTCAATCCATGATCATGGACTGAAGAGCCCTCAGTCATACGACATCTGAAAAGCTCTTTTAAGATCTGATATCTCATCTGCCGAGTTCTTTCACCATACAACTCTTATAGGTGAATGAGGATCCCATAAGCAGTATCTTGATCCTCGTTCTGCCTTTACAGCTCATTTGACATCGATGCCAGCATGTAGCATCGAGCCTGCAGATTGTCATCAACATGACGTAAGTAATCTGCATAATTCTCTGAAGTAATATCCTCGATGGTACCGAAGGAGGCGCAGTGTTGAGGACATATGCCATCTTCTCCAACTGAAGAACTATCTTCAGGTTTCTTAGCCAATCGACAAAGTTAGGTCCAGTTAATTTGTTTTGTTCAATGATTGTTGCAAGTGGATTCTTTGTCATTTTAGTAGAATAATCTACAAAACATACACGAAGCAGAAAATGAGTAAACTATAGGAAAATCATATTTATTTAATATAAGGTCTTTAATACTAAATGTCTCCCACTATTTTTTTCGAATTCCATCACCCCTAATGGAATTTCGGGAAATCATTTTTCTAGTGAGCTTGAGGTCCAATGAAAATATTTCACACCCCAATTTTATGAGCCATGAAATATTTTTATCGGTAATCAACTCTTTGACGATTGTATCACTATACAACCATCAAGTTTGTTTTGCATCACCTCTTCTCCTATACCCCAATTTTATGAGCCCATATGGTACTAAGTGTCAAACAATACCCATCAAACATTCGTGTAGATAAAGCATCAAGATGTCCAAGACTCATGGCCAACATAATGACGATTCCATCCCACGAGCATCTCTATGCTTGGTAGAGATCACAGCTTTCCAACACAAGACCACCCCACGACTCATGGTCAGTGATCAAATACAGTAGCAGTCGTCATGTCTCTATCTTTGATGGTAGACATGGAACGATAGGTCCTACCTAACTTGTCCATTTTTGTTTGAAATCGAATTTTTAAAAAAATTCTTTTACTTAATTTTAATAAATTAAGTGGAGTTTAATTTTATCCAAGACCTCATCATAATTTAAATTAGGTTGGTTATTTAATGCATGACATCATAATATCATTCCGCAAGTATAAAAGCACTAAATAAAATCCTAAGCATGCATCTAATACATACTTAAATAAATGGATGATCATGAACCAGTCCTATGTGGTCCATTTGAGCCAAAAATGAACCTAAGATCAGTCTAAGGTTAATAAAATAGAATAGAAACTATTCTATTACATAATTGTATCCCATACAAACATGGGTCTTCCTTTTTTATTCTCCTTCGTCTTTCAAAGAAAAAGAAAAACCTTACCATCTATTCTACTCTCTTTACAGAAAATAAAATAATTTACATAAATGAAATAAGAGCCTCGCAGGCCCATTTTAAAATCCAAAAATATTAAATAAAACCAATCACATTGGTCCATTGGCTCATGATCATCCCATACATGCTCATAATTAACATCATATGTAATTATCAAAACATGTAAATTTACCAAATTGTTAAACGCAATTTTTCTTTTAACTTGGTATAATTTTTAATTGCTTGAAAAATAATTTTTCAGAAATAATTAAAATTAACATTTAATTTTAATATTCCAGAAAATAAAAAAAAAAAAAAAAAAAAACGGACCCGAAACGATATGAGCAACAGCACCACTGCTGCACATCAGGCGCGCGCCAGGTGCCAGCGTGCTCAGCCGGGAGCCCAGCGCCCGCTGTCGGGTGCCTGCGCGCGCAGCCGTCGGGTGTTTGACACCCGACGCCCGTGTCATCAATTTTTTTTTTCATATTTAAATAAGCAATTAAAATTATTCCAATTAAAAATTTCTGAAAATATGCAAAATCAAATTTTACATAATTAACATGAATTTAAACAATTTAAAAACACGTATTCATAAATCTGAAATTCACCAGATAAGCGAAACCGTGGCTCTGATACCACTGTTGAGTTCGCTATAATCGTAGGGGTATACGCAGCAGAAAATTAAAATTTTTATCAAACATAAATTTAACCCCTTTGATTCGAAAGCGATTTTAACGATCGCGCTTATTCAAGTGAATATATAAATAAATATAAAATCGGATTATACCTTTCGTGCACTCCGGTTGTTGTAGGAAATGAAACAATCAATTATTTATCCTGGACTATCAGAACTCGTAGGGATCCAAGTGTCTCCCCTCTATCAGGTCCACAATACGGAAGAGCAACACCAATCAAAAGGATTCGCTAGTATCCTTTTAATTGTTTACTAATCTAGAACCGGAGTATATTTTCAAGAACAATAAAGATTGATTCTTTAAGTTCTTGAAACAATAATATGAAGAGAATAACAAAAAACTGATTTTCTTTTTCTTTCTTTTCTTTTCTTGGAGAAGTAAAAATAGAAGACTTTAAACAAAATATTTTTGCTCAAAATTTTTTTGAATTGATTATGTAATTTTCATCCCTCATATATATATGGCTAAAAATTTTAATCCTTTTCCAACTCTTGGAAAGTTTTTCAATTTTGAACTACTTCAAAATCTTATCTTGGAAGGATTCCAAATCTTCCAAAAACTCTTCTCTTTTCTCTCTCTTATTATATGTGGACTAATTTGATACTACATTAATCATCAAAATTATCTACATACAATGTTGATATTAATTTGAACTCTTCAAATAATATCAAGATAGATATATATCATATATATATACTATAATTATATTTATACATAAATTAAATCTTAGTGGCCTATTTTATCCCATAAAATTGGTCACTATATTTATTTATCTATAAATATGTTAATTAAATAAATCATATTTATTTAATTTATTCTCTTCATACTTTAGTGGGCTTCTTAAGTGATCCACATTTATTTTGGGTTTGAACTCAAAAATCACCAAATCAATTCAATTGATTCAATCCCAATTTAATCAATCTAATTGATTAATTTAATTTACTCCAATTGGACTTCCTAATCAAATTAGGTCCAATTAAATAATCTAATTACTTAATTGAATAATTTAATTTAACCATTAAATTAAATAGAACCCTTAATTAATTAATTGATCAGTATTAATTAATTAATTTCCAACCATTGGATAAAATCTAAAATTAGAAATGTTACTTTCCATAAAGATGTGTGACCCTCTTAGGTTCACTACTAAGCTAGTAATGGTTTGCAACATTTACAACTTATGAATAATAATTATTCCAATTAATTAATTCAATTAATTAATCCGCTTGGAATCAACTTCTAATTCCAAGAACCTCACTATCCATGAAAACACCTAGCAAGTAATCATGGCAAACTAGTCTTAGGTGAAATAGCGAGTAAACCTATTTCAGTTGTGAGTACCATACACGAACGGTCATTTCAACAGCTAATCTCCTGATTGAATCTAAGGCATAGATTATAAGTCGAAACTCTAAATGATTCAATAACTGTGATCCTATTTCAAGTTCCAATGATTCTTGATGAATCATAATTCATACTGTTTTGGTCAAGGTCTTTAAATCATGAACTATGAAAACACAGGAGATTCTCTTATTTAAAAAGACAAGTGTTGAATTTTATATTGGTCATTGACAAACCTCCATGCACACCAGTGCAACACCCAACATACCCCCTTGTGATTGTCAAGCAATCAAAAGATATATCAAAGTGTTGCAGGATGCACACAAGGCTATCATCGTGCCTAAGCCTGAAAGTCTAGGACTAGTCGTGTACTATCGCAACATAGAAATTCTTATTTCGACAGGCAAAACCTCTAACTAAGAATTTCTTGCGGGCCATATTCTATGTACTTGTTCCCTAACAAGCACCCACATATATGCACTTACGTCTCTACGCTAATGCCAATGGACTGTGATATCCTCGTCTCACGAGCATGCATTATATGTACGAGTTTTACTAAGTTATTTGATGTTCCATCTCAAAAAGTTCTCGACTCGAAACTTATTTAAGACCAAAGCCTTAGAGGCATGTTCCATGATCGCCATCATATGCGCGACCATGCCCCGTAGCTAAATTTGGTCTAAGGACTTTATCTATTGTGCAGAAATAAAAAATGCAAGACATAAGATAAAGAAAATGCATTTTTATTAATATGATTCCCAATAAGATTGTCTTTACAAAAACAAAAGAGTATAATACACCCAATCTAATTGGGGCGTTGGGCATCCTTCTCTAACATCATCTTCAATGTCGGTTGCCAGTTGGTCACATATGTGAGACGCAGGTGTTATGGATGCTACACTCAGTGCATACGTACTAGGTATATACATCTTTTGATAAGGGTCTCATTTTTTCCCAAATGGGACTTTTGGCATTGGATTTCTAGATATTATACTCATTACATATACACTGGGTGTAACATTTACCCTCCAAATATTTATTTTTTTTATAAAATGGGATAATTAACAATCATCCATATATTTAGTATACCATGCACTGAGTGTAGAGTGGATTCAACATGAGATACATATACTACATAACTAAGTTATTCTCTGTCATTGTTCACTCATCCTTCACTCACGTTAATGCCAACCCACTAGCCACGCCAACTCGAGATCAGAAATAAAGCTACGTCAACACTTTTTTAGCGCCAAGTCATATGCCAGATCATAGATGATTCAACAACCACATTGGCAAAACATTACGCCGACTGACCAAGTCAGTGCTAGTACCTTGATGAGTCAGTAGCGAGCCACATCAACATATCTACTACATCATTATCCTAATCATCGATGACTTATAATCCATGCCAGCGTCGAGCTGACAACACGTGGGTGGTAAGTCGAATGGAAGGTTATCGTCATTCGAGTCATTGTTGATCTATCCAAATCAGTATCTGTTCAGCAACTAACGTTATCTGCAAATTAGTTGGTCATTTTCAGTACTACCATATCAGTATTGACTTATATGACAGATCATCAAAGAGTCAGCAGTCACGTGTACTACATGTCATTCTTGAGCCATGTAACTTACCTCGTTGGCATTGACTCATCCTCTATGTCCGCCATGTCAGTTTACATCAAAAGAACTGTCGCATCATTATATTGTTGTTGATTTTTTAATCGTGTTGCCGTAGACTAATCCCACAAAGTCAACATCCTCCCTATATAATCCTAATTATCCCTAATCCTTATTTTTAAATGGGGCCAAGTACTTGTTCATTTACGACTTATTTATCAAACTTTATGGCTGATTATAAAATTTTAAAAATTATATGAATCGTCCGTACGACACCGCCTCAAATTATTTTTAGATATTTCAGTGTAACTTAAAGTGTGCCTTTGAAGTAGATACATTTGTATATTTTATAAATTGCTATATTTGTTTTAACTAGGAATTTTTTTTCTTATTCTCCTTTGACCTTTAAGAGGAATTTAGATGAAAAATAATATTTTTTGTTTATATTTAATGGAGAAATTATGTTATTATTTTCAGGTTGAAAGCTATTGTGTTATCTTAGGTTGCAGTAATTTTTCTACGAATATCCTAAAAAAATAATTTTTTCGCTTAATCATTTTCTGTTTATTAGTTAAAAATTGCCGCAACTTGATATTAATTTTTGGCAAAATTGCACACAGTAATTTGGTTTAAAATTAGCAGAAAAAAACTGCCAAATTGCTCCATGATCACCATGGTTAGCCTAGTGCATGCATCCACAAAATCATCATCAATAACATTCATGAAAAAATTTACGGCAAACCCTCGTTTAGTAAATAATGATCCCCAATATAAATATGGCAAATTCTCAGCAAGCCAAAAACTAAAGGTAATTAAGATGATGTTCTGCCAGTAAAATCGGTGTCGGAAACTCTGTGGGGATAAGGCCCGAGGACAGTTGCAAATTTCCAATGGTGGTGGTTCTAGAAGGTGGTTGTGGCGACGCTGTGCAATTGGTTGTCTGCTTGGAGGAGATGATTGCTACTGTTTTTTCAAATGAGTATATGGATACCCTCACATAAGGGTGGATCCGATCTGTCACTAGGCTTCACGCACTAAATCAGGCTACCCCAAATTATATTCTAAAGGCGTGCATGTTTAGGGGCATTTTTGGAATAAAAATTCATTATGAGAAAGAATTTTTAATATGATTTTTTTAAAAAAAAATAATTTTAAATATTATTAAGCATTTAATAGAAATGCATATTAATTCCCGTTCATAAATTTGCACTTTTTTTAAATTGATTTTTTGTGAAGTACTTATTTTAAAAGGTATTTTAAAAATAATTACTAAACAGTTAATATTTTATGAACTTTCATACCTACAAGTTAATTTAAAATGGATTTCAAATATTTCCCAAAAACTCTTATGACAAAAGGGCGTTTTTGTCCAATGAGTCAAATCGCCTGGCATTAGGGGAATTGCTCCGGCGTCATCACCAGCCTTTAGGGAAAAGTAATGGTTGCTTTGCGTAACAACATCTCTAGAATTTACTTCACGTTATGGTGAAGTACTGAGGTTAATAGTTTATATTGTTGGCTTAGGTATGACATGAGGTGCACATGTAGAGATTAAAAGACAACGTTTGAATGGTTGCGAAAATTCAAAAAGTTTGAATATCACCATTATTTTTAATTACTAGTTAACACAAGTAATGTTTGATTTTCCTTAATACCTCGCAAGTGGAGGATTAATGAATTTAAGTTTGCTCACAACTTGGAGTTAATATTTGATGGTACTTAAATATAAACTATTTTGTGAGGTAGTTCAAGATCGCTATTGTGAAAATTACAAAAGAAAGTTAAAAGATGAAGGAATGCACATCTTCTATAACTCTTTTATGGTGAAAAAATTGTCAAAACTAATATTGTCTTTGGTGCAAGTACTCAGCTTCACAATTTGATGAAATTTCAGCATGATAAAACAACTACCCACCATTCTTTCAAAAGGTATTGCATAGTGGCCCTTGAGATTTTTACAGGCCAATTATATCACAAAATTTTTAATTTAAGGGTGTACACAGCATTATATATACTGTAGATGGGATGGTTGTTGCCAAGTTTTACAGCAAAATGAAGAGAGAGAGAGACTACTGTGTTGATGTCTCACCAATAGTCTTTACACGAACACAAACCATTCTTAAAGTGATGAAATCGAACTCGATCTCTGACTACAATTTCTCTATTGTATGCTTTTGAGATAAATTTGGTTAATGAGTGGCAATCTTTACACACTCTCAGGTTCTTCACAATCCGAAGACAGGTTCCTGTGGCGGTTCGCACCAATCCTAGAGCTAATGCTAGCTTTTCACTGTGACATGAACCAATTCTCTCCTGAAATTGTTCAAACTCAGATTCAGGAACTACATTCATCGACTTTCCCACATAACCAACAATGCTGGCCTCATGGACCATCTCTTCTAATTTGCAATATATTTCCTCTGAATCAAGATGGGACCTGTCGTTGACAACAAACTTATGGTTCTGGCCATCAATTTCAATCCAACTCCAACTTGGAGTAGTCATTAGGCCTTCATATTTCATAAACTTCCTCATTCTTACCACCCCCTGAAGGTCTCTAGCATCAGCATAAATTCCAGCTAGAAGTATGCAGTCCCCAGCATTCAATGTTCCAAGATCGTTTAACTTCTTCATTGCCTTCTCACCATTATCAACATCTTTATGAATCTTAGATGAAGCTAAAAAAGTCCGCCACAGGATTGTACTATTGAAAAATTCAGAGTTCTCAATAACCTCGAGTGCTTTATTTAGCTTCCCAGCACGCCCAAATAAATCAACCATGCATCCATAATGCTTGACATCTGGTTTCAAACCAAATTTTGAGCTCATCAAACGGAAACACTCAACACCATCGTCCACCAAACCTTGGTGACTACAGCCACATAACAAACCAAGAAATGTAATAGAGTCGGGCTTCACTCCAGCGATCAACATTTTCTTGAAAAATGAAATTGCTTTGTCGCCGAAACCATGCACACCATACCCAACTATGATCGAGTTCCACGAGAAGACATCTCTCTTTTTCATCCCATTGAACATACAAACAGCCTTTTCTAAGCTACCACATTTGGCATACATATCAATGAGTGCATTTCCCACAAAAACATTATCCAACAGGCCCTTTTCACTCCCCAGCTCATGCAACTTCACACCAATATTCAGCGCACCTACACGGGCACAGGCAGATAACAAGTTAACAAGACTAAACCCATCAAAACCAACATCCACAATCTTCATTTCATCAAACAATTTCAATGCTTCATAATGAAATCCCATCTGTGAATAGCACGAAATCATAGAATTCCACGTGACTAGATCCCTCTCAGTCATTTCATCGAACACCCTTCTCATATTATCTAATCCCCCAAACGCAGCATAAGAGCTAATCAAATTGGTACAAACAACCACATCTGATCCAAACCCAGATCGTATTATTGACCCATGAATCTCCTTACACTTACTTCCAGCCTTAGTTTTTTCACATGCCTTGAGCAAGAACGAGAAAGTGATACTATTAGGGTGAGAAGAGTAATAGGAGACCATGTGATTGTAGTATTGAATGGCTTGTAGAGCATTTGGGCTCTGAGAAAAGGCTTTTATAATAGAATTCCAATGTAGAGTTAGCGGGTTCTTGATTTGGTGAAAGAGAATTTGACAAAGAAGTAAAGAATTGGAGAGAGCGTAAGAGTTCAAAAGTTTGTTTGAAATGGAAGGAATGGTGAAATAGCCGTTAGTCATGACCTGTGCGTGTATTTTGGAAAGTGTGTGAACATTATTGCATTCTTTTAGGAGGGAAAGGATGCGAGGGGCATTTGACATGGAGAACACTACTAGTGAGTAGTGGCTGTGGTGGGGGTTTGTTTAGGAGTGAGTCCAATTTTGTGTATTGAATTGGTTTGCCAAGTATAATTTACAAGTTTGCATTCTTTGTTTCTTATATGCAAAATTGATCGTCCAAATTTCTTAAGATCTTTTACCTTTTTTTGAGTCCCAAAAATAAAGTTTTGCATCTTTTACTCATTTGTGAGAAACGTGAGTTAGTATTTCTGTCGCTTATGCACACGATGCGACAATTCATTTGAGGAATACATACATACACCAAGTAAACAAGTTCAATTAAGTCATGCAGCTCATGTTATAGCATTGAGCATGGAAACACGAAGTGCAGGGACCCAGAAACAACAATCAATGATTATTTCAATTGTCATTAGCGAAGTAAACGACAGAAAATATTGGGATGCTAGTAAATTTCTCCAAGTTCTGTCAGAAAGACTAATAGCAATTATAGCTTCCACAAAAGTTCTTTATAGCTAGGACCATATTCATGAATCAAGAACTCTGAGGGACATCGGATTGCTGGAGTTAAGTTCGGGCTGGATCTCAAAAACGAATGGCAAGCTAATGTGGTTGAAACTTCCCCAGCCAAAAATAAATAAATAACAGTAAAAATAACACAAAATTGTAAAAGAAGAAAAAATGTATTAACTCAATGACATTTAACATGGACTAGATGAATACACAGAACTTGTATAGGATCACAAATCCCAAAAGCTTATACAGTTACAAAGGCTGATAGATTAGACAAATTAGTCAGGCTTGGCACTTGAAATCTATGCATGAACTCCAACTGCCAATTTTAAGGACCGCAACTACTTCTTCTTCTTACCCACGCCAGCCTTGGTCTTTTTGTTAGCAGATTCCTTGGTTTTCTCAGTTGTCTCCTGTCATTAAGTTGCAAGAGACAATCAGAAACAAATGAGATATGTCATACAGCAATGTGACATGCAATTTAGAAAAGGCAAAGCAAATAGGTGTACATAGGACTCCTTCCCATGGTGGGCCTCCAAATGAAAATGTACAGATAGATAATTGTGATTTCGAAGCAACATGAACAACGAAAAACTTGATACCAATAAGGCCATCTTACCAGTAAATAATATGGCGAAATCAAACTAGATTTGTTCTATAGCTAGGAGAGCCTGCACATTAACTTGGGATACAGTCGCTCCTGAGCTTCTGTGTATGTGCTCACCGGTATGACTTTCCATTAAACTATAGATACTCTAGTAATTCATAACTTTCAAGTGGTATCAGAAACTCTCTCGTGTACTAAAATCCTTCAAAAAGCAATGATGGCACTACTGACTACTGGGCAACAATATTTACAGTTGTGTTAAACGAGTACAGAGAGCTCTGAAAAATCACAAGACAAAATGTTTAATTAGTAATTAAGGTCGGTTATTGTTTCTAAAATGTTCAATAATAAGGAACTTGTGGCTAAAATAATACGCAACACGTGTAAATGATTTTACCGTTTCATACATAGTACCAATTGCAACAATTTTGTTGCTATTAAGTGGCTAAACGAAGGTGTAAAATAGTCACTGATCCAGGTTCACCGAGGCTTTTCAACTTCATGTGCTACTGCACAAACTTCTGCAAAAATCATGGACTGCCTCAGGTCGAGGCCAGCAGATGCCAGGCATATGCTGCCACTGGCCTTAGGTCTGGAACGAAATGATGCTTCCATAGCATACACCTTAAGAATGATTAGAGGTTAGGAAATTGCAGGAATACATCTAGTTCCCTGTTGGCCAGTACCAAAAGTCATCGTAACCAATTACAGGAAAGTGGAGTGCTCAAAATGATTGGTAAGGAATTTTGAAATTCATAGCAACTCAAAATTATTAAAAATTATCCAACCAAGTGCAATGGATTTATTACAATAGATTTGAGATCTTTAGCTCCTAAATCCTTCAAGCCAAACATACTTTACAGTCTTTGGAA
This sequence comes from Paulownia fortunei, assembly GCA_019321725.1. Lineage (NCBI taxonomy): Eukaryota > Viridiplantae > Streptophyta > Magnoliopsida > Lamiales > Paulowniaceae > Paulownia > Paulownia fortunei. The sequence continues at coordinate 25,130,254 of CM033106.1, read as the reverse complement.
TGTACATTTCTCCAATAGGGCAGGTAGGTATGATAAAAAAATAAAGTAAATAATTTAAGTCAAAGACATTGATAACAAACCTTCAAGCAAAAAGCAATAACATCAACAAAAGTTGGATTTCACTTACACGGAGCAAGCAGATGGGGATACAGATTAAGAATATGCAGAAACAGATATATTCATAAATAATTAACTTTTTTATCCCCTCTTACAAAATTCAGGGTACAAGAGGACAGCCTTCGAAAACAAATACATGAGATTATGGGCATTACATGTCAGCTGGGGCCAATTCAAAAAATTAAATGACAGATAATTTTTATTATTAAAACATCACAGCCTATAAAGGCTAACAGTAGCAAATATCACCTAGAAAATCAAGTCAACAGCAAATGGAAACTGCCATGAACTTCCATCTAAAAAGCTCATTATCCAGGATATACTACGAATCACAATTGAAATGTTTAATCTAGCAATCAACGAGAGAGTTTTCATGACAAGGAAAAACAACATACCTTTCGTTTGGCAGGTACTGATGCATTAGCAACTGGTCTAAAGAATGATTCTAACCTGTTAAGAGAAATAGAGTGAGAAAGTGGTACTATATCAAGGTAAAATTTTAATTAGAAGTTTCCACATTCAATCGTTTCATACCGGCCCTGGGATGATTTGTTCTTGGCTGCCTTGATCTTTTCTATTGCCTAAACAATACGGATTAGACAAAAAATTGATATGGTTTCTCTTTTCTGGCAGTAGGGGGAGGGGTGCGAAAGACACTATAACATCAATGAAAATGGACACATACCTTAGTTATTCTGTCACTGTTGAACCCATTTTCATTAACCAAAAAGCTTATCAACCCCTAAGGTAAAAAAATATAATGAGTCATAGACCATCAAATTGTCATACAGGAAAATGCCAAAACAATCTAAAGATGTTTGCCAAAGTCAATCACTTCTTCATCTGGAGGAGACCACTTAAGCTCAAGTTGATCATCATCAGTGAAAACTGATGGTTCTTTAAAGAGCCTTCGAGCCTCTTGATATGGCCAGTCATCTGGTATTTGGTATCTATAAGAACACAATTATAGAAATTTATCATAAAAAATCTCAAAGTATGTGAAGCATTAGATAGACATGCACGTGGACGTAAATTATCATAAAAAAACAAAGATTTACTAGCACAAAACAGCACTAATATAGTAAGCACCCTTCTTTACTCTGATTTTATTATATCAATTTAGTCGAGTCAAACAAATAGTCAAGATCACAATATATGCACTTTGACCGTCTTTGAATGAGTGTGGATAAACTCAATAATCCTCGATGATTTTCAAGGTGATGCATTCACTTTTACTGGATATCATTGTAGGCAGTCTACACAGTCATGTATAAACTACAACCCAAAAGGTATAAATGGAAAATAATATTCTAATTAGCTTGCACACACCGAATCTGTGACTCTATAGAGATTGATTGGCAAGTCTCTACTGCAACTATCTGCCCTCAACACTTATTAAAAGCTAGGTAGCATCATCCTAGTTTTAAGACCAACTCACACTGTTCATAGAGATACCAAGAAGAGTTGACTCTGGAATGGGCATTCAATTCCAGGTCATGAAGATCCAACGGAATAATTAATAAAGAAACCAAAGGAACAAAATAGGATCTATGGTATAGTTAAAGGGTTCTTCACTCCAATTGTAATGCTTATTTAACTACTTTATTGAGAGTCCTCTGCAATAATTAGCTTTATAGTTCTCATCAAGTAAAAAAGTTTGGAAGTTGAAACATAAAACATCCTTGGAGTGTAAACTACTCAAATTTAACTCCCATTGACACAGGAAATTAGGTATATCTGAAAAATAGAACATAATTACACATCATCCAATTTGAATTAATTGAATCGGAAAACTAGCATTTGATAAAATTATGAAGCACCTTTCTTTACTAATATTCTCCAGAATGTTCTCGATCGAGCCATGTTGGCGAATCAGCTTCAAAGCAGTCAGTCCTCCAATACCTTAGAAATAGAGTACAGCTTACATGAATTTATCTCGACGAGGGGGACAAAGGTATGCAAAACAAGTCAATGGGCATATTCACATAAAGACAACATATGTGATTGCATATATGCGACTGTAAAGTCACCAGAATTCCTAGTTAAATATTAGCCAGAGTCGTTTCTGAATCTTATTTTTGAATTTAGCCCAGGGCAAGTCATTTTCCTGATCAAATTTATTTAACGGCAGTTATTCATAAATTCAGACTCCACTACTACAAGCACTTTCCAGTTAAATCAACACATTTACCAGCAAGCCTAATACATAATTATTGGGCATATCACGGAATTATTTTTCCTAATTCAGACAAAGATGTATGCTTCCTATATTAAGGGATAATCTTTACTCAAGAAAAAGAACGTGCAACACAAGATAAACAAAAAAGTTTATATTTTCTTACTGTAGAGCTAAGTAAGTTATTTCCATTCCCTAGACAAAACACACACCATGACCAAAGTGTTGGGCAAATTGTTGTTAGATTTTGATGGTGATAATGACTGAAGTGTTAAGACCCCAAAACTCCTGTAATCTTCTATTTTGTCACGAAAATTTATAAGGACTATTTCACACAACTCAAGACAAATTGAAGAAAGAAACTCTCCATCAATCAAGTCAAGTATCATTCAGAAGTCCAACAGTGGAGTCAAAGACTGAGCTGCAGGACTCACTCTAGGAGTGGAGTATGCTGCTAAGTAAAGGCGGAATTGAATACCTATGGAACAGTGCATTGAGCTGATACAGTGCTACTGATGTGGAAACGGTCCAATTCAATTGGATCAATCTTCAGAAAACAGCATTTCGATACTAGAAAGGACAATTGGAACTGCCGAATCGCAAAAAAATTAGGGTACGGATGACAAGTGCACAAACAGACAAAGGGAGCATTGAACAGGAATATTTTCTTGGAGTCCAGAAATAGAAGGAGAGCACCTGAAAACAACTTTGAGCTTGCAATTTTTGAATTCAAAAGAAGCGCAATACTCTCAAGCATTCGAAGCAATGCACTGCACTTAGACAATTGGAACTGCCGAATCGCAAAAAAATTAGGGTACGGATGACAAATGCACAAACAGACAAAGGAGCATTGAACAGGAATATTTTCTTGGAGTCCAGAAATAGAAGGAGAGCACCTGAAAACAACTTTGAGCTTGCAATTTTTGAATTCAAAAGAAGCGCAATACTCTCAAGCATTCGAAGCAATGCACTGCACTTACAATTTTCCCTTTGGTCAGAGTGTGCTGAGTTCTTAAAACAAATACATGTATATTTTTTAAGTTCTCGCTGAACTTTGAGTAGGCTAGCTAATGAAAGTTGACTCTTCTGTAGGGTGACTCAAGAAGCATTAACTGAGCTGCATGTAGGCTGATTGAGATGGAAGGACAAATCTAAGTTTGTGTAACTTGACTTTGGTATTAGAAGTAGGACTTTATAAAAGTCTCTGGATCTCTAGTGGATTCCTCCAAGAGTTAGAGAAGAGTGGAGTAGAAGAATTATACCAACTTTCCAACCACTATAAATCCAGGTTCTTTACTGCACTGATCAAACTGTTGCATTAACATTCAAAAGTTTTCACTACTGCTCTAAATCAAAACATTTTATCTTATTTCTGCTGTGAGATTCAACTGATACCTTATCAAATCTTGATCACTAAGTTGATTTAGTGAACTTAAAGGCAATAGAGTAACTTTCAAAGAGCAGCATACTAAAAGTGAACTAAGTACAAGTGTTCAAAAAGAAATTTTTGAAAGGTCTATTCACCGCCCCCCACCCCGACCCTTTCATATCACTTGGGACCAACACAAAGCAATATTACCTCTAATGCTATCGCAGTAATCGCAACCAGAGAGAATGCAAAGGTCTATAAATTGATCCATTGTAAGGTTCAATTCCTCCAAAACCTGTAGCATATCACTGAATCAGAAACAGCACATTTAGAATTGACCAATAACTTCTTAGTACCTTTGAGACTTCAAATTCCATCACTGGGATTTTTTTCGAACTAGGATCCATTAAATGGCGCAGAAACCTTGGAGCTCCAAAAGTGAGGGAATCCATGTCTTCAGAGGCAACAGCATAAACCTGATGCGCAAATAAACTTCAGAAATATTTCTAAAGCATATATAGTGATAACATTTAATGCATGAAGTCCATTAATTGAGTTGAATCACTTACGTAGTCGAGTCTGAAGGCATGAAATAATATTAGTTTCCAAGGTTTGTTATGACACTGTGTCTTATCCGATAATCATGACAATAAATATACATACCTTGCCTGTTTTGCAAAGTGCGGCACACTGTGCTTCTGCTTCAGAAGGAGCCTAAGCAAGTTACCAAGCAAATATTATCACAAAGGACCAAATTAATCTATCCTCCAGGAGAAAAAGGTACTGAAATTTCCCAAGCCAGAATACAAGGGTAGATGTATGAACTATGTGAAAGCAGACAAATTTCATAGAACTTATTTTATTGCATTACCTCAATCACTGGTACTCCCATAAGTCTAAGAAGCTTTTTGCAGTCTTCATTGTGTTGCTTTGTGACCTGTGTAACTAAAAAGTGAATGTCCCAAATTGCTTCAAATTATGTAGCCTCCTAGTTTATGTTATTGATGCAACTAAAAAGGAAGGAAAATCAAAGAAATTAAATGTATTAAAACCATAGCAAAATAAGTATCAAATAGTGCAACTCTCCACTGTAGCAAGACATGTTTGACTAGTTGAATTTCAAAGTTCATATCAAGCTGAATTCTTGAATTCCATTAATTTCAAAGAGGACATGGTTGTTGCCATCCACCAGTATGTATGCATACTTATATATGTGTGTGTATGTGTGTAGATATATATATAACCAGTATGTATGTATATTTATATATGTGTGTATGTATGTGTGTGTCTGTAACTATATATATATATATATATATCATAAACTTCCTACTCAGAATTGCCTCCAACAAGGTATGCATTACACAGAAGAGCCAAGTATATTAAGATCTATTACTATAGAAGCAGAGAAGACAGCAGATCTGAAGGGTCAATAGAAATAAAAGCATTCAACATGCTTACCTTTACTGTTCTTTTACTGAATTTTTCGATATCCTCCTTGTTCCCAGTCTGCAATGACAACAAAAGCATTACGCTATGAGAATTATTGTATAATGGGAAATGATGAGAAGAAGGGTCCTATGGGTTAATCAGAGGGAGCAGATGGGCTATTAGAAGGAAGATAGATACAAAAGTTTATTTTGTGAAGGACTCTAAATTGAAAAATCAACCTCTAGAGCATCATTTAGGTCCTCGGTAGCATCAGCTCTTTTTGAGAATCTGTATTCACCGAATTAAAAAAATTAACAGTGACCAACCATCCAAGATCAACAATCGAAAATAGGTCAAACAATGAGCAGAAATGGAGCATCAAATACCGTTTTGCAAGTTCTTGTTTCTTCAGATCAGGAGGTTTCCCATCAAAAACATAGCTAATGTAACAAAGGCCAACACCCTTAGGAAAAGCTCAAAGATTTTCAAAAGATGATATAAGTACCAGAAATTAGAAGGTAACGAAACAAATTACACTGGTTTAATTCCAGCTTCCAAAAGTCTGATTGTCCTTGTGAACATCCCTTGCAAATGACTAAAAAAAACACAAATTAGAAGGAAAAGCAGATATAAATACAATAACGACAACAATCAGAATGGAGACTGGGATAGTAAATATCCCACAATATAAACTAATCAAACAACTATCTCTTTTAAAACGTACTCTTGGAACTAATTATAAACACATCGGGATAGTAAATATCCCACAATATAAACTAATCAAACTACTCGCTCTTTTAAAACATACTTGGAACTAATTATAAACACATGAATGTATGTATCAGCTGCTGCATGTACATGTGAATGACTGTGTATATGTGATTCATTAGAAGAAAAAAGTATCCTCAAACAGTAGTTTCTGTGTTCAGTTCTATGGGTGTGAGAATGTTACCAAGAAACTTGCTTTCCTGGCATACTTTTTGGATCAAAGTGTGATGAATTCAAATTTATGGAAACAATAAAAAAAAAAAAAAAACCCAAGGAAAAAATTTATTAGTTTCGCTGCAACAGTAACAAAATAGATGTAGAACCCTTTCAAAATTTTGTAAAAAAAGGCAGCTTTAATACATAGATGAGCAGGTGGTCCATAGTTTCAGATTAGGACAAGCCTGTATACTTCGATAAATTAAATCTTTAAATATTATCTATTTTTGTAAATTAATTACTGGTCCCCATGAAAAAAATCAGCTTGCCAGTAGAGGTTGAATACCTAGTCACTTCGCCGGCTTCATTGGTGAGCATTTCAGTGCCGCTTCTTCCAACAACAATCTGCAATTATCAGTCACCACAAAATCATCTAAGCTTTAAGTTCTCTGTGTAGCATAGAATTTTTCTGCAAATAACACATCCATACTTTTTTGAACAACGAATCCATTTAACATGCATAACAGGCTACCAAACTACAGAGCAGATGTCTCTATGAAATTTCAACACAAATTAGTCTATTCACAAATTAAACATAATCAACGGACTGACACAACTTCTTTCAGCGAGTCCGGTTATCATTTATCCATATACAAACACATATTGCCCTTTTGTTCATAAAATGGCATACACATACTCAAGAGGCGATTACACACAGAAAGGGGAGTGTACGTACAAGGAATTGGTATATGCTCATGCTGGCATCAATGGCTATTTTGCGGCCAAAATAGCTCTCAAATTTCTGCTCTTTCATCGCCTTCGGCGCATTGTCCGCCAATAGCTTCGTTAAACCCTAGAAAATTGGCAACATACAATAATCAAAGTTTGCTATAGAAAAAAAATATATAAATGTACCAGTGGAGTTGAATTAACGGCGAAATAGACACCTTTATTCCCATTTGATTTTGCAGAAAACTGAAGAAATCGCTGCTAATTTGTGTTTAACAGTTCGAAATATTTGGAAGAGGGGAAGTAGGGTTTTGTGATCCTTTCCCGCCTCTTTTAGAGCGCCTTTATGTAGAGACACAGTGACACGTACGTTCTAATTTTGTTTTATTTTTTGGAAAAATCAAGTTTAGTTTCATTTTTTAATGAAAAAATATTTTTTCGATTTTCAACAAGTAAAAATGCTAAAATGTGTTTACTTCACCTTTTTTTTTAGCATGCGCCTGAAAATACAAATTCCTTTTCAACTTTATTTTCAAAAGTTGCATTTTTATAGTACAATCTATTTCCAAAAATCTATCTCATTTGTTTAGTAAAAAACTCTCCCATTTTAAAAAATTAAGTCTAATTTTACTAATCTTTTGATGAGAGTTAAAAAGTATGTGTTTTATATATTTTTATACTATTATCACTATTTTAAATAGTGGTTAAAAGTTAGTTATACAGTATTAGTAATTTTGTTGAAATAATAATTTTGAAAAAAAATAATTTTAAAATGTAAAATATTATATTATGATGTCCAAAAAGAAAATATTGTAACATTTAGAGTACATTTTATGATAGATTTACAAATAAGTAAATTAAATTTGTTTTTTCAAAATAAAATATCAAATAAATGGTCAAACTTTATAGCTACTAATCTAAGCACTTTTTTTCACACAAAAATCGAGTGAATCTCATTTTCTATATTTTTTAATATATCTTTTATATCGTTTTTAAAAATGAAATCAAGTGTAGCTTCTTCTTTTTTTTGTTTTTTTTTGGTGGGGCGTACACATTGGCAGTGATACTCTGTTGGGCGCTGCTGCTGCTGCTCCTCTCTCTCTCTCTCTCTTTTTTTTTTTTTTTTTTTTTTTTTTTTTGAAGGGGTTATGAGTGAGGATTTTTCAAATTGTGGATATGAAACAAAAAATAATAAAAGTAAAATAAAAAATACTATTTATTTATTAATTATGATTGAGTGGACTCTATGTGGTATTAATACTATACAGACATCTACAAAAGTGTATAAGTGTAATCACGTATATCTAAAGAAAGAAAGATCTAATAAATCAATTCGGATTTTTGGGCTGGTTCTTCAAAAAATATATATTTACTGGAATTGGCATTGATACTTAGAATTATGCTTCCGGATGACATATTGGAGTTCGGATGCACCAAGGAAAGAAATAATGTGTAATTCTTTACCAATTTTGACACCCGCTGAGACATATCCAAAAAAAACGAATTTAAGCCCATTTAGGGGATTTGAGTGTTTTCAGATGATCACCAGGTCTTTCTACATTCTATGTTCATGCCCAATTATTACACATTTCCGTTTCTCTCTCTTATCAGTGTATTTTGCATCTTTCTCTGTAAAAAGAACACTTTTACACGGGTCGTGCTAGTACTTGGTCAATTAGGTTTTCTTCCTCGTAGGAAAAGTCAGTCCTCAATTTCTCTATTTAATGTTTGTCATTTTGTACTTGTTTCTTCAACGCTCTCAATTATAACTTTGAACATTTTTTTCTATTATAATATAAAGACAGTGATCATAAATTGTATAAGTCAATTAATTATATTCACATAACACTGTATGAATATATTTCTACGCATGTTATCATGTATTAGTATAAAAACTAGATATTTTTTATAATATTCTTTTAAAAAAATAGTAATTAAGAATCAGTGTTATCTAGAATATATTTTTCAAATAAATCCATTTAAAAAAACTATAAACAATAATTTGGAATATAGCAAGGAAAAAAAACAAAATACAGCCTCAGCACTCATAATACCATCACCCTCCCGCCTTCCGTTTATTGAACACCTCACAGGCTCTTCTCTTCCCTCCCCTACCCCCTACCCCCACCCCAACCCTCCAGCAATTGCAATTGCAATCACAAATAAATTCAGTTCCATTTGCCCTAATAATTCTAACCCTTCTCATGGAGATCCGGGAGTGCCAGGTATGTAGGTCCGTCGACCCCATAATCCTTCACAACGTCCCTCACCGAGGTGCATTCGCCTTGCTCTGCACAGCTTGCGTGCTCCGCCACCACCGGGGCAGCTTCTGCCCCCTCTGCTTTGACGTGTATGAGGAGACCACCACCAACAAGGGCCCCTCCGCTCAGTCCCGCGTCATGTGCCTCCGCTGCCCCGCCTTGGTCCACCTCACTTGCCTCCCCTCCAACCGCTCATCCTCCGCATTCCGCTACCTCTGCCCCCAGTGCTCCCATCCCTCTTTCTCCTTCTTCGATTCCGGACCTGCTGCTTGCACTTCTAATGGAAGCAGCACAATCGTTTTCACCAGTGATTTGGCCAAACAATTGCTCTGTGCCGCCAAAATTGCCTCTGTAACTATGCACAAGGCGGCGGCCATGGCCAGAGCTGATGCCGAGCAGAAAGTTAGGGAAGCCTTATTGGCAAGACAAAGGGCCAAAGAAGCTATTGACAGGGTCGCCTATTTGATGGCCAATCAACAGACACAGGATGACTCCGACATAGACGATGGATGATCCTATTAAATAAGCATAGAGCTGCTTATAGGAGAATTAAAATATTCTGATAGTTCATACATATTGGAGGTAAAATTCTTCAAGATAAGAATTTCAAGTCCATTCAGGCCCAATTGTTACGGATTTATGTACTCTGTTTCTTTCTTACGGGTCTTGTCTGCTTCTTTCTATGCAAAGAACACTGTTGCCAGTCGTGTTACTCACATGGGCTTGCTTTCTGTTGCGTTTTATGAAATGTAAGTCTGTTCGATTTAATGGTTGCCATTTTTTGTACTTACTTCCATGATGGTCCAGGTCAAGACTTGTATCATGAGCTATATGCGTATGTTTCTCTGCATCGTAACATGTAGGTTATTGAAGCTATACTGATTGCTGAAAAGTACCTGAGGTTAAGGTTGCTATTAGTTTAATTTGTTTTCTCTACAAATGTGTAAGATAAGAGGGAGACATATGCATAACAAGTTGAAGGGTTTCTAGCTCTGACTATTATTTGAAATGCTGCCTTAATGGGCGTTGTGAATTTGTCAATACTTCTTGAAAATTGGTGGATGGCTGTGAACTCAAGGCAATTGAAAAACAATATCACCTTGAACTGTAGTACATTCACAAATTAACCAAATTTTAATATTCATACAGCAGAATGAAGGTTAGCATTTTGCAAAATCTGCATCAGGGAGCCATGGTGTCATTTATTAATCAAAGGGGCTTTTATATCAGCCTGATATGGATCTATAATGTGGATAGCTTGTTCTAGTTACTCCCTCTTACTCTCCTTGCTAGGTGCAGAACTTTTCAATGTAGGACTTGGCGTAGTGCTGAAGAAAAAGGTTAGACAATTTGCAGATTGGCAATAAGGATATTATCTCACAACTCTCACTAACTAGGCGCTAGCAATAGCAAGAGAAACTCCTGTTTAATGGCTTTTACTAGATTAGAAAATGGAAGTTAAGGATTCTTTATGGGACAATGTTGCATTATGGGTGTTAGGTTCTCAGAATTTAATAAACTGAAGTGGACCGGTATAAATGTAGAGCTTTTTCATTTAAATACTGCTACTCATTATGAATCAGAGGCTCCATTTTCTTGGTAGCATAACTGTATGAAGTGCTTTTAAATTGGATTGCTTGTTTTACTTATTTTATCTGACCATGATCTCTGACAAAGAAAAAAAAATAAAAAAACAGCTTTGGAAATTGCTGACTCTTTTTGTAAAGCGGATTGTTGAAAGATCAATTCGTTTGGCACAGCTTTTTAGTAGGGTCACGGAATATGGCACCCTCATTTTCTGTTGGGGAGATATGTGATCCCTGAGTGAAGGACTTCATTGTCGTGAAGATGAAATAGAACCTTGAGTTGAAAAGGCCTAAAGCTGTTTCTTGAATTCTAAGTTATATTGGTGAATATGTCCTATCCTAGCTTTCCCCTATCTATTGTTCACTTATTTGTATTATAGTGTGTTTCTGGTTATGTACTTTTCTAGAATTTTTCAGTCTATATGTTTTGTGCTTGTGTGCTGCCAGAAAAAGTTTTTGTGCTCGCATCTATATTGATTTATGAGAATGCACTGATGTTTGATGTGCCATTGAGCACTCTTTGGAAGGACAAAATTTAGCTCCAACCAGGTGGGAAGAAGTACGTCCTACGTGGGAATCATGTCTGTTTTATAAGCTGCTGCCTAAAATTAAAAAATCAAAATCTAGTTGAACAGAAAAAATTTGACTGTTGTTACAGTGAGTTCAGCAACCAAGCCTTGCCATTCTTGTGAATAATACTGAGTGACTTTTGTCTTTCATTGTATTGAGAAGAATTAATTCCTTTAAAATCTTTTCTTTTGAGTTGTTGATGTTCTTTTGTCAAGAGAAAGGATTGAAGTAGAAAAAGAACCAAGAATAGATAAACATGCTAAAAAACATATGTCAAGTTAATCACTTCTGTGGCATGTTGCGCTCTAGAAAAGCTTGGAGGAACTTGCTCAAACTGGGTTGAAGCTGAGTGTAGTCCTTGGTATGCTGAAATGGTGGTATACACAAAAATGAAGGTTATGGCTTCTGAAATGGTGGTCCAACTTTCAGTAACAGAAAAACAACATTCATTACTGCTAAAGTATGTCTTTCATGATTATGAAAAGTTGATACTTATACAATACAATCCTTGGCAATGAAGATAAACATACTTGGAAGGTGATAACAAGTCATTAATTGTTCTAGGGCTAAAAGGAATGCTAAAAGTCAAGTTTCATTAAGTCACATAGTTTTTTATTTCTTTTCCTTTTTTAGTCGGTAAGTTAACAATGATATTTGCACTGGATTTCTGCACAATCAGGAAACTTCTGAAAAATCAGACCTAATCCCCCCAGAAAAATGTTTAAGAATTTTCACATGCTCCTATAGGTTAGGGAAAATTGAATGTTCGCTTTTTGGATTTGATCATTTGAGGGCCAACCTCTTTATCATGCCAAAATCCATGATGATGACATGGTTACAATATTATCCATTAACATATTTGTGGCCTCTCAACATGAAAGAATGCCAAGCTTTTCAAGATTTTGATGATAATTTTGCATTAACCTTTTTTTGTTTAGGAATGTTACACTGTTGCATGTCGCCATGGATTCCAAGCAAATGCTCATTGTCTATTCTTCATAGTTTTTCATACATATGAGACAGTAGAAAAGGATATACATGTTCATTTCCACAAGGCAGACATATTGTGTCAGAATCCCATGGCAGCATCTTAGAAGTGACGTATTTTTTAAAATCACACCACTTCAAATGGCCGGTTTTAAATTCCTATGTAGTTAACACTGCAGCATTTCTTTCCATTTTCCTTTCTAGTGAAATTATTGTGGACACAAGAAGTGTTTATCATAGCCCAAGAAAGAAAAAGGTATGTTTCTCATTGCAGTGCCAATACTAATATGTGACAATTTAATTCTTGTTGACTCTGCATCCTAGGCTCCTGGTTGACATCAGTTCTGCAATACTGCTTATTTTTTTTTTTGGTTTTAATGTGAATTATGTATCATTGGATAAAGTAGAGATATGCTTGAAAGTGATACAGATATATAGTACTGTAACCTCTTAACATCCATGTGATTTGTCACTCCATTATTGAGAAGCTGATTGAAATGATGATGCTGAACTTGAGTTAATATCCAGCCTGATTCTATTGGCATTTTCTGACTGTTTCCATTGATTTGACAATAATCATAACTATTTGGTTTATCTGGCGTTAATGGCCTTTATTGCTGTGAAACTTTTAAGAAAAAAGACAAAGCAAAAAGAAATATAAGATAATTGTTTTGGTTTATCAAGTGTTATCATTCTCCAGGCTGATATAGTCTAAGGTTTCATCCATTTGCAAAAGAACTTCAAGCATAAAAGACAATCTGCAGGGATAAGAATAGAAACAAAAACGTGTAAGATAGTGAATTCCAGGTAGAAAAGATTAGACTTAGACTCACTAAAGCCCTAGATTATGTAATATCAGAAAAATTAGGGGCCTGTGCATGTTAGTAGCATGGAAAATCCTTACTTTTGGTGATTGAGAATCTTAAATGTACCAGATGAAGATCTTTGTACATGAATCTGTTCCATAGTAAAGAACTTTTTTAGTGGTCAGCTCAAAGGTTTGTGGATTATCCACTAATGGATGGGTCAACACTTCAAGAAGAGTTTGCACCTGTTGGTTTAAGGTTCATTTATTTTGATTTGTAGTCTCCACCTATATCTTACTTTTTTTGGATTCTGACTGACCCTTGAACAGAGTCGCCCATTCGAAGCTAGAAGTGACAATTAACAGGTTACAACAGAAGGTAATTTGTGACACATGGAGAAAATGATCACTTTGAAAACGGCTCTCTTCAGATAAGTCCAATTATCTTTGTTCTGGTCTCTGAAGTTTTAACCAAAACTATCAGGTGTTAATATTTGAACGACAAGTCATTTGTGTAGTGTATCAACACATTGTGTTTTATGTGTTCTACAGTGAAATGATTTATGTAGGATCTCAAAACATCGTCTATAACAGAAGGGAAAGGAAATATTACCTTGATGTTCTTAGAGAATAACTTGACAGGGCAGGACGCTTTCCGACTATTCAAAGTTACTGTCGTTGATAATTATTCGAATGGGAGGTGGAAACAAGGTTCTGCTTCTAACTTCCTTCCAACTTTTGATTAATCTATACCAATAATGCATAGTGAACAGAAGGTATGGGCTGCACTTTTAAAGTCTTTTCTTCATTCCATTTTGTAAGCCCCAAAAGAGAGAACAGAAGCTGCTGTCTCATAATTGGAACAGTGTACAGCCAAAACCAAATCCTGCATCAGTGTGATTAAAGCCAAAAGGTTTGATAAAAACAATGAATACTCACATGAGAAGCAAGCTAGATAAGATCTAACTGAGCTTTCTTATACCTATCAGAAGTAGCTTTCCTTGTGTACACTTATCAAGCACTTATTGAGTTTACCGTCCTTCAAGCAAGAGAAAATATTTATAATCTGAACAATTTCAATTGACAGCTATCGATGTGAAAATTGGATCCACAACCATATATAACCAAGACTGGAGTTTGAGATATGAATTGAGTTCACCCAAACTTAGAATTGAGCCAAATTTCTAATGAAATTAACTCTTTCTTCCAGCTCCTTGGATCTCAAGAAATTTCTGATATATGTATTCCATTAAGGAGTTTTGAAACTAAAAGCATGGAATCACCATGCAGCAAGAAGCAGCTTAAAATCATACTATATTTTGAAACTGGAAAAGATGACGGATGAGAGTGACACCAAGCGTGCATTATAAACTAAGTGGATGATCAAGAAAGAAAATCCATGCACTTTATCTTTTAAAAACAAGCTCTGGGGCTATAAAATATACTTTTTGAGTTGTACTTGTGACCTAAAAGAAAAGAGGTGTTAGGACTGGGTCATCATCTTTAGAAACAGTAGGTGCATGAATTTCAATGAAATGGAGCTGATTTTCTAACTTGAAAATGGAGCAACTTTTACTTGCACTACCACCTACTTTGAATTTTTTATTTCAATTTTATTGTATATTTAAGAAAAATAAAATACTAAATTTAAATAAAGTGAAACATTAAATTTAAATAAAGGATCTAGAAGCGAATCATGATAAATTTCTTGTACGATTCCTGCCCTAGAAGAAATAATTTTTTTTAAAAAAAAATTCTAGGCCAATGAATTTGAGATTTTTTAAATAATCAATCCACACTCTTTATTATGTACATGGAAAATGTAATTGAGATAAAGGGAAGACATGAATGCACACCTTTGACCATGGAAATTATGCCCATAATCATTCTAGCCTTGGCCCCAACAATCACATTATCTAGTTGCTTTGTGGCAATAGACATGCCATATGCAGAGGGTTGGCAAAATACGTTACATCCACTACAAAAACTTGACCCTACAAGAAACACTTGCACCAAAATACTGGACAAAACAGTCAATTGTGACCATTTTGCAATTTGGTTATTATCAAAATACCATTACCTATTAACATAGTCTATTTATCTTTAACAACTAAAGCTTCCTTTTCTTATAATTCATAAAATAGATAAAAAAAAATGTCACTTTCAACAAAATAATTGCAAAAAGAAGACCAACAATTTATTATTGTAACAAAATAAAAATAAAACCACCTTGATAGTAGAGGAATACCAGGCAATTTATGTAAGAATTGACAATATTAAGTTTTACAAACGAGAGGAGAATATGTATCGAGCTTTATTAATTCTGATCATAAAAAAATACTTTTTTATTTTTATTTTTTGAATTTAATAAAAAAAATTATACTAAAGATGGAAATGAAATTCAATAGATGAAAAAAAAAAAGTTTCTTGCCACAACGTTCATTATTTTATTTGATTGGCATTTTCCAATTATGCCAGCGGTAGGGTTTTGATTTGCATATAATTCCAACCAAATCCATTCACTTTCTTGAGTTGATGGATAACTGAATTATGTGCACTTCTATAATTGAAGGGCTGCAGGATTTATGCACAGTTACAAATTATATTTGATGACAGGACCAACAGTCAGTTTCCTAATGGCTGCTGGCTTTCTTTCTCCCACACTGCTGCAAAATCAATCAAAAAAGAAATAAAAAATTATAAATATCATGAATAAAATATTTATGTAATTCATCATATGTCTACGAGCAACGACATTTTTAAATGTATAATATAAGAGAACATTACTCAGTAATTTAGTGAATAAATAAATGTTCTTAAATTTTTAACCCTAAAATAAATAGATTTTTACATATTTACGCTACAATTCATGCAAAATTTCTAAAATATTCATAGGTAATTAGATATGGGATATAGATTGGATGATTCAAGACACTTAAAGAATAATATTTGACTAACAAGTGAAAAAAATAGCTTCAAAGTTGTGTCATACGAGTTCAAGTGGAATTCTATTATTAATCATACTATCAAAGACCTTCATAAAAGCCATCTTTAGCTTTTCTTTTTTCTTGTATTTTTCTCTTTTTGTATATATATATCTTGATTTAGAAAGCAAAAAGAGAATATACATATATATATTTGAATTCAAAAAGTGAAGTTGAAGAAATAATAAAGTTTCCATCTTTACATAGTATGATGATATGATTTGATAATGTAAAGCATGCACGCATTGATCGAATATGGTTAACACTATAAATGACAAACTGAGATTTCAAGTTGTGTATTATATTATTTCTTCTCATGCATTATGTGAATGGCTGTATATAGTGATCTGTCCAAAAAGGAGGCTCCTATAAATCAAAAGAAGTGTCCAAAGCCATCTTGTAAGGGGGGCTAGCTAACTTACCTAGCTTCGTGTCCACCCCCACTCCCCCCACCCCCCAGCACACAACCTCTCCACTAATGCCTTGTGAAAGTGACGAGAAAACTTAGCTGCCATCCTGTTGGTGTCCTAATCATGAACTCTTGGAGAGTGAAAGGAGAGAAAGGGACAGAATGAAAACAAGAAGGCGATCAATCAGATGGCAATGGACGTTATATACAACGTACCTTATTGCCTATATCTATGATTAAGCTCATTCTCCTTTTTCACATTCGGTTTCTCTAACTTTGACAGTATTCCTCTCAACTCTCAGCCATGGTAAGTGTGTGTTTTTCCTTAACAACCCCCCACCCCCCCCCCCCCCCCCAAACAGCAGTTTAGTAATGGGTTTTTTAAGCTAATGTTTTTTATGCCATGCAAGCAGGGGGAAGACGCGGAGCCAGGGTACAACAAGGTAAGCACGTCAGAAATCAAAGGGAAAGGAGGGTTCAGAGCTACATCTTTCATTTATGGTGAGCAAAGCTTTTAAATCTTGAACTTTTTTCTTGCAAAAAACTTGAATATTTATTGGCGTGAATGCAATAGATACAAGAAATGGTTGAATATTCTTGATGTTTATATGTAGCTTTGGTGGCATTGGAGAACATGGGTTTTGTAGCCAACATGGTGAGCTTGGTCCTCTACTTCTCGTACAAGATGTATTTTGATCTGTCCAACGCAGCAAACACTCTCACAAACCTCATGGGATCAACTTTCTTGCTCTCCATTGTTGGTGGCTTCATTTCCGACACTTACATCAACAGGTTCCAGACCTGTCTCATTTTTGGGACGCTTGAAGTCTTGGTAAATCCAACTTATAATGCTGCACCTATCCTTTAAACATTTTTACCATCCCTAATTGTCTTGATAGCATGAGGACAAAGAAGAAAAGATAAGAAAAAAGAAGGAAAATTTTAGTCAAACTCAATTGTATGTGTTTTGTAATTGGTTACTCGTTTTAAAATGTAAATCTATCATGTTATTAACTTGGGTGCATCCAAGTTAGTTTTGACTAGAATCTTGAGAGAAAAGTCTCTTCTACTCCTTCACTTCTCAATTAGAACAAAGGGTATAAATAGGATACATATTAATACTCTGATGTATAGTTAGATCTATAGAAGTAGCCCTCAGTAATTAACTCATTTTTATAAAGTTGATTGGATGTTGGGTTTTTGTCTGAAAAACAAACAGACGTTAGAAGTGTCGGATTATCTCAATGATAATCTTTCGATACTTAAATTAGTAAAAACAATTATAAATTCACAAAAGAGTAATATACAAGTGAATTAAAATATATCTTAAAAATAAAATGAATGAGATATTTAGAGATTATTACTTTCTGGACTTAGATCCGGTTAAGTTAGGTCTTACTATCTATTGGACTTAAATTTTGAGCTTGAGCTAAAATATGCCAATCACATATCAATTATTGAAATCTTTTCAGTTGACATGACACGATAACAACTGTCTACTCTCCTTGATTAAACGAATGTTCATTGTTTTCCCTTAGGCTCTAGTGATGATGACAATTCAAGCTCACACTAATAGTTTGCTACCAATACCTTGCGGCAAGACAAACTGTGTGGAGGGTGGTGTGGCCTTGTATTTCTACACTTCGCTGTGTTTGCTGGCACTGGGCGTTGGTGGGGTTAGGGGGTCCCTTCCCGCCCTTGGTGCTGATCAATTTGATGCAAAGGTCCCAAAGGAAGCCAAGGGTCTTGCAAGCTATTTCAACTGGCTCTTGCTCAGCACAGTTAGTGGAGCATCAGTTGGAGTTACTGTCATTGTGTGGGTTGCTACCAACAAGAACAATCACAACTGGTGGAAGGGTTTTCTGATCACCACCGTTGGCGCCTTTGTCGGTTTTATCTTTCTTGCACTTGGAAAGCCTTTCTACCGTCTTCAACTCCCCAAAGACAGCCCTCTTATTAGAGTTGCACAGGTATATGTAATTCTGATAGGAAATCTATTGCATCTCTCTACTGCATTATCGTAAAATTCTATGAGCAAAGTGTATATGCGACGAGAATCAGTGCAATGCAACAGAGGATATAATAGTATTTGTAATAGAAAATTCTATCAGAATGTAATTTAGACCGTCTCTTCTTCAACCTCCTTCCATGCACACATTCATCTTACTTTCTCCTATATTTTGGGCATGGCGTGCATGGTTATGGCTTAGCTGGTATATCAAAAATTTTGGTTCTTGATTTAACTTTGGGTTTCCTCTTATCAGGTTATAGTAGTTGCAGTAAAAAATCGTCGTTTGTCACATCTGGAGAGCCCGAATGAGTTGTACGAGGTCAACGAGAAATATTCAGAATCAACAACAGCAAAAATTGCTCATACTGAACAATTTAGGTACTGTTTTTTTTCTGATATTACTTATTGAACATAAAAATAGTAGTAATTCTCAGAGACACTTGCCTTCCCTGCCTCCTATGCAATACGATTTGCAGTAGAAAATCCAATCCACTTCTTGTTTGTCTATCTAGATTACTCCTTTTGGCCTTTCTGCTACAACTGCTCCACTTTACATATATATCCTAGAGAAGCCTCAGAGCTTTGCAGCAAATCCACTGTTTACTAATAGACCAAGTGCTTGAAACAGAGAATCATCGATCATTTTCGTAACAAATCCCACGGCATGTTGAGGCTAAATAATTAAGCTGAGTACTTGTTGTGTGTACAAATTAGTAGATTGCAACACCAGCTACATACTTATTGGAGTTATGTGGACATGTTCACTAATTCATTGATGTCACACTTGAACTAGGTGGCTAGACAAAGCAGCAATTCTTCCCCAAAATGCAGAGCCCTCCCAATGGAAAGTTTGCACAGTGACACAGGTAGAAGAAGTTAAGGTCCTAACCAGGATGCTGCCAATCATAGCCAGCACCATCATAATGAACACATGTATGGCACAGCTCCAAACCTTCTCAGTGCAACAAGGCTACCGAATGGACCCCTATCTCGGCTCCTTCCAAGTCCCTGCTGCATCTGTCCCTGTCATCCCCCTCCTCTTCATGATCATCCTCATTCCAATCTACGACAGGTTTTTCGTGCCCTTTGCTCGCAAGTTCACAAAGCATCCATCAGGTATCACGCAGCTTCAGCGCGTAGGAGTTGGCCTAGTGCTCTCAGCCCTGTCCATGTCCATTGCAGCATTTGTGGAAGTGAAGAGAAGGCACCAGTCCTTGAAGAACCCATTGAAGCCGATTAGTCTTTTCTGGCTGTCTTTTCAGTATGGCATTTTTGGGATTGCTGATATGTTTACTCTGGTGGGATTGCTGGAATTCTTCTATAAAGAAGCCCCTGCAGGAATGAAGTCACTTTCCACTTCTTTCACATGGATTTCACTGTCATTTGGGTATTTCTTGAGCAGTGTTTTAGTGGATGCCATAAACTCAGTGACCAAAAGAATTGCGCCTAGCAAACAAGGGTGGTTGCATGGACAGGACTTGGACAAGAACAATTTGAATCTGTTCTACTGGTTTTTGGCAATCCTGAGTGGTCTCAACTTTTTCCACTATCTCTATTGGGCAATGTGGTACAAGTACAAAAACGAGGGTGACAACGTTGTTGTTAAGGCTGCCACTCCAGGACCGCAATCTATCAGCGGCGTGCCTTTCCTCAAGGCGGCGGCAGCAGAGGAAGACGTGTCTAAGGCCACAAATGGTGGCTCCCCTGTGGAGGAAACTAATGGGAAAGACTAAAAAACTTGGTTAAACTCAGTATTTCAATGGAGCAAGAAATGAAGCTCAATGGGTCTTCAGCGAAGAAAGATATAATGGTGTTGGCAGCTGAGGTTTTCTTTCCTTTTTCATTTTATTTTGTGTGTCAGATTTTTAATCATCTTATGACAAATATGGCTGGATTTCCATACTTAGATGGACTCACTTACAATAAGACTGTAAAAATGCTTTTAAGGAAATGAAGATTTGTTCTTGATGGCAAAATAAAATTGATTTTCATTGTTCTTTGTCTATTTTGTTTTGTGGTATCCCTTTAATGTAGCCTATGAAACACTTGTCTAGTGATTGAACATTTCAGTTGGAGCATAGAAAAAATACTTGTAGTTCCCTCTCACAAAATAAGCAATCTTTGGATATTTTTTTTGCGATGTTGCTTCTCTTAGTCCTCTGCAAGAAGTAATGAGGAGCCCGCACCTTCCACCTTAGGATCAATGCTAGCATTATCAGCGCAGTTAATAAGGACAGCGGAAGCCAGCACTCTTGCAATAGTAATTAACTGTTCCTAACTTTTGTGATCATATATGTCAATATGAAATCAAGTGGTAGCTGAGAGAACATAGGACTAAACTTGGACCCTTTAAGGGGACAAGCCTTTACTTCATTATATATCATAAGATATTCGACTATCTACTAGCTAGCGTAGCTTTAAGTGACTAACTTATTGGTCATAAAAATAATAATTAGCTACCCACTTGCAACTTTGAGCTACTAAGCTGCTGAGCATAGTTGCATTAATATTAAAATTAATTATTTAGATTTGCATGTTCAAGTCTATGTTATAACATATAATTAAACATATAACGGAATATATTATTTTTTGTCAATTTTCAAAAACTAATGTTCAATTTAATGTTACATTATAAGATTAAACATGTAACAGAAAATTAAAAATTAACTCAATAATTTTTAACCTGCTTCAAGTACAAAAGTACTTTACATGCACGATGTCATGTCCAAATAAGAAAATAATTTGCTATTAGAAAATGATTTACACAATACAAATATATTAGAAAATGATTTACACAGTACAAATATAGGACTTATAAATAAATTAAAGACTCCCTCTTTATTTGATGTCGTCTTGTGTTGATCGTCGATAACTAGACTTGTGTACGAGCTCTATTCCACTTGAACTGCTTTGTTGAACTCAAGCAACAGTTCCTTTCGAATGATATTGAGTGCAAATGTTGCAATAAAGTTTGCAACGTCGACCAAATCTCCTTAACTGACTTTGTAGTTTAAGCTCCCGTTTTTCTACCAAGGAGTAGATAATCTAAATGTATGAATTTCTCTCTCGAAAATTGTAGTGAAAATAATGCCACAAACAATCGGCATAAATAGAAAAAGCCTATAAATCATCTCTTGATAAAACAAGATATTATAAGATAATTTTTCTTCAACAAAAAAACTTTAAAATATGATTCACAAAATTTTGAACTTATCGAGATATTTATAAGATAATTTTAAAAAATCTTCAAGATGTGATTCCTAAAATCTTTGACTTTTCACTAATCCTTCCAAATGTATAAAGATACATGCAAATCAAATAAGGTAAATCTATATAAAATAAATCAATCAATTAATTTATTTTCTTACCAAATTCACAAATGTATTTTTGGCCTTAAATTGACAATTAACATACTTGTATCTCACACGTAACAATATTTTTTTTATAAATGTATTAGGAAATGCATAGTTTGTTTTGACTTTATTTTAAAGATATTTTTGAGTATAAAGATTAGAATGTTTTGAAATATTTTAGGGAAGAGAATATGTGTTTTGGAGGAAAAATAATATTAAATATTTGACTTTATTTTGAGAAAAATAAAAATATTTTTGAAAAACAATTGCCTTACTTTTCAATCGATTTAACTTATTATTTGAAGTAATTAAAATAACTCGTAATATACGTTATTAAAATAATGATGGTACAAAATTTAGCGTCTTGCTAAGAGGACAGAGAATTAATATTGTTGGAAAATTCTATATTCATCTTGTGATGAGATAAAGTGCAACACAAGGAGTATAAGCAATAATTCAATGAAAATCTGGAAGTGGGCCTTCAGAGTTGAACATTGGACATAGAGTCAACTTTTTGGTGGGTGGGCTAGCCCAAACCAGGATTTGGAATGGGCCACCTAGGAAGATGGGCCTGGGGAATGGGCCAGCTGGCAGGAGCAAAGACAGCCCATTTCTTATTGTCAAAATAAAAACTTGGGCTAGCAAGTTCTCAATTAGGCTAAAGTTGGTAGGAGAATCCTTTATCAGGCTACTTTCCTTCCTTAATGTCAAATCACTTAAGAAAAACAAGATTTTAAAAAAGAAATTTACCCAAATGAATATGATTTGATGGTACATATGAATTTATAATGTGCAAATTGGCACAACACAAATGTGCCAAAATGATTTAGAAAATATCTAAAAGTAACAATAAGAGCAAACATATGATGGATTGAGTACAATATTTTCAGTGAAATCAAAATTATTGAATCATATATAGATGAATGGTCAAAAGCACTAGCCCTTTTATACCCAATGATCAATGGTAAACTCATTGTTGCATCTAGCCCAATGTAGAATGATCCACGATAATAAAACATACATTGTTTATTAAGTTATGGTATGCTCTATCCTAAAATTCGTATTACACTCCTATAATATATGTACGTATGATTAATTAAAAAATAATTTTATTTTTCGTACACATTTTGAACTTATCGAATAATAGTCTTACTTTTGATGTGAAGCATTGAGTATATGTATTATAGTTGTTTTGTATAATACTCGATGAATAATATTTTATTTTTATAAATATTTATAATATTTAATTAAATCTAAAAACTCTACAGAAATTATTTATAAGCATTAATTAAATTCAATAAAGAAAAATTAAAAATCTTAATAATTTTTATAATACTAATTGTTAAATAGTTATCTCTAAATTATGTCATAATTATAGACAAAATAATATAAAAATATATATAAAATATTTTTTGCATAATTTAAAAATAAGTACAAGTACAATACATATAAAAATAAATTATATTTTTGCTCCGAAGTAATTCTTTAGCATTCGTATTTTATCCGTATATCAAATAACACGATAAAAAAACAATGATCCAACACCTGAATATAACTTGAATCTTCTCGAATTCTCGCTAAATAACCTACAAAATAACTATTAGGGATGTTGAGGATTGACAAGTGAAAAACCCTCCGATAAGTCAGTATGCGATCGAATAGGATAATTAAATAAATTATGACTACTGTTAAAAAATAATTATGTGTGTATATGATGTAAAAGTCCCCACGCTGCCTTACATAAAATGATAGGCTTGTACAGCATGGTAATTAGAAGGTAATTAGTATAAAAACGGACTTTATTTCCTTACTGGTAACCCCTTCAAAAGAATTATTCATAAATCACAATCTTTAGGTAGGATCCTCTTTCTTTATATAAAACTCTAGTATAATTGGACTATGACTCTCTCTCAAGGTACAAGTTGAACTCACTAGATCAGATCAATTTAGATAATTCAAGTAAAACTCATCCAAGTCAACAAAGAAACAAGTACTGTGAAGGTGTTTAGCTAAGTTTATTTAAAAAATCTTATAAAGTATTTTTGGAATTTATAATATGTTAGATTTTATTTTAAAAATAAATTATTGAAGTGTTTGAACAAAATAAGATCATACAGCTTTTAAAATGTTAGTAATGATATTTTTTAATTAAAACTGTCAAAATTAAAGGAATTTGTTAAAATAAAATCTTATTTTAACAGCTTATAAGCTGATAAATAACTTATAAAATATTTTGAAGTTCTGATAAACTCATCCAAATAGTCTCTATAACTCAACTGATCGAACACCTTAATCAACTAACTTGAACTAGGACAAGTAAGAGAATTGTAACACTAGGCCTGAACCTAATAAAAACTAAAATATAATAACCGAGATCAACACGCTTAAACTGTGACAAACCATGAAAATCAATAAAATCACAGTAGGTCTGACCCCAATGAGAACTCACACACCAAGCTCAAATCAATTGAATTTAACAAGGTTGCAGAGGCCATTATAATCATCCAATTGATTCCAAAAGAAACATAAAATCTTATCAATCCATACAATGGTCCTAATCAGCTGTGTCAAATATTAGTGAGACCAAATTTAGGTCACATAACTAGGAATTACTATATATTTGTTTCTATATTTTTTTGACCCATCTTTTATCATAACTTTTATAAAATATTTATAATATACTTTTATATGTAAAAAATTAATATTTTCCATCTCATATTTAATTATAGTATGCTCAGTAAATTAACTATACTTTAATTAAAAAATAAACGATGAAAGCCAAGAAGGAATGGCACGTGACAGGCGGGATCCGCCTTACAGGTCGATATCAGCTGGTACGCCTACATAGACGGAACATGGGAATTAAGAAGAATGTATTGTTTAATGTTGTCCTAATTATTTGATAATTGGGTTATTAGAAATTAATCATGTTCTTGTCTGTTGATGTGATGACGTCCAATTTCCAGCTGGTGTGGGCTACGTAGATAGATTATCTAATCATGTTTACAATATGATACACCCATATTTCTTAATAAATCCTTCATTTGATTGGATCCACGTATGACAGTGACAGAAGGTGATGTAATACTGAACAACTGAAAAAGGTTACAAATAAAAAATTTAAACTATTTGTGTATAATGATTTCTACATTATTGTTTCTTTGTATGGAAAATGAATTTAAACTTTTAGCGATAATATTTTTTCATGTTTATTACTATTTAAGTGCTTTATTAAAAAGTTGAATTAACCTGTTTATTGTTTCATTTTAAAACCAATTCAAGAAACAACATCAAATGAACATTCAATTGACGGTGAGACTAATACGTAAGCATATTTGTTAATCTCAGTTGGAATTTTTATTGTAATTTTCTATTATATTTTATATTGTATATTATATACCCACGTCATATATATATATATATAATTTTCTTGAATGAATCGAGTCGAGTCGAACACGTTACTCTTCAATCATATTTGAATTTTTATTGAATTTAAAAAATTATGTTAATCAAGTTAAGTTTAAATAAATTTTAATCGAGTCGAATACGAATCAAACTCGAATAACTTGATTTTTTTATATATATTTTTTTATTTTTTTATTAATAGAGTCAAGTTCAAACCGAGTTTTAAATTTTATCGAATAAAAAAAATGTGTCGAAGCTTCATTTATTAAGTTAACGAACCGCTCTCAAATGGGCTTTTAACGATCGATTTTAAATCGATTATCGAATAGTT
Source organism: Paulownia fortunei (assembly GCA_019321725.1). Lineage (NCBI taxonomy): Eukaryota > Viridiplantae > Streptophyta > Magnoliopsida > Lamiales > Paulowniaceae > Paulownia > Paulownia fortunei. The sequence continues at coordinate 25,104,809 of CM033106.1, read as the reverse complement.
TAGTTTATTTTTCAATCCTAAATGCAATACAAAATACACCAAATAATTGTAATAAAATATTCAGAATCTGTTAATCTAAGGTCAAATGCAAAATATATTAAGTTTTAGATAATTAAATCATCAAAGGATTCGGCTATAACCAAAAATTAAGGTTTTGAATTATTCAATTTATAGTCGATTATTAATTTTTGAATATCTTCCTCAAGACAAATTGTACATAAATAAAAAAATCCTCTATTAATTTGAAAAGTCCTATATATCCACACACACACACACAAAAAAAAAAAAAAACCCAAACCCATGATCCTAATAAACAACCTCAGCTGAATATATCATCAATCAATTTTTACTACATACAAATCAAATGCATCAAAGAAACACTAAATTGGACTTGATATGAGGCTGAAAAGGATTCGGGCCAACCCGACCCTGCTGAAGTGGTGCTTGAGGTTGCGTGCACTGCGCGCCGACAGTCAGCCAAAGAGATGCACGCAACAATGGGACCAAAAACCTCACGTGCAATAGTGTGGTAATGTCACGTGACCACCTCCTATTGTTGGCACTTTGCCATGATTGTCATTTTGACCATTCATATGACCACTCATAATCCTACCATAAATTATTTCCAAAATTATTTGATTGATAGCCATTATTGCACATGGTAACCATTACCAAAGAAGTTGAAAAAGGAAGATATTTGACGTTTACTTGGGTGACAAATTTTAGGGAAATGTTTGGATTTATTTTATTGTTTTAAAAAAATATTTTAAAAGAATGTGTTTTAAAAAAATATACTGGATAATATAATGTAATTGAAGATAATTAATTTTTTTTATTAATGAATAAAGAATGAAAATATATTTTGAAAATAAATCCAAAACGTCCATTCAATCATATCAAACTAATTATAAAATAAGTGAATTTATACTTATCATATAAATTTGATACAAAATTATGAGTATGATTATGTTTACAATATAATTTATTGGGTACGGTTAAATTAAGTTTGGACTGAAACCTTTTTATACACAACACAACATTAAATGCAGTATATCGTATATTATTAGGAGTATAAACGAATAAATAATGTTGAGGCAAACACATTATTATTTAAGTTTATTTGATTTTTTATCGAATTTAAAAAAATTATGTTTAAATTTATTTTGATTATTAATAAAATCAAAATTAAATAAATTTGAATCGAGTTGAGTAACTTGATCTTTTTATACATATTTATATATTTTTACTTATCAACTATAAAATTCGAATCAAACTTTAAATTTTATCAAATAAAAAATTGTATCAAAATTTAATTTATTAAATTTAACAAATTAAGTTGGAATGAAATTTTATATGAATTTTTTAGCCCTTCATTTCCGTTGTTGACCAATGAGGTAGAAAAGAGGAGTGGCACAGCTAAAAGTCGCACGAAAAGGAAAGCCAATTTTGTTTATTTCCGCCAATTGTGATTCCAAATTATGCCAATGTACATCATGATTGTCTATCAGCCGGTGATGGCTAAATTCCTTCCCTTTCTATTCACATCTGTCGGCAGCATTTTTTGGCTCTCAGCAAAAAACTAAAAATATATATTTAGTATTAAATATTTGGTATTTAATTAAAAAATTAAAATGCTTTTCATTAAATATGGTATAATATCTGGCTCCAAAATTGGTTTTGGGTCGATTAATTGCTATTCTACGCAATGAGTCTAAAGATTTTTATAAAATTCACAATTTACACCACGTATTTTACTTTAAAATAACGTATGCGTAGATAAGTGAAACTAGATCAACATTAACTGTTATATAAAATTGTTTAAAATAAGATTTAATAAATTATAAATATTAAAAATATTTTATAAGCTACAAAAATACAATATAAGATTAAGAGATTATATGATATTTTAAATAAGTGCCTTTTAGTAATACCAATCTCTGTAACCATAAAAGTCTTTATGTGAGAAGCACTAGCCTTGGAAAATTTCTAGTGAAAGCACAAAGAAAAAAAAGCGACAGAACCTAAATATTATATTTAAGGTATAAATATTTCTCTCATTATAATATGATGTAGATGATTTCAAGAAATCCACCTTATACAAAGCTTATGAACGCGCTAATTTTTAAAGTTACACAAATTTAAAAGCAAGAACTCAACTAAATTTAAAAGTAAAAATTAGAGAAAAAAACAGAAAGAAATAATGTAGACTCAATTTCAGAGACAAAGAAATTAATTGTTTTTTCATATATTACTGTTGAAGTACTTGAAGTATTTACAGATTTTCAAAACATGTCTTCAACATATACAATTTCATCAAAAAAAAAAAAAAAGGCTTTTAAATTTAAAGACACATTTTCTGTTGAAAAATTGCATTGTTTTGCTAATCAAAACAGTGTGATTTTACAAATCTAACTATTAAATCAGTTATGCAGAACAATTAACTTGCAATTATCAAATTAAGTAGTTAGGCCAATTGACCATCCAGCAGTTGAGTGAAGTTTGAATTGAACTGTAGCCACGACTAATTAGTCTGCTGTTGGAATAAACTATTCAATCAGCTTCTCATTTTATTTTATTTTTTATTTGCACCCCTCTTATATTTTCCTTTTTGAATTTATATATATATATATATATATATATATGAATCTTAAACAATAAAACTTTTCTTGTTTCCGTTTATAATAATGAAGAACTCCAAGTGAATTTGTTTATTTATAGCACACGAAAAACTTTAAAATTTTAATGATCAATTAATATGAGATAAATATATATGCACGTGAAGATGGGACACCATATTATACGTACATGTGTACAATAATAAACATTCATCACTGTGAAGGATTTGAGTTTTATGGTTATTAATTTTCTGTTTTCTTGTATCCAATTGTTTAACAATTTGTATTTCTTTATGGTATTCTTCTTAGATCAGGAGTTTTATGTTTTTAAGAGTTGATTCTTTATTATCATCCTTAAACTTGGAACATGAGAATATGGAAAAATTACTTTGTACATTTGTACAACAAAATTTTTTGCAACAGTTTTCTTAAATTGCAGTATGGGAGAAATTTCATGATCACCCAATTCTCAATGCAGGATTATGCATAATTTAGGATGTCAATTATTTATGTGGTTGTTTGCCAAAAAATTTAAAAAAAAAATAAAAAATAAAAAATAAAAAAAATCAAATGATCTTAGAAAATAGTAAATGAAGATAATTGTGTCGCAATTATAAAAAGTTAAGGAAACAATAGAAACCGATGCTGATGCAAAATGGCAACCATGGAAGATGTTGGTAGCCGAATGCAGCAGACCTAAGAAATAGAGAAAGCAAGAGATTTACACAAGAAAATAGATTCCATAAATTTCCAAGGATAAGAATGTCTATTAACTCATTTACCTGCTCTGGCAGGAGAGAAATTGCTCTGGCATTTTCAGCTCCTTAAAGGTAACTCAATAACTAGGTACCTACATTAATATAAATATATGATAAATAAGTATCATTAGATCTTACCCATATTTTACAATCTAGATTCGCCCAAATCCTTCAAAAAAAATTATTAAAACATACTCCATCTCCTTCCCTGTCTTTTGGCTAATCTCTATTTATGGCAAAATTCGTATTACCAGTGAAACGTTGAATTTATATATAAAATACTGATATTATTATTGATAGGCTTAGCTCAACAAAAGACCCAAAGTTAAGTCATTGAGATCAACAAATATGACCTAAACTTGTGTGCTCACTAATCCTAAGCGGTCTATATACCGCACCACATGAATGACAACCATTCCACATAATATTGTAAATACCCCATTCTCATTGTTATGAGGTAGATGATTTATTACGTACTTAATTACTTTTAAATTTTTTGGCTTTCATCTACTTGATTCAGTTTTAATTTGAGTGTCGAAAGATTTTCGTTGGATAAATCCCGATACCCCTAATGACTTGTTGTAACGTAGACAATAACCTATCTTACAACCAACTTTCACCTAAGAGTTTTATGAAATGAGTGATACCACATTAATTATATATAATAATATGATTCTAAAAAAATGACTCCAAACCTTAGTTGACCACTACATAAATGGTTTGCATAAAATTTCTCGATGATTTTATAGATGTTATACTTGGTGTACATATATTTGGTATATATACATTATTTATGTTTTTTATTTTTTACAAAATAGAATATTTAGCATTCATCTATAAATTAATCGTACTATACATCTGGTGTAGTATGAATATTACTCTTCTTGATTGCTAGCTGAAAAAAATTAGTAAGTGCATTGTCATCTATTTAATTCATACTTCTATTATTTCTCTAAGCAATATTGGAATGTCACGAATGCACAAAGCATTAAAACAAATTTAGGGATGATAATGGATGAGTTTAAACTTGGTCACTCCAAACTTGCCCTGCTTGAGGCGGATTTTTAAAAATATAAAAGGGTCCAGATCGGGTCTTGAAGATATCATTTTCAAATCCGAAAAGGCACACACATTTTATTTTTTATTGTTATTTTTAAAACTTTATTATTATATATATTCACATAATATTTATTTTTGAAAATAGATTTTTAGAGAGTTTTAATATTATTATCTTTTAAAAGTATAATTTTTAATATTTTTTAAATTATAAAGTAGGTCTAGTCTATCGAGTATGGATCTAAGACGAATTTGGGTCTGGAGTCTTAAAAACCTTAGCGATCAGGTCTCGATTCTAAACAAATTTGATACATACCGGATTCATTGCTTTCCTTAAATAAAGTTCTAAATCTTGTACCTTAATTATAGTATCTAGTAATGCTAGTGTAATTTCACACATTTTTAAAAATTTAAAAGTAATATTAGTAATAAAGCAGGTTAGTTACTTATAAGAATTACATTGGATAATTTTTTATATTGTATAAATCTCAAGCAAGATTAATCTAACTTTTCTAATTAAATAATAGAAAAAACCAATAAATGGTTATAGTAGAAAAATATTTTTAGTCCACATAAAAATATTAATAATTCAATGTGACAAGCAATTCATTTGAAGTACTTTGACTTCAATTTGCATGGAGCGGACCACCGTACCGAATAACAGAACCAGGACCGACACACTCCGTTGGCAGTGGGCAATGATAATCATACACCAAGTTGTCAACACACCAGCCCAAACCCTAGCATTTACTAAGACACGTGTTGTTTACTGGCTGGTGGTGACAAAAGCCCTTTCATCTTACAGCTGGGGAGCTGTTTCCCACCGAACACAATTACGGGCCAGATTAATTAAGTAGACATCATTACCCTAAGGCCATGTTTGGATGCCAATGGAACAGCAACCCGACTTATTCATAAGCACAATAAATTGATAGATAATCAGAAGCATCCATGAAAGAATTATGCGAATTTATTACTAGTTGATATTAAAGATTTTCGTTTGAAATTATACAGTCGTGGATGGAAATTTTGACTTAATAGAATATTGTTAGAATTTGGGGGCGAGATTAATTTTTTTTAAAAATAATAATAAAAAATATATTTTTGACCATATGGAGAGCAACTTTGGTATTTTTATAGGGACAAAATCTAAAATTTTAATAAATTTATAGATAAAATTTATATTTATATAAATTTGAAAGGGAGAGTCTGCCCCAGACGTCTGGCCACATCCATGAATATTATATCTTATGTAAAATTGGAATTTGGAGTATGTTATTTTGGACATTAATGTAATAATGAGCCGACCTATTTTATATCATGGAATTTTTGTGAAATCTTATTTCTCGTAAATAATTTGTACATATAATGAATAAAGAATCTAAGAAAGAGTACGAGTTGATATAAATACATGCTGACCAAATTCATGCAAATATTGATAATTGTCTGGAAAGTTTTAAATTCAAATTCAGTGAAATTCTATGAAAACCTATTCATATAATTTTTATATTTTAAATATTCAAAGCTAAAAAGCGTAAATCATTAAACACAATTACTAAGATTATCTGTGATTCTAAAAATCAAATTTCAAAATTCAAATCCAATATCATTTCGTTCTAAATCCAAATATAATTTTGGAGCCAATTTTCAATTAAATCCCAAAAATAATGTTTTTAATATTAATTGACTCTAGGGCTACATAAAACAACTTCTGTTTGGCCTGTCAACTTTGTTGATCACAGTCCTACCCTGTGAATCTAGTTTTTGCCACTACTTTTCTCAAGACTCCAAACGTGCCTCCAACGTGGTACTTGTACTTTTGGTATCACCTTTCTTGCATCCAGACATGCATATACAAAAATCTTTAAAATGCCCGGCAAAAATACTGACACCCCCACTGTTCACTCCTCAAAACACTGCCTTGGTTAGATCTCCAAAATCTCAAGTATATAATCTTTTCTAAAGAAAAGAAAAAAATTTGGTCCCCCAGGAAAATTCAATCACTATTTCCTTACATATAAAACCAGATTAACAAAATCTGTGCCTCATTATATAGATTTCGGCCATATAATTACATAAATTTACGTTATTTAGCTCCTTAGATTAAGACACTCGTCATACTTACCATATAATGACCAATAAAAATTATTCCACTCACTCTTCTTACCATATAAAATTGCATTGACAAGATTCTTGTAATATTATTTTCTTGGCCAGCATTTCATGAGTATAAATTTTGTTTACTAGTTTGTTTTTCTTGCAAGATTCGGTTGAGGGGGGCTTGAAAGTGAGGGCCATGGAGAGGTTGATGAGATTTTGGTGTGTGATTCTTTTTGGGATTTTATTCAGCAAATGGGATGCTGAAAGTTTAGAACTTGATGAGATTTTTACTGGGAATGGAACAGATGTGTCATTCTTGGAGTCTATGTCAGTTTTGGAGTCTGTTTATGGAGTGTCTGCTGCAGCTCCCCCTGCCAATGCTCTCATGGTGGGTCTTACTCTTGTTCAAGGAGCTGCTGCTAAAGGAGCTGGTACTCATCTCTCTCACTCTCTGTCTCTATAGATTCTTTGATTCTGGGATTTTCTTTTCCTTTTCCCATTTGTTTGTTTGATTTGTATTTGTATATTCTGATGTACTTACTATTTTCCCTATATGTTGGAAAATGGATGTTTAAATTTATCTCTAATTCTGGAATGTTCTTTTGAACTTTTTTTTAAAATAAATCTTAATTTCTATTTTCCCGTTATATTTTGTGTTGTTAATCTTATTATTGGTAAGATAGATATCGTGTGAGTGGTAATCCTGTGTCCTGTGTAGTTTCTCTAAAAGGTAATAAATAAGGTTTTTTTACTCTGTTTTTTTTTTTTTTTTTGTTGATATATATATGTATATATGCACTCTCATTTTCCAGTGGTTAATGCGTGAAGTGTTTGGTGAGTCTGGGAAGTTAATTGAGTTTCTTTTGTTGTATTGCAATAATGTTACTTGACAGCTGAAATGGGTCCATCAATAGTGGTATGGGTATTAAATTCTGCTGAACTATCTTTGCAGGTGGCTATTAGAGTAGCTACCGGCAAAACTTTGACTTGCTAAGCAGAAGAATAATCTGTAAAAAATTTATGTTAAGCTGGTAAGGTAAATGGTGAATTTGCATCTCATGGAGTTGCCCCAGATGCAGATATATAATATAAATTATATGGACGTGTATTTTCAAAGTGAATCTAACTTTTCGATGCTTCTAAGTCTGATATCTTTCTTTTTGCATAACTTTTGCAGTATGTTTGGATGGAACATTACCTGGCTATCACTTGCACCGTGGATTTGGGACCGGAGCAAGCAGTTGGCTTGTCCAGTTGGAGGTTTGTGACACAAATATGTGATGATGATGGCATTATAATGTTGTTATTAAGTTCAACTTTTGTTCTAAATTTGGTTTAAATGTGTTGCTGATGAAAAATAAATGTAGTTAGTTAACAGGGTTGCTTCTTTTTGCTGTAACTTTTATTTCTCTATTATCTCTCATAATCCAAATATTTTTCTTGGTCGTTGATCTCTTCATAAGAGCATATAACCAGTTCCTGAGAAAAATTTATTCTACCAATAATTGTGCTTGATGATGAGTATGGAGAATTGTCTTATGGGAAATATCCACATGGTTTATTGCTTGGGGCACCAAGTTCCTTCTTTGAAGTCAGTCGAAAGTGAAAAGTTCCAATCAAACTTGTGTACTTCAGTTAAAAGCAGAACCTTGTAAGGTCCACTATGCACTTGAAATTGATCTAATGTTTTGAGTAGATCTCATGTATATTTAGGTGACTATCTTGTTAGATTTGGACCACTAACTTGTTGAAATTATTTGCCTATATCTTCAATCACTTTGCACTTGTAGAAATTTATGCGAACAATAATACCTTTTTCCCTCCTGAACCTCTTCTTTTTTTGGGATTTGCGGCAGGGTGGAGGGTGGTGCAATAATATAAGAACATGTGTTTACCGCAAAATGTCACGCCGTGGGTCGTCAAGATATTTTGAAAAGCAAATTCCATTTACAGGGATACTTAGCAACAAGGCTTGGGAAAATCCAGGTTCAAATTTGAAGAACTTATGCAGATTTGTCAATCATATTGAATTTGTAGCTGCTTCAGATGTCTGATTTCGTAATTTTCTTCATTCAAATGTTCCATATGCAGATTTTTTTAACTGGAATAGAGTAAAGATTCGATATTGTGATGGGGCCTCCTTTGCAGGGGACAGTGAAAATAAGGTTTACCGCATTATCTGGCATTTAATTTCCATCCTTTTCTTTCTTTCCATAAGTCAGTTTTGCTTGCACTTTTGGGTATTTTACTTCTGGAATGTGAAAATGTTTGATGAAGGCGAGGGGAATAATTCCTCCTGGTTGTAAACAGTGCTAGTTGGCAACCTGTTATTGTAGGTAGGAGTTTTATTTTTTCGATTTCTTTTCTTCTTGGTATAAGTTTATGACAAGTTTTGGAAAGTTATGGATGGAGGAATCTGTCTGATGTTGCAAGTTTCCTTAATCAAGCAAAACTCCCTGATTTGGTAGCTGGACCAATCATAACACCATTAGTGAAAATTATGATATGATAACTTATTTGCCTCCAAAAACTGAAAGAATTGGAAATATAGTGGGCTTAGAGTCGATAAAGTTTGATTTTTTACCCAGGGTTTCTGTGCTCAATATAAATTTGGTTCTTTTTTTGTTGGAGTCACAAGACTGAGTTTTTTATATTAATTAGTGGAAATATTTTGTGTCTACTGGTTTTTTGTGTGTGTGCATCAGAGTCAGAGCAAATGATATTTGCCATTTGTGAAATTGGGGGGTCTCATTGTTATTTGTCTGTGTGTACCTGTTGCAACACCCCCACCCCGCACCCGCTTGGTCGGGGTGGAGCACTTCTAAAAGAGAAGCATTAATCTTTACTATGTTATATTAACCATTTTAATTTAGGCTGCAGGATTACAGTTTAGAGGGCAACGCATATGGCTAGCTGCAATTGAAGACCTGATGTCCAAAGGAATGCGCTATGCGAACCATGTATTCATCACTACTGATGGAGTTACTATATTCTTTTTGTTTCTCTTTGGTATTCCCTCTTGATGATATATAATGTGCTTCAGGCACTTCTCTCTGGTTGTTCTGCTGGTGGACTAGCTTCTATATTGCATTGCGACGAATTTCGAGATTTATTTCCAAGAAGTACCAAAGTGAAGTGCCTGAGCGATGCTGGATTATTTATGGATACGTAACTTCCAAATCTTTTTAGTTGTACCCTTTTCGACATTTATGGTTGTATGCTTCAGCAGCAGTCTATTTCTGGGAGTTCTCTTACAATCTGTTACATTTTCTGCAGCATAGATGTTTCTGGTGGACACGCAATCAGAAATTTCTTTGGTGGTGTAGTTAGTTTACAGGTACTTATCCTACCAAAAATGACTGTTCATAATGTTCCTTGAACCTACCCTCCTTATTTCTTGGTTTTAATATTCCCTGAAATGAAGGAGTTACTATGTGTTGGTTTAAATCAAGCTGCAATAATACTTAACTCTGGAACTATTTATTGATTGAATGGCGCATCACCTCTGTCCAATTCTTGAATCAGTGAAGTTGATCCACTCCTTCCTACACTTTCTATCTATATTCTCCATTTATCCATTGCAAATTTGTATGTGATCAGTTGAATGAACCAGTGTGATGACTTTTCTGGAAGCTAATCTGTCAGCCACTTTGTTCTCTTTACTGTGTGACATCTTGGTATATTTCTCTACCACTTTGTTTGACATCCCATCGTCTTTTTTAGGTAATAAATTGGGGATGAAGGAGAAGCTTCTGTTGGAATGTGTAGTGTTCACTCTTTACATGTTCTCAAAGAAAGCTATAGTTGATTGTTTGACAATTGAGGTTCTTCAACAACTTTACCGTTTTTTAACTGAATAGAGAGCAAACAGTTCCTCATCCTTCTCTTCCTTAGAATAGCATGATAAAATTTGTTTACTGTTCCAGTTCACTACCCTTTTTGCTGCCAGAGAGCTACTTCCAAGGCCAGGATTCTTTGAAAGTCGGCATTTGCTTTTCTCATTACCTCTCGATGTATTGGTGACTGAGTTCTCTGCTTCTTCTGTTCGACATACCTCTTCTTCATCCACTATCATTGTCTAAAGCATGCTACCAGAAATCTTCTCATTCAACCATTTAAAGGCTTGCCTGAGTATTATTTGCATCGGATGGAGTGTTTCCAATCCAAACCCTTGTACAGGAGTCCTCAACAGTCATCATATTCGCCTACATATGTTTTCTATCATATATGAATTTTTCCTGCTTTTCATGTTTATCGTATTTATTTGTTTTCGAATTAACATTTTATAATGCAAGTTAAGTTAATGACATTCTCAAAGCTGTCGCCAACAGGAGGACCAAATTTAGAAACACACTAACTGTACTGAAATATGTCTTGCACATCCAGAAGAGTTTCATGTTTCTTAGTTGTTGTTCACTGTAATGCAATCAATTGTATGTGTGAATGATACACAGGTCAGCTTGCTTAACATACTATTCCATATATAAAAGTGTTCACTCAATAAAACAGGGTGTTCAGAGAAACCTGCCAAGAACTTGTACCAACCACCTCGATCCAACTTCGGTAAGTCTCTTGCTCAGTTATTTTTGCCGTTGATCTTACACATGATTTAAGCATTGTGTAATATTGTTTCTGACTTAACCATCTACTTTGCTATGCCTATTTTCCCTGGCAGTGCTTCTTCCCTCAGAATTTGATTGCCAACATAAGAACCCCTCTGTTTATTCTAAATGCTGCCTATGATGCATGGCAGGTAAGTGACAGTTTCAGTATATTGCTTCCCTCCATGAGTTATCATAGAACAAACATAATATACCGATATCTATTTTTCTTCTTTTGTTCAGGTCCAAGAAAGCTTGGCTCCTCCAATTGCTGATCCTCATGGCAACTGGCGTTTTTGTAAAAAGAGTATTGATCGATGTTCAGCATCACAGATCCAGTTTTTGCAAGGTGGCACTACTGCTCGATATTTTCTAAGCTGCTTTAATATCTTTGGAGCTTGTCTGAGGTCCATCAATAAATCTATTATGGAGCAGGTTTTAGGAATCATATGCTGAATGCAGTAAAAGGCATAGCAGCATCAAGACAAAGTGGGCTATTCATAAATTCTTGTTTTGCTCACTGTCAGTCGGAGAGGCAGGATACATGGTTTGGAAAACCTTCTCCTGTAATTGGCAGCAAGGTACAACCATAAACACCATATTTCTTTCTGGTTTTCACTCTCCAAATAAATTGTGACTATTTTAGTTTCGCCAAAATCAATACCCCTCAAAATTGGGTAGGTGCTAACTTGCTTCTTTAAAAAGGTGCAAAGTTAGTGTTATTTTCATCCTTCATTTTCTGTATCCCAAGTTTGTGCACTTACTCCTTTCAATCACTTGCGCTGAATGATGGACTGTTTCTCCTAATCATCCCACGTTTGACTTCTGTCGTGCTCATTGGTATTTTAGTCATTCCAGTACTCTTATTTAGGACATGCTATTGAAAATCCATTTCCACACTTGTTTCCAAATCACTACTTCAATATCTTTGTTAACATTCCTACTAAATGCCTAAACCAACGGCCCATGCTTCCCCCTTCAAAAACCTTTAGTAGAGGTGATCATGCTACAAGTTCTGTAGCTGCAAAAGTTAGCTTCCCTGAAATTGCTCGTGGATAGTCGTTTGTTCCATCCATGCTTGTTCTGAAACAACTGTGATTCGTTTAGTTTCTTTACAAACACCAAATGCTGTATAAAAACTGTCCATGGTTTCTCTTCTCTGGAACACAAGTCAAACTCAGGCTGCAAGTACAATTTTATAAGTGTATCGGTAAAACTCGTTCATATGAATACTTTTCTTGACCATTCTTCTTGAAAGCTATTACTTTTTCTCTTGTTTACTCTTGAAGGATGTTTTAAGACAAACAATTTCATCAACTGTGTTTGTGTATTTGTTACGATTTGCAGGCGATTGCAACAGCTGTGGGAGATTGGTATTTTGATCGAGCTAATATCAAGGCAATTGGCTGCCCGTATCCGTGTGATAGAACTTGTCACAACCTGGTTTTCCATTGAACCAGGACTAATTTTTTCCTCCTATATTATTTGATTACATATGATTAGTGATCTCAGGTCCCATTTATATTGTAATTGTGAGAAACTCCTCCATTAAAGGCAATAATACAATAATCTGAGTGAAATTTATGTCTCTTGATCACTTGATGTACTCATACTGTGCCCTTAAAGGAAAAATTATAGGAAATTCACCAAGAATTATAGTACTCATTTTATTATGCTTCTTTCTGCCCTGGAGTTTTGCTGAGTTTGATATGGAGTAAAACAGCAGTGATTTACTCAGAAGTTAAATATATTTAAAAAAATTTACATACCTTGAAAGAAATATTGAATAATTGGACATAGATTATAATACAATGTACATGAAAAATTCTAGTTCTATACTTATTAAATTTTGATTTTTAGCTATTTCTATTATTTTATTTTGAGGGAAATGAATTAGTATTAGTAATTTTTGGTGTTTTTTTCCTTAAATATGACAAAGAAGGTTTCTTTAAAAGTATTTATGAATTATAGTAGTATTATTCATCAAGAAAGTAATAAAATTTTCTGTTAGCTAAAAAAAAAGTAAAAATTGAGCGTATGAAATAAAAAGTGGAGTTCCAATATATTATTATCTATAATGAACTGACATAATGCAAATGTGACACCAAAAAAAAAAAAAAAAAAAATGAGATGAAAGATTATTTCGTTTATGCTGATAAAATCGAAATTTATTTCAATTTTTTTTTTTTATACTCGTCACAAGTTTTTTAAATTCAAGAATAACTTTGTCCTGATTGTCAAATGATTTTCTGGCATCTGTGCAAGTAGACTCAGAAAACGGGGTCTTATTTGGCGGCTTTGGGTTTCTTATTGGTGATAATCTATCCAGACAAAAGAATCAAACCAGTTCTGATGCCAATCATGGTTGTATTCGAAATGTGTTTATGAGTTGTCCCCTGCAAAGTCAAATCTCATTTTGCCAAAGTCTCCTTTGTGGAATCAATGTCTCTGTGCATAACCTCATCAAGAAAAAAGTTGAAAATCAGACATAAAAGATATTGAGAATCTTTATGAACATAAGATAATAATAATAATAATAATGGGAACAATTAATGGGATGTAATGTAATATTTCTCATAGGTTTGAATTATGAATTATCGATTTTTTACTTGGAGAATTCATTGAATTAGAAACTCCCCATTAGATAATTCAGGAGGCCGTTATTTTTTTATTTCTTTTCTGGATTAAAAAATGAATTTGAATGGGGGTTAAACTTATACCCATATCCATGGGACATTGAACTCAATTCACTTCTTTTTGTTTGGAGGGTGGATGTTTTATTCAATATTTTTGGAATCGAATTGAATTAGTCGATTCAACTGCAAAATGACAAACGGTTCGATTCGATTAGCCTAAAATAACTTTTTTTTTTTTGTAATTTAATCGGTCAAAATCAATTAAAACAAATCAAATAAATCAAACTATTTTTTTAGGAAGTTTAAATCATTAAACTTTTTATTTTGTTATATGTATGTAATTATTTTAATTTTAGATTTTATTAGATATTTTTTTAATTAATTAATTTTTTATTTTTAAAATATAATTTATAACTATTAATTTATTATATTATTATTTTACATAATATAATAAAAAAATAATTAAATTTTATTAGATTAATTAAATTAATTTGATCAATTAAATTATTGATCGATAGTAAAATTAATTTAATTATCAATGTGATTATAAAAAGACTAATTCTATTCAATGAATGTGACTAGACGTGATATCTACAAGATTGTCTTGTACTAGAGTGTTCGAGGATATGACTCGGTTCAATTAGGAGCTAACATTTTGCTACATAAATTTAATAGAGCTGTAGACTTTTTGGCCAAAAACAAATAATAAATGAATTATCTTTAAAATTGAAATATAATGACTAAGTTTTTAAAATTATAAAAATTATAATATTTAATACAAATTATATTATATAAATAAAATAAAATAAAATAAAAAATTAATATTAAGTAACAATGATTATTGAGTATTGAGAACTAATATTTAGATTTTGATTGTAGTTTGGTTAACGATTTAGTGAATAATTGATAATAATAATAATAAGTAATAAGATTAATTATCTGCTTAACTTATATAAGGGGACCGGGTTGTTATGATGCCATTTTTTAAATTTTCAAATCGCCGCCTCATTATCGGCCTATGCGATTTTTGTTTAATTTTTTAAATTATAATTTTTATTGTAAATTAATATTAACGAGATAGTACAATTCAAGCGGTGCAATTAAGGTGCGATTTTTTAAGATTTTAAACCGCCAAACATCGCCGGGGTGGTGTAATTTTTGTTTAAAATTTTAAATTGTAATTTTTTTGTAAATTAGTAATAACGAGCAATGCAATATAATTTGAACGTTTTTTTTTACTTTATAGTTACCCAATAATTAAAGTAGACAAATGTTCATATTTTTTAATTTAAATAAAATTTAAACTTAAAACTTCATAATTGTAGAACCTCAATTTTACGTTAAAAATGATCGAGATGGGCGTATGTCCGGTGCACTTGCCTTAGTATAGCAGACAGATACTATAATAGCTATCTTTGACATAATAGTTGCTATGAAGAATTCTACATAAATCTCTCTCTCTCTCAGACACACACACACACACACACAGTATAATAATTAATACGTTAGTTCCATGTAACTTTTACCTGAAAATCAGCTAGGAAACTTTTATGGGGTGGGGCAGTTTTGCATGCTTTCTAGGTATATATACCCCTCTTAATAGTTACTTGCAAGATGCTGCCTTTCTACACATGATAAGTTGTTTTTCTTTGCTTCCAGTCCAGCATATCCATATACACTTTGAGATTTGCTGATTTTATTGAAAGATTTCAGTGAAATTGTTTCTTCAATTTTCACATCGAATATTATTAACATGAAAAACCAGAATAATTTTAGGTATATATATTACTTTCATTTCTTCGTTCATGCAGTTTCAAAGTGTTCAAATTAATTTATTCAACAGATCTTCTATTACAATGTATTTTATATTACTTATCATATATACACGTCAGCTCCGTGATTCTGATTAGTTTTAATATATATTTAAGAAAATACTTTATTACGTACGTAATATACATGTGTGATATACAATACAAAATATAATATAAAATTAAATAAAATAAATAAATTGCACGAGTATTGTAATAAAAACCTTTTCTTGGTTTAGTTCTTTATAATTAGTCTATTTAGTCCATCATTTTTTAATTTTTTCAATTCAAGCATGTTAATTAATTATCACGGAAATTAAATGGGAACATTGACCAATTTTTTTTTTTTAATTTCTTTAAAGTTTGAAAGGTAAAGGCCTGTTCCTTTCAACTCCTAACACAAAGGTATAAATAATTAACTAATTTTTTTCTCCACGGTCTGTAATGTTTGCCTCTAATCAACAACAGAATCTAAATATAATAGATAATTATGTCTCTTAATCACCTCCATCATCATTCACACCGTCACCCTTAATTATCATCATTGTCATATTCTTCTTTTGCTTCATCTATATGTTATATGCATCCGTCTTTGGCTTGTCTATCGTTCGATTCCATTTCTTCCAACTTTATTTTAATAAAAAAATAATGAATAGCACGTTGAATGATTATAAATACTCGTCTCAATATGAATACGACTTTAGTGCGATATGATGTGATATAAACACCAAAAATGGTCTAAAAATATCCGTGTTTAGCGCACACACAAAATAACAATTTAATTTTTTTTCCATCCCCCTTTTTTTTTCTTATTCATAAAGGGCAATTTTAAGAATGGGAAGTAGAACTTCTTTTGAATATTTTTTGGCCATCTCATCATCCATTTTTTTGGCTGCCAATTCCATTCCTTTTATCTACGTTTTCTTCTGGATATTAGATTAATGTAGGGCCGCTGTAAAGGGCTCAATAATTTGGTTCACATGCATCCATAGCGACAACCAATAAAAATATTACACATGTATTTGGGGTATACCTTCAAGAAAAGTTGAATTTAAAACATTAAAATAATTTAATAGAGGCCCAGAGGGAAACATCCTATTCAATTAATTTGGGGAGTCTATATTTTCTTGCATGCACGTGGGCACACAAAAGAGACTCCTGGATTAATACCCCACAGATATATACGTTTCATGTGGTTTAGTTCATATATCTGAATGGGCATCTTGATTCTTCAAATCCTTAGCTTTCCATGATTGAAAATTTCCTATGCATTATTGGATGTTTTCCCCTCTACACATGAAAGTATTTGTCCTTTTGTAATGGACCTTGTAGAAAAGGTGCAATTGGGTCTTCGGAGAAGTTATAAACTTATTCAGCGAGTCGAGTCGAGTTTTAAATATTTGTCTGGTGAATATATTTCACCGACCGTTTATTGAAAATTTTAGTATATAAGTGCTGTTTGCAGAGTGCAAGTCCAGCTCAAAACACATGAAACTATGGCTTTTTATGTGAGTGTGAAAGGTTGACATAGCTACGTCACATGCAATTGTTGTTGGTCCATTTTCTATGTACATGCAATGTGATGTATCATTGTTAGGGAAGTAACTTCACTTGGTTCTTTATGGGAAAAGAAAGAAAGCTAGAAAAACACCAAAAATTGCAAGTCTTTAAAGGAGTAGATGGTTCTAGGTGATAAAAAAAAACTAAACCAATGAGGCCTTTCCTCCTACTCTTGTATTATTTTTTTGTTCTCTCAAGCACAATTCTTATGTTCCAAGAAACAATGGAATTTTTCCTTTCTTCATCTCTTTTTTTCAAGTATCAACATCAAGAAATGTCCACCATTAGGGGCCCTCTTTTTCTGTTCCCCCAAGGAGTAGTAAAAAGGTATGCCCCCCCAAGAGGTTGTGTCATCACTTAAATCAGTGTCCACACACAATTGAAATCCCATCCAAATTGTGAACTTTCCAGTCACCAAGCAATTAGAGATAACCCTGATTCCCTTAGGTGTAATTGGAAATTCTTGATTTGCCGGTGATTCTCATCAAGATAATGATAGTACCTAAAGATAACAACAGGACATATAGGTTTTATGACCTCTTGTGATCAAATTGGTAGTCAGTTTTCAAGTATTATAACTTGTGACTCACAATTGGGGATGCTCTTCTGTTGTGGGGTATGAGTTTCCTTCTTTTCTTCCAAGTACAAATTATACGTTTATGTAAACGTCGTGCCTGTGTCGATATGTACGTATACATATACCTTGAGTTATGCATCTATACACGTGCCTAAGCGCGTGCACACACACAAACACAGTTGCATACAGGTGGGAGGCTTTTGAAATGAAAATCAAAGGCAGATGACTATGATTTTGTTTTCTTGATATGCATTTAGGCCAAGGAGTTGTGGGGGGGAAGAATTGACTTAAAGACTGTGAAAAGTGAAAACTATCTCCATCCACAGGAGACAACGATAGACATCCATTTAAGGGAAATGGTTCCTTGAATCTTGCATTAGAAAGCAGTTTAGTGCAACCATTTTTTTTTTTTTTTTAGGTACCCTTTCCTTTGGATAGGATAGAATCTGAAAGAGATTGGTGGTGAGCAAGTGTTAAAAATTAAAGAGAGAATTTAATCTGAGAACTCAAAGACGTTTACATGACAGGTTACAGATAGTCACTGTCTTGAAAGGAATTTCATATGTAGGAGAAACAGTGAGAATTTTAAGGTGGTTGCCAACGGTAAAACCCCGAAAAGTAAGAAAAATAATTGATTGTTCAACTATTAACAGAAAATGATTTTACAACCTGTAAATTGCATATAACAAATAATGAAAACCATGTATAGAAGAAGAGGAGAAAACCAATGAAACAAAGACTTATTCTATCACCAACCATACACAAAAGATGTAAACAGGTAATGAAACAGGAGCAATTTTTTTTGGTTGAAAAATGTCGGTATCAAGGAGCTGAGAAATTCTCTTTATGGTCCCTATTTACAGATTGAAAATAAAACTCTATAGCACACACCTGTTGAAGAATTAGCAGCCTTGGGGGAAGCGAAATAGCTAAGAAAACTGTCCAAAGGTGGCAGGGAGCCCCTGGAAATGCTTGCTGTATATTTCTGTAGCTTGAAAAGTCTGTTGCTGCTGATTTGGGTGCCAATTACCTGTGCTCAAAGAACCTTCTGTTGCAAAGTGTGCCTGTGATTTCGTTTCTCCGTACATATCTTGAGCGCTTGGGTTATGAATAGAATTTCCCAGTAAAAATGGAGTCTGCAGATATTCTGTCCACTTGATATCTTCAGGGATTTCGCCGCCTGATGGGGGAATATGGGCTTCTTTCCCAGATTTCCCACAATCTGGCGCTGCCCATGTAAAAGCATTACTTTCAAAGAAGCTGCAGTTGCTTTGCAGCTCAGCGCTGGTGCTGCTTACATTGCTTGTTCTGCCATTGTTACTTATTGTGCAGGCATCCCAGTTTTCGAACTTATTCACACTGAAAGGGCCTATAGAATTATCCGAGGGATAGTTCATAGAAGGCTTTATTCGGTTTGAAGCCGAGAGAGTTGGGCTTGGCACGGAGGGGAGAAGAGTAGATGCAATATTAGTAGTAAAATGATCAGAAATCATTTCTGAAGGCTTGGAGCTTGAATTGAAGAAAAGATTTGTATTGGGATTCATCGAAAGCCCGATATTGGGACGGTAATTCAGCTGCTGAAAGGAGAGGAACCTGGACAAATCAGCAGGCTTACAACTGGTGGTGGAGGTCTCATGGCTGGCAACAAACCTGTTGAGGAAGAATTCATGGGTTGAATTGGGGGGCGCTGCCAAATTACTGCCGCTGTTTTCTAACAGTGGATACCTGTCCATGGCAACTGAATTAGATGGCTTGGGTTTTTCTGCTGCAAGTCCTTGGTTGTTGGAATTCTCGGCCTCGACGAAACTCAGTTCACTGGACCCTTCTGATGTTTTCTCATTGTTTTTGCTGTTTTCAGATGCCTTTTCTTCATTCTCAACTTCTGAGAGGGGTTTGTGGGTGTTAGGGTCAATGCCCCTTTGCCTCAGTTTTTTCTTGATGGAGGAATTCCACAGGTTCTTGATTTCATTGTCTGTTCTTCCAGGCAATTGTGCAGCAATCTGTGACCACCTGATTTGTTGTGAAAGTCTCAAGAATGTTACAGAACGACATGAAAGAAACAAAGGGGACAACGCCCAAGAATGCATATAATGGTCCAATTAATGGGGGTATATAATATAAACATGTACCTGTTTCCAAGAACTGCATGCAGTTCAATAATCAAATTCTCTTCCTCCTGTGAAAATGTCCCTCTTTTCAAATCAGGCCTCAAGTAATTGATCCACCTTAACCTGCAGCTCTTTCCACACCTTTGAAGCCCTTCAATGTTATAGAATCATAAAATGTAAGAGAAAATCAACACAAGGGCTCTTAGCTCACACTGAAAAAATCTCTTCTTATTCTTCATTAACATGGCAAAAAATACTCAAAAAATCCAAAAATGAGTTAGAAAAAAAAATTCAAGATTTGCAGTCACCTGCAAGTTTTGGTACTGAGCTCCAGCAGCCATGCCCATATTTGGTTATGTGCTTTATAAGTTTCTCATCTTCCTCTGGGGACCAAAGGCCTTTTCTCAACTTCTGCTTGTAACAGCAAGAATGCCTGCCCATGTGGAGTGCAACTAGTCTGCAATGCTGGGAAAAGCTAAAACAAAGAACTGCCCAAAAATTCTTTGTAGAAATACTAGTTTGAACTGTCAGCAGGAAAATAGAAATATGTAAGAGAGAGAGAGAGAGAGAGGTTCTTGAAAACGAGATGGCAATAAGGAATCAAGTCAATAGGGAGGAGCTTTAAGAAGGAGGTCATATTCAGGAAGATTGTAATTAATTTTGAGTTTATTCTCTTAATCATGATTTAGGATTATATTTTTTTTTTCTTAAACGAATGTGAAGTTGTAAAAAAATGACTTGCCAATGTCTTATCGAAAAGGTTTTTAAGAAAAATAATAATGAGTTTGACAGCACTTGTGGGGCATAAAGACAGATATTTATTTGGTGGAAAATACAGCATTTTTTGGAAGTCTGTATCAGTAATAATTATAGGTACAAAATTAAAACTTGATGAAGCCACTCCGCACAATTTAAACAGGTTTAATTAATACCTTTGTAAATATAAAGTTCTTGAATTATTTAAAAAGCCTTGTACAAGTGGTAAGACTAAAACTTCACGATAAATTTTTTTTAGGTACGACTCCCACTATTACAATTATTTGTCTACTTATATGTAAGATTAAGACTTTTTTAATTAATTTGTATTGAGCTACAAGCAATCCTCCTCATTGGACAAAGTTATCCCAAGATTCCTACCACAAAAACAGTCACAAGATCTGTAAATGGGAAGAAGTTAATAAAAATAAGAATTTCCCATGATTAGTTATGGCTTGCAATCATAGTAATGTGCAATTAATTTATGATAACAAAATCCTCTAACAGTTGGACATTCTCTTGTCTTTCCTGATCATGGATATTCATATTTATATTAATACTTTGTTACCCTATTCTTTATTAACCTTTGTGGCAGGTGGCCTTGGAATTACTGGCCCTGTTTTCTTTTCTTGGTTGTTGTTAATTAAATTGGTGAACCCATACTCTTTTTAAGACCTACACCATATAAACATTTCTTTTGGACTAATCTTCTTTCTTACCTCCTAATTAATTTCACTCTCATCTTAAATTGTTTTCAATTAATTTTTTTTATTTCCCTTTTCATTCAGATACTCTCTCACACACACACATTCGTCCGTTGAAAAAAAAAAAGTAATAATATGAATCACATATTCATATATATAAGTCGATCGAGTATTATCATATACAGTGGAATTGTTGATTTACGTATTTCGAATCAAGTTCATTTACAAACCTTTTTTATTAAACTACAAACATCACGGACATGTTTCAATGAATAAATCACAATCAAATTTTTACTCATGGTGCTGAATAACTGTTAGAGTAAATATTTTGATTAATATATTTGAAAAGCATTTAGGTAAAATTAAACAACATAACGAATATAACGGTTTTAAAATTTTATAATATTGAACAAAATAATAAATTTGTTAAAAAATTAAATAATTTGACTCTGATTAATGGATAATTTAAGGTGTGCGTTAGGATTAACACCATTGTCATAATGTTTGCCAAGGACAAAATGGGTTTTTTCCTCATCTCCATTTGAAATTCTCTCAATTCTACTAACCAACTACACAAATCATTGGATGAATTGGAAGGGAAACTTCTTCATTATCCATGATTGATTTTAACACAATTATTTATTGTTGTTCCATTTATTTTCCCGAGGAAGAATAAATATTCTCCCCCTCTGTTAATTAATTGTACGTGAGCCTAAACATAAATGATTAAACAATTTTTTTTCTTTAAAAAAAGGATTAAAATAAAATAAAATTAGTGTACTTGTAAAAGCACAGCCGACAGTTGCAATAATGTAGTTGTCCGCTCTGCGTTCTGCAATTTCGAATACAGACAAATTTGGATAAGTTATTTTAACCACGCAAATGACTTATATTAAATCAGCTCTTAATTGCAATTTTTTCAGTTGGCTAAAATCAGAATCTTTCTGTACTAATTAATTAGTTTAATATAGGAAAAAAAAAACATATGCAAAAAGAAGTCTGTGATTTAATCATTTACTAATCAGAACTTTAGAAGAAAATCAAGAAAAAAATAATAATATAAAAAAAATAAGAAAAATCAAGAAAACCTATTAGTAAGTGTCTTACATTTATAATTTTATTGATCGGATTCGAGTCATATAAAAAGAAATTAAGTAATTGACCAATATCCTCTTTTATTAATACTAATACTAATAATAATTATAAAAATGAAAATGACTATGTTGTGTGTACTACGTGGTGACTTATTATGTGTATAGTTGTGATGGCATGGTATTTAGCCGTTGTTTAGCAAAGTCATGGATCCCAAGTGGTGGCGCAGTATCATTCTACTTCATTAGCATAATTGCATTTACTTAATGAATGAGCAAGGCTGATTATGTGAGTGAACGGTTTATGAATTGGTACAATGTTCCGTGTTTTAAATAATATATTAATACGTTTGAGAGTTTAAGAATTAGGATGATGACACTTGATAGTTGTGAAAAAAATTGCTTGTTTAGAGTTATGAGTGCATGGGTTAGTAGAGATGGAGCTAGGGACAGGTTGCAACATCCCCTCAGTTTTACAAAAAAAATAAAAAATTAGAATAAATTTTATATATAAAAATTATTAAATTTTAAAAATTTATTCCTCCTCTTAAAAAATTAAAAATACATCTTCATCTATTGTTTTTAAAAACAAATAAATCTTGTTCTCTAATATCTTTTTTCTGGCTTCATCTATGTAGGTAGGGTTATAGTTCACGGCCCGGATTGCATCCACTATTGTGGTGGGGTGGGAATATTTCAATTTAGCATTGGTATTGAATTCATTTTGTGATAAAGATAACAATATATTTTTGTTAATAAGATCTAAATCTCCTAAATTGAGTGTGTCACAATAGTTACGTTTTTTGGAGTATCACCAAAAAATTTCTCTGGATTTTAAGATTTTTTTTAAATTTAAGGTGTGCAAAAGCATGTAAATAGCTTTAATAGCCGTTTGATATGTCCATTTCATGATTATTTGGCTAAAGGCCTTGTAGACGAGCATAAGACCATATATTAAAAAATAATATTTTTTTACAATAATTCATATCAATTGACCTTTTTTGTGTGCCCCGTAAATTACTACAAGTGTCTATAACAATCTTATAATATTATTGTAGGAAATGTTGTTTAATTATAATAATTTGTTTATAGTGATGAGAAACTTGTTTAGACACATAGCATGAGGAGATATTACTATGCAAAACATGGAATAAAGTGGTGGGACATATAAGTGTCAAAAAACCCTCATATTCATTCCCTCAAAGGCGTGGTTTAGACGTTTAAATCACCAAATTAATGTGATGTACATTAAGTTGCCCAATGTTTTAGAACACAGCTTCAATTCACATTAGGCCTTTTTTCCCCCACATTTCAAATCTAGTTCAAAAGTGTGCATTTGATAGCTTCACATGACTCCTTTTACGAATTTAAACAAATATTAATGTACAATCCTACATATTCCAAAAGTCTACCAACAATGCCATTTTCGTTTTAAATTTATTATTATTTTTTCTTATAATATTATCTCATCTAAAATAATGATGTGACATCATTAAATCTCATACATAACTTTTACTAAGGATATTGTAAAAATATTTTAAAATTTTATTTTTTCAACTTTTATCTAAAATTGGTATTAAGTCAACGTGAATCTGAATATTCAGAAGAAATGTGCTACATCAAGTTTTAGGACTTTAATGTACTAATTCATAATTAAGAAAGAGTCAAGGACCAAGATGACATATCATTTATTATGTTTGTGCCTTTGTGGCATAAACAAGAGTTTGTTCAACTTACATGCTTGTACTTAAAAGGCCATGACAAAAGAATCTTTACAAAGTAAGGTCATCGGTCAAGGAGGCTATTTTCATATATTTGAAATGTTCTCCTTCGTTCTTTTGTGAAAATCTTTATTTATTTTTAAAAATCTTTATTTTGCTTCCTTCTTTCCGTCATTTCCCCTTGTCATTGTTCTCCATTTGGCAACCCTCATTTTATTTTATTGTCTTGGCCTAAAAAATTGCCCTCTTTTTATTTTATTTAGTACAAGAAATCATTACTTATAGTGGTATTAAATTATTTTAGTGTAAGATAATCATAGTAACTAATTATTCGACAATTAATTAACAGTAAAACTGTTGTGAACTAGAAAACAAGTAAACAACTAATGCATGTAAAACTAAAATGTTGCAACAATTAAGTTTCAACTTTTACTAAAACTAAGCATAATCATTTTCTTTAAATATTTTGCTTATGAGTTATGACATGCTATTTGTACCCAACGTTAAATGCCATTATCTTTTGAATTTGTTTTAATAAATATATATTTTTTAAATATCTTGTTCTAGTCACGAGTTTTCAAACACATGTTTTTGAGTTCAAACTTGACTCTTTAAAACTTCAGTCTAACTTATCATATAATCATACTTTATACACAAAAAAGAATAGAGAAATACGAAAAATATTGCATGGAAGTCGAAACTAATTATCGTTTTATATAAGTCCTTTATATTTAGACATTGTTTTAAGATTGGGTACCTTTACAATTAATTTAGTTTCTAAAGTTTAAATTGCAATGTTATAGTCCCTCATGTTATAACTTGATTGCATGTTAGTCCCTTAAACAAATTTCCGGCGAAAATCTAGCTGAAAAAGGCTCACATGAGGAAGGCATGCTAGTTCTAAAGGGCAAAATGGTAAAAATAATTCAAAATTACACTTTTGTCCCTGATTTAGCACTTTAGTCTCTCAATGATGAATTTTAATGAAAATGCATAATATTATGTCTTAAAATATATTGTTAAGAGTTATAAATCCATTTCAACTTATATTTACGGTTCATTTGTATTGATGTATTTGAATTTAAGAATTTCAAATTCATAATAACAAATCTATTGAGTTTGTTTGGATAATCTTATGATTTAATGGATTTCAAATCTTTAAATTTTTATTTTGAACTATTTTTGGAATCATTGTGATGGATTTCAAATCCATCTTAAATTAAGTCATTTGAAATCCTTTTTTGAAATCTTCCCTCAAATCCAAATCCGTCCATCCAAATGTAATTTTAAAGTATTTGGAACAATTATGAAGTTCAAATCCATAATTGTTAAAAGAACTCTTAATTCTGGCTAATATTGACTAAAACTGCTTTGGCCATAAAATAGTTTTTTGAAATAAAAATTAAATCAGATTAATTATGTAATTGAAGATTTTAATTATACTTTTAGACCATATTAATATTAAGTTTGCACAAAAATATAATTTCCTAATATCATTTTTAAAGATTCTAATACTAATTAATATGTATACGCATTAATTATGACATACTATTATCACAGATGATAATTAATATTTAAGAACGTGATTATAATACACTTATTGTTATAATGAATCACAAAAACTATTAAAATCATATTATGTGTAATGATGGTTTGCAATGCATAGTTTTTCTAAATTAATTTTTAAAACTAATTATAATTTTAAAATTAACCTAATTGATCTTTTGCACTATTTTTAAGAATCGCTTATTATACGCAATAAGATCTTTTGCCGTTAATAACTAAAATTATGTGTTGAAGTGTAATAATGCATGGAGTTTGAGCATCATCATAAATAAGTATAATAAGTTCAACGTAAAGTAATCATATCAATTTTATATTTTATACATTTATTTATTTTTAGTAGCATATTGAAGTTTAAAATCATGCTTAATATTATGAATGAATACATAACTTGACAATCTATTATCATATCACTTTGCACATGAAGTTGTAAGATTTGTTTTAAATACAAGTATGCAACAAAGTAAATATAATTTCATTTATATTCGACATACTATTTAAAACATATTCCATATAAATTAGGTAATGCAATATATATATATATATATATATATATATATACGCGCACGTGTATATTTATAGATATAATATTATGCATTTTTATTAATATTTCATCATTCAGGGACTAATTAGTGCAACTTTTGTTAGATTATGATCTCCAACTTCCCAATTGAATTAGGTGTATTGTACTTTTTTTCTTTTATAAATATAATTTTA
Source organism: Paulownia fortunei (assembly GCA_019321725.1). Taxonomy (NCBI): domain Eukaryota; kingdom Viridiplantae; phylum Streptophyta; class Magnoliopsida; order Lamiales; family Paulowniaceae; genus Paulownia; species Paulownia fortunei. The sequence continues at coordinate 25,078,438 of CM033106.1, read as the reverse complement.
TTGAGAATCATATTAATAAAAAAAATATTTTCTTTATCTGATGTCATGCTCTTTTATTTCTACACATTAAATAAAGTCCTTAAACTAAATTTAGATACGGAGTATAGTCGCACATATGATGTCGATCATGGAACATGCCTCTAAAACTTTAATTTTAAATAAATTTCGAATCGAGAGCTTTTTGAGATAAGACATTAATAATTCAATAAGACTCGCATATATGATGCATGCTCGTGAGACAAGAATGTCGCATTTCATTGGCATTAGCGTAGAGATGTAAGTGCATGTATGTGAGTGCCCGTTAGAGAACAAGTACACCGAATATGGCCATAATAAATTCTTAATTGTAGGCTTTGCGTGTCGAAATAAGAATTTATGTGTTGCGATAGTACACAATTATTCCTTCAACTTGGGGCATGATAATAGACTTGTGTGCATCATGCAACACATTGATACATTTTCTGATTGTTTGACAATCATAAATGGGGTATGTTAGGTATTATACTGGTGTGTATGGAAGTTTGTGAGTAGCCAATATAAAACTCGATACTTGTCTTTTTAAACAAGAGAACTCCTGTATTTTCATAATTTGTGATTCAAAAGTTTTGGTCAAGGCAAAATGAATCATGATTCATCAGGAATAATTGGAACGTGAAATGAGATTACAATTATTGAATTATTTAGGGTTTCGTCTTATAATCCATGTCCTAGATTCAATTGAGAGATTAGCTATCGAAAGGACCGTACGCATATGATACTTGCAACTGAAATATATTTACTCGATATTTCACCTAAAACTAATTTGTTATGATTACTTGCTATGTGTTTTCATGTATAGTGAGGTTTTTGGAATTAAAGGGTTAATTTCAAAGTGGATTAATTAATTGAATTACTTAATTGAAATAATTGTTATTCATAAGTTGTAAATGTTGCAAGCTCACTACTAGTTTAGTAGTAAACCTAAAAGGGTCATATATCTTTATGGAAAGTAACATTTCTAATTTTGGGATTTATCCAATGGTTGAGAATTAATTAATTAATATTGATTGATTAATTAATCGAGGATTTTATTTAATTTAATGATTAAATTAAATTATTCAATTAATTAATTAGATTACTTAATTAGACTTAATTTGATTAGAAAATCCAAATGTAATAAATTAAATTAATCAATTGGATTGATTAATTTGAGATTAAATCAATTAGATTGATTTATAGATTTTTAAGTCCAAAACCAAAAATTAATGTGGATCACTTAAGAAGCCCACTAAAATATGAAGAGAATAAATTAAATAAATATAATTTATTTAATTAACATATTTATAAATAAATAAATATTGTGATCAATTTTTATGGGATAAAAATTGGTCACTAAGATTTATTTAGTATATAAATATTTTTATGGTATATATATTTGATAAATATCTATCTTGATAATTATTTGAAGAGTTCAAATCAATATCAAGAATGTATGTAGACAATTTTGATGATTAATGTAATATCAAATAAGTCTACATACATATGAGAAAGAAAAATAGAAGAGTTGTTGGAAGATTTGGAATACTTCCAAAATAAAACTTTGAAATAGTTCAAAATTGATAAACTTTCTAAAAGTTGGAGAATGGGCAAAATTCCAGTCCTTACAAATAAGGATGATCGAAAATTAGCAAGGAATCAATAATAAGCAAAAAATATTTTGTTAAGTTTTCTATTTTTCTCTCCAATAAAAGAAAAGAAAGAAAAAGAAAAAGTGTTTTCTTGAAATTTTCATTTTCTTGTTCTTTAAAAGAAAACTAGTTTCTTAATATTCTCTTTATATTTAAGTTTCAACAACTTAAAGAATCAATCTTTATTGTTCTTGAAAATTTATTTTTGATCCATTAATTGGATCAAAAAATAAAATTTACTATAGATCTAGATTAATAAATAATTAAAAGGATACTAATGAATCATTTTAATTGGTATTGCTATTTCATATTATGGACCTGATACAGGGGAGACACTTGGATTTTTGCGAGTTCTGAAAGTATAGGATAAGTAATTGATTGTTTTATTCCTTATAATAACCGGAGTGCGATAAAGGTATAATCCGAATTTAATATTTGTTTATAGTTTTATTTGAATAAGCGCGGTCGTTAGAATCGCTTTCGAAATAAGAGAATATATATTTATATTTGATAAAAAAATTAATTTTTCATTACGTATGCACCTGCGATTATAGTAAACCCAACAACTTTTAACTTGTGTTGAAAAATGGCATGTCTTCATCACATGACCGTTTTTTAGTAAAACCTCTTTTGGAAATTCATTTAAAGGATCAATATGCAACCAAATTATAACATAAGCGATGCAAGTAGTGCTTTTATAATCGGATTGGTGACTGAATTGATCTTGATGTCGGCCAGTGGTGCATTAGGTCGAACTGGTTCAACTTCTTGTCCGACTGGTCTGATAAAAATTAATTATATTTTTTTATTATATTATATAAAATATTAATGTAATATACTAATTGTTATTTACAAAGTAAAAAATGATAAATAACCAACTAAAATACATATATAACAAAATCCAAAATTCAAATAACCATATACATGAACCAATTACCAAATTTATTTTTTTTAAAAAATAAAACATAAAAAATTTGATTTTGACCAATTTGACCGGATTTTTGACCGAATTTTTTATTTTTTGCCCCTCATCGAATTGGACAGATCACCATTTTGTGGTTGGATCGCTAATCTGATTAGCCCTTCAAATTGTTGGTCTTTTGTAACTTTTTTATCATTTCATTCTATAAATAATAAACTGAAATTATACTACTACAAGTGGAAATAACAATGTACAAACAAATATATTATTATCATGAACAATAATGGAAATATGAATAAGAAAATATATAGGATTGTCCTGTTCTTATGACAAATGAAGTTTCCTTGACCTTAGCAACAAAACATCCCATCCCAAACGCGAATATTGAAAGTTAAGGCCCCATAACAAGATACATATAATCTCTCCATGCCCCAATCATCAACTCGTGAGCTTTATCTTAATTTGTTGAACACTTTGGGATGAGCTGTTCTCTCAAGTCAACCATGAATGCATGCTTATTCCCTTCATTTATTTTTTTTCTTTTTTCTTTATTGAATGGTATCTATTGCTTCGCTGTAGTTCCCATTTTGATTAACCCACCATATGTATTTTAGGATTTTAATTCACGGATATGCCAACATTCCTATACTTAACAAATTTTATTCGATGCTCGGAAATAGGAGAAAAAACATAAAAAAAAATAAAAATAGTGGGAGTTGGTATAAATAGCAAAGTTATATTTTATTGTTGCATATATGTGATAGTTATAATACAACATGTAATACTTTTAGTGCGACAGTCTTTACCTTCTAATAGCGCTAGTTCATGGTTCAATATTCTAAGACTCTTGACCTCTTACTTTTGATACGGTTCAAGATCCTCCAACTTCTTCACATTAATTCTTGTTTTTCTAACTAAGAGATTCCCCTAATATTTGAACTTATTCATTTGAAATAAGTTGGATGAATAGGATTAAACTGTGAAAGAAAAAAATTATTCAATTTTTAACGTTGATAATATGTTATTTCATGTGTGTGTAACATTTCAAATTTTTTTAGCACGTGCAATATTTTTTCAAAATTGGGTGGCTTTGAGCCTGCAAATAAAGATGACTAACCAACTAAAGACGGGTCATAAGGTATAATCGCAAGAAAAATCAACAAAAAATGCACCCACAAGTTTAAGAGAAAATTAACATAAGAAAAAGTTAGAGGACTTGAATGATATATTTTAAAAGTTCAAAGGCTTCTTCTAGGGTGGACATATGAGCAACTAGAGTATTCACAACAAAATAATGCCTGCTTGCTCATTTGCAAGTCCAATCTATTTGTACTAGTAATTAATATGCCCATGCACAAGAATAACTTGTTGTGGCAAAGATGAAAATGACATCCAAAATTCTAGGTTGACTTTATTGTGGAAAAAATAAAAATAAAGGCACAAAAGTGGATGTGGTTTGTCACTTTGCTAATTACCCCTTCTATTTGTCCATAATTGCATCCCAACAACCAATGATTACAACTTAAAAAAACACCAAACTTCTAAAACATTCATTTTGGCCACCAAAATTTTCATCTTAACCTTAATCCTTCATAATCCTCAAGTTTTACCATATAATTTTCTGCATAACTAGGTTATATTATATTTATGAGATAAAAATTTAATTATTTGGAAAAAATATATATATATATATATAAGTTTATATATAGGGAGTATTAATTTGTATAACAAGTTTGTATGAGCTGGATTGATCAAGGGAGAATGAATAATACTAGTACATGAATTTAATTATATTAGGAAGTGTGGTCCCTCATTTTATCAGTACTCAGAAAACAGAATCACAAAAACTTATACGCGCAATAAATAGAGATTACATAAAGAAAAGGATTGTGGGGCTTTTGATGAGATGAAGAACAATTGATATCACTGTGTGTCGGTCCACTTTGTTATTAAGTAATGAGAGTGCTAGTACAATAAATACAGGGTCCAATGAGGGGCGAACCAATTAAAATAAAAAATAAAAAATAAAAAATGAATGGCTGTCTTGATAACCCATATCTTCATTTTTCATTATTTATAATTTTTTGTTTATAAAAAACAACTAAATGGTGCATTTAATTCTTATTATGGCTTGCTCGTTCCAATAATGGATTGCAATTCAAAAGAGTACAACATATTTTGTGTCAACTGTTCTATCTAATAAAAAATAAAATATTTATCAATACACGTACATAATATAGATACAACCGTATGACATAGGGCATGTTTGGACCTAAAATTTTAGTTAGAAAAAAGAAAAAGGGAAAATAGAATAAGCATCAATTCAACATCTTTTTTTTTTTTTAATTTAGTTGAATATCGTTAAAAGAAAATATAATTATATTCGTACATATATTTTCTTTTAAAACCAAATATAGACAGACATTTCCTCCGCCCCCCCCCCCCCCCCCCCCCCAATCCAAGATCGAAAACTTGGCCTTAAATAACCAATGAAATATCATTTTGGTCTTCTTTAGCGTGTCTATAGGGGGGGCGGCGGCTTGAATTCGACTATCACTCGTGTGAGAGGAGCCCTAACTCATGCGTTTGCAAAATGGGGGCCGTACAAGGGTTGATTTGTGTCGACTAAGGTATGAGATAACATGTGCCATGAAAAAACACAAAATTGACGCACATTATTGCAATGAATATGCATGTCTTTATCAGGATGTGGCTATAATTTGTCAGTGGACTTGCTTGTAGCTGGCTATTGTAAGGCCAATTATTCCAATCATCAGGTCAATTTTCTCTCTAACACCGACTCCCAGTACAACCATGTCATCCGTACGAAAAATAGAAAGCAAAAGAAAGATGCATCTTTATCCACACAAAAAAATTTAACATAGGCCATGTCTATATGGTCTTGTCCAGCTCAATGCATGAATTTGGTCATGGTTGTAATAGGTCTTTGTATTCGTTTGGTGGAGTTTTAATTTTTCTTTTCTTTTCTTTTTTTTTCATTTTTCAGCATTTAGAGTTTTGTTGTGGTAGGATTTATTGTGGATGATTGTTTGATGTTGAAATATAATACCTACAAATTTAAAATATTTATTTACACATTCACGTGAAATATGTGTAAATAAATATTGTGAGCAAATTATAAGACATTGATTGGTAATTTAATTTTCCAAAGTTATGACGTAATGCGTTGAATTACTTATAACTGTTTGGTTGTGTTAAGTTTTTTTTTATAGTACGAACGAATTATAAGAGGTCGATTGGTAATTCAATTTGAAGAGTTTAGTGGGGGAATTTGCTAATATTCATAATTTTAGGTGAATGATTTTACTCCTTTTTGACTTTCATAAAGGATAATTTTGTAATTAACTCATTTTATACATGTGGTAAAATTCATTTCTCCAATTTCAAACTCCACAAAAGTACATTTTTGTAACAGATTTGTATCTAAGCATTAGATTTATTTTCTTATGTTCGGTAGAAAGTGTGTAGTTCTTGTGACGTCTACTATTGAAAAATAATAAGTTAATTTGTCCCTTTTCTTCATTGTTTACCCTCTATATATAAGTACTAGATGGAGTACACATCTTAATTATGGACGTTCAAGACAGTAACTAAACGTAAGATTTTGGTCTAAATTATGCCACGACTCTAAAAGAGAAAGTAGAAATAATATGCTTTTTATAGTTAGACAATATTGGTTTTTGACTCCACATTGGCATCGTGACTCTATTAATATAAAGTTTGTCGATAGCCTCGGGGTTTGAAAATTGATAACTTTGTCCACAAAACCAAATATTGACCATGGAAATGGCTTTCACGTTATCTTTTCTCCCAAAATTATGGATTTTTATTTTATGATCATATTAAATTGATCAATATTTTCAAACCTTATTTATAATTATATTGTTTATTTAGATTAAAAAATTGATTAAATTATTTATTATTATAATAAATTCCTGATATCGAACATGGTGGCTTACTTACCGACTTAACTGAATTGGTTGCATGGGAAGATCGCCAAGAAGCACTTCCCACCGGAAAGTTAGTTTTTTACCCAACTTATTTCGATGACTTAGTTTCATACCTAGTCGGCCATTTTACCAACTTGGTAGAAAGCGGCCTTTAAAAGAAGTAAGGAAGGAGGAGAGTAAGGAAGGTCATACTCAGAAAATAAAATCATAATAGTCAAATTGACTGATAAATAATCTTATAATTTTAGGATCGAATTAGTTTTAATTTTTTTTTTTTTTGGTCTTTTCTCTTTAGATAAAGGGAGATTACACGGTTTATTTGGAATAATTTAAAAATTGAGAAAATTTTCAATCAGCTCAAATTGAGCTGATGCATGCTCGAATTATTTTCAGATAGTACCAATTTTTAATATTAAAACCCATTACAATATTCGCGCATTTTAATTTTTTTAAAATTTTCTGCAATAGCATCAAGTATAATCTTATAAAGAGAAACACGTACATACACGCATCTTCTAGTTCACATGCACCTTCAAATCAAAAATAGAAAATATGGCTACATATTTCATTTTAAAAAATATTTTGCAAAATATATAGTTGACGTGTTTTGAAATTGCTTTAGCAATAAAATTTCAACTCGAACTAACAAAACTCCATATTTCCATTTTTCTTTTTGAAATCAAACAATTTGATCAATCGGGTTCGATTATTTGGCCGATCAGGATTGGTTGTCATGACGTAAGTGTTTATGGTGAGACACAGCATATTAATTTCCTTCTCATTTTGAAGATTTTCTCCACCCAAATTTTAAGTACTGTGTGAAGAATTAATTGAAATGTGGAGTGAATGAATGTGTTTTGGCTAATGAAACTTGCTCACATGAAATTGTCCTTTAAGATTAAGAAATGGGTCCAGCAAATTAAAGAGCAAAAAAGACTATCAATCCGGACATAATCCAGCATATTCTATCAATAATACTTATCAATAATAATAATAATAATAATAATCACAATTTGGGTGGTTTACACCGTCTTAAAGTAGGCGGATGACGTGATAATTATGCGATTTAAGATAATAAAAAAGATGATTATCTTAAGAAGATAATAATCGATTGATTTTATTGAAATGGAAAGGGGACATAATCCATGTGTCTTTGAACACATGCAAGTGCCTCTTTTTTGATAATCTCAAATTCATTTAATCTAAGGCTCTCTTACAACCTAAGTAGGACAACTAATTGATAAGAAAGAGCAATAATGCCTCAAATTAATAATGGGAATATATACTCCATATAGTCCTCTCTAGCACAAGAGGTTGTTTTAGAGAAGAATCTCAAGACTTTTTGACAAGAGATTAAGACACAAAGTATAAAGGTTAAGGTTGAGTTTGTGTCCACATGAATGCTTACTCCACAAGGAAAATAAGTACAACCAACTCTTTTTAGTATTTAAAATAAAAATAAAAATATTGTTAAGACGTCGAAAGTTACTTTAAGATTTGCCTAAAATAAAAATAAAAAAATCACTCTCATGCATTTTTTGTTCATAGGAAAGAAAAGAAAATTAGTAAAACTATTTTGTATTTTGGATCATCAATTTCAATTAGCTTTTTATCATGCATTTTAATTTACGGATGCATATCAAGTGTATATAATTCACGAGCAAATATTTATTTTAAAAAAATATTTTATACACTTTACGTTTATTATAATATAAAATAAAAGATGAAGTACGAATTTGAAATAAAGATATGAACTGATGTCTATTTGTTGCATGTATATGAGCTAGCTATTTGCATGTAACTAAAGGAACTAGTTACACAAGTATATGGAATGGAATTTATTCAATAACCAACATATATATTTAATTAGGGCTTCTAATTAATATTTGAGAATCTGTATAATGTTATTGCATTTTTCGTTGTAATTATTAATTAAAAGGGAAATTCAGTCTTATTTTAGGACTGTAATTAAATTCCAAACTCTCTTCGAATATCTATATCTTTCTGCTTAGAGGGATATAGAACCTCACAGATTTGGTTGGAATTAATTAACTTTTGTGTCGTCTAATTATCTTCTAATTGATAACAAAAATAAAAATAAAAAAATTAAAGAAGAGTGTTAATCTGTGGAAACATGGCACATTACTCGTGGGGAACATTGAAATAGAGAGACTTTGATTAGTGGTCCAATTGAGATGACATTAATACATCCTCTTAAGCTGGACCATTACACTGTTAGGGAACATAACCACATGGATATCTTATAAGTGTTAGTTAAATCATAACTAGAACTAATTAATTATCTTGTGTCTTGTCAATCCCCATAACCTGATGATGACATCAAAACCCATGAGGGTTTACTACCCCCCAATTACCATTTATGGAAACTTAAAATCTCGAAAACAATGATTAGTTGTTAAACCCGAAGATGTGATGCACCAATTTTTTTTTAAGCTTAACCACATGTAAATATTAAATAATTAGGCTTAACTACTATTTAATATTAAGTAAAAGCGATGGTAAAACAGTGGAAAATTGTAATGGAAATTGACTTTAAGAAGAAGATAGAATTATATTAAGAACTTAAACACACACACACACACACCCTCTAAAAAAAATTCCCTTTAATCACATCCATTATCTAAAGCCCTTTAACTCAATCAATTACTAAAAGCTTTGTCGTTGAATTGCACCCTTTGTCCCCCAACCTTTGAATAATTACATACATGCTTTTTGCTTTGTAGTGGGAAAATGATGGAGGGCTTTCTTCTCACATAAAAATGATAGCCCTTTTAATATTTTTGGGAGAGAGCTTATGGATCCTAAATAGACTATTTAAGATTCTAATTGTGGGGGTTGGGGTGGGGTGGGGGGAGGGTGGGAGGAGCTCCTTTGAGTTGAGTCTTGTCAATCAATGAAAGTGGTAAGTCATTTGTCTATTTTTTATTGGCGAAGGCTTGGGAATTTGGCCTAAAGGTGTCATAATAAGATTTTATTAGTGGGGGGAAAGGGTTAAAGGGGACTTAGTACAACTATTTCAATGTTTCTAATCTAATCTCAAATCACTTCAATTAGAAGGGGCACACCTCTATAATTTCATGTTTTTGATGTGTCTCAACCACCCCCATGTGTCCCTGTTTTTATTTGTGGGTTTCTTTTTTCTTTTTCTTAAATGATAACTCCATAAGGTTGCTCCATAATTTTTTGATTTCAAATATGGGCCTCTCTTATTAGGAAGGCCCATGGAGAAAATGGAGCAAAAAATAGACCACAAAGTTTGGGTTCCAACTTTTTCTTGTGAATATTGTTTATCTAACCCTAGCCCGCTCCCACTCCCGTTGGGCCGCATGTTCCTCACTCCCACCTTATATCTCTTAGCTTGAAACCGGCGAGAGGATGAACGGTGTATTTCAATATTTTACGACATCTAATTGGAGTAAGTTTAAGAGAAAATGATACAAAACTCTTATATATATTCATTTGCAATGTTGCTATTTTTAAGTAAATTTTTTACCTTTTTGTCCAATTAATATCAAATAAATAAATATAAGCTACACTAGGCTTCCCTTATGCACTCAATCAACAAAAGAAGCAGAAATGTTGATACTTTTTCTTAGCCATAAAGTGAACCATCAATTCAAATGGACCAAAAAAATGTCTCTTTTCAATGGCAATTGGTAGTTCTATCCAAGGTAAACCAAGATTGCTTGAGGAACTCCAAAGTCCAATACCCAGAAAGTGCAAGTGGGATCCAATCAATCAACTATACTAGCCCAAATCATGTCGTTAATATAATCATTCATAGGAATTTAAGCCCAAAATCAAAGCCCATATTGGTTAGTGAGCACAAAGTACTCCCAATTCAACCTATGAATGTGCCACATGTACTTTATTTACTAATTAAAGACGGCTTCTTATTCTATCGTAGATAAAATCATTTTTTTTTCACCATCTATTGGATTTCCATGTAAAGAAATCTTTATAAAAGTAAAGTAGACATGGATCGTATTTTTTTTTATTTTCTTTTTACCTTTATGTAGTTTAAACCCACAACATTGTGTAGATTTATTTCTACATTATATTTTGTGTGGCACTTTACAAAATTATCATTGATTGAATGCTATTAATGTTTTAATTAGAGAACAAATAACCATTAATGAGACTACCTCCTAAAATAAATATCATGTTTGTAGAAATTAAATTTTGGGTCGAAATTAAAGCTTTAACCAAGATTCCAAATGTCAAATTTTTAATAGTTTCTTTGCACGTTATGACAAGAAAAAATTAATATTTATTTCATAATATTTAGATTAAGGACATAATTGCACTTTAAGACAAAAATTTCTTCCATTTAAGGTGTAGGACAAGAAATTTTGGACAAATAAAAATAAAAATATAGGTATCTTTTGTGGGAGAAAGCGAAAGATGCCCCCACTCACAAATATACCTCAAAACAATTATCCTCGTATATGAATGACAATTACGTGAGTTTGGCCAAATTCAAAATTCATTATGTTAATAATTTTTTAAATTCGAATTCAACAAGTTACCCATTAAATTTATTTTATTATTTTAAAAATAAAAAAAATTAAAAAATAATATACTAAAACTTTTTAAAATATATATTCTTAAAAAATATTACATATATATATATGTATACATTAAATTTTAAAAAAAATAAAAAATTAAACAAAATAAATTTGGAGTAGGACATGACTCACTCCAAATTTATTTTATAATAATAAAAATTCACCCTAATATATGTTCGGAGTTGAATCCGCCTTATTATCATACTTATTTATGTAACTTTGTTACTCAAATGTAAAGAGTTTTAGATGTTCGTTTGTAATACGAGGTTGGACAATTAAAATTTGACAGTCCTTAAATATAAACACCTGCTATCGGGTTTGTAGGAATTAGAATGGGTTTTAATTAAAAAAATTCCCCTATAAAGTAGTTGCGTCTAATCCATGATTAGATCCTTCATTAACAATAAGAAGGTGGTGGTGATAAAGGAGAGAAAAGTTATTGGGGCCACCAAACAACACAGCCCAAAAGGCCATGTATATATATGGGCCGAGTCAAACTGTGATTTTGGGTATCCAGAAGAACGAAGTTAGGCCCAAATAGTTCCTATATGATTTATCCATTTCTTTCTTTGTCTTCTCTGTCTGAATTCTAAAGCTTCTCACTAGTCTGTAATGATGTCCCCAAAATTAGTTCTAAACGAATTGGGGTTATATGTTTTGGGTTGAAATAATTTATTTTATAATAAATTAAATATGAATATAAGTTGTTTTAAAATTGTAATTAACATAATATTATTGATATTTAATTCCTGAAAAAATAATTTTTATCATACAAGGTAGCTATCTTTTGTCTTTATATAAATATAAATATAAATATAAATATATCTTCCCTTCATAAAGTGAGGTATGCATGATTTATATTTTATTCATAACTACATTATGTGATACACTATTTGAGTAATTTTGATATTTAATTATTTTTTATGTACTTTAATTTTGATTTGAGCGATTTTAAATTTGAGCATCCGATAGGCTACGCTTGGAAAACCCAGCATACCTCCTAACTTTTTGATATTTTACAAATTATAAATAAGATCATGGATTCATTGAATTGAATTCGCAAAATCCCGAATTTGCAGCGTAAGTTATTCAGTAAATATAAATTTATATAATATCCAATTTTTGGCTGTAGGAACAAATGCATGTAACTAGATTAAAACCTGGATGGTTCTTGAATAATAACAAAACGAGGGGTTTTACTAGATTTAGTTTTGAACATGCTATAATATTTTTATAAGATGAAATTTTTATTCTAAAAACAAATTGAATTAGATAAATTTGTTCTACACAATTTGCAATTTTTTGACACAACTAATATGATCCAGAAAGTAAGTTAAAAGTAGATCAATGTATAACTAAGTTCCAAGAAAAAGATTAATAATTACAGAAATAAAAAAACTGAAAGAAGATTGCAACACTCAAAATTGATTAGAGTATTCATCCGATAAAATTGAACTAATTTTTTTAATAAATTGAATATTTGATACGTGAATTAATATTGAATCGAATTAGTGGGTCAGTTCAGTTATTATCTAATTCTTTTTTCAGTATCTAGATTCTATATTTTGTTAATCAATTTTTTTAAAAAAATAATAATTAAATATTAAATATTTAAATCATAATTTTATTTTATTAATTTTATTTTTATTTTTTTGGCAAGTAAAAAATAAAAAATAGTAAATATATGTATATAAAAATTAAAATTAAAAATATATAAAAATAATAATTCTGTATTTAGAATGACTTTTGATAAATTGAAATAAAAAATCAAAATCAAATCGAATATCTAATTTTAATTAAAATTAGAATCAAACATTGAATAAAATTTTTTGATTAAATTTCGATATGTACCAAATTTTTTATTTCAATTTGAATCGACCAATTTGTCGAACAGGTGAAGTCTCTTTAATGGTAGACAACGAACTTGACCTTATTCAGTTGCTCATGCAGTAAAACAATTTTATAAATAAAAAAAGAGTGTATTTTATTACATAGACATGATGTGCCAAATTATGTACAGGGTACATTGAGGGCAAACTCAACCTGGATTGGGCGATAAAAAATAAAAAATAAAAAATAAAATCAACGAAGTGCCATTTGCGCCGCTGTCTTGGTGCAGTGAATAATGTTGTGCCAGATTTGGCGGACTACTGTTCATGCGCTATTGTTTTTTTATTTAAAAATAAATTTTATATTTTTTTATTAAGTTTAAAATTATTTTAAAAATTCATTTTTATCTTAATTGTATATTTTTTAATAATTTTTTTATGTTTTTTACATACATAAATATTTCTAATGAAATTTTAATTAATATATTTGTATTGTTTTTTTTGTTTAATAAATTTTATATTTCTTTTTTATGTTTAAAAATATTTCAAAAATTCATATTTTATCTTAAATTATATATTTTTTAATAAAATTATTTTTTTATATTTTATGTACATAAATAGTTTTAATAAAATTTAATTATTTTATTTGTATTGTTTTTTAATTAGTTAACTAGATGTAAAATAAAAATTGAATATTTAATATATTAATATATTAATATATATTTGATGAAATAAAATAGTTATTATAAATGAAATAATAAGAAACATTCTTTTATGATAAAATTTGAAATATATGGGCGAGGATGGATTTTAAATTTGGTGTAGAAGTTGTACTATTTTAGTACAAAAATTATGTTAAAATAGGGTTATGGTTGGAAATGGTTTAAATGAATATACATGTTGCCAGCCAAAGGCTTTTTTACTATGCAGGAAATACATGTTAACGTCTGCAATTTAACTTAAATTATTTAAGACCATGGTAAATTTGGGGTTTCAATAAACTTATTAATGTTGATAGACTATAAGGAAAAAAAAAATATGTCACAATATATTAAGTGATAATGTGAAAGTTATCATTAATTATTACATATTATATATAATAAGTGACAAAAAAATTTATTTTGTCACAATAATAATTTTTATAAATTTAATAGTAATAAGAATTATGCATAAATTGTCACTATTAAAAAAATCTTGTTACATGTCATATTAATAATTTTTATTGTCCCACATATCACTGATCATCAATAGTGATAATTTAAAACACTAGTTCTTGTCATAATTAAGAAGGTGTTTGGCTAAATTTATTTAAAAGATCTTATACTCCTACATTTTATAAGATGTTTTGAAACTTATAAAATGTTATATCTTATTTTAAAAATAAATTATTGAAGTGTTTGGATAAATAAGATTATAAATCTTTTAAAATGTTAGAAATGATATTTTTGTAATTAAAACTATCAAAATTAAAAAAATTCGTTAAAATAAGATCTTATTTTAAAAATAAGTTGAAATGCAAATACTTTTTTTAGGAGCTTAAGCTTTTAAACAATTTTTTTTTATTTTTTATCTTATAAGCTATTTAAAAAGAATATTTTTTTTGAAGAGTTTATAAAATCAACAAAACACATTATTATGTCAAAATAAAATTTATTATAATAATTAGTGACAAATAAAAAATTATTGTCACTTAATACATATCATCAGTAACAACTTTCACATTATCACTTAATTTTTGTCATTAGTGTTATTCTTTTTTGTTTAGTGGAGCAATATGAAGTTATAAAAAAGTTATCATAATTTAATTTTATAAATGAGTTTGGAAGATTTAAAACTTAATATATGCCAAAAAATAAACTCAGTTGATAGTGGCAATCCTACAATTCAAATAATTAAAAATAATAATTTTTTGTCAGATCTTCAAAAATAAGTTGGATTTTTTGTGTTTCATTTATCGTGTTGATGAGCTCATAAACATCTTATTGCGAAAAGAGTCTCATATTAAAAAATTATCCAAACAACTGTATATTATAAATTCTTAAATTTTTTATAAGATTTTATTTTAAAGAGCTAATAAGCTCTTAAACACCCTCTAAGAATTTAAGTGTCATAACAACTTCGCCAAAAAAATTGATTTATTTTAGTTATGTAACATTCAATACACTTAGAAAATATTTAACAATGAAAATTCATTATCGAGAAATAATTTAAAAATTCTAAAAACATCTCATCAAATTGGAGTACTATTCATTGAGTATAATATAAGATACATATAAAATGTGCACCTTATGATTCAACTAAAAAATATAAAGGTATGATTGATTTTGCTTTTTTGTGCTTTGAGATAATGTAAATGTGTGGTAATAGGGAAAAAATGTAATCAAAACCTAATGTTTGTTCGATTTTATTTTTTGGTGAATAAATTGATAAAAATAAATTTAATACCAAACATAACTTAGTATTTTTCGTTAAATATCAAAAAATGTATCAAAACCAAAACATTTGTATTATTCGTACCTTCCAAAGTTTTATATGTATATTATATACTAAGTAGGCGTCCAATTAAAGTTTTTTTATTTTTTTTTTTGTTTTTGGGCGTCCAATTAAAGTTGAGGTCTTAGCTTTGAAGTTGGTCAGCAGAAGTCCATTTCAAAGAGCTGGAGATTCTGTCAGTAGCCCAAACTGTGCACTGAGAGAATGACTTCAAAGAACCCACTACAAATTGACAGCCATTTTGTTCTCTTCATCCTAAAGTAGACGACGTCGTCTTAATCAGTGTAAATAATTTTCAAGTTATTTCATATAAACTAAAATTAATATGTATACATAAGTGATGGATCCTATCATATTTTATTCAGCCCAATAGGTTTATTGGTTCAAAAAGAAAAAAAATATTTTATTAGTGTCTGCATCATATCATTAAGGAATTAATCTCTACTTGAGAATCGTCAGAATATAAATACTTTTAAGGGTTTTGTGCTATTGATGATTTTAAGCCACATCAATAAAATTACTTGAATATCATGTAAACCTAAATATATTCTCTATTTGAGTATTCTTGAAATTTTATTAGATTGATAATTTTAATTCTACATTAAAGATAAGTCACATCAATAAAATTACTTGGATATCATAAAGACCTACATATATATATTTATAATTTAATTTTTAAATTTTGTTTGATTAATTTTAAAAAAAGATAATATTCTTTTTTATTCGCCATTTGAATAATATAATGATGCAGTTTTTACACATTTAAGTCCAACGTTAACAATAATTTTTTCTTTGATATGCTCCACTTACAACGCTATATTTTCATATATTGTTCATCGTATTTGAATTCAAAAAATAATAATAATAATAATAATAATAATAATAGCATATTTGAAACAAAAACAAAAAAGAAAGAAAAGTTGCTGATTAGACCTTGGAAAGGCCACGAAGAGGCTTATCTTTATCGCTGTTACAAGAAATGTGACATGTTAATAGGACAACAATTTTTTTTAAAAAAATGAAGAAATTAGTTAAGCGACAGATAGTGAGGCTTGTCTTTTATTCTTATCTGAGACTTCAATTTTTTAGTTCTTTCTTCATCATAGGTATAAATGTATATTCAAAGTATTATATTAAATTTCTTTAATTATCTAATAGTTAGTTATTTCTTTTATCAAAGTTTATTAATAGCCAGGATTTATTATTTTGTACATGATCAGTTGTACAAATTAGTACGATCGGAAAATTTTATTTCAAATTTTTATTTTACGTTATAAATATATTTAAAGTATATAAAATATTTTTTTAAATTTACATTTTAAGTAAATTATAGATACTTAACATGCATATTTTAAATAAAATATATTATGAAATACCAAACCAAAACGGAAACGGGAGATGTGAAGACAAATAAAGTACTTCATAAAATTTTTATACAATACAAAATAAAACTGGAAATTTACAACTGTTGTTGCTGTATACATTCCACTTAAGCAAAAAAATTAGCATAAATAGGTGGCACTAACCACAACCCGATTAATTACCAAAAGCATCTCTAACTCAATTCTGGGTTGTTCATAACCCGACAAAACCAGACAACTGTTGGTCAAAAAAATATTAGCCCCGTTTAAACATAAATGGTCCCATAATAAAGCTTCGTCACTTTTGCAATGACAGCACCTATTCCCATTTATTTTTTTTAATATTCAAGAAATTTCTTAATATGGGCTCTCATTTAATGGATTATTATTACTATTATTACGATATTTTTCTTTTATTTATTTAATTTAATTTTTTTGGATGGTTAGCGCAAGGATTTCCACTCACTCTGCTGACAGATCATCAATCATGTGAAGTATATCAGTGGTGTGGTTCTACTTTCTTCAGTGTGTTTGCTTTGAGCCCTTTTTTGTGGTTGTTGCCAACCATATCATTCCTTTCTTTTCTAGTTTTGTACTTCCTTTTTCACCTTTACTTGCTGAATATCTTTTCTGCTACCAGTCAATAATAATCATTCATGGCTAGTGAGACTGTTGTATCAGATCATTTTGCACCCTCTGAGGTAATGTTTTTCTGCTGCTTGTTTCTTGATTTAGTTCATGATAACTTTTTGAAATTCATGTGTCTGAAAGCTGATCCTTCTTGCTTAGCTTTTTGTTTTGGGTGGGGGGGTTGATCTTAATTCTTGATTCTTGTGTGTAGAAAAAACCATATCTTTATTTGGATTTGAATAAGTTTTTGGAACCCTTTTGCAAAGTAGCATGACATATAGTTCAAAAATGATGGTAATAGTTTTGGTAAGATTAAGTTGAACTGGGAAGAGTTTCAACTCCCTGTTGATGAATTTCTTTGACACTCATGGACATGGTCATGGACTTTAGAGCAAGATTTGATTACTGACTTTATGTTTTTAAGGAAAGTAATCGATTTTTTTCCTATGCTGATACGTAGTATATAAGGTTTTCAAGCTAAAATTCACAAGTATAAACACTAGAAATCTCATCAAGAACATGGAAAATTCTGTTTACCTTTTTGGTGTTAGGATTGCTGAACTCTTCTGATTCAAATATAAAGTCAGATTGAGGAATGGATATTAACAGCAGCTTAAACTGGTAACTTTTATCATCAGGTTTTTCTTCTTTTTTTTTTCACTTTTATTTATGGGGTTCACTTTTACTTGGTATATGTGATATTTGCAACACTGCAACAGGTGTATACAGTGATTTACTTTATGTAAACTAGCTAGAAAATTGAGGAATATCAAAAGGATGGCAACAGAGAGAGTCTGAAAATGTAGAAATGGTCATTGTACACAAAAACTCTCTGTTAGTTTCCTGAGACAGACTTCTTTTGGCACTGCACCGTAAGAATAAAACAACCAATCTTGAAAAATGGATAGACCGTAATGTTATGGCTGTCCCATTGCCATGAGCATATTTAGCATCAATGGGAGTTTTCCTGTTGTTCCACTTTGAAAAGACGATTTGAGGGTACTGGAAATATGCACTAGCTATAATCTCTTTTGTGCATTTTATTCTTTCCACTTTTGAACTTCTGCCTATTGTCTTCTCATTCTTCAATCTTTTTTTCTTTAATCTTTGCTTTAACTTGGACATGATGATAACTTGTTTCCAGAACACGGATGATTTCGTTCTTCCTCTCTTATCTTGGTTTTAGATTTCCATCTAACACAGTTGCTGCAGGAAGTTGAGAAAGAAGTGCAATCAGAGGTGAAGAAAATGGAAGCAGAAAATGCTTCTCCACCAAAGGAGAGTGTGGAAAGCCCAAAACCTGAGGAATCGCCATGTCCAGCAGCCCCTTTGGTTGAATCAGAAGCAAAGATAGAGGAAAAGCAAATTGAGCCTCCTGTAATCGAAGACGTTAAGGATATTAATGCCGATGAAAAGCCAAAAGCTGAGGACTCAACTGAAGTGGTTGCACCCTTGCCTGAACCAACAGAACAAAAGACTGAAGATAAGCCAGTTGAGTTTCCTCCAGCCGAAGAGCAAAAGAAAACTGAAGTGGTTGCTCCATTGGCTGAATCAACAGAAGAAAAGATTGAAGATAAGTCAGTTGAGCCTCCAACAGTAGAGGAAAAGAAAACTGAGGATGCTCCTATTGTGGAGGCTTCTGATAATGACATTCAAGAAGTCGCACAGGAAACTGTTCCTGAGCCAGATACAGCCAACATTTCCAAACCAATTATTGAGAAAGCTGACAGCAAGCCAGAGGAGAAATCAGAACCTGAGCCTGCTGAAAAACAGGGGGAGCAAACCAAAGTTGAAGAAAAGCCAGAGGAACCAGCAAAGATAGTTGATGTGCCTGAATCATCACCAGCAGAAGTTGTTGAGGAAAAAGTGGAAAAAGCAGAAGAATTGCCTGCCAAAGTGGTGGAAGCAATTGAAGCCAAAGATGGGACAGTGTCGGAAGCTGACTGTAAAGCAGAAGAAACTTCAGAGCCTGCTCCTATTGTGGAGGAGAAACCAACCGAGCAATCTGAAGTTACTGAACAAATTGAGAAAGAACCTCCAGAAGCTGAGCCAGTAGAAAAAGTTGAAGTTAAAAGTCAAACAGATAAGGTTGAGGATACCAAGTTGCCAAAGGATGAGGAAACCAGTGCAATTGAAAGTTCAGATCAAGTCAAATCAGAAACGCCGATAACCCAAGTTGAAGAAAAAGATGTGGAATGCTATCCGATTGATGAAGTCTCAGAAAAGACTGGTGAAGAGAATGAACTGAAGGAACCTGCCAAGGAAACTATTGAGGTTAAGGGACTATCAGAAGAGAAAGTTGTCGAGCCCAAGAAGATTGAAGCAGAAACTGAAGCCCCAGAAGCAAAAACTGAAGAAAAAAGTGTTGTAGCTGAAGAGTTGGTTCAATGTGAAGAAAAGCCAACTGAGGATGCAAAAAGTTCCGTTCCTCCACCTGAACTTGCAGAAAAAGCAGCAGAAGAGGAAGTTACATCTAGAGACATCGAACTGGTGGCAGAAACTGGAAACAACAAAGATGAGACAGTGGTTTCATCTGAAACCACCAATAATGCAGAAGTGGAGGGGAAGGCCGATAAGGAAGCAAGTAAAGAACAGGAGAAAATAGAGGAAACTGTACAAACTACGGAAGCTAAACTAGAGGAAGAGAAACAAGTTGATCAGAAATTAGAGGAAACTGTACAAGCTATTGAAGCCAAGTTAGAGGAAGGGAAACAAGTCGATGAGACTGCCAAAACCAATGTCCAAAACCCAGAATGCACCAAGGATAGTGAGGATACAAAAACATCCCAAGATGTTCCAGTGAAGACTCAAAAGCAATCAATTGTTAAAATGGTGAAGCAATCACTAGTGAAGGCAAAGAAAGCAATCATCGGCAAATCTCATAACTCAAAAACGCCAGCCTCAGAACCAAAGGATGACGGTAACAAATAGCACATCAAAGCTTATGAACCTTATAGAAGAGAAAGGGAAGGAGCGTGTAAGGATCGGAAGGACTTGGTGATATGATTTGTTTTCTTTGTGTGATATATTGCTTTTTTTCGTCGAAGTTGTCTTTATGTTTGCTGTTGGATTGCCTGCATGAATTGTTTCAGTGTTAGGTATACTAGTGTCTTGCTGAATATCCTGCAAACAAGGAAGTTTTCCTGTTTTTTTCTCGATATTATGCTCTATTCATTTGGTGGTTTGTGTATTTATTTTGTGCAAGAAGATATTCAATTTATTGGTTGATGGGTGTACATACGTTTCTGTTGCATATGTAAATACTACTGTTGTTGTCCAAATATTGCAATAACATTTCCTTTCCTCAATCCTTATTTTTAATGTTGTAACACATCATGTTGTATAAATTTAGTTGGTTATGTAGTATAAGTAATTCCACCGGCAGAAAACAATGATCTGCCACCCAAAACCCCGCAATTTTCTATCCACGAGTAGAAAGCTGATTCTCATCTTTATGTTGCCATCATTACATTAAACAGTTTGCTAAACCTGTCTTACATGTCGTTCTAAAGAAAAGCCTTAGCCTTTGTTTGTCTAATCATTCCCTGATGCAATCGAAATAGATTTCCTTCCTCAGCCAGCAAATTGTACACATTAGTAACTACAAGAAAATACAAAGTTGATCATATGTAGCTCATTAATGCCCCTCAAAATATATATTACTGCAGATTGAAGCTGGTGACTATATTCTCAGAACTCAATGCCCATGAGACTCATGCATCAACAGGTGCAAGTAATGAATGCACCGGCCAGCACAAACACGCGTTATCTGATGCACGAGATTTATCGTTAGCATTTCTTACTTGATTCATCAGGGCATTGCCTCAAGTGACTGGTAAACTTAGTTAAAGCATAACATTCTATCAGTTCATCAAGAAAGTTCCGTAATGGAAAACCAAGGCTCAAAATTAGAGTTTGTTATAATAAGCAAGGTATAAATGTTTCTCTAATCGCTTTCCAAAACATCAAACATAACCAATGATCAAATATTTAGTGAAAAGGTTCAAAATTGATGACCCCAATAACAATGAGGAGAGTTAGATAGTTTAAAAGACTCAATTCAATAACCCCAAGAATAAGAGAGGCATAAGAGTGTATGCACCTAACCTATAAATACCATATTTTTCTTCATTTTGAGGTACATACATTGAATTCATAGGTTCAAAATTGATGAACTAATAATAAATATGATAGTCCAATAGTTTAAAAGATCTAATTCAATGGGCCCAAGTATAAGAGAGACCCTAACAGTGCATGCGCGTAACTTATAATACACCATTTTTCTTCATTTTCAGGTATCGATTTCATTTTATACTTTACAGCTTTCTGCTCGCTTTTTGCCCTCTATTGATATTCCTTACTCTAGTCCTTACTCTAGTTGAGAATTATCGCCGCGATAACCCGACATCTTTGTTTGTGTAGTAGGTATCGCAGTTATGAACCTACACGCAATCAAACACTCTGGAGGAGTCAACCCAGAGTCATACAAGAACAGAAAAAGAACGTGACAAAGAACGGGCCACGCCTCCTTTTCCCAGTAAGGGCTTGCAGCAGAATTTTAGTCACACACAAGATTATGGGCATGAACCCATCGTTTCTGCATTTATACAGATTAAGAGAAGGCAATAATTGAGCAGCGGTTGAACATATCCAATAAATTCAACAACCTTTGCCGTCATCTAGATCTGCAAAACAAAACTAAATTCTCGTTTGCAACACAGCATTATTGTCCACAGCCAGCCACATTGTGTCTATGACCAACTAGATAACTCCAATCTCCAAACGGTCAACCATAAATGCAAAAAACAGGAGCAAAATGGATTACATCAAGCCTAGGGTAATCCTAAATGCAGGGATCAACTTCAAAAAGAGTGGGAGAAAAAAGACCGAAAAAAAAAAAAGGATCAGCTTAGGAGTTCAGACACTATGAAAACAATAGTAGGACATAGTAGAAGAGATATCGGGTTATTTGCATCCATTTTTCCTAAGTTTTAGATTTTGGCATCCACTTTCTACTTTCTTGAAAATTCGAATTTTTGACAAAGACCTCCCTATATGAGTTTTAGGTCGAAGATTTAGTAAAAAAATTATTTAAAGATCAAAATATCCTTATTCTCATACTTAAAGTGAAAAAAAAAAGGCATAATTTTTTTGAAGAAAATAAATGCGTAAGACCAAATTTAAAAAAAATAAAATTTTAAATGATTTACAATTTCCAAATACATAATTTTCATAATGAAGTGAAAGATCTAAACAATCTTTAGTGATACAATAATTAGTGTATTTTGATGATAAAATAAAAGGAAATTATTTTTCATAGATAAATAATATGCATTCTATATATTGTTGAACCTCATAAATTAATTGTTGGTCTTACACATATTTAGAATAGTATATTAAAAAGATGATATTGCTTGATGTTTCAAAATTACATTTTTATTTAAACATATAAAAATTAATCTATACTCTTTCTTTTAATGACTTTATTTTGATATTTTATTTGTTTTTTTATAATTTTTGCATTTTCAAAAGCTAAGTTTTTTCAATTATTATGTGTTCGTTGCTCACTCTAAAACTAGTATATTCTCAGTTGTTATTGAAGAGGATACTTTAATTTGATCTCACTTTTTGTTTTTCAAATATTCATCTAAAAATTATTTTTGAAAATTCACATACATAAAAATTAATTATTGTTGAGCATGACCTTCAACTTGGACTCTCATTTCTTTTTCAGAACTATACTTATTACTTTACTATATATTATATTAATATTTTGTGTACATCTGATGAGACTTTCAAAATTTTAATTTTGCTTTCTCACCTTTTTACATTTTCATTTTAAAAAATATTTTTTCAATTATTTTTTTTGCAATTCAATTGACGTATTTCTTTCATGTATATTAGGTTAGTGGTATTTTATTTTATTTTTTTTAAATTCAAACAGAAGGTCTATCCCAAAAATCTAGACGTCTTGAGTGGTGGGCGTCAAAAAGTCGAAACCTCAACGTAGAAATACCAAATGTAGAGATATCAACCTTCCACGAAAATAAAATACCTCATGAGAATTTCTCCTGTTCAGTTCACATGAAATTTAATTTGAATCTCTTATTTTCCCCAACTCTGAACTGATTGGAAAGACAATGAAATAAGCATCGCATGGGTCAATGAAATAAACAAGCACACCTAAAGTTCTAAAATTAGGTCAATGAAATAAATCATCATATCGACAAATAAATCACTTCATGGGGATCACAATGACATTTAATTTGATGGTAAATTCAAGAAATGCCAGTGAATATATAGACAATTGTCGCTCTTAAAAAGTGAAAAAGTCCTTCTACTGGAAATATGTAAATTACAACAAATGTGTTTTCAAAACAAGAAAATGTATTAACATGGCTGAACAGTACACATATTTCAACCCATTTGCCAAGACCTATGCTAACACTGCTCAACCCATAAGTCATGTTGATGAATATACAATACTGTGAAGGGTAGGTGATTGTGATTCTCCTGAAAAATAGCAAAAACCTGTGCATTTTGTAGTTCATAGTGTCCTTAAAAATCGAATTCGGCCTATGATGGTTATGGTTAGACTTTCACCTCATCTGACAACCACTACAAAACCAGTCTCTCATAACTATGGCAACGTTCCACCATGCCATCGATAATATTTACTTCGTCCTGCTAATCGTATCCTGAATCAATAAGAAACCTTTGGTTACAACAACATAAGATGGTTGTGCATACATGCAATACAAGTGGCGACGTACTATGCTCACCTGGTTCTTTGCTAATGTCAGTTGCTGTGGTAGATGTAAGAGCTGCAGGGCCACTAGCGTCTGTAGCCTGTTTAGTCTCTTGCACTGCAGCGGGCTGATTTAAAACTTCATTTGTAGCTTTCAGCTGCATTAAAAAGAATATCGAGACAATATCAAGATAATTATTCTCCCGAGGCAAAATGAAGATAATGATTCAATTGAAAGAAACCTCAAAGATCAGTTGAACCAGATGTTCCATGGTAGATGAAGTTCATGCATGTCAATTCTTTGTCCATTTCGAGGGGAGAGACTGGTTTATTATGAAGGGAATAAATGTGAATTACTTCATGACACAAAAAAGTGTTGAACAATTTGTTGAGTTCACTTCCCTACCCTTTGTGTCCACTTGCCAAAGACAGAAATTGTGAATTCTCCAGTCCATTCTCTTTCTCGTTACAATTTACCATCAAAATGGACGGCACAAGGTCAAGAATTCCCATTTTCAGATTTTCAATTCGACTAAATAAAACTAGAACACTTTTGTTCAACTTCTAACTCATAGAAAGAGAATGATTTAAAAGGAAACAAAATAAGGCTAAGAAGAACATGGAAATCAACACACCACTTTGCAATTCAATAAAACTGGGAAACAATTAGGAATATATCCAAATCCAAATTCCTTCAAGAAACCAAGATCATTGTCAAGCTTTTAAACAGTTAAACAGGTTAAACAAATAAGAAGTCTTTCATGCTTAAACTTTCTTTTTCCGCCACTAAAGAAGCTCCTCTGGAGGCATATCCAAATCCAACTATGTTAAGTTTGAATATACAACTTTAACAAGGAAAGGTTTCTAATAATCACTCATAAGAGGCAGGAATATGGATGCGAATGAGCAAGAAACTAGGTGAGACCTAAACGACAACTCCTCCCCCCGAAAGGAAACCAATACCCCTCACAATGCTAGGGTCACTGCAAGGCTGCTGTTCATTAAACTTAACTTAAAATTTTAAGAGAAAAATAAAAATCAGTTCTATTGTGCAGAAAAGTCAAAATGGTGCATTCACTCTTTTAAAGTAATGAGCGAATAAGACATGATTTACCTCATTACATCAAACCAATGAGAAAAACATATACTGCATTTTATGTTTCAAACTTGTTGAGAACCACTACAGATGTAATCTGACATTGCAAGTCAAGATGTGTGAAAGCTCAATAAGGAATGCGGAAAGAAGGATAAATTACATCTCCTCTTTTGGACATTTAAACAAGGATAGAAAAGAGGAATTTTATTCATGAGTTTGAAACAAATACTTGAACTAATTTTTGTTTGTCCTTGAGATTTTTCCTTTAAATTAACTTTTCACCCAATCCTGTAGCATGTTGTAAGAATATTTGTTTGATGATCTGTGCCTCAAATATTCTTTGCTTCATTATTCTTGATTTTGAATCAAAATATAGCCCAGAAGAGTAGAGCTAACACAAACCTTAAGAGGTTGTAAGAATAGTAGATATTAAGATTCTACTAGAGAAATAATCTTGATAACCACCATTAGAGGCTGTCAGTTTATGTCTATGTTAAACTAAAGTGCACGACTATGATTCTTCGAACAAGGAAAACTATCCATCTTGCTAGATTATCACTGAAGATAATTTCCTGAATGAAGAGTATGTCAGAGCATAGATAGAAGAGAAAACCAGAAAAGAGGAAGACTGTAGAGGCCAAGCTTCAAAATTCGTGGAAACCCAATATATTAGTCACATTCTTATTAGCTATAATTTTCTCTTCCACAAATTTATCCTAAATCCGCCGGTGGCCCACCAAAAACTCAAGACCAGATAAGGTAACAAAAGATCAAACCAAAAACAGCATAACTAAAAGAAGGCAAGAAAAGTGTAGCCAAGGAATTTCAGGCAGTGTAGCTATTTTTAAGTAATAAATGCAAATAATGAAAGACAGTTTCCTGCATTGTCTCTCTCAAATCCCAGTAATTTCTTTCCAGAAAATATGGCTGAACCTTAAACTTCCTTTCTGAAAGTATAATAGAATGAATGAGCACAAACCTGATCAGATTTATGGTTGATTGAGCTGCCAGCTTCTGCACTGCGCATTAACTGTGAATTTGTGTTTGTCATCCGATCCCCAGCATTCAAAATTGGAGATGTACTAGCCACTTCATTGTGACTTCCATTCCTCAAAGCACTTAATCCCATGGCTGAAGTTACAGGAGTCTGCCCATTTAAAGGAACCAAGGGTGCTCTTGGGACTGAATTGGGAAGTCCTTGACCAGGATGCCCATATACTGGAAGGTTGGGACCAGGAATTCTCTGGAAATTGGTGGGCCCTGACATTGGAGAAGGGAAGTGTGCTACTTGCAAGGGAGGTACAGGAAAAATAGGACATCCCAGAGATCCACCATTCATGTCTAGCATACCCATCCCAAATCCCATACCCATTCCCATTCCCATTCCAATTCCAACACCCATTGGTGAAAAATGTGGAACCTGAGCAGGATGCATGTGTTGCATTCCTGTGGGAAACATCATTGGCGGCATACATAACCCGGCTCCCATGGACATAATCTGCACAAAGAGGGATGCACAAGAATCTTAAGCAGATTGATAAGCTTGTTAAAAAACAGAAAATAACCTTAAACCACATTGACTGGAGTAATGCATCTCCTTTGTGTCATCTTCAATCAAAATTAACACTTTTGACTGATAATATCCACATGTAGGGGAACAAAAGGAAAGTAAGACTAGTCAAATGCATTAATAATTTTTTTTTTTTAACAAAAAATGTGGAATGCTTGACAAATTTCACCTTACCTGTACTTGAAGTTGAAGGGCCTTTAGATATTCAATGGCTTCATCAAGCATTGAAGCTTTATCCGCCTGGAAGTAATGAAAGAAACACAAGCGATGGAGAAACTTTTAGCCACTTATCAGTTTGGAGTTCAAAAGTTCATTAAAAAAACAAGACAAAAAAGATCCTGTTTCAGTTTTTTCTAAAGCAAGATTTCCCAATAGAAGAATCTTGAAAGCATGGATCAAGTTCATAGATTGAATGTTTCTAGTACTAGTGAATTGAACTTGAGAGCTTAATCTATTAATGAAAAGATTTATCAGCAGGCATGAATCTCAGAATGCATTACCTTATTGCAATTCGGTATAAGTTCTTGTAAAGCACGCATTTTCTCATTGATCCTATCCCTTCGCCTCTGTTTAAACATTATAAACGGAGATCAATTTATGCATGCAGGGAGGGGGTGAACCAAATGCAAGTCAATAGCATTAACATTTGGATTATTCTGGCTCACCCTTTCAGAAAGATTATGTACTTCTGCTGCTCGGCTTCTCTTTGATCCAGTACCTCCGCGAGTAGGAGTTGGTTTTTTGACATCAACAGATTCAGTTTCAATATCCTGTGCATAGAAGAGTAAGACAAATGGATAATCAACAAAAAAAGAACAGTGAGCAGGTGCATGTTTTCATCATGACTTACATCACTTCGGCATTCTGACTCCTCAATATCACGAAATTTTCTTTTCGAATTATGTGTTTGTTCACAAGAAACTCTATCAGCACTGTTGCCAGAGCCTACAGAAGAAGAAGCAACCATAGGCTCAACAGTTCTCTCGCCATCTGGGACTCCTTTTGTTGAATTGGCAGTATTATTTTGAATTAGGGGCTTGTCATTCTTGATGGAAGTTTCATGGCATAAATTCTCAGTTCTTTCAGGGGGACATGACCCCATAGGTGCCTTAACCACTGGTTGTCTAGAATTGACCATAGCAGGCGTAGCAGATGAAACGTGGAAGTCAATGTCTTTTTGTGTGCTATTAAACCGCTCAACAAGCGTGGATTTGACTGGATTACTGCCACTGGCAGCTGAACCTTTCTCCTTAGCTTCCATCCTTCCCACACCTGATGAAACTGAGGTAGGAATTCCATCAGAGTTTGGGAGGTTGGCTTTGACAAGGGTTGCTGGTCTTGAAAAATGGGAGAAGTTCAGAAAATTTGAATTATTAGTGGATGGCCCTATATTCTGCCTCTCCTTCTTCATACTTGTAGAATCATTTACTACATCTCTACCTTGAGCTGGATTCCCAAATATAGCATTCGGATGGTTACTCGTATTATTGCTAATAATATCTGAAACTCCAGATCCTAGGGCATCTGATGTCTGGCGATGCTGAGGCGGCCATGAACATGACAAACGAGCTTTAGAAGAAGAAGAAGAAGCCTTCAAAGTATTCCCACCACTATGTAAATTACTAACAGTCTGTTCACAACTACTTCTCTTGTCCACCGACACAAAGCTATTTTGGGTGGACATTCCGTTAGCCGTAACACCAGATATTTCAGGTATAAGTTCAGAACCGTAATCTTGTGCCAGAGCATCATCGATAGGATAACTTAACCAAGGAACCATTTCATCATCTTGACTTAAATCCAAGTCGCCTGAGGGCACTACTGGTGACATATCATTCAAGATAGACTCAACTCCACCAAATTTTCCAATCCTTGTAGTGGAGGCATGTCCTGCTCGCGCATCACGAACTCTAAGTGTGTTAGAAGGTAAACTGTTAAGATTAGGGCTTCTTGTAACCCTGCTGGACTGACCTTGCATCATAATCTGGCCATTCTCCCAAACTAGTTCAACCAAATCATTCTCAGACCTGCATGAAAATACACCAATATCTTACAACATCATAATAGTAGACAGGGAAATTCACAATAGCAATAGATATCCATCAATTTCAATTAGCCAAGGAGGGGTATAGTGAAAATAGGCCTACCGATCAGTTGGACATGGTTTCTGCTGGCCAGATTCAAGTTTTCCTCTAGCCATTCTCAAAAACTCTGACAGAGGCATGATGAAAAATAATACAACTGGCACTCAAAGTTGCTGAATTAGAGTAGCTGAGTATTATTACATGGTACTATGCGTTCTTAAGATCCACTGTTGAAACAAAGCTTGTCAATGTTTACTCTGTGAACCGGAATTACATCAACAAAGCTCAGAACGACATCCAATTGAACACCTACAAAATTCATGACATCTATAAGGAACCGATGTCCAAGACTACATGACATTTTTCTGCTAAGTTTCAGGATATATGCAAATAAGAGTATATAAATAGAAAATACACACCAATAAGTACAGATATGTAGTTTGTGTAAAGCATGTATAGCTTCACCTAGTTATGTCTTAATCAGTACAAATATATATAAATCCAGAACAGGAGTAAAAATAATTAAATTTCCAGTCAAAACCCATTTATTTAATACTGAGAACAGAAATACTTAAAAAACTACCAAATTGAGTTTGTTTAAGTCAAAAATTGAATCTTTTTTAATCCAAATTCAATCATTAGAAGAGTAACCCACATGAGATTTCTTAAATTATTCAACAACCCACAAATCTTTCTCACTTAATCTTCATACCACACAGTAAATAACCTTCAAGAAAACAAAACCCACCCGTTGAATCAGCTCATCACCAACAACTTCACATCTCCCAAAAGATACAAACCTTTCTTGGGAAGTTTTCCCAATCTCAATCTTCAAAGATTTTCCCTCTTTTACTCTTTTTCACTGTGACCAATAATGGTTTTTCTTGAACTCATCAAAAGATTTTGCTAATCCAAATGCATCACACATGTTTACTTGGTTAAAAGCTATAGTCTTTCACCAGCCAGCTACTCGGTTTGAGCTCCAAGGATGGAAAAACTCCGTTTCTTGAAATATACAATATATATATATATATATATATAGAGAGAGAGAGAGAGAGCACGCAAGAATATAGGGACTAGTAGAAGGCGGCGAAAGGCTTGCCAATTTGACGGTGGCCGAGCCAAAACCAAGGAGTACACTGGCAGTTTGCTATATATATGCAAAGCTTTTCAACAAAAATGCTCAATAGCTTAAAACTAAGTAAAGCTATGCTCTTTTGACAGGAGTTCAACTAAATCTTGAGAATCTTAATTATTTTCAATTAGTACAAAACTTATTGATTATTGTTTCTGTTGTTATTATATAAATACTTCTTTTCATTCTTTTCTGATAGGCCCATCAGATGTTGAATTTTGTGCTTTGTGGAGGACAAAGTACACTTAAAAACATCATTGAATTTGTATTAAGTGTTTTTTTTTTTTTTTTTTCATTATTAGGATGTGGGGCCCAAGGGAATACTAACCGTTTGGTTACCATTATCAAGCTACCGACGAATGAAACGGTTCCACATCATCTAACCTGTTAAGACCTTTTCCTGCCACCAGTATTGACTTAGCTTTATCCAACTGTTTTTACTACTCTGCCCTTCTATCTCAAAATAATTATTTTACTTATTATAATATGAAATAAAGTATTTTACTTTTTAAGTTAATTTATAATATTAATTCTTTAATTATGTATCATGTAATCTTATTTTATTTAATCTTTTTAGAAATACCTAATTTATTTTGTTACAATACTAAAGAAAATAATCAGATTAGCTAGTTAACAACAATAACTCATTTTTTTTGTGGTGGAAGGAGTATTATGTCTTTTGGGAATCCACTCTCAGAAAACAAAAAGCAAATTGAGGGGGATTAGAACTATGAAGGTATGAAGCCAAACCACATGTGAAATGAACCTATTTTCTAAGTTTTGGTATCTATATTTTCAAATTTGTTGTCTACCCTGTATGTATGATTCTCCAAAAAAGTCACATGTGTAGTGATGGATATTGACGTGGTAATAATATAATTCATTATGTGTTTGAAACCATATTTGGTAATAAATAAAGAAAGAAATATTGATAAGTGTGAAGTTATTTAGTTATATATGGAATAAAAAAAATTGACATTTAATATATATGATATATTATGAATATTTGTTACAAATTATTATGAAAAAATCGATAAAAAAATATAAAAATAATTAATATATGAATGCGCAAACGGATAAAATTCGAATATAATTATTCAAAGTAAAAACATGACTTATTTTGATAATATTTTAATATGAATTATATTTGTACTTAATTTTTAATTATTTTATATGTATTTTCATGTTATTTAATTTATAATTATGAGATAACTTAAAAATAATTATTTAATAATAATTAGTATATTGATAATTATTCAAGCTTTTATTTTTTATTTTTATAAGATTCCATTAATACTTATAAATAATTTTTCAATAATTTTTAGATTATATTTAATATATATTTATTAAAATAGAATATTATTGATCAAATATTATATAAATAAGTATAATATATCTATTAAATATTTCACCTCAAAGGTACGGAGTATTATGTGACGGTTCCAAAATTTGTACAAGAAATAAAAGTGTTTTTTAATTATTTGTATATTTGTATTCTATACAAATATAATAAGAATTTTAATTAATAGAATGTTGAACACAACTGAAAATGTATTAAAAATGAATTTTTTTATGTTTTGCAAATTTTAGGGATTTGGAGAAATTTAAAAAAAAATAAAATTAGTTGAAAAGTAGTGCCTTTTCAAATGAATCATCCTCTCTTTTTGAAAGTCAAACTCATGTTTTATCGATTTCCCAGAGTCACAATTCAGAATTGTAGGTGTCTCGGCACCATTAGTGAGTAGTGACATCAAAGTCTTTGTTTTCATAATTGAATTAATATCATTATAATTTATCAACTAAGATAATAATTATATAGTTTACACGCATTATAGATATATTAAATAATTGTGTCAGAGCCTTGTTGTCTTCTAAAATTTATAAGAATTATTGCGTCTCATATCTCTCTATCTTGTCGTGTCCGATTTGCCATATTTATATCCAAAAGCGTATTTCATAGAATGCGGCGAGAGAAGTGTTCAAAATCAAATGTAAATAAATAGGATTACAGTGGGTTGAGTTTGAATCCAGCTTTTTTTGGATTAATAACTTGATTTATTAGTATTTTTAAGAATTTGGACTTAAATTTAAAATTGGTGGATAGATTTATTAAATTTATTAAATTAATTTTTTTAAGTTAAAATATTAAAAAAAATTAAAAATAATATTATTAAAATTTTTAAAATAATCTATTTTTTAAAAATTCATATAAAATAATATAATAATTTCTTTTAAAAAATAAAAAATCAAACATATCGATTTTGAAAATGAAAAACCCATGACTTGTTTTATATTTATTTATATTGTTAAAACTCATTTCAAGTGAAGTATGTTTGGGGCGGGTTCAAATTTGAACTCGCCCCATTATCACCTCCAAAGTAAATATTTTATTTATTTTGAGGAGAAGTTTTTTACTGTAAATATTTTATTTAATAAAATTTTGTTTAATTAATGACGTCACGTTAGTCTTTTTTTAATTAACTAAGTTGCATTTTTAATATAAAGGGAAGATGATATATGTTTATAATAACATAATAATGGATAATGTATATTGACGTTGATCAAGTAATTGGAGAAAAATATAACATGGGTCAACATTAAGAGCAAGAATGTATTTGTTTTGGGTGAATAATTTGCCAAACCCATTCCTATGGAACAAAAAACAAACATAACCTTAAATTTTCAGAACTGTAACTATAAAGAAAATGTGTGTTCAATACGGCACTAGTACAAATTGGAAGGACTCAAGAACTTTGTCTTGTGTAGATCTTTTACAAATATTTTCATCATATTTCTTGAATTTGAAATTCTTGTACTAAAAAAAAAAAAAAAACTTAGAGAAAGTTAGATAAATTATAGATGAAGTGTTCATATAAAAATATTAAATATTTCATCCAATTCAGTGCATTAGTTCATTACAAGAAGAAGATGGCCACAGTTCATCCAAAAAGTTTGATCTTGAAAAGTATTTATTGCTTGTTAGACTTTTTATGAGAGAGAGATTGGGCTGAGTTTTAGGTCTACCAAAAATATGAATAGAGTTATAGAGCTTAAGCTAAAGATTTAAGCCTGTGGGTGAATCTTAGACCCTTTTTTGCACAATGCCAAACTTATATCAATCTCCATTTTTAATAATCCTAATCTTTTATTTTTATGTATGTATGTACATTCATGTTAATATTTAACAAATTTGGAATTTTTTCGTAAAGGGTATTGATTTTTGACCTCTCAATTGGGTAAAAGTTGGTAGTTATTGAACAAACTTCTACCAATATTATATTCCAGTTCTTGTTAATTTTAAGCTGTATTAAAAAGAAAATTACTACGAAGGCTATCACAAACTTAACAAAGCTTCTTTTCCGACACGACAAACTAACAAAGAAGGTTGGTATCACTACACTATAGGAATTGGTGGTGTTCACATTATTCTTGTTGTCTTAGATTTTAATGTGGAAAACTGAAAAAAAAAAAAAAAAAAAAACTTATCTGCCCTTTGTCTACTAAAGAAAATGCAAAGGAAATATTACTTGGGATATAATCACGATAAAAAATTAATGATTCGTATGCTATATTTATTTTTTTCCTGATAATCAATCACATTCAAAAAGTACTTAAACTCAATACATTTTGTTCAAGAAAAAAAATAAAATTCAACTTTTATTTTTTTTCCGTTAAAATTCAAGAAACTGAACATAGCGGTGAAGTCCATTTAAGTGGAGATTGTATCACACGCGCCGAGTATGATTGAGATGCTGGATTTTTCAGATGCTTTTCCCAGCTGTTAGATAAGGTGCAGTGCATTTTGCCTGTATTTTGAGGAAAATTCTTTTCAACAAAATTATCTTTTCTTTATTTTATTTCTGAAAATAAAATAATAACTATTATTATCCTCCACAACTTTAATATGTTATCCTACTGGATTTGACCCTAAAACAAGCACAGAAATGGATTCTATCCCATGTATATAAATAATTTTGAAATTTTTTTTATGGTTTCCATCATTAAAAAGTATGTGGGACTGATTCTCTTCTTCTGTGCCTCAATCATTTAAGCATTTGAAAATTGTGGGTTTCATTTTCTGCTAATTCTACTAATTGACTTCATCCACGAGGCCCTTTAATAAGTACTTTTCTATCAGCCTAAGAATACAAGATAAGATAGTTTGTCTTAAGTATTTTACAATTTCAATTTCATTATTTATAAACTCGATTTACTTAGAAGATTGGGGGTCAATCAATATAAGAATGATAATATAACGGATTGGAAGAGTTTCTTAAAATTTAAGATTCGTCTTTTCAAATTTTTTACAGATTCGGATTCAGATTTGTTAGGTATAGAGTAGACTTACTAGACGTAGATTGTTTTATAATTTTAAAAATATTAAAAATATATATTTTTTAAAAATAACACTATTATTTTTTTAAAAAATAATATTATATAAATATATATAAATAAAAATAAAAAATTAACCGACCAAAGCAGATTTAAAAAAAAAAAATTAAGAGCCTACAAAATCTATTTATAATTTTAAGAACCCATCCAGAATGAGCCAAGATTTACACCGACCTCATTCTCATCATTGTCAGTATCTTCATTTAAAAAGTAAACAAGACTAGAAAAATTTAAATAACGAATTTTATAAATTTTTATTAAAAATAAGAATTTTTAAAGTTGATTTTACTTTCTTTTTCTTGTGTTTTTATACTTAAACAAGTTTTACAAATCAATCATATATGTAAATGGCTTCACTTCCACAATCCAAAATGCCCCTTTAGACTGCGTCTTACACTTAATCACTATAGCCCTTCTTTCTTATTCTCTTTTCTTTGTTATTTTCTTTTCTGTTTATTTACAGAGAGAGGAGAAGTTTTTTATTTTATTCAGAGTTAACTTCTGATTCTTTTCTTTTTATTTACAGGGAGGAGAAGTTTTTTATTTTATTCAGAGTTAACTTTTGATAGGGAGTTTTTTATTTTATTTAAACGTGTTGTAGTAGGGTAGTTTTTCACACCTCCTTAAACTATTCCCACCAAAATGATTGAAATCATTTTGGTCGGATTTGTTCTCATGGGCGACCCATTAACCCATTTTATTTATTTATTTCTTACAAACATCAAACTTAAGAATTTTTTTTAGAAAAAAAAAATAATTTTTTTGTGATATAAGTGAAGGATTTTGAACCATGTATATCACATATTCTTGGTTCTCCCCTAGGGCAAATAGGAATATTTATTCTCCATCATTATCGACTAAGAAGGTACCCACGTACAATAAATAAAAGTACCATAAAATATTATTTTAATGTAACGCGCGCGTATGTCATTTATTATGGTTGCATTTTTAATTTGTGACAAACATTTAATAATGTGTTAGAAGTTTTACTAATTACAAGACTTGGTCACATAAGATATATTTAGAAGTTGTACTCACTGTATTGAAAATCTCATTCATGATGTCAAAGTGCATTCTGAAGGCAGATCTAATCCATATGAGGTGTCAACACTGTAATTATAGCTCATGATAACAGTTACCTCTTTTTTATTTATTTTTCACCAAAATAAAAAATAAAAACATCGAAAGTAGGAGGTGCTCAAATGGAACCAAAATTAAAATTAATAATGTATTTTTTTATTTATTTTTTAGTTTGTGTGAGTAGTTTTTTAAAAAAATAAGTATAAAATATTATAAAAAAATTATATACATAAATATTTAAATTACATTTCAATTTTTAATTGATAAAAATTGAGTTCGATTAATCGAAATCAAATCAAAAATTTTAAAAATAAAAAATTAAAATATTAATTTTGATTCATTTTGATCGATTAGTGAATCCTTAGCACTCCTACAAAATTCACAATACATATATATATATATATATATATATATATATATATATATGTAAAAGAAACAGTCCATGTATAAGATTTTTCTTAATGCCAACAGCTGAGTGGAAAGTGATTGAGTTAAAGATTTAGACATGAAAAAAGAGAGGATTGATTGGTGACTGTACGGTCTTAATGACCCTTTCTGTTAATTAAACAAATCAAACCCTAGTTTAAGTCCCCTTAATTAACAAATAAAAGAACACTTTTAAAAAGTTGAACATCCTTTTCGTGGATAGCAAATTTTATTTTCAGGGATGTTAGGATGCCGACATCATTTTCTTCTTCTTGAAGAAATATATGATACTTTTTATAATTATTTAAAAATCATTATAAGAGAGTAACATATGATATGAGGAAGAGTCACATAATCTTCTTTTGAAGAAAGGAATTCAAGATATGCCCCCCCCCCCCTCTATTACATTTTCTCTCAATGCAGTCAGGATCAAAATAAGTCGACTTGAACCGAATATGTTATTATTTAAATTATTTTTATTTTTAAAAATTATATTTAAATTTAATTTGATTTTTAATCGGATTGAGTTTATATAAATTTTAATTGTGTTGAATATGACTTAAGTTTGAATAATTTAATTTTTTACATATTTTATTATTATTTTTATTAATCAAGTCAAGTCGAAACGAGTTTCAAATTTTATCGAACGAAAAATATGTTCAAATTTGATTTATTATATTTAACGAATTGAATTAAAATAAACTTTTAACAATTAATTTCGAATCGAGTAGAGATAATTGAATATTGAGTAATTTAATTTATTTTTAAGATCAATACCTCATAAATAATTAGGCTAATGAATTTAGAGGTCTTTGACTGAACTTATGATTTTTTTTTTTGAAATATGTTGTAAAAGATTTGTCATAGAGATTTTTGCAAAAATTCATAGATTGATAGTGTTCTTTCCTTAATGCCAAAGATTACGTATATGCAATACTGTATTAATATGCTCCAAGTAAGTTGGTTGATCTTAAAAATCTAATCTGTTCGTTTTATTTTCCTATGAGGTGTCAATTATGTAATATGTAAGTATGTATTGAAAGACTATAAGAAGAAAAAACACAATGAAGAAGAGCTAGATGCATGATTATCCCCAAATTTTCAGTCTAGCTCATGATTTAATTCTCATTAAAAATATTTTACACTATGATTAATTACATTCTCGACTTATAAGTTGCGACCTATGTATGAAATTATATAAATTTTAATATACACGTATTTGTGTGCTTACCCTTGCATTATGTATCATGAAAGTAATCTAAATCATCTCATTTTTAATACGAGTTAATTAGAAAATTTATGATGTTCGACCTATTTGCAGAAATTAATTCACTAAATTTATGAATTATAAATATTTATTAATATTTATTTTCATTTTATAAAGTATACCTACTTTTTATTATCGTTAAAATTGAGAAAAATCAATAGTTTCTACAAATACACTAAATCACATGATTGATTTTTGTAATTAACCTTTTAATATTCTATATGCCAATATACACGAACAAAATTACTTTAACAAATCAAAATATTATCGATCGCCTTTTGGGGCACATGTCAATTAGTAGAACAATCAACATGTAACTTACTTTCAATGGAAGGATGAGGGTTCGAATTCTGGTACCAACCTGCTGCTGAATTTCGGTATGGAGTAATCACTGTACTACCAGTGGGATCTTGCGGCCGGAGTTTGGTATGGAGCAATTACTTGGAGTCAACTTCTTGTGCGTTTGAATCCTGATGGCAACCTGCGGTTAAATTTCGATATGGAGCAATCACTATTCTATCAATGGGACTCTGCAATCGGAGTTTGGTATGGAGCAATCACTTTAGAGTCGATTTCTTGTGCATATAAATATATAATTTATGAAAAGAACTTGACATTCAATTGAGATATATCCCATAATTTATCCCATTTAATATTTTATGTGTAGGAATTTTGGAGTCGCAGATTTTAGTATGTACTAATTGAAAAACCTGGGTATAAAAAAAAAACAAAAAAATTATCATCGACCAACGAAGTCAACATAAACACTAAATGAGGGCAACCTCAATTTTTCATCTCACTTTTCTATGCAGACAAGAAAGCCACGTGCCACAAAGTCAAGAAACCTCATCTCCATCAAAATCCACAGGAAAAAACTGAGATTAGGGATCAATTCATGATGCATGTTACATGTATGTAGCAAAAGATATGGGAGATTGGACATGTGGATCCCCAAGATCCCACGATTACGTGGACCCTCCCATCGATAAGATAGTGATTTTGATGCACTAAGGTGTCCCCCTATCGGACCCCACCAATTTCGTTTGTTTGGTTGCAATGTTAATCAATGTACCAAAGTGAAAGTGAAATTTGAAAAGTGGGGGGTGATGTGGTTTCATGTAATCCACCAAAAGGGCCAAGAGATTTGGAGGGGTGCTTTTGGGAATCTGGGGTCCCTCACGGATTGGATAAAGTGACCCAACGTTGTACAGGACAGGTGTGAAGTTCACGTGCACGTATGCAAATCACGTGACTCCTTGTTTATATGTTCATGTACTTGACTGACGTGTGGAATGTGATGTGACCCATTCCTTGCCATCTGCCTAGGCTAATAATAATATCTTCCCCTTTTGTGTCCTCATTTTAGGGTTGTCAATGGGTGAGATTCGAATTCAATTTTGTGGATCCAATTCATCCAACTCAAATTCGAATAATGATCTCGTATCACATGAATTTCTGGTGTTTTAATCGGATCCAAACTCAGTAGAAGTGTAGAATCTACCGTGGATTCACATTCGGATTCAAAACAGGGCAAAATTAATATTTTTTTTCTAAATTTCGTCTATAATCCCAAATACTCCTAAAATTAAAAATATAATATTTACGTCTCTGAATTTTACAATTAAGCCAGCCAAGATGAGTGTTCTCCTATTCTAACTTATAATATTTACTCTTGAATTAAATATTTGGATAAAAATTTTCTTTATATAATTTTTAATATATGACAAACATTTTTCACCTCAAATTCAATTTCAAATTCTTTTTAATTATAAAGAGTATTTTAAATTATAATTTTTTTAAAAGTAATTAATAACTTAAGTAAGACAAATTTAAAATAAAATTTTATAATAAAAATACAAAAAAATATTAAACATGAAAAAATTATTTTGAATACTAAAATTTAAAATAAAGTATTAACTGTTTAATCTAAATAAAATTTGAATTTTTTTGGATAAAGATGAATAAGTATATTTTCGTTATATATCTTTGTTCAATTATATATATATATATCAATGAATATACTAATTTACTTTTATCCAAAAGATTTTAAAATTCAGTTATATTAAATAGTTAATACTTTATGTGTATTTTTTCATGTTAAACAGTTTTTTGGTATTTATTACACTCTCTTATTATTTTATTATTTTAAATTAAATTACTTAAGTTACTAATTTTTTTCAAAAAATATAATATAAAATATATATTATAATTAAAAAAGAATTTGAGATTTAATTTGGAATGGAAAATATTTAAAATATACTAAAATATAGGTAAATTTATTATATTGAGGTTAATTTTGTCTAAATATTTACTTTGAAAGGGGTAAATATTATATTTATAAATTAATGAGAGTGTTTGTGATCAG
The DNA here is from genome assembly GCA_019321725.1 of Paulownia fortunei. Taxonomy (NCBI): domain Eukaryota; kingdom Viridiplantae; phylum Streptophyta; class Magnoliopsida; order Lamiales; family Paulowniaceae; genus Paulownia; species Paulownia fortunei. The sequence goes on along the minus strand of CM033106.1, from coordinate 25,038,813 downwards.
AGCGGACGTTATTTTGTCCAGGAGGCAAATCAGTTCAGAAAGGTGTTTGCAATAAAAGGTGAAGTTTAGGGGGTTATGTATTTTGCCTTTTAAAATTTTTAGATGCATCTTCCCATTTTAAAAAAATATTATCATGAATAATTCATATAAAATATTCAAATACTTTAAAAACTTATAACAAAATTAAGTCAGAATCTTATAAGCTCCAAATATATATTTTAAACATAGTAATTTATAAAAAATTTAAAATATATTTTGTCAAATACCCTCTTAATCCAAGATTTACTACTTTCAAAATAACTAACAATGACCCCTTTTGGTATTATTTTCGATTATTTTAATTTATTTTTGAAATAATGTATTTTGATAGTGAAATTCAAAAATATATGAAAAATAAAAATTTATTTGAATGTTTTTTTGAAAAAAATGATGTGATATAATTTGAAAGATAAATTTTTATTCTAGATATCTTATCAATATTATTTTGTTATAGTTAATACAAGATATTTTCAACTTTAACTATCTTATCAATATTGTTTTATTGTAGTTATTAAGAACATAGTAGGGTATTAAATTCTTTAAGTATTGTAATGAATAATTGGTATTTTGAAGGATTACAAATACCATTTTCAAAAAATAAAAGTGGCAAACCGTTTTTGTTTCCGGATAAAATGCAAGAATAGAAATGAAACCAAACAAAACAAATATTTCTTTTTCCTTCCTTATTTATATACATGAAAGTAGTAACTTATGGAGCTGTTTGCTAATGCAAAGCTGAAAGTCTCCCACTCAACTTTGGCGCCTGGTCTGATTCAACAGACATACATACTTAGGATTAGGATCACGAGAAGGTAATTACAGTCACTCTGCACCTTATTTGCAGTCATTCAGAATCAATCAGCAATTGTCATTATGAAATAATAGGACAAGGCCATCCTTTTCCTGCCCCTTCCCCTCTTGGACCTTTCCAATTTTTCTGATCATCACCATGACAATTTAGTCCAGGCAGTATTCTTTCTTATCATACATCAAATAAGGTTGTGTCAAGGTTAACACAGGCGACGACGACGCAATATGAATCGATATTGCTAAACCTGTCAAGAGAAGCCACATCATACTAAGTTTTGCAATGTTGCGGGGAAATAATCATTGAAGAGCAAAGCATATGAACAACCTGAAAACATGGACAGACCACTACAAGTGGTAATACATATATTTAAACAGCAAAGCACCTCCAAAAGTCATCCAAGATGTGCAGACAAAACCATGGTTTTTATGATACTCCTTACCTGTACAAGGTGGTAAAAAAATTGACCAGAAGATACCATTTCCAGAGATATAAATACAGGGCCTGATGCACAGATATGGGAAGAACAGAGAGGATAATGTAGATTATTCAAAGTGAGCCCCCATGGCTTTGATGGTGGTCACCTGGTGGGGTTGTCCTCGCATAATTTAATCCATTCTCTTTGGCCGTGGGTGCCTTGTTAATTGCACCAAGCATGAAAGTGCTTTCTTGATGCTAACAGTACCTGCACCACTCCATTATCCTTGCCTCCCTGCACTCTGCACATGATCACTAGAAAACATGTAACCTGGTCTGACAATTCATATTTACTACCAAATCCTAAATTTGTGGCTCAAATTTAAAGAAAATTGAACCAAGAGTATGACCAGAGTGCTTATGAGCTAAAACAAACCTGCATTTGCTTATCTTTTCTCTTGTCTTATGGTACAGGACAAAAATCTTTGATTTATAGTACTATATCATGATACATCAAGTTAGCTGTACATCTGATTCAAGAACTTAATAATTTCGAATGATTTTCGCCAACATGATAATATCCCACTTGCTATTATGTTAGTGCACCTACCATGTAACAGCAAACATGGAGGACTCACCAAGAGCGGAGGAGCAAATTTGGTAGCCCCAATAAGTTTTTAGATGATCAAAATATTTCATGGTTCAAGGTGATAAAGGTCCCCACCTGATTCATCGACCTTAACTCCATTTATGAACATCAACGCGCAGGATAGCTATGGAAGCTCCTGCAATGATAACTGTCAGGCCACCTAGTATTGTGCAAAGTAGTGCTTGACATGCGAACTTCTTGTAGCAGAATTGATATTCTCAAAGCATACTCGGAAAATAGAATAACTGGTCAACCTTCACAGCTCTAGCAATAGCCACAATATGGGTAAGATATTAACTGCTGTATAAATAAAGATAGCCATAAATCACAAGCTCACAGTAGGCATGTGCCACATAGTAATTTATCAGGTATAGAATTTCTGCTCTGGATCTTTAGATTTGTCGGTAACACTCTTTTGCAACTTAACCAAAATGACTAAGGAGTCTTATTTACATAACAAATCACTTTTCGATGAGGCAACTATTCAGACAAAGAACCATCAGAAGTGGCTTCATCCCATTCCACAAACTACACCACGAAGTCTTCATTTTTCTAAATTAAGTGGACCAATATGGAGAGGCAGTCCTGTAAAAGGAAGTTCATTCACTGAAAACATATAAGCAAAGTTGTACCGGAACTTCTTGACTCGCCAATTGGATGTTCAACTATAGATAACTAATAACTGAAAATTGATAAGAATTTCAAGAAAATGAATCATACTATTAGCATGTTGCCCCAGTAGTCATGTCTAATAATAAATCGAAACAACAAGGAGAGCACCAAGTGTAGAAGATCTTTGCTCAAACAAATATTTTTTTAGGTAAAACGAAGTTTCAAAACTGAGAGAGTACCTTCTTAGCATGTATATGATAGCATGTTGTAGGAAATAAGAACACTAAGAGATCATTAATTACATAAATTCTAGAATCTGTTTTCAGGCTTATCAATGGCGCTATCCATTACATTTAGCAAACTGCTGTCTTGTTCACATGAATTGAAATTACACAGAAGTTCATAATCTGACTCTTTCGGCACTCTGCCATCATCATCCAAAAGAAACAAGACGATAAAACAAATAAAAATACAAAAAAAACTTTCAAACATTAATTGTGAAATACACTCTAATTTAGAGCGATTACAAAGGAGGTCTTCCAGATTGCCTCATAATCCATTTGGTACGACACAAAACTACATGATCAACAAAAAAAGGAACTTTCTAAATAGAGAGAAGGGAAATTCCTCTTGATTCCTTTTCCAACAATATAGCAGCAATACGAAGTGGAACGTTTGTTTTCATTTTCAAACTTCATTTTCATTCTCAATTCATTCTCCCTAAATAAAATCAAACATATATCACGTTCTCCAGTACATATTCCTCCTAATACATCACATTTTCCAAAACACTCAAAACAAATCCAAACATTCCGCTTATTACTGATGTTCTCATCTCACGTCTCGGAATCTTTACATCATGCAAGTGCAAAAATTTAAAGCCCATGAAGGAAAGAATGGTTTCCTAAACAAGATCCAGATACATAGAGCTTAAGCCTTAGGTTGACTTCGTTATGGTGATCTAGAGTATCACAATAAACACATTTTCTAGTTTTGATTTGCATGAACACGAAAATCTTCAGATACTATTGATTAGATCCTACTATTTTCCACTTACTAAAACCGAGTGAATAAAGAAACCGACAGCGACAGTTAAGATAAGAGATCAAAGCACATAAAACAATTGGCTGATGGTATCCTAAGTTCATTTTCCAGAGAAATAAGAAATGGAATATAGTTGCATCTTGATGACCATGTAGACTCAGTTACTAAAATCTATTAATTGGAATCTACATCCAACTGTGGAACATAGAAGCAAGTAATTCCTGGATAAAGAGGATAATAACGTTACAAAAATGCAAAGAAAGAGATAATGGATCCTTATAAAAAGTTTCAACCGAATTTTTTCATGTCAAAATTAACTTTACAATGTTGAAAGGAGTTACTCTAAAAATCTCATCTTACTTGCACCAAGTTGCAAAAACAGTAAATGGCCTGTACTTGGTGCAAAAAGGTGAAAAGAGAAAAGAAGGGTTAGATCAGAGAGCCAGAAAACAGAAGAGTCAACTCTTGGACATGAGTTTTATACACCTTTTATCATTTTTACATAGAAAACTAGGGTTAGATCAGAGAGCCAAAAAACAGAAGAGTCAACACTTCGACATGAGTTTAATACACCTTTTATCATTTTTACCTCTACTTGCACTACAATATCAACATTGAAACTTTAAAGCTGAGACTAAAAGTTTCAATGAAAGAAAGAATTTTTTCTTGACTAAACAAAATTTTGGAAGCCTAGTTTTGCCCACTTCTTAACCAAATGACAAAAATGGGTCAGTCAAAAATAGCTCTTTCCTTAACCAATCTCCTTTCAAATGAAAGGCCTTGACATAGTCAGGATTTTTATTGACATACAATTAATGTTAGAGAGTACAATCTAATGAATACATTAAACAATTCAGTTCATAAACTTACCATCATATCAAATAAATCATCAAGATAACCAAATGCAGATTGGGATCTTCCTCAAGGTAACAACCAAACATGGTATTTTTGTGTGAGCAAGTTCATGTATATAATCTTGAATGATAAACCTTTTCCTGTAATCTCATGTAACAACTCCAATTTGCTAAACTACTAATGCAAATGTTCCAAATAATAAGGAATTTTTGGAACAAGTCCAATAGTCCTGATAGTGCCACAAAACTCTCCAGGAGAATGAGCTTTATTTCGAAGCTTCCCCATTGTAGAGGAGTCGTAACTATAAAAGAAAAAACAAGTTCCTTTTTTTCTTGATTTGGTATTTTCAAGGGGAAGGGCGTATGATAATTTAGGTTGGCCCCACTGTCAAGTCAATGTATGATCCACCTTTGAGCATTGCTCCAACTAGAGGTCTACAAGCAAGTAGCCTAGGTGCGTCCACATCATATCAAATCCATGACCAGGCCCGAAAGATGATGACATAGTAGTGGCTCTGATGATCATAATCAGGTTACTCAGGCTACAAGTTTCAACTAGAAAACATGTTTCTTCTAAATTCAGCTGAGGTAAATTCATGCAGACCACAGATAAAGTAACAAAAGGTTCGCTTCAAAGTATATCCGCAATTTAATGTGTGAACGCTTACCTTCTCTTAAAGGAATGCACTTTCAGCTTCCATCTGTCTGCTTCAGTCTACAGGAAAGAAGATCTATATATGAAAGTTAATAACAGCTACAGAGACATGAACCATCAATCTTGACACACTTAACTGGCACAAAAGCAGAGACATTTACATATAAAAATAAAAATAAAAAGTCATAAGCTCATTTATTGTTTGTTTAACAAGGATGAACAGCAAAAGCACCACAAATATCATGCTAGATACATGACTGTATAGATCTGGAAAAAACAACATAAGATAGATGGTTGAAAGAAACTGAATGGCACTTTAAGACTTCAAAAGAAATATGGCAACAATACTTCACAGGGTATTGCAAATAAGCAGAAAAGCAGAGGATCTAACAGAAGATGCATGGACAAATTTTATCTGATATAATCAAGTAACTTGGACTTTCTCAACGTTCAGAAATCATGAACAGCATAAAGGCTATTCTCTGGAAGAGAGAAAAACTAAAATATGCAATAAGCAGACAACAAAGGAGCACCATCACACACATTAAGATCAACTTACTGCAGAGAGAGAGAGAGAGAGAGCATAAGCATCAACTGCATCATCCACCAGCATCAAAAGTAATATTACAATAGATAAGGTTTTGGCTAATTACAACACACAGACATCTGTACAAAAGGTTGATTGTTTTAGTATATGAAAAGCACAGATAATCATAACATGAAATATCTGATATTTTTGTTTAATGGTTTCACTTTTCCTGTATTAGTAGGAGCTATCATCATTGATTTGATTTAGAGAAATCCAAACATTTGGAAATGACTCACAGAGGCAGAGTTTCTTTTTCGTACTTCTGTTCTTTCTCATTTGAGTAAAACCAAAATTTCCAACGAATTGGTAATGAAATCTGGTAATTCTGGAGATAAGAGTGATTAAAAATATCATAATAAATGGACTTTAAATGGCAAGAAAGCACAATTAAACAAAAAATATCTAAATGAAAGCAAGCACGTCAATGCTCCAACCTGTTTATATATAGATACTCCCAAAAGGGCTCAATGCTGGCACAAGAAGTTCATATTCCATGTTCTTCAATTTTTACTCAAATATTTCAGCAAAGTGATTTAGAATGCTAGCCTTATTGTTTCAGATTCCTTTCATTCTGCAGTCTAAAATGAACATATCATCAAATAACTCAAAAATAATAACTACATCAGATCTTGGGCCTTAGTCATTTATATCTTTATAAAAGTTCTACTGTCAACCAGTTTTACTGACTCCATAGATTATCCTGCTCGCCAGGCCCAGGCCGAGACTTTGCTATTTGGATCGTCTTCTGCCCAATGCAGACTCTCTGCATACAAGTACACGTTTACCATCTTTACCTGCATATTAATTTCTGAGCATAATTTATGAGTGAATATAAAAGAAAGCAAAGGAAATGGAAAAAAAAAAAAAAAAGAAGAAGAAGAAGAATGGACAGCAAGCATTTGAATGAGTTTTGTATGACAAAAACAATTAGAAAAGTCTCCAAAGAGGTCATCAGGTTTGATTAATCACAGTCACAAAGATTCTTGATCAGAGCCTAAGATTATAATTGAATGTTGAATTGATAATTACCCTGAAACAATAGCATCAGGGTTTGGTTGTAGAAGGTCATCATAATTGTGTCTTCCACCAATAGTCACCACATGAACACAAACCATCAGCAAACTGGTGGAAACAATTAATATCTCTAAAATAATTTCTCTCTTAAAAATTGCTGGTGCAAACTTCATAACAATGTGGCAATCACCACAAGTTCGAAGAGTCTTCTTTATTCCAATGGGAGCCCCAACCGGAAGGATCAGTAGTCCATATGCAAGGGCTAATTTTTCCCTGTGATACCATAGATTCCACTCCTTGTACTCGTCTACATCATTGATTGCATATTGGATTTCAGGAACATATCCTTTCTGCTTCACCAGTTCCTCCAACTTCCCCAGCATCTCATATATCTCATTTGTAGTGAGCTTTAAAACATGGGTCGTGTTTTTCACATCAAGGCAGCTGCAGCCTGGTTCTTTTCTGACCCTATTGAACCCCATCAATCTCCTCACCTCATTTGCTTCTTCTAGTCTTCCTCTACTAGCATACATGTTGCAAAGCAGCATGAAATTTCCTGCATTATCTGGTTCTATTTGGAAAAGCCTCTCTGCAACTTCTTTACCCAAATCAAGATGACCATATATTGTGCAAGCTCCAAGCAATGCTCCCCAAACAAATACATCAGGTTCAATGGGCATTGTTTCCACAAGTCTCTCAGCATAATGCAAAAGGCCAGCACGACCAAGCAAGTCAACCATGCAAGCATAGTGTTCAAGCCCCGGATTCATGTTGTACCTCTGACTCAGCAAATGAAAGTAAGAAAACCCATCATCAACACGCCCAGTATGCCCACAAGCTGATAAAACATAAACATAAGTTATATAATCAGACTCGACACCTGCTCATAGCATATCGTCAAATCATTCTATAACCTGGTTTGCACAGCCATGCTGTTGGAAGGCAGAAATCATGGCCGTCCTTGATATCACATTGAGTTCTTCATTCTCAGCAAAGGCCCGTCAAGCATCAACCAAGCTCATCAAAGCTCCCTGATCCAGTGCAGCGATCCCCTGCAGCAGCATGAAGCATGGTTGAAAATGATGCCTCATCAAACAATATGCCTTCACGTCTCATAACCCAAAAATAATTGCTACCATCCTCAAAATTAGCAATTTGAACAAAACCTATCACCGTAATATTTCATGTAACCACATCTCTATCTTCTATAGTCGTAAACAGTTTTTTGGCATCATCACAGACACCACACTTACAATACATGTCCATTAAAGAATTCTTCACATAAGCCAAATAATCCAAACCGTGCTTAACAACAATTCCGTGACCTTGCCTCTCCATTGCTACATTGGCGCAAGCACTCAAAACACTCGAAAAACTCACTTGATCAGGTCTTATCACATCCTCCACTATCAAGTTTGCGAAGAAACCAATCGCCTCATCGTAACACACGTTTCGCTAAAGCCCCAGGATCACAGAATTCCAAGAAACAAGGTTCCTCTCAGGCATTTCATCAAATACTCTACCCACCAATGCACTACTCACGAACATATCTGATTCAAACCCATGTTTACATATCAAAGAATGCATCTGTTTCCCACCGCTGCATCACTACGAGCCGGCAAAACAGCAGAAAAGGCAGAATGGTTGGGAGAGACATTCCTTTCCCTCATTTCATTAAAAAAACTAAGAGCTTTGAAGGGTAAATTGCAGTGTGAAAGCTGGGTAATAAAGGAAGTGTAAATGAAGACATTCTTGGTGTCATCAAAATGAGTACTTGCATTTGAAGCTGAAAAGAGTGCGAGAAATTGAAAAATGTGGGCGCATTTGCAGTATAGGTTGAGAAGGCTGTTGAACAGGAAAGGGGAAGAAAGGTAATTTCGGGTAATCAGCTGAGCATGGATTTGGGCGGCATGCTTCGAATTTTTGGCGCTGAGTTGAGTTAGGGACCACATATGGGGATGATAGTATAGTGAGGAGTTTTGCAGTGAGAGATTTTAATAAGGGTGATTACCGTTTCCCGTTTTTATCATTAATTTTAAATTAAATTGTTAAGTGCTATTTTATTAAAAAATAATTTACAATTTATTAAGTAAAACAAAAATTTATAGACTTCACATTTTTTAATAAATAAAGAGAAAATGATTAAAAGAAAAATATTAATAGAAAAAAATTATTTTATAAAAATAATATCATAACATTCATCTTAAAAATAATATAATTGTCTTTTCAATAATGTTAACAAAAAGCATCACTCTCCCCTTAATTCCATTAAGAAGAGAAAATAAAATAAGCTAAAAAAAAATCAAAATGCACAAATGTTTCCACTTCAAATGTACAATTTATGCTACATTAATGAATTTAAAATCAAATATTCAAGTGGCTAAAAGCTATTTGAACTTATGCAACTATTTAAATATTAATAAATTCATAAATTTTAATTATTTTATATATTTTATTTATTCATTTAGTTTTATTTATGTTTTATAAACAATAATAGGTATAATAAAAAAAAATAGAACAAAAATTCTCAATATTTTAAAATGTAAATAGAAAAAAAAATTAATTGAATATACTAACATCATAAATACAAAAATATTTGAGTTTGTACAGCAAAAAAATAAAAATAAAAAAAATTCTTCATCTTCCAATTTTTGAAAAAAGAAAAAACAATTCGTTCATATACTATAAAACTATAAAGGAAGAGTGAACATAGAAAAAAAAATCTTAAAAAAATTGAATAAACCAACACTTCTAAAAGAAAAAAAATATTAAACATTTAAAATTAAAATTAAACATATATGATCCTTACATCACAACTTGATATAAATGAAAAATAAATAAATTTTATGAAAAGTTGATAAGCTCATAAAGAATTAATTTCGTAAAATTTAAACAAATATTACAATTATAAATCAATTATTAAAATTAAAACTAAAATTAATATTAATTATTAATAAATTTAACTATACACATATAAGCTGCGCAATTTATCTAAATTCCAAACAATCATCAAACCATATAAAGCAGTGTCTTTTTAATTAAATTTTAATTTGATAAAAATAATTTACTGCATTGTGATGCCGTCGATTTTTTAATTTTTATATGATCACCCCTAAATTTTAATGGAAATGGAGCTTTCATAAAGAAATGAAACTAGACTCTGGAAGTTTTTCGTGCAGAGAGCAACGAATGGGAATTTGATGGTGTACGGATTGAGGGAAAAGGGTAAAATGCATAAAACCCAATGTATTTTTGCAAAACTGTAAAAACCTAACATTTAAAAATAGTTTAAAATTTTGCCGTAAAATTAAAAATTTGCACACATGCCACAATAGTTTAAAATTTATAATTTCCTTAATTTTTATAATAAACTACCCATTATTCACCTTGTTTGGATTTTTTTTATTTTAATATTTTATATACCTAAGATCTATTGTTAGATTTTGTGTAAAATTTATAAACCGCAGATCTTATATAAAACTTACACAATTATTAGATCTATTATAAAAAAAAGAAAGAAAGAAACAAAGGTCCAAGTTTTATACATTTTTCCTAAAAAATTCCTTCTCCTCCACTATTAGGTGGGGAAGTTGGCTGCGGGATTTGTAGGGGTGGTTGGTATTAGATGTGGAGGGTTGGGTCGTTGGGTCTACTGATAACAATGATCATGGGCTATAGATTAGGGCTATAGTTGTCAGATGGGTCCGGTTAATTAGGATCGGCCTAAACCCTTATTAGTCCATTTGTTAATTGGGTTGTTTAAATTCAGACCCGAATATGAAGTGGTTCGGATTGAGGTGAATAATTTTTTTTTTTATCTAGACCCAACTCAACTTATTAACTTTGATAAAATATTTTTAGTTTAATATATTTAGAACTATTTTTATGACTTATTTTAGTTAATTATACTTAATATTATTTTATTATTAATAAACTTAAAAAAAATTATTATACTTACTATTATATTATTATAAATTTATATTCTTATTTTATAAATTATCCTAAGTATGAATTATCTTTATATTAACTAGTATATAATTTTTATGTTAATTGTCTAAGTGTATCAACCCAAAATTTGATATTGATTTTTAATTGATTATGATCGTAAATTTATTTTATTTAGGACGTTGTAATATATATATATATATATATATATATATATATATCTATGTGTGTGTGTGTGTGTGTGGTTCAAAAAAATCAAAAAAATTGAAAAGGGTTCAGTTGTTGACTTATTCATTTTCCTTCCAATGGTAATGAATTCCAATCTCTTAAATCACAAAAATAGATTTTTTGACTAAAAAATATTAATAATATATAATATAATTATAAATAATATATAAAATATTAAATGGGGCATGACGGGTTTGGATAGTGAGCTTGGGTTTAACCGGATCGATTCAAAAATTGGGTTGAATTTCAATTATTGAACTCAATAGGGGCCCAATTCATATAATGAAGTTGGCCCAATTAGCCTCTATTATTCACGGGTCGATTTTTACTGAACTGATTAGATCCAACCCATTTGACAATTATAATTAAGTGTTGGGCTGGCAGCATAGTGGTTGGTTGAATGGTTGGGGAAGGGGAAAAAAAAAAAAAAGAAATGAGGTAGAAGAAGATGACAAAATAAATAAATAAAAAAAATAAGGAAGAAAGAGTAGAAAAAGAAAAGGAAATAGATATAGTTATTTTCATATTTTGAAATGGAGCAAAAAATGTTATGGTTTAAAATTATTGCCCATTAAAATGATTAAAAATAGAAGAGATAATGAGTAGCTTTTACAATTTTTCAGAATGGTACAAAAAAAAAAGTTAAAAGTATTATGAAATAAATATCAAAATGATAATATAATTAATTTTTAATGATCAGTAAATTTTTTTAAGAGTATTATTTATTGAAGCAAATCAATAAAAGACAATGCAATATATAGCATGGTTTAATTTTTTTACAAAATAAAATTTATGATCAAATTGAATATCTATTGCAACAAATTAAAACATAGAAGATACATATTTTGCAATATATAAAAATGGTGTAACGATTTTTAGAATTAAAAGTAATTATTTTTGTTGTTATAAATTAAAAAAATAAAGAGATCATATATAATTCTTTTATTATGTAAAATACATGGGATTTTTTTTTTGTATGTTTTTGTAAAATAAATGATGTTTTTAATTTTGCAGATTATATGTAACATATAGGAGAAGCATATTAATAAATTAGTATGGATTTTTTTGTCAAAATATGTCAATTCACTATAATTTTCGCAGGTCTAGCTTTTGTATAACAAACGACGTTAATAATTGATAAAAATGAGGATCTTACGATGACTTTTTAATTTTAGATAGAATTTTTAATCTGTCTTTTTAACTCAAAAGAGTTTTTCACAATTTTGCAAAAATACAAAAGGATTTTATACATTTTACTAAGGGGAAATTGAAGCTTCTAAAGGATAAAGGGGTAAATTATTGTCAGCTTCTCGCTGAATTTAAGCCAAATGGAGTGTTTGCAATGATAGTTTTTGCTTTAACTCTTTAAAATTAAGTTGAAAAAGCTATAATCTGGAAGCAGCAAACCCCCCAACTTCTTCAGGTATTTCCATAAATACCTGAAAGTTTTTTTGGATATTTTTGCCCTCTAGAAAATTTACATAACCCCAAATTACCCCCTCACTCCTTAATTTAGATTTTTTGGGCTTTTCCTCTTTCAAAATTGATTTTTTTACAATTCTCTCCTAATAAACGCAAAGCTTCCTCCCAAATTCAGCCCCAAATCATAGTGGAATCATGAGGTTTTGAAGCTATAAATTTATTTGTCATTCTCATGGTTTGGTACATTTATTAACAATAGTTATCTCTATTTTGTAAATTACTGAAAAATTTATAAAATAAAAATAAATCCCTAAATGTACCTTAAGGGAGTAATTATAGTTTACAAATTTAAAGATAATTTTTGTAAATAGTCAAACCTAAACGGTGATTTTTATAATTAATCATATTTCATATATACTTGCAACACAAAAAAATTTACAAGAACAAACACATGTTTTAGGAGCATAATGCCGCCAACCCTATAGTCATAACTGGTAGAAATTATAGTCATTATCAACTACACAATAAATATGTAAAGTCTTATAGACATCATCTCTTAATATTGTACAGTTGCATATTCTTTGGCAGTGCAGTGGAGGCAGTGGATGAAGAAACGAATCCACACTGGGAAAGTCTCCTCTTGATCTTGCAGACCCTTGCCTTTTCCAGAAATCGTGTCTTCAACAATCACGACCTCAACACAATCACTATCGCCAAACCACAACTTTACCCTTCCCACTTGAACTTTCACACACACCAAAAAGAGCATTAGAAGCCACAGAACCAACTTTGTGTCCTTGAATCCTCAAATCTGAAGGACATGCATAGGTTCAACCCGAGCATCTCCAATGGGTCATATCCCTTGTTGGATACCAACACCACCTCCAAGCAACTGCACAGCTCCAGCCTGATATCACCATCAAATACAATCACTTCATTTTGTAGGATGAGGCTCAATGACATGAAGTTCAAGATTCTCAAATTCCCCACCCGTGCATCCAACAAAAAATATGAAACCCAGGTCCATCCAGAATCTCTCCTCTTGTTGTTTATACATCCTAGCAAAGAAAGTTCCTACAAAAACCAAACTTAAAATTACCAAGACAGAATATCAAATAAAAATATTACATGCTTATTGAAAATGTGGAATTAGTTGTATACGTTAGAATAGTGTCCGTCGTGTCAATTATTTTGGCCGTTCTTATACTCATACGAATCATTCTTATTTATATTAATATCACATAAGAATTAGATAAACTCCTTAGATCACACATAGCTATGGGGCATAGTTGCGTATATGATGGTGATCGTGAAATATGCCTCTAAGGTTGTGATATTAAAATATTTCAAGTTAAGGATCAATAAGATGGGACATCGTTAATTCCGTTGAAACTTACGCATACGATTAAAGCTCGAAAGGAGAATGCCTCGTTCCATAGGTATTAGTGTAGAAACATTAGTTCATGTATGCGAGTGCTTGCTGGAAACAAGTACACTGAATAACCCCATCTGAAAATTCCCAATTAAAAATATTTTATTGTCGAAAGAGAATTTTCTCGTTACAATAGTGCAAGAATTAATCATTGGACTTTAGGCATTATATGGTAACCTTGTGCATAACATGTTGTAATTTGATGTATTTTTCGATTGTATGACAATCACAAAAAATTTATATTGGGTGTAACATCTTCATGCATGGAGATTAATAAGTGGCTAACAAATGATCCGTCACCTATCTAGATGAATAAGTGAATTTTCCTAAGTGTTCCACTGTACTTGACTCAAAAATCCTTGACCAAAATTGGATAGAAATTAGACGTTGGGTTTTCTAATTATTTGTCAACAAGTCAAGCTACTAGGAATGAAAACATAGTTATTGAGTTAATAGAATTTTTACTCAACATTCATACTCTATGCTCAATCGAAAAATTAGATGACGGAAGGACCATATTTGCATAGTATTCGTAGTTGAAATAGGTTCGCACATTCACCTTAGACTAGGAGTCATGATGCATTGCTAGGTGCTTCCCATGTCTTATGGGTTTTGGATTAATGAGTTAATTTCAAGAGAATTATTTAATTAGATTAATTAATCAAAATAATTAATTGTTCAACTAAGTCACAAAAATTGTAAGCTCACGGCTAGCTTAAAGTGAACCTAAGGAACACACACAAAACTTGTACAAGTCCATTTCTAGCCTAAAAATTAATCCAAGTGTTGGATTAAATTAATTAATATGATTAATTAATAGGGTTAAATTAATTCAAGTGTAGAATTAATAGAATTAATTGATTGGACCTAATTAGATTGGGGAGCCCAATTGGAACATTTAAATAATTGATTGGATCAATTAATTAAAATGAGCCTAATTAATTAAATAAATAAATTTAATTAATTGGATAAATTAAAGTAGAACCTAATTGATTACTTAGGGTTAGACCCATTAGATGTGGGCTTATAGTAAATCCATTAGAAAATTGGATTGATAATCCAATTCCTAGAAAAAGTTGAATTGAGAATTCAATTTCTAAGAGATAATAAAAAAAAATAAAAGTTCTTGTGGGATAAGGGAACTTACCAAAAGAATTGGAGATAAGAAATGAATAAAAGTCCTATATGAAAAGAACTTATGATAGTTTTGATTGACAATCTTCTCGGATATTTTTTATGGGAACTTTAATTGCAAATTTTTGTGAAAAAAAATAATTTTCTTTAATCCCCAAAAAATTTCGTCCCTCATTTCCTTTCAATATCCAAAAGTTCACCAACTTTTTCTCTAATTTAATTCTTGATTTAATTGTTGAATTAAAAATTAAATTAAACACCTAAACACTAATTGTTAGTGTGTTCTTGTTCCAAACAAAATCATTTTAGGATAGAATTATCGAATCGAAAACTACTATAGGATTTATTTGCGAGTGGGCATCCAAGGTATGGAAACCGTTAGAGGGATAACATTTTGGATCCTAGAAGCGAATCAAATTTTAATCAAACGAGTTTTGAATTGAAGAACATGGAAATATTTTTATGCACGGATAACAATTCGAATTGTTTCAATCCCTACATCAGCCAGAGTTCAAATCACGGTAAGAGTTTATGAAATTTTCTTACTTTAAGTATCAGAAAACACACAACTGAGTAATCGCGAAAAGATTTTGAAATTCGTTTTAATTACATATGAAGTAATATATATTTATGTTTTAAAAAAATTTTAAATTCCGCTGTGTATACGTTTTCGGGAATCGCGCGACCCCAACAGTATAATGAGTCTCCCATTGTGCATCAATTGCTTCCATCCTATTTATCCTAAGATTGAATTCGACGCCATTCCAAGTATGTATTGCTTCCCAAATAACTCATGCTAAATTTATTAAAGCTTAAATTTTTGCCACTTTAAATAGAATTTAAACAAAAATTTGAACATCATTTGGGGGTAGCTACCCCTCCTAGCCCTCCCTCTCTCTTCCTCCTGAGTCCAGGCAACAACAAAAATGTCCTCCAAAAACATAAAAGCCATCAGGATACTTAATACAATAAAACATGAAGTTACAAACAAATATAAAATACCTTATAAAAGCAATATAAACCTGGATAGAAAGTATAAAAGAACAAACATGTCTACATTTAAGAGAATAGCCAATAAACTAGGATATAATGTCGTAATTCAAATTAGAAATCTAATGGTATACAAAAGAATAAGCAATGAACTAGGATATAAGGTACTAATTCAAATTACAAACATATCAGCATTTTTAAAAATACACATTCATTACATAGTTAGGCATAACCAGTTACAAATTACATCTAAGAGTGACCCTTAAATATAGTATGCTAATATTACAAACTTAGTCAAAAAGGATCTCAATAACATAACAACCACTACACTTGAGGCCTGGGTGAGGTGAAGGGTTGGTTCTCAACAACTTGACAACTAATATAATACGTACACAACCTTGAATAATAGAGCAGAGTATAGAGTTTCAAATTAGATTACAAATGAACTACGCCAACATTGCTTTCACAATAATAGCTACAAGCATCACCAAAAACATCATTATACCAAATGTTGTGCATCCCCAACATGCACAAAGAATTTAGGACCTTAGATCCCATTGCTAGCATGCGTATTGGTCAGTTGTCGTAAGTTTATCAAATTTAAATATTACTCTTCAATAAATCTTTAACGAGTATAGAACGAGTAAGAATCGATTCCACGAGGATCAAGTCTAATTGATTTACTATCGACTCAACTAATTAAAAATTTTAACTTAAAATTAAAACTTCAACAAGCAAACTCTAAAAATAAACAACAAATGTTTGAGGGGGGGTTGAATTGATTAACTAAGTTACAAAAATTAAAACTAATTAAAATATAAATCAATCAAAATCAAAACAACAATCAACAATCAATTAAAGTAGGTTGAAGTTTCATTCGCCACCTCTAGACAATGAATTCTAATTTCATATCAATATTATGAATAATTTGCCAATGAAATTATCAACTGTAGGTAATAACAAGCTCTACTACCCCAATCTTTCCTTAATTTCCCGTTAGATAGAATAAGTTTTCTATCTAATTCTCTACCTACCAAACAACCTAGAACAAGCTCTATACATTTAATTCAATAGATGTATTAAAATATGAAAGATAAATTGCAATTAACAAAAATATCCCATAATCATTAATCACAATTTACTACACATGATTAGAAATTCAAAACAATTACAGAATTAAAATCTCTAATCTAGTCGTAAAAAATTTTCAAACCCGATTTGATTGCAATCGCATCAAAACAAAGTAAAAAAATACCCATAAGACATTAAATATAGAAAAACATAAACAACTTTAATTGGGAGATTAATCAATAATATCAAACATTCAATTACAAGAACTCATGTCTAGGGCTTTAAAATCAACATCAACCAATAAGGAAATTTAGCCTATCATAATAAGAAATGACAAGAGAATAAAAATTACCAACATTGGTAATCAATGAATCTTATTGGTTGAAAAAGATCGTTGAGGTTGATGGTAGATTATGGATGTCTTATCCTCCAAGCCTCTTCACATTTTCTTCCTTGAAGCTCCAGAACCCTAAGAGTGCTTTCAAAATATGAATAAATATAGAGGGTGAGTGAATCTGAAAATTGATATTTGTATTGAGATAATAGTGCTCTTTTATAAAGTGTGAGATTGTGATGTGATTTAATGTAAAGTGTGTAAGATGTATTGTGTATTTTGTGTAAAATGAGAAATATGTGTTGTAAAATATGTAATGTGTGTAGCTTGATAAATGTATCTAGTACATACATATCACAAATATGTGCCAAAAGGTGTAAAGAATCGCCACTTGTCACCACTCCAAACAAAAACGTCACTTTTGTCACATGGATGGCGCTTAGGCGCCATTTTCTCTATTTCTAGCATCTAGGCGCCCTGTTTTAGCGCTTAGGCACCATGCTCTCTATTATGTTTGGAGCCTAAGCGCCCTGTTTTGGCACCTAAGCGCCGTTGCTGCTGTTTTTGTTCCTTCAGTTCAGTTTCTGACACGATTTGGACTATTTCAACTGATGTTTAACTTTCTATTTAAATTTTTTTGCAATAATAAAATATGCTAATAAAGAGTGAATATTTTTCAACAAAACTGTTTCTTTAATAATATGTTAAACACTCAATAAGATGATCTAAAAGTTATTACTAATAATGTCATATAATAATAAAAGATTAAAAATAAAATAATTAAATACGTTGCGTAAAGTAACGAGAATTACATAATATTTGCATAAAACTCACAATACTTAAATTACAGATAACATTAATATCAATACAAAATAGAATGTAAAATAAAACAATGTTTTAATAATTCGGTAGATTACTTCTGGATCCTCAATATCTCCAAAATATTGCCTAAACGTATTATCAGATCCTATGTGTTGCTATTGAGCTCTTTTCAGCAAAATTCTTAACTGTTTATCTCAAAATTTTTGATAATAGTCACGTAAATTATGATCATTTATTAAGTTTGTTAGATCTGTTTTCGTGTTATTATCAATTTTACTTGTTAATTAGATTCAATTGTTGCACAGTTTGTTGCAACAAGTAAAGAACGATAAACTAAATGACACACGAAATTTTTATGTAGTTCAAGTACAAATATACTTTACATGCATTAGACCACCACTTGCAATGAATACTTTACTAATTCAAATTACAATTACAATAATGAAACTTATTCAAAATATAAAAAATCACTTTTAACTAAAAACATCATTTTTGAACAAATCAATTAGTCAACCTTCAACGAGATCCCCTCGACTTTTAAATCTGTACTGTTGAACTCCCTTCAACGCTGAAATCCCTTCAAACGACTTTTAATTCTTCTCCTAAAAAATTACGCCTATCTCCCGAAAGGCTCACCCTCTGCTCCAGAAGAGTGAATAAAAATGAGAGCAATTCTAAAGCTTGAAACCGTGCACTTTTTCTATCTTCAAGCAACATCAATTAACTTCGAATCTCCATTTTAAAAGTATCTAGATACGTTGCATAGAATAACATAAGATATATTAGGATCATTTCCTTATTTGAAAAAGATCCCAATTTATCTTTGTAAATAAAATCTTCCCATCAATAATCGGAGGGGAGACACAGAGAGATGCCAACAAAGAGGTTAACCGCATTTCTTTGGCTTGACAAAACAATATCTGCTGCTGACTGATCTCCTTAAGTTCCTCTTCAATATGTTAAGAGGAAGCCCGACAGGACAGTTGTTGCAACAAAGACAGTGCTGAAACTTCCCTTATCCAGCTGTGTCTTTTCTTGTGTCTTCTGTTTAAGATCATCAGGATCAGTTTCACTCAACAACATAGAGAATACAGTGATCTTCTTTCGTAGAGGGTCCAATGTCTCAATGGGTTACTTTTTGAGACATTGAGATTGCAACAACCTGTAAATGAGACAAGAAAATGAAAGAATACCTTTGTGATTAGCCTGCCGAATGATAATGTCAATGATTAGTTTTCCCATATTGATAGAAAAGTTTGTGTCAATGCAAAACAGAACAATGGCTTGCTCCTTCACAATAGCAGTAGTATTCAAGGTGAGTGTTGAATTGCTGATACCTATCTTGTGTAGCAAAGTTTAGGAGCAGGTATAATAGAGGTATCAGGCCATGTAGTAACTTGTTTGCATGTCAATTCAGAAGTAATTATCCCAAAATCCTCCAAAAATGCCACATAATCGTGATCAAATGAACCATAAAACCAATTGACAACTTGAGACAAAAAACTATACATTTAATTGTGAACAAAAACCTTTCCAAATCTATGTGAATCAACATCCTTAACCTTTTCAGACTGGTTAGCATAAAATTCATAAACTACAGCTCTCACATAAGATGCAGGTTTAGTAATTGTTCCCAACAGTCCCCTTTGTTTCAACAAATCAATAATTTCCAATTTTTTGTGTTGCAGCCAATCAATAAGTCTTTCAGAGTGAAACTTTGGTTTAGACATTTCTTTCTAGAACTTTTTATTCTCTATTAAATAAAAAAGAGAATTGAAAGAATGACTTATCTCGTAAGGGGAATCATACTCAATCTTTTCCTTAACAAAGTTAGTTTGGGGAGCATCTTTATCACTAGAATCTGACTTAAAATCTGAAGTATCGACAACTTGAGCATCTTAGTTAAGCTTTGATGATTGTCAGAGCACAGTTCGTTGAGTTTCCTCCTCGGGGTCATACAATAAATCATCATCAAGCACTTTCTTCTTGCTTTCATCAACTATAGAAATTTCCAACGATTGTAGAAACCCAGGAAACCAAG
Source organism: Paulownia fortunei (assembly GCA_019321725.1). Lineage (NCBI taxonomy): Eukaryota > Viridiplantae > Streptophyta > Magnoliopsida > Lamiales > Paulowniaceae > Paulownia > Paulownia fortunei. Next base: position 25,018,713 of record CM033106.1, on the reverse strand, counting down.
ATGGATAAGCATGTGATCCGCGAGTTTGGGTTGCGGAAGAAGGTTCTAGAGGTGGCTGAACAGGCTCTTCCTCAGGCTTTATTGTAATATGATGAGGGGCTTGTTCCGATGTTGCAACTGGTGGACTCCCATGAGCGCCCAACATTAAAAATCAAGCAATATCAGTTGCAGTCTGAGAAAAACCATCGATACATTTGATACACTTTCAATTGGATCTACAATTTCACCAAGTAACATTATCTCATTCCCTCGCATTTGAGTACCAACTCCAACCCCCTCATTCGTTACCATAAGTTCATCCTCAGCAGGATCATCTATCATAAACACTTACGCCATGGCAGTGCAATCGGTAGAGTAGGATCTGCCATGGCTGGGTTGTAAATTGCACGAGGAAGAGGATGCTCCGCTTCAGCACAGGGTTGCCTTGGCTGTCTAAGACTAGATGAGGAACTTTCCTTTCTCGTGCTGGATTGATGTCCGCACTTGTGTGAAAGTCCTCCCTTTTTGGAGCTTGTTATGATTTTCACTATGATTGAGGTTTGAAACATGAAAGAGAATAATACAGAGCATAAGGAGGTTGAGGACAAAATCGAGAAAATCAAAAGAGAACAGAGAAATTAGGGTTCAGATATTTGAATGTCACAATACCTCCCAAGGCCCTAATTTATTAATTCTTACTTCTAGTTCTAAGCAGCTGCTCAATAATCTCTTTGGTTTGGTAAGTTCCCTAGAAACCGACTCCTATCAATCAACATCAAATCAAACATTAAATTAGAAAAAATTTCAAAACATCAAATATGTGGGGAAATTCTGTTGTAGCTTCCATATTTATCCAAATCGCTTGAGATACATTTTTGCACACACATACAGTCCTAATAAATACCTATAAAACCAAAATCTTTAAAAATGCATGATTTTTGACACAATAAAATGTCACATATTTTAAAAAATCAAATCTTTATGTCTCAAAGTCTAAAAATATCGTCAACCATACCTGCAAAATAAAATTTTGATTATAGAACAAATTCAATTCCTCATATATTTTGAGAGAGACATTTCTTTTTATTTTTTTTATAAATGCAATTTTCTCTCATATTTGAATTAAATTTAGCGGTCAATAGCTTTCACTCTATTCCAAGGATAGCTCTTTTCATATGAAAAAAATTACTTTCTTTAAATCACAAGATACAAGATAGATTTTTACATAGCTAGCTCCACACCATTGGATAGATAATTTTTTCTATAAAAGGCCTCCAAATAAACATAAAACAGATGAGCTTTTCAATAGAACATTTGGCAAAATTTTAGACTGCAGTTATGATATAATGAGATTCAACAGACCAAGACTTCAAAATTTGACCATTTAAAATACAGGTTGAATAAATGCAGAATGCCTAATGCAATTCCCATCATCTTATGCAAAATATGTTCTAACATCTATTGAATTGTTGCAATATGCATAGATGATGGTACAAGCAATATGATTGCAACAAAATTCCTTTTCTTCTAAATGTTCATTCAATTAGATCACACAGATTCCTAGAGATTTCTCAAGGAATCAAATCGAAGTGCATCCAGAAATTTGATAAATATGTCAGCAAGTTATTTCTCTATTGCAACATAGTCAATCACCACAGTTCTCTTTTCAACCAAATCCCTAATAAAATGATAATGAATATATATATGCTTAGTCCTAGAATGTTGAACAAGGTTTTTCGATATGTTAATTACACTAGAATTATCACAATAGACATATAAACTTTCATGTTAAATACCATAGTCTTCAAGTATCTGTTTCATCCAAAATAGTTGAGAGCAGCAACTTCCAGCGGCAATGTATTCAAGTTCTGTTGTTGACAATAAAATGATATTTTATTTTTTGTTGTACCATGAAATCATATTATTTCCTAAATAAAAACATTCTCCAGTTGTGCCTTTTCAATTGTCAACATCTCCAACCTAATCTGCATCACTAAAACTTGCAAGTGTTGAATTAGTGTCTTTTAAATACCAAATTCCAAAATCAACAGTACCATTTACATACCTTATGATACATTTTATAGCACTTAATTGAGATTCTTATGGGTTGGCTTGATACCTAGCACAAATTCCAACATTGAAACAAATATTTACGCTTACTAGCATTAAGGTAAAACAAACTACCTATCATGCTTCTGTAAAGACTTGGTTCAACTAAAAACCCTTCTTCATCTTTTGACAATTTTTCATTTGTCCCTATAGGAGTTTTCAAAGGTTTTATGTTTTGAAAGTCCAAATCTCTTAATTAGATTTTTTGCATACTTAAATTGAGAAATGAACATACCGTCTTTAAGTTGCTTCATTTGCAATCCTAAAAAATAGTTAAGTTCACCAACCATACTCATTTCAAATTCATAGAACATTTGACTAACAAATTCATCAATTTTGAGTTGAAAAGTAGACCCAAAAATAATATCAACATAGATTTGTGCAAATGATTAAATCATGACTAAATCTTTTGATAAATAGGATTTTATCTACTCCACCTGTCTTGTATCCCTTTTCAACCAAAAAATTAGTTAGTCTTTCATATCAAGCTCTTGGAGCTTGTTTCGAACCATAAAGAGCATTTTTCAACTTGAAAACATAATTAGGAAAATGTGGATTTTCAAAATCTTTTGGTTGCTCAACAAAAACTTTAGAACTCTATTTAGAAAAATACTTTTTACATCTATTTGAAACTCAACCAACATGCTATTGTTAAAAACAACTGAATTGATTCTAGCCTAACATGTAGTATAACCTAGAGCAACTAACCTAGCCTTATTTCTTGTAATATTACCAAATTCATCAATTTTATTCTTAAAAATTCATCTAGTTCCTATTACATTACCATGTTCTGGTCTAGGTATAAGTTTCACACATCATTCATATCAAACTGTTCTATAGCTCTTCTTGCATAGCAATAACCCAAAATTCATCAAGTAAAGCTTCTTTTACGTTCTTGGGTTCTATTGAAGAGGTGAAGAATAGGGTGTATTTTAGACCAAATACTAAGAAAACCCCATATGAGATTCGAAAAGATAAGAAGCTTAATCTTAGCTACTTTCATATTTTTGGTTGTTTATGCTATATGCTAAATGATTGTGAACAGTTAAAAAAATTTAATGTTAAGAGTTATAAGGAGATGTTTCTTGAACAACAGGACATATCATATTTTTAACATGATAACCCACATTGTCATGGAATCCTCAAATGTATTTATTGATGATTTTAATACATTTGCAGGAATTACAACTGAAGAAGGAATTCCCAGATTTAGTGAAGAAACAAAAATTGAGCAAAATGATGTTCAAAGCACCACTGAAGTTGTTGCAACAACAGAGAACAATGTTGCAACAAATGAAACTAGACTAGGGACAGAAAAATATGACAATACTGTAACAGTTACCCAAAAACGGATGACTACTCCTTTGGAATTCAGCATTACCTTGGCCAATTCTCAAAATGTTCTATTCTTTCTTTCCACAACTCCATTTTGTTGTTGAGTTTTTGCAGCCGAAAACTCATCTGCAATTCCAAATTTTTCACAAACATTGGCGAAGACAGCACTTTCAAATTCTTTACCATGATCACTTCTAATTCTAACTATCTTACCAATATTTTATCCCTTTCATTTATCAATTTTTTGCACAAATGTTTAAATACTTAAAAGGTATCTGATTTTTCTATAATAAAATCTACCAAAGTAAATATAGAAAAATCATCAATTTGCATGGGTCTCATAAGGTCCATGTGAAGAAGTTCTAAAGTGCGTAATGTATTAATGTGTTGCAACACCTTATGTATACCTTTTTTTTGCTTTTCAAGATGACATGCACCACACACTCCTGGTTTCTTGTTGTTCAGCTTTGGTACTCCTAGCATAACTCCTGTATTCACAATCTTAGTTAGATTCTTGAAATTTTAATGCCCTAATTTTTGGTGCCATAAATCAATTTCATAAACTTTTATGTTGTAACATACCTGAGGCTGTTACAAAATATAACATTTATCAAATGAACGAAAACCAGTTAACATGCACCTATCAGTTTTATCAAATACCTGACATTTATCTTTATTAAACCTGACAAGGAGATTCTGAATATAAAGTTGGCTAATGCTGATCAAATTTACCTTCAAACTTTCTACATTAAGCACATTCTTCAGTTTTGGTAGTCCTTCAGCATTGAGTACTCAATTTCTAAGTACACATCCCATTTCACTATCTCCAAAGATAACATGTCCTTTATTCACACTTTGATAGTCTTTAAAAGTTTGTCACCTTTCATATATTAGGAACATTTACTATCAAAATACCAAGAATCATCAGTACAAGCTTTTAAAGAAATATCTGTAACAAAACATCTAAGATCAGACTTTCTAATCCAAATTCTTCGTTGAGGTTCAATTTTCAACTTAATTTTGATCTTTGGAGTCTATTACAACAATTTAGATTTCTGTTGCATCATTACAGAAGTAAATCAACCAAAATGCATACATTTCTTAAAACTTTTTAAACCTAAAATATCTTGGTCAAATATGTCCAGGCAGATTGCAGAAATGGCATATAGGAATAAATCTATTTGGTTTTGGCTTTTGAAAAATAGATTTTCTGCTTTTATCAAATATGGAATGAACAGGTTTTGTTTCTTTTGCAAAAATAATTATTGAAGTTGAAGACTCGCCAATGTATCCCAACCCATGATGATCACTACATGGTTTACCAATGAAAAGTATTTCATCCATTTTTTTTCTTACCAGAGTCAAACTTCATCATCTTTTGAGTATGAAGTAGTTCTTGTTCAGTTTGGTGGATTTTTCTGTCCTTTTCAGCAACAAGATTCATAAATTCAAAAATTTCTACTTTCATCAATTCTTTTTTCTTGTATAGTACAACAATCTGTTTTCCAAGAAACTTGTTGATTTTGCATATCTCAAGCCACTTTTAAAATATTTTGTTATATATTTGCTGAATTTCCTCGATGTTGGGCTCATCATCATTACTATTAGTTTCTGAATATAAAATTGGCACATCCTTCTCACCTATTGTAATACATGAAGTTAGGCACGTTGCATTATATTGAACTGTTGGAACATATTTTTGATTTGTTGCAACATATTCACGTTGATTGTTCATCATTTTAAGAGCTAAATGACGTATGATCATTTTCCTGACTTCCTTCAGATACCTCGTCACTCCAGATTGTAGTCAAAGACAAGCCCATCCGTTTGAGAGTATTGGCACATTCTGCTTAAATATGTCCAAACCCTTCACATTCATGACATTGAATCCTTATATTTTTCCTATCATCAAAAGAATTAAAATTAATTTTATCCTTTTGTGAATGGAAAGACTTACCAGACTTTGACTTGTTTTAGTTTTCATCCATCATTCTAAGAAATTTTCCAAAAACTTTTATCACAAAAGCCAAAGTTTCTGACATGTCATCGTCTTTTGATGCAGACATTGATTTTGAAAATTCAACTTAGAAAGCATCATAAAATATTTTTTTATATTAATATTTTAATTTTTCTCTTAATCATTTTTTCCCAGTTATAAAGTAATTCATTACGACCGAGAAATAACGATCATAATTTGATAGACTATTTTTCCGAAAACCCAAAATACGATGATGTGACTTTCGCAAACAATTTCGAACATCTTCAAGCCTATTTCTTCATATTGTTGCTATGAAAAATCATGATGGCAACTTTATGCAATGAAATGATAGGTTGGTTGACTTAGATTGTCTACTTTTATAAAACAAAAAAAATAACAGTCGCGCTGCGGATGTTAGCATATACTCTACCATAGGATGCCACTCATGAATATATCAAATCGTGAATTGAGTATACGAAGAATTTTGGCATACTATTGTGAACGTATTTGTAGAGTAATATCTAAAATAACCTAACTCTAAGGACGTTGCTAGGCTACTCCAATTTGGTAAGCAATGTGACCTTTCAACAATGTTGTGTTGGGTAGTCTACATTTTATGCACTTAAAGTGTAAAAATTATCCAACAACATAGGCAGAATAATATGCAATTCATAGTGGATCTCCAACCATTTCTTTAGTAGTTATACCTGATTACGATATTTAGATATAACATGCAAATTTTGATATGTTTAGGTCTAACATTAACATTAGTACTTTGGAGATATCCCATCTCTTTCCAACCTTGTTAAAGATATTGCTCTTCCATCTGGTTATGTTATTCAAAGAAAAAAATATAACATGTTATATCGTTTAGCAAAAAGTAATATTGAAAATGGTTTACTCTTGTGCATACTATCCATAATTCATGTAGTCCCAAAAAAATATTTTGTAATGAAACAAGAATCATGATGACAGAAAAGATGTAGAACGTACATTCAGAGTTCTCCAATCAAGATTTGCAACTATGGCAAAATCAACATGTTTTTCAAGAAAAAAATAATTTATATGATCTAAGGACTACATGATTATTATGCACAGCATGATAGTCGATGATGAACATAATTTTGATGCACCAATTCACGATTTAATAGAAGTGTCAACACCAAATGTAGAAATGGTGGTAGATAAAATATACAATATCAAAATAAGAATTTATCGCTCGGCATAGATAAATCAAAAATAAAGAAGCTCATATTAGGCTTTAAAATGCATTAATTGATCATGTGTGAAATGAATATGCCAATTCAGAATAATTAAATGGCTATCAATATACAATTTTAGTTTTCTATTTAAGTTGTATTATTTATTTTTGTATTTGTTTAATTCAATATTATATTTTTACTAATGTTTGTTTTTATATTTAATTTAATTCAATGTCATAACTTTATTTTTCTATTTACGTTGTATTATTAATTGTAATATTTGTTTTTGTATCTTATTTAATTTAATATCATGTTTTTATGTTTTTGATTAAATTTTATTATTAATTGTTATGATTATTTTTCTATTTTATTTAATACATAAATAAAAAATAAAAACTTGACATTAAATAAAATAAAATAAAAATAAAGATTAAATTTTATTATTAATTGTAATGATTATTTTTGTATTTTATTTAATTCATTAATAAAAAATAAAAACTTGACATTACATTAAATAAAATAAAAATAAAAATTAGTAAAAACATGAAATTAAATTAAATAAAATACAAAAAATAAACATAACACTCAATAATAAAATTTAAACAAAAAAGTGAATTACATATTAATAGTCATTTAATTTTTTGAATTTGTATATTCATCCATAAATGATCAATTAATGTTCGAAGTGCAACATAAGCCTCTTTATTCTTGATTTGTGTATGCCAAGCGAGAAATTTTGGAAATCGGATATTTTCATCCATCAACATTTTTACATTTAGAGTTGGAGCATCAATATTATATTTATTCTCGACTATCATGATATGCTTAATAATACATACTATCATTATATCATATAAATTATTAATTTTTTCAAAAACGTGACGATTTTGCCACAATTGCAAGTCGTAATTAGAGAACTTCAAAGGCATGTTCTACTTCTTTTCTAACATGTTTCTTATTTCATTACAAAATATTTTTTTTCAGGCTACGTGGAACATGAATAGTTTGCACAAGAGTTGACCAATTTTGATACAATCATTTAAATAATTGATCATATTATATTTTTTTCTTTGAATAACATAATGAGTGGGAAGAACAATATCTCTAGCGAGATTCAAATAAAGATGGGATGCGTCAAAAATACTACTATCAATTTTAGACCCCAATATATAACAAAATATGCAAGTTATATTTAATGATCGTAATTAGCTACAACTTCGCGAATAATGGTGAGAATAATAGTTGAAAATCCACTAAAAACTGCAAATTATCCTACATAGGATGTTGGACAACTTTCTCACCTCAATGCATATAATCCACACTACCCAGCACAACAATCCTGGGAAGCCACATTATTTATTAATATAGAATAGTTAGACAACGTCATTAGCGATAGATTATCTTACATACCACTCTATAAATACCTACATAACACCATAACAAAATCTATTTGTATACTCAATTGTAGCAGACTCTCTTAGTAGACTCTTAATTTGATATAATCATTAGTAGTATCTACTGGTAAAGCATATATTAGCATCCGCAACGCGACTTTTATTTTTTTATTTTTTAAAAAATAGGCAATCAAAGTCAATCAACTCATTCCTTTGTTGCATAGAGTAATAATCATAATTATTCACAGCATCAACAATATGAATAAATAAATTTCATGATATTTGAAATTGTCTACAAAATGTTGCATTATTGTATCTTGATTTTTGACAAAATAACCATCGAATGAATTATGATCGGCTATTTTTCGATCATACTAAATCACTATATGCGCAGAAATTGAGTATCCATGGTAATTTGGGCATTCTCTTGATTGAGATATTGAGCGAGAATGATATATTATCACTTTCTTGTTTTATATTAATGGCCTAAAGAGTTGGGTTCGTGCGATCTCAAAAAACATAGTGAAATTTAAAAGTTTTCAAAAATATAAATATATACATTACATCACATGTAATTAAAACAAAATATCATTACTCTTTCGCAATTACTCAGTTGTGCCTCTTTTTTATAGTTAAATTAAGAAAATTTCAAAAACTCTTACATTGATTTGCACTCCAGTTGATGTAGGAATTGAAACGATTCAAATCATTATTCCTACATGAAAATATCTACATTTTCTTCAATTCAAAAATACTTTGATTGAAATCTGATTCGCTTCTACGATCCCAAATATTATTCATCTAACAGTATCCACACATTAAACGTCCACTCGCAATCTAATTTTATGCTAGTAGTTATTGATTCGATAATTCTATTCCAAAATAATTTTGTTTGGAACACAATAGCAATTAATGTTTTAGGTTTTTAATTTAATTTTTAATTTAATAATTGAATCAAATATTAAACTAGATAAAAGGTTGACAAACTTTCAAAGATTGAAAGGAAAAAAAGGGACGAATTTTTGGAGTTGGAGAAAACTATTTTTCTTCAAGAAAGATGGGTTGTTTTCCACATTTTTTCTTTACAAAAATCTGCAATAAAATCCCTATAAAAAATGTCCAAGAAGATTGTCAATAAAGGCTACCACAAGTCCTTCTCATGTAGAACTCTTTTTCCTTTCTTATCTCCAATTCTTTTAATAAACTTTCTTATTCTATAAGGACTTTTTTTTTATTAACTTTTAAAAATTGAATTCCCAATTCAACTTCCCTTGAGAATTAGATTCCCAATCCAATTTTCTAATGGGCTTCCTATAAGCCCACACTTAATGGACATAGGTCTAAATAATCAATTAGTTCTACTTTAACTAATCTAATCAATTAAATTAATTTATTTAATTAATTGGGCCAATCTTAATTAATTGATACAATCAATTAATTAAATATTTCAATTGGGCTCCCTAATCCAATTAAGTACAATCAATTAATCCAATTAATTAATTGAATTAATTCCACACTTGAATTAATTTAAGCACCATTAGTTAATCACATTAATTAATTTAATTCAACACTTAGACTAGTTTCTGGGCCAGAAATAAAATTGTCCAAATTTTATATATAACCCCTTAAGTTCACTTTAAACTAGTTGTGGGTTCACAACTTTTGTGACTTAATTGAACAATTAATTATTCTGATTAATTAATTCAATTAATTAATTCTCTTGAATTTAACTCATTAATTTTAAGATCCCACAAGATATGAAAAGCACCTAACAATGCACCCTAATCTAAGGTGAATGTGTAAACATATTCCAATTATGAATACCATACAAGTTTGGTCTTTCCTTCATCTAATCTTCCGATTAAACCTAGGGCATGGATATTAAGTCCAAATCTCATTAGCTCAATAACTATGTTTCCATTCCTAGTAGTTTGAATCGATGATGAATAATTAAAAAACCTCATATCTAATTTCCATCCAACCTTAGCTATGGATTTACAGTCAAATACAGTGGAACACATATTAGATTCACTTATTCATCTAGATAGGTGACAGATCCTTTGTTGGCCACTCATTAATCTACTACATACATAAAGATATTACACCCAATATAAACCTCTTATGATTGTCATGTAATCAAAAAATACATCAAAATATAACATATCATACACAAGATTACCATGGTGCCTCAAGTCCAATGACTAATTATTGCACTATCTTAATAAGAAAAATCACATTCGACAATAGAATATTTCCAATTGGGAATTTTTAAATAAAATTGTTCAGTGTACTTGTTTCCAACAAACACCCGCATGCATGCACTAGTGTCTCCACATCAATACCTATGGAACGAGGAATTCTCCTTTCGAGCTTGCATTGTATGCGCAAGTCTCAACGGGATCAATAATGCCTTATCTCATTGATCATTAACTTAAAACGTTTTAAGCTCACAGTCTTAGAGGCATATTCCACGATCACCATCATATGCGCAACCATGTCCCATAGCTACTTGTGATCTAATGACTTTATCTAATTCTTATGATGAATTTAAGATAAAGAATGCTATTTTAATTATATTAATATAAATAAGAATAATTTACAAGAGCACAAGAATGGCCAAATCAATTGAATCGTCGGACACAACTCTAACATAAAGATCATCCATCAACTCTAACTCATCTTTATTTTCACCATCGGATAATAAAGATGAGTTAGAGAATAATGTATAAGATGAACCAACAATATTGAAATTCAATTTTTATTTACGAACGAGGAAATTGAATGAATTTTAGCAAATTCAATTTAGGCTTTATAACCGTCGAAGACAATAAAACTATTGTCTTCAAGATAAAATGCCAAATATTTTGATTAGTTAGAACTTGACCATCAAACGAATTCTTTTAAAATCTCCACCATCATAAATTTGTCACTTTTTTTATCAAAATCTTATATTATTTGATATTCAGGTTATTCATTGTATGAAAATAATATGTATTATCTTCGTCAGAAGATATGTTAACTGGTTAAATCTTAACCATTAGATTCATGTCTTTCAATGTCTGAAAATAAAATATCAGATACCGTCCGATGAATTCCTATAAACTCCACCGTCGAATTTTTTGTCATTTTTTCTGTTCAATTTTTTTTTTATATATATAGCAAATTGAAACATCATTGGAGATGTCCTAATGGGTCAAGAGAATGATTTGGCTGGATCTTAGATGGATATTAGAAAGCTGGTTGACGGAGTTCTATGATGGTCATGATCAAGTGGTAGTTGATTCACATGGCGTGCAGTGCGCCACAACTCTATGCCGATTAGGTTAATATTGAGAGGAATGCCGCTAGGGCATTTGTAGAAATATTGTTGAGAGCATCTTTCCAATGCCACACCAGCAACTATAAGCGTCGTCACGCATCACATCGGTAACGCGTGCAAGAATCTAAACATATGTTGTACAACTATTTGGGGGTACAAATACTAGGTAGTATATGATTTTTATTTATCTAAACACTAGACCAGATACATTTAACTAAACAGATAGCACATGTAACCCCAAAAAAGACTGCATATTCCAAGGAAATGAAGACCATTAAAATCAAAGATCAAATTAATATACTTGAGTATTTGATTAAAAGCATATCTGTTTAGTTAAGATAGCTGAAAGTATATTTGATCAAATTAATATATATTCAGCAAATAGCTGAAAGCTTCAGAAAATAGATAAGAAATGCATAGGAATATTTGAAAATACAGATTTTTATACTCAAGTATGCTTAGCTTTGAGAATATAAAGTATAAGAAGAGAATGTACAATTCAAATATTGAAGCTTTAAAAAAATCATCCAATGATTTTTTTTAACAATTAAACAATAATTTAAAAATAATTTATCAAAATAACACAAGTGGAAAAAGTTCCTCAAACTAATAGAAGGAGCCTCTTGAAGAGGCGTCTTCTTAAGAAGGCGCAATTAGAGCACCTGGACACCAAATCCCACACTAAAATATCAAATTTGGTGTATTTTCATCTCTAATTAAGCACCAAATATTTCATTAAATTTGATGTAAATGAATAGTGTTGCACCAATTACATCAAATTTGGTGTAATGTTTATATTCTCAATTTGCCCCCAAAATTGTTATACTCCAAATTTTAATTCCATTTGTATTCTATATTCTATATTTAATTAATTTATAATTTAATTTTATTTATAAAATTTTAGTTTTGTTATTATTTTGCAATAATATTTGTAATAATTAATTATAATAATTAACAAATAATTAACATTTGCTAAATTATACTAATTAACAATAATAAATAAATACTTTAAAATAACATTACTTGCATCAAATTCAAAAGTAAAATACAACATAAATATTGAAACTAAAATTTAAAAAATAAAATACTAAATAAAACTAAAAACAATAATTTAATAGTCTGGTAAATTATTTTTTTATTGTGATATTAATTGTAATGTAGTATTTTTCTTTATTGTGATATTAAATATAATGTAGCATTTTTTTATTATAATATTAATTTTAATATTTATTTTTGTATTATAATTAATAATTGTAATATGAATTATATGTGATTTTCTATTTAGTAGAATTAATAGTAATAATGTAATTTATTAAATAACTTGATAAATAAATAAATAGGTGATTGAAAAATAAAAAAAAATAAGAATAAAATATTTATTTGATGTAAAAAATTTGGTGTAATAGATTGAAAATGATTTAAATCAAATTACACCAAAATATCATCTTTAATGTAAATTTTACACCAAAATTAGGGAACTGATTGGAGATGGTAACTTTACAAAAGGCACCTTGTAAATTTAAAAAAAAGGGGGAAAAACTGTCCGCTGGAGATGGCCTTATAAAGGAACATTACAAAAGGCACCTTTAAATTTTAAAAAAAAAAAAGGGCAAAAAAAAAACTGTCAGCTGATAGACTGCAAAGATGCAGACTGACAGCCATACAGCTTGAAAGTCAGTTTGACCAGCTTTCAAAGTCAGTTTGACCAGCTATGTAACTTTTTAAAAAATAGATTTTTCATTCATCTTTAAAATAAAACAAAAAAGTAGTTAGTTGATTTGACTTTATTAAATAAAGTAGTAATGAAGGATTTAATCAATTTGGAAAAATGCAATTGCATTACCTTTTTCAAAAATAAAATTCAAGTCAGGCATTGTTTTCTATATAATAATATTTTATAAACACAATTAATTTATATAACAATATTTACTTAAATAATATATATGATATTATATTTATATCTAATTTAGAATTTATACTAATAATAATATAAGAGGAATTATATTAGTAATATAAATATTAATAATATTGCTAGTAATAAAAGATATTAATATTATAAATGTAAATAGCACAAAAATATTTACATAAAATTTACATATAATATAAATATATTTAAATAAAATATTTATATAAATAATATAAACAATATGTACTTATAAAAATATATTTATATTTATAATATTAGTAATGTATATTACTATATTTGGAATATTAATATTAACATTGTATCATAAATAGTAATATATATTTATATTTATAATATAAATATATATATGAATATTTACATATATATAACTGTTTATATTAATAATAATAACATATTATTATATTATTGTTACCATAAATATTAATAATTCATATTATTAATAATATGAATATAATAATATACCCTTAAAGATAAATATTTAACAAATTAATATACTTTGCAGGTTGTTAGATGGGCAACATTAAAGCCTGTTTAGTCAATTTCGAATAAATGCAATAAAATCTATTTTCTTTTCCTTAAAGTTAAAAACCCTGAGTTGGCGGATTTTGAAAACCGATCAAATCCACTTTCACGCTGTCTGGCTGACAACTGCAGACTGCAATTGTCAGCGGACAGCTTGCTATTTTTATTTTATATTTTTAAAATTTAGAAGGGGCCTTTTGTAAAAGGCATCTTCGTAATGGCTCGTAATGGCGCTTTAAGGAGAGAAGTCTTGTGCGAATTTGAGAAATATTTTTCATTTCGTTATTTTGATAAAATATTTTTAAATTAGTGCTAATTATTAAAAAAAAATTAAAATCCTGCACTAAGTACACTAATAACAACAATTATTCTAACTTATTGCAGACACTGGACAAATGGAAATTGACCATAACAGTATCAAAATTTTAGTGGGTCTAGCAAACAAATTTATCAGAACATGCCAAATATGGGCAGTGCATCAAAGTGAAATATAATAATCACAATTAGGTAATGACATCGTCAATAGCATGTTCAAAATATACAGAACAATAACAAGAGCATATGGGAAACATACATTCCTAGCATGCAAACTGAAAAAAAACACAAATTTCTTATGCCATATTCAACCCAAATACAAGAGATACTAGCATAACACAAAGCATATTTAGTGAACACGATTTTGTTCAAGACTTTATAAAAAATGAATCCTACACTTTCCAGCGCCAAGTTGAAAAAAAATACAAATTGCACAAATAAATTAAACCCATACCTTATTTTGCAAAGTTCGACGGTGACTTCAGTTGATTGCGGCGGTTCTCAAAATGGGCAGAGGAGTATCAGGGTTTTGCTCTGCTTTGGACGATTTTTCTCTTTTGCACTTGTGGCGGTGGTTGGGAATTGAAGGATGAATGGGTGGGGGTAAGATATTATCATTCATTTCTCTGTAGCTTGATGAGACGGGGTTGCAGAGGCCATGTGAGTTCTGGGGGCGTGAGCAGTAGGTTGGTGCTTTTGAGGAAAATCCTTTTCAGATTAATTGTACACAAAAATATCCTCTTAATTCAAGAACATATCAAGCTTTGTTTAATTTTATTTTCGGTAATTTTTTGAGAAAAATATTTTAAAAAAATATATTTTAATAGTAGAATTAAAATATACGTAGAGAATGAAAATATATTTATATATTTTATTAAAAAAAATAATTTAATATATTTTAGAAAAATATTTTTTTGTACATCTCTTATTAATATTATTTGATATAATTAGTAAAAATATTTTTATTTGTAGATATATAAACAATATTGTTTTGTTGTATTTAATAGAATATAGAATTATTTAAATATTATAATAAATAATTAGTTTTTTAAAAAATAAAAATATTATTTTTATAAAATATAAATAATAAATATATTTTCGTATTTGAAAAAGAAAAATGTACTTGTGAAAATAAAATCAAGCAAAGACTTATCAAAAACAATTGTTATAATAAAATTATTCTTTCCAAAACACAGATAAAATACTTTTTATTATTTTTTAAAATACTTTTCTCAAAACATAACCAAATTTAGCTTTTAACTTCAACTTTTTCTTCTTAGTGCCCAATTAAAAAATAAATAAATAATATGTCACGAATAATTTTTAAAGTATATATATTTTAATTCATTTGATAGTATTAAATAGTTTTTATTTAGAATAACTAAACAATATACAAATATTCTAAAATTCTAAAATCTAATAAAAATGCAATTCTCTCTATCCTTTTGTTATTGTAATTTTAAAGGCAAATTAATAGATTTAAATAATTTAATTATTGATATAATTTTTATTATTTCTTTAAACCTGATTTAAAAGTATATACAAGTGTATACTAAATTTTAATAGCACAGTACTCCAAACATAAATATTTAAAAAATTTAAAACCTAAAAAATTTCTACATTTTTCTAATCATATCTCTCAGTTTCAGAAAAATATTGCATATGTTAAGCTTCAAAGAGCAATAGTTTTGAATTTTAAAATGTGTAAATCAAAACACATTATCTATTTTCAAAATATGAGTGCCTAAACTACTAAATCTTTCATATCAACTATCCTAAACACATTTTTATTCATAAAAATAAAAAAATAATATTAGTGAAAATTTATAAGTATAATATCAAACTTATCATTACTATTAAGTTATAATAATTTTTATTTTATCACTAATATTCGTATTACGACATGTTTGGTACGAGACAATGCGGATTTTAGGAAAAGCCTTTTTCACTTCTTTAATACGGGTTTTTGTTGGGTGAGAATAAGAGAAGTGGGATTAAAAAATCCTAAGAGAGAGTATTCAAACTAAAAATGGGAAAATCATTTCTCATTCAACCATAAAAATATTAGTTATTTCCACTTAAGTTGGATTAGTTGAGAATCTCAACAACAAAATAATTTTTTCTACTTACCCCAAAATTCTCTTCAAAGTCCTTAATTATGATCCTTATTAATTAAGAATAGCTATATATACACATGCGCGCCTACATTCATATACATATATATATATATATATAATTTTATATTCATTAATTAAGTATCATTTAATTAATTTTTGAATGTTTATATTACTTTTTATAAATTTAGTTTGAAATTTTATAATTATGGCAAAATGATAAGAAAATAGAAATAAATGTAAAATTTGGTTAAAATTTAAAATAATCAATTTTATGGTGCTATTGAGGATAGTGTTCGTATTTTAATTATAATATTTTGTTTCAATATCATTTTGACTTGATTTTTCAACCATTAGAAATTCAAGAGATATGTCTATAACTTCTATATTTATTACAAAATCCAATTCTTTTGATTTCAATGAAAAAAATTAGGTTAAAAAGTCTGCACTTCATCGAAACTTTCTGGTTTAATACATTTGAGTATTATAAGCATAATTCTTTCCACAAATTTCATATTAAGTTTATTCAAGCGCCTATGGAAAACGAGAATATAGAGCTACAATTTATATGAAAATATCAAAAGTTAGTTTGAGCTTAACAGTGATGGAAAAATCAGTTGAAAGAAGTTACTAGTAATACTGAAACTGATCGTGAACAGCAAGTGCAACGCCTAAACGTTGTCAAACGGACAAGTAAAATGGGCATTTTGTCCTCTTTAAGGCATCTTTCATCTAATTTTTAACATTCCAATAGCCTCCTATTCAGATTTAGAGAGAGGGGAAGAGAGGAAAGAATAGAAAAAAAGCCAAGAAGAAAGAGGAGAAGAACAAGATGAGAGATTTCTTCCAAAATTTGATAAGAAGACATCTATAAGGGAAGAAGATCATCATACTTTCAAGTTTTATTTTATTTTCCTTTTTCTCTCATCAATTATGTGTATAAATATTATTAATTTATCTTTTATGTTTATCATTATGAACTAATTTCTTTTTTTTAGGATTGTGATGCAACACCTAATTATGATGTTTTAAATATTTTCACCAATTCAATTATTGATTTATTTTCAAGTTGAGTTTTCTATACGGTGCCTAAATAAATGAATTGCTAATTATATTGACCCGAGATATGATATATGTGTCTAGTTCTATGTGTAAAAAATCATAAATTGCATGTGAAATAGAAATATACTTACATAATTTGTGTAGTTATGATTGCGATCCATAAAACCTCATAAATTGTTTATTATTGTGATTCACAAAGGAATATAGTGAGTTAGCAATTGATGATATTTTAATTAGATTTCGAAAGATGCTAATGGATAATTTAGAGATTCTCGATTATCACTTAAAAAATAAATTGAGATTGATAAAATAAATTATTCAATTCGAATTAATTATGGTGAAATCATAAATTTAGGCCTTTTAAGTTAGTGAATTTCATCTTTAAATACTTTTTATTATTAATTTAGTTTAGTTGTATTTAGTTTATATTCATAAATTCTCACTTTCGTTTATTCAAATAAAATTAGAGTTAACAAAATTTCGATACTTAATAATTCAACAGTTTTCGTGGGAACTATACTTTACTTATCAATTTATTGCTTGTTATCAACAACGTGCACTTGCGTTCATAAAATCTGCAATAATATTCAAGTAGTGCGAGTGTGAGTATATATATATATGTATATATTTATGTATGTATATTTGAATAATTTATATAGAAGTATCTATTACTAATTATATATTAGTTGTTGTGCATAATTTTTTAAATATACTGTATATGAGTATCATATTGCCAGTACAAGTAACTATATAATAGTAATAACAACAAAAAATTATTTCAATTCAACTGTGTATTTATTTAATTAAAAAAATAAAGGATTTTTTTTTTCTTTTTTGCCTAGACGGGAGTTTGACATAAACCCCTACCTGTTTATTGATGAAAAGAATATCAAAAGTAATATTACAAAGTAAAATCATAAAGTGTCAAAAATAAAAAATGAGTACTACTCCCTTACATATGAATGAAGTGAATCAAATCTAAAGTTAAGGAGATTCCAACCATCAAGTCTTAACATATCCAAGAATGAAAGTTGGAAATTATTCAGGAGTCCACGTACCTGAGTTTTGAGATGTACAAGCATGATTCGCAAGGAAATCTGCAGTTTGATTACCTTCACGAAAAATGTGTGAAATATTGATGCTCATGTGCTTTGAGTAGTATTGGAATTGTGTAATCAACTGCTGCAACTTTCAATTGCCACAGTTCTTCCCTTGAAGGAGGTTGATGATCACCAATGCATCCACTTCAATCAAAAGTTGGCTAACTACTTTAGCAAAACACAAAGATGTACCTTCTACCAAGGCAAAGAGTTCGGCATACACATTAGTAGACATCCTTAGGTATCTAAAATAAGCAAACAAAATAAAGCCATCATGATTCCTAACTATTCCACCAGCACCAGCTACGCCTGGATTCCCCTTAGAAGCGCCATCGCAATTCAGCTTTAGCCATCCTGATTGAGTCCTCTTCCATATAACCTTTCTCACTTGTTTGATAATGCGTCTATGTCCCTAAAATCCCCATGTTGCTGCAATTTCAGATTCACCTTTCTAGAATGTGGTTCCAAGCAAATTTTGAGACTAATCTCTATGAATGTGTTGGAAGATTTAATCTATAATCAGCCGTGATGATGCTCTCTTCTCTCTATATTTAACATTATTTATTTCACACCAGAACAAGTTTTCTCACATGCAAATTTTTTCCTAAATTCCTTGAAGTAAACCAAAATTGGAGTAGGTGTACCAGCTCATCCGTATCAAGGGCATCAAGTGAAATTGTGCAGCAAAAAAATTCCAAACTTGGGAAGCAATCTGACATCGAATGAATAGATGAGAAGTAGATTCAATATCTGACTTACAATTAGGACAAATAGATGCTAATTCAAAACCCCGAGCTTGCATTTTGCACTCCAATGGAAGTCTATTATAAAGAGATCTCCATAAGAATATGGACGTAGTAGGTGTGCATGCTGGATTCCAAAATTCTTTGCCAATTATTAATTTCCCTCTCTTCCCAAGCTGATTTGAATAGTGGTTTGCATTAGTATTGAAAAAAACAAAGAATAACCAAGTGCTAATAATGTGCAACTAATCTTCACACACCCTTGGGATCACTCTTCTCTCTTTGCTAGCCGAATCTGTTGTAAGTTTTTTCCTTGGCATCATACCACGGAACAAAAATTGATTAGAGCACTAGTGGACATGAGTAGACAAGTTTTGCTATTTGCTTTGGGAGGAGAGAAGATGAAGGAGCTCCATGGCTAGTCCAGACTCCTCATGAGCAACAAAGCTAGATGGTAGGAGAGTTTAGCTTCCGTTTACCACTTTCTTATTCAAAACATTATTGTTTCGAGTGAAACTGCGATCGAAGTTCACTATTAATCTTTAGGCTCTTCAAATTACACTACAAAGTAATTCTTTAAAAAGGGTAGATATAATGCATTTAGGCCGCACAACAGTCGATACTCAAAATTTCGTTTAGCTAAGTGGCATGTAGATTAGAATAGCCTGTCTCGCTGTCTTTGACATGGATACTGTGATATTGAGTTCTTTGTACCATTTGAAAGATCTCTCTTGGCCAATAAGAGTTGAAGAAAAAAAGAGAAGCCTGGAGGCTAGACTCGGCATGGTTGACCACATTCCTTCGCTCTTTTAGCTTGCTGTAGTTTAACTAGGGCTCCTGTGGTATACTATTTCTCTTATTAATATCTGTTCGCTTTGAGAGCACGATTATGCAAAACAAATATAATAAGCTTGCGAGACAAAGTAGGGAAAAAAAAAAGTCATGAACCAAACCACTTGGCTCGATGTTGAAAATCAAATCAAAATGCAGCAATACTTGCTTTTGGATAGATACGTGGGACAGAGGGTTCATGCTACCTGCTGCACACCTTTCTCATACTTTGAGAGACCAAATTCCATGGCCCTAAAAAAAAATTGGACCCAACGCCTTGCCCCAACCCAAATCCCAATAGATCCAATCGACATAAATCTGCCGACCCATTAAAAATATTTTATTTTTGTTTTTTGGCCTTGTATAATTAATTTTTTTGTTTATGATTATTGAATTTTTACATTCTTAATTTAGTATTGTTGATAAAGTGTTAAATAGATTAGATTATATTTTTATTTTCTTAATTATTGAATGTGATACTAATATTAATTTGTAGGAGACGAACATAATTTTAATTAAGTGTCTCGTTATTTTGAAATATTTTATATAACTTGTTTGCATACAACTATTTTAATTTTAACATAGCTTATTTATAATGTATCTTTGTATCGGATCGTGTATAAATTAATTATAATATTTTCAAATTAAAATTAAAGTAATTTTTGAATAATTTTTGAATTGATATAATATTACACTTTATAAAATCAATCAATTCAAAAAATTAATAAGATTAAATTAATTAACAATTACAAATTAAAAATAATAATACAAAATATGTACCGAACTAAGTCAGATTTTAAAATTTAAAATTATAGCCGCTCCAAAATTCGTTTCGTCGATTTTGGACCACTTGGAATAAAATAGATTCATTACTCATCCGAATTTTGTTCCTATTTCCACTAGCTAATCACATCTTGAATTCATATTTATTATTTCCAAAAAGAAACAAATTATCTGGCACACGTGGAATGGATTCTGCCCACATATGGGAAGATATAGTTACTTTATGAAGGCGGATAATCACCTGCTTCCTTGACTTTTGTAGGGAGTTTTCAACCGTTGACATGGTGTACCAGATTACTAGGCAAATATGTGCCGTCCATTTCACAGCCAGTTAACGTGGGCGAAAGGAACATCTCCACGTACTACAACCCATGCTGTCGGCTGGCTCCTTTTGATCTTTTTTCATTTTATTTTATTTTTTGCGATTTTGGCCTTTATGCTTATTCACGAGTCATCATGAGTCAAGACTTCTCATTTTTTTCCCCACCAATTTATAAAAGAGAGATGAGGTCTTGTGTTTGAATTTAATATATATTACTATTTTAATTTTTTTAATAATTATTAATAGTGTTCCAAATTAATTATTGATATAATGATTTAGTTGTTACTTCTCTTTTCAATTAAAAAATTGATTTAATATTTTGTTTAGTTTAGGTTTCAAAGGAAATTATATCAGGTACTACCATTAAATTTCTTGAAAACTAAAGTTTGTACGAAAAAATAGTTACCCCCTTTCTTTCAACCCCTTTAACTATGAAGTCTAACTTTGAGACAAAAGAAGGACATGATAAATTTGTTATCCTACGTAAATTCAATTTATATTAATAAATACCACACCGACATTCTGCTTTTTCAACTCTTGAAAGCAAAAGGAAACTTGTCAATTAAGATTTATTACAGTACATGTATACAAGAAGATGACATGAATGTGCACTTTAGTTCTTTTTTGAGTCCGTTTTCTTTTTGCTTGTCCATATAAAGTATTGTTTTTATAATTAAATTAATGATTAAATTAAACTATCAATTGAATTGTCCATATTAGATAAATTTTCAATTAAATTCCAAGTTTCAGTCAATACATGACACATGAGTCATGGAAAGGTTCATGTTCATAAAGAAATTAGCTGTTTTTGCTCATTCTTGAGAGAACGACTAAAACTTTCTAATATGACCAAACTCAATTAATTTTATTATAAAATTTATTTATTATGTGATTATTATAAAAAAAAATTAAAAAAAGTTAGACTTAATCAAATTCGAACTAAAATTTCTTGTAACACTAATGGCTAAAGCATTGGACTAATCTTAGATTTGATAATATAAACATGAATTGGAATTTGGAAGAAATATTTTTTTGGCCGAACATATATTTGTTGGAAGTTCATTATTATAAAATATTAATTTCGTTGAAATAATTTGAATTGAAAACCAAAAGAGAAATGTCATGCCTTAGTCCAGTTCAATGCGAGAATCACCTTCAAATTCATCGAGTTTGTAATTGAAAATTGAGTTACAAACAACTCGATCAAAAGAAATATGCGATAGATGCTCGATTACTTATTCAATTTTTAGTTTATGTGGGATAAAATATCAGAATCAATATTTAAAAGATATATTCCATGATTGAATATGAACTTTGTCATGCTTAACACATAGTTTCATTCCCTATCTTCGATATTTGATTTTTATTTCATGTGTAATGGGCATCACAATCATTCTTCTTTAAAATGTTGAATATAGGACTGTTAACGAACCAAGCCGCTCGCGAGCTATTTGAATATTGACTAAAAAAAATTCATTCGAGATTGATCGTTAACTTTAACGAATTGAGCTCGATTTCGAGCTCGAAACTTTTTTCGAGGCGAACTCGAGCCTAGTAGTATTTGACTCGTTAGCTCGCGAGTTTGTTCGTTTATATGCTCATGAGCTCGAGCCCGAACTCGACTCGTTTATATGCTTGCGAGTCTGCTCGTTTATATACTTGCTAGCTTGTTCGCGAGCTCGAACTTGGCTCGTTTATATACTTACGAACATGTTCGCGAGCCTAACTCGTTTGATAAGTTCACAAATATATTCGCGAACGGCTCGTTTAGAAGTTTAATAACGACTCGTTTTGTAGTTATGCCATCAAATTTATTTATTTTTTGATATAGTTATTTTTATGTATATATTTGAATCGTGCTTCTGATGGATAGATTTTTTGTGTTTTTTATTTTTCATTTAATAATTGCTCGATAAACCTTCTCATGCATAGATTACACGAAGAAAATTAGTATTTTTATAGTGATAATCACAGAGTTCAGGTTCAAAAGCCTTCTAGTTTCAACTATCTTATGGAAAAAAAACTAATTGCTAGAACACACTTGTAGTCTAACTTGCTCTTCAACAGCATGAATCATTCAGAGTGCCTCACTCTTTCTTTGTGTCAATTACAATAGAAAATTATTTCTTTTTCTTGTGACTCATTTTTATTTTTTATTTTTCAGCTTTTAACCTTTTCACTAATTTGCTTATAACCTAGTAAATTGGTATATATGCACGACTAAGTTGTTAATTTATGAGTGTTGCAGTGATTGTTAAGCTAGTTTTAATGTATTTATGCTTGTCATGCCTCTTAGTCTCTCAAAATCATGGCTGGAATATGTGAGACTTATATTTTCTCGTAACAAGTAAATAATGAATATGGTAATCGAGTATTGGAGATGGGAAAAAGATAATGGCATATGAACTAATGCATAGACTTAAGATTGTTTGTCATAGATTATAGCCTAGAACATAAGCTTGTTTTTGCAGCTAAATATTTTATAGTCAACCAGAAGCGATATGTTTGAAATGTTTGAGTTGTATCCAGTTTTTCTGTGAGAAAAAGAAATGGTTAATGATGGCTATTAAAATTTTCCCATTATTTAACAAAAAATCATTACACATAGAGACTATTGTTTTATCTCCAATAATCCCACACGAATATCTAACAAGTAACATGTTTCTATTTTCGTATTTATTCACACTCTTGTTCTTTAGCACTGACATTTGATTATAACGCCTTCATGAAGATTATCACACATACAAAATAGCTCCAAACATGTCAACTCCGAACACATTATCAACTTATGGTTCCGCCACAAGTCCTGCGCTGGAAGGAGTTCAACCAAGTACAAATGATACCAATGAAGCAAGTCAAAGCAAGAATATCCATCAACTTAAGATTACTGAAGATGAGGAGAATAATCCGTATGCTACGAAGAAAAGAAAACGCACATCAAAAGCATGGACTGACTTTAAAGAGGTTACTTTTTCAGATGGGATAATGAAGGTTGAATATATTTATTGTAAACATCGGCTAACAATTAACAAGAGTGGTGTTACAACGCATTTTCTTAGGCACCTCAAAGGCTGTATGAGAAAGCAAATTAGTGAGAAAGGACAGAACAATATTAGTCTCACTACGACTATAATTGAGTCGGAAACTGTTATTTCGGTGCAGAATTTCAAGTATGATCATGCAAAGTTTAGGGAGATTCCTTCTCACATGATTATTGTTCATGAGCTGCCATTCCTTTTTTTCAGAATATGAGATATTTAATTTGTTGATGAAGACTGCTACTCTACATTATCAAAAGATTAGTTACTACAAAAAAAGATTGCATTGCTACTTATGAAATGGAGAAGAAAAAATTGATGGCAGTATTAAAGAATGTGAATAAGGTCAGTGTGACTACTGATTTATGGAAGTCGGGTCAAAAAGTTTCTTATATAGTTGTCACTTGTCATTATGTGGACTCTAATTGGAATTTGCAGAAACGAAATCTAAATTTTTGTGATGTTCCACCTCCCCATACCGATGTTGTCATTTGTGATGTGCTACATAAGTGTTTGGTTGAATGGGGAATTGAGAATAAGGTATGGATAATTACAGTTGATAATGCTACATATAATTATGGATGGCAAATGAGCGGGTTTGGGATTGGTTTGGTTAAACTCGGGACCCACCCCGCCATAAAAAATAGGACCCACACCCCGCCCCGCCTCGGACCCGTAACCCAACGGGTCCAACCCACTGGACCCATCAACCTAAAAAGATTAATTTTTTAAATTGACCACAAAATAATCAAAAGTTTAAAGTTACTTGCATTGAAAATCATCTAAAGTCTTAAGAGTTTAAATTTGTAATCAAATCATAAAGTTGCAATAAACAACCCTATGTTATTATATTATAAATTAAAACATCCAAAATTATGTAATACTAGTCAACCGTCAAGTAACATTTAGTCCTTTTCAAATGAGTAGTTCCATGACTAGGTGGAGCTTTGAGACGGGTTTTGCAATAGTTACATTCTGCATACTAAGTTTTATCAACCATCAATCTCCTAAAGTGGTTCCAAGCCTTCGATGTATGTTTTCTCTTACTATTATTTTTAGAAATATTCTCAACTTTCAAGTCATCACCTTCATTATTATCCTTAGAGGTGATTTCCATTACCGCATTGCTTTCTTGGAGATTAATAGACGGTAGAGAATTATCTCCTTCTTGAGATTCCATCTATTAATTGTTAATTGTGAATAATAAATAAGCAAGGGACCTGCACATAGAAGATAAAATGAACAATAAATAACCCCATCCTTCAAAAGTATCCATAAAATGAATCTAAAGGAGAAATTGACATAATTTATAGAAGAAATTTCATATCAAATAAATTTACTACATAAGGCCATGTAAAATATTCATATAAAATAATGATTCATAAACAAAGACAAATACTAACTATAGTAGAATTGACTTAGCACTCAACAACCACCATGTATACAAAATTATAAATTTCTCTTAAAGACAAGTAAATAACCATTTTTTTAGGAAAAAGAGTAAAGTGCTATTAATCATTTAAGTAATTTTAAATGCAAATAATACTTTTAAAAGCTATATCAATTTTGTGTCTAAGACAACCTTTTCTGTTTTCTTGAATTTTGATTCAGGAGGCACTCAACAAGCATGAATTTACCGCTCCACCGCCCATTCCGCCGGTCCCCGCCGAGGAGAAGAAAAAGGAGGAAGAACCAAAAGCCAAAGAGAAGAAAGAAGAAGCAGCAAAACCTGAAAAAAAGAAGGAAGAAAAGCCAAAGACTGAAGAAAAAACTAAAGCTTGTGAAGCACCTGCTGAAGTTCCGCCGTCTCCACTTGTGGTGGAGCCCGTGAAAGAAGAGGATTTATCATAGAAACTATAGACTAGTCTCATCATTTATACGAATTTGTAAAAAGTCATTCCCATCAACATAATGAAAGCTACAATACTATCTAAATAAAATTTTTCACGGTTGCACAAATCTAATCTCTTATCGCTGTAGTACAATATCAACGGCGTGGGCTTGACTGGAAAATTTGGAGCCTTGTGGTGAGCTTGTTGTGCTAAGTAATGGCGAAAAGGCAATAGATGAAGAAGAAAAGCTGAAAAAGATTAAGGCAATAGATGAATAAGAAAAGCTGAAAAGGAATAATGCCGGTTGTTGGGTTTGGAAAATAGATTTTGAAAGTCAAATATGAAATCTAAACCCTAGACTAACTCTCCACGACTCCACTACTTCTAAAAATAAAATAAAAAAATTATATTTAAAAATATTAAATATAACGGGGCAGGTTTGGGACGGGTTTGGTCGGACCCGTTACCGTCCCAAACCCACCCGGGTTTTAAAAAGTAGACCCTGTACCCACCCCGAGACCCGTTTGACTGGGTTTAGACCGCCCCGAATGGGGTGGGTTCATTACGAGTTCGGGTTTGAACCCGCCCCATTGCCATCCCTATATATAATGATGTAGTTGTTCGGATGTTAAATGAGAACTCTCATATAAAAATAATCTTTCTTTTAGTGGCAAATTATTTCATGTAAGATGTTGTGCACATATCTTGAATCTTTTGCTGCAAGACGAGCTATATGAGATTCAAGATGTAATTTTTAATGTGCGTGAAATTGTGAAGTGCATAGCAACTTTAGATATCCGTATTAATATGTTTAGTGAAATTGAAAAATAACTGCAATTATCTGGAAAGAAGCTTGTGTTGGATTGTTGCATGAGGTGGAATGCAGCATATTGCATGTTGTCGGCTGCTTTAGAGTTCAAAGATGTATTTCCAAGATATCAATAAACGGATACTTCTTATAATTTTTTGCCAAGTGAGGAGGATTGGGAGAAGATTCCTGTAGTTTGTTCTTTTCTTGAAGAATTTAATGAAGTTGCCCACTTCATTTCAGGTATTAAATATCTAACTTCAAACTTGTTTCTTACTGAACTTTATAACATAAAAAAGTTGTTAAATGAAGCAAATGTGGGTGAAGGTGGTTTCATGACAGATATAGTTAAGAGGATGAAGGCTAAATTTGATAAATATTTGGGAGATTGTAACTTGTTAATCCTAGAAAATACAAAAGCAATGGTGCTCGCCATTTTTCGAATCAAATATACAGGGCTCTTTGTCAAAGATAGTCAAATTCATTTTCATTTTCTCAAATTCTTAAAATTAAAAGTAAGATCAAACTAAAAATTAAACCATATTATATGGCTACGTTTGGATTTATTTTATGAAAATTTGCCTAAAAATATTTTAAGAAGATTACATTTGTGGATGTGTGAAAATGAAAAATATGTTCAGATCAGTTAGTTATAAAGTTTGAATTATTGAATTTATCAAGCTGATTTGATATTTTATTTGAAAAATATATTTAATTTACTTATTTGTAAATGTAAAAATAAAGAGTGCTTAACGAAAATAGAGTCTTAAGTTTATGACAATGAGGTGTAAGCTTTAAAAATATATGTATCCTTTAAAATACGATTGTTGTTTAAACACATTTTCAAAAAAATAGCAAAACAAAATCGTTAAAATACAAAAATAATTCTAGACAATGAATGTCTGGAATGTTTCTCTTGCTTTGAGAAATAATTCTCTGTTGTACACAAGCAAGTGGCAATAAAACTGTGTTATTAATTAGTTTGCTAAATTGACGAAAATTATTTATTTTCTTACTCATAAATTACCTTGCAATCTTAAGAATTATTGTTACTTTTATTGACTTCTCATATAATCAGGTCCGTCGGATACAGACTGAATGCAACTATAAATATAGCATATTTCTATATTTTTCTTCCAATCTCCAAAGACCCAAATCAGTTTTCTTATATTATTAATTCTATTATATTTTATATTATATTATATTAATTATTCGATATGTATAAAATATTATTCATAAAGTATACACGTAATCACAATTATTATAATAAAAGATACAATAAAAATTACAGTGAATCATGTCTGTCTACTTTTGGGGTGTTTGCAAAAATTTTTAATTATGTATGAATTTGTATTGTCAAAATATTTTCCATTCTCTCAAATAAAAACATATCTGGTTTGGCATATATTTAGAAAATATTTTCCAAAAAATACTCTAATTTCAAACCATACTCCCTAATTATCAAAGCCAGGGCGGGGTTGAATAACCTACTTATTTCACAAAAACATATTTTCCGATAATTTGTTTGAGAAACGTATTTAGCTGGGTCAAAAAAAATATTGGGAAACTTCAGCCTCCTCCTATTGTAAACTCCAGGGCTATGGTATTATTTTTTCATCTCATTTTCATTCTTAATTTATTTTCTTTTAATAAAATCAAACAAATACTATATTTTTCTTCTAAAACGTACATTATTCAATACAAAGTGTTTTGATTTCAAATACATATCTCAAAACACTTTATCCCAAAATACATTATCTAATAAGAAATAAGAAAGACAATGATTTCGACCCGCTCTGTTTGGGGCAGATTTTTAAAATTATAAATTGATTTGAAATGGATCTTGATTTTTTATTTTCCCACCTGAATCCATTCCGTTTAATTAATTTATTTATTTATTATTTTAATATATATTTATATAATATTATATTTATAAAAATATAAATTTAATGAGTTTACCCAATCCCAACAAATTTAAAAAAGTTTCGAAATTTTTAAAATTTTGATGAGAATAAATTTTGAATTTTAATAAATCAACCACTGACTCAAAAAACAAAACCAAAACTAGTTTTTTCTCTCATATGTTTCCAAGAAATCCCAGTTTCAAAGATCTCCTCCTCTGCAAAATTTTGAAAATTTGGGAACCATCCTATCATGTACAGGGTGAAAGGGTAGGGGATTCCAACTTTCAATTCATTTCTTCTCCACACCCACTGCACCGTATGCTTCCTCTACTTGAACTACTTCCAATTTTAAGAGTATCACGATTTTGGATCTTTCCTGCCTTGCTTCTGTTTTATCTTCTCCCAGTTTCAAACGTGCTCCATATGCATCATTGATGTATACATATATTTACTGATATATATATATATATACACACACACACACGTTTATGTATGTGCTTTATTCATTTTAAAATATATTAAAGTCTTGTCATATTAATATTTATACAACATTAATATGTATATGCAACTACGTATGTAATTTTTTTTATTATAAAATATTTAAAGGTGTATAGTATTTTTAATGTATGTACACACTGTATACAGTCATATATATGCTGCATGATATGTAGTTATTTGATTAAATAATATTTTATATCTGTATATTACATTAATATATATAGTCAACTAAATATATGTATATATGTACATATATATATATATATATATATGCATCTTTGTATTTAAAGATTTTACTAAAAAATATATGAAATGTGTATATTATATTATTATGTCAATAGTACAAATATATATAATTAATTGTGACAAATTATTGAATGACAAATGTCAAATAGTTTTACTAGGAAATGTATCAAACAAATATTTTTTAGGAGATTTTTATAAATCAATTATCAAATTAAATTAATTCTCTGAAAAATGTATGTCACATCAATTATTGTTATTATATTTTTTTAAAAAAAAATAATTATTTAAAATATATTTTTTATTTTAAAAAAAAAATCTTTAGAATAGACGAATCATTCAATCCAATCGCAGTCTTACTTCTATATTTCGAAAGCCTACAATATATTTTCTTAAAATACTTTTTACTTTATATTTAAAAATAAATAAAACCAAATATTTTTTTTTTTCAAAATAAATTATCAACTCAATTAATCAAATTTGCAAATGACTTATCTAAATATATCTTTCTTTCCACACATTTTCCAAGGGAATCTTTCAAAAAATATTTATCGAAAATAATTCCAAAACAGAGTCTCTTTATTTTAAAGAATAAAATCTTATTCAAAACATTATTGCTTCGAGTGAAACTCACTATTAATCTTTAGCCTCTTCAAATTACACTACAAAGTAATTCTTTAAAAAGGGTAGATATAATGCGTTTAGGCCACACAAAAGTCGATACTCAGGATTTTGTTTAGCTAAGTGGCCTGTAGATTAGAATAGCCTGCCCCGCTGTCTTTGATATGGACACTGTGAAATTGACCTCTTTGTACCCTTTGAAAGATCTCTCTTCGCCAATAAGAGTTGAAGAAAAAAAGAGAAGCCTTCAGACCAGACTCGGCATGGTTCGCCACATTCCTTTGCTCTTTTGGCTTGTTATGGTTTAACTACGGCTCCTATGGTCTATTGTTTCTCTTATTAATACCCGTTCGCTTTGAGAGCACGGTTCTGCAAAACAAAAATAATAAGCGTGCGAGATGAAGTAGGAAAAAAAAAATGTCATGAACCAAACCACTTTGAGGGCTCATGCTACCTGCTGCACACCCTTTCTCCTATACTTTGAGTGACCAAATTCCAGACCAGGCCATAAAGAAAAATTGTATCCAACGCCTTGCCCCGAACCCACCAAAAATAATTTTTTTATAAATTTTTCGGTTTTGTATAATTAATTTTTCTTTCATATGATTATTGAATTTTGATATTGTTAATTTAATACTGGTGATAAAATGTTAAATAGATTTGATTATGTTTATTCTTTTTTCTAATTACTGAATGTGATAGTAATATTGATTTGTAAAAAAATCAACATAATTTAATTACGTGTCTCATTATTTTAAAATATTTTTTATAGCTTATCTGCACACAATTGTTTCAATTTTAATGTAACTTATTTATAATGCATCTTTGTATCGAGTTGTGTATAAACTGAATATAATATTTTCAAATTGAAGTAGAAGTAATTTTGGAATAATTTTTTAATTGATATAACAATACTGCACTATGTACAATCAATCAATTCAAAAAATCAATAAGATTAAAGTAATTAGCAATTACAAATTATATTTTATATTAAAAATAATAATACAAAATATTTTCCCCCACCAATTTATCAAAAGAGATATGAGGTCTTGTGTTTGAATTTAATATATATATATATATATATATATATATATATATATATTACTATTTTATTTTTGTTATAATTAATAATAGTTTTCTAAATTAATTATTGATATAATGATTTAGTTGTTACTTCTCTTTTCAATTAAAAAATTGATTTAATATTTTGTTTAGTTTAGGTTTCAAAGGAAATTATATCAGGTACTACCATTAAATTTCTTGAAAACTAAAGTTTGTACGAAAAAATAGTTACCCCCTTTCTTTCAACCCCTTTAACTATGACGTCTAACTTTGAGACAAAAAAAGGACATGATAAATTTGTTATCTTACGTAAATTCAATTTATATTAATAAATACCACACCGACATTCTCTTGAAAGCAAACGGAAACTTGTAAATTAAGATTTATTACAGTACATGTATACAAGAAGATGACATGAACGTGCACTTTAGTTCTTTTTTGATTCCGTTTTCTTTTTGCTTGTCTATATTTAGTATTGTTTTTATAATTGAATTAATAATTAAATTAAATTATCAATTTAATTGTCCATATTAGATAAATTTTCAATTAAATTCCAAGTTTCAGTCAATAGATGACACATGATTAATAAGTCATGGAAAGGTTCATGTTCATAAAGAAATTAGCTGTTGTTGCTCATTCTTTAGGGAACCACTAAAACTTTCTATATTAGGTATGACCAAACTCAACTAATTATATTGTAAAATTTATTTATTACATGATTAGTATAATTTTTAAAAATAAAAAATAAAAAGTTAGACTTAATCAAATTCGAACTAAAATTTCTTGTAACACTAATGGCTAAAGCATTCGACTAATCTTAGATTTGATAATATAAACATGAATTAGAATTTGGAAGAAATATTTTTTTGGCCCCGGATATATATTTGTTGGAAGTTCATTATTATAAAATATTAATTTCGTTGATACAATTTGAATTGAAAACCAAAAGAGAAATGCCATGCCTCAGGCCAGCTAGTTGAATGCGAGAATCACCTTCAAATTCATGGAGTTTGTAATTGGAAATTGAGTTACAAACAACTTGATTAAAAGAAATATGCGATAGAGGTTCGATTACTTATTCAATTTTTAGTTCACATGGGATAAAATATCAGAATCAATATTCAAAAGACATAGTCCATGATTGAATATGCGCTGTGTCTTGCTTAACACATAGTTTCATTCCCTATCTTCAATGTTTGATTTTTATTTCATGTGTAATGGACATCAAAATCATCCAAAAAGTCGAATATACGCACTCTTTCAATAGAATGTACTTTTTTTCACATAGTATATAATTTAGTTCATAGTTTTTGATATTCAAGTATGCCCATGCCTGAGAGCCCATTTCAAGAGCTTATTGGATGCTAGAATTAACTCAAACTTATCAAATAAAATATGAAATTGATCCACGTATAATTTGTCTAAAATGAATATTTAATGATTGCACATGTATCTTTATCCAAAACTTATAATGTGTTCATTTTTTCAGTTTTTAATTCAAGTGGAATGAGATATAAAATAAAATAATTTTTTCCTAAATATCATTCATATCATTCAACAGAGGTTATACGACAATATACACAAAAAGTTGCAGACATATTTTTCCTAAATACTTGGTCTGCTAAGTCCTGCTCCAATGTCGGCACCGGAAAGTGAGCCATAAACAGATCACCAAAAAGGCTCAAGTGCCGCTGTTTTTGCCAGCATTAGAAGCTTCACTTGCTTGAACTCAGTCAAGCTCATCTAGCATTCTTCCGTTTTCATGCCTCGATGTACTGCCTAGTTAGTTAAACATGAGTCGAAAAATATTCAATAATAATATATATTAATATATTATAATTTTTTTATTAAAAAATATAATAAAAAAATAATTAAAAATATAAAAATAAATAATATACTAATTCGTAGACAAATGGATAATCTATGAATATAAAAGAATAGTTTGAATACGATTTATTATGATATTAAAATAATTGATGACTTTTTTCAATAAATAGGAGCCGAATTGAAATGAACGAGTAGGAGTCCAACTCACTACACAACTAAGAGATTATTATCTAATAATTAATATTCTTGTAAATTATTAATTTTTTTATTTTTTAATTATATGATATTCAGTTAATACTTTGATAAGATTTTTAGATTTTAATAAAAAAATAATAAATATTCAATAAGATGATGTGTTATTTGTCAACACAAACACAAATATAGTATACTAATTTTTTCTTTAAAAGTATCATTGTTGTTCGTTAAGTTGAGAATATTTACAATAAAATAGAAATATTTTTTTAATTTATTATATTCATATACTATACAAATATTATCCATATTTTTTACTAATAAAAATCTGCTGAATTGTTGGTAGTATTGCCAATATTGGTCGAGAAGCTCTGGATATTCTTAGGTTCAGACCAATCCCGTAGGATCCACATGGCAAAAAGAAGCACGTACCAAGTGGGCCCCATAATCAGGGGTGAGCTGTACACGATCATAGCATTTAATTCGACTCCCTTAAGAACTAAGAATTTGGAATGTGTCGCTGTCCCGCGTACAAAACGCCCACCAATCAGCATTCACGACGTGGCGTCCGCCATTGGTTCCTATTTACTTCCTCCTCTTGCGTAACCCCCTCCTGCCATCCCATTTCACTTATTCAGTTTCAGAAAAATCATCTGTTGATATTTTTGGGAGCCTTAATTTAATCCCTCAACAGAGATTATTTTATCCTGTTTGTTTGAAAAAATCAAAAGAGAAGGGAAAATGGCAGATGGGACAGCAACTTGTATTGATATTCTTTTGGCAATTCTTTTGCCTCCCCTTGGTGTCTTCCTCAAGTTTGGCTGCCAGGTACTGGATTTTTCCCTTCCAATTATTTTCTATTTTTTTTTAAAATATCATTTTTAATTTGTTCTCTAAAAAAGGGTATTATATATATTTATGTTCACATTGATCTTCTTGAACCTTTGGAGTTGTTGATCAGTAGATTTAGTTATTTTTAAGTTGAGAAAAAGTGGAAAATTTTGAAGGAATCGAAAAGGGTTTTACTTATTTATAGTATTTTAATTGGTATATATAAATTTAAGTAATAAGAAGAAAATTTAGTAATTTTAAATAATGAGGAAGGTGTCAAAGGAGTTCAGTAAAATTCTCAAGTTTTTGTTTTTGTTTTTTTTTTAAATGTCGGGTTATTATTATTTTTTTAATTAACAATTTGACTCCTTCAAAATTAAGAGGACTTGTGGTGTTAGTCTATTTATATAGTAATTTTTTTTATTAGTATTTGATATCATTGTTTAATGAATGATATAATTTTTCTTTTTAGAGAAAAAATAAAATACATATCAATCAAGATATATAGATTTTAAACTTATTATTTACATAAATTGTAATTACTAGTGAGACTCGAATCTATGTTTACGTGTCAATCTTAGTGTCCCAGTTTGAGATTTGAATGTAATGCTTACAAAAAGATTAAGAATTTGAGTGTTGTAAATATTCTGTACAGGTTGAATTCTGGCTATGTTTAGTACTGACCCTCTTCGGCTATATCCCTGGAATCATATATGCTATCTATGCCATCACCAAGTAGTGATCCTTTTCCATGGTAATTTTTTTTTAACCCAATTCTTTCTATTTGGAATTATAAGCTTAATTAGTGGTAAATTTTATAATCAATGCAGATCGTTATTTTTGTTACTAGGGAAATAAAATGGACTAATTAATCAACTTTTCATGAATAGACTCAAAAAAATTTATTTTTAGTGTCAACAATGCATATGAATTGAGTTAATTATCATTCATGTACTTTAAAACGACAATAATTAACGCAATGTACGAGAATGTAACACAATAGAAAATTCTGTCTTGAATTGATAATCAACATACAGTGGTAGTGATCCTCTCATAATCAAAACAATTCTTATATACAAATAATTGTGATTATTTTAATATTTAAAGTATTGAGATCTATGAGCGATTTATGCAATAAATGTTGGCTTAAAATATGTGGTCTAAGATTTTTAATGGAGTGTAAGAATTATAACTTTTAACAATATAAATTTAAAAGAAAAGAAATTTCTTGAAATATATGGAAAAGTTATTTTCCTCTACTTTTTGACAAAGTAAGGATCCTACTCTTTTGATCTTTGACAGGTGAAGATGAAGATGCAAAGGGCCATGTAGTTTTCTCCTTTTGTGGTGGATAGTGCTGATTGATTTGGTGTTGGGTGTTAGGTGTTAGGCTGCAAGTCCCTTTCTTCTTTTCTTTTCTTTTCTTTTTCAACTTTTTTGCTTTTTTTTCTCCAATGTCTGCAGGGATTTGATTTTATATTGCCATATTGTAATGTGTCATCAAGTGATTAATCTTAGTGTCATTGTTTGGCTCATTGTGTATTACTACTGTTGGGTACTGTAATTATGGTGTCCTTGATTTGATTATTTTATTTTTATTATTTTGGTATGACTTGATTTGAATATCATATTTGCTGTTATTCTCTGAAAGTTTTATTTTTAAATTTATTTTTGTTTTTAGTATTTATTTAGGAGTTGAAAATATTTTTAATAGACTTTGGTGCAAAAATAAGATTATAGGTACATGACAAGATATGAAAATAAATTTTATAAATAACAATAAGTAATATTTTTAATAAAATTATTTAAAATAAATATATATAATTTTATTTTTAAATAATCCTGAAATGAAACCAAACCGGCTCTTAATTATGTATATCTCAGAAAGAGTCGTGAAACGAGATTTTATTTTGCTATCAGGTTGTGTGACCATGGTGTGATTTTTAAATAAATTATAAACTATAAACAAACGCAGTGCTAGTAATTAATTTTAAAATATCATGTATAAAACTATGTCACGCGTGATAAATGAGTATGACTAATAATCAATTTGGGCCCGTTTTGTTTTCTGGATGATTATGGATAGACAATTGGACGATATCAGGTCAAGCAATTTGGTATTTAAGATACATAGATTAGTAGTTGAGTTTGGTATCACTTATTTGAATGACTAATAATCAGTCCATATGCTCTAGATAGTGTAATCTTGAATTTGGTTTAGAATCTGTAAAATATGATTGTACATTGAAAATTGAGATACATTGATGAAAATATTTTTTAAATTACATGGTATTACAAATGTATTACGCATAAAAGGCCTGATCCCCATCTTTGGTCTTCAAAGAAGAAAGTCTACCTCTCCCTAGTAATGTCAAGAATATAAACAAGGTAACGGTGGCGGTTCCGTTATAAAATATATATATATATATATATATATATATAAACAAGGGTGCGCAAGTAAAACACTTTTATTTCATAAATTTGGTAATTTTGTTTTTAATTTGGACAATATATATGTGTATCTAATGTATGTGTGTTGTGCAATCTTGCAAAAATTTATATTTTTTCAACTTTTTTTATTTTCTACAAATACTGTTAAGAGATTTTGTTTATCTTCAAAGTAAAATAGATCTCTTAAATTGCCGAGAAGCAACCAAGCCATTCCGATTTTATTCTTTTATTTTTGGTATACTTTTTTATTAGATTTGATATATATAAACTTAACGATGGAATTTATTTTGAAACTACAAAATTATATTATTATTGATGAATATATTTTTATTTTTATTTGTCTGATATATATTACATTTGCTATTTACTTGATATCAACACACATTAATGATTTTATATAATAGAGTGTTCAACCTCAATTTTTTTCCTCTTATTTTGATTATGGTTTTCTTTTTATTCCATCCGGATGTGTTTAATTTGGACAAAATAAGGATTTTTCGTTTTTAAAACGATTTTCTGTTAATTTTCAGTCAAAATAATGGAGCTTCTGATTTTGAGAAGGTTAGAAGGAAAGGCCTCACGGGCTCACAACTTGGTGAGCTTCAAATGCAACAAGTTTTGTTCTTTTCTTAAGGGGCAATTAAGGCATTTGTTGTACTATCCTAAATAATCCTCTAATACAAATAAAAAATTGTTATTATTATCTCATTTTGTAAATTTTCAATCGTATAATCCAAACATATAACTTTCGTATATTATAATTATTCATGAGCAATATAATTCTACTCTATCCAATGAATCTTATAAATGTCATTCATAAATGCAAACTAGCTCCTGCTAATTTTTTTGAAATGGGTCAAATAGTAAACCGACACCTGTAATTGGTTAATGTTGGATGCATATGAATTTTTGTCGCTTGTCTCGGTAGCACGCGGTAAAGTGAAGCATGCTAATAGAAAGTTGTAGGCATGATAGAGACTACACTAGAAGGTGTTTTATGTCTTCCATAGCAAAATGGTTGTGCGCGCCAAGTTTTTATCAAAATGCTTCACTTTACTGTGTGCTAGGGTTTTGATCTGCGAAAATTTCACAATTGGAGATGTGCGATATTAATATGGTGGATGATTGTGTAATTATAGGTGTTGTTGAAGGTTAATTTGGTCACACCAAACTTGGTTTCCAGTGCAAAGAAATAATTTCAGATTTGTTGGCCATGGTGGATGATTGTAGCTACAGGAAGGTTATTTGGTCACGTCATACTCGGTTTCAGGTGCAAAGAAGTAATTTCAGATTTGTTGGATCCTGACCCGTTATTTTGGACTACACTATCTGAAATTTGCATGATACCTTGCCAGGCCTGGCATTTTTGTCATGCTGAAGTCCATTGCGCCAAGCATTTGACCAGATAAAACACTCTATGAAGCCCAATCTGCCAAACAAAACGAGGCCTAGGAGTATAACAGCACGAGCATATTTAAACTTTGGCGCACACCTATGTATAATTCTGGCTGCAAAACAATGCCATCAAAGGGTAATCAGGATACAACTTTTAAAGCTGGTTTTCATAGAGCACAAGTTTTCAAGATATATATGAACATCTTCACACACAAAAAACATTTTCATTGCAAAAACGGAAAAGGTGGTCCAGCGATCATTCTTCCAGAGTCGGGAAACGTGAGGCAAGATCAATGAAGGGCAAGAACCATCACTTGGATTTTATCCTTTGAACTGCCACTCCCTACGGCACATGGGACAATGTGCTTGAGGAGTTTGTGAATTAACCCACTTCAAGATGCAGTGAAGATGGAAGGCATGGTTGCAAGACCCCCAGACTGCAACATAAAAATGCTAAGTTAACAGAAGAACAATGATAGAATATTTAGTGGCTCTCCTAACAACATCCTTTCATAAAGAAAGCAAACAATAAGGCAATTAAAATTGCCACTATAAGAGACAAACACATCTAAATTGTGACTAAGAAAGTCATAGCAGACACATCTAGCATTGCAAACATCAGGTTAGAGAACTTTCCATTTTTGCCTCTGTACATGGAAAACAGTTAAAGATTCAAAGTCCAGGATGAGAAAGTTTTCATTGAACTGAACCATGGCTCTTTTATATGATGGGTGTGAACAAGAGATACGAAATACAGTATGCAATTAGCAACAACATTTAATTTGAAACATTTGTCAACTTCTACTCCAGCTCATCAAAAAGAAAGATGTCCAAATGTTTCAAATTGTGTGAAGAGTGAAGTGATAAAGGGAAGAAATGCATGGTTTCAGCTGTTCAAACGCAAAGATTGTGTATTTCCCCTAAAGATGTAGCATGTCCACGATAAATCCTGGAGTTGCATGCAGACCATCCAGTCTAATAAAGATCATTGAAATGCCACAAGGGATATGAATTCAAATCCTTCTAATTCCTAAACAAACAAGGAATATATTTCCTTGGATAAATGGACATTTTCACGTGAAATCACATATCAAAAAAGATGCACTGGAACATATCGAATTTGTCAGAAACAAATTGGAAATTTGTTTACGTTATTTATGATAATTTTGTTAAGGGGTTAGATAAGATGATAGAGAACAGAAAAAACATTAGAACCATGGATCTTTAACAAGAATGTGGGAGTTTGGAAGCAACACAAATCTCTTAAAAAAAGGGACACAAACACAACCAAACGTGCCACTATTTCACATATTAGATTAACTGGAGCTTATAACATAGACAAGAATATTTTAGAAACCCTTAAAATGATTTCCGATGTTTTCCTATAATAATTTGGTGCAAAATTGTCCAGGTCATGTCAGTACCTAAAGTCCTAACACACAATTGCTAACATCAGTTAAAGGCAAACTCACTGAGTATAATATTGCCCTTAGACCAAAAGATTTGACACCATGTTCATTTTTTAACTTAGTAGTAAGTTTATCTATGTCGATATTGGAACTTGCAATATATTAATGAATAAAGCTAAAAGTTACTTGGGACCTAGAGTGTTGCTGCACCAAAGAAGGTGAGAAGTGTTTCAAGCTTATCAATGAGTGCGAAAAAGCTGCCATTACTAAGCAAATAGTTGGGAATTGCTTAAGAATATGAATTAATAAGGAGAAATTAATCAATTCTAGCTTCTTTTACAAATAGGATTTTTGGGCATACTACATGCTCTCAGTCATGGTTGAATATTCTTAAATACAGGGAGGAAATAAGATCATAGTGGAAGTACCAGGGACATGAGTGAATTTTTAATGTCATAAGAATCCTCTCTCAGATACCACTAAAAGAAAGAAGATAAAACAAAACAAAAAAACGAAAAGCATAAAATGTTCTGTGCTTACTTAGAGGGCAATCATCTCCTGGGAGTTTACAATCAGGGCAACAACCATCAAAAGCCATCCTACAAATGCCGCAAGTTTCATCTTGGGCATCCCATGTCCAAGAAGCAACAGCATGCCACATGAAAGTCACAAAAGAAAAAATTTCAGCTACTTAAATAAATTTAAAAATCAAGAAACTGGCAATACTAAGAGGATATTAGATGCATACTCTGTCCGTCAGGCCCGGTGAAATTTACAAATAATTGGGTCAAGGAAAACTGTTCACACAGGACCCAAAAGCTAAATGAATTTGTACAATGCAGCTGCTACAATAAATAAAATTGATATGTGCACATTAAGACAATAAAGAAAGCTTAGATGCTGAAAATGACACGATTAATTTAAACAACCATTTTCAGAGTTCCACCTAGCAAGAAAACCATTTTAAAAGGTTTCAAGAGAACACTAATTCCTCAGTCCTGGTAAATAACAAATCTGACACAAGACACTGCTCTATAGAAGTGAAAAAAAGAATCAACCAGAAGGCTAGATTTGTCCCAGAATCAGGAGACATTTCCCGAACTCTCCAATTTCAATAACCTTTATTTGGCTTGAAAAATGATGGACCTGTAAACACTAATACAAAGATATCAGACCTCTGCTCTTTTTTTTTTCTCTCTCTTGTTATTGGCCAAAACAACAATGACAACAGCTTAGATCAGTCACAAATGTCCTATTTGAATAAATGAGATATATGCAACAACATAACCGTATCACTCAATTACTTATATCAAAGTCTGATGAATTTGACCATTTAGGAAAAAACGACAAATGCTAAAGTCATACAACTTACAAAATTAAAGAAAAGTTAATCCCGGCAATCTAATCATATCAATGATGATTAGATAATAGTATCTACATGGTTGGAGATATTCAGAAACAAAACCAAATTTATAATTTGGTTCACCGAATATCCTAAATGTTGCCAGTAAATGCAGGTACAATTGCATGTATAAATTTAAGAACCAAGGATACGTAAAATCTTGACTTTCATTTTCTTGTGTCCTGCAAGATCACATCCACATGTATAAAAATAATGAGTTCAATTTCTATAAATCTGAAAGAGAGCATCAATTTCCAATTATAATAAACCATAAGAATTCCCACCTTTTATTGAAAATTAGATTGCCCCAAACAAAGTACCAAACCTAAAATTAAGCTCAAACAAAACCAGAACTTCCCCATACGACAAGCATTGTCTTTTTTGTACGGGCAATAATATTTATACAATGAACCCAAATTGAAATGAATTCACCATTGCATGTGAATCAATGGATTTTATACTTAAAAAAATTTATACACTCGGGACTTCAAACTTCAAATTCAAACACTCCCAACACCCCAAAATAAAAAATTAAACTAAAAAGTATTAAAAAAGAAAAATTAACAAAGAATAAGTAACCATCGACCCAATCTCCAACAAGAGCAAAAAATCTCCCATTCATCAACCATTCCTCTGAGAGACATTTCATCAAACACCTGCCCCGGAACCTAACATCGCTCTCATCGTCACAACCATACCCAATCCACTGTGGCCTCGACTTAATACATGATTTCATCGAAAATCTTGAAGCCCATTACAATGTTCGTGCCTTAAATCATACATTCTCCTTTAGCAACCGCCCCAAGACCGGCCAGTTACAAAGAAACAGATCTATTCTCGCTTTTGCAAGCATTTTTAGCGAGTAATTGAGAGGGTGGAGAGAGGGGGAGGAGGAGTACCTGAGGCAGTAGAGTTGGCGAGTTGCATAGATTTGGTTGAGTCGGCCAGTGACAGAGGGCCTGAGTTGAGCTCTTCTTAGGAGAAAGCCTGGAAAACCAAAGCAGCTATAATTTGTAGAGCAAATGCGAGGGAAGTTGAAGTTTTTGTTTTTGTTTTTGTTTTTGTTTTTTTCTCTCTTTCTATTTGTAATTGGATTTTTAAGTGGAAAGGACAGCGACTCAGGATAAATTTGTTAAAATTTAAAATTCACTCCGATTTTTAAGGATTAATTATAAATTTAAAAATATTAAGAAAAGAGTATTATTAATTTTT
Source organism: Paulownia fortunei (assembly GCA_019321725.1). Classification (NCBI taxonomy): domain Eukaryota; kingdom Viridiplantae; phylum Streptophyta; class Magnoliopsida; order Lamiales; family Paulowniaceae; genus Paulownia; species Paulownia fortunei. The sequence continues at coordinate 24,976,953 of CM033106.1, read as the reverse complement.
TTAAATATATTTTTAAAAAATAATATTATATAAATATATATTAAAATAAAAAATAAATAAATAAATTAGAAGGAGCGAATTTAAAAATTAAAAAATAAAATACATTTAAAATTTATTTATAATTTTAAAAATTCATTTCACATCAAACGTGTTTGAACAGTAAATCCACATCATTATTATTTTTATTTTAAATTATGATTAGTTAAAGAGACAAGAGTGGCGATAAGAAGGGTCGGTTGGATTTGAACGAGTTAAAATAGAATGGTAAAAAAAGGTTGATTTTTTAATGGGTAAAGAAATGCTTTTCGATTATAAGCTTTGTGTCACTTTGCACTCTCTAACTATGCTTTGTATTTATTTATCTTTATAAATACAAAAGCAACTATTTAAATTAAACCAATTATAAAATAACATAGATGAATGTTATTCTTAATTTACTATATATTATAATAATTCTATGTAGTAAATTAATTTATTCTTAATTTATCATAAATAGTAATTAAATAATTAATAGTGATACGGATGTAGTGACCAAATTATGAGAGTGGGAATGTAGCAAAGGAAGAAATAGTGTAAAAAAAAGAAAAAAGAAAATAGCCTTCAATTTTGAGAATGGGACAGCAGGGCAGGTTACCAACTTCATTAGCGTTTGATATTGGATAGGAATAAGATTTTAGAACTTTATAGAGAACTATGTTTTTTTATATAAATAGTTGCTTATTCTGATTACCTCGACCCTTTATGCGAGGAGAAAGATTATTTTGCCGAGTTTTTTTAATGATATTTATCTTAGTATTCTCAACCTATTCACTTTTATTTGTTTAGGATAAAATTACTATTTTTTTATAAATCTAGAAAATTAAATTATTAATTCTTTAACAACTATTCATGCAAATAAAAAATAAAATTAGTTAATCAAATAAGAATTATTATTTAATTTATATAATAAACTAAGTATAAAATTCAACAATCATTTTATAATTGGTCTAATTTAAATTAATTGATTTATATTTATTAAGTGTGAATAAAATTTTAAAACTTTAATATTTTCTCAAAGATATTGAAAAGAGTGGTAAAATTAAAAAATAAATGATTCTTTTTTTGGAGGGGCAAAATGTATATTTCCACTATTTATTTGTGTGAAGGGCATATAGAAACTATCCTGGTATTTTTTTTTTTTTTTAATGTAATGAAGAAATAAGCCCATCTAAAAAGATAAATGTTGAGTTAGTTTTGTCATTATCTCCGATTTTCTCTCTAATTTTTTTTTTATCTAATCATATTATTTCTTCTCAATCTTCTCTCAACAGTACTTCTCTTTCTCTCTCCCATTTTTTACTTTTTCAATAGAATATTATAATTTAAAAAAAAATTATACAAATACCACGAAAATGAAGGAGTTGAAATTTTATGCAAAAGTCGCCCACAGCAAAAGTCACCCATTTGACTTTTGCTTGCTTTGCAATCAAAGCTACAGTTGACAAAAAGTCGTTCCCTCACCTCTATAAATTACTTTCATTCTTTTCATTTCTTTTCTCCCTTATTTTGCTTTTTCCACCACTATATTCATTTACATTCATCCATTCCTTCCCTTTCGACTCTCATTTTCTTTTCTCTACCACCATCTTTCATTTTTTTTTTCTCTTTTTAAAGATATTATTACATTATTGATTTTTATTTTTTTTAATAGATTGTTGATTTTAAAAATGAGGAGTATTTCAACCTTAATAAACTTTAAATATAAGTACAAGACTTTAATTATATCTAAATTATATAATTTTTAGAATGTTGTAGTTGTAGTTGTACGTAGTTTGGTTGAAAATAATAATAATTTGATAAATTAGTATGTTGATTAGTTGATTTGAGATGTGTAAATGATTATAATCATACTTTTAGATATTGTATGTAATGATGCATATTTGTTATTTTAATTATTTGATGCATGATTTGAAAATTATAATTAAGCAACAATTGAAATATTAATAAATAAATAAAAACTTCTTAATTATTATAATAAAATAACAAATATTTTAAAATTAAAAAAATAAATTAATAGTTATCAAATTAATTTTAATGAATAATAATTTTAGTTAATTAGGAATGATAATTATTAGAAAGTTCTTAATTATTATAAAAAATAATAATTAACTAACTAATTAAAATAAATAATTATTTATGAATGCATTTGTTCAAAATAAGTATTTTAAAATTAAAAAATTAAATTAATAATTATAAAATTAATTTCAATGTTTAATAATTTGAGTTAATTAGAAATGATAATTATTAGAAACTTCTTAATTATTATAATAAAAAATAATTAACTAATTAATTAAAATAAAGAATTATTTATAAATGCATTTGTTCAAAATAAGTATTTTAATATTCAAAATTTTAAATTAATAATTATAAATTTCAATTTTAATTTTAATGATTTTAGTTAATTAGGAATGATAATTATTAGAAAGTTCTTAATTATTATAATAAAATAATAAATAACTAATTAATGAAAATAAATAATTATTTGTGAATGTATTTGTTCAAAATATATATGTTAATATTCAAAAAATCAAATTAATAATTATAAATTTTAATTTGAATGAATAATAATTTTAGTTAATTAGAAATGATGATACATTTGATATTAAGTATGTCTAGCAAACAATTAAGGACAAATATGGGTATGAAATTTCATACCATAGGACATGGCATAGCTTGGTAAGGGTGAGAGAGAATGTTTACGGAACATAAGAGAGTTTTGTAAGATAGTTGTTTAAGTACATGAGAGTCCTACAGAAATACAATTCAAGCACAATTATCGAGTGGCATCACATTAACATTGAAAACCCTGAAATCAAGATGTTGAAATATGTATTTTGGGCTTTCAAGCCATGTATCGATGGATTCCAGCATTGCCACAAGATTATAAGTGTTGATATAATCCATCTTTACACAAAATACAAGCATAAGATATTGGTTGTTGTTGGGGTAGATGCAAATCAACATGTTCTCCCTCTTGCATACGTAGTTGTTGATGAAGAAATATTTACATCTTGGAAATGGTTCCTTCACATGTTGTCTAAATATATTATTCGAGGTGTTGAAGATGTACGTCTTATTTTTGATCGGCACGCTGGTCTTATTACAGCAGTTGAATACATATCTAACTTTAAATCCCCTCGTGGCGTGCATTGTTTCTGTTTAAGGCATGTGTGTTCAAACTTAAACAAGTGGTCCAAAAGCATTAAGCTGAAAGACCTGGCATATAATGTTAGTTTAGCGTTGAAACCTATACAATTCGTGAATATTATAGAATAGATCAAGAGTCCCAGTGAGGAAACATATACATATTTGGATAACATTGATAAGTTTCAATGGACCTTTTCTCATGATGAAGGATGGCGTTGTGGCATAATGATAATAAATTTATCGGAGTATTTTAATGCAGTGCTAAAAGGTGTTAGACGGCTTCCAATCATTGCTATTGTTGGAATGATATTTCATTGCTTTGCAAAATATTTTTTGGATCGTACATCAAATGGTCATCAAATGATTGAGAAAAACCAACCATAGCCCGATGAAATATTAAGATAATATGACACTTTGCAAAAGCAGTCCATAGACCATACTGTATATTTGTTTGATTACACCGAGCAATCTGCTTCGGTAATAACGCGCCAAGCCGGATCATCAAATATTTATACACACGTGAAACTGAAGTTGTCGGAATGCTCATGCGGATGGTGGAGATACACTGAAATTTCATGCTCACATGCAATGCAAGTTTGTTGACATTTTGGGATTAACCTAGCAGTGTTTATGGAATCGTACTACAACACTGCTTTTTATGTGGACACATATAGTAGCATGTTTGAGCCATTGCCAGATGAAGATTGTTGGGAAACCCCATGTTTCGAGTTGTGCCATAATCCATCTTTGTGAGTTCGAAAACATCATGGACGAGATACTACTATTAGAATTCCGAACGAGATGGATTGGCCTCAGACACGTGCTAGACAATAATATCGTGCAAGCCAACAGGGCGATACATCACAATGTGGGACAACTAGTCGACAACGTAGATGATGTTGTTATGGACTACTATAAATAATTGTTAGTCTGTATTATTTTCGTGAAGACTAGTCGATGATTTGTTAAATGACTTTATTGCATATAATATTTGTAATTTTTATCTATATCATCTGATTTGACTTGTTTACCACATGATTCATCATTTGATTTGTTTAATTTGTGCAGTTATTTAAATTTTGTACATCATTATGAATGATATATTTATTTTACAACTTGAGTTATTAATTAGGATTATTATTACTACAAGATGGACATTCCTATAATTTATGGTCCCCGCGATACAACAGTTCTTTGTAGATAAGCATATCACCGATCTGAGGATATGTTTTTGGGTTCTGTAGATAGTATCTTATCCATTAGACATGGAGTTGGATTATTTTAGAGACTTGACGACGGTGATGATGATCCTAATCTCAAACTACATTATCGTGTCATTCATATATTATTTGACATGGGATTTTATGGAGTGTATAGGTGTGGATATTTTGATATTAATCGTTATTTGATCACTTCACTTGTTGATAGATGGCGTTTTGAGACAGTGGCAACAGTATTATCTCCATTATCTAGGATTCACACCTGATGAGGACCATTTGTATGGTTCGCATATTATATTGACTACCATCAATGATTACCTGATAGCCTATCTGGTAATTGATGACACCCCAAATATAGATGTCGAGAGATTCACTCGATGATGTGTTTTGATTCTTCTGGCAGTGTTATGTGCCCGAATACATCATGAAACAAAATATCATTGTTGTATTTACATCATATGGAGCATATTACAGACTGTGGTAGATTCAATTGGGATAGTGCAGTCCTCAGTTTTTTATACTGTGAGTTATGCAACGCGAGTGCTAGAGAACGCGAGTGTTAGAGAAAAGAAAGATGTTGGTGAAGCCACGTATCTTCTACAGGTAAATTTAATTTTAGTGCCTCATACCTATATATACTTTTATTATATCATAATTAAAGTAATTATATAGTGTTTACTTTCTAATTGAATTGTAAATTTGAGCATGGTCGCGTATTACTATTTTGGTGCCTAAACAGTTATCAGTCGGATTAATATGGGATCAGTTGTAGGCGATGACGAGCATGAGCTTCATATTCCTCCATATAGTATCAGGTATCACTTGTAATAATTAATATTAAATTATAAATAATGTGTTTATATTTTAAATCAACTAGTTCATATATACTCTCATATGTTATATTGATATAATTTGTACTATATAGATGGATAGAGTGTCATAGCTACACATATACCACGAGGTATTCTGTCAGGGTTATTAGGGATATTCTTGATAGAATGACTGATAAGCAGGTACGCGAGCTCATTTTTAATTATTTTAATTGCATAGCCACATTGTAGTTATTAATTTAAGATTGTATGTTTTTTAACAGTTTATTTGGCAGCTGTATGACCTTAACTGGCATGAGATTCAGATTTATGGAGATAGGCATATTACAAATGTGTGGAGATCATCATGTTCATTGATTTACTATGCCATTATAGAGCTCTATCATTATGAACGAGTTATGTGACAGTTCGACATGACCCAGTATATTCCTCCAGATATACCTGCGCATTATGGGACATTACACGATATTGATCGCAGGGGACACTCTTTTCAAAATTGGTCTCTTTATCATCAGCATTATGTGGCTCAATGGACATATAGACATGCACTGGTTGTATTCACCCCTTATAGTATTGGAGCTAACACTATTGAAAATGGATATTTATCATGATATGATTGCATTACACGCCATTTTATATCTCCTACTAATAAGTACATATTTTTATATTTATATGTATCAATTATTCTATATCTTCCTTGCTTTGTTCTTGTTAATAATAAGTTTTTATTAATATTTTGTATGTGATAGGATTTGAGAATGAAAATATTGAAAATGAATCAAAATGAAGTTGAAAGAAACATTTTTAGGCCAAATTGACATGGTTCAACTGCGGCAATATTTGTATTTTGGGTATAAATATCTGATCCAAAGCTCTATTGATCTAATTCTTAACTTATTGGAAAGATAAAAGATATATCTACAACTTTCATATTGACAACTTTTTTCAATTCAATTGATTTCAAAGAGTAAAATTCAGTTAAAGAGTATATCCAAATATGGCAATCTTTCTATATTTAACATAACTCTATCCAAAAATGTGATATTAATATGATTCAAGTGGATATAGAAAGTACAATTTTTATGAACACCAAATGCCAATTCAGCCTAGAAAGAGGTCAAAAATCAGTTAAAAAGGGATAAAGAGACCACCTATGCATTTTCCTATGCATCAATGATATCAGTCTTTGGATACAATTACATTGGATGCTTTGGTACGCTTTTGTACATATATCTTTAGCGATATTTATTTTTATTATATAATTATATAAATATTGATAATTAATAATAAACTTGTTTATTCGTATTTAAGGAAGGAGCAATTGAAAGAATGAGGTTGAGTGTCGATGAGGATGATGATGTTAGAGAACCTCTTAGGAGGTTTATTGATAAGATTTATGCTGAGGTCAGACCGTTCTTTCAACGTCATCGACATTCAGTTCATGTGGCTCCTCAACAATCAACTTTGCTTTAAGAACAAAGTGCTCAGCGACGTACGGGGACAAGAAGATGTAGTAGTGTAACAGAGACAGATGCAGTAGGTCCATCTACTTATCGGGGTCCACCTGCAGTTACTAGTCATGTCTCTACGTCTGATGATATCCCTCGTCCATATACTACAGCTGATATGACAGGTCCATCTATTTCGATATTTTCTATGTTTCATAGTATGAACAATGTTGTTGATTATTACTTGCCTCAAGAGACACAACTAGATGAGGATTTCACTCCGTTTTGGGATATGTTGCTATACACGCAGTCATTCTCAGCACTACTTAATTCTGATCTTGGTATGGGGTACCTATCTACACGGTAATAACCAGGATATAGTATTCATCGTCCAGAGTTTGTTGTTTCTCCTATACCATATCCATTTACATATAATGTGTATCACGATTATGAAAAGTTGAGCTTCACCACATCATCAAATCGTCCATCTTTTAATTTAAATTATATTACAAATGACAATGACGATAGACAACAACAAACACATGAAATTCCTATTGCTGAAAGTAGCCACAGAGGTAGGAGACATCGACATCGACCTCGTTGTGGCACCAGATGACATTTTTAAGATTTTTTTTGTTAAATATTTATAAATTGTATTATATATTTTTATGACTTTTTGTGTTAAACATTCAAAAAAATTATTTTGTATATAATAATCATTGTACAACATTATTTATAATATTATAAATTATTTTTTTAAATTTTAAATTATATCATTATTATTTAATTACTTTATTATTATTTAATTATTATTTAAACTAATTAATTATTATCTAATGATTATCTAATTAAAATATTTAAAAAATATAATTATTAACTAAATCATTACCAATCAATTATTGATAAATAATTATTTAAAAATTAATTATTACAACATAGCATAGAGTTGCTACACTAGATAGCAACTTTACATAAAGTTACTAACTTGTGTAGCAACTTTACCTAATTTTTTAACTACATTACAATTTACGGTATTCATATAATTTTTTTTAAAATTACAATATTCAATTAAAAAAGCCCCCATTTTTTCTCCTAAACCATCTCATTTCATATAATAAATCGAAATAAGCATTATGCAATAATTTGAAAAATATATATAGTAGCTACAGTAAAATCTCGATAAAATGAATATTCAACAAATTAATAATCTTGTTTAAATAATAAAAATTTTCGGTCTCGATTTGTGCCAATATAATGAATTAATAATTTTGCTAAATACGTAAAATAATATTTTTTTTTTTTCAAATTCTTTAGGCCCAACAAATATATAAATTATTTATTAACAAAAAAACATAAATAAATCATAATACTAAAGATTTTTTTTCTGACAATTCAACTCTTTTACAAATTATACATCTAAAGTCTTTTGTTTTTCTTTATATTTAAATTGAATTCAACCTCGTCTTTAATTTTTTGTACCTAAATTATTTATTTACTGATAAATTATTTAATTATTCATTTATTGATAAATAGTTTTTTTTCTTAAATAATATTTTTTTAATTCCAACTATATTCATTTATAGAGATTTTTCTATACAATAAAAATATTAAATATTTTTAATTTATATACTGAAATTCACATCGATGGTGTTAACACTCTTAGTTTTCATAGTTTGAGGGTGCAAGTGACAGCATACATATAGTTTGGGGGCGGGGGTGGTTATTGAAATTCACCCTTACATTTTTATTACACATTCCTCTTCATGCATCACCTATAAGGTTCTAGTTCTCTAGTTTAACAGGCATTGCAATCTTTAATTGGATTGGACTATTGGAGAACCAAAAGACTAAAATAAACAATAAGAATCAATAAATTTCACATAGGGAACCACCTTACATGATTGTATCAAGTTCAATTTTTAGTCCCTCTTAATACCCATATGACGTAATTTGTCTCACAGTCTCAATGCAGCTACGTATTTCCCTCGTTGCATAAAATCAAACCAAAATGCAGTTGAAAGAAAAGATGGTCGCAACGCTAAAAGTGCCAAGTTTTTGCATGAGAGGACTCTTAACTCATGTCAATAGCAGCAGTTTCAAGAATGAATTATACAAATATACTTCATGTGTTGTAATTGACTTAAATTTGATTTAATTTATTCCAAATAATTTTTCGAGCAAAATTAAAAGCGCTCGTCACTTTGAATTCCAAAAGCACGTTGCAGTAGGAGACAAACAAAGAAATCTTTGACGGTTTGATTTATTCTTATTAGCAAGTCTTTTGGTAAGCACATGAATTATCCAGAAAGTTAGACATTTAAATTTTAATTAAAAGGAAGATAGGTTGGGATTTTTTTTCCAAGACTAAGTCGGATTGTTTATTTCAGATGATGTTTTGTATCATATTTTAATATTACCAATACACACTTAATATATAAAATGACATATATACATTTTTGCAATAATTAGTCATGTGTACAATTTTATATTTTTTTTAAAAAAAATCTTTTTTTCCTAGTAATTATTGGGAGGGGAAGCGCATTGTAATTCTTGTTAACATATTCTTCCATTACTTACTCACGTGTGTTTCATGGTTGGCCACTAAAAAAAAAAAAAAAAAGCCGAATTAATATCTAATTAATTAGTAGAAAATAAAAAAAACTGATTGATATCCGTATTGCATCTAAGAAGTTAATACATTTTATTTTCACATCATTTCTTGTTATTACCTTCTATAAAAAGAAAATACAAGTATATAAAATTTAAATGCAATGATTAAGCTAATATTATTAACAGCTAATGTTGCATTAAACTGAAACAGCAATTGTTATTGTAGGAAATCTTGTCTCTTAATTATTTTTTCTCTTGAGTTTACATACTGTCAAAGGACACTAGGGCCTCTGTCTGTCTTGTGCCTTCCGATTGGTGATATATCCTGATATCTTAAATTAGAACCGAATTAATAAACAGTTATAAAAGCATTTAATTCAACTCCTCAAATTTCTTATGAAGTATAATAACATGTGTAAATATGTTAACATGCTGCCTATTTAGAATCATAATGACACGGATGTTTAAAATTATAAATGAGTTTAGGCGAATCTTGATTTTTTTGTTTTCACACTCATTCTGCTCCGAACTCGTCCCGTTTAATTTTTTATTTATTATATATATATATATATTTATGTGATATTATATTTTAAAAATATAAATTTTAATATTTTTAAAATTATAAAATAATTCTAAATGAGTCCAACCTATCGAATTCCAATATAAATCTAAATTTTTGACCAAATGAATTTCAAATTTTCGCAAACCTATCCATTGACGTCTCTATGCCTATCATATATGGTTATTCTCACTTGTTTGACCCAAGCATTTGTATAGAAATCAAGTAACATTTTACTTGTATCTGACAAAAAATTCGTACTTGTTTACTTGTTTCAAATTATACATTCATAATTCACACTGGCCCTTAATAAAGATTTTTATTACCCTATAATATGTTTATTTTTATTTTCTAAAGAAAATTGTTTCTTCAAATAAAATAACTCAAATATAAGTATTTTTAACCACGAAACAAAGCATAGTGGGAAAACAACAATCTGTAGTGGCCACATGTTCACAACACTGGCATTTTTTTATTTAAAAATTAACAGTGATATCAAAATTGCATTGGTAGATTAATATATAAGATTAAAATTGAATTTTTTTAAAAAAAAAAAATGATACCAAATTTGCAAACCCCATATTATAAGATTAAAAAAGCAATTTTTCCAAGAAAACTTATATATGTCCTTAACTGGGTTTAACCTGGTATTTCCTTGTCAAATCATTAAACAACTCAATAATATGGATTAATTGGGCATGACATAGTGGCTGCTGAGTTTAACTCATAGAACCAACCAAGAAAACCATTGAATCCATGATCAAAGGCCAAATCATACCAATTCTAAACTGAGCTGATTTCCAATCATGCTTATTGCCAAGATTAAATAAAAAGAGGACTGATAATTTACAAATAAAAGCGCCTCAAGTAACTAATATATTCATAATACCATAAGTTACATTTTAAATTCTCTTATATATAAATGTTAAGCGTATATGATTCATATCTAATTATATATTTAAATAATTTTTTATATAATTAACATGTGATATAAAATAAAAAATAAAATATTAAATTAAAATAAAAGATTCGAATTTTATGCATTGCTAAACCATAATTACTGTGGATCGAAAATGTGTGAAAATATAGATACAAAACACAAATGAAAAATCACTGACTCTAATTATCAGCTCACTATTGAAAATGTGACAGCCTAGACAAATGAATTTTCATATCTTCAATTAATATATTCAGCTGATATCAAACATTAAAACATTCTTACCAAAACCTCCAAAATCATTATTTCCAAATCTTCCATATTAATTCCTAACAATCCCCTAACCCCTTATATATAGCAACACAATTTCCCTGACAAGAAAACCACACAAAACCATTACCATATCTCAAGATTGATTTGAGCCTTAGCCCCCCATTCTTGTCGCCATGACGAGGAAGAAAGTGAAGCTGGCATTCATCACAAACGACTCGGCCCGAAAAGCCACGTTCAAGAAGCGGAAGAAAGGGCTGATGAAGAAGGTGAGCGAGCTGAGCACGCTGTGCGGGATCGATGCCTGCGCCATCGTCTACAGCCCCTACGAGTCGCAGCCGGAGGTGTGGCCCGACGGCCGCGGAGCCCAGCGCGTGCTGGCGCAGTTCAAACGCATGCCGGAGATGGAGCAGAGCAAGAAGATGGTGAACCAAGAGTCATTCATCCGCCATCGCATATCCAAGGCGGCGGACCAGCTGAAGAAGCTCCACAAGGACAACCGGGAAAAGGAAATCACTCATCTGATGTACCAATGCCTGACGGGGAAAGGGCTGCAGGGGTTGGGCGTGCCGGACTTGAATGATATGGGGTGGCTGCTTGATCAGAACTTGAAGGAGATATATAAGAGGATTGATGGGCTCAAGAAGGCGGCGGCGCCGGGGGATGGGGTGGAGCAGAAGCCGGCTGTGGTGGAGTTGGGCGGCGGTGGAGGATGCGTGGATGGTGCAATGCAGAGGGGGCCGCCGCAGTGGTTTACGGAGTGGATGGGGAATCCGAGTGATAATCAGCAGCAGATGGGTGGTTCGTTTGGGCATGGAGGCGGCGGCGGGGATGAGATGATTATGCCGTTTAATGATGGGAATAATCATGCCGTGATGTGGTCTAATGTCTTCTTCCCTTGATCAGAGTTTGAAGCAATTTTTGGGTTCTGATTTTCTTTTCCATTCAACACTTGCTTGGTGATGAATTTCTCTTGTTCATATATGATTCTGGATTCCATCAAATCTTTTAGTTAAACTGTTGTTTTTCTTCCTTTTTCATGTCCAGGGAATATGTATTCAATTCTTGGTGGAATTTAGAAGGTGAAATACATATTTTAATTCATGTAAAAGGGCAATTTTAAAGTTTGAATTCTATATCATTTTGGGAAAGGTTTTGTAATTTGAATTCCTTGCTACAATTTATATTTCATTATATATTATAATTTAAAAATACACATTAAGTAAATATATGTTATTCACAAATAAATATTTATTTAAAAAAATATATTTTATAAACTTAGCGTTTATGTATAATATAAAATAAAATATAAAATATCAATTTATAAGTGAAGATTTAACATATTTAACTAAGAAATATCATGCAACATCTATGACGGGTTGCACCATTTCCATTCCTGCACATAATATGATCATAATAGTTAAATTAATGCAAAAATATCTTCACTCTCCAATTATAGACAGTAATTAGTTTGTGATTATCCTATAATTAACCAACGTTTGCTAACATAAAAAGCATGATAATATTATGCCAATACCATATTTCTGCATTTGTACTTCTATGATGGTCTCGTTCAAAATACTTTGATACGGATAAGTTAAGACAGAAATTACAAAATTTAGGACACGATAATTAATGCTATTTAAGACACAATTTTGGTGATTTTAAAGAATAAATTGTAATGACTCTATAAAGAAACCAAGAGAAACACAATCATTAATATGGAGGACAACCTAGAGTTATAAAATAATTCGAGGAAAATTGAGATAGCAAGAACAAGAAACATCTAAAATTCAAAATTATTATTTTTTTAGTTTTTTTTTTTAATCCGCAAACTTTGTAAAGTTTTGAAAAGTATCTTCGTCTCCAAGACATCGTAGATGGCTAATTTTTACGTTTGACAACCTCAATTATATTAGTTTTTAGTTCATCCGGTTGATTAGTGTCTCTCCTCCCAAATGTTCTAAAGAAGTTTTCATAGTTAGACATATCCGATATTTTACGAAAGACTTTTTTATAAGTGGGTGACATGAAATTTTCAATCGAACAACTGAATTAGATTTTGTAATGGGCTTTTATTTCGTGGTATTGAGTTCTTTCAACAACAAACTTGGGCCTGTCATTAATAATACTCTTGTTGGACTGAAGATGGGGCCCAATGACAAAGGATTCTTTTCACTTCACTTTTCTTGGCCCAGAGGCCTAAGCTGCCTAGTGGCAGAAAGCCTCTCTTAATTTGAGGGATAAAATTATATCAATATAGTTTTTTTTTTTAAAAAAGAGATTGTTATTATAGTTTTTACAAAAATTATATATAAAAACCAAATGGAGAGTAATATGATCATTTGACTGAATAATATAATTAATTAACTAATATCGCCTCGACTGAAGAATTTGGGTCCAGTCCAATCTCAGGGACTAATTAAAATGATTACCACACAAAGGATAAAAAACGTTAAAAATAATATGTAAAATCACTTAAAAGAACACTTAAAAAAAATTTATATGCAAGAAGTCGTTAATTTTATTTTTCAATCCTAAAAATCCATTCCATCTATTTTTCATTCCAAAAATCCAAACCGTTCAATTTCACACTAACACCATTAAGGTTTAATAATTTTTGGACTAAAGGCCTTATAGAACAACAAATTAATGGATTAGTTTTGTTTTGTTTTTTTTTTTTTTATAGAAATGTTATCTTTGGATTTTTTAAATTGATAAATTATATCAGTAATGTTTTTGAATTTTTTTATGTATTACTATTAAAGTATTTTATGTGAATAGTAAAAAATCGAACTAACGTAATTTATCTATCTAAAAAATTCAAGAAATTACTTTTATCCAAAAAAATTCATTTTATTAAGCAAATTTTCAAGGATACAATAAAAGCCCAAAGACAAAATTTCTACGAAAGCATTCAATTCATTATTATTATTTTTTAATTTATGAAGCTAAGAGTAATTGAGTCATAAAATCTTTAAACCTTAAAGGTGTTAATATAAAAGATAACGACTGATTTTTTTTGAAATAAAAAGTTGTTAAATAGGTATTGTGGATTAAATTTTTTTTTAATAATTTAATTTTAATATATTATTTTAAGAAATCTTTATAATTTTTCTTAAATAATAATACATGCATAAACACATATTTGCTGTTACCTAAGGGCCAGTTTTATGTAGTAACCCGCATGCTACCGCCCTTACTTGTTTTCACAAGACTTGCTCCGAAATAGTGCCCATTTATTCTTTCCCTCGTTCAAATTTAGAAAAAAAAAAAAAAAAAAAAAAAAAAAAAAAAGGGTCTTCACAAGCATCTGCCAGAAATTGATGGAATAGACAAAAAATATAAAGAATTTCTCAGTAGTTGATTCGTCTTGTTGACTGGATTCTTGTTGGATTTTACTTAGTCTTGGCATTAGAATACGGATGGAATGCAAATAATTCATGCATTCTACTTGATTCTTCTCAGACTAAGACCAGAAATCAATGGTCCTTGCTACTCTGGCTAAATATGAAGAATCAGTTACAGTAGATTTTATCAACTTGGCACCATTATTTATTGTGCAAATATTGTTAGTCGGGTCATTCTACAGTTGCACTTGGGTAAAATTATAATTTTGGTCATGTAATTAAGCGGGTAGTGGCTTTTTTTCATCCTTCAAAAACAACCATTAGTAATTCAAATATTACTAATTTTTACAATTTCTCAATTTAAGGATAAATATTGTTGGAAAATAAAAAAGTAGTCGGAAGTAACATGTGTCAAGCACGAGACCATCTAAATTTAAGGATTTTTCATTTTGGAGAAAAATTACCATGTGTTTTACACAAAAAATATCACTCCCTCATATGTTATAGGACAACTTTACTAGCACATATAAGCTTCAACATTAATTAATATGCATGCATGTAATGTGTTTTGGAGAAAAAAATTAAGTTGAATCTCACTTATATACTCGAAAATATATTTAAAGTACTCCATCTTCCACAAATTACAAAATTTGGACACAGTACGACAACAATAATTCAATATCTTATGATATGTATAATCAGTCAAAAAAAGTTATGATATCTCAAACTTATTATTAACTATTGATATGTGATTTAATCACTTTTGAACCAATTTTACATATATACATGATGGACTATCTAATTTTGACTTGAAATATATGAAGAAAAAAAAACTATAGTGCCTCTAAAGTATAATTAAATTCCATCGATAACATCAATTTTTATCACCATCGTCAACCAACTTATGTTCAAGTCCCACCATCCCCAATTAAAGGCAGAACCTCGAGCATGAGCTGTCAGCATGCCACTCTTTATCTTTTATTAAAAATATATGTATATATATGATTTTGGAGTGATATATGTGTTTAGATTGAGTGTTGGGATATGGAGAGCCAAGATTTGAGGTTAGGGTTTGCGTGATAGAGAGGTGAAAAGATTGGTGTCGGCTATAGTAGGGAAGTGGTAGAGGTAGCGACGAGCAACCTCTGTTAGGAATGAGAAGAAGATTAAATTTAGGGATTAGAAAAAATGTAGTATATAAGTGAGAATAAGTCTAAAGTATTTTATCCAAAATATACATGCATAACGATTAGGGTTTAGGATTTGTGTGGCGAAAGTAGCAGTTTTAGTCCTATAAATTTGTTGGAAGTGACAATTATAGTCTTATAAGTTTGTTGAAAGTGTCGATTACCTGATTTATTTTTCGGCGAGAGTCAATTTTTCCTATCAAATTTATCCTCAAAATGGGAAAAATTAAAATTTAGTGTACTTAAATTATCAGTGGCTGTTTTTAAAATATGATTAGGGGTGTACACAATTCGGTTAACCGGTCGAATCGAACCGAAATTTCTATTTCGGTTCGCACCGAAACCGAACCAAGAATTTTGGTTCGGTTTTCGTTTTTTTTTTAATTTTTAATTTTTGGTTCGGTTTTGTTTTGTTTTTTTAAATTCGGTTAACTGAACCGAACCGAAAATCGAATTAATATTTTTATATATTTTTATATTATATTTTATACTATTTTTTATTTTAAAATTTATATTTTTATATTTATTATTTATTTTTATACTTTTTTATGTTTTTCTCACTCATAATAAATAAAAAATATATTTATAATAATATTATTTAGTTTTTATTTATTTTTAAAAAAAATCGGTTAGCCGAAAAATCGAAAAAAAATTTGGTTAAAACCGAACCGAATTAATTAATTTGGTTCGATTTTTTATTTTTAATTTTGACGAACCGAAATTTCGATTAACCAAAATTTCGATTTGATTCGGTTGGATTGAACCAAATGAAGACCCCTAAATATGATAACAACATCCCATAGTTGCAGGATCAAAATCATAATTTTGTCCATTAGATTAAGTGTTTTTCCCTACCCACCCCTTTTATCCAATGAGATATTTAGGCCACCAAGAAAATATGAGATATTTAGGCCACCAAGAAAATTGACCTTTTATGATGAACTTCTGCATTGAAATTTAAATCTTAGTAGAGAAAATTTTAAAAGTAGGTAATCGATTTAAGAATATAAGATACCTATAATTTTAACATTTTGAATTTTTTATTTTTAATTTAGTATTTCATCTTATATTTACTTCACAAATATAACAAAATGTTTTATATATTTAAAATAAAAACACTAAATTAAAATGTTTTTACTGTCTAAAGGGCAGAGAGTATGCCTTGAGGGACAATACATACATACTAGGAAGGTGCAACCGCGATGAGAAAACATTAAACTATTCGTTTGAACTTTGTGTTTGTAGTAGTGGTTGCAGATTTGCAATAAGCATGTGATCCGAAGATCTAATATTCAAATGGTTCTGCAACCAAACCCCTCTTCTTCTTTGTTGGAAAGCATAAAGGAATATTTCTAAAAGAACAAGAAAATGAGCAATAGCTTAAGGTCTAGGCCCTAAGAATGCTTTGTTCGCACCTTGCTCTCAACTGAATCATTTTTTATTACAAATCTTATTGTATTTTTTATTCTATTACACTAATTATCGTATTATTTACGCTTTATGAATAATATTTTATATATAGCGGATAATCAAATAAATACAACAGATAATCCAATAGAATTTGCAATAAAATATTACGTGTGACTTTCAAGAAAATGAAAAAATTACTTGTATGCCATGTTTGGATTTTGAAATGTAGTGTGTATAATACTTTAAAAAAAAAAAAACTCATTGCAAGAATACATTTTTTCACTTTATTTTTAATATCTTTTCTTAATTTTTTTATTTTTTTCTCATTAAAATTCAAGGTATAATTACAGTTTTTAAGAATATATAAATTTATTCCTCAATCATTTGTGGTCTATGTATGTGTGTTTTATGAGAAGTGGAGTTTGATTTGAGGTTATCAATAAAACATTATTTTCCCTCACGATCACTTTTCGTCAGTACCAAGAACTAGTAGGTATTATATTTACCTTATGGGAAATTTATGTCCAAACATGATTAAAATACATTTATTAATTATATGATAAATGTAATTGTCCTTATCTTGTTATTATTATTCACTCTTTGTAACTCAAATTAATAAATGAGTAGTACTCTTTTTTTTTTTTTTTACTTTTTTTACTTTTTAAAAAATACCATGTACTTTTGAATTCAAGTAATATCATCTGCGGATAATTATCTTAATCCCCACCCATAATAGAGTGTTTTGACTTTAAAAATAAATAAATAAATAAATATTATATAATTTGTTAAAGGGATCATTTAGAAATCAAAACTTAATGAAGTTTTACTAAAATCAGCTCATATTATTAAAGAAATCATCAAAGTAAAGGACCCGGAAAAAAAGGAAAGGGAAAAACGGATGAAAAGACATTGAACAACACAAATATTATTCCATCCATGTAAATGCAATGAAAGCTATATGTAGTTGCAAATTTAGCACACTGCATTCATAAAATAGCTCCCAATTATGGGAATTTAAGAGCACGACCACTTAATGAAGTGTTTTTTCAAGATAAAAGCAAGATCCTATGCTGCACGGATACGAATGTGGTACACTGGCACAACACGATATGGATACAAGGACATGATATTTTTTAAGGAATATAAGACGCAATAAGGCTACTTACACACATTTATTCAAATACAAACTTAAGATTTACATTTAAAAATTAGTAATACTCAAAAAATTTAATAATCCCATCAAAATTAATATTCTAGTGTAAGAGAAGTACATTTCAACATATTTTACGTGTTTTGTATGATGTAATTATTGTTTAGTGATCATCGGACATGGCTGATACATCAAAATATCGAATATGTGTGTTTCTTATTTTTATTTTAGACATATTTTTAAAACCTCGGACATGTATGTAATTAGAATATTAATGAGTGTTATATCCATATATATATTGGATATGGGTAGTACGACTTGAAAAGTAAATGTATGAGTATGTGCATTATATTGCAAGATCATATTGTTATTCTCTAATAAAACATATCTTACAGAGTAAGTCTCCAGTTCAAGAATCTGTTGTTTTTTCTTCCACTCAGTGATTGTCTGGCCATAAAGAAGCAGGCCAACCCGCAAATAATCATCGTCCCTGTCTTCTAAAATTTACAATCATTTGTAGTTATTAACTCGATCTGGAACCTGCTTTCAAATTTATAATTATAAATTTATTTGAGTAATGTTATGTTATAATTAATATCTATTTTGAACTTTTTTTTTTTCTATTATGAATTTTAAATTCACAAAATATTAAATTTATTTAAAATTCTTGCCCTAAATTCAATTTTTTTTATCCAGACGCAGTCTAAGAGAGAACCCTGATGCATAGTGGAATGGAAAGTGGAATTGAGTGGGCTTAAAAGGGCTTGTCCAAGACAGCAAGAACAGGAATAGTACCATCAGAAAGATGAACTCAAAGTGCTAATTAGATGGCCATCCATCAACTTAGACTACAGCTGTACAGAAAGGCAAAAATATGTAGAAGTATATTTTAGCTAGAGGCCCTTTTTCCATGCACACTGTTTTCCTGAATCCTACTTTAAATTGAGGTCGATAATTCTGAGGTTAAGTGGAGTAGGAGAAAAGGGAGAAGAGAATCCCCAAATTCAAACTAATATTAGCATGAGGGGTCTCTCATCATGTTGAATTCCTTTCCTTTGCTTATGCTTGTGCATTGTATAAAACCTATAATGGGGTTTCCTTCCTATGGGTGGCATAAAACTGGTTGCCAAAACTAGCAGCCATACCTGAATTATGTATGTGAAATTAGATAAAGGAATGATGTAATTTAACTCAAATTAAAATTTTAAATTTATACTTTTTTTTTTTTTTTTTTTTTTTTTCAGACAATGATTTTGCAGATATTCGAGGAATACATGGACAATTATAGACAGGGACGGATGAAGGGAGGGCTGGGGGCTGGGAGGGACAATCGCATCCCCTTTCTTCTCCCTCCTCAAATCCATGTAAGTACTATTAAAAATAACAAAAGTATCTTTGTGATTGAAAATAATTTTTTGTCCATTGTCCTTAAGAAAAAATCTAGTCCCGCCCTCCAATAGTAAATTTTTTTATTCCTTCCCCGTTACATGAACCAAGACAAGAAATAAAATTAAGAGTTAGAGAAATATAACAGTCCATGTTAATTTTTTTTGCCAAAGCTCAGGAATACTTTTCATAGTGGAATATAACTTTATGGTGTAATGTAATTGGACTTTGAATTTATGCGAAAAAATACTTAAGAAATCATAGTGTTTACATCTATTTTATTTTCCTTTAACTTTGTAGATATTCAATTGAGGAAAAAGTATGTGAACGAATTACATAGTGTATATCATAGTGTGATGGACCTTATCAATATGCACCGGATGTGTATCCACGAAATGAAATATGAAATAAAATATTAATTTACAATAAAAAAATTGAATGAAATAAAAAATTATTTTACAACAGAAAATTTGAATGATAGCTGCGTGGTGTGATGGTTTGCAAATGACAGCGCAATGAAGCTGATGTCTTTCTATTTCCGCTCGCTCTAGGATCATCATTAATCAAATAACTAAATAATGTTACGATAAGGGATCCATAATCCATGTACATATACACATATCTTAATGTCTATCTGGTTTTGAATTGCTCCTATGCAAATCTTAAACTATGTATTCACACAATGCAAAGGAAAATAAGAAAAATATTGATGACTATTAAACATAAAATCTACATAATTAAGCTCAATAAAACCTATATATACTCAAATACAAAGATGATAAATCTACTAAAAAGAAGTTTAGAATAATTTTCATATTTTCTCATATTAGTCGTTTCTGCACCTTGCTCAATAATGCAAAACTTGCTCTTAGCAACCGTACACCACCACCCCCCCACCCCCCTCCTTTGAGAACTTAAACCTACTGTCCCAGTTTGAATGTGTCACTTTGAATAGACACAAAATTTTAAACAAGAATTTAAAAAATGAAAGTTCTTTGTGTTTTCTCTCTTTTGCAGTAGTAGTGTTACATTATTACTGTAATTAAAATGATAGTTTTGATAAATTGCAATTTTCAAAAAATAAGACCTACAAGAAAATAAGAATATTTGATTTGGGATAGATGAGATATTATTTCATCAGACAAATTGACAAAGTCTGAACTGATCTGAAAACTAGTCTATATGAAAGACAGATTGGCAAACTCATAATCGGAGCCGATCTGAATTCATGACATGCCACCAATAATTTCTAATGTTTAGTTCGTCAAGGATAAACTATGCATAAAATTAATGTTGTAAGTAACAGAGTCTCTTGGTTTAAAACATGTTCAAACTAATCCACTGTGAAATTTTAAGTGACCTCCACTTAAACTAGGATTAATATATAATTCCAAGCAACAAAAGAGGTCGGATAGTCCAGAAAAAGCCCAAAAATAAAGGCAGGAAACAAATATCTGCCTGTACAGTGATAAATTTGCTAATTGGAAAAGAAACCATTATATTTGTAAATTATTCAAACATAAAATTACAAGGATTCCAAAAACAAAGTAAGTGCAATATTGTTCCCTCCAAAGTATCCCTGATCCAAAGTGTATGCCACTAGAAATTAAATAAAAAAGTACAACAGGAAGCAACATGCCGTACCATTATTGCAGATTCCATGTCTGAGCTGAAATTTATACAGTGAAACTACAGCCATAAACACCCAAGAATCTGGTTTGCTTTCACCGAGAAATCTCTAAAATAATAAGAATGTCTCATGATCAACTTAAATTAAGCTGTATCCTTCTGTATATGAATTAAAGAAACTTCAAAAATATGCAGAAACAGGAGGGTTCTCCAGAGCTTGTAACATCCATAGAAGTTCGACTTAGATTAAGTTTTATACTTCTGTCTATGAATTAAATAAACTTCAAGAATATGCAGAAACAGGAGGGTTCTCCGGAGCTTGTAATATCCATGGCAGTTCGACTCAAATTAAGTTGTATCCTTCTGTCTATGAATTAAAGAAACTTCAAGCAACCAGAGGGTGTTCTCCTGAGCTTGTAATAATATCCATGGAAGTTCGACTTAAATTAAGTTGCAAAAACAACTGCTTCAAATTTGATGAATCCACCAGTTTGCAAGACATTTCCATGTACAAAATCTTTACAAAAAACCAATATAATCCATGCATTCTTAAATGGGACAACTAAAGTAGAAAAATAGGACAACATGATTTGTACCCATACAACATGGTCAATAAATCATCATCTTATTCATCGTTTTATTGTAATACACAACCTAGAAAAACCATACTCCTAACAACAACAAAAAATTACAATTAAGACATATTAAAAAATGTAGAACATGTTGTAGATGGACACAAAAAAAAAAAAAGATAGCAAGACGAGCGATGAACTAGTTAGCCACGGCGAGTTTTTCCCATCTGTCGGTTGTTAAAGAAATGTAAGCAGAAGCTTTCTTGTCAATTCCAGGCTCAGCCACCCACCGGCCTCTGTCTTCATCGCTGGGATACACTTTGTAAGCTTTCACATACTCGTCCCTGCTATCGTCTCCCTTTCTGGGCCGCGAGTTTCTGCCTTTGAAGAGACTGAATAGAGAGAAAGAAGGTTTCTTCTGCCTGCTGTTGCCTGCCATGTTTACCTTTCTGTTCTCTGTTTTCTTTTTTCTTTTTTGGGTTTGGTTACGAGGGAAAGAAAGACAACCTGGGAGTGTTTAATAGAAGGGAGATAGATAGAAAGGTTGTTGGGTTGTCTTTGTTTTCCAATGGCTGTGAAGTTCTATGGAATTTATAGTAGGTTTAGGAGGTGATCCAAGGGTGGAGAATCTAGAGAGTTCAAGAGCCATTGATCTGATTGATGGGTGTGATTACATGAAATGAAGTTACATAACAGTATTGGTTCATTTTAATTTTGTATTTTATATCATATATTTATGTAGCGTATATATAATTAATATTATTTATATATTTTAAAAATATTATATAAAACATTATACTTTTCAGTAGATCTTGTTTTGCTAGTAAAAACTTAGGCAAAGAACAAGTACTTGCGACCGCTGCTTCCAAAGTAGACTAAACATGCTTAATGGGGATGTTTTAAAAAAGGAAAAAATAAATAAATTCTTGGGGGTCTTTTTTCCCTCACTCTTTCTTCTCAATATACAATAAATCATTGACCCCTCTTTTCGAATTTTCTCCCAAAAATTCTGAAAGAAAATGATTCCCTGTGATGGGATGTAAGTTAAACTCTATATTCCAGTCCATATTGTGAGAAATTCCCCCCATTTCAAAAGAAAAGTGCATTCAAAGAAGTACGACTGCAAATTGCTTTTCAATAGTAATTCTTTTTAATGGTTGTTGTTTCATATTTTCAAATTATATTACATTGTATTAATTATTATCATATATACACTTTACAAAGATAATTTTAGATATAACAAATAATCAATACAATGCAGTAAAATTAGTAATAATAAATTCTATATGTGTTTAGACAAGACACAACGATAATATATCAAAAATTTCATATTATTTATTTGGATATTACTTGGCTAGTTTGTAAACTGTTCAAATTGTAATAATGTCATAAATTTAAATACTAATTTTATTATATATAATTCAACAACTTACAATCCAACTTAAACAGTACTCGGTAGCATCTATTTTCACATGAATTTTATTATTTCTAATTATTACTTTTTTAGATTTAAAATGTCTGCTTTAAATTGACACAAAATTTTCTTATATACATTTTTTTAAATCCAGTATTGCAATGATCATTTAGAAAAATGGGGTAAAAAATATTGTTGTTAATTAAGTAAATTACGTGAAGCATTTTTCCCACGCATCTGATTTTCAAGTCTTTGTAGAAAGGCAATGGCAGGTGACTTAGGTTTAACTGACCTAGATATGTAAAAATGCAATATATGACCAATGATTGCCATGATATACACAATTATGCATGATTTCAAGATATAAAAACTATTCTAGAATATTGTTCCTACTTTGCTTTATTTTCATTATTGAAGTCCAAGTAGTTAGGTATTTGAAATTGCATAATTCTCAATCTTCAAGCAAAGTACATCTCAAAACCATACACAAAATTGATATTTTATTCAGCGGTCTTGTGTATTTACGCATTGAATATTTTATGAATTAATAGATATTCTCAATCATATGAAACCCTCCCGATTTTTATAATTAACCTAATAATATTGAAGTCGGTCGACAACTCATGTATTATTATAAGATCTTGATTTGCTTAACCATCAACTTATAGGTTACCCTAAAATTCGGTGGAGCAATTAAACTTAAAATACCCTAACCAAGAATGAAAGAACAAAGAAATGCCATCAAAAGAGTGAAGAAAAGGGTCAAAAGAAAAACTTTAGGTCTCTTTTTTGAATGATTTTAGTTGATGTATTGATTTGGCTTCCCATCAGAACCTTCTCTTTGAGCTTCCAGCATTGCCTGCAAGCTGTCTAGCTTTTGGGATTCTTACAAAAAAAATCCTAAAAACAAAAAAGCAAAGAGCCACAGCTTATTATGTCCGTTCAACTTGTACTTAGAAGAACTACGGAACTCATATTTTCCAAATTTGCTTTAAGAATATTGTTACTATGTTTACATTAATTAAGGTAGTGTGTGTTTGCTGTCTTCACATTAAATTAACTATTTTTTAAAAATTATTCCACTAATTATTTTTGACAAAAGTGTTTAAAAATATCACCGCGAGCATAATGCTAGGCTGTAGTCTAAGATTTACGCGTTAAACAACGTTTCTTCATGCAAATTCTTGACTGCTCTGGACCAAAAATCATGAAAAGATTAAGCTAATTTTGGTATAATTAGACCTAAATTATTGATGGTAGTTTAGGCCTAAACAAATTAATCATGAAAAGATTAAGGTAATCATACCCTTAGACTTGTACGAAGGATTTAAGGGTGGCTGCATTTGCTTTAATGGTGCTTATAATTTCAGGGGGAAAAAGTTCAAAAAGTACTTATTCTTTCCTTTACTCAATTACTTCATTTGTGTAGTATAAAAAGTAGCTTAGTTTTTATTAATGCCAAATGTATAACCATTTTCTGAAAACTTTCGAAATTTGAAATTTTAACTAAGTCTGATTTTGCTTTATGTAATTTTGAACTTCTCCATTTGGCTTAATTAGGTCAATTTGAAGTAATCCAAATGTGTACATTCAATATATAGCATCTTAAAATAAAGATAAATTATAAAAATTATATTTGAGATTTGTGCTATTTACAAAAAAACCCATCTAAGTTTGTAAATGACAAATATTTTCTTAATATTTATTTTTATTTTACAAATTACATTTATTGAGGAGGACATTTGTAAAATAAAAACAAACTTCAATGATGTATATGCAATTTTAAAAGATAATTATTTTTTTTATAATTAAATTAAATTTTATAGATAGTTTTTATAATTTATTCTAAAATAACCATCATTTACTTGCATGAATATGATCAAATCATATGTGATCCACCACAAAAACCTCTTTAAGCAGAAAATGACATTTTCACTATTTAAGTATTATGTGCTGTTGCTCTAAGTATTAGCACTACTTTCTTTGATCCCAAAGAAAGTGACAAGAAGCCCTCCAATTCCAAACACTTAAACTATACTTTTTTCTTTATGGAAATTAAAAAAATGTTAAACTTATGTTTCAAAAGCCATTTTTTGGGATCATTATATTAAAAGCACCATTATAGAAAGTAAGAGCATCAAGCCAAAGCTTTAAAGCAAAGTACTTAGACATCCCAAATAATTAATTAATCTCCATTAGAAATGGGCATAGAACCTTTGATATGGATGGTATTAGCATGTTTGGCATGATTTGCGTGCAATCACATAAAATTTCTAGATTAGCATCCCACCAACTTCTTTCATTGGGGCAAAGATTAAATTATGATTGCGGCGTTATTTGTTATTTGTCGAACTTCATCCAATATTCTATTTGTTAATATTTCATTTGCAGTCATTTAATTAATTAATTACAAGCAAATTAATTAATTATATACGGATGTAAAAAGTCATT
Organism: Paulownia fortunei; assembly: GCA_019321725.1. NCBI lineage: Eukaryota > Viridiplantae > Streptophyta > Magnoliopsida > Lamiales > Paulowniaceae > Paulownia > Paulownia fortunei. Next base: position 24,951,344 of record CM033106.1, on the reverse strand, counting down.
TACATAATCATATGCTTTCTAGAACCTTGACTATTAGTTAACTAGCTTCGCAAGCTAGATATCCACCATAAATTAATAAGAAAATGCTTCAAATATTCTAAACCAATAAATTATCAACAACATAAATTCCTATTCCTTTATTTATTTTTATTAAATTATAACTTCTGCCTTTCTTCTATGATACGTAAGGGCAGACATATTTGCACTTGACCATCCAATGCCCTAAAAGATGATATGATTATGGGTAATAATACTAAACAAATTAAGAATAATTCCATCTTATCCAAAAATCAGAGAATGTATATTTAGCCTAAGACTAGGTCCAGCCCAAGTCAATTTTTGTGGGCTAAGCCCAATTCTTTGGCCCATTTGGCTTTTCCGCCTAAGCCATAGATAGTCCTAACTAATTTTTCTGTTGAGTTAGCACGTGACTCCATGTGCTATCTACTTGCGATTGTCTTGAATTGCTAATTTTATTTTTATTTTTGTAATTATGTATCCCAATTTCGTTGAACTAAATCCTGACTCTGCCCCTGAAATGTTGGAGGGGGTAAATCACAGGATGTGTCTCAGCAAGAAAGGGTTCACAACACAACTTGTACACTAATTTCCACCACAACAAGTCACCTCCTACACAAGCACCTTGCCTTCCAGAATCACGATTGTTTTTCAAGATAAATTCTGCCTTTCAGGATAAATCTTTTCTTTCAGAATAGATTCTACATTTCAAGAGTACGTGGGGATTCGAATCTGTACATTGCAACTACTAGTAAAGAAAGCACCACGTCCTTTGACATCTGAGCTATTTCCGGTGGGCTTGAATTGCGATTTTTTGGTCCTAAAGTTATGCTGCAACATTTCTCTAAGTTTGTATCCAGAGTTGCTTTTATTTATTCGACCCTTATTTGCTGTTAAGGTTAAATTTTTTTGTGCTTCTAATGTTGCTTTGCTGACGACAGCGACCTACATTCAGCAAAAATGCCTAGTACTTTCACTATTTATTACTTGAGTTCTTTTTCTTTGTTGATGGAAAAAAAAAAAAAAAAGATAGGAGGGCAACCAGCATAAAAACTGCATTTGGACGTTACATAAAACACTTCGATAAGATTTTATCCTAGAGCTAACATCACATAACCAATTGAAATATTATCGATAGGTTAATTTTTATTTTTATTTTTATGTTTATGTTTTTTGAGTATGACCTAAAATTACACTTAATAATACTGTGATTATACCTATCAATCAGATTAAATTTCATTAAATAAAATATAACTCCGAAAAGAGAAAGAAGGTTAGTAGCTACAAGAGAAGGCATTTTTGGGGGCATGATCTACAAAACATTAAGCAACTTAGTTAGGTTCATTTTAAAATCAAGATTTGTGACTTAGTTAGGTTCATTTTAAAATCAAGATTTGTGACATCAAGAGGTGGCCACGGGTCGGGTTGGAATCGAACATTCTCTATATTCAATAGGCCCAACTCGTAATAGGTCTGTGTGTTCACGGGTCAGTTATGAGTTGGAGTAACATTTTTAATTTTTAATATTTTAATTTTCAACTCTCAATTATTTATTTTTTAATTTTATATTATATGTTATATACTATTTCAATTACTTCATTAAATTATTTTTTATATTTTATTTTCTTCATTTTCAATTATTTATTTTTCAATTCTATATTTTTTAAAATTTCTTGTGCATCTTTCTTTTTTATTTTTTAAATTTATTATAATTAAAATATTTAAATTTTAAATAATAATTATTTTTTTTCAAATTTAAGTTCAAAAATTTTCATTCAAATTTAAATTTAAAACTTCAAGTCATTTTTTTTTATTTTTAAAACATTATAATTTTATAAAATTAATAGTTAGTTAAAAATAACAAATTTTTAAAACATAAATCAAAATTTAAAAAAAAAAAAAAAGATCAAAACTAGACCTGAACCATTAGTTAACCGAACCCTAAATTAGAATGGCCCACCGATTTCAGAACCCAGACCATAACCGACGTTACAATTAAAAATAAAAAAATCCCAACCTTAAAATAAATCAATTTCGAAACTGTAGTCCGGTCTAGTTGCAATGACTGGTCGGTTATCTTTGCAATAAATCCCAACTTTGAAATAAATCCCAATTTTGAAATAAAATACCATGGTCGGTTATCTTTGCAATGACTGGTCTCCTTCAGGTTTGCTGTTTTCGTTAAGCAGAGACCGGTCGGTAATGCTGCAAAGAAGCTTGTATCAATGTCTCCTATATGCTGAAAGGTTGTGTTTTTCTGTGTGAAGTGGGCCTAACCCCAGTTCCCAAACCCCTGTAAGCATGCCTTGCCTTGATGGTCCAGAAGATTTTACTGGTTCTAGCGCTTATGCCCATTTTCAATAGTGCCTAAAAATTTTGTTATCGAACAAAATAAAAAAGATCCGAGTCCCACTGAATTTTTCACTTATTTCAAGCAAAGAAACTCAAGTAAACGACTATTTTCCAGCAATTCCACCGCTATATTTTACATGATGTACTAATGAAGTGCAATGACAGGATGAATCCCACATGAAACAGGAAAGACAAAGTGCCTCTCTTGTGTTCAGTTAAGTAGGTATCCATGCACATGGAACACCACCCAGAATACATATCCTTATATAAGTCACGCCAACCCCCTAGCCTTTCTTAAAAACAACTGATGACTACTGGGCATGCGGTTGCACATGATCAACGTTCAGGCAGCTTCAGCAAAACCCAGTTGAAGATTGCCATAATCGAATACAGTGTGGTATGCGCCCATGAACACGTCTCCAAGAATCCTACAAGGCCAATTTATAAGTTTAGAGCAAGGTTTCGTATTGCCACAATTTGATGGACAAAAACTTTTGTAGCAAGTTGGAAATGCCTATATAACAATGGAGTGTTAAACACAATTCCTCTCCCTGAACGTTGTTCTTTTCTTCGTGCCCTTCATGATGATTTACAAATAGGAGGAGGAATGGTTTCCCTTGCCGGTTGTGTACTTATTTCAAGAAAATAATTATATTTGCACATACCACAGGGGTCCTCGAGGAGGTGCTACATCCAAAGCCATGAATCCACTGATGCAAATAGCAGCATCGCCTTCACCAGTTTTCAGAATATACTGCCAACAAAATAAACCAATTCAGAAAAGGGGATCTTGAACTGTTGAAAATCACTGCATAATGCATATCTGTGGAAGTATCATCATTTGGAGGACAATAGTTATTGTGTTGATAGTCCCCTTCCCCTTTTTATTTTGAAAAACAATTGAGTTTCAAGATCTAGTAAACTTGGAATTGCAATAAATATTTTTCTACTCAGATCAAGAAGAAAAGCATCTATAGACTCTTAAGCAGAACTGAACAATGTTTATTCGCATCTAGGCCACTTGTCATAACAGGCGCAAGCTTAATGTTCATTTTTTCAATTTACTCTACACATTAGATTTGTCCACTTCTAGTTATAGACAAGGGGAACTTTTATTATTGAAATCACCAAGATTAAGTATTCAACCGTAAAACAACATGGGCACTAACAACAAAAAAGTAGATGGTTGTTAAAATGAAAATTTGTTTTGCAAGTGCTTAAAGTTAGATGGTGACAAAATAGGTGAATGTTTATGCAGTGCAGAGATCTGATACATGGGATCACGGAAAGGAAGTGGTCAATGAGAGCAAAGGACGTAATCATGATTGGCAATTGCTCTTAGAGATTGGAATAGATGAACAAAACATAAGATTAGTCAAAGAAAAGGAGAGAAAGGGGTTTGCTCATATATCAGGAAACAAGTTTCAAGGATAAAATTGTCATAATTGTGAAAGTTCTTCTGGCAGCAACAAGAATTGCAGTGGCAATATTGCCAGCCTTGTAAAGAAATAGTTGCTTGATATTTCACAAGACAGAAGCACTCTAAAAACTCCTAATTAATTTTATGTAGATCTCACTTTTAACTGAGACTACTTTAAAGTTATCAAGTACACTTGGAGTTGGAATGGTTGTATTAAAGTTTCCTAATATAATGTTGGAATTTTTTCAAATCTTCTCAATTACGAAGTTTCCACTAATTTTCATTTGCTTAGAGTTCTACAGTATATTGACACCGTATAAAACCACCACAATAAATCAGATATAATTTGTATCAGGTCAAGATACAAGAGAGATTTAAAATTATTATTTACACATGCCAATATTAGCTACGCCTTCATGGCTTTCATGTTTCAGCATTGGAATCTGGCAACATCATTTTCAGGAAGTCCAACCACTTATTTAGTATCAATTTTGTTATCCCACTACTGAAATATTGTAAATCATAAAGATTACTTCAGGCAGTTAATAGCATGTGATAGTTTACTTCTACCTCAGCAGAAAGTTTCAAGCAATCAATATAAAATTCTAGCAAAGTGACCCTCATTTTCAGGTTTCTACAAAACACATGTTGAAACAAATTAAAGACCTGTTTAAGAAACTTTTAACAACTGATCACAAACATGGATGAGTTCTAACAGTATCAAATGATCAAACCTGTTCTGGAGTGAGAATGTAAGCTTTTCCGCCAATGGTAAAGGTGACATTAGGCATGTTTGGTATGTCATTGCAATCGATTAGGGACTCTCCTCCTGGACTTGGTATGCTCTCGCAAAGCTATCAAACAAAGAAATGACGTTTCAGTATAACATTTCGCACCAGCTTTTTCACTTCCAGGCAGAAAATATGCATGGTAAGATCACCTGATTCACATAATCTAGCACTCTCTCCTTTACTTCTTGATTATTCAGCTGATTTTTCATCCAAACGACAGCCATCTCACAAGCAGTACATAATGGATTATTTCCAACTGATGTTCCCTCAGTGTTCTTGTCAATGACCATTTCAATATTTGAGCTGCAATGAATCAGGTCAAAGCAGCCACTCAAGTTAGATATTTATCCGGACAAACCTAAACATCAGATCAATCATGCTGTTGTCATAAAATGAAACAACAAACAAGAGTAGAAGGAAAATTCTACATCAGGCTGCTGCCTCAATTTTATAACTAATCTAGTTTTGGCCAAAAAGTTAGCCTGAACCAATATGGAAAAATAACCCAAAGTTTTAGTGGTAAGGTCCTGGTGCACCTCACAAGTGTTTGCCAATAAACATTAGATACAGTAAGCAATGAGTATACAGTTTGAATAGAAGTTGATGCTGGAATGGACTCATGACCAGCTCAGATTACAGTAAACATCTGTTTTAGTACAGAGAATATATCGTGACTCAAATCCATGCACCATATGATTATAATTGTAATGAAATAAACAGTAGTGACAGCATGGAAGAAGAAACTTGGTAGATTTATGTAGCAGAAAGCTTTAGGGTCAAGCTAAGGCTTAGGAGAATTAACAAGTATACATATCAACTAGGCTTTCAGCTATTCATATAACTGCACCAAAGATAGATTATAGCTGCAGTAAGCTTTAGAGTCTATCCAGCAAACCATTCAGTTAGCATATTTTTAAGCTGTTAGGACATAACACATTAAACCCATTTCTAAGTTAAAGGAGTCCCACAAGACCAATATTTAAGACCAAGAAGTTAAGGTATTCAGACCTCACAGACTGGGCTCCATTGGAAAAGCATAGACCTATCTGCGAACAAACTTTATCAGGTTGTACCTGCAGAACAACACAGTTTATATTTTTCAGGCCTGAAGTTTGAAGTAGGCTGAAGAAAGCAATGCATGTGAATCTATATGTGCATGTATGTGTGTGTGTGTGTGTGTGAGAGAGAGAGAGAGAGAGGTAAAAGCAAGACATACCCCAGATACCAGGAGATCCCATATCATATCTCCGTATTGAGAGACAATTTCTTTACATTCCGTGCTCACAACTCCTTCTGCCCCAATGGCTTGGTTGATTTGAGTCACAACAGTCTGAAATTGTAGGTCATTCAGAATATAACTAAATATTGCCATTGAATAGGGCAGATTATAACAGAAGCAATATTTTGTGAAGAGAAACGAGAAAGCTAAACCAAATTCCAGCTTTCTTTCGAGAATGAATCAAGAATAAAATGGTAGAAATTACGTACAGTTGGACCAGTAAGCAAGGATGTCCCAGAATCCACAATAGCAGCACAACCACCATCACAGAAACCTGGTGGAATGATTGATGAGAAAGAGAATTCAGACTCACGAGAATTTTTTTTAGCTTTTCAAACCCAAAAATATCATCCTAGGAATATGATGCAACCAAGTTCTAGATAAAATTTATAATAAATGGTTTGCGGAGTAAGACAATATATATAGTCAAAAACCGAGAAGATACTACTGAAGTAGTACTCTACATTACACTTAAGCACTTAAAACTAGTCTAATTAATTACGTAACAACCTTCTGTCAATAATACTGCAGAACTTACCGGTTGACTGGTTCCCAATGAGGAAATCACCCATTTTAAACTGGTAAAAGAAACATTTACACAAGCAGGTGAGAAACATTACTAAATAATCTTTACTTCATCCAGAAAAATGGATGTTACTAGAGCTCTAATAAAAATGAGAATTCATTTTCATATACCTGCCAATACCCCTTTTCCGTTACGGGAACATAACTATGATTTCCTTTGTAGTGTTTTGGATCAACTCCGCCAAAGATTATCTCACCTCCCACTTCTGCTTCTGGGTCACGATTAAGCCAGAAAGAAAATACCTTCTCATCAACAAGACCTTGATCTACCATATTGTACCTGTCATTTTGCAATAAGAATCAGTTTGTTGCAGACATTAAAAGAAAATATCATAGAAAAGATAGAAACAGAGAAGACGCATACCAGAGTGGCACTGCATCACCAACAGAAATTTCCTGGAAACCAAGCCCAAGTATTCCATCAAATTTGGCCAGGACAAAGGTAAGGCTTCCCTCTCGTGTAGCCTCAATGAAAACCTGAAAAGGATAATTGTAATTTTAGAGCACTGTCATAATTTAAAAACAAGAAGAAGAAGAAAGAGACTAACTTGATCTTTGACAACAACATCACCAACTTCAACATTGTCTTGGCTAAAATATCCAGAGATTGACCCAGAGCCATAATGAATTGAGCAAGGCTTTCCTGAATCATGAAATTTTGAATTGCATGAGCAGAACATCAGCAACAAGCTAAATTATATATAATTATGTGAAATCAAGAACTTTACAGCAGATATTGATCACAAACAAACATCAAATACTACAGCGCCAAAAACTTAGATTTATACCAATCTTTGTATATGTACTGGACTTGCTGGACTTATATCTCGCATGGAAATAGCAAGCAATCTGCATACAAAATTTTACTTAATAAGTAAAAGCGTGGAAGAGTAAAAGCACCTAACAAATAAATTAAGTCTGAATTACTCACGGAGAAATAACATTTTGAGGAGGGAATCCATAGATTGGAACTGCCAGTATCAAATATGACAGTAAATTTCTGAGGGGGTGAGCCAATACTAATCTCTCCATAGTATTGGGCATCCAAGTAATTCTTCAAATACACTATATCTCCATTTGAATCACCTAGTTTGAGCTGTCTATCTTTGACACCTATCCCATATTTCCCCTCCAATTTAGCTTGTCTGGCAGCATTAATACCGGGCAGGTCCAAAGGCCTCTTTTTCAGGCTAATTCTCCTTAGACCATCTGAAGAAGGAAGTAGGGAGTATGTGAAGGCCCAAAAACAGAAGACAGTGAGCAGATAGTGGCGCTTCATGTTTCAAGGTTGCCTGTCCAAACAACATAAAAAACATGAGGTCAACACTCTCGCACGAGATAATTGTTAAGAATGATGAAAGTTTGATAATTCATGTAAAGAGATCAATCCAAGCGAAAAAAGAAATCAATCGTCAATAGTCAAAGTGATATATAAACCAAAAACTTTTGAGAAGAAGCATTTGATTGAGAAAATACATTGCATATAGTGCATCCATTGTTCAATATCCAGAGTTGAATGTTGAGGAGACAATTACTTCATATTACATCCATTTAAAGCAAATGAAGGCGAGAATGTACAAGAGAATAGACAAGTTCTCAACAGAAACCTCACATTACATAACCTGTGCAAGGTCAACGCGACTACTAATCTACATCCCTCATAAACAACATTTTTAAACCAACACAAAATACATCAATAACTAACACAATTGATCACAAAAAACTAATACCTAGCTATGAATTAACTCTTCATCTAAGCTGCATCACCTCCTCAACACAGAGACAAAAGAAGAAGAAATTTCACTTCAGAAAGCACCAGGAGAGAAGGTATTATAAAGTCAAGAAACCCTTTTTGCATCCTCAACGTTTATGAGTTGGATCCATGTACCTTATTCTGTTTATCTCATTCATTAGCTTCATTTTGAGAGGGAAAAAAAATAGAGTAAAGCAGCTAAGATATGTATTAAAACTCCATAGATAGATGGTTTTAGTACTAAAAAATACCAGTTAAATTGGAAAAAACATTACTTCTGTTACATAATGATTTCAGAAGGACCCAAAGGCATAATGAGGAGTCAAATCTTAAATTATAACAATAGGTGCAAATTAAGAGAAAAACAATGCAAGGTTATCAGGTGATTGTGTGCAGGTCAGATACCTACTCCTCTTGTTTTAGTTTTTCCTTTGGAAGACACTGGAACCATGTTATCAGATGTTCCCCAGTAACGTAACTAGTAAATTTGAGCTCAAGCTACATACAATAGCCACAAACTACACCCGAAGGAAATCACACAAACACACACAGGAACAACAGTCCAAAACCAAAACTGAAAAAAGTTTAAATCAACTACCTCACAACACAACCCCCCATACTCATAACCTTAAAACCCCAGCTTTGATACAGAAAAAGGATGACAAAAACACAAAACCAACAATATATATATTCAAATAAAAGAGAAAATAAATAAATATCTGACATCTCAAGGCTCAAACTCATCCACAACATTAAAAACCCAAAAAAAAACAACACACACACACACAAATGAGACTTTACTTGCAATAACAGTAGATGATCAATAAACTTGCACAGAGAAAGTCAATATTATCAAGAAAGTTACAGAGTGATAGATGAAGAAGATTAGATTTCAAACCTTGTTAATTCAGAGCTTCAAGAGCAGAGCAAGTTACTGAAAGTCAAGGTATTAGGAGCTTATAGAGATTAGAATTTGTACAGTCCTCAAAAAAAGGAGACAGTGTCCAAGGTTGGATATTTTCTGGGCCAAGTAGATACTCTTTTTTGTCTTAGAAAAATGGGAGCACTTGATAACATGTGTCTTTAGATGAGTGGTGAGAGGAAGGGCCACGTCTGTTTTGGCGCGCGTGGGCAAAACAGGAGATGGTAGGTTTGAAATTCAATGAAACTTGATGGACACGCGCTGCAGTGCACTCGGCAGTGTACCTTTTCACTTTCTTAAGGCACCAATAGTATTTATGGAAGAAATTTCCCAGAAATTTCCTCTTTTTATCCGAATAGAAATTGACAGGTGGGTGATTAAGGAACCAACTTTTTTAATTATATTTTATGTGGAAGCGTGTAGTTCGGATATTCCTTTGTCTATTTTATTAGGAAAAAGAATTCTTGGAATAAGGCCATATCAACTCTTTCATCAAGCTTTTGTATTAAAATAGTGTAATTTATATATTAAATTTAAATTTTATGTTCACCTTATTTATTTTAAATTTTATTTTAAAAATATATTTTTTATTATTTTATTCACAATAATTATTTTATTTCATCAAATATCTATTTAAAATTTTGTTAATATATTAAAAAACTACAATTCAATTTGGATTTTAAAGCTTTGTTTATTAAAATAATGTATTTAGTTAATATGATATAATAAATATGATAATATTTTAAATTATATAAGTAAATAAAACTAAACAAATGATAACAAATAAGACATCAAATTAAATAAAGTACGAAAACAAACATTACAATTAACGATATAACTTAAACAAAAAATAATAATTCTCGCTATTATCTGCAATATATTTAATTATATTATTTTTAATCTTTTATTTTTTATAACATATTATTAGGAATAAATTTTAAAATTATTTTAACATAAAACATAATAATTATATAAATAAAATAATTAAATTATATTAAAAATATTTATTCAACATATAAGATATAAAAAAGAAGTAATTTAGTTGAAACATATACAATTAGGTTAAAATATAATTTTTTAAACTATTTTTAAACATAACAAATTATTATAAAATTTATTTAAAAAAATAAAAATAAAAACCAAGATAGCATTGTTGGCGCAACACTATTCAAAACTTCAAAATATCATGGGCAATGGCACAATCATTGAAGCCAATTTGCTGTTCTAAATTGACGTCCATTCCTGATTTGGCGTAGGATTGAATTTGCCTAAGGTTCTAACTACACACCAACAATTGACTTTTTGACAGTTATGCCATAAATAATAGATTTATGGTTTCGAAATTTGAGTTATCAATTAATGTAATATACAAAAACGAAATCAAAAGAAATACATCAAATTCTAGAATAAAGATTTAAGGAGCCCGAGCACACCTCGGTTGATAGATTAATCACCATATTACTCATTTTCAAACGATAGAGTGAGGGTTGGAATCCTGATGGGAACCTGTGGCTGAATTTCGGTATAAAACAATTACGGTGGTGTCAATGAAATCCTACAGTCAGAATTTAGTATGGAGCAATTATTTTGAAAGTAATTTTTTGTGCGCATAAATATACAATTTATAGAAATATGTGATTCAATTAAACCATATATCGCAATTTAATCACTCTAAAGTTCCAGGGTATGGTTGTTGGAGTTAGATCAATTCATCTTTTCTTTTAATATAGTTATTCTAAGCAATTATTTTGAAGCAGGCCTATCCAAAACATACTTTAGATTATCTATTCTAATTTCATATAATAGGCCATTTACATGTAATTAATTTTAAGTATATATTTAAGAATATTTTATATATACTTCATGCATATGTTAGGTAAAAATTAATATATAATTTAAAATTATAATAGAAGATGCAAATTAGTCTACACCATAATAACAAAGTTCTCTAATTTTTTGAACTAAATCAAATAAAATACGATATTTTTGGAAAAACGGTGGAACCCCATATATATATTTCATAAATAGTAATGTGACAAAATATTCCGATTTTTTCTTTAAATCTATTCCCGAATTTTATTCATATTTTATTAAAACCATATTATACTAACTTATTTTTTATTTTTTCAATACAAATATATAATTTTACTAGATTATATAATTTTTATTAACAATCTTCACACATAAATATATTATCTTATGAAATAATTAGGTATTTTGTATCGAATTATTTTAGAATTAATTGCAAATTTTTGAAGACAAATTTTGTTATGAAAGTGAAATTTTATCAAATATTTTTCAAATTAATCCAAATAATTCCTAAATTATAAATTTTAAAGCCAACGAATTATTCCCAATTCGAAATTTGTTGCTATAGTCTCCACGTCAATGTTAAATATGATATATCGCCAACAGCCATACTAGATCAATACTAGGTAAATTTGTTGGAGTTATGATATACCGTAATGCTTTTACCTAGATAAATTTATATCAGCCATGGCGCACTTGCAAGGCCCATTGGCGTAGTCTCATCTTAACCCACAGATGCTTATCTGAAACTGAAGAATTGAAGCTCAACCCAGCCCATTTAACAAATGCTACCCACTTAAATTGGAGTCCAATTATTTTCTAAGAAACATTATTTAGTACAAGTAGTTGGGTTAACTCGTTTTGGGCTGAGCCCATATTTATTTCTCAACTTGCAACCCCAAGGCCCGTGCCCGCACAACCACATTGCCCACTATATTTGAATTGACCCGCAATTGCAGTTCCTGAACGTAAAATCCCAGGGCATAAATAATCATCTTGAATTGTACCATCAATTTTCAACTTTCACATTTCAGTTTTAGCAGTTGATACATCACGAGCTTGAAATTGATCAATCGTCATAAAGCTAAGCAGTCCAACAAGCAAAGGTGGGAGGTTCTGAATTATACTGAAACGAATGTTTGTTAGTCAGTTTTACACTGTGCTATGTAGGTTTTCGACAAAATGTCTCACTGACTTTATAACTGTAAACTACTGATTCTTAGTGACGTCCAAACCCTCTTCGATTTTTGTTTTTTTTTCTCTGTTTGATTTAATCAGGATGGGAAAGATGGGTTTTATCACTTGTACTGAAGTTCTAGTGAAGTGTTAGCATTTTGGAAAGGTGCCTTTCAATGTGTGGACTCTTTGTGGAGTGTTTGTCATTACAAAGATTACCTGGATGCTTTTGTCAGCACTGTACTGTTGCTAGGAAGAGATGAAGCGTGTATTATTTGTGACTGTCAGTTCATCTAGCATAACGCAAGTTATTTAGACCTTCTATACAAAATTGTATATCCTGTAGTATACCCTGAGTGATGCTAAAAAGATTAATCATACATATAAAAGGAAGGAACACAATGGTGCCCTGTTTTTTTTTGAGAATTAATTTTGTTTACCAAGTTAAACAGAATGCATTAATCTGATTGTAGATAATTAAAGTTACACTCATTTGAGTTCAAAATAATTTTGGTGGCATGTAAATTTTGTGTTGCATTTGTTGAATGCATATCCATTAAATTAAGATGTCTGTACTGGTGAAGTTTCTAATGTAAACAGAAACTTAAAAAATTACGTTAAATGCAGATGTGGGGCTGTTATTATGTAGATAATTAAAAAGCAGCATGATCTTCTTTATTACTAAAAAAATTATAAATTAGGAAACAGGAGAAGAGTGATAAAATGAGCTGTAATAACAATTTATAGTGATGTGTTTCTTATTCCAAATTGAGCTGTTTGTCAAGTTGCTAAACAGTTATGTTATATGCTTGACTGTTTGTAATGGTATATCACACGTTATATCACTGATACTTGTGATTAGTTTGTACACTCTGAATTGGGAGGAGCCTTAAAGGTTTGTGTTATAATCAATATATGTCAAAATAAAATAAGAATGTGATTTACTTCCAGGTGAGGCTTCTATTGGAATATGGTTTATGTATTAAGATTGAGCTAAAATCTATTGAACTGTTGTCATGAAAAAGAATTTCTTTTGACAGACTGACATTGCCTACCACCAAATATGTATTTGATAGGAAATCAAAGTATTTGAAGGAGACTAGACCATGGCACTCAGGCGTATGCTTGGATTCTCTGACGGAGAGTTGATGAGGTCAGATGCAAAACCCTGTTCCAGGTTGATGAGGCAAACTGCTGGCATTTTTTCAGTGGGAGGAGCATTGGGGTTTTGGGTCCTCTGCCGCTTGCATTATGGTCTGTTTTTATACTGCTTCCAGTTTTTATACATTTCTTGTTATTAAGTCTTTGTTTCTATTTAACGTGAAGAGAGTTATGTTTTTTGAATTTTGGTAAAATGCTTGTCGCTTCATTTCTTACCCGGACAAGGAGAAAGTTAGAGTACCAATCCTATTGTCTTGTCTCATTCTTTTTGGTCCTTTTGCGGAAATTTCTCTGCTTCAAAGTTTGCATGTATACGAGAATGAGAATTGGACATGTGATATTCTTGAAAGTTAAGTCTGATGGACATAAGATATGCCTTAAAAGGTATAAGATGGAGACTGCATGCTAAGTAGATGCATGAAGAGATATCATGGTAAAGAAATTCTGATGAAGATGAATATCTTACCAAGTGATTATCCTGACAATTTATATCATTTAATTTTTTTCATTTTTTCACTTGAGACAAAAAAACCTTTGGAGAATAATATGATCCCCTAGGTTGCTGATCCACCATTTGATTCAAGTTTCATGTGATTAATTATTACCGAGTATTGTGCCAAAAATGTTCTGGAATCCAAAATGAAAAGACAACATTAGCCGTCATACTGTGGAGGTTCCATTTTGCTGTACATCCACTCTTGTTTATTGAAAACCCTCTGTGGTTCTAATTATGGGTTATCCATTGCCACTTTATATACACCAGATAGAAGAGCCTTTTCCATAGGGTGGTTAAGTAGCCACCTTCCTGCTGGCTGATTCATATACCCCATCTTATTTTTGAACTTGTTTTCTCTCTTTTTTTTTTTTTTTTCCTATGATGGAAATAACTTATATTTAATTTTCCCTTTCTGCTGTATTCACATGAAGTTTTGAACAACTGATTCAAGTATCACTAGGGACTCAGCCATTAGTTGTGATTAAAATTAGCTGATTATTGTCTTACTACAGTTCTTAAGAAGATCTATCACTAATTATTCTTGCCTTTTTCCTGTTTTCAATCTGGAGAGAACTTTATATTATCGTAGTTAATATAAAATTAATTTAACTTCTTGTATATTTGGGGGGAAATAGAGCATAAAGTGATTCAGGTGCATTTAAAGCACTCTATACTTAATTTAAATGCCCCTGAATTTTTCTACATGTTATTTCCTGACATATATAGAGTCATTCAGGGGCTATTTTTTTTTTCTGAATTAAAATAACTTCTCTTTTTAAGTTTCAAGACGCAGTGTACATGTGATTTGGACATAGGGTTTAGTACAAAGCATTCTCCCAAAAGTGCAATCATGATGGATGCCTGTTGTGGCTCTTTCAACTTGCCTGCTCATGCATGTTTTAGGTTCTTTAGGATGATGAAATGAGGTATCACCTAGATACTTGGATATTCTTAGTCAAAGTAGATATATGTTCTTTCTGACTTCCCCATAGTTGAGCAACCTATGAAATAATGTTTCTTTCTGACTTCCCCCTCATGTAAATTTAATTGTTTGATTTAGTTTTCTAATAAATTTTGCTTAATTATGCATTGTTGAAGGTTATTTTTTCTTGTAAGGGAACCTGTAGTTCAATGCTGCAATTGGATTTTGTTCTTTTCATTTATGACATGTTTCAAGACTCAATCATTGTCTTCATCCCACCATACTCAAAATGAGGGATACATATTCATCTAGTTTTGATGGCAATGCAGGTCCTCGAATCACAAATCCTCGAAGTCTGAGGTGGGGTGCTTGTGGGGCTGTCTCTATGAGCACAACCACAGCTTTGCTAGTTCGTCTATTCAGTCCTGAATGTGAACCCCAAAATATAGCAGCTTATGACCAGAAAAAGTAATGTTGGTTCTTGCCCCTACTTTCGTGTGTGCTATGGGACCTGGAGGCTTCTTTGAGAATCAATTTCTGAGACAATTGACCTAGAGAATGCGTGAGATATAATTTACTAATCTGGCTATATAAAGACAATAGTGTTGTCATCTACGAGACTAATCGATTTATGGAACTCTCTGCTGAAGTAGGTAGTTGTTGTGTTCTTTGCCTGCACAATACAGATCGCTTTTGAATTACCACCTATTGTTTTACATTAGAAGATTAGTTTTTACGTTCTCTGTTGAAATTTTCTGCTGAAAGAAGCAGCAGGTTTTCACAAATGTTTTTCATTGAGCTTGATGATAGGACAGGTCTCCAATCGCAGTCAGTCGGCCAGAAAATGTGTCATGCAAAAGGTTGATATGTCCATTATTGTTTGTGGTGAAGGATCCAAACGTGCGTATCATTTTCAATAACTCATTTGGCACTACATCCTTCATTTGATTGATTACATGATAGACGAGCCCTGCCCTTACTGCCCTTACTGTAGATTGGGATTACTCTAATAAGGTTTGGATCTCGAAGTATGAGATAATTATATCTGTCGGTGCAGTGGGGTCTACGTGGGGTCTAATTATAGAAAAGTTTAACGTAATTGTGTTAGAAGAATCACACCTAAAGCAAAGTATGGATTGAAATATCTTGATGGTTATGTTAATCATTGAAGTTTAAACAATTTGGTTTTCTCACTTTCTAGTGTTTTTTGGTATTAACAAGCATCTAAAAACAAGCCCAGACGGCATCTTGTAATGATAATTAACGACAAATCAAGATGCCATTTTCTTGAATACTTGAAACATAAGCATAAATGATTAATTCTAACACATTTAAACCCCCTTAAGCCAAACCATTAAATCCAAAACCAAAAGCAAGAAAAAACCCTTCAGATGCCAAGTATTTTTCACCCGAGTTGTAGGTTGCTAGTGTTCACCTAGATTTTAATGTGCCTGAGTTTCCATTTCTTGTGCCCTAATTGTTGTGAATGAATGGGTTATCTAGTAATAAAAGGTCAAATTTAATACAACAAGAAATTAAGTAAGAGTTGCATAAGAATTGCATACCTGGTGTTGTTTGCATGATGAACAACTGAAAACTTTCTTGGGTGGGATTTTAAGTTATAGGATGTGGATGATATTGTCAATGAATAATGTATGTAATTGGGTTGATTGTAAGAATGAAGTGTTAATATAAAATTTGGACTAAATATATACTTTTTGAGATAAATGAGTGAAAGCAAGTAATATATTCAAAATGCGCTTTTTAATAATAATATTTTAATTTATATATGGTAATGAATTCTTTTAAGAAGTCAATTACAAAAGTTGCTTTGCATTTCCTTATTTAAATTCATCATCCTATATAAATAACATATATAAATTCGTTCCAAAAATAAATAAATTTGTGATTAAGGATAGTTTAGGTTATATAATTATAATCACATTAGCAAAATTATATTATTAAACTATACTTGATCACAAATTTGTTTATTTGTTTATTTCTTTTTTCTTATTTTTTTTCCTTTTCCTTTCTTTTTTTCCTTTTCCTTTCTTTTTTTCTTTCTTCTTTCTCATCTTCTTATTTTTTTTTGCCTCTCCTTTTCTTTTCTTTTCCATTCCTTTTGTTCTTTCTTCTTCTCCTCTTTTTTTTTCTTTCTTTCTTCCTTCTTCTCTCATTTCCCTCTTTTACTCTTCAAATCTCTTATTTCTTCTTTATTTTTATTTCTCATTCTCTCATCCTTCATTGGTCTGTCAGCATCGCTACCGCTAGGGGTGGGCATTCAGATCGAGTATTTTGTGTCTTAATCTGATCAGATCGAATATTTTTAGAGTGATTTTGAGTTTTGGGTAACTCAAATCCAACTGTATAATTTAAGTCGTTTATCGAGTAAAATAATTATAAACAAAATTAATTAAAAAAATATAAATATAAATTCCATAAGTTCCAACCTAAGCTCTAAATTCATTCCAGAAAAACTTTCAACCTAACTCTAAGGCCCCAACCCCCAAGCCTCAAATTCCTATGGTGGACAGAAGAAGAAGAAAAAGAAGGATTATTCATTTTTTTTAAAGGAAAATTTTGAAAATCCGACATATTGGGTACCTGATATGTCGGGTATCCTATTATATTAGGTTGATATTGGATAGCAAAATAAACTACTCAACATATTGCATGTTCGAACCCAACCTGACGCCCGTCCGTAGCCCGTCAACCCCAAACACCACATAGTTTTATAGGGTACACACAATGTTTCTCTCTCATTTTTTGTCATTTCTTCTTCTTATTTCTCTATTTTTCTTCTCTTGTAAGTCTCACTCTCTCTTCCATACCTCGTCCATCACAATAATCACCGCCACCCCCATCACTAAACTATTTGGAAAATTAAGTCGGTGTAATACCAAAATAGGTAGGTAAATGTAGGCAGAATAACAACAGAAAGGAAAGGTCTATACAAGAGTTCAACTTTTTATCTTTAACATGATTTTGCCCCGCACAGGTGCTTACGGTAACTGAATCTCCTAAAATACAACGACCTAATTTGTGATAGTAGTATAATAAATCTCAAGTCTATCGAACTATAGAGATATTAAGAATAGTCTTTTGAATACTGGGGAGAAAGAAAGAAAGAATATGAATTTTTGGGATAAAAATAAATGAATTCGAATAGTCTATTTATAATTATCGAAGAGTTATGGACAACAAACACAACTGTTGAAAAATTTGGTAACTGGACCACCACTTGGCATTTACTGAATAACCACAATCATTCGTTGCTGACTGGGCGGACACTATTACCTAATAAATGTCTTTTGGTGCTGAACGGACATCTTTTAGATGACTGGGTGTCTTTTCGCCTCATTTGATTCCATACAGTGCCACACGTCGCCATTTTAGTTAGTCCACTTAGTCGCGTTCAGATTGAAAGAAAAAATAATTAAAAATTTAATATTTTTTTTTTAATTTCTTTTATATAAAAACATTGTACTAAGTGGGCTAATCAAACCAACCCAAACCCAGCCTAGCCGAGTCGGCTGACTAACCGTACGAGTGTGGGCTTTTGGTCTATACATATAAAAGATGTAGATAGGTTCCCTCCTTCCAAAACTTTGGTACCCCTTTTGGGGCCAAACTCAAGTATCCAATTTGAACTAAATAAAACAAACAAATTTTAACATATTTTCAATATGGGATGATAACTTCTCACGTTCCCATCGACAAGGCAAATGCGATAAATTAGAGATCTAGGTTGCAATTTGTTTATATGAACAAAAGGGCAATTTTTCTAATTTTATTTTGATTTTCAGGGATAAACTAGAGAATTTGCTCATTAGTAAAACTAGTGGACCTTAAAAGGATAATTGGATCCCATCCATTGAGTGTGAGATTTATATCCATCACCATTTTTAAAAATAAGATCGGGTTTTTATTTACCAGTTGAGCCTCCATCATGTAATGTACACAATGGAGAATATTTGATTAATTAATAAATTTGGGCTATTCTAAGAAAGTAAGCAGGACCTTAGTTGAAAATGAACAAGGAAATGACCACTGCATGGCAAAAAACCTTGAAGAGGAGAACACAAAACTTAGAATTTGACTCGCGGGTCAAAATTGAAATAAGTATGTCTCAAGTGATAAAAAGGGGTAAAGCTATATATTCATAATAATAATAATAATAATAAAAGAAACAAATTTTCTGATACTGTCTCTAATGAACCTATGAAATCGCATTTAGACCATGCTACATGAGTATTTGAAAAAAAAATGTACTTTTGAAGAAGTGTTTGAGCTTAAAAAAAGATGAGAAAAATGGGAAAGAAGAAAAAATAGTGCGTGTTTTGAAATAGAAGCGAAAAGTTAAAAAAAGCTACAGTTAGAGTGTTTGGTAAAAGAATAAATCCACCACCAGCTTTTTTATTTACCGACAAAATTGCCCTTAATTTACAAAAAATTGTGTTTGGCCCTAAAAAACTTGAATCATGTAAATGTTATATTCAGTAATGTGTATTGAGATATATATAATTATATATATAAATATATTGACATATATATTTATATAAGTATGTAAAATATGTGATAAAATATAAACACGAAACAAATAATCTAGCATGGTGTAGCATTTCTAACACTAAAAATGTGCTTAGTACCTTTTTTAATGGGGTTTGATGAGGTAAATAATTGCCAATACTTTCTACATTGGAGTTTGGTGATGTAAATGAATGGCAACACTAGACAAAATCAGACCACAATTTACTACTACTGGCAAAT
Source organism: Paulownia fortunei (assembly GCA_019321725.1). Classification (NCBI taxonomy): domain Eukaryota; kingdom Viridiplantae; phylum Streptophyta; class Magnoliopsida; order Lamiales; family Paulowniaceae; genus Paulownia; species Paulownia fortunei. The sequence goes on along the minus strand of CM033106.1, from coordinate 24,931,890 downwards.
TGAGAAGACCGATTTCAGATGAGTATACATATATATATATATATATTATATATATATATATATATATATATATATGGTATTTAGAGTGTAAAGATTAAGAGTCTGAGATCTAAACTCTTTGAACTTCAAAGAGAAATGGTCTATTGATAGATCTAAAGGGTAAAATTGACATTTTGTCGAGTTTGCTATGGCAATATGAAAATTGCTCTTGCATTATCACCACCCGTGGTTTAGCAGTTCATAAGATTTAAATGGACTTAATAATATAGTAAAGATTTTTTTTTTAAATTGTCTATATTTTTAATCGATGTATAGTTGCAAAATTCATTAATAGTTAAAAACTTAAATGCAGCTAGAGTTAAGAGACATTTAAGACATAAATAGGGTACTATTGTGAAGTCAAGCATATAGAAATTAAAAATAAAGAATAAATAAAATAGAGAATTTTTTTTTTGTATTCATTTACATATTTTATTACAAATTTATCTTTATTTATAAATATATAAGAGAAATAAATATACATATAATAATATGATAAATTAAAAAAGAAATTAGATATTCACATTAAATTTGATATTTATCTATTATTAATTAAATATTTTTTCTATTTAATTCGACGTATATTTATAACAAACTGACATTACTTGCATAGTTTTCCTCAAACTAAAAAAACCCAAAAGAAAGAAAAACTCATTAATCACGTGACCTTCACGTGTAAGCAATGTCAACCATCTCACTTATGCTTTCCTTTCCGGCTGTGAGGTTTCCACTTCGACTGAGTGAAGGTTCCTCCCTTTTCTTGTTTCGTTTATTCAGTTATTGCCAACTTCCATGTCACCCACCTCTCGCCACTCTATTATTTTCACACACTAAACCCCAACCCCCCGAAACCCTCCACCCCACCTACTCCAACTAGGCCAAATGGCCTCCCTCCACCCCAAAAACGGCACCACCACCGAACGAAACCCAAACTCTAAACCCAAACCCATCACCCCATCGGAGCTCCGCTCCGAGTTCTCCCACCACGACCCTATCATCGCCCGCATAAACAACGGCAGCTTCGGCTGCTGCCCCGCCACCATCATCGCCGCCCAGCAGCGTCACCAGCTCCTCTTCCTCCGCCAGCCCGACTACTTCTACTTCAACACCCTTAAGCCCTCCATCCTCCAAACCCGCCGCCTCATCCAGACGCTCATCAACGCCGACCACGTCGATGAAGTCTCCATCGTCGACAACGCCACCACCGCCGCCGCCATCGTCCTCCAGCACACCACCTGGTCTTTCTTCTCCTCCGTTTTTGAGGCCGGTGACGCCGTCCTCATCCTCCACTACGCCTACGGCGCCGTGAAGAAGTCCGTCCAGGCCTACATTTCGCGTGCTGGCGGCCACGTAATCGAGGTTCATCTCCCTTTCCCTGTTAAATCTAGTTCTGAGATTGTTTCTGAATTTCAAAAGGCCCTTCAAATGGGAAAAGCAAATGGTAGGAAGATTAGGTTGGCTGTCATTGATCATATTACTTCGATGCCTTGTGTCATTGTACCTGTGAAAGAATTGGTTAGGATGTGTAGAGATGAGGGCGTTGATAGGATCTTTATTGATGGGGCACACACCATTGGGAATGTGGAGATAGATGTGAAGGATATAGGCGCTGACTTCTACACAAGTAATTTGCACAAGTGGTTATTTTGTCCACCATCTGCAGCATTTTTGTACTGTAAGATGTCGGACGAATTGTTGGACTTGCACCACCCTGTGGTGTCTCATGAGTACGGTAATGGGTTGGCAATGGAGAGTGCGTGGACTGGGACGAGAGATTACAGCGCACAGCTGGTGTTGCCAGAGGTGATGGAATTTGTTAGTAGGTTCGAGGGTGGGATTGAGGGGATAATGAGGAGAAATCACGAGACTGTTGTTGAGATGGCAAAAATGTTGGTGGAGGCATGGGGGACAGAGTTGGGGGCACCCCCGGAGATGTGCTCGAGTATGGCTATGGTGGGAATGCCAGCTTGTTTGGGCATTAAGAGCGATTCAGATGCATTGAAGTTAAGGAAGCATTTGAGGGAGTATTTTATGGTTGAGGTGCCAATTTACTACAGGGCGCCATTGGAGGGAGAGGTTGATCCAGTAACAGGGTATGCAAGGATTTCCCATCAGGTGTACAATGTGGTTGAGGATTACTATAGGTTTAGGGATGCTGTGAATAAATTAGTCAAAGATGGGTTTACTTGCGCTCTTCTCTCCAAATGAGAAGGTACTCAATTTTTCTTATGCTTTCTACTATTAAATACAGCTTTCGTTTATTATCAATTGCTTCAACTGCAGAGAAAAAAAAACCCTTCTTGATTTTATTGGTGTAAATGCTTGAAGTTCTGTCTACTTCCTTTTAAATATTCCTTGTCTTTGTATTATGGTTACTAGTTATGCCAGATTAGAAATTATTGCAGCTATTGGTGGCTTGCAGTGCCTAGCTTGCTTCTTTGGGGAGTACTTCTTGACATTATGGTGCTTAAACTAATCATTATTGGTCAATGTCTAATGCATTCTTTCCTTCATCATTGGCTGCTACCAAAAAACCTTGAGTATGATCGCCTATAACGCGAGGGCCATTGGTCTTGTGTTCAGTTATTGTCTTAAACATAATAATATTATTTGGGGCCAGGAACACATGCTCGTAATTTTAAAAACATCAGTTTCTTGATCTAGATGTCATTACGTGTACTGTTGTATCTTACCATCTGTACCATGTCATCTCACTTATTTTACAAATTTCATTTGATAATGCCAAGGCCTCTTTTGCTAACTGGTAGTGATTTAGATCTTGCTGTCTGGCTTTTGCTCTGAATAAAGACAATTTAAACACCATTATGTAGATATTTTCATGCTATTAGCTCAATGATTAAGAAAAGAATGATGCTATCACTGGCTAGCCTTCATTGTTTTGTCACCTCATCCAATTCTGGTACGAAACTGCAGCAGTTAATTCAGTTGGATAAATATAATTAGCAATAGTTTCTAAATCAAGGGGAGGTGAAAAAATCGCATATTAGTAAGGGTGTGTTTGAATTGGTCTCTCCATTTCTGTAAATAAAAAATTCAGCAAAGTTTTTTTGTTAGTTTTGTTTATTGATTTGTCAAAAATTGTGTTTGTATGAAAAAGTTTTCCGAGAAACTGTGTTTGTATTTGCTAACCAGCTACTTTTTGGGCAAAATGGGCCTTTTTCTTTTAATTGCTTAGGAAGCAAAATTATTAATACCAACTGCCCTTCCCGTCCGCGCCCCCCCTACAAAAAAAATTAAAATAAAATAAAATCTTTTAACTTAAGGCCATTAAGCCATTACTTTTATGAGAGACAGATCTTGTTGCAAAGACTGCAAAAGAAAGCATTATTAATGGACGTTTATGATGCCAAGATTGCTTTTTTATGGGCCAACAAAAAAACAAGCAGGAAGATAAGCAGATGATGACTGTTTCAGTGGTGCCTTTTGGATATATTTGTAATGAGATTTTTTATATGAGATTGTTGCTATTCTGATAACGTCCAAATGGTTGGAAATTGCTTAAGAAGAGAACTACCAGCTTTAGAGCTGCTTGCGTAGATTCTTGTATAACGAGAGTTATATTTCTTCTGCATGTAATGAAAAACTATTTCTTTGCACTCTAATTGTTTGAAATCTTTGATGGTGAATAATAATTTATTTGCTCAGTAATTGATTTCATTGGGAAAAGAAATTCCTGACTTAGTCGTTTTCCTATTTGACAGCTTACAGGGAGAACTGTATATAGTTCCCTGGATTGCAACTATGGTATTTTCCTTTAGCTTCCATGCTTCGCCTGAGTAATGCTGACCTCTGAACTTCAAAATTTGGAAGTCAAGGAAATAATCATTTCCTCACACTCATGGCGATTGCTGGTACAAGTGCCTGAAAAAATAATGTTGGCTTGCATGGTCGGGCCACAAGACTCTGTTGTGAAAAATTGCTTGAACAATTATGTACTGGTGCTTTTACTCGTGTCTTTATATATGATCAATGGCTTGTTGATTATGGTTTAGATGGATTTCTGAGCAAATTCAAGCATCAATGTTGTTGACCATATTTTTCTAGCTTAATATTATAAAGTCTAGGCTTTGATACTGTTTAACTTTTACGCTAATAAATAGATTTGCTAAACTGACAGTTTAGCACATATTTCTTCTGCTGCTGTTTTAGGAGTTGAGTTGGACTATTTCATGGCGATGCATATCAGCATAGTTACCCGATGAAGTTGCTCTGCCCCTTTCTATTTGAGCATTTCACCTAACAATGACCACGAGAAAGGTTTGTCTAAACTTAAATTTATCAAAACTTAAGATTTGTTCATCAAAGTTTTTAAATGCTCGGATCCGAATCCTCCTTGGATATCCGAATCCTCCTTGGATCCGACAGATTAGACTCGTTAGATTTGTTTTATAATTTTAAAAATATTTTAAAAAGTTAAACAAAAAATCATTAAAACCTTTTTAAAAATATATATTTTGAAAAATAATATCATATGAATAAATGTATCATATATTAAGAAATAAATAAAAGAATTAAATGAGATGGGTTTGGGGAGAAACAGGTTTGAAAATAAAAATATAAAATCTGTTTTAAATTTATTTATAACTTTAAAAATTCGTTCTAAACGGGATGGACTCGAGTTTGAACCCATTCTATTATCTTTTTTAATAAAGCAAAATTTACATAGGCACAATATGGGGAGAGACTACTATTCCTCAACTCTGGATCATATACGTTTTGCTTGCATATATGAAATATTTCTATATTTTATTTTCAACTAAATACGTTTTTGGCATTAAACTATATTCAGGCACTAGCTTTTATACCGCCCTAATAGAGAGGGCATATATAAATTTAAAATAATTCTTGAGACATACCTCACTTCTAATGTCCTCAAATATTAAAATGCATCTTCATCTTTATTTCTTTTTAATTTAAAAAGAAAAAGGACTACTGATTTAGAAGAAAATAGTCGATCTAAATGCAAGAAAAGTCCCAGGATATGATAATTAATATCCTGTGATTTTTTGCTTACAATACAACTGGTGGATAGAGAATCTTAATTGCGACATTCAATTTTTTTGTTTCTATTTTTGGATAAATCAATATATTTTTCCATTTACTATAAAATATATGCTATCATATATTTGAATTTTGGCCACGATTGATCAATTTTGACTTCACTTTCTCAATTCTTAAAATCTTATATTGCATGGAATAATTTCATTGGCAATTTAGCATTAATAGTAACAATTATGGTTACGTAAAGCTATTGAAGTCAATCGACAGAACTCTCTCTCATCATAAAATCCTATTATGCGTGTGTTGATTCCTAATTCGTCTCTAAATAGTAAAAGAATTACACCATTTATGTTAAATTTTGTGAATTCCTAAATGTGTAACTAAGGTTTGTTTTCTAATCAAAGTTTAAAATCTATGATTTATTAGGGTAGAGCCCGACAAATCAATTCAATTCGTCATTTTTGTACTTTTGTAAATATATTTTTCTTCAATTAATATTAATAAGCATTTCTTTATCGTTATTTATCTTTATTAAAAAAAATTTAGATAAGATCTCTAGATTATACAAAGTTACAGGACATACTCGCATATGTGAGAAATAATTGAGAATCATAAGACAGGATATCAATGATTTAATAAAACTTATATGTACGATGCATGTTTTTAAAAATGATATTTCATTTCATGTACATCATGTATATATATGTGTGTGTGTGTGTGTTTGTATGTGTGTTTGTTTGTTACGAAATAACTATATTGAACAACTCCACTTAAAAAAAATTTAATTAAAAATAAAATATTATTGAATATGAAATTTATGCGTTACAATAATTTAAAATTAGTTTTTAGATTTAATTACCATGATAATTTTATGAATAGTTGATTTTGTTTGATTTATTCATTGATTATTAGATGATCGCAAGTGGAATACTTTATGTGAAATTTAATTATGTATAGAAGTTATAATAATAAGATTCTTTGAATATTTTAAAATAATTTGAATAAAACATAATATTTTTATATATTTTTTATAAATAGTAATTTGACAAAATCTCTTAATTTTTTTTATTAATATACCAATTTATTTTTAAATTTTATTTCTATTTTAGTAAGATTACACTATACTAAGTTGTTTTTCTATTTTTTCAATATATATATATATTTATTTATAAATTTACTAGATAACATAATTTCTATTAACAATCTTCACACATATATGCATTATTTTTATAAAATTATTATAAATTTTGTATTGATATATTTTAAATTATTTGTAAATTTTAATGATAACTTTTGTTATGTAGACAAGGTTTTGTTAATTTTTTTAAATTATCTCGAATGATACCCAAATTATGAATTTTAAAAGCTAACAAATAATTTCCGAATTCAAATTTGTTACTGCGATGGAAGTTAATGAGTAGTAACAAATGATTCGTCACTATTTAGATGAATAGAACTATCTCATATGTGTTTTACAGTTTTTGATTTTGAAATCCTTAATTAAAATTAAATAAAATTTAAAAAAATATTTTTTTAATTTTATCATAGAGTCAAATAATTAGAAATGAACATCTAGTTATTGAGTTATTTGAGTTTTCATTTAATTATCCATATACTAAGTCCATTCAAGAGACTAGCTGATGAACGGATTTACTTGAATGATAATCATAATTGAAAAAAATTTGTTACTTCACCTATATTAGATTTTTATAACGTATTGCTAGATGCTACTTGGTGGGTTTTTGGAATTGAAAATTGAATTATCAGAGAATTAATTTATTAGAATAATTAGTCGAAACAAGTTTGATTGTTCAATTAAATCACAAGAGTTGTATAACTATAAAATTATTGGTGAAACTAATGAGACATGCTAAGCAAAATAATTATTATTAGATTAATTAATATGATGAATTAATTTATTACTCTTAAACTAATATAAGTATTAAATTAAATTAATTAATAAAAATGATCAATTGATTGGAGATTTGGAAAAGCCCAGTAATTAATTAATTAAGTGTTAATTAATTCATATAATGAATTAATTAATTAATTAATTTGATCAACTAAATATTCTTAATTTATTCTAGGCCTAGTTCTAGTGGGAATGGATCACAGCCTACTCTGAATTGAAAGATGAAAAATTTCAATCCCAGAGCAAGAAATAAGGTAATTAAATGAGTGTAGGATACTATTCAAAATAGTTTTTAATGCACAAGGAAATTACGTTAAAGATGTGAAATTATGGGTGTTTTCAGTTCGTCAAATCAATCAAATTAAAATAAAAAAATCAATAGTATTAAAATTAAATTGAAAAATTTAATTTGGTATTTGATTTTCACTTTTACAAAAATTCGGTATTCGATTGGTTTTGATTTTTTATTTTAATTTATTGAACTGTACCGAATACCAAATTATTATTATTTATTTGATATTTTATTTTTATAAATATATTACCTATTTTTATGTTATTATTTATTGTTTACTTATTAAAATTTAAAAATAATAAATAAAAATTATAATAATAATTGTAATATTTAATTTATTTTTTTTAAAACTCCATTTACTGAATTAAATTGAAATACTGAAAAAAATTGCTAATGAACCGAACCGATCCAATTTGATATTTAATATGACATTTTCCGTACTTAAATTTTAATTCGATTGACTTTTACTGAATCAACATCCTTAGGTGGAATCATTAGGAGTCCCATTTGAACGGGACAAAAGGTATATAAAAAATGTACACCCAAGTGGTAGAATTTATGAGTATTTTTTACAAGAAAATCAGCAAAAATCAGCCTTTTGAAGCACCAAAAAACATTCACCTCCTTTCTCCAATTTTTGTATTCTTTTATTCTTTCCTTTTGAAAAAAGAATCCAAAAATTCTTAACCTACACACAAATTATTTGTGTTTTTGCTTTCAAATCTTTATACACTAATTCCTTAATTAGTTAATAATCAAATAAAACCTAGCAACATAGTTTTGTGGACATCAATGTGGATCAACTTTAAAACAGATACATTTGGAGCTCTAAGGTGAACAATTTCCTACTATGGGTTACCTTTACGCCTGATCTCCTTGCTTTCTTGCGACTTGCCTCTGGTTGAACCCTTCAGAATTCCCTGTGTGGAATTCGCAATCTCCCCTACCTTTGCTCGGAGTAGGCTTAAAGGTGTTGGTTCCTTCCCATTTGAGCTACGTTGTGTTTCTCGATGTATTCCAGGGTTTGAAACTATAATCCATGAAGCGCTCCCCACTCTTTAGCATTACACAAGTTGGCACGCACTGATGATTTCAAGCCCTCTAGAAAAGTAAAGAGCTTGTCATTCTTCGATATATCCCAAATGTCCAACATTTGCATCAAGACGGCTTTAACATAGTCCCCAATGGAACCTTTGGGCTTCACGTCTGGCCATATATTCCACATTCTCCAAGAAAAAATTGCATTTTAATAACTTCATAGAGAAAATCCCAGGTGTCCTACACTTGGTGTGTTTGTATGTCTGCATATTTTCGTAAAATACATGATAGTTGTTGACACTTTTTTTGCCTCATTCTCAATGTTGACAACAAGAAAGTATTGATCCGTATAATAAAGGAATTCAACTTTCTTGGCATCTCTAATGCCTCCATAGGCGTGCGGTTTACATATCAAGAGCCTAGTAATAGGTTCAGGAGCAACGACAAACCGATTGCTCACAGCTCTTTGTAGCAAGCTTATCCGAATAGAAGCTCGCTTCCATCTCACACCTCAAGTCGGATAGAATTACTTTTCCTCAGTGCTTCAGTGAGAGCTTGTCACATATCTTTGCTCTCAGCTAATTGGGCATAGACACCCACCTCCATACCCTCGACCTCTCCTCCAAGGTTGCAATAACAAACTGCCATTGGAGTTCTCATCCTTCAAAGCTTCTAATTGTTGTTTCATAGTTCAAGTTCTTTTAAGGGCCTCAACTTCTTGGTCCACCATGTACGTGGAAGCTACAGGTTCCATTGCCTCATTGGTTCAATGGATTTTGGATTTAATATCGTCTGTCTGTCACGGAGCATATTTAGAATGTGTAGAAAAAAGGACACCGAGTGGTTATTAATTTACCACTCATGACTACTTCCATCAAATGTTTATTTTTAGTTGACTTATGTATCACAATCACGTCTAATACTAAAAATGTAATAACACCAAAATATGAAATGATTATCAAGGTATAATTAATCAAAAAAGAAAACTCATTCCATTGGTAATAAAAGCAATTACAATACATACAATAGTTGGAGTAGGGGAAAGGAGAGCTCCAACAAGGCTCTGACAACTAGCTTCGCAAATTCATTTTTCCTTATAATGTGCTTAGAAATAAAAATACTAATGACTATAGTAAATATTAAAAAGTTAAGAAACATGACCTCTTTACAATAAAAAAACTTACACTATAGACTCCATATAATGTGCAAAAGCTCTCCGTGGATAGTAGAGTCCATTAATAAAGGTTGGTGTGAGATGATCCGTAGAGCTGTCCATATAGTGTGTCAAGGGGGTGGAGCAGGGAGGTAGCCCTTGACACAAAGTAAGCCAGATATGCTCCCATGCTTTCATCAACATGAGACTTGTTATTATTATTTTTTATTCAGATTATAGAAAGAAACTATATATTATTTATTAGTATTTTTTTTAAAGAATCAATTGTAAATTTTGTTTGAACTTAATTAATTAATTTTTTTTCACAATGTTTGGTTATCAATCAAAAACTAATTCTATAAGCACATATATATCTATATCTATATCTATATCTATATATATATATATATATTATATATATATATATATATGTAGAGAGAGAGAGAGAGAGATTTTTAAAAGCTTGTTTACATAGATTTGTTTTTTCAAATCAAAGAAATTTGTAATTAAAATAGTTTTCTCCTCTCATTAAATGAACTTAAACCAAAGCGAAATTCATTTCAACCACAACGAAGAAAATCTACTCTTACTTTTAATCTTAGAATCATAAAATAAAAATAAAAATAAAAATTTGTTGATATTAGTTTAATAAGTGTAATAACTTATTATTTGATAGAATACACTTAATTAGTATTGATTCATTTTTTATATAATTAACTATATTTGAACGTTTTATTCAAAGAAAAAGAATTCTTGATTGGGGCAAAAATGAGTTTGATTGAAAAGATAGGGGTTAACAACCGATAAAATGCCATTTTGGTCACTTTACATTGATTGAATTCTCAAATACACCACACGACGGCGTCTTTCCCGCGAAAGTCAAGTTGATAAATCTGTCACCTTCTCCCTCGCGAACTATTTCTATTTTCTTCCCCTTGAAACCCTAACCCGCAAACCCTAGCAAGATGGTAACCCGCGTTTACACCAAATTCACAGAGAAAGAGCGTTAGTTTCTTTAGAATTTGGCATTTAATTGTCTAGATTCTGATATAATTCAGTAGTAAATATGCTGATAAACCAGGACTCCACGGCAGCCACCACCACCAATTCTCCCGTCGCGACGGCGTGCGGCAGCTGCGGGGTGGAGGACCGGTTGCTGCTCCACCACGTCCGCCACCGTGGGATTTTCCGCCGCCTCTGCACCACCTGCGTACTACGCCTCCACCCACAATCCTTCTGCCCTACCTGTTTCCAAGTCTACCCTCCACCACCCTCAAACAACGCCATTTTCTCCTGCTTCAAATGCTACTCCTCCTCTCACTCCCACTGCGTTGCGGAGGGACCCACGTCCCCTCCCAGTCCCTACATTTGCCCCCTTTGCATCAATCCCAATACCCCCATTTTCCAATTGAAAACGGCAAAAGAGGCCAATATTGAAATTGGTGAGGGTTTGAATGTGAAAAGTGAGGAATGCAGGGTGATGGATAGAGATTCAGCCAAGAAGTTGTTGGCTGCGGCAAAGATTGCTTCTGCGTCTATGAATAAAGCGGCAGTGGCTGCAAAAGCAGAAGCTGAGAGGAGGGCAAAGGAGGCAGCTTTCACGAGGAAAAGGGCAAAGGAGGCATTAGAACATGTAGCATATTTGGTCATGAAGGATAAGTCGAGGAAGAAAGAAGCAGCTTTGGCAGCATCCGGTGAGGTAGCAGGGTCAGGACTTGGCCGAGTTGGTGGTAACGTAGGTTTCAACGGGGTGAAAGTGAAGAGTGAAAATAACATAAATGTTTGCAGTAATAGAAATGGGATTGTGGCTAGCAGTGTGGGTCCTGTGATTGTGGAGGAGAAGATCAATATGATAGGAAATGTGGATAGAGTGGATAATTCTAATCAGGTATTGGCAGCATTAAATGCAGTTGAATTGAGGGAAAATGAGAAGATGGGTGGAATAACAGCACAGTGTGCAACATCTGGAGTGACACTAAATGATGATCAGGCAGTTGTGGATGTGGATGAGAAGGGGAGAATGACGGTGAATGATGGAGACAATGGAGGATTCATTGCAGAGAGGAATAATGGAAGTGGTATCGATCATGTGATGTTCACTGATATGGAGACTGGTCCGGAGAATCTAAGTATGCAGGCGAAGAAACAAGATGATGTGAGCAATGAGGTGGTTTTGGTTCAAAAAGTGGCTGATTAGATGCATTAATGAGAACAGTAATAGTGGAGAACAACATGCTAATGCGGGCCCACTATAGTTGATGTTGTTCTAATATGTAGATGAACAGCAAAAGGATGGTAGAATTCGAAGATTTGCAGTTGAACTTGTTGGATTGAGCTGTTCACTTGTTTATGTTTATAATATTTTTCCTGCTTTAAGTTTATGGCAGTGTTTAAAGGCTAGATTTTGCAGGGCTGGCAAGGTGATAAATCATGCGAATTGTCTCCAGTCAGATTATTGATTTTCTCGTTTTCTTTATTCGTACAGACCATTTTGTTACCAAGTTTGATCCTGGCTTTTGTAAAGATATCCCAGAAGTTGCAATGTATTTGTGCACCTTTGCTTTGTTTTAGATGTCTAATTTGAACTTTCTTGCTAATTGTTTCAGTTGGTTATATCAGCTTTAGGTGATGGTATTTCTTTCACTTGCAGTTTGTTGGGCCTGTTCAGATTATGAGGCTGCGAGACTCTTACAAAACAAACTTTTCATATGTAAAGAAAGTTTTGAATGGAAACCTAATCTTGAAGATAATTGATTTATTTCTCATACAAATGATACTTTTGCTTCCTAGAAAGCATACTGTCGCAGTACTGTTTTCGTTTTCTCCAAGAATGTCAAAGCGGGTTTCTAAGAATGTTCGACTCAAAACATGAATCAATTGCTTAATGAGATTCCCAGTTTTAATTTTGGAATTAACCTGTATTAACAAGTATACCATGTACTTCAGTTATAAAGTTAAAGGTGGAAGAAAAATTCCAGGATTAGAAATAAGCCTTCTAAGAATCCATGTTCATGGACAATTCTTTACTAATTGCCCTCCCGTGTTATTGCAATAAGCATCAACTTCTACGGTGAATTTATTTTCCCATGCATCTTCTCTCTCTTTAACTGAAATGCATATGGATGGATGGCCAAATAGTTTACAGTAATGCACGTTCAATACGAGGATTTTGCAGCTAGTAGTCTAAAAATGGAAAGAGAAATTATTATCCGATATACCAAAAGGATCAATTTGGCAAGACTTTTACTGGAGCATCAAATTCATATTTATAGCATTTCTTTTAAGCTGTCCATCCAAGCAAGCAATAAGAGAAAATAATGAAGCATCAAACGCTATTCATTTTCTTGTTTTCTTAGTTTTTATACTTCTCCTGTACTAGCTACTAGGATAACACTCAATATTATGTACAGAAAATGTTAATATCAAGTCCTCAGAATCCGGCAAGACTTATTTGCTGCTATACAAGCAATTTCCGCCAATTTAAATGAAAATTTCCAGCTCTTAGCCATTTCTAAATGAACTAGATAATTGGAGCAGAAGAAGAACTATCTAACAAGGTACTGCTAGAGTAAACAATGCCTCGCTACACAAGACATCTTTTGTGTAAAACAAAACATGTTGAGAGGAAGCATATGAGGTCCTGTAGGTAAATGCTTACCAGAACTGCAACTGCTCGCAAACAATATAACTAAATGTGTCCAAACTTCTGCGTTGCATCTGAAGCTGGACTGAGCGGAAATAGAACTCCATCGTGATAACACTCTTGATCTAACCCGGGAGATACACTTACATTTCTTTAGCAAGATCCATGAGTATCCTTACTTTTATAGTTCCCCAAGAAAACTGAAGTCAATCTGGACTTGGAATAAGAACTCAATTAAGAAAACACGAATAAATTAAATAGTTAGATACCACAGTAAAATGAAAAACATGCATTTCGATGATTGTTATAACATGACAAAGTCTATCAAATTTATCAGTCTGAAACATGCATTTCGATGATCGTTATAACATGACAAAGTCTATCAAATTTATCCTTCTGATAATCTTAAGAGTAAAACAAAGAATACAACAATTTGCAGGAAGACTTCAGAAATAAAGGAAACAAGTAAGATGGATTAACCTGTCCAATTCTGTGCGTCTTCAGAATCCGTCTTGCCTCAACACCTAGGTGCCAAATATGCTAGGTCCATATTAACACTGAACCTTGCAATAAAGCTTTGTTCTGTAATTTGGCACATTCTTTGTCAAAACGTCAGCAATGGCTCTTTATCAGCCAAGAGAAATGAATCTATCACAATTTCCCCAGGCCCTCTTCAAGTATGCAGCTGACTTTATCTTGAATGCCAAAATTTTCTTTGACTTCTCTGCTGACCATTTCGTTTCTTACAATAGAACCCATTAGCAATGCATGTGTAGATGCATCTGGGACCCAACCCTTTTCCAACATTAAATCCAGCAAGTGGCTTGCCTCATTTTTGTATCCCTCTCTCCAGAGGCTATCAATGAGTATGTTATACATGGTTGAATCAAGAATTTCGGACTTGGAGACAATTTTATCTATTGAAGGACAAATCAAGTGCAATTGAGAATTCTTGGCCAAACAAGACAATAAACAACCTAATGTTTGTGAATCAGGCATTATGTCCTCACTTAGCATTAAGTTGAAAACAGATACGCAATCACCTTTTCGATTCAGAGCACTTGTGCATTGAATAAGGATGCAGTAAGTCTCCACATCAAAAGCACAGCCAACTACTATCATTTGTGAAAGTATCACAAAGAGATAATTTTCCTGGCCTGACTTAGATAAACCTCTAAAAATACTATTGTAAGTGGCACCTAAAGAGGCTGTACCAGTGTAGTAAGCTAGTGATAGTAATTTGATTGCTCTGTTAACCTCTCCACTTGCACAGATTTTCTCAATCAATACACTGAATGAGGTGGCTTGAAGAGAACAACCTTTACCAGACATATAGCAAAACACTTTAGCAGCCTCTTGAATGTTTCCTCTCTGACAGAGACATTCAACAAATTCAGCATAAGAGACAGAATCCAAAACCCAACATTTCGATCTAATATGGGAAAACAAATCTAAAGCATGCACAACTTTTCCCATTTTGCAGTTACCAAGAATAAGAGCAGAGTAAGTAGCAGAGTCGGGAAGAAAAGAAGAAACAACCATTCTACACAGATACTCCAATGCTTTATTGATCACTGCGTTCTCACAAAGGAATCTGATAAGGATATTCCAAGACCTAGCATCAGTTATATTTCTCCCAAACATTTTATCAAACATTCCTTTTGCCATAATAAAATTGCCACTGTCACAATAGGATCCAAGAAGTGCATTATGAAGACAAGTATCCATGATATTTCCCTCCTCCAAAAAATTTTGGGCTTCAGTGAGTCTATTTAACTTACAAAACCCATTTATTATATCCAGGCACACTTTATGATCAGGTAATAAGCTACTATCTATCATCTCTTTAAAAAGTTTGATTGCATCATCCAAGTGAAGAAACTCGCACAAACATCTTATCATAGCCCCATAAGTGACAGAATCTGGAGCTATATTAGAAGCTCTCATCATTTTAAACAACCTCAATGCTATCCCTAGATTCTGCAAACTACAAAACATAGGTATTATACAAGTATAAAAACTAGAGTCCGGCTCACATCCATATTGAAACATCTCCTGCAAAATGGAAATTGATTCTTCCACTCGATTCCTAGCAGCAAGACCACTTATGAGGATCTGAAAAGTCCTGATATTGGGATTACACCCTTTCTTCTCCATTCTTCTGTATTGATCTATAGCGGTATCAACTCTCTGAGATTCAAACAAAGCCTCCAACAGGTAGTTCAGTGTGTCAACATTTGGAAGAATTCCGGATTTCACCATTTCTTTATACACAAATAACACATCCTTAAAATCTCTCTTTCCCTCTACAAGTGCACCCATTAATGCATTAAAAACGCCTATAGAGGGCTTAAAACTACTTGAGTTAATAACGTAAAGAACCCTTAAGGCTTCACTAAGCCTATGATTACTAACAAATGAGTCAATTAACGCCAAGAGAGACTTATCGAAACCACGGCATTTCTCCCTTACCATTTCATTACAAAAACCCTCCATCTCCTCCACATTTCCAGCCATGCCCAACTTCAAAATCATCATGTGATATGTATCTGCTGTGTGGTTGAATCTCTTTTGAAGGGAAGCCCATTTGAATAGCTTTACTGACAAGTTTAAATCAGGTGTGCTGTCCAACGCAGAAACTAAGCTATCTGGATGAAGCTTATTCTTCAAAAATTGAATCTTTGCTTCATACACAGCGGAATTCGATTGGATTTGGTCGGATTCTTGGGTGGACTGAAAGTTGATTGCACATGATAGTGAAGAAAGGTAGGCGTTTAGAGAAACCCAGTTGGGAATTCTCCTCGACAGTCTCAAAGATGATAGCTTTACAGCCATTGGAGGTGCTGAAAACTAATATCTCATCAAACTATATGAGCACAAATCTCCCTCGATTTCTTCAGGAATTCATGCTTACTAATAAATTCACTACAGAAATAAAAACTCCATATATTTTCCTACAGCCCGGAAAGAGGGTTTCAAGAAAAGAATCGACAGTTTTTATCCCAAAAAACAAACAAAAAAAAACGACTGTAAAATGGTGCTAGATTTTAGGGGAAAATTGCATCTTCCCCACCCTGAACTATGCACATTTATCATCATCCCCCCTGAAATTTGTTTTTACTTTTTGCATGGACTTCCCTCCCGTTAATTTTTCATTCCTTTTGACCGTTAATTCTGAGGCCAAACATGACATTTTGCTTGTTTAGAAATTTAAAGGAAAACATACAGTCAATTTCATAGTATTTTACTATATTAATTGCAATTTTTTTTTGAATTGTATATGATTTTATTTATTAAGTTATTATATTAGTTTTTGTTTATATGACAGTCACGAGTCAATTTTTTATATTATTTATTTATCATTTTTTTATACTTTAGTTTTATTTTACCTCATAATTAGGGTTGGGGGTAAGATAATTAACAGTTAATTTTCTAGAAAATATAATTTATATCGTGGAATGTGCTATTTTCTTGGTTGCATTTTGGTTTTTCGTTAACTTAAATAAGTTATTATGTTATTTTCATTTATATGACAAACTTTAGTTGGTTTCTTTAAATATTTCAATTTATGCATTCACAGTTTTCAGTTTACGTTATTTTTCTGATTTGTTTCTTAACAGTCGATTTTCGTGAAAAAATATCTTATTTTTGTTGATTGTCAAAGCCTCATTAAATTGATCATTACGTTATTATATTATTTTTCGGGCATTAGTTAATTTTTTTTATCATTTTAAACTTTTAGTATTATCAATTTAAATATAGAAGTAGAGTAGCATAACAGAAACTTATGTATATTTTTTTTGTAATATCATTGTGCTATAGCATAAACACTAATAAAATTAGCACCTTTTTCTGAAAAAAAAAATAATTTTAATTAGTGAAAGTAGCATATTTTGACAAAGAGGATTTGGTGTTATAGAAAGGTTATGGGGTTTTAGTTTAATGTTTATGACTTGAAAAGGAAAAGACGAAAATCTAATTAAAATTAACAATTTTTTATGGTGCTAGAAGAAGCTTGAAAATTATGTTAAAATTATCGAAAGAAAGGAATATTAAATTATAAAAGATTCATTATATTATTATGGATTATGGATTTTTAATTATTTTAAAGTTTAAGACTTTTATAGAGTTAAATATCTAGATTTGTTTTTATTCTGTATGCTTCAATTTTTCAAAAACTTGCAATGGCCATGCAATGGCTTTTTTGCTATTTTCTGTTCACCAATGGATTAGATGAGGGCAATTCAAACTTTTGGCTTAAAAGCAAAGGGCATTTTAGTCTTTAACAAAAAATTAACAAAAATAAAGATAATGGGGAGAGGTCCATTCAAAAAACACAAACATTAGGAGGTGGATGCCAAATGCCTTGTATGTGTCTGCGTAATCTACCTCAATACGTTATGTAAACAATTTTAATATAATCTACAATAATAGTTATATTATTTTACATGATTTGATAGACTCATGTGTGTAAGTAATATTGAATTTGGTAACACTCATTCGTTTAATGTTCATCCATAATCTACGGTACATAATCATATTTATCAAAGGATTAAAAATTCATGCTATCATAGTCAAATAAGAATAAAAAAAAAAAAAAATATGATAAAAAAATACTTAATATGTCTTTGCAATTAGTACCACACATTCGGTACAAAAGTATTTCAACGTAGAATATATACTATCTAATTCTAATAAATCTAATACCACAATTATTTACACTAAATATTGCTTGTGTTGTAAACCTTAATTTACATTAATTTATTTTTATACAACAAACTTATATTGTTTTACATAAATCAAGAGACTCATATGTATAAGTGTTTGAAAACAAACTATTTATACTCAGTAAGTCGTGTTTTCATCAACACTAGAATAAAGCAATATTATATGTAATAACTCTTATTCACTTAAATATTTTTCCATATTGTGCATAATTGTATTCATCATATAAATAGAAATTCATATTATCATAATCAAATGACAATAAAATAACTAAACTCTGCATTATTTCATCCTATAATACAAAATATTGGATATCTTTTCATTTAGTACTGCAATACAAATGTCCTACTACTACGTAGAACACTTAGTACCATGCAATAGAACATTTAGTATGATGCTTATCTAACATTCAACATTGCTTGTGTAATAAGGTTGGATTTGCCTCAATATATTGTACACAATTATGCATAATCTAAAATAGTAAATTATGATGGTGTGCATAACTTAAGAGATTCATATGTGTAAAAAATTAAAATCAAACTATGTACACCTAATAAGTCGTATTTTATTTAACTGGTGTAAAATAATATCAAATGTGATAACTCTGTATTATGTTGTCTTGCAAGACAAAAAATCGTATGTCTTTTAATTTCATACCACAAAGACGTTTTTTCATTTTATATCATACATGTAGTACAAGCATACTACTACGTATGACATATAGTACCACATAGTATTGATTGTTGCATGCTTAGAACCACACCTTTATGCAAGACATACTATATTTTTTAATGATATAACCATACCTTTATTCAAGACGTATAAAAAAGAAGCGTATTCTTAAATGATTAGTACTATGTTGTTATATGTTTAGTACCACATATGTACACAAAAGTACTGTGCTTTTGGATCCTTAATATTGCGTTTCTATTCTTTTGGTATTGTAGTTTTGAATTGTTAGTACCACATTTCTATACCTACCATAATGCATTGATAAATCTCTTATTCATTTGCAGTCCATACTCACCTTGTTTCAGGTCTAATTTGCCTCAATTTCTTATCTCGAACAATTATTGAAAATTACTAGAATATGATTTTGGGTGTGTGTTGCTAATTGGCGATATCTAACAAAAAAAAAAAAAACATCCAAACTAATCATACTTTTACAATAGTATAAATATATAGAGAGAAATTTATACTCCATTTACCTTTATCCATCATAAAGGTCTACTATATAATAGACAATTACAATTTTTGTAATAAAAATTTGAAGTATTTATTGTGTGAGACTCATTTTAACATATAAGAGAAATAAAAACAAAAGAAGTATATAGAATAAGACTAATTATTCTAGTGTAACATTAAATTAGAAATGCTTCGTCTTTAACCTCCCTGCGGCTTTGGATTATGCAAATCAAATTCTTGTATTCCACGTGAAAGAATGAAATTCACTTCTACTATGACCAAGAAAAAGAAAAAGGTAAAAGGTTTGAAATTTTACTTTAAAATAATATATGAGTTAGATCTTAATAAAAAGTAATGGTTCTATAACAATTGTTTAGAGTTTGGATTAACTCAAAAGTATGGTTTACTTCGGATCATCTGATCGAAGTTGTAAAATTTTAAAAACTGGACAAATTATATACTTAAATTTTTTCACTATATACAACTTGAAAAGAAAACTTAATTTGATAAAATTATTTCCTATTTTAATATTTAATAAAAATATTATTTTGAAGAATTTTAATTTCAAAAGAACTTTCAATTTTTTCATTGCATTAAAAATAACTTCAAAAGACCTATTTTTTACTCCTAAAGGAATATTAATTTTGACATGAACGTAGGACAAAGTACCCAACTGTGTGTGTTTGTCACTCTTATCATATATACTTATATATATATATACATTTGTACTTGTTATCTTGTAATAATTTTGGTGTACTATATAAATAACAAGAAGTTCTCTCTGTCTTACAAAAGTCCAAAAACAAAAATCTAAAAAAAGAACAAACAACAGAAAATGGCCCTCACGGAAACTTGTTTTACTTGTTGGCCTTGATTGTTGATTTGCTTTTCATAAATTTAATTTGAGTAGCTTAAAAACAAAAGATAATTATTTGATAATTAACTGCGTTATCGAATTTCATACTCTTTTCTTTTGATCCTTTCTTCATAACTACAATTGGCAGATTTGTTCATGGAGCTTCAAAGACATCATATGCACCAATTGAAATGCCCAATGACAAACGGATTCAACAGGCCAGTTCCAGAGTCATATGAACACTTCCAGGACCTTCAACAAAGTTCTGCACAACCCTAGAGTTTACATAGAAAACGTCCATGGAAAATCAATTCACCCCAAAAAAAAGTAGCAAATATTTGACACATCTTTATAACTGTTCAACAAGAATAAAGCAAATTTACTGACTCATCCAACAGCAAACCAGCGTTGCAGAAGTATCTATATGAGCAAACTGATTTCCATCAGGACGAGGTGCCGGAGGCAAAAGCAATATCACTGATATTATCATTAACACTAAGACTGCAACATGGAAAAGTAACAATAGAGTTCAACTAACCATGATAATCATAATTAGAACACTTATCTACATAGTTTAAACACTAGTCAACAGAGGCATGAATATTATAGCTGAGACACTGGTCTTCGATTACATAATTATAATTTCAAGTTTACTTGATCCATCATCTTGTTTCACTCCAGGACTGCAACGTAGATCAAAACTGTCTGTACGGTGAGGCAAAGAGGCAAAATGCTTTGATCAAAGTCCCTTTTTATTCACCGTGCAAAACAGATCAGAGCCAGATAAACTTCTCATGTTCAAAGTTGGCATGATATCAAATTCTTGTTGATAATATTGCTTCGTCAGGCTAGTGCGATACTAAGTTCTTTTCTCTCTAATCAAGGTTTGATTGCTCCGTCTGTCTGCTAAGTTTCCACGGTCCATTTCCCAGTCTTACTTGCTATATCTTAATTTGAGGGAATAATTTCCCAGAGCTCTATTCATTCCCAAATCTTGAACCACAGTTTTTAGTCCAGCACAATTCCTAAATCTTGCAACTCCAATCCTGAACAAGACCAGCAAGTATATATTTCTTGCAGAACTGCAAATAAATTTTATCTCCAGGTTGTCTTCAATAATAGCGTCTTGAAGATTCATATGCAACTATGATCCCAACATACTTTTCTGAAAATTTCACATGCTCTACCCGAAATTCAGAATTCAAATTTAGAAAAGCAACTAATATTTCCGAAATGCTTCTCCAAATATTTGTATCTAAAAAGTGCCATGGGATATATCCAGCATATCTGACGATTCATAGCATGGATTCCTCATTAAAATTGTATCAGCCTCATATAGAAGATCACATAACGCGTAACTAACAACTATACAGTCTTGATGGTATCCAATCCAAATGAATCTCTTGCGGGGAGTCTTGCTAAGTTTTTTTAAAGGAACTAAAACAAGAAACTAAATACCAATCATTTTATCATCCCAGGCTGCTTACTCTGCAGCCAATAATTCAAAGGGAAGAGTGGACCATTTACATAACCAGTTCTTAATGCAAACCAATTCACAGCACATCACAAACTTGATCTCTCTCCCCTCCCAGCAAAATTCTTTATGAGCTTAAGTAGCAGCAGCCAACCCTGAATCAGGGTTAACCTCTGCAACCGTAACCTTAATTGGTTTCCATCCTGACTGATAATTACAGGTAATCCACTTTTTCATGTTAATTACCATGTTCAAGATCTGGAGTATTTCACCCAAAGAAATCTCTTTTAAGCACATCTTTTTCATAATTGTAGCTGCCTCATACCTAAACACCAAACGAAGAAGATTGAGAAACATGAGATAGATTTAACTCTGAATCAAATTACTAAGTGGAAATAGATCACATATCAGTCAGCAAATTATACAAGCAAAATGAAAATTGATACCCTAGAGAACAATAACATACCTGCATTGAGTATCCAGTATTGCAGATCGTCCAGCAGAGGATGAAAGAAATTTCTGGATTTCATCCCATGTTGATTTTGAGTACTGCTTTGTATTACCAGCCATAGGGTTCATGCACTGCCAAAGTCTCTCATTTTTCCCAACATATAGCTGCCGGGTACCTAATTGCTGCTGTACTACCAACTGCTGCTCAATGGCACATGCTAAAGCTTTCTTAACATCAGTATTACGATGTCTAGGATCTCCATATCTAATGCAATCAGCAATATTTTCCTCAGTTGGCACAATCTTCTCATTTTTAAGAGTGTTTAAAGCAAGTAGAATGATCCCAATAAGACCTTGTATATATTCAGAAGGTTTAGGGCATCCAGGTATTCC
This sequence comes from Paulownia fortunei, assembly GCA_019321725.1. NCBI lineage: Eukaryota > Viridiplantae > Streptophyta > Magnoliopsida > Lamiales > Paulowniaceae > Paulownia > Paulownia fortunei. The sequence continues at coordinate 24,909,708 of CM033106.1, read as the reverse complement.
CCACATGCTATTAACAGAGATGGTGGCAGATCCCAATGCAGAAATCAATGGTGGTGGAATCTCTTGATTACCAGAGGGGAATCGTCCGGTCTGTAGTTCTTGATAAGAAGATTTCTTTTGTGCATTATATCCTCTTTGGGGACTGTTAAAGCTAACGTGATTTGGAGACTCAATTGAAGTTTGTCTTCTCTCTCCTCCATTTCTTAATTGCTCCCCATTTCTTGGTTGGGGAGCAGGAAAGCTACGATCATGTCTGGGGTACTCAGAAATGTTTAAATTGCCAACATCAGGTACATATGATGGAGGACCGAAGGTCAAGTTGGGCGAATCAGGCCTGTGAGGCAGTACAATGGAAGGATAACGATGCTGATTAGTTGATGATGAGCCAACTGGCAGCAATGCAGGTTCAACAGAGAGACCATTTGCCCTCACTGACTGAGGATAGTGATTTTGATGAGACCCATGATGGGGACTAGTGTTGGTTGACCATGAAGAATCAGGACTACCAGGAATCAAAGTGGATCCTGATCCACTAGTTGCTATTTTTGGGTTATAAGTACCAGCTAAGTCCTGGGGATCATTGAACTGCTTAGGGTGCCCATATGCTGGATGATGAAAGTTGCCATTGTGATAATTTTCTTCAAATCCAGCCATAGTATTTGAGGTTCTTGGCATACTAGGCTGAATGAAGCTTCTACGAGTTTGTTTCCCTTTATGTTTTAGGTCAGTTCCTCTTCCCATATTTGAGAAATTCTGATTTTCCAAATGGGAACTTTCATGAAAAGAATCCACAGTTTGGGTCGCCTGAGTGGATTCAGTAAGTAATGATTCAGAGCCTGATAAACACCCACGGCTATTATTTAAAAATTGGGCAGACTCAACATTTGAAAGTGCTGGCCCTCCTGCCGATAGACTTGTCCAGAGCCACACACTCTTTGCAGCAGCAATAAGTGGCGCAGAAGCTTTTTGCGGTTGTGCTAGAAGAATATTATATCGACGCATGCGCAACTGGTGGAGAGCATTGGAGAAATCGCGGTCTCCAGAAATCAATAAATAATTGGCAGGTGCAGGATTGTCAACAGCCCAAAACAACATATCTACCAGAATCTTCTTGTCACTGGCATCTTTCACACCTAGTCATATGAAATCTAATGATTACACTGCATCCCACCAGGCGAATATGAATAAACATGAAGTATGTTTCATGCTTTCAAATGATCTTTTGCAGTTACTAACTTTGACAATAAAGGTTTTACGTATCAGGCATTAGTTGCAATCTTCCATCACATGAAACAGCCATTAGAAGCTTTCTCACAAAGCCAATAGCGACAAGTTCACATTGTTACCATTAATAGCCAGTCATTGACGCTCAATTGCAAAAACACATGGCAATTTAACCTCTAATGCCCACAATACAGGCTTTTTCTGGGAAACATAACTGTGTATTAGCTGAAGAAAATGCCTTAACAAATATGAGAACACGGAAATCATACTACCTGTACAGGTTGCTATGAACATTCTTGGAAAGTATTCCATGGCAGTAAAATTGTTCTCAGTCAGAAGCAAAACCATATGGAACAAGTTGCTTTCAGCATTTTGGGAACTCACAATCACTACACAAGCATAACTAAACACCACAGACTTATATAAGTGCAAATAGTTGGATGGATAGCAAGAGTTGTGTGATGAAACTGTTTTGGAGTCTAATCGGGCCAGAGAAGTCAAAAGTGGAGGATGGACAGATTGCTGATGCGAAGTGTCCATTGACAAAGATTGAATGAATAGCAAGAGTCTTGTGATGAAACTGTTTTGGAGTCTAACCAGGAGTGAGAAGTCAAAAGTGGTGAGTGGACAGATTGCTGATGCGAGAAGTCAATTATCACACAATGTTCATTGAGCAAAGAGATGCAAAGGAACAATTGTTTCGAATATTTGCAAAAATTTGACACAATAGCATCTTCATTTGCTAGGAATACAAAAAAGAATTTATCATCCAGCAAAAGCTATAAGCAATAGATCAGGTGTTTAACAATAAATGAGAGAGTTAACAACTCAAAAACTAATCTTGCTGTAGAAGAAAGCTCTATATATTTTAGATACCTCTAATTGAAACCCCTTTAGATGCAAGTCATTGAATACTTAGGCAGCTGAAATATTTATGAGGCCTAAGGTCAAAATTTTCAAGTTCTGGTCTTTATGGAAACATTTATAATAAGTTATAACGGATAACGGATGCAGATGCTCAATAAGAAAGCTACATAAAAGAAAATATGCTACCAGATGACATATATTTGTAAACAACTTCCAAGAAAGCTCCTGGATTTCAAAGTAATGGCTAATACCTCCCAAGAAAACCACATCCTTCTCAAAAGTAATCTTCAATTCATCGGGTTTTTTTTTTTGTCTCAGAAAAGAGAAAACATGCAAAGAACAAGCATATTCTTGTGACTTATCAAGAGACTGAAAATGCTTCAGAACTACTCTCTCAGTCCACTTCATACCATGACAAGAAGCATGTACATTGCAGGAAATGTTGGGAACACTCTCACACAATGTTTGGTTTCATTTTCCTAGAATGTTTTCATTCCCCAGTAATAAAACCAAACATTGTTTGGGTTTTTATTCCCCAATATATTTTTAAAAAGCCTTAAGCATGACTATACATATATATCTATTTACATATTCCAATAATTACATCAACAATAAATATATATTTACAAATTCCAATCATTACCTTAATATATATATATTTTTATTATTTTAACATTAATATAATAACAATATATTATAATATTAGAGCTTGATATATAATATTAGAGCTTGATATGACACTATTAACAATAGAAAATATCCTCTCTGAAAACTAAACCAAAAGCATTTTTCTTCAAGATTCTCACATCAACAGAAACCAAGAGCATTTTTGAAAATACTTCAGACCATTTCCAAAGCAAAATCAAACATATTTTCATTCACCATACATTATCCGGTACAACACCAAAATGCATTTCCCCAAAATATTTCTTCCAAAACACCCCAAAATGATTCAAAACATAAAACACTGAATTTGATACATATCCCTCTCTCAATCACAATTGCACACAACAGAGGGACAGAAATGATTAGAAACATTTAGAACTCCTCTAGCACTCGACCAGTTCGAGAAATCCATCACATCCGCATATATAACACTTAAAGAACACAAGATCGAACAATCTACCAAACATTAAGTTAAAGAAACTAAAAAAGACGACCACCAAATTTAACTCTTTTCAAGCAACTCAATCTCCGACCTACCCCCAAAATTAACCACCCAAAAATTCAAAATTAACCAATAAAAAATACAGAATCATCACAAAACACCACAATGAACTCGATCTGGCAAATTTCACATCAGTGAGAGAATTACCAGCCGGGACGTGATTAAGCGCGACGCCAGTGCTGTTAAGCGCCTGCTGCACGGCGGGAGAGATCTTGGTGGTGTCACCGTAGGCTGAGATGGAGACGGGGCCACAGTAATTCATCTTGACTAAGGCGGAGCTTATATTCTGCGCGATAGTGTGGGGATCGGACGTTTTCGGCACGTGACAGTTCTCAATGTCCCACCAGACCGAGGTCTTCGCCTTAACGTACTGCTCCTCCACCGCCTCCGGCAGTTGCTGCGACTGCGCTCCGCCTCTACCCATCACCCCAGCCAGATTGGAGTTTATTTATAGTTAGATAATCAACTAGTGAGAGTACTAATTTACAGTATGGGTGAGGTTGGGCTTTAGGGGTGGCCGGAAAATGAGCAGGATAGCAATGGAGAAGGTGATTTTTTTTTATTTTTTTTGTTTTGGGGTTAGCTAGTGAGAGTAGTTGTGTATTTTGTTGTTATTTATTTCTATAATGCGCAGTGTGTGGAGGAAGAAGACTAGGAAAGAAGACTACAGGAGAGACTGAGGCTATGTTTGGGAGAGGTTTCATTTTGGTTTCATCAGTTTTTGGCTTTTCTCGAACGAATCCCCAAACATTCAAACACCCCTTTCTCACTAAATATCATAAAAAAATTATATCATTGTTATACGTTTATGTTCATATATATTTAATACATATTCAAATTATTTCATTAATAAAAATTATATATACATTATTTAATTATTATATTAATTTTAAAATAATATAAAATAATAATATACTATTGAAAAACCGCTCCAAACATACATTCCAATCTAATTCCAATCCACTGCCAAACAAAACCTTAGGAACGACTGTGCTGTGCTCGCAGAAATAAGGTTACCTTTGCGTCGTTAGGATCAATGTTTTTGATTTGACCGCCTGTTCGGACCAACCCTATGCAAGAACTTAAGAACTGTGTTATTTTTGGAAAATTGACAAAGCCTGATGTTCAATGGGTAAACTGCTGCTGGGTTCGGTTTTAAGTTCATAGAAATTAGTAATTTTTTGAAGATATAATCTGAAGGATAATTTCACTTTATTCTCTTTTAATTTTATTGAGTATTAATTTATTTAATTATAATATTATTTATTTATTTTGTTTTCTTATTATTTATTTTATCTTACTTTAAACTTTATATTTTTATTGTCTCACTTTTAATTATGTATTTTTAAAAATTAATCAAATTATTCTTACTTATAATTTTTTTTACAATTATTTTAAAATATTTTGTTATTAATATATTTGTACTTATGTCCCAATAATCTTTTCAACTTGGTTGAATAAAATTTGATATTAAATTTATTTTAAATTGTACTTAAATTTTAATAGTTATTATTAATTTAGCATAACTCCTATTAAATTACTATATAATATGATATTTTTTATAAGTTAATATAATTTACTTGTGAAATTCATATTCATTATAAATCTAAAAAATATATAAAATATTTCTGAATAATATTTTATTTAAATTTCTGAATAATATTTTATTAAATACATAAAATATTAGCAATAAATTTTATATTATTAATAGAATTATCATAAGTTTATAGAAACTTTGTTAAATTCAAAAATAATCATTATAATCAAGTAATAGCAATAAAATTAAATACTAAAATGACTGTGATTTTTTAAAATTGAATACAGTATCTATTAAATTATAATAATTTGACTATTTATAATTGATTTAATAGTATTATATTAAACGTTAAAAATGACTTTTTTTGAAGTTAACATTATTTCTATGAAATTTTGATAATTTCATTAACAGTGAGAAACTTATTACTAATATTTTAGTATTTAACAAAATATTTTTTAGAAATATATTATACATTTTTTATATTTATCGTAAGTAGAAAATTTATAAGTAAAATATTTTACCTGATAAAAAATAACATACGATATAAAAATTTATTATGAACTATGTTAATAAAAATTAGTCATTAAAATCTAATATTAATTAATTAAGTTCAAAAAATTATTGGAATATAAATACAAATTTATTAATTTTAGATTTAAAGTAATTTTACTGTAAATAATAGATAAAGATAATTTGATTTTTTTAAAAAATATATATAGAGGTAAAGTGAGACAAAATAAAAATATAAGAGGATAATGTGAGACAATTGATATTATAAATGGTAAAGTGATACTTAACAAGAAAAAGGGTAAAATCATTTTAAGAATTAGTAACTCACCATTTGTTAAATTAAACTTAGGTATGACTTGATTTTAATTGTAAATATTTATTGATTATGCTATCTTTTTTAAATTTAATTAAGGATGTTAAGTGTATAAATTTCTTTTGTTGAGTTTAGGAATATTTTAAATTTCTATTGGAAATTTTTTATAGTAAGTATTTTTCTTATTTTTATATATTGATTATTATTTATAAAATAGTTATAATGTCACTAATTCGACCAGAGTTAAGCTTGATTAAGATGTGAATGGTCATTGGTTCAAAAGATGATGTTATGTACAAATAAAATGTTGGATTTTCATATTTGTTTATATCATAGTTGTCATTTTTAGAATATAGAAATAATGATAGTAGTAATAATACTTATAATCTTGGTTATATTTTCATTTTTATTGGCATATAAACTATACTCTTTTAATTTTTTAAGACATATACCCGTTTTAAGTACTTGAATTTATTTTATATTTTAATTTAGATTAATGTTCCACAACTTGTTAGGCTAAATTATGATACACTAATAGATTATGATGCTTGCGTTTTAGATCCACCTTAAATTTACGTTCGACCTTTCTATTGGAACTTTACTGCATTGTCAATTGTTGCAAGAATTGTCCAATCTTTAGTTATTATTCATCATTTTTTCAGAGGTTTTTGGACAGGGCTTATTGCTCTGAGGCCACTAATTACGACCTTGTTGATTTAATACGATTCTAGTTAGTGAAATTATGGAATTAATTATTTTATTTACAAACACTCAAATAATTATGGCATGAAATCGGGAGAGAATTACAAAGCGAAGATCGAAAAGAAATTTTTATGTGCTCCCACTTCACGAATTTGCTACCTAAGTAATATCGTGCACTAATGAATTGAGATGTTGTTTGTGTTGTAAACTCAATTAAAGTATATAATTGATTGAATTGCGATTTGTTCCTCGTTTTTATTTATTACTTTTTCAAAGGTTTCAGCAGGAACATATCACGTACAAATTAGGGGGGAAACAGGGTCAATCTATATAAGTCCTTTTTTTTTTTTTTGCTTTAAAAATCTGGTATTATTTGTTAGAGAGCAAAGCAAATCAATAGTAAAAATGGGTTAGTTTTCCTAATATTCAGTACCTCAAATGACAGAACTAAAATCTTAAAGCTCAAATTTTAGTTTAAATCCGCTTAATTTTATATTAGTTTATGTATAATATTTAATATAAGAATGCTCATAGATAAAAGGTTGATTTGAGGGAATAAAATTTAAGAATATATTAATGATTTGATAAAAAATGAGGCTTGTAAATGAATTTAATTTGAACTTATAGATTTATAATTATTACTCCATCTACTCGATCGATTATATGTTTATATTAAATAAGTGATATTTGCGACCGTTTAATATATATATATATATATTAATTGATTTTATTGTGTAATTAATTATTTGACCATTCTATTTAAAAAAAGGGTTTGGATCATAGATCATCGTATGTGGTCTAATACTCGTCAAAATCGTGAATTTAATGAAGTTCGTTGCGTTGATTGTCTATTGGCATAGGCCGTATAGATTATAGACCATGGGCCCCATAGGCCCAAACAATACAAGCCCATCTTCCACCGAGCCCTGTAAAGACTTCCACGTGTATATATGAAGAGTTTTAGATTTGCCGCGCTAAGGCCATCCGAACCAGGTTCGAATCTTGTCATTTTCGCAATACCCAAGGCTCGGAATCTCCGAACCCAATCTAGTTGTATCCGAGCCTCAGGTCCCGCCTTCTTGTCTTAACTCGCATGATTCACGTACTAAATCACTCGGAACGTTACGCACTAATCTCCGCCCTTCATTTCTTCCTTCCTCAATTTCCAACCGTCGACATCGGAAACGACAAACCAAATCGACGGTGCTCGAATTATTTCTGAATTTCTGTCGAATTGAATCAATGAACTTGAATATTGCTCGATTTCTGTGGAAAATAGTTGAATCAGCGCATTTACTTTTGTACTGTCAACTTCCTCCCTCTCTTTCTCTCTCTCAAATTATATGCATGTCACTTTCTGCCTCTACATGTAATATAGATCTATATAATACAATTTTCTGGCGGAATAGTGTTTAGGAAGCTGAAAACCGTCAACTCACGAAGTATGAGTTTCTTTTTTTTTTCTTCTCTCTAAAAATCTACTTTTTTTATTTATTTGAATCTGCATGCGTATGCGTATGTGGGTTCATGTGAAGTGGCTGCAACTGTATTTTTTATTTTTTTTTAAAAACTCAAAGCAACAATTGTGTGGCTCCGATCATTTCTCCTGAGGTTGAGTAATAGAGTAGTTTTCTTTTTCAATATTTTTTTTGGAGTTCAATTTTTTTTGAATTTTTTAACTGTAGAGTAAAAGAAATAGTCAACTAATAAGCTAAAAAAGAATAAATAATTAATTGGTTTAAATTTCAAAAGATTTGAAGTATTAAATGCTGCACGCATCCTGTTCACATGCAGAGGGCAATATGTGTTTGTGTGTGTGGGTGGTGGGGGTGGGGGTGGATTAACTTTCATTCAGTGCAAAGGGGGAGATAAATAAAGAGCAGTGATTAAATAAAATTCCTCTTTTATTTTTTAGGCCCTGATTCAGTGTATCTGCGGAGCGTTTAAGAGTTGTCGTTTGGGGAGGAGCAGTAGTGATGTCAGCATCGGAGAGGCCGGCGTCATCGTCGACGGTGGTGCGGGAGGTGGATCCGTTGCTGAAGGATCTGAGTGAGAAGAAGCAGAACTTCCGGCGGAACGTGGTCTCGCTGGCGGGGGAGCTCAAGGAGGTGCGCAGCCGCCTTGCTTCTCAAGAACAGTCCTCTGCCAAAGAAACCCTAACTAGACAGGCATGCAAAAGATTCTAACTCATTTGATTGCATGTGTCGTGTTTTTGGAAGTGAGTTGAGTCTGAAATGACTGTTATCTTTTTGTTTAGTTTTGCACTCTAAAGGTGTGCGCAATGAGTGTGGCCCCCTTCAGTTGATTTTAAGAAAAAAAGATTGGATCTTTGAAGGTAGTGAGTTGTTTGGCGTTTTTTTTAATTGTTTTCTTGATTTTGATTTTTATAGGAAGCAGAAACTAAAGTAAAGAACATGGAGAAAGAAATAAGTAAATTGGAGAAGAGTTTGGAGGATAGAAATGTGCAGCTGGAAGCTTCAACCTCTGCTGCTGAGATGGTACTGCTTGTTCTTTCCTGCTTAACTGCAAATTTTATCATTTTTGCTCTTATTTATTTTTTGCTGCATCGGTTGTATGGAGGTGTTAGTTGCCTTTTGATATTTGGGGCATAAAATTTTGAGGTGATCTGTTGAATTTTGGATCTACTCTTTGAATTGGTATGTAGGGCTTTTATATTATTGCACAGATCCACTGCCAAACACATATGGTACTTATCTCGGCTTTTTGGGTGCTTTTCTGGCTTTTCTTGCTTGTTCTATATGGGAATTGGGAATGATATTCAAATGTGTTGTAACATACAAATTGCCTCTCTTTAGAATAGTATTGTGATTTGAATGGTTCTAGGAACTTGTCTCCTTATAATTAGCATGTAGTTGGCAGAAAAGAGGAATCTTGAACATTTATTAATGTGAATTATTTGCTGCTTTGTGTTAATGGCTTTGAATGTACTTTGTTTACTCAAACTCATTTCCTTGTTCTTTTCCTATTCAAATTTTAGCACATGAGTTTTCACCATTCCTTTTTTCTTTTGTGCCTTTTTTCACTTATTTCTGGTTTCCTTCTTATTTATTACTTGTGATAAGAAAACCACCTTGAATTAAAAGGAAAATTGATGTATGATTGTAGGTATCTATGCTTGGACACTGTTGTTAAAGAAGCTTGCCTCTCTCTAGAAGACTTCCTATTTTCTACATGATAGATTGAAGTTTCCATAGGATTCAAAATCTCTATGAACAAGTTACTTGAATGTTCTGAGGGAGTCTGCATGTGTATTTGTGAAATATACATAAATAGGCTGGTTGATCTGCACAGAAGAGAACTAGAATGGTATTAGAAAGACCCATGCTAAAGAAAAACTGATCACCTTTATCTTCATATTTTTCCTATATTCACTTGCCACCAACAGAGAAAGAGAAGAACCTAGTGCTGTGTGATATTCTCCCATTGTAGCCGACTTGCTACTATTTGGTCCAAACATATTACTGCCATCAGGCTTCAACATTGTTGTGTTGTATAAAAAAATGACCATGCATATTGCTGACTTAGCAAGCTCCCTGTACTAGTTCATGATCCTGTGTGATAGTGGTTCATTGACAATGAATCACCTTTACTTCTTCATGGTTTGAATGCAATGATTGTGAGAATCTGTTATCTCAGTAGAAATGATTTACTCTTGTTATGACTCAGTATGATATTTCTTTTATGTAAGCATATATTTCCCAGCTTGATCCTGAAGCCTTGTCTGGATTTTAACTGCAGCATGTCAAAGAATTGGATGATCTGAGGTTGCAGCTTTCAGCAACTAGAGCAACTGCAGATGCGAGTGCACTATCTGCCCAATCTGCACAATTGCAGTGTTCGGCACTGGTGAAAGAATTAGAAGAGAAAAATTGCTCTTTGAAAGAGCATGAGACTCGTGTAAATAAACTGGGAGAACAATTAGATCTTCTACAGAAGGATCTTCGAGCCAGAGAATTTTCTCAAATGCAACTAAAAGATGAAGTCTCAAGAATTGAGCATGAAATCATGCAAGCATTAACCAAGGCTGGAGCAAATAAAGATTGTGAGCTTCGGAAAATTTTAGATGAGGTATCACCAAGAAATTTTGAAAAGATTAATAAGCTTTTGACGATTAAGGATGAAGAAATAGCTGTGCTGAGAGATGAAATCAGGGTTATGTCTGCCCATTGGAAGCTTAAAACTAAAGAGCTGGAATCTCAGGTTTGTTTCTATTGATGTACCTTCATCTGGTGGCGACTCTCTACATAGTTCTTTGACTACTTGTTCTACAACTAATGACCCCTACCTTGTTTGTTGGACAGTTAGAGAAGCATCGTAGGGCAGATCAGGAGTTGAAAAAGAAAGTTCTGAAGTTGGAGTTCTGTCTCCAAGAAGCACGAGCTCAAACTCGCAAGCTCCAAAGAGTAATACTCCATCTTTCATTAAAAATATGGCTAAAATGCACAAGTTTGCATAATTAGTTTTAAAGATAGTTTTTTTCCTTTGTTAGTTGTGATGGCTACTAATCACTCTCAATATCGTGTATGTCTATTCCGCAGATGGGAGAGCGAAGGGATAAAGCTTTGAAGGAACTAAGAGATCAGTTGGCAGCCAAACAACAGGCTGTGCCTCAGGCTCTGAGCAGTGAGAAGCAGAATTTCTGGGAGACCTCAGGTTTCAAGATTGTAGTTTCAATGTCGATGTTGATCTTGGTAATGTTTTCGAAGCGGTAATGTTATTAGATTGTCTATCACTCTTGTATATGAGAATCAGATGGATAGTAGACAAGTGGAGATGAGTAGGGTAGTGTGGTTGTTTGTAGAAATGTGTAACTATGGGGTTTCTATCATTTTATTGATAAGCCCCCTCAATTATAAGAATGAAGTCGGCATTGTATGGCGACAATTGAAAGAAAATATGGGATTTGCATATCCCACTGAATTATTTGTGCCGTCTATTCCAAATTTTTTGAGCACCTGTATTCTTTGGTTGTGCCTTTATCTATCAAAGTTTGGGTCTATGTATGGTGAAATTCTATGATGGATTCTTGGATGGGCCGGTCCAAAATCATTCGATCATCCATCACCATTTCCATTGGATTGACCACCCAACCTATAAAATCCGGTGGCCATAAGTGGACCGGATGCAATTGTAGAATGACCCTTGTGCATAAGTGTCTCTATCTTGCATATAGGTTGCCCCGAGTTGCTTCATTTTCAAATTGTTAGCTTAATCTTTTGCGGCATTAATTTGGCCTCATGTTAAAAAATGTGTGCATGGTTATAAATCTGGGTGCCCGTCCGAAGGCCTTCTGAAATTGAAAATTGCTAACTTCCATGCGCCCCCCCCCCCGCCCCCGCCCACCAAACATAAAAAAGGAAAAGTAATTAAAACATAAAGTATAGGAAAAAGGTTGAGAAATCTTATATTTGGGGGGTGGGGTGGGGGGTGGGGGGTGGGGGGAGGGATAAAATAATAAAGAGAGAACCAAAACCAAATGGGCAAGAATGATAGAGAAGTAAAAGGGAAAATTTTACAAGGTTATTTATTATTTCTGTCTACTCCACGCGGTTTTTCGGTAATTACCAACTAGTTTTTAGCTTCTTTGGACATTAGGTGCCACTACCTCTACAAGATCTAGTAATAGAAAGAAGCCCCTAGTATATCAATCTGCCTCTCTTACAAACGTATGCATGTGATGATCTAACAAGGGCTCAAGAACATGTAGGAATACATGTGGAAACTGCAGCTAGTTCTGATCACATTGACAATTGAGGAGAGTATGATTGTGAGAACCGAGGGCACTGGAAATTCTTGACTATGTTTCCTGCAAAGAACTGTACCTCCCAAAACTGTATGTACTTCTTGAGCAATGAGCTTCTAATCCTCTGATTGCCTCTACATATCCAAAACTATCCCCCCTGTGATAATGGATGTCACCACAATAATGCAGCTGACAAATGGCTGCAGACTGCTCGACATGGAAACTGAAGAAGTGTTGGCAGCGGGAGGGCTTTCACCAAAGCCTGTGGTGGCGCCTCCCAAAGCAGGGTTGCCTGCATTCAAGATGGTTGGGGGAGTACCTGAACTGCTAAAGTAAAGCGAGTAAAAGGAATACAATTAGATGGGCAACTAATACTGAAGAACAGTTAAGTAAAGATGGTTAATGCACTTTAAGGACACTGGTCTTTACCCAGTTGGTGTCGCTCCAGATGAAGATGCTGTAGTTGGAGTTGGAGTCGTCGTGGTTGGAGATGCCGTTGTTGGTGATGTTGAGGATGAAGATGTTGTAAAAATGCAAGAACCAGAGCCTATATGTGATATAAATCAGAAATGTCTACCGAATTCAACTTACACAAGCATCTTTTGCATATTAGCCATCTGGTACTTGGTTAGTTAGTTACAGTTTTGGGCCCATTATAAGAAAAAGGAAAAGAAAAATGTGGATTGAATATTGTTGGAAATGAAGTTAAAATGATCTATCTATTGAATTCCTTTGTGCTTACTTGGATTCACATTGGTTATCACAGCGGCACCCCCAAAGTCACAGCTTGTTTGCACTGGATTCCTCTGATAATAGGTATTGAAGGCATATGAGGCATGATTTTGCAGGGTGTTAGGATTGTAGCAGCTTGCACCCTGCTGGATGGCTGAACAATCTGCTCCTCCAATCCCACAAGCATAATCTAGTGCCGACTGGACACTTTTCTCTGGCACTCCACTCTTTGCAACGCACCAGCTCTGCCCTGGAACTGCAGGTGCATTGGTGGCCACAGGAGGAGCCACCACCGGAGTTGTGACAGGAACCCCACCTGTTGGAGTGGGGGAAGTTGTGATAGGATTGCTCACCGGTTGGCCCCCTGGATTATTGGTGCTGGGAGTGGTTACTGGATTGGTTATTGGCACTGCGGGATTGGTGGGATTTGTGACAGGGGTTGTGGGAGAAACTGTTACGGGAGTGGAGGCCGGAGTTGGGGTTACGGTGACTGGTGTAGCCGAGGGAACGGTGACAATTGCTGGGCTTGAAGTATCTGGTGGGACAGTGACCGTGGCTGGGGTTGTCACTGGATTAGTTACTCGTGTGTTGGGGAAGGTTGTGGTGGGGGAGTTAACCAAGTCATGCTGAATTGTCTTGGTTACCAGTTCTCTGTGGGACGAATGGAATATTTGCTCTTCTCTTTGAAGTTCTTGCTGCTCAATATCCTTAACCGGAGAGAGAAACACCCCTGCAGGCAAAGTTTTTGTTTGTAAAGCCTATAAACATTGTCAAACTTCATTGCTGACTTGAAATGAGTCAGTGTTACTCTTTGTAGTTCAGTTCAAGTTTACTCAGATTCATATTCTCAATTGTTTTTCTGTTCATCACTATACAAGGTTAGGCATCCATCATTATTGGCTTTATATTTCTGCTGAAGGGGAAAATTGTAGGTGAGACCTGAATTCCTTCAGCAAGATTAAATCGAACATTAGTGAATTGGTTTCAAGCCAGTTATTCGTTCTTAATTTTCTTGTGGTATGCATAGCTGATGACAAACACTTTACCCATGGCCATCCTACGGGATACTGATCTTAAAGTGAGAGGTACAGACCATAGTTTAGATCGAGGCAGAAATCATGCTCGAGTTACATTTTGGATGAAAGGTAATGAAATCGATTTATTTGATGGATTGGTAGATAAAAAAAGCTGAGAATTAAGTAGCAAGAACAAAATATGCAGAAAATAGTGTTCCAGCATTTCTCAGCGGAGTCTAAAGACAATATTTTCTAGAGAAACATGACTCGTTTGCCTCAGAAAGATCGACAGCTAAGGTGTGATCTTTGAGTCCAGAGACATGGAAAAACAAAAGTATCTTAAGAAAAATATACCATTGAAAAGTGATCCGTTACACAATTGTTATTTCTTAAAGAGTACTCACTTGCACATAAATTGATATACAGAGTCTCTTTTTTGTAATATGAGGAACTGTATAATGGCTTCAGAAGCAAAAATGACAGCATATACAGTTGTAATTATTTCTCTCTGAGATCAGATTCCTCAGCTTAAACCACACAGCTACAAGAGAATACATACCTGTGGAGCAGACAATGAGAACAGACAGGAGGAATAATAAGAGAAACTTGGGAGCTGCAGAATCCATGTTAATCAGACCTGTTCTTGGGGGTTCAATGGGATATCCAAAATGGATTTGAAAAATGAATATTATGAGATTGCAGTTTTTATAACATATATTTCACACACAAGGGGAAAAGGTTGGCCATTCAGACAGAGAGCAGAAAAAGGTAGAAGATAAAGGTAAGAAAAAGGAGGATAAAGTAAAAGAAGAAGGAATATGTCACTATGATAAAAGAAAAAGTGCTTCCTTTGTCATGAAGAATGAAAATTTGAATATATTGCCTCTTAATAAATAGTGGAAAGAATCAAGTGAAAAAGAGACAATGTCATTATCATAGAAAAACAAATAGTGTCTTTCACAAAATTGGTTGTGGTAAAATTAGCAGATTTGGCAAAGGGGGTGAGGCTGAGGCACATGCATATGCATGAACAAGTGAAAAAGAGGAAGATGGAGCATTATCTCTACAGCATGTGGGTTCAATGGGGAATGGGAATGGCAAAGGCAAGGTGGTGATTGGGGGAGCCATTCTTTTAACATACAAAGCTAAATCACTACTATGTCCCCACATACTGTGGTGTGGATTATTTTCTGAAAATCAGAGATAGACTTGATCCTTTGAGAGCACTGTATCCATGTACTTTTTACAAGGTTGTATGAATCACTGTTCTGGAATTCATTAAAAATAATATATGTTATTTTATCAGTGTAATAAATTTCTTGGTTTTTTGAGTTTATGGAGATGACTACATATCAAAATCACCCTTGAAAATCTGTCTATTTATGGGAAAACAAGTGTATTTGTGCAGCAATAACTAACAAAATTAAAAAATCCCATCTCCAGACTTTGTTTTTTGGAATATTGGACAAGCCGTTCAATATATATAATGTTCCATATCCTCTGTTTCCAATAATTTGTTACATTTTATATTCACTTCACATAATATAATCCACACTAAAACTATATTTAAAGAAATATTTTATATATTAAAAAAACTTTTAACTAAATCTAAATTTAAAACCATGTAGTTTCCTTGGTGTTAATGATATTTCAATCTTTTTCAGGCACAACAATTGTCAACTGATCTTGATAGCTGAAAGCATATCAATGAGCGCAATGTGCAATACCAAGGATGGATGTATGAACTCCACACCATCACCATAAATTTAGAATAACTATTTTTTTGCAGTGGATTAGTATGCCTGAGAAGTAAGGGAAATAAGGGTATTGTATAAATGGGATGATGAATTGAGGTAGCTCACCCCATCTTTCAGGTTGTTCAGACTTCGATTTTGAAGGCACTTACAAAAAACTCAGATCTTTGTTGAGACACATGCTACTAAACTATAAAAACATTTTATAAGACATTATGATTTAAGAGATTATGGTAAAAACTGAACATGATCTTTTTATTGAATTTTTTATTATATTGTATTAATTAATCATCATGTGTAAAAAATTATCAATAAAATGTGTATGCGATAGCAATTAATACAATATGATCAATAAAGTGTACAAACGGTGACAATTAATGCTATACGAGATATGTAAAATATAAACACCCTTATCTATTGTAAAACATGCTTGAGAAAAGTTAAACATGAACAAAAAAAACTTTTGTCAAGTTGGAACATGTGAAAAACTCACCCAAAATTGCTAACTTAATTTATTAGCTCAACAAAATGTTCATAGTTGTCAAAAGAATGAGTAGTTATGCAGTATTATACTTATTTAATGAATGCTAATTTAATTTAATCTGCTTTTTTGTGTTTGATGGAGCATATAATCATATGATGGTGGTGGGTCAATTGAATAATATAGGACCCATTTGTATGACTTGCATGGCAATATAAAGCATTTGCATAGAGCTTTGTCCTTTTTGCTGAAGAATCGGCTGCTTTTTTCACCGTTCTTTCCTGATTTTGTGCATCAACCCTACTAATATCATATTCGTATATAATATCCGATTTAAAGGGACCCCCATGTGGTCTCATCTTCCAACTTCTCTTTGAAATGAATCCAAAGGTATCTTATCTGACTAAGTCTCACATCAGCCTAAAGCAAACAGATATTGAGATATTTGTGAAATTTTTGGGTGAATTCATTCAATATTATTAAATGAAAACAGAGTAGATAATGAAACGATCCAATCTTATATTATTCAAGTGTTAATTAATGGATTAAGTGTGTTGCAGCTGTTATAATGTAATCAGTTGGATAAGAATTTAAGAGTAGTAAGTAGTTTGCCAATCTTTGGATAAAAAAGGGAATAGAAAGTAGCCAAATCCATATTAGGCAGTCTTGCTTTTCTGGTAATGTTTGTTGCTTTGTTCATAAAATTACACCCTGTGGTGTCAATCATGTAGAATAAGAGACAAACGCGACTTAGGAAATTTTGGATCATCAATAATCCAAAAGAAAGTGATCTGAGATTAATTTGCCGTCCCTAAAACCATGATGTAAAGTGTGTTGTATGCTCCTAATTCATTATGTGAATCCCCAAAAATCAAGGAGCAATGCGATATGTTTTGCTCTTAGCGTAGTTTTAAATTTAGTAATATTTGGGATTTTGATCTCAACCAGTTGAAAATGTATTAAGGCTTTTGGTATATGCTCAAAGCCAGTCCAAAACAAAATTCAACTAAAATACAGTAGTAATATACTAATAAAATTAAGAATGAGTTATACAAATGCAGCAAGTGATTTTCCAAACAGTTTGATACCAGGAACTAAGACAATCAAAGAGTCCCTTCTCTTTTCTTAGGTCTTGTTTGTGTAACAATCCAGTATATGATAATGACAGTAACCAAGATGGTTTCTAATAGAAGAATAGTATTTCAAAAGTAGGGGGGAAACCTCCAACAGACAGCAAAGGACCAGTTTATAGAGTATTAAACTAGAACCTCTTATCCTGCAGTATGCTTCGAGTGTTGCTTCATAATTCATCGATCAACAAGTCACTGAAGAAAGGATCCGAGACAGACTCTTTAGCAGAACCATAACTATTTAATCGCTTCTTCAGAGAACGTAAATCTCTCTCATCTTTGGAGGTTCTTTCCTGACAGATTAAATTTCATGCGTCAAACCAGAGCAGATTTTTAATTGATACCGAAAAACAGTTCATTTTTGTCAGTAACTTATTCTTAGGAGTACTGATGGATTTTGAAATAGATATTATAAAGCTGTACTTCATTTATATACTGCTAAGACAGTTCAAAATGAACAGCAGCACAAGAAGTAGGACATTGCTTTGTCAAGTTACCAGTCACAGACTTACATAGGATTTCTTTAATAGCAAAATGTCCACCAAGTATTGCAGCCACAACACGTTCGTCTTGGGGAAACTGTAAATAGCTGAGACATAATTAACCTCTAGATAAAAAATGATAAAAGCGATCGTTAAAATATGAAGCATAACGTACTCACTTTTGTAGTTTTTCATGTTTTTCATGATAGGAGGGGAGGTGGGGATGTTTAAGCCCTAATCCTAATAGTAAGTAAACCATCATCCATAAACTAACACCAAACCAAGAATCTCAGATGATCTATCCACAGCCCTATTGCTCTTTTACTAATGTAACTCTGATATGATTGATATTCACAAAGCAGAACTCATATGGTCAAAAAGACCATGAGCAACTAGCTCTTTAGATTTCCAACTTTGGATCTGGCTCTTGAAAGAGCATAGAGGAAAAAAGGATCAACATTGAGACAGCAAGTATAATATAAGATCAGTCCCCAATTCTGAGAGATTCGATAATAGAGACAAGACCTCAATTATATTTGGACCTTAAATTCTAGTGTTAGAAACACTCAAGAGAACATTTTCCTTATGTGGTCATGCTTTTGTTTCTGTTTCCATGCTATCCACATTCATAAGGTTTTCAAATTTGTTGCATATTATATTAAGAATGAAAATGCAAAACCAAGTTCTTTACATTGATTTCAATTTTTTAATCCTTCTTCCATTGAATCCTAGATCAAAAACCAATCATTAGTAAACCACTTTCAATAGTTTATCACTGTAAAAGGCTGGTCATGTCTTAAAACTATAATTTAAATTCGCCGTAATGACAATAATATCAGTAGGTATTAATCCCACTTACAAATAAATATATATAAAATGCTCAAAATTCTAAAAAAATTAGTAAGATTACAGAAAAAAATACAAATAAAACTAGTTAATAGTCATTAGTACATAGGAAAAAAATTTAGAATAAAGTTAAACATAACTATTCTCAAACCTCAATTTGTAACAGAAAGTGATAGTAGTAACACCAAACAAACATTCATTATGTATATATAATAATTATTATAATACATCAAGTAAATCATATTACAAAGGGTTTCCAACAAAGAAGTGTGTATAGCATTGGAGATAATGTGATTATTGGATAGTTCGGCGATAATATCCTCAGAGGACCGATAATATCATGGTAGAGTGAGACAATCTAATGTTATCAGATATTATCAATAATATATGTAAACTCAAAAAATAATAGGTATTGTCACATTTTCTCAAATCAACAATGGCCGATCCAGATACATATTGATTCATATATCGATTGGTACTTGTACTATGCTTAAAACATATTTGTAATTGTCTATCCAAACTGAACACAACTTTTAATGAAATATTTTGCATGTCTTCAGCAGATCCATACAATGGAATCCGATTTGTCATCTTCTAACAAGGTTACATTCTGGTTGGTATTAGCTACTTATCATGTTTATTATACCTAGCTTGATTAGCAAATTAGTTCTGGCTCGCAGTGTGTGTGTGGGTGCTTTTTTTGTGTAACGTACTACAAGAAGTTAAAAAGGTAAATCTGTAACAGTTTTACCTTCCTTCCCAGCATTCATCAGTGACATTCCTCATCTTCCTGTAAGTATCCGCCTGCATTTATATTATTGTGAGCCACTTGGATCATAAATTTTGGAAAAAAAACATACAAGATGTATGACTTTTACTTTTTTCTTACTTGTTTATCTCCCTTTGGGCCCTCGAAAAGTTCTGGGTCTGATGATAGGTCCAGAAAGAGTATATCTTCACCTGTTAACTCAATCATATTATTGCCATATTAGTTTCTGCAAAATCCGAACTGTAATGTGGAAATAAGTAAATATAGGTAAACCTGTATTAATCCTTGAGAGGGTAAAATCAATTATGGATATGAACAATCCAAAAGTTTTGACTTGTAACTTTTTTCCTTCAAGAATGAATTGCAGAGTTGCAGAATCTTTCCGACTTAACAAAATGTTCCCCCTGTTTAAGATATATCCCCAAGTGAAAAAAGTTTCAAGCAACAGGAAGCAATATGCTGCAACTGATTAGAAGTATGACAACTAAACCAGTGCAAATCTCGGTGTTCAAATTCATATGCCGCCTCTGCTACGGCCAATGCCAAAGTGACCTGCAACATATAGTTATAGCCTGTAATAAAATAGGTAGAAACTTATGCAACCAGATAGACATATGAAGATCTTACCTGAACTAATAAACTCCGTGCTTCATCAAAATTTAAAAGCACAAAGCTTTCAAGATCCCGACCACCGTGTTCTTGAACAAAAACAACATAGCACTGAAAACAATTGCCTTAGCTGGTTTAGAGCAAAAAATCAAATGGCCAAACCATAAATTAACAAAACAAATATTCAGCTTAAATTTGTTTCACAGATTAAAGCTATTCCAGAGTCAGCACTGAGTGGATACCTGATTTGCAGGAAATTCCTTAGGATGATCATTTTCTGAACCATGCTTCCCATCCCAGTCTTCCCATGCACTAATCAGAGCAGAATCGTAATATCCTTGGCACACCCTCAAACTATGGGAATGAGAAACGATATGTAGGATGTCAATTTCTTTTACATAAAATTGCTATCGAGCCTTCAACTAGATGCAAATATATTTTTATGAAAGAAAGCAATACAATAGAAATTCCAGCAAATATCCCACCATTGTTACAATTAAAGATTAAATATATATACATACAAAAAAATAAAGCAAATATACACGATACATAAAGGGTCTAGCCAGCCATTCTGACAGCCGAAACAACTCCTCTAGCAAAAATAAGGAAGTCTACAGCAAGTAATCCATACAGGAGTGACAATGAGATACCAAATAGTAAATTGAAATCAAGCAATTTCCAGAAATCATATCCTGGACACTCTCATTAATTGCATTCGGTATAGAGGCAATGGACTAACAAATATCCAAAGTAAAAACCTCCTTGCTTTTCCACTTCAAATACCCCGGGCAGCAACATTATAAGAGCCTCATTATTTACATTTGCTAATGCTCGCTGGTCCAGGTTCTCATTTTTTCCGCAAAATCTATGACATTCACACACACAGACCATGTATACAGGTTTTGAAATAATTCCAGAGTTAAACTTGATTATTTTTTAAGTCAGTCAGCTCAAGTGGAGCTTCTAGTGGAACAGAAGAACCAAACACAATTAACACTTTAAAAATTACAACATGAAAACAGTGAGATTGATAGAAGTTTTATATGCATCATCCTATCAGTCCTCTTAGTTAAGTTAAATATTTACAGCAAACTACTAGTGGAAGTTCTAAAGACACTGTTCCCGGCGTAAATACTATCCATCTTAGATCAAGTAACTGCAACATCATAACAGATAAACAGCATAATAAGGTAGCCTATAACCTAAAAGTGGCTGTTTGTGACAGAATAACAGTTTTTCTCATCCAACCTTCCTTACTACCAAAGTATACTATGCCTAGCATCAAGGATTAGGACTTAAAGTGAAAAAGTATGCAGTTAATTTAAGATAAGAAAGCATACTCTATTGTTTGTATGAAGGTAGTGCAGGCATTAGATACCTCGCCCTCATGTCCCCTTAGGTGATTGAGAGTACAGGAAAGAACAACCTCCTCCAATAATTCTTCTGATTTCTGAAGCATAACAAGGCACCAGGATCAAAAACCAAATATTGCCTTTCTTGACATAAAACTAAAACCACAACAAGAAAAACTTGGTAGTTTGACAAATGGACAAGCCCAGAGATAGGAAACAAACAGCCCAGGTAACAGTTTTCTTTAACTATCTAGGCTCCTCCAGATATTCCTGATCAAATTTACAAAGAGATCACTATGTGCACCGATCAAATGCAATGGTGGTGCTGCCTTCCTATGACAGGCACAAATCTTAACAAAATATGCCAGCAAAACACTGACAGATTACCAGCAAGCTCAAAATCAGCTACTTGGGGAGATAAAAATATTTTTGCCATAGCAAGGGAATAAATTAGGCTCTGTGAGCATGCAAGATATTAGCCAAATGGCCAAATGATTTTAACTTTTCAGAGAACTTGAAGATTAGCAATTCAGTCTATTTTATGGTTTCCAGCTTCCTGAAAGCAATAAACATATATACCTTCTGCACTTCTCCATTGACTCGCAAATCTCCATCAAATGGAACAATTTTGCAAACATTATTGCCAACCTTGAAAGCTTCTCCATATGTTCCTTCCCCAACCTTAGTAATAGTCTCTCGGTCACTGATTTCAAACATTGTATTTCCATCAAAGATAGAGAAACAAGGATGAAGTCACAACTTTACAATGGTAATTGTTCCATCACTTGTATAGCAACATTCAAGAAAAACAACCAAGGCGACAAGACAACTAGAAACACTGGTGTCAAGCTTTTAACATGACAAGCATAAGAACCAAGTCAATGCAAGATAAAGAAGAAAAATGGGCTAGAGTAATCTACAAAATAGACCCCAGCTTCATTTACATTAGACTTTTCTCCCTTGTGAATTGTAAGTTACACCCAGTCAAAAGACATCAATATTCATTTCAAGACTTCTCCTACTCCTCCTATTTCCATGTTATATTAACAGTACACAGTCAAAGTAACAATATTTGAAGTGAATGGAGGGTTAGAGAATGAACTTAAGGCAGCCTAACAGTTACATAAGCCCTTGAGTAGGTAAATGTAAAAGACTCAAGTATTTATTCCCTTTTAAAAACTTTCTTCTCTTTCATACTTTGAATCCCAAAACAAATTCAGAGATAAAAGACAAAACATCTTAAAATTACCACGAGACAATAGATAGGAGGTAAACTGGACTGAAAAAAATGATACAGAATTAATTAAAGCCCACGAGAAGCAAGAGACAGAGAGTTAACTGTTAGATATAAAATAACCATTTGAGAGCAACAAATTGATAGAGAGCAAGATATGCAGAACCTACCTAAACTGAGAAAATGAGCAAAATGCTCAGTAATGTAGAAAGAGAGAAACAAACCAGTAACTCAATAACATATCTGTTAGTGTCGAAGGAACTGACTGCCCACAAGCAGTCAAAAGAGCTGAAAAAGAATTCCAACCATGACCATCCAGTGACGAAGACCTTGAAGTCAAAGAGAGTTTACCAACTGCAACTTCAATATCTTCACATGTCTCCTGGATAGGCATTCCAGAGAGATGTTTATCATTCAAGCTTGAGTTAAGCCTTTGCTGGATAGAATTTAAGCTCGAACGAACTTCCAGATAGTCTTTTCCTGGTGTCTTTGTAGTTGAAAATGAAAAACTATCATGACGAATAGGATCCTGGGATAATACAGGAGTTTCCAATATTTTGGAAAGCGAACCAGGAAATGCATATGTTCGGTTTAGTTTCTTGGAGATCAGCCATTTCTGCAATACTGAGGACAAATGTGGTATGACAACATTATCAACTTGGGCACCCATGGTCCAAGTGCCAGGTTTCTTGGGTGAGGGGCTTTCTTCTAGCAATTCAAAGGCATCAACCTCTTGAAAATATTCCCGTTCTTTATTGTAATTGGGAGGTTGTACGGCTTTTCCCTGTCCAGACCAAAAAGGGGATGTTGAGAAAGAACCAATAAATGTATACAAGCTTTCATCGGTGTATTGAATTTCTTAAAAAAATTATCTCAAAAACGATATTAATCCAAAGGGCAAAATTGAAACCCAACTGTAGTCAGGGAAATTGGAAAAAGGTAAAAACTTAAGCTGGCCATACTCTAGGAAGAGGTGGTTTAGCATTTCTTCTAGGTTTCCTTTGTTGTGGTTGATGATCTACACATGCAGTGGCAGCAATGCTTGTCCTTCCTCTGTCAGTAGGAGATTGAGGTTCTTAAACTGTTAGGATGGTCCATTCTTTTTGACTTGTAAAAAGTCAAAGACTTGTAAGAGTAGGCCTTAAAACTGATCCCATGAGTAAAATAATAAAATCACAAACAAAGATGATATTCAGAAACTAATAGCCCAAACAAATAATAGCACAGGACTCTGGACTAAAAAGCTAACAAACGAGATTCACTTAACCATGTAATAAATTTACAATAGCAGCACAGCCATCTAATATGCATAATCAGGAGCAAACAATAAACCTTGCTCTTCAGCTTTTCTTCTTCTCCAGAATCTGCTATCTTTTCTTTTCTTTTCTTTTCTCTCTATTTCATATGAAAAATACGCCTAAATTCTTTTAGTAACACTTCTATTTCTCCTTTTCATCCCTCCCCCCTCTGCATATTCTGCTCTGCATACTGCTTCATAGTTGTGTTTGAGATACAGTTTGGCTGTGCAAATGCACAGCCCCTTTTCATTCTCCAATTATTCTTCCAGAATAAAACCAAACATACATCATGTTTTCCAATATATTTTCCTCCAAATATATACATTCTCCCAGAACACATTCCGTCAAAACACCAAAATAAAACCAAACATTCCCGAACTTTCTAAAAATCTAGCACCCAGAGTACATGACTGCTATAATCTTGTAACTCTTACACAAATCTGACACTTCAGCTATCATGAACACTTATAAAATCAAACCATACATGTGTCAGACACTTGAATTCTGATGTCGCTCTCAGACACTCCTCAGATACTTGTTGACACTCAAAAACCGTGTCAAAACAGTGAAAAAAAAAACTAGTGGATACACATGTCCAACACTTTTGGCATATACTAGTTGTGTTTGACTTATCACAAGTGAAAAACATAAATTTACAATATGACTTGCTATTTATTAAGCTAATTCACTTTGTTTTTAACGATGCAATTTAGTATATATTTAAAATATACCAAATATCATACTTTTTACTTATATGTTATGTTTCATTACACACTAGTGTATATTTCATATGTTGAGTTATTACAAGTTTTTAATATTAATTTTATGAATGCATCATAATCATATACTTTTTATATAAATGTGTCATAGCTATTCGCATCCTATACTTTTTGGCATTGCCGTGTCATTGTACAGTGTAGTGTCACTAGAGGTGACCACAGGCCAAGTCGGAACCGGAACCGGCCCGTGGTCAATGGTTCAAAAACTGTTGACCACAGTTCGATGGGTCCAACTCGTAACTGGCCCGTGGATTTGCGGGCCGGTTACGGGTTAGGGGTATCCCAACCCGCCGAACCGCCAGGTCGGCAGTTCCAACCTTCCATTTTTTCTTTTGCATTTTTTTCTTATAAAAACTCTTTCCCCTCTTCATTTTTTTTTCACACTTCTACATTTTCAACTCTCATTTGTCTAATTTTCATTTATCAATTCTCTACTCTTAATTATTCATTCTTCAATTCTATATTCTATACTATTTCAATTGTTTCATTAAATCATTTTTCATATTTCATTTCCTTCATCTTTAATTATTCATTCTTCAATTCTATATTCTTTAAGACTTCAAGTTGAGCATCTTTTTTTTTTTTTTTTTAAGTTTATTTAATTAGAATGTTTGATAATTTAAATTTTAAGTAACAATTTTTTTTTCAAACTTAAGTTAAATTTTTTTCATTAACTTCAAAAATTAACAATATTTTTTTCTAATTTAAGTTAAAAAAAATTCATTCAAATTTAAGTTTAAGATTTGAAACCCTTTTTTTTTGTTTTTAAAAAGTTCGTAGAATTAATGGTTAGTTAAAAAATAACAAAGTTTCAAAATATAAGTCAAAATTAAAAAAATAAAATAAAAATTCAAAGGTTGGAACCGGCGGTTAACCGGAACCAGCGGGCCGGTGCGTGACCGGCCTTGCCGATTACGGTTAAGGGTCGGGAAATCCCAACCCTTGGAACCGGCTGTTCCGGAACCGTGGTCGGGTCTGTCACCATACCCTTGTCCATTCAATGTATATTGCCATTGCAGCAATATGAAATGCCTTAAATCTTTGAAGTTCATCACCTTCTTATTCAGAGACAACTTCCAGCTTAACCAGTGTAATTTTTGTTCTTGATTGTCATTTTTCCAATAATCACAAAGACCACTCTATATGTCAGGAATCAGATGGTCAGGAAGCTGATATAAATTATAGAACAAATAGGGGTGGGACAAGCATATGCCTTCCCCATCCTGTATGTCCTTCCTAAACTGTTCCCTATGTAGAATCTGAAATGCATGTGGTTGAATAGATTGAAATATTTATCATATCACAAATTCTTTCCAATCACTGATCTAATTTGCTAATAAAACTTATAAAAGCAGTATCGTTCTATATAATTCAATAATGTCACTGTGAACAGTTTGCTTTTCCAATCCCAGCTACTTTATGCGCACAATTAAAGATAGTTTAAACAAAACGGAAAAGATAAGAATAAAAAAGAGATAACAAAGAAAAACAAAATTAGCCAATTACAATATAAGCCCAAATGAACTTGCACTTTAGTCATATGAATCAACTAAACAGTTGGGATTCATCCAAGATCAAATCAAAAGCCATTTCCCATTTCTTAAAAAAAATTAAAATTTTCATTCGCAGATATAAGAGCACAAATTTATTAAGAAAATAAAAGCAGTCAAATTAGGGCACAGACCTAGTGGAAAGGGACCGATTCCAACTGACTCGCTTAACAGGCGCAAGACTCTTCCGACTCCCATTCTCACTACTTGAGTTCGATTGCCTCCTGCCAAGAAAAAAAAAACAATATCAACTGCAACATCAATATCAGGAAAAAAAATCATTTTTTTCTCGGAACAAAAAAGAAAAAGAAAAAAGCGTCGGCCTTGTTACAAACCTTGTTACATCTTTCTGAGGGATAACGTCGGCCCTTTGCCTCTGATAAATGACGGAGATTTCCGGGTCTGAAACTCCAACTGATCGCTGATTTTCCTCTTCTTCTTCTACGATTTCTGCCCAGAGATCAACTGCATTTGCACGCCAGTTAAGTTTAAAACACGCCAATAAGAATGAATAATGGAAATTGATCTGATTCTGTACGTCTATATGTATGTATACCTATTCGTGAAGACATAGTTCTTCTTGTCGTATGAAATTTGAGGCCTAACCTTCCAATTTCTCTTTTCAGCAGCAGAATTTCGAAAGACGACGATAGATTGATTGGGCGGGAAATGGGGTGCTTTCTCCAGTTGCCCTTTCTCCAGTTCTGTCCGGTTTCAGGTGCCTTGGCTTCAAGAAAAGCGCGATTTGCGGTTTAGACTCTCCACTTTGTGCACGTTGTTCTCTGCCTCTCACATGTTTTATTTTGTTGAGGAATATTTTTGGGTTGAACACATTTATTTTATTTTATTCTTTTTGTCAAGATAAAACAACATATTTTACTCACTACATTGGAATTATAACATTTTGATATAACGATTTCATATGTTTAATTTTTTAAAAGTTCTTAGTTTAAAATTGTCGAAAACAAGTACGATAAATGTTTTATAGTTATAACTTCATGAATTAAAGGACACGTTCATTGCTAGCCAAATTTGATCAGGTTGCTTTTTTTATTTCATTTTTTCGGATAAATTTGTTGTTTTATTTATATTTTTTAAATTAGATTGTTGTTTCCAATTGAGAGATCAAAGTTAATTTTTTATTTTTAAGACATTTTTTTGTCAATAATTTTACTGTAAACTTCAGAAAAATAATAAGATTTCAAACTTGTAATGTTTGCACTTGTGATGTTTTCTTAGATAAAAAGTTTATCTCCCATTAGGCCTAAATTTAAAAGAAAAAACCACCTATCACACTTATCTTTAGATTGGAGATGAAGTTTGCATCCCCAAAACGTTGGTTTGATAGTTTTTCTAAAACTAACAATTTATCTCAAATGCAAACATTACTATAATTGCGACATGAAACACAAGCAAATACATTATTGTATAACTCCAGGTAAAATGCAGCAGATCGTGGGTTCGATTCCATCTTGGAAGTAAGAGTGTTTTATGTCTGCTAGCCTCTTCGGAGGTTCTGTCCGTACTCATGGTGGGTCCAAGGAGGATGGAATAACCGTTTCGAACATATGACTCGAGTGCAAGCTGATTACTACCGTATTTACTCAAATACCGAATCAGGGGAAAGACCGATTTCTCTCAAAATTAGTCTAGGGTTGGAAGACCCTGAATACCTTGGTCACAAAAAAAAAAAAAATATATTGTTATATAATTTAAACATATATCGAATCTCTCACGTTTTTTTTTTGTTTTTTTAAATAAACGCAAAGATTTTTAACAAAGATTTTAATATACAAATCGTAT
The DNA here is from genome assembly GCA_019321725.1 of Paulownia fortunei. NCBI lineage: Eukaryota > Viridiplantae > Streptophyta > Magnoliopsida > Lamiales > Paulowniaceae > Paulownia > Paulownia fortunei. The sequence goes on along the minus strand of CM033106.1, from coordinate 24,881,788 downwards.
AAAAAACATGAATACAAACTAGCAGTAAGAGAACTTGTTTCACATTAAAATTCTAAAAAGGCTTTTGTATTATTCATATATGAAAACATTATGGTGGGCATTGAACCTAATTGTTCGGAGGCACGATAAATATATTACACTTATCAAAACATATTTGCACTTACACTATTTTAATAACTCAATTTATTTTAGTTTCATATGGACGTCATTTAGATGGACTTAACAGTCGTATCTAATTTGCAAAATTATATCTAAACAATTACTCTAATTTTCTAGAATAGACACAAATTTACCTATATAAAGACTATCCCGTACTGGAAAACTACCTTCATCCCCTTACTTTTCTCAAGAATACTTCTTATTTTACTGTAGAAAAACATTTTACTCCATTAGTCAGATAATTCTGTTATTTTCACGACTGTCCAACAATATGATTTTTACTACAAAACAAAGTTAGACACAGCCTATGAAAAGGTGATATAAGTATAAAAACATAAATATAGCAACTTCTGAAAAATTTACAATAATTTACACTCTCATAAGGCAGATGACTGTATTATATTTACCTCCTCTGGAAGTTCAACTTGCCAATACAATATGCAAACAGAGAAGCAAAAAAGATAGGGTATAGGATTAACATCACTGCCACAAGAGGTAATTCACTGTAATGAAATCCAAAAAGTTCACTTAAAAAGGCTGATACAGTTTTAGTTTCTCCAAACACTGAAATCTTCTGCTCAGAATCTCCATAGTGTGAAGTAAGCATACCATTCATTGTCCAAGAGGTGGGAACCAGATAATAAAACCATATCCACCACTTTGGGATTTGCTGCAAATAAAGAAAAACACTGTTTTTAGTTAACAAGATTGGAACACCTTGGGGTTACTCATTTTCTTGCATTATTCGGAGGGGATTTTGCCAAGAAGTGGAAGTAGAATCACTTGAAAGAAGATGCTTACCGGGCGAGGAATCAGGAATCCAGCAAACAGGTTGTACAATGAGTAGAACATCGACTGTATGACTGCAGCTAGCAGAAAGCTTGGTGTCACCAAGACTAACAACATCCCTTGATAGGTAAAGTATGCCAATGTACAAAACATAGTGTAGAAGTACCATATGACCTTATTCGCTGACCAATAGTAACTGATCATTGGATAAGTGATTACTGTAAATGCAAGTGATTAGGCCAAGAGATAAGTAATTTCAATCACGACCTGCAAATCAGTCACGTACTTGAATCATTAAGCCTTATGAGTTTGTACTAATACACATTGTATTGCAACTATTTTGAGAAAAATGGAACTTAATAAGTATAAAGAGATTGCATCTTATTATAGCAGACCCACAAATTTGTATGAATTCATGAGTTTTCGATCAGTTTTAAGGAAGATAAAGTCTTAAAATGCTTTTATACATGAGCAGCTGAATGAGCCCATGAAGCATACATTCCGGCAAATCTTTCCCTGTAGAAGACAGTTCTCTCTTTGCCAACTTGTGGCAGAACCGAAGAGGAATTTTGAATGCCAGAGAAGATTGTAGCACTGAACATTGAAGCAAGTATACTAAATATTCCCTGCTCGGTATGTCTATGATGGGACAAAAGCAAGAAATCAATGTTAGAATAGCTAAAGGAACTTCTATGCAGAGCAACAAATATCACAAATTTATGTTGTAAGGATTCAATAAATGGAGTGTAGAGGCCAACTCATTTTAAGGTTGGTGGAAACGAGTTATAGAGTTTAGAGTCTAAGTTAAGTCTTCCTTGAGAAAAATCTAGATTAGTTCTAGTCGCTGAAACTTGATCTGTGACAAATTTAGGAATAAGTAGCTCAATATATTGAATAAAATCATCCATTAATATGAAAAGCATCCTCCTGAGCTTATTTCTTCTTAAAACCAAAAACTTTGACTATTGTTGCTTCTAAAATTGATAGCATTTTTTCTACATTTATGACAAATGTCTGGAGGTCATATTTCAATTTATATAGAACTCAAAGAATCATGGTATTTAACAATAGTATAATCTACTTACATGTTCATTCCTTGGTCCCAAAACAGAAATCCTAAAATCAAAGATGCGAAAAGCATATGTATGAAGCGCATCAAGTTGTATGAAGGGCTTCGCCAGTAAGATAAATGCTGCTTCCAGAGGCAGGTTTTGAATTGTCCCCAACCATTTTGTGAATAAGGGGTTGGGAAATGCAAATCTTTCGAACCAGGAGGTGGTTTGCTCAGCTGTTCTACGAGTTCTTTGTTATTCCTATAGCAAGCATAACAGAATATGAATTATGTTTGATACTTCTCATCCTACAAATGTAATCCGCAGCATCACGTAACAAAGAAAAGTGTTTATACAAAAATAAAGCTTTGAATGCTTTAGCACTAGACATGAATTACGACATATCATTCATTTAAAAACTCAATGCCTAGAAGAAATAAAAAATGTGGTCAACTTTTGAACTGTAAGATGCAACGTGACCTTTCTTAATCTAGCTAAAAGTGGATCTTTTTGACAAATTTGGGAGATATTACACATAAAGGTACAGTACAGCAAACCTTCAATTTCATATTAGTTGATTTCGATTTTGCGATTTTGCAACTTAACTATCTTGAAGCACTTAACCTACCTACATTCAGGAATAGGTACGATGACAAATAGTAATTATGGTCTTACGTAGTTTAAGTGAAAAATTGGAGATTACCATGAATAACATACCAATAAATCTTTACTTAAAGACAACTTTTCAATTGAATTATAGCTGCTACAAGAAATTCATGGTTAGACGTAATGATAGTCTTGATCTTTATTCTTCTGTTGTCATCGCAATAGATAGAAAAATGTTATCTGGACCTTATTATGTAGATGTTATTCTTTTGATCAAATGCACTGCTTCGTGCTGCCTAATTGACATGTCAACTATCATTATCTTTGAATTTTTTACGAACATTAACCATGAGATTGATCTGAAAAAAGTTAACACCAAAAGGAACTATAGACCATCCTCCTGCAGAAAAAATGAAAAATGAAAAATGAAAAATGCTAGTATCTATGCCTTTTCTTGCAATGCTAACTCAAACGTCAAAACTGTGTGACTAATTGTAAATGAACTTGAACAATTGTTGGGTGTTGAACTCACTCATATAAGGCAGAATTCTTGTATATCTCAGAGAAGTCCACTCCAAGTTCAGCTTCTGAAGATTTATAAGTGACCTCTAATATCCATGCAGCTGGATTGTAGTTATCATTGATTTTTGGCACTCCTGAGATTTTCTGTTAGTAAGAGAACAAATGAGATACAAATGCTTAATATTGCTAAATTGTTATGCTTTAAGTGGGCAGACAAGTACTAAATATGCTGCAGATTTGTTTCCACACTCACCTCAAAGTATTCAATAACTTCAGAGGAATTCTGTCCCAGAGGTCCACGATAGATCATGCGCCCACCGGTTTTTAAGAGAACTAACTACAACAAATTTTAAAATCTAATCAGCCATATATAATATGGACATATAATCAAACCAAGGATAACAAACTTATACATGGCAATGATAAGATTTTTCCCAGTAAACTTTATTCTGATTGTTGACATTTTCATGGCTTCTAGTGAAAAAATTGAACTGAATTAAGGTGGAGTGATGCTCATGAAACTCATTGCCATAATATGTAAACCATTGAAGAATAGGTAAAACTATGATATTCTCAAATTCTTGCCAGATAGGAACATTATAGCTATGTACCTCATCAAATGCTTCAAAAATGTCGATGCTTGGTTGGTGAATGGTGCAAACGATTGTGCGCCCAGTATCTCCCATGTTTTTTTACTGCCCGCATGACAATTGCTGCTGCTCTAGCATCCAGTCCAGTTGTAGGTTCATCCATGAAGATTATGGAGGGATTAGCAACAAGCTCCACACCTACTGTCAGTCACTTCCGTTGCTCTGTTGATAGGCCGCTAATACGTGGCATTCCCACCAATGCATCTTTGATTCCATCAAGCTCAATGGTCTCAAGGACTTTCTTCACAAATTCCTAAGAAAATTTCGACGGAAATTAGACAAATTAACTTATGAAGAATGGATGGAAAAAATACAACAAAGACTGACTTTCTTGCCAGTGGTGCCATACGTATTTTGTTTCTGAATCAATCATGGGATCACGACGTAGCCAAGCAGAAAAGATAACTGATTCTTCTACAGTTATTTGAGGAGAATGTATGTCAGTTTGCTCACAGTAACCCAAAACCCTAGCAAAAGTGCTTTGAATTTTCGGATACCCTCCAATTGTAATTTCTCCTTCCATAGAGCCACTAGTTTTTCTGCCGGCAAGGACATCAAGAAGAGTTGTTTTTCCTGCTCCACTAACAACCATAAGTGCTGTTAGAACACCAGGTCTAAATGCACCAGTGATATCACAAAGAAGTTGAAGCCTTTTCTGAGTGAAACCACGTTCCTTCATAGCCTGAAACAAAATGAAAGGACTGAGCAACCTCAATGGTCCTTGACATAATAAGCATCCAACATTTAAAGTTTTGCATAGTTTATTTCATTGCCGGAGGTGTCTCAACATAGTAATGCACGTTTTGAAACACTACAGTCAACGGCTCAAAGGGCAAAACCATTTTTCCTGCAGCTTATGATGAAATATCAGTTAAATGACAGATAAATCAATTTATAGAGAACAACATCGGCTAAAGTAATCCAATTATGAAATAAAAGGCAACATACTTCAAATTCAAAGAAAAGAATGAAAAGGAAAAATAGCCAACCTTTATGAGGTTCAGCTTTAGTGCTAGGAAGAGGCATACTGGATTGTGCTACTGCAAGGGTCTTATTTTTGCTTTCTTCCATTTGTGCGAGCTTTTCATTGAAATAATAGCACGAGATCCAGGAGCTACATACATTTTGAGAAGTGAACAATTTTAATTGTGCATTTGATTCTAGAGATCATTTCAATTATATTCAAATAGAGTATTTACGTTTCAAAAAGCTCAAGGCCAAGGTAAACCCAATGTTGAAGAGGAAAGCAAACCCGAAAAGAGCACCAACTGATATCCACAACAGATTTCGATCAAAGTTTAGCCCACAGCTCTCTAGTATTTCTTGACCTATTGTTGAATTGCCTGACAGCGGCTGTAAAAAGGCAAAAAAAAAAACAGCTAATATATTCAGGAATAACCATATAGACAAGTCCTAAAATAAATGTCATTTACATACTTAGGTCCATGAGCATCAAAAGTTTAAGCTACAAACTATGAGATATCAAAGATTTATCCATTTACATCATCAATGTTAGTATTGCAGATGGTTTCTGTAGTGACAACGTGTGATGACATATCAATAGGTTATGCGCTGAAGAAACAAAAGAGTTATAAGTGCATAATGATCAGGAAAATTGAAACTACAGTTATATAATAACATGCCTATTTGATGAAGATAATATTCTGGTTAGTAGTAATTAGACTTCCACTTCATCAGCTTCAGAAAAAAAAAAATCTAAATCCATCTCATATAATTGATGCCTACATTTAAGAAACTGTTTAAAACCATTAGCGCCTTCCAAACATGTTCCTGTACCTTGAGGTGGAGATGCAATAATAACATCAAGGTGATATTGTCTCTATTTGATAACTTCAGAAGTTCATACTAGACTTCTGTCCATCTTTCTCAACTTGATAAGAGACGCGATATTTTGTTCGAACTCCCAATCAAATCATAATATTTTTTTGAAGAAGATTGGATACATTTTCTTGCTCACTCGATTCTTTTAAATACATTACACTGACCTAAATTTGTCCAAATCTAGGTCACAGAAAATTTGGGTTAACTACAAAACTTGAGAATACCATACGTAAAAATATCTTAATTAGACTAGTTCTGATATGTTATTGAATAAGAGTTTTGAGGAACAAATCTCAGATCAGTAGCTTTCCATAAACAGATATAACTATTACGTGAGGAAACATAAAACACAAATAACTGAAAGGATGGTACAAGTCATTCATATTGATATGTATAGAATTCTCAGTAAGGCCAAGGAATGGTGAAGCATGTTTCTGAGCAAGAGTCTAGTAGTCCCCTCAGTTCTCAAAAGAAACTAACTTTTGGTTACTTAGATAGCACTTAATAGCTCAAGCTGTTATCCACTCACCATTTGCCACCTTGGAGCAAGAAATTCGTTTACTGCAAGACCTCTCTCCATATGTAAGAGGTGACACCCAAAATCCCCATGTCAACCAAATTGGCATGGAAGCTGTATGAAAGAGCATCACTCAGGTTTCTTAGTCATTTTTGTTTCTCATGAGAAAAGGAGCTTATCATAAATCTTACAAGAATAATCTTGGTAAAGGAGGTGAGCCTACTTACGTTTTGGAATGACAAAACCACCAAATAAGCACACACAGATTAATGTTAAACTGCCAGCTGTTGTTGCAGTAGCAACCATAGTCTGGGCGATGGACGCCAAGAAACGGAACAAAGATACTGAGGTAAAGTGTACAGCAAAAAATAATATCACTTGGCCAAAAAACCTGAAAATACCATATTTTGTAATAAGTAGATTTGTCATGTTTAGAGAATTGTGTTTTCACATGGCAACTAGTTTAAGGAAACTTCTGACAGAAAATGTTTACTAGTTTCACAATAAATGGATGGAATAAACATATGCAAACATTCAGATAATTGTTTTGTTCACTAACCTCCCAGCCTCAGGAGTATAGCCGATAGTGTAATAAGTTAGAGATGCCCACAATCCAGATTCCAACAATGACAAAGGAATCTTGAGAATGGTAGCTGGAATTGCATATGCCCAAGCTGGATAAAACTGTAAGCCCCTCTGTTTGTAGAAAACGGGAAGTCTTTCAACAGTCAAAGAGAGCTCAGGGAATCCATCAACAAGGAGAATGATGAGTGCATAAAAAAGAGCTCCCAAATAATATTTTGCATGGACAATATCAACAGCCATCTGATTTCGCAAGAATACAGTCATTGCAACTGATGCTATTGTGATGAGCTGCATGAGAAGATACCCTTAAGTATTTTATATGGTGTAAATTCTTATCAGACGCAAGGTTCATATATATTGCAGCGACACTGTACTGAGTAAATATAAGGAACTGAGAAAGAATATATGATACCTGGAAAGATTTGAAAACATAAATGAAAGCATTCCTTTTCATGAGAAGATATTCCCTTGACATACAGGCTTTAAAGAGGGACCATTTAGAAAGAGAATATCGATTAAAATTAACTGCACTTTTGTGGCTATTGGGCTTATCAAATTGTACAGAAAGATCCTTGCTTAGATTCTTTCCATAAGGAGACTCCTGAAATTTCCTTGAAAACATATCAACAGAAATAAAATTGTAAGTTTGTCCAGTTTGGTGCCAGTATTGTTCTTGATCCTTTCTTGAAATGACCTGCAAAGCAGTTGGCAGATTAGTATCTTCACTTAAGAAAGCAGCAAAGATGATAGCAGTAGTTTCTTGTGGCACTTGCCTCCTGGAGGAAATCAGCTACTCCTTTCCTTTCAGGACAACTAAATCCGCAACTCTAAAAGAATTCTAGAACATCATCTCGAGATCCATGATAGACAATCTTCCCCTCTGCCATCAAGATGATATCATCAAAGAGATCAAAGGTTTCTGGTGCGGGCTGAAGAAGCCAAACAAGAACTGTAGCATTGGTGATGTGTGCCTGTTGTTGAAGACAAGAAACAATCTGATAGGCTGTTGAACTGTCTAAGCCATTTGAGATTTCAGCCAAAAACAAAGCTCTAGTTGGACCAACAATCATCTCCCCTGTAAAATATGCACCAAATTAATTCCTAGATTTAAGAAAGATTGGTGCTCTTCTGTGTGTTAGAAAGATCAAGATATGCATCATTAGCCCATACTCTTGATAGAGGTATTAAATACCTGTTGTTAGTCTTTTCTTTTGACCACCAGAGATGCCTATCCTCATGGCATTACCGACAAGTGTATCAGCACAAATATCAAGTCCTAGAATCTGAAGTTTGTGAGAAGAATAAGAAGAGTTATTGACATCCTCTGTCTCAATACATGATATCAAGAAGAAACTCAATGGCGGATCTGATAAAGAGTACTTTTAGAATGTAGTCTGTTGCAGGATTGCTTTTTGACATTCTGCAGCAATTGCCTTGCAATGAGCCTGGGTTAGAACAAATTTACATTTGACCTTAAACTTCATGATGACCAGTTGGAGTTCGTGAAAAAGTCTGCAAATACTGGGTGTGAGACGGTGAGGTGCTGCTCCATGTCAAAACTTTGTAGCAACTGAAGTTCCATATTTGACGATTAGCACAGATGTGAAAACTTCTTCTGCTTAATCTTTTACTTCATTTGTACAAGACTAATATTATATTTTATGTTCTTAGTGTTGGAGACAAGAACTAATCCATTCTCATGTATTTATGCAAGTACGCTACATTCTGAGTAAAGGATCAATGCAAATTATGACAAGTCCTACACCTTGTGAGTTGAAAACCTTTTGACACGTACTTTAATACACACACAAGTTCCTACTGCCTTTATCAGCAAACTATGAGAATATACTGCATGAAAATAGCCACTACTTAAACATGTGTAGATCAAGTCCATAATCTTGCCACCACACTGTGGAAGTAGTTAATAGTGCAGCTCTGCTATTGCATTGGTAGAGTTGGGAAATAGGTATATTAAGAATAATGTAGCTCTTAATGACAAAGTTTACTTAATTATAAGGAAATTTTGAAGATTTCTTAACCACCCAAAATGAATTCCATGTCATATGTCTTAAATTCCGGACTCTGTATGAAACTAATATATACCAGTTAAAACCATCATATGGACCAATCAGCACATCTATTATGTTATAAACAATATGCCATCATAACTATGGCCGACATGTTATCAATCTGTTTCATTTTTCCATTTCCATTATTTAATTCTTTAGACCATCACAACAGAAAACCAGCTAATTTGATAAACTCAAAATGAATTATAGCAAGGATTTAGAACTGGTGAAAGTTGTAGCTGCCTTAGAAGAAACTGACAAGAAATGCAAGATGAGATTGATTACATTCTCTGGTTTAACAGATGACGCTGTAGGATATAAAACTGTATATATTCATGGGCTTCTGTCCTTCCAATGCAAATGTAAATATTATTCCGACTTTGTGTCTTCTGTGAAAATCATAGTCCTTAAGAATGAATGAAGTTAAAATCATGTTCTGCCATATGATAAGACTATGAGTCCACTAAACTATATGGAGAAACCAGTTTACAGTTCAAGATTAGAGAAATTTTTTTAGCACTAAATACACATCATGACTGACACTAAAAACTTCAAAGCCTAAGCAGCAGGTTTGGAACTACCTTCATATAAGTATCTACATCTGGATCTGGAATAAGTTTTGCCTCATTCTCCCTTTTAATGAGCTCGATCATAATTTCTTTAGCGGAAGAAAACAGAGAAACATAATAATTATTAGTATACATTTATTTTAATATTTCAATTATCAATATCAGGTGGCTAACCTTCTCTGCTTCAACTCCCTGGCAGGGAGATGAGAAATCGAGTATTTCTCTGGCTGTCATTTGAGGGATGTGCAGGTCACTTTGGCTTACATAGGATGAAGTTTTCTGGGGCACAAACTCTTCTAATTATCCATTGTATGAAATCTCACCGGTACCCTGTTGACAGAACAAAAGACAAACAAATTGCATGTTCAGATGCATTTAAAGAACAAAGAAACGAAGGGGCTGTAGTGAATGATAGTAATCTTAACTTATTTAAAGTCATCACATCTAATAAAAGAAATAGGGACATGGAACTACTTCAAGACATTAGGAAATGCATTTGAATGCAAAACAAATAGCATTTGGAGCTGTCCTTTGTTGTCAAATAGCAAATAGGCTCAATAGAAGATACTTTTAGTAACATTCTTTAGCATGTATCATCAATTAGATATTGCACAAGGAAAGAGAGAGACCTTAAGAGATTTGTCCAGATTCCCCGAAAGTGCTTTCAATAGAGAAGTCTTCCCGCACCCTGGAGGACCAAGCAGTAGAGTCATTCTGAAAAAGGCAAAAATGCCAAATGAGTAAATAATTGGCCATTTGAACTAAGGAAGCTAAACTTGATGGAACGACTCTGACACGGATCAAACTCCAGATTCTGCTCCCAGAAGACATAATACTATAGAAACAATGTACATCTTTAAACCAATCAGAAACCTTCTCTTGCAGTTGAAAATGTTCCATCATCCAACAAACTAACTTTACTAGAAATTCCCTCATTATCTAGGTAAGTGCAGATGGTCTGAACTGATTATATTATTACACTCGAACTAATACAGGAACAAATAAAGCAACTTCGGAAACTTCATACAAGAAGCCAAAATGAGCTCAAAATCAATCTAACCATCAGAGACTTTCAACTTCTCTAAGAACCTAAGAAAGTCCATGTTATTATAAAAATGGAATTTAATGGCCGGAATGCCACTCATTGTGTTAATAAACAAGAATGACTCACGCAACTATCAAACAAAAACGTAAAAGCTGGCTAAATGGTGGGGAAAACAAACCAAGAAAATGTAAGGAAGACAGAACTGAATGCAATTGTAGCTACTTATAAGCTAAAAACTAGAAAGAAGATGGTAAAAAATCTGATATACTTATTGAGACATTTAATCGAGCAAGTTATATGAACATAATTTTTGGCAATTTTCGTTGTACTAAAGCAATTCCATATTCAACTAAAATAAATTACAGAAAACTGAAATAGTATACCTTCCAGGCCTAATTATACCACTAACGTCATTAATGATGCCTATCTTGGCAGCTTTTGATGATAAACCTGCAAACCTGGTAAGGTCCTGTAACCAAAAAATTGGCTATTAGTGTATAAAATTGAACTTTAATTAAGGGAACTCATCCAAATTCACAATACATGAAGTTAATTTACTCCAAGGTCTGTGCAAATAAAACAAAAATAAATAAATAAAAACATGCATATCATACACACGTGCAAACATGCAAGTTGTTGGGAAATTGAGCAAAAAAATACTAAATCTTGAATCATGTAGTTCAGTTCACAACAAATCAAACTTAAATATTTGAGTTATTATATTGATTAGTTTTAAAGCTTAACTCAAACCCAATTGCATAAGTGAAGAAATGAAAAATATAGATAATCTGGTATTATTAATATTTTAACAGTGGTTATGCAAGAGTTCCAATTGATGTCTAATTGTATTTAACTAAGTAATATATAAAATTAAATAACTTAATTTTAAAATACGTATACAATATCTATAGCTATGCTAACTGCTAATAAATTAAAGGGAAAAATACATTAAACTCCTTGAATTATATTCATAGCCGCAAAAATCCTAGAAACTAACAAATTTAACACTTATTCTTCTGAATTAAATGTGGCAAAATCCATTATACCCTTAGACTATACCCATACTCGCAAATATTTCTTGAACTAACAAATGTAACACTTATTCTCTTTCAATTAAATGTTTGATTAAAATTATCCTTATTTTTTATTGATTTATATAGTTTCTAATATATTTTGAGTACCCTTAATTCAACTTCAATTAAATATTTGAACAAAATTGTCTGTATTTTTTATAAATTTATATAGTTTTAATATATTTTGAGCATTTTCTATCCTTAATTCAACTTCAATTAAATGTTTGAACAAAATTTGCCCTTATTTTTTATGAATTTATATAGTTTCTAATATATTTTGAGCATTTTTTTACACTAAATTCAACTTCAATTTTTTTCTTAATTAAAAAAATGTTTTTTTAATTATAATATAGAAAATTTAATTAGTAACTTAAGTAATTCAAATTTTAGAAAGTAAAGTAATAAATAAGTATAATAAATATACAAAAATGTTAAACTTGAGAAATTCATTTTGATTATTTAAATTAATATTTAAATCTAAAATAAAGTTATTAAATATTTAATTAAATAAAATTTGAACTCTTTTAAAGATGAATAAGTATATTTCTGTAAACTTAACTTAGATATATATATATATATATATATATATATATATAATTACCAAAGATATATTTATGCATTTTTATTAAAAAAAGTCCAATATTTATTGAAATATATCTTTATTTAAAAAAAAGAATATATCAAAATATGAATGGAGACATACTTATTTATTTTTATCCAAAATAGTTGAATTTCATTTAGATTAAATATCTAATAACTTTATTTTGAATTCAAACAATCAAAATAGTTTTTTCATGCTTAACATTTTTATGTATTTATTATACTACTTAATAATTTAGTTTTAAAAGTTTTAATTAATTAAGTTATTATGTATTTTTTTGATATTATAATTTTAAATCAAGAAAGAATTTAAAATTAAAGTTAGGATGCAAATTGAATAAAAAAATATTAAGAATTATATAAATTCATATGGAACAAGGCCAATTTTGCCCAAATATTTAATTCAGGGAGTAGTTGTTATATTTGTTAATTTAGGGGGTAAATGTTATATTTATTCATTTTTAGGGGATAAGTGTTAACTTTGTTAGTTTAGGGGTGTTTTCGACCATGGTTTAGTTCATCCGGTTTAATGTGTTTTACCCAAAATTAAATTACTAATTAATTCATTAAGTAAACACATAATATTGTAAAGAAATGTATCAATATAAGTGACACTAATATTTATAACTATTAATTAATGGTATAAATAAGTTCTATTAGAATAGTTAATAATCTATTGTAGTTAATTAATTAGTATAAATAAAGTGTTTAATAGATAATAGTAAAAACGAAGTATTATAGATCAATGTATCAAATCATATCTTAGTACATAAAGGTGTAAATACTATTTAGTACATCTATTTAACACATACTCATAACAAATAATAAATAGATCTTATACATGCACATACAATAAAGAAAGAGAGAGTTATTCTTAAGAAAAAATTATTTGAGAGTAGATTCTTTTATTTTTATATATTCGAGTTATAAGAGAATCAAATAGATCATCAAATTAGATGACATTCTTTACCAAACAAACGATGCCTTAAAAGAGGAACCTGCAGACTAGGAAGGAAATAATATGTATAACACCTTAAAACATGCCTAGTTATTTGTCGTACGTATAGACAGAGAAGGAGTTAGGAGCTGATGATAGCGATCACCCCTTAACTTCATATAAATTTTATTAAAAAATAAGTATTTTATTGCTTATATGTAAATAAAAAAAATGATGCTAAAATGTGAATGAAAAAAATAGTGGACGAGTGAATGAGAAATTGTTACTCAATTGCACATCGTGAGTGATAATATTTTTGAATGTATAACTTCAATCATATTAAATATAAAACCTTTATTAAATGTATAAGTGTCAGTAATGTTTGTTAATATTCACTTTAAATTAAATAAAAAAATTTTATTTTACCCCTACATTTCACTATATAAGAAGAGTTCTTCCTGCTTATTTTATACAACTATAACAAACAATTCAGAATTCTATCTTTTCTTTTCGGTCCTTTTAATCCTAAATCTTTTGATAAGATAATTTAGATACATTTGTTCAGTTCATCGAAAAATAGTTGCTTTATACTAAGTTTGCTAGTAGTTTCACCATTGTATCTTGAAAACAAATGCTCAAACTTCTTCAAACATCTACGACGAGGGGTCAAATTTATTTTAAAAAAAATTATGTCTGCACAGACTTGGTTTGCTATTTTGTTATTTGAAGTCAACGTCCAAAGCAACTTTTTGAATTAGTTTATTGTTTTGTTCTTACTTCTATTCTTGTTTTGTAATTTAATTATTGATGTATACATTATATTTATGTAACGAATTTAAATTAGTAAAAAAATTATATATAAAATTAATAAATTTTAAAATTTTGCCATCCTAAAAAATTAAAAATACCTATTTATATATATTATTTTTTTAAAAAATAAATTTCTTCTTTCATCCAATTTCTAGCTCCCACCATGCATATAGATATATGAAAGGTGTATGTATAGTTAAATAAGAATCTCCCATTAGGCTAATAAGTACAATTGTTCTTTTTGTCTTACCACTTAAAAATTTTATTTTGAAAATATGCAAATTTATGTAATGACATATTGGGAGGCTTTTCAAGTCAATATTTTAGTTCTAGAATACTCAGCCTAGCAATTCATACGTGTTTATATTATCCTTTGTCCTAATATTTTGTCCTGTACTTCTGAAAACGGAGTGGAATAGGAATTTGGATACTGTACTTGGGATTCTGTTAAAATTAGGGTGGTAAACTCGAAATTGAAAACTCAATGCTTACCAACATCAAATCAAATTGAAAAATCTGGTATTCCATTTTTATTTTTATATTCGATTTTAATTTTTGATTTCAGTTTACCAAGCATGCCGATTTTTAATTTTTACTAATATATTTTTTGTATAATATTTATATATCATTTGTTTTTGTAAAGTTTTTTTTTTTTTTCACTCACCAAAACTAAACAAAAAAATAAATAAGAAATAGAATTAAATTTTATTATTTATTATTTAAAAAAATTGATTAACCGAATTACCGAACCCAAAAACAAAAAAAATAAATCAATAATAACTTAGCCGAATTATAGACCTAAAAAAAAAGTGTATTAAATGAGTTAAACCGAATAATCTGATTTGATATTCAATTAGATATCAAAATTTTGATTTATCGGTTCAATTCAATTCGATTTTGAATTTGATTTTATGGAATGAATACTCATAATTATAATCCAACATAATTTATGTTTTAACTTTAATAAAAATGGAGTTTTGATCTGCGATATCGCCACGAGTTGCAGCAAACAAACAAAGCTCTACAATGTGCATGCCAACAATTAAGGTATTTCGTTGTTGATTAGGATTTAACAAAAGACTTTATGCTTATTAGGTTTAAGTTAAGTTTAGAGCAAGCAAAATTCATCTTCGTAGACGAAGTGTGTAAGAGAATATCGGTTAAGAATAGCAAAATCTTTATAATATCTTGCATTTAGTTGATTTTTTGTCTTCGCCTATAAACATAGCCTTTTTCAATCAAACCAAACGACAATAATCACGTATTCTTTATTTATCGTTCGTATTTACATGCAATTATACCAAAAATGATGAAACTATAGTCAATTACTACTAAAAACCCCAAATCAAGTACTTACCGCAAGCATGCCTAATACAGAATTCCAAAGAGTAGGAGGGGCTGCCCATGAACTACCTCGCATTCAGCTTCAACCCTCAAATTCCTAAATCTCACTTCAATGGTGGGCAGTCTTACCCCCCAGTCTGCAACAAACATATCAAGTGCTTAACTCCAATTATTGTACCTATATATATATATATATATATATATTCATTTTGAATCTTTTGTTCTAATTTGATATTTTATCTTTTATGTTATTTTATAAATATACGTCAAGTTTATATGATTTCCGTCAAATATATATTTAAAAATATATTGTATACACTTGTTATGTATTTATGATGTGAAATACGAGATGAAACTAATAAATGAAAGCCAAACTCAAAGTCGCCAAGAATTTTTAATTCGGGACCATATTAAATACGAGAAACTAGTTAAAAAAAAAAAACACTCACTTGTCTAATCTTTTTCTGATCTTGTAGGGCAGGCTAAGATTATCATGATCAATATGCCTAATAATCTTGTGAATGAAAAAATGCCTCTCCTGAGGGTCAAGCTTAGTAACATCAACAACCTTTTTCCCTTTACATTCATCTCCACCATTCTCATCAAAGAGAGAGATTCTGAGCTGCTCAGAAATGGGAAGTTTTTCAATGGCGGCCCACAGTGAGAGGGCATCACTGTCAAGGGCAATGGCATTATCCTCCGCCCCTGAACTCGACCGCCAATAAAAGATGATCTCCAGATATTGCCTATCTCTGTTACCGCTGTTCTGTTTGTATCTACATCATCTCTGCCTCCTAATTGATCAGCCATATTTTTTTCCCACTGCTTTTTCTTTTTTCTTTTTTCTTTTTTCTTTTTTTACCTTAAATGGTTTGTTTTGGCCAACCCATCCATGTATTTATATCTGGGCATTGCATGGTTTGAGTTGATTGTAATTACGTGTAGAGAATATCTTGATGATTTTATTTTCTATTATTTGTTGAAACGATTACATATATCGTTATATTGAAACTATCAAATATTAATAAAAAATTATTAATTAATGATTAACAACTAATAGCTAAATTTGAATATTTTGAGTGATATCTAAATTCAGAATCTCATATATATTCACGCTAAATATATATTTAAAAAATACTTATATACTTAATATGCATTTACGATATACAATATAAAATAAAATATCAAATTCAAATAGAAGATGCAGATAGAAGTTTACCATAGTGAGAATATCAATCGAGTTCATTATGAACTAAGGTCCAAACAAATAAGGATAGAAGGTGGCTCAGAGAATTTGTGTTCGGCAATGCAAATGGAGGGTGTAGATTGTCTTAATTTGGTCAAATTACAGATGGTATAGATCATGATTAATGGAGCGGATTGAGGGCTTAGAGAGCAAGTTGGTTTGTAGAAGTAAAATCAATTCGTGTCCTAGTTATATTTGCAGGGCCAGGGAGGCATTAACTAATATTTAGAATTTTTTTTATTTTGTAGGCCAATAATGTGATATATACCTACCTAATACTTGATTGTATCATTTATTGCATTGTATTAATTATTTATTATATATATAATTTTATCCATCAAGTATAAACATAAAAATAATTAGTACAATATAAAAATTGTATACAATAGTATTTGCAATAGAAAATCTTATTCGATCTACATTTACTTAAGTCTAATTAATCATATGTTGGTTTTATGGTACAAACACAAAAGGAGCAATTTAAATGGATTTCTTGTATACTCAAGTAAATTATAGGATAAAAAAGTTTGTATTAATTTGCTATATGCTTGGCTCACACTTCAAGGAAAGTGAGCAATTACAGAATAAGTATAATCACTAAAAGAAAAGAAGAATATCAGTTATAATATAAAAGTTATTAATAATAATATTTTAAGTGATAATAAATTTTCTTTTGTCACAATAAATATTTTGTTGGTCAGTATAGTAGTTTGCACTTGTGACAGGCCACAAACGTGACGCTTAGGTTACTGTGCACTATTTTTAATATTTATAATTTTTAGTATAATTACAAAAAATTGGTCCTACAATTGGTATTAAAGCTAAGGTCACCAATTCGATGATATTCTGCACTTTATAATTAATAACTCATGTATACAACAAGTTAGTGACAATAAAATCTGTCACTAATGATTTGAGACTTTATTTTTGTTGTCACTATACTTACATCACTCATTATCAATAATAATAACTTAAACATAATTATAATTGTTATTAAGTTGCAAAAATCATTATTATGTCACACACAAAATTCTCATTGCTTACCATATATATTTATAAGTAATTTTCCATATTGTGACTAATATTTTTTTTTTCCTTTTATAATAAATTATCTTACTACAATAATTGAGTTCGAGAATCTGAACCAAAACTTCCCAATTCAATAAAGGTACACAAATTTGGATAGAGAATGGGGTTGTCGTCATGCATGCAGAGTGGAAAGTAATCGTCCGAGTAACAAGAGGAATAGCTTAGAACAACCAGCAGATTGGCTATGTCCACGAGATAATTGAACACAGTTCATCTTATGTCCACTTCATTATTACAGGACATCAAATGCCGTACGAAAGCTGATTTAGACAGCTAAATTAGTGAACCAAGTTTGATTATTTTTAACCTTTTCCACTCCCTTCCTCTCTGATTTAGAAGCAAGTAGTTGGGTAACTCGTTAGGGCGAAAAAAAGATAGTCCACAGAACTCTAATTTCCTTCATCCATTTAAAGCCATTTCCAACTTACACACGTTTAATCAGATGAATAACTTGGAGCTAGTTTCTTGAGGGGCATCCAACCTTTAATTTTCCCAGTTAAACTTCACCAAAACTAGAAAATGCACGAGAATGACCATAAAAATGAAAACAGAATAATCTGGATGGAACCAAAATTTTAATTTATGAGGAACGAGAAAAGTTTGACAAAGGTAAAGTTTGACAAAGGTATACTTAGATGATGGACAATAATTCATAAAGGTCCAAATGGCTAAGTTCAAAGGGCCAACTCGAATGAGGAACTGAAATAAAATCTAAATCCAAGAAGTTAAGTCCATAAAGTTCATGAGTCAATATCAAAGTTGGGCGATAATATTCCGATTAAGCCCATAGAGGCCTAAGAATCCAAATCCATAATATTAGTAATATAAATATTCTCAAACTTTATTATTAAAAGATATACAATTTATTATGCAATGAATTACTTTTAAACGCGATCGTTAAACTTTAGGTCGAAACTTACATCAACACAATGGGAATATTTGAAATCAAGCAGGACAACTGAATAATGCTTTCTTGTGTAGAACTTTAATTAGTCTTATTCTTTTACAAGGGAAGAATTAACTGGCATATAACATAGCATAAGATTCTTGTGCACAAATCCAAGTTTCCAATGATTATAATCAAGCATGATGATCAAATGTCAAACAAATTCGCAAAAAAATCACATTTATTTTATGTGTGAGAAATACAGTATAATAATGTTATACCTAAAATTTGAGCCAAATCGAACATAATCTCCACGTAAAAATATGCAAGTGAAAATGTTTGAAAGGTTATTTTGTTTGGAAGTTAAAAATAACCATAACTTTTGACTTGAGATGAGATAACGGGCATCGAATAAACTTCCGACATCCTAACAACTTTTGTGATGTATACAATAACCCATATAATAATTAACTTCCAACTTAGAATTCGGGAAGAACGAATGAATGATAGCACATCATTACACAAAATCTGAAAAATGGAAAGACGAATTGCATGTAACATTAGTTTTTCTATCTTTTCCAACTAAAATAAGGTAGAAAGTGCAACAATATAACAAGTATCTCTAATTGTGAACCTTTATACGAGTCTCCTGCACTATAAAATATTGTGTTATAAGCCATAATTATTATCTAACCTATTAGTGTATCATGACCTCTATCGAGGTACCAATCAAAACAAAACAGTGGCACGTAGTTACCAATTAAAATTGGAGGGGAATAGAAGACACAAATATGCTGTCATTAATTTCATCAACTCTTAATTAGCAAAAGATACTTTAGCTATCAAAGATAGTCACTGTGGTGGAGAAGAGCATAGAAGACACTCTGTTGGTTTATCCGCCTGCCTGTCTGAATTTGCGAGGCGGCTGAGCAAGTTAAAGCGTATCAGCGCTTATGTGAGTCGTTCGGCAAATCTTAGTATCATTTGCAATATTTTAACCTCTCTTATGCCACGATTTTCTTTCAAACTAATGAGCTCCATCCATTTTTATCAGCCATTACATCACTCTATCCATTTAATGTCAGCCAGTACATCGTGTAACGAAATTCCGACAATCCTTAAATACTTTTTTATTTATAAGTACAATGATTGTTTTTTTTTTTTTTTAATTGGAGTTTTGATGAGGTTTTACTTCTTATTATTTGAATTAGGCATCGGATAATTTTTAATCTGCAAATGTAATAAATTCATATATCTTAATGATTTGGTTCTTGATGATGTGTTTAGATTGTCTAAAAGTCGGATGAGTTTCGATTTTGATTTCCTAGGGAGAAGGGAATATGACCTAAGAGTAATAAAATCATTAGGTATGCTGAAATAGCTGAGATCCTTATACTTAAATTAAGTTTGAGTTTGAAAATATTTTAAAAGAGTTCACAATATTAACCGAAGACAATAAATGCGTACCTTTGACCTTGCGGTTGGGTATTAGTATTAGGAAGTTTTTAGGCACGAAGCCACATGTTTTTTATCCAATGATTGATAACGTTGGAGATCGACGACTAATTGTTCGAATTTTGTGTCTAGGGTTGAGATCGAATGAATAAAATATATGAATCTTATCATATTTGGATAATATATTTTAATGAAAAAAGTATTTTTATAATTTTGAGCCTCTTATTATTTCTCTCTCATCGGTACTCTCTTGACTCTTCATGTAAAAATGATAAATTTTGAATTTAGAGGATATTTGGTTGATTTTATAAATTTTTTAAAATATTTTATAAGCTATTTAAAAATTTATAAATTATTAAAAAGTATTTGATATTTTTTTTTAAAAAAAAAAAACTTATAAGATAAAAAAATATTTAATAACTTATAAACTCATAAAAAAAATACATCAACCCCAATTTATTTTCAAAATAAGATCTTATTTTAACAAATTATTTCAATTTTAATAATTTTAATTACAAAATTATCATTAATAAGATGTTAAAAGTTTTATAATCTTATTTTATCCAAATATTTTAATAATTTATTTATAAAATAAGATCTAATATCTCATAAATTGTAAAAATAGCTTATAAGATATAGAATTTTATAAGATATTTTAAATAAATTTATCCCTTTTTCTTGAAGATGTTGAAGAGTTATGTTTGCCAAAGAATTTTCCTGTTAAGAGGTATATAAAATTAGATAATTATAAATAAGTTTAGCCTGACTTCATAAGATCTACTGAGTTTGACTAGTCTGGACATAATAAATATTTTTCAATAGAAGTAAGCATAAGGATCATAATTTGTAGTGAAACGTGTTTAAGTGATGTTTAGTCAACTTAAACCCGAACATCCCAACCCGATTCTTTTCGAAGTTCGATCCAAGTGCTGGCTGCCCGTCCCAGACCCGACATCCGCTATCTATTTTTTAATTACTATAAGAGAAAAATCCTAAAAAAAGGTCTTAAGACAAAATTATATGCCTATATGAGCTTTTATTTCAAAAATATTTTATTAGAATCGGTCCATCGTGTAAGCCATTAAGACCTCAAGTAATGTTAAGTAATACATCACTTATGAGCATCAAGTGAGTCTCTTTAAAATCAAAACGATATTTCAAAAGTAAAGATGCAAAATTAAGAAATATTAATTAACTACATATATCCAGGCGAGCATACATTATCGACTAAGAGGGTATTTGGTTAAATTTATTTAAAAAATCTTATAAATTCTTATATCATGTTATATTTTATTTTTAAAATAAATTTATTAAAATATTTGAATAAAATAAGATTATTGAACTCTTAAAATATTCGCAATGATAATTTTATAATTAAAATTATCAAAATTAAATGAGTTTGTTAAAATAAAATTTTATTTTAAAAATAAATTGGGTTGAATGTACTTTTTTTTTTTTAAATTTATAAACTCTCAAATAACTTTTTTTTATCTTATAAATTTATTCAAAAAATATTTACCAAACAATTCTTGATAGCTTAATATAAATTTATAAGTTGAGCCAAATACTCTCTAACTTTCAATCTTTCTTTCGTCTCCCCTAATTTAAGTCGGGATCATTACCATTATTCACTTAAAACGAATTTAATCCATCAATTATTTTCAAATCAAGGGAAGGTGAAAATAAAGTAAAGAATTACTCTTAATATACAACATTTCTCTATTTAATTTAGGGTTGGGACGTATTAAATTTATAATAACTATTTAGACTCGATCAATTTTGAAACTTAGAAATTCGTAATCATCCTTCAAACCAAAAAATCGAATCTCGTATAGATTAATTCCAGATACCAGAATATACGATAAGTATAACTATTATACTTTATAGACGACCAAACCATTCGCTTCAAAGCGTAACTTGAACAATCACGTAGGACAAGTTTGGGGAGAATACAGGCAGGAACCACCATCGTCGCCATCCTCAGAGAATAATTGGACTCTAATACCTCAATTGATGCTTTCCAAAATTATTCTCTCCAATTTAGTTGCCACCTAGGAATAAAATTGCTATATATCTATTTTCAAAAATTATGCTGTCCAATATACATATAACATGCATGCCGATATTGTGCTATATAGTAATATGTAATAATCATTTTATATTTTATCACATCATACTTTTTATATAATTATAAAGTGATTTGTGAACGCAGTGAACTATTTTTATTCATATACATGAAATCCAAGAGAATATAAATTATTAATGTGTGTATACATATAATATATGTGATTAATGGATACATATTTGACGTATAACAACATGGGAATAACTCTGAGTTCGACCCAACCCATATCAAACCTAAAATTCTTGGCTCATAAGGTTTGAAATGTGTGCTCTTAATATTTAGGGAGACGGGACTATGGAGTTAGGGCTTGTAGTTGCTCAATTTGTCACACGGGACATAGCTAGGGCTTGAACAAATTATAAATCTTATGGATTCAATTTCTCTGGAAATTTAAGCGCACCAAAAAAATTAGAATAGATTACGACTGATAATTGAAAGAGTCAGGCCTAATACGATCATACAATTATTTCTTTTAAAAACATTAATCTAATTGAAAGAGTCAGCCTAATATTTAGATCATTTGTGTTTTGCGTTTTGACTTTTAATAAGGATAACTATTTATACATGAAAATCTGTATATTTTGACGTCTTTTGCAATAAATAATTCATCATTTTCGTCTCTACCTCAATTTTAGAAATATCCACTGGATCTCTTGAAAGCCCAAACCCAATTGTAGTTCATTGGGTCAACGTTGGCCTCATTATACCCGAGTGAGTAGCCCATCAACTCACAAACTAGAATAAGATTGGATATTAGTCTGCTAGTTGCAATAATAAATGATTGTTAGTAATTATTTATTATTGATTAAGAATATTTATTTTAAATTAGTTGTTTTTGATATTTTGATTTACTGACATAGTTAAACTACTTCACTGAAATACATGTCATATCTTTCAATGACATAAGTAGTTTTGCCGATTATGTCTTGTCCAAACTATCAATATTGGGGTTCTAATTAGCTTAAATTCCATCAAAATTATGAGTAGTTGTCTCATCCTATATTGGTATAAGTATTCTTATCTCTTTATCGATTCTAATTGATTGGTTGCTGATGATTGTACTAAAAAAATAATAATAACACAAGTGATAATTTTGAGTGATGAGAAAATATTTTTTAATTACAAAACAATGAGTTACCAATAATTTAAGTTCACTTTGGTGCAATGGCTTGGGAAGTTTACTTTTTAACAAACTCTTCATGTTTTCATTTTTGGCCCACTATTATCAATAAATTTGATAACTATACTAAAATATATTTTTAATAGAATAAAAAAGCTATATATAATTAAATAACAATCATAACATACGATTGATGATATATTTTAAATTAAACCTAAAAGACATTCAACGTCAACCCAACAAGACATTCACACATAAAAGATCTAAGTCACATAAGAAGTCCAAATAGTTCAGAAATATTATATACTAGCCTAAGGCTCACGAGACTCAAATTACATCAAATGTCATTAACGATTCATGTTCTACTGCTTTCAAGTTCAATTACGATTTTATCTTTAGAACATGTATTGAATTAAGCATCAGAGAGTTTCCCTGATGACCTTCTAACTGTCACTACAAGAAAATTATTTTTAGCAACTAGTCGTTAAAAAGGCATAAATTGGTCACTAAACAAAAACAACAATAAAAAAATATCGTCGCTAAGATTGTCATAATAAGACCATCGAAAAAACGCTTAGCGATGAAATAGTGCAATTTCATTGTAAAGTTTCGCGACGAACTTTTTCATCGCTAAAATTGTGCATTAGCAACGAATATTTTTAATATTTTCGTCGCTAAACTATTGAAAAAAATTTAAAAATAAATTTTCTATTTTACTTAGCAAGGAAAACAAATGACATTATTCGCTAAATAATGAAAATAAAAATAAATATTTTTTATTTTTAGCAACAAGTTTTCAAAATTTTGGTCACTAATCGAAAAAAATTATTTTAATTTAGCAACGAAAACAAATGAGATCTGTTGCTAAATAATAAAAAATAAAAATAAATATTTTTTTTTTGTGACGAGTGTTCAACATTGCATCGCTAATAAAAAATAAAAAAATATTAGTGACGAAATTTGTGAAATTCGACGCTAATATTTATTTATTTTTAAATAATTTTATTTATATCGATTATTATACCATATTTTAAACAACAAATTCAAACATGTTTGTCATAACCATTCATAAATATTCAACACTTTCCCATAACATATCCAACAACCATTCACAACACATCCATTATTTCAACAATCAAAATATCATTAACTAAAAGATATTTAATTAAAAAACTCATCGTATATTAAACAAATCATCATATACACAAGTTGTATAAATAAATAATTAAACAAACTATCATAAAAGTTAATATTAAAAATAAAATATCATAATATATACATAAGATAAAAGTCTAATACATCTAAAAATATGGACTAAACTTGACAACCATCAAAATAAAAAATTTTAGGTGTAAGTAAAGACCCTTAAAGAAGAAGTTACTCGCTGAAAATTCATACTTGGAGTGGAGTTCACCTTAACACAAAAAATATTCTTCGACCTTGTATCTGCATCAATGACCCTAATAAAAATACATTAGTGTAGTCGGTGTGATTAATAATTTTGGTTAAATACCAAAATCTCCAAAGTAATTATGATTATTTTATAATAATAATCCGATAGAGAAAGAGAAGTGATGTACATTGATAAACATTCATGCAACAACCAAAATAAAATAAAGTATTTCTTTCATATCATTGAATTGGGATCTTTTGTGTGTGCGTGATATTTTATGATTAAGAGTATCTTTCAAATCACAAATGGTAGCATTTCGTTTTCTACATTCATGATGAATAAATTGGAAAAGAGACTAAACAACTTCTTTGATTGAGAGAATTTCTCAACATGTTTTACTCATGATCTATGATATACGGATACGGATATGAGCACAATATGAATACGGAATATAAATATATTTAAAATTTTTAAAATAAAATACGAATGGAACAAGTATATCTGCATATACGATAACAAACTCATCAATGTCTAAAATTAAAATTTTTTAATTGTTCATATTTTAACTTGTTCTATCTACTATTTTTTTTTTCATTTACTAAAAACTCATATTTTTCAAAAATCATACAAATGAATTTACATAATTAAATACAAATAATTACATATATATAATTATTTTTTTTTAAAAAAAATTAGAATATCAATAACGTGTATATATTATAAGATCACCTATTCAACTCTTTTAGTTGATTTTTAAATTTGTAATCTCACTTTATTCTTTATGAGTTCGACTTGTATTATCATTGTCAACGTAAGAATAAATATATTATGAAAGACAGAGAATTAAAAGAATTAATTAAAAGAGCTTTAAAATAAATTTTAGATTTTTATTTAACCTCAAATTTAAAATATCATAAAGTATTCAATCGTATCTACAACGTATCAAATATTCCTACATATACGATATTGTATCTGTTTTTTTTCTTTTTGGTATAATTTTCAAAATATTTTATAATCGTATCAGATATGTATCTCCTCACACTCAAAACGCATATGTATCCAAAAAATATATGATACTATGCAAAACTATTTATAAGAATATCCGTGTATCATTTTCCATGATTTTACTCTTACATCCTAAGTCCTAAAAACACTATCCAGCTATAATTTTATTTGACAAATATATTTAAACGTATAAAATAGATATTTAACATAACAATAATTTTTTTTTTTGTCTTTTTTGTCCACAATTGGAGTTGATAGATTGGTGACACCTAAAATTTGGATCATGAATTATTAACTTGAGCAGGGGAAACATTTTGATAAAGTCCAAAATGAGCTAAAAAGGATCAGTAAAGCCTAACAAACTATAGGAGGTCCATCCCATCGTAAGAATAGGCACAAACTATTCAATTTCTAGGACGATAATGGGTTTGTACAAAAATAGTACTACTATCATATAGTGTGCATTTTAATTGAATTAGAATTGGCTATATCCTATTGATGTATGTTGAGTTAAAAATGAAAAAAAAAAAGAAAGAAAAAAAAGATTAAAAAAAAAACATATATAGGTATTTTGCTAACATAATTGGACCATGACATGTTCATTTCCCATTCTGAAAATTAATTTTTTACCCACATGACATGTTTGTAGAGAAAAAATAAATGTTGCATTTGTAAGTGCTAACGAAGTCTAATTTATGTTAAAAAAATTGAAATTTTGAAACTATAAAGTTTAAAATTTGAATCCCACAAAAAATATAGATATCTGTCTTCTTTCATAATTATTGATTATTGATAGTTACTGATTATTAATAGATAGTTGTTTCATTTATTTAAGAAAAAGAAACACACCCACAATTCTTAAACCTTTAGCCGAACCTATAGAAGCATGAGAGATACCCCTCTTTTACTACTAGTGGTCACTTTCTTAGGGTGGAAAGAAAGAGAGAGTGGACCAAAGGCTTCATATGGTAAAATTGGAATGAGATATATTTGGTTTACCTAATAATGGAATTTAAGACTTGAACTTCTAGTAGTATGGGAGATGAAAATTTCTCCTTTGTTTCCTTGGGAAATGGGGGAAAAGGAAAAGAATGAGAACAAATTTTTTCTAGGAGAATTCTCCTTGGAAAATAATGTTTATCCTGATTTTCCATGTATTTGGTACTTGGTAGTATCTCTATTTTATTTTATTTTTAAAAATATAGCTATAATTCTAATATTTTATTAAAATTAATAAGAATGCAAGAATGACTAGATTTAGTTTGTTTTTAAAAAAAAAAAAAAAAAATGGCTACTGAATAGTGATTAGAAGCTCAGGAGGACAAGAACTCCATACTGCAGTGTGTTATTGCTACCTTAGTGAAAAAGGTCAAGAATATGGATGCAAAAATCTAGTGTCTCTACTCCCAACTGGCTGAGCGCAAAGACTTGTGCCAAGGTCTCGTCGAAGCATTGAGGGTGGGTAATTCTACTGACTTGAGACATGAAATGAAAGCAATGTCTATTCAAATAGACTTGTTATAAAGAACTTTGAGCAAGGGGCCTGTCATTGCTTCTAATTCTATTGCTAGACCTCAAATTCCTAAACCACAAGTCTGTGGATGAGGTAGAGATGCCAAGTAAGTTGAGAACTTTCTTTTTAATGTGGAGCGTAACTTTCTTGCCGTCAACATTGAGGATGAGGCAAGAAAAGTGTAGACATATACTATATATTTGATGGGTGATGCCAAGTTGTGGTGGCGACAACTAGGACTTTCTAGACTTCTCTAGAAAGCTATTAGGTAGCAATTCTTCCCATAAAATACGGAGCACATTGCCAGGAGGGCATTGAGAGAAGTGAAGCACAAGGTTCCATTGGGGACTATTGTAAAACATTCACAACACGTAAGCTGAAAATATTCAAGATATGTTAGGAGAAAGTCAAGCTCTTTATTTTCTTGGAGGGCTTACAACCATGGGCTTGTGCCGAGTTGCAACGCCATTGACTGAAAGATCTAAATTCCACCATGAGGGTGATCGAGCACT
Source organism: Paulownia fortunei (assembly GCA_019321725.1). NCBI lineage: Eukaryota > Viridiplantae > Streptophyta > Magnoliopsida > Lamiales > Paulowniaceae > Paulownia > Paulownia fortunei. The sequence continues at coordinate 24,854,275 of CM033106.1, read as the reverse complement.
TGACAACCTATAATGATGAAACTTGGTGGGATAGACATACAACAAGAAATAAAAATCAGCAAAGGGGAAAATATAAAAACGTTTAAGCCCAATCTGAGCAAAGGTGGTGGAGATCGACAAAACGACACCTAGGGAAGCTCTCAAGGTAGTTCAAACAGAGGCCAACTGTAATTAGAATTGAAGAAAACTGAGAAAGTGATTGAAGATATTTTGAATCACAAAGTCACAAGCACAACAAAACAGACACTGACTACTTCGTGAAATGGAGAGAATATGGTAATGAGGAGAACCCTTGAGAATGGGTGATAGACCTCAAGGCATTCCAACCTCTCATTGAAGCATATCATGCATTATTGGCACCAAGAACGTCGTCATCTTAGTGGAGGATACCACGTCTCACATACATCTTTTGATTTATGTAGAAAAAAGAATACCGTGTGGTTAGCAGTTGATCGACCATGATTATTTTTAGCAAATGTACAATATAATATTTCATACATTAACTGTTGTTATAATCACATCTAAAAGTACTTATTGAGGTATAGTAAATGACATAAAATTCACTTTGATTGTTAATAAAAAATAATTTATAAATTGACGAAGCTAGTTATTTATTGTTAATCGTGTTGAATTAAGACCCCGAACTTTACGGGCAGTCCTACACCAAACTTCACCAACAGATCTCGGACTTTACAGGGAGCTTCTTCATATTTTATAAAGTTTATAGGTGTATGTCTTTTTACTTTGTTTTGTTGTAAATAATTGTGCAATGATAAGTTACATTTCTCAAAATTTCAATTTGTTATTGCTTTCACTAGTTTTTTTTAAGCCTAAGAAGGAGTGAGTTGTTGAATTAATTATTAAAGAGACTTCTTGGAGTTTACTAGTTTGTAATTGTTTTTTTTTTTTTTATTAATGAAATAAGTTGCTTTCTCGTTTAGTTGTGCCTTTATAGAATTTCATTATTCTGGTGTTTTTTATATTATTATATGTGGGATGCAACAATAAGTAACTTACTATAAAAATAATTGTGAGTGACACATTATAACCACAGTTCTTTTTTTATATTTTCTAATGACGTGCCGTGACATTTGTTACCCATCCTTCACTTTTTTGCCTATTAAAAAATAATATGTAAAGAAGTTGATTTTTGAACTTAATGATGGTGACTATCACTAGTTCACTACATCACAATTACTCTTGTTAAAGATTGCAAGAGTCTAGAAAGACCTTGTGAGGGTATGGGGCATGTATTCATCAAGATATGCAAATAAATAGGCAAACGTGGGTCATTTATTATGATGTAATTTTTGCTTATTGGAGATCCCACTCCCTTTTTTGTTTAGACTTCTTTAGACCACTTTGTTGTAATAAAAATATGTTAAAAATAGGATTCAATGTACCAAATGGAAAAGTGAAGAAAAAAAAAAATTGCAGCTCAGCTGCAACTCTAGCATAAGGCATACATTGAGGAAAATTCAAATTTTGGTTTGATTATATACAACTAATTGCATAATAAATTTATAATTAGTCAGTTTTTTAGAGTATAAATTAATCTAAGTATAAATCTACTTAGTTTGGATTATGGGTTTTTTTTAGATTGAGAACCCGCAAATCAATTATTAATTTATTTTTTCTAAATAATTAACAACATTTTGTTCAAATAGTTTGTCCATCCAAGGTTTTAATTACACAATGGAATCTCAAAAGATGATATATTTTTGTTTTCTTTTTTCCTTCTTTTTTTTTCTCATTCCGGGATTGGACTATTTGATTCAAATTTATCGAAAGAAACCATTTTTCTTTTTGCCCATGAACTAGTTGATGTGATTAGTTTTTAACAATAAAAATTAAAAGTTAGTATTTTCTAGGAACGGATACTTGTTTGGAGAAATGAGCATTTTCTATGAATGTTGTTTAAAAATTGACCTCGGACCAATTTATGTGTCCAAATTTAGCAACTAAAAATTGATAGTTAATAACTTCCTCCTTTTCAAATATACTTCAAGAAATTGCCATCTTTGTGCATTTGTGCTTAAAAATACAATATAAAATAAGTGTCTCTTCAATGAGAATGTATTGTATCTTTATTACATTGTATTCAATATTTTATATGTACATTTTAATAATAAAATTTTATATATAACTGATATTTATTGCAATACAACAGATGATATAATAGGATTTTCAAGAAAATTCTATGTGACTTTATGCATTTCCTCTCTAATTATATCTAGTGTACTTCTAAATAATTGATATATTGTAAGTAGAATTGGAGCGGGTGACTGTCCTCTCAACTCTATAAAATTTTTAAATTAATATTAATTAAATATATAAAATTATTAAAATTTTAAATTTTATCTCTCTTTCAAAATTAAAAATACTTCTTTTACCTACTATTTTAAAAAATAAATAATTCTTACCCCCAAAATTTTATTTTCTTGCTCCGTCCTTTATTGTAAGAGGCTTAAAACTTAATTTAAAAGAAGAGTTATGTGTTTTCCCTTTAGATTCCATTTCATTAAATTTGGTGACAGTCTTTCAGCATTCCATCATTACCTTCTAATTTATCATATATTGATGATGAGAAATTTTAATATAGACAAGCAAAATATGAACTCTATAATTCTACCACTATCTGTACAAAAGTATAGGTGCAGCTAACCCTAGAATTGTGGCATGAAAAAATAATAATAAACTTTGCAGCTATTTGTAGTTAATTAATAGAAAGCAAAGTTAGAAAGAAAAATGTCAAAATGAATAAATTAATTTCAAGGGATTGGTTTTGATGAAATAAGAATATTCCTAGAAGATAAACATGTCATATGTTAAGTGTTTTTTTAATAAATATCTTATACACAAAATCTGCAAAACATCAATATTTATGACTTAACTTTTGAGTATATTAAGTTAATAGTAATAAATATTAATTAAAATAGTTTTAGTATTTTTAAAAATTGTAAAATACATATGACCTAGGACTCTGACTGTGCATGCTTATGCTTTGAATTTTAAGAGTTTCAAAAGGTTAATTAAAAAAAAAAAGAAAAAAGAGAGGACTTATAAGATGAAATATAAGATTTTATCGTGACATTTGTATAGAAAGGGCCACAATTATTATTTTCAATAAAAAAATAAAGAAACTGAACGCATGAGAAAACCAATTAATCAAATAATAAGAATATATATATTTTTTATAGATTTAACAAAAATTATCCTTTTCAAGTGCCTATAATAATTATAAATTACAAATTAGAAAAACTAAGTAGAAAGAAAAGAAAGTATTCTTTTACACATATAAACAACGTATTCCTATTATAAAAAGTATTTAAAACTGAAGATCAAAAAATTAAAAGAAAATCAAAATTCTAATGAACAAAGCGTTATTTATGTATTCTGTTTTAGTACACAAAAGCGCGAATTGGAAATAAAACAAATGATGCAAAAGCATATTCCATTTGTTGACCACCAACCAACTGGGGGTTTAGCGTTCATTTTCAAAGTTGATGGGGCAAAGTGTTATGTTGAATATATATTTGGGGGCAAAGTGCAATTCACACTTTTTATTTTCTCTAAATAAACGGAGAAATCTTTCTATGGTTTTCCAGGAATAAATAAAAAGCGACAAAACAATAATTAGCAGCGCATTACCATAAACCGGATGAAACAACACGACTTATGATCTCAAGTTGGCAGCCGTGTTGGTTTCTCTATTTTTATTTATTTTTTCATTTTGTCGGTTGTTACTTGTTGCTTGTGGACCTGAAATTTTAGAATAATATATTTAGGAATGATTTATAGTGATATAAATTTGTAATGCATAGACTTTAAAAATTTATTTTTAGAAACGATTTTATGTTTTTTTTATGTCTCAACCATTTGTTTATTTCTAATGAAAATTATGGAGTTTAAAAATAATATTTTTGAGCTCCTTTTCCAAATATACATAAAAAAAATTAATAGTGTCGGACTACGAACAAATACTTAAGAGTCATTCTTTGGCATAATCTATACCTAATTTGGCTTGGTTTGCATTTATAAATAGTGAATGTTGATACTCCAAGATTTAAGTACGAGGTTTTGAATCAAACATTATCATAATTACGGATATTGATATTTAAACCATACAGTAATACGTTATTAGTAGTTATATTTTAAGAACTATTGATAATTGTATTAAATTAATTATTCATATTCAATACAATTAATCTATTTAGTAAAATATACCTAAAATGGGGTTCAAACATCTACTATAAAGTTACTGATTTTTAACTAAAAGAACAATTAAATGTTTATCAATTCCTATATCCTAGTTAATAAATATGTTTTTTGTCCATACTTAGATGACCAATTGGTTATAACATAAAGTTAAACTTGATTAATATTTGATTAATTACTATTGGGAAATTGACATAAAACTTTCAAATCCCAAATATTTGTAATGATTTTTGCTATTATTGGAATGTTTTTCTAAAAATATTAACCAAATAATCAGTTGTAAAATCACAAATACTCAAATTGATTAGTCAAGTAACACTTCGGACAGAATCAATATTACTACAAAACTATAAATTACACCATGCAGGTATTTATGATTATTCTACAATTAATTTATTACGGACTATTTAATTATTATTAATGTGTGTTTTTCACCAATTTTATTTTTTATCAATAATTCTGGATTGATAGAAAAATGTCTTGATCCACCCAAAATTTTCAGGGAATGCAACATGACAAATAAATGTGAAAAAATATAATATATATAGTATTTTGTTTAGTCCACCAGCTGGCAGAACTACCAGAACCTGGCATGGCTTAGCTTTCTTTAATTTAATCCTTTCTTTATCTGCAATTTTTTGTTCTTATCTCCTTGGAAGCAAGGTGAAAAAGTGCTCTAACTTTTAGTGCCAGTGATGTATACATACATCAAACACACATTACATTCATGTGGTGGAGATGTGTAGCTAAATCTAATCTTTAACAAATAACAAAAAAAAAAAAGAAAAAAAAAGGACATTACCTCTTGACAGTCAACCTCAAAACATTATTTTCTCTGAAGTTTAGGAAAATCTGGCAGTATAAGTCAGTTCATGTGTGATGCAGCTACCATATATCACTATTATAAGTCAGAAATACTTTTTCTGTTTTTCCCTTCATCATCTTCATGAAACTGAATGATTTAATTCAAGAAAAAAACAATGCATTTGATTAAAAGACTGTTAATTTAATTTATTTATTTGTTTGTTAACAAGTCGTCTTCAAAGGAACATAATTTAATAAATTAAAGAATTGCCAAATGAGAGCTTTCTATATCTTTCTTATGCTTCCATTTTACTGTTTTGTTTAATTGTTATTAAGGCATTTTCTCATCACCTACCACTGATAACTCCACTCTTCCTTCCTTCTCTCTCATTCTAATATTCATTTATTATATATGATCATATTCATATTCTTACCTGAAACCACCACAAACAACAATTATCAATTCATTACAACCACCATTGATTATAAGCACCATTTAGCATTCTATGTACCTGTACTGTCTTTGCAATTACAGCCCTTTTGTTGTTGTTATCTGGGTAAGTGTCTTTAAGGAGTGGTGGTGTTCAAAACCACTCACATTTGGTGGTGTGGTGAAATCCCAGAAAGGAAATTCATTCAGATTTGCCATTTGAGAGGGGTTTTCAAAGTAAAGATTGGGTGTTCTTGAAATGTGGGTCTTTTGAGGGCTGCTGTTTGAGCTTTCTTGGAAGGAGATCTGTTAATAAAAAAGACTTCTTTTTTTGTAGTTTGAGGAAATTATATAGTAAAGGGGTTTTCAAGATCTGGACTTTGAAAGGTTTCTCTTGTGTATCCTGTTCTGAGAAAGGTAAGAGCTTGAAAGCTTTTGAGATATCATATCAAGACATTTTTCTCTTTTTGTCTAGCATTTATTTTTGTATTTTTGGTTTTGGCTGAGAGTAATCTCAAAAAGTGCATCCTATTAAAGGGTCATAATTTTCTGTGAGACTATGATGTTAGAGATGATATACAAGAGTGGATCTAATGTTGAGCTACTTTTCTTGTCTTGTTTGGAATCATTTGGCTGACCATATTGCTATTTCCTATTTTGTTTTTACTTTCTCCTCACCTGCAATACTGTTGTCTTTACAAGAATTACTCACCTACTGACTCCTTATTAGTAATGGGTTTGATTATCCCATTTAGGGTAAGTTTGGCCAACCTTTATTAAAATTGTGACTGTAAGTGCCTATTTTAATAAAAAATTCTTTCCAATAATTATTGTTTGTAAATTGAAAGAGTTGATTTTATGAAACTGCCATAGGTCCAAAGCTCCATTTTGTAGCTTTTACAAGATGTGATTATTTTGTAACCCAAAAGTGATTCTACCTTTCCAATTTAGGCTGCCAAGCACCTTTAAAACTCACGGTAGAAGTCCTAACGTGATTTTGGGAGCTGGAGCCACCGGGCGAACAGCCCCTCAATGGTTTAAGAACTCCCTTGTGTTCTCTGGCTTTTTTGGGCCCTTCACCCTACTTGTATGAGATGTTAATATTTCTGTTTTTTTTTTAGATATAGAAAGTTGCCTTCACAATCTGAAATTGTGTCTGGCCTCATAGCATAGTTAGCAAGCCACTCCCTTATCGTTGCACTGAGCATAAATGAGTTCCGTCTTAGAATTGGTATATTGATCTAATGAAGGCCTGGTATAGTGAAATGGTCGAGAGAGAGATTGTAAAACTTAATGCAATCCCATATTAAAGTATCAATTTTCATGCTGAATAGTGCACAAAACAAAAGTCTCAATTTGGTGTTCCATGTGCTGATTCTGCAGGTTCTTTTGACATCTTAGAGGATGGCTTCTGATCTTAATGCGGAACTCTCTAAAAATGTTGGCTTTTTCGGTCTCAAAGTCTGGGAAGTTATTGGAATTATTGTCGGGTTATTGATAGTGGTTATCCTCTTTGCATTGACATTTTATCTTACTTCACAAAAGAAATTAAGAAGAGCCCAAGAAAAGCTTCCCCTTAGCCAAATACCTACTGTTTCAAAAGAAATTAAAGAAGTACGAGTAGAGCAGGTATCAACTGATGAATTTGTTCCACGGGATGGGATTCTTCTCACCATTCATGACAAATCAAGTGATAAAGAATCAGACAAGGTCTTGGTCCATCTGGGAATGCCGAAAGTAAAAAATGCAGATAACAGCAGCCAATCAGGTTCATTCCATCATATTGATAAAGATTATTGCGGATCACAATCAGTAGAAGAAGGGAGTTCAGGAACATTTGCAGTATATAAACCATCTTCATCACATCCAATAACTGCTCCTTCTCCTTTAAGTGGTCTGCCTGAATTTTCTCACTTGGGTTGGGGTCATTGGTTTACCTTAAGAGACCTTGAACTTGCCACGAATAGATTTTCGAAGGAGAATGTTATTGGAGAGGGTGGATATGGAGTTGTTTATCAAGGACAGCTTATTAATGGTACTCCTGTGGCTGTTAAAAAGCTCCTCAACAACCTGTGAGTTCAAAATTTCCTTTCTGTTGTTAGTAAAATCTTTAGTGGGTGGCCTTTCTTGTCAGTTTCCTAGAGCTAATATATTCATGTTATTCCACCCAGAGGTCAAGCAGAAAAGGAATTTAGAGTGGAGGTTGAAGCTATTGGCCATGTGCGGCACAAAAATTTGGTTCGACTTCTGGGATACTGTATAGAAGGAACTCATAGGTACTGCTTGTCATCAAAATCCTGTTATAGTTTTTGCTGCTGTAATTTGGCTTTCAAGCCCAATTGAAGAGTTGCTTTGCTTACTATGTCCAAGGAGACTTATTCATCATGAATACATTTGTGCATGGGTGCATTTTTACAAACTGCAGCACTGTAACTCCAGCTCTAAGTTTCTGATTTGACGTGACAGATCCATTTTAGGCTCTAAAACATTTGGAACTAGCTTGAGTATACTGCTATTGAGATCAGGATCTGCTTAACATTCTAAACTGCTTAACTCAATCTTAATGTTTCAGGATGCTAGTCTATGAGTATGTTAACAATGGTAATTTAGAACAGTGGCTTCATGGAGCCATGCGTCAGCACGGGTTTCTTACGTGGGAGGCCAGGATGAAGGTTCTCCTTGGCACAGCTAAAGCGTAAGTTGGTTAGGCTGTGTTTGTTTTTTCTTTTTTCTTTCCCTCCAACCAAATCTTTGGTTGTAATTTTTGTTTTCCGGCGGTATGGATGTCATCATTTGTGGCACCCTTCTTGCAGTCTTGCCTACTTGCATGAGGCAATTGAACCAAAAGTGGTTCATCGAGACATAAAGTCAAGCAACATCCTGATTGATGAAGACTTCAATGCGAAGGTCTCTGATTTTGGTCTGGCCAAGCTGCTTGGCGCTGGGAAAAGTCACATCACAACTCGAGTCATGGGTACCTTTGGGTTAGTTTTCTTTTTTGTTTTCTTTATTTGGTGTTTTAGCGACTCTTAAGCCTTCCATACCTCGTCAACTTTGAAAGGTTGGATTACCATAGTTTTTAATTTGAATTGATATCGGAAAATTCTTTATTCACTCATTTTCTTTTCAAATAATTTTCAGATATGTGGCTCCAGAATATGCAAATACTGGTCTTTTAAATGAAAAGAGTGATGTTTATAGCTTTGGGGTTCTACTATTAGAAGCAATTACGGGAAGAGATCCTGTGGACTATGGACGTCCTGCTCCAGAGGTGTTTATATGCTACACCTTTATTGTTGGCATAGTTTTGTGTACTGAAGTTTAACTGAATAGGCATATAAATTGTATGTGTGTAATATTTATTGCCATCAGTGTGTCAATAAAGGTAAAATTAGATGTCACACCCATCAAATGAAGTTTATGCAGCCAAAAATGTCTGAATTTTTGTTATCTACTGCATGAAGGAAAATACACTCACACTGTAAGAGTAATCTCTTTAATGAATATGGTTAAGGCTCCTTTCTGTAACTTTTAAAGATTTCAGAGTGGTCATTAAAAAAATAAAGAAACATATGAAGCTTTCCATTATGTGAATTGTGAAGTAAGTTTCATTATGAGCCCTACATTTTTGTTAGATGATCAACCAAAATTTCCTGTTTTAATCTGTCTGGTTTATGTGCTTTAAATCTGCTGGTATGGCATTGATGATCCTGAACCTTTTTTGTGTTGAATTAAAACTTGGTTGCCTGCAGGTTAATCTGGTTGACTGGCTGAAAATGATGGTTGGAAGTAGGCGCTCAGAGGAAGTGGTAGATCCAAACATGGACATGAGGCCATCTAATAGAGCCCTCAAGAGGGCTCTTTTGACTGCTTTGAGATGCGTTGATCCAGATTCTGACAAGAGACCCAGGATGAGCCAAGTTGTCCGGATGCTTGAATCGGAAGAATATCCCATACCAAGAGAGGTCAGTGTTCCATCTTATCCAGTTCTACAAACTATTTCAGCTACTTACACTCTTTGGTGTGTGAATATTTACTAGTATAATCTCGTATGTTGCTATTTGATACTTCATTGGCATCAACTTAAAATATTTTGCAGAAGATGCTTCTTCTACCTTTCCTCAAACCCCAGAAAAATAACCAAAATGAAGGAAATTATAATTTCATCCAAAGCAATCCAGCTGTTCTGAAATGATATTGGGAAGGCAAGAGGCCTTTTCATTGTCTCCCTTCCCAATCACGTAAATGTAGCCAAGTATAGATGCTTCTCCTAATAATTCTTAGCTAACTTTACTTGTTGACCATGTTAAATACAAGATTGTCTTTTTTCCTCCCCCTCAATATATATATATATATATATATATAAATTTTGGGATTTGAATGGAAAATATATATGTAGTGCAAAAGATTCATGTGGAACGAAAAAGATTGAATGAGTAATATGTAAGCATCTTGTGCCTAACATTCATGTCTAAAGCCATCCTCAAATCCGACAAAAAGTCATTGACTACAAGAAACAGGAATTAACAATGATCTGTGTGGTAATTTAGAATATCCAGGTTCAGTGTTTAGTAAAAAGCCTGGTATCTGTTTGAGGTCTTATTCTGTATAGGCAATTCAGTGAATGTCAATACTGTTTTTACTAATTTTTTTACCTTATAAGTTCATGCCATCAATCAATGGGCTAAGACATATCACAACAACCAGTTCCTTAAAGGAATTGTTATAACTGAGATTTTAACTGAAACTTCCTTTAGGCTTGCATAAAGTAATATAGTAAATACAATATCATCTATATAGTAAATACTCATTATTATTACAATCATGAGTATGACCACATAACCACTTGTATCAAAGAACTACTGCAACCAACTTTAGTAGACCATTTGCATAAACGTATAATTTGCAAGCATACTTTTTTGTTGCCTTCTACTTTGCCTTGGAGTAAGTGATCAAAAGAACATAAGTAAACTAAATCAACTGACAAAGTCATCTGATCCATACATGAGTGAGCCTCCTAAATTTTTTCCCCCTTTTTTATCAAGTCTTGTGTGTAATCAGTTATGCATTAGTACAGTAGGTCAAATTATTATGTTGGAGAGGGAAAGGAATTTCTTAGCCATCATCGAGCCCTTCTGGACAACCAAATCCTGGAAACGTGTCTAGCCAGCACCTAAAACCTCTTTGTTCTTGTATTTAGACTGTGGGAAAACATGAAATCTGCTGTTAACACAAGTTTCTATGATGTTCTTCTTCTAAGAAGTATTTTTTAAGCAAAAAATAAATGAGTTACTAAATGAAACAAAAGTACAGAATCAGATTTGTGACTGTGGATAAGATCTAATTTTCAATGGTAAAACATTGCCAGTATCTTTGTGTAAATTGTTGTTGAGAGTTGAATTTTCCCTCCAACAACAAAAAGACGTTAGCAGTAGCACATTGTTGTTCAGAATAAATTCTTCATCATATTAACTTACATAGAAATAAGATAAAAATAATGATATTCGCACTTTGTAATATGTGCAACATGACGTTAACAATCAAATGCAAATGTCAACAGATAGGATAGCCTTTCTTTAGCCAAAACTATCGTGAACCATATTTTTGGGATCAATGGCCACCCTTAACTCAGAACTCTCATGGAATTTCCTTGCCCTTCTCCCCCACCTTTTACCTCTCAGTACCCCGCGCTTAATTTATTTCTCTCAATCACGGCAACTGAACAACATATTTTCAATGTCACCTCAATAATATTTTGAGATTAAAACTTTTATAGGCCAATCAGTACTTGAACCATCTTTCCTCATGATAATTCCTTGGTCTAAGACCTTTACCTAACTCATGCTAGAGTTTTTTTTCGTTCTTTTTCTTTTCATTCTTTTCTTTTCTTTTCTTGTAGTCCCATTTCTCCCTGTAAGTTTCTGCATAAAATTTTTCTATTAAGAGTCAAAATAAACGGGTCTGGTTGTTATTGCACTTGAATTCTCCAGGACCGAAGGCACAGAAGAACCCGAGCAAGTAGCACTGAAATGGATTCCCAGCGGGATAACTATGATACTGATAAAAGTGACAATCAAGATCTACAGTCAGAGAGCAGAAGGAATTATTGAACATAACCAAGGATGACTTGCATTAAGGACCAGGATTCTCTTGAACTGAAATTTCATTTGGACACAAAGTTTCAATCTGGTAATGTGGTATTTGCTCAAGAAGGTGCTGTCTAAAGCACTAGTAGGAGGAAAGTACGGTAGATATAGTTGGGAACTGGGAGTTCTTCCTCCTATTTTTCTTTTTCCAAATTTTTAATTTTTGTTCTTTTCTTTTGGTTCCATATCCTCTTTTTCCCCCATATTCCAAGCATTATTCATTCTTGTATGTAATATTATAAATAGACGGTTGTTTTGTGATGGAAATGGTGCCAGTTGTAAGAAACCTGAGACAAACAGGGGGTTTTATATAGATACTGGTATGTTAGCTATTCAATGATGAAGTGCATTTTTTCATCCATGTAGATTCAATAAGGAAAAAGAGAAGCGAAAGGAAATCGCCCGTTTACATGATTATACTTTTGAGAAGAGCAAAGTTGTCTGTTTGTTTGAGTCTGAACAGAGCAAAATAGGGACCAAGTATGACCAAAATATGACTATAGCTGTTACCTCGACCAGCTCAGGAACTAATTGTGTTTGGCAGCAGCAAAATGGGGACTGAAAAATGGAACCATGATTGGCCATTTTGATTAATTTCAAATTCTCAGTACTGAGGGTACATTATTCTAACACCACCCAATAAATTTGCAAAATGTTGTAGGATGAATGTTTCTTGAACTTAAACATGATGCGAGCAGATAACTTCATCAGTGGCTATCAATTATTGCAGCCTGATCAAATAATGAAGTTGGTGTAGACCCTTTCATGTGACATGGTACAAAGTAATATATCCTTTGATTTTATTTTGGGTGTACAATGTCCAACATTTATTCTTCAAAATCTATTGACAAGCATAGATTGAATTTTGTTGGTCAGCTGCAATGTGATCACTATTTTAGTTTCCCTGTATTTATATCTACTTTGATACGATTCCTCCATCGATCTGTTTCCTGGAATCCTGCTTGCGACATTCATGAATGTAAGTACAGCTTTTCCTGTAACTGAGATTAGAGTTTACAACATTGTTAATGCTATGGCACAAGGCTCAACACTTTACAAACAAATAGTAAAGAAATGTTTCAGTAGACACGAAATAGTGTTCATTGGACCAGTCAATTGACTAATTCAACGTTTGAATCACCATCTCCCCTCCAAAACTTGGAACAATAAGTATGCCACATCAATGGCATTATCCTATCTCAATATGAACAACCTCATATCCAGGAAAGTTCTATATAAGCATCTGACTTCATGTAAGGTGACAGCCTAACTATATGTCAAAAAAATAAAATCAGTCATCCAAAATCTCCTATAAAAAAATCGTCTCATTTTCAACATGGCCAACATCTATGTACAATGTCATGGATTGATTAAGACCAACAAAGAATTAAAAAATTAAGTATTATTCACAAGTTTAGCCAGCCCTAGTGAAGCAGGGTGCATCGGCATCATTCAAGATGGCTGCAGCAGCTTCTGTTTAACACGGTCGGATAGCTTCCCATTTTGTTTCTCATATTCCTCCTTCAATTCCTCCAATCGCTTGGACACCTAATTATCAGCCAATTATGTTTGTGAACAAAAGAGAGAAAAAAATTGAAGGCATACAACTACTTAGAGAATAGGTCCACAATACACAAGCTATACATGCTTTTTTTTTTCTCAAGTACAATAATACTTTTACTCTTTTAATCGACTGGATTCTTCAAGTTACCCATTAACTGTTTCAGTTACCCGACCATAATCCCAAGCATGCAAGCCTCATAGATAGTTCACATCAAGCATCCATGTATTAGTACAGTTTAACACATTTCACAGTGATTGACTAGTAACGTGCAATGTACTCAAGTGGCCGAGGTGGGGACAAACCTTTATTGAGTAGGCCATTGGTAGTAACATATCAGGGTTCATGGCATCCTCAGGAAAGTTGCGTAATGCATGTATCAGTTTTTCGAAAGGTAACTTCACCTTTTAACATAAAAAATGCCATTAAGCCTCAAAAGAAAAAGACGAAAAGAAACTAAGAGGATTCAGATGCGAGAGAGGATAATTTCACCAAATCATCGTGGCAGTATTTCAACAGAGCTAAACCAACTTTAAAGACAACTTTAACACCCTGAAAAAGAATATTGACAATTCAGAATCTGCAAGGATTTAAGGGGTAATTATATGACAGTTGGCATCTAACCTCATAAAGAAAGAGATGACTAACCTCAAAAAGAAAGACATCCCAAATCCTAAGAGCCAAATGGAATGGGAATGAATAAGAAAAAACCGTAATGAACCACTGGCTTGCATACATGCTTGGATTTATCATTTCTTGAGCAAAATGCTCTCCCAACTTTGGTAAGTGCTCTTTCACCAAATGTTCAAACTGAAAAAGATATTGCTGCACAAGAGGCAACCCGACCTGCACCAAATGCATGAGTTTTGTCAGCATTTTAAAATAAATGTGAATGCATAAGATAAGAGGCAGTGACATAATAATATAGTAACAACCATTTGAACTGCTAGAGGTGCAAGTATGCAATTAAACTGCAAAGACAATCCCATGTGAGATGCAGTAAACTCCAATAAAACTCAAGACAGTGCAGTTATACAGAAGCTATTTTCAGTCAACAAACCTATCAACACTAGGCTTTGAACTTAAAACTAGATTATATAAATGCCACCAGCACCTGAAATTGTAACTTCTAAAAGGCCTACAAGCACGCAAAAAGCTCAAAAGCAATACGGGACTATCTCTTATTTTGCTGATCCAATTGAATCCACAAATAGGGATCAGATCTTTTGTAAAGGTATATGATTAAATTCAACTGCCAGTACCAGTGGGTCCTTAAATGAAAACAGAAGCAACAGCTTCCTCCCTTCCCCCATTAGGTATGATTCTAATTTAGCCCTGAAGGACTACTCATGGATTCTCCTTCTCTCCATTATCTTTAACTGATTTCTTTCTTTTTCCCTTTTAAATTTTGCTTGAGCCATACAAAATAATACACAACAAATCCTTCCTAATGCCAGAGCTAACCACTGATTTTTTATCTTGAACCATGCATTAATTTCAGAACATTTAACTGATAATCGTCACAGAAGACATGCATGGCATGAAATCCAGAAACTAAAACATAAAGAGCGATTAAAATAAGTGAGGATTCAAAAGCATTTGTGAAACGAAGCTCAGATCAATACAGTATAGGCATGAGGAGTGGAGATGCTATACAATAGGTTTTGACTTCAAATTATATCAAGGATTATGATTTTGGGTGTGACTTACAATGAGCAATTTTCAATGTAAGGAATGATGCCTGCATATAGATTAAGGACCCTGATGGCTGCTCTAGTATTATGACCAGCCTATCAAATACTACTACATGATTAAACTAGTGATGATCTTCCAAACATGCAATTTGTAGCATCATAATTCCTTAATCAACTCAAGTTCTAGTTTTAAGAAAACCATAGTATAATAATCATATTCCTTTACCAAATCCAATCCAAAATTAGTTTTCCAAGAACGCTAATTAATTGAGTCGTACAAAAAATTTCTGTTACAGTAATAAGTATCACTCCCATTACTTTATTAAACTATAAGAGTCTCAAAAACTTCAGATCCTAAAACAAAAACAATGATTCAGTTTGTTTGTACATTAAATCTCGATATTTAGAAGTGCCTGAAAGAAAATTTCTCATGCAAACAACACTACTCTGAAAGTGAAGTATTCAACAACTTGAAAAGCTGTGTCTCACACTCTTAGGGGCTTATATGGTCATGTCATTGCTCATCAGAATTAATAACATTTTCTAAGAGATCAAGAACTTTTAGATTCTAGCAAGGATGATGTAAACAGATTATGTCCATATCTAAAGATCAAAGAAATCTTAGATTAAACTATACCAAATATAATCCTTCCATTGGAGCATGGACAGCTCCTTTCAATAGTGCTACCAATAACCAAAATGCATCTTCTTCACTCATATAAAGGAGCAAGAGACCTGCCACAAATCCCATCCCCTGCAACCAACATGATTTCAATACTAACATAAGAGTGAAAAAACCTGTACCTTGGTATATGATTGACAAGTTGATAATATAAACCTGCACATATCCAACATCTCTG
Organism: Paulownia fortunei; assembly: GCA_019321725.1. Lineage (NCBI taxonomy): Eukaryota > Viridiplantae > Streptophyta > Magnoliopsida > Lamiales > Paulowniaceae > Paulownia > Paulownia fortunei. Next base: position 24,838,562 of record CM033106.1, on the reverse strand, counting down.
TCATATACAGAGTACGCTTTCAGAACATTATAAAGGGATCTTTGACCTGGACCATGTCTCTGCTGGAAGAAAACATGTGAAGGAAATGTACGAGAAATATCTCGGATAATATCTAGCTCGGAAGAAGATGTCTCATATATGACTAGTTGCTGCAGCAAAAACAGAACAAGTATGATTGAGTAGCTACAATAAAGACCTGCTTTAAATATTCATCAGTTGGAGAACAACAGACATGAACAAGAATGTAATACAGCTGAACCAAATTCCTTCAAATTACCTCCTATTACTACAGCCACTCACTTTTACTAAATAAATGGAGAAAAAGGCGAAAATATTACAATTTCAGTAATTCAACCATCATCATAAGCGAGGACTCTTCTAAAACTTTCCTGAATAAATTAAACTAAACTTAAATGAAGTGTTCAAAATGCACAAGCATAACAAAACAGGTGACACATGTCGAAAGATAAATGGGTCTCGAGATTAAGTGCACAAAAGGTCTATTGGGTGGCACTTGGCAGCTTCAGATCAATTATGTGATTCTATCACCAGGTTATGTAAATCTTATTTATAACTGCAATTAACCAGATTTCTATCTTATTCCACTAAGCAGATCCGACTTGCACCCCAGTGTCACAGGGAAAGTAAATTAATGTTCCATACTAATTAAGTAAAATGAAGAAAAGTCAGGACGCTAGGTGATGAAATATGAATTAGACGCATACAGCAAAATTTATAACCAGAACTAATTCTCAAATAACAAAAGGAACATTTGCATGCAAATTTTGTTTCTTATCAAGGTAGAAAGCACCTTGTGAAGAACAGCAACTCAAAGCCAAGTTTGAATCATATGTTTGAGTATTGCTAACTATGCATTAGATAGCATCCTACTCAATTCAAAGATGTAATATTAGCATAAGTTGTCAAACTTGAGAGGACACTGAACCAACTCAAATAATTATTCCAAAGATTTTTCATTGACATTAGTATACCCATGAAATAAAGGAATCTCTTTTTTGAGATGAAAAATCAAAGCAGTTAATAACATTATTGCACACACTTGAAATTGCAATGGATAGCATTAACATTTTCTTTGGGCAAGTTAAATTCTGCATTAAATGTGCAACAAGGTGACACCTCCCATGTGTAATTGGCATAAACAATAACATTTTTTACCTCATAGACACCAGGATTCATGAGCAGGAGGTCCCGACCGCCAGAGACTAATTGCCAAACAAGTCCTCTTAGACAATCAGGAATTCCTTTCCTTATTCTCCTTTTGACAACATGAGGTTTCCTCCGAACATAATGCTTCCAATCACTTCCGCCAACCCCTATCATCTTTCTCCATTTTCTAATTCTTCTTTCCTCCCTGAAAATTGGATATTGATGTGATATCATCATGAGGTGTGGAAAGCATTATAAACCATTTATTTTGGAAGGAAATCCGGCAACATTGTTCTAAGCAAAGCAAGTATAAGGGAAGGCTCTCTGAAGTATAACAGACTCGTTTCAAGATATCACACTGCCAAATTCAGTTCGTCAAAAGAGCTTCTTAATTAACTTGGATATTTTTGTAAAGTTTCGGTTGTCCTGTGATTTGCATAACTTTCGGGTCTCAGCGTTGGATTGGTTCCAAGTGTGCTTTTCCCAATTCTAAATTAGCTATATATAGTTCGGTAGTAAATTTGCTTAGTTATCAGTTTAGAACCCAAGTACAATGACAGTCGAAATCCATAGAATTCAAAGAGGTAAACCTTTGTTACATCGGTTTTACACCAATAATTTGAGTATCTTTAGCTTAATGAGATGTTAGTTTTGAAACAAGTTTTAGGAAATTTTCACGTGTTTTGTTGGTGTTTTGTAGGGAATGGAAAGATGAGACAATTTGTTAGTAAATTGAAGAAAATGAGTAAATGGTGCCTAGGCGCCATCCTATTGGAGCTCAGGCACCAAAGACTAAAGGAAATGAGCTCAAGCACGTCTGCAGGGTGCTCAAGCGCCGAAAAAAGTATACTTGGCGCCTAGGCGCCGATTGCAGACTGGGCAGACAGAGTATTTGGCGCCTAGGCGCCATCAAATGACGCAAATTTCCGAAAGTGTTTCCAGATTTTCTTCACTTTTTCTTGTAATTTTGCTTTTATCATGAATTCAAATTTGTCCACTTATTTGATAGACATGATTATGGGCTCATTCTCTTTTCTAAGGTTTTGATGTAACCAAATTAGGATGATTTGAATTTCTCTTTCAATTTAATGGAATGTTTATGTGATTTAGTTGAAGTTTTCTACATGGTTCTTAATGTTTTCAATTACTTGGCCACTAATTGAATGATGTGTCTAGTTGTATGTGTAGAAAATCATAAATTGCATGTAAGATAAGAATATACTTACATGATTTGTGTAGTCTTAATTGAGATCCATAGAGCCCAATGATTTATTGATTGTTTAATTCATATAGGAATATAGTGGGTTAGCAATTGGTAAAATTTTCATTCGACCTTTGAAGAGGTTATTGAATAATTGAAGGATTCTCGACTATTAACTATAAAAATAAATTGAGATTGATGCGTTTGAGTGTTTAAATCTGATTAGCTATAGTGAAATCATAAACCCTAGGTTTTTAATTCAAAGAAGTTAATCTTAATTTGCTTTTGCATATTAGTTTAGTATTTTCTTAGTTTGCATTAATCACCACTTTGATTTAATTGTTCAAATAGAATTAGAGTTGCCCAATTTTGGTACTTAATAATTCAATAGTTCTCGTGGGAACAATATCCTACTTATCCACTTTATTACTTGTCTACGATAGCATACATTTGCGTTCGCAAAATCCGCAACAACCTTCATGTGATTCTTTCATTTTAATTGAATCACAACTCTAGGAAATTTTTAAATCTTAATTCCCCCCTTCACACGGTAATGCCAATAGTGTCTTCTTTTTTAAATATCAAACTTCTGCTCAAACTTGGATCTCAGGTTGTTTAATTCCAAGCAACTATCTCCATAAAAAAACGACTCGTCAAAGCCTTTTTTCATACTTATCAGGGGTTATCAGCAAATATCTTAGTAGAATCCTTAACCTAAACCACCCATTTACTCAAATTCAATGGATACTGTTTCATAATAATTCTTTTTCTCTTTGGCTTCTAAAATTGAAAGCCATCTTTCAAAGTCCTCTTTGTGCTGTTGCCAGAATTGACAATTTTTTTTAAATGTTAAAAGGAATCTTCAATGATGTGCCTTTCAGAAGAGAGTATAACAATACAAACCAGTTTCAGTCCACTGCTAAAGGAGAGTTAGGCAGATTGTTTGAAAAATTGATTGCGAGAAGTGTAGTTTGGAATCAACATCAATAACAGAATAACATTTAAAGACAATAACATATAGAAAATCAATCATGTTTGCGCACAATCAACACTTTGATTGATTCTGCCAAAATGCTACTTTTGACATTTGGCAGCTCAATAACTTAAACAAGTTATGGCTGCCGTGCACCTTCAAAATAGAACTAGACATCCAAATGTGCTTTCCACCTTCTCAACCTTTTGATCAAAGTCCCCTAAATTGACCAAAATTTAGGATTCACCCTTAATGCTAGGAATTCAAAAAGATGATACTCACGCCTTGTGTAGAAAAAGCACATATAAATTGGGGGCTTGAAAGTATAGTAGTGAATTTAGTCCTATCCATAAACTATTCGACAAGATAATAAAAGGTGCAGCCAATACCACGCATCGATCATCTAGTTTATCTGAGCAACCAGAACGCTGGATGAATCAAGTGACATAAGAATATGTAATACAAAAACATCAATCACCAAAAAAGCTATAGCCAAATTATATGCTTCCAAAAAATTGCATACCTCTCATACTCCGAGGCCGATCTGCTCTTCGTTAATCCATCAGGAGAATTACTTTCTTGCTTTACAAATCCAAATCTATCAACTTTAGGCAGTGAAACAGGTACTGCCTCTTGTTCATCCGCTCTTTTCTTTTCCATCCTACAGTCTTACCAAAAATTACAAAACCCCTCAACTCTAGAACAACAATACTACTATTTTCTTCAGCATTGCCATGCAATCTCCAATTTCAACATCAAATACAGCATAAAATACGGAAATTGCTGAACCAAAAAACGAAACAACATAAATCAGTCAGAACACCCAGCTGAAACTAAATAACTCGTGCAATATTTTAAAATTAGTCCATACGCATGTAAATTCAAGAAAATAAACCAAAGGCATTGGTGTAGCAACTTCACTGAACATAGATGTTTCAAAAATAAAATAAAAAATACAAAACAAAAAAGAAATGTGGCGGAGGATGGGTTCATCATAAAACTGGGTCTGCATTCCACCTTAAAATTAAGAAAACAAAAACAAAGAAAATGGCATAGAACATAACAGAGATGTTTCCAACTAAAATGAAATAGATTTACACTATTCCCAGATCACATTAAATATCTGTATGAAAACATAATAAACAATAATTATATACAAAAGCTCAAATTCTGGACATAATAATAATAAAAAATAAGCAATAAGAGAGAAATTAACCTGAAGGGAACAAAGGGATGATCCTGTTTATTCAAATTTCCGATTTCTTTTTCCCTCGTAAAATACGACGGAAGAATAGCTTTTGGATTCTTAAAAATGATATGTTTCTCTCTTTTCTTTGTTAATTTTTCTGGAAACTGTAGAAGAGAATTGAGTGAACGCGTGAGATTTTTGAGGTGGAAATAGTAATACGACGTCGTGGTCAAAGCCCCGGTGTATTTGGAAAGTCCATGCTAATTTAATGCCAAAACATTTGACCTAGAAAATTGAAAATTAAAAAGCCATATTTGGAAAACAAAAAATGATGCTTATGAATTTAGATATAACATTGCAAACATATATATTTTTCCCTCCAATGATTTTTTTTTAGAAGGATTTTAAATAATTATTATAAAGGATATTATGTAGCATTTCTTTTTATGTAATAAATTTAGATTATTTCTGCACACCTCAATTTAATTCTCATTCTTAATTAGTTAAAAGACAAACCATCCACATAATCATGATAAAATAATTCATAAAAATCTTGCTGTAGCCGGGTCATGAGTCTTGTTAGTTGATTAGTTGGCCTAATTGTAGACCATGCATATGATCTCTTACTTTAGAAAAATAAATAAATTATATTATTAAAACCTTCAATATTTCAATTGTTAGAAAATTACATATAACTATATAGTGTTGATCGAATACATGTAGAAATATGTTGATTCGCAGAATAGCTTGTCTATAAGCTTTCGTGTTGAATGAATCAAGACTATATTTATAATTCTTTTTTTCTTTGAATCAATCACAAACACGCATACAAGCTCCATGAATTAAATGAATCATGAGTATGCTTTATTTGTCTAGTTGGATTACTATCAGAGCAAATTTAGGGTTGCATATAGTCTGGTTTGTAAGGTTATAGAGTGAAATTTTAATTTAATCCAACAAAAAATAAATCGAATTATTTAGTTATCCTTTCAAATCGAGCGGTTCAAATTGATCGAATTCGCTATTTAGTGATCGGTTGCAGGTTAGTAAATTTAAAATGTTTTCTCTTGTATTTCTAACTTACTTATACTTGCAATTTAAGTATATATTGACAAAAAGAGAAGAAAATAAATTATTTATAGTTGAGATATAAATCAATAATTTAATTGTGAACCCATTAGTGAACCTAATGGGTGACAAAATAATTTGGACAATTTCAATTCATGTTATGAGAATTAGTCTGATTGTTGAATTAAACAAATCAACTAATATAATTAATATATTTATGGGGCTTAAAATAATTAATGTATTGAATTAATTTAATTAATTGATTGGATTAATTAATTAGACATAATTGCATTAAAGAGCACAAATATATAGCAAAAATTAATTAATTATGTGGGCCTTAATAATTTGACATTTACATATTATTACAAAAAGATTATTCCATCCACATTATGTGTTTATGCAATTGATTTTCCAACAAATCCAACTCCTACTTGGAAGGAGCATCATCGAACCTGTGACAAGATCTTGTCTATCCTTTTATCATTTGTTCAAGAAGCAGTACTCCCGTTCAAAGATTCTGACTTTATCTGTATGAACTCAAAGGAATCTGGAATGATGAAATATTCCTTTCCATATTTGATCAAGGGAAATTTATTGTCTGCAAGTTAAATTGGTTTCTAGTTTTGTTTTTTTCATACAAATTCCTTTAGTGGGTGTTTTGGCTGAAATGGTGGGATTGGTACACAGGAATTGAGTGGAAATAAAATAGATATTTTCAAGTTCATTCCTAAACATATGATTGATATAATTTAATGTTAAAAATATATTTTCTCAAATGAATCTCCATTTCTAAAATCATAAGTTTAGTCATTCTCTCTGTCTCAATGGAATTAATTATTCTCAATTAATAAGAAATAAATTTATATTTAAATTTAAGAAAATTATCCTTCTAAACTAAACAAAAATATTTAATAAAATTTAAGAATAACAATGGATTGGATTTGCTAAAATCTGATCCCTCAATATTTTTATGGGCTCGAATCCAAACTCGCTCCAAACCCGATAGTCAGTGAGTTGGACCAATTACACCTGATTTATTTTTAATTTTAAAAATATTAAAAAATATTCTTTTAAAAATAATATCACTACAACTTTTATGATAAAATAATATTATCAATAAATAACTATTATTTAACTTATGTATATATGTTTTATTTTTTAAAAAATTTAAAATTTAAAATATACTTGTTACTTTTATATATTTAACTATTTATTACTTTTTACTATTTTAATTTATAAGAGTATTATATTTATATTTTTTATGAGTACATATATAAGATACATATGTATTTTTTCATATATAAATAAATATAAATCATATAAATACATACATAATAAATAATATATATATATGTATATATATATGCAAAATTTTAAGAGATTGGGTTCGAGTCTTAAAATTATACCTGAGATCCACCTCAAGATCTATTTGTGGTTTCAAAACCTACCCCAAGCGAAGTGGGTTCGGTGCAGTTCGAGTTTTACTCGAACTCATTATATCCTTAATAAAATTGAACAAACACGAAAAAATATTTTATTTTTTTGCGTCGTCTTTTTCAACTCTTTATCTTAATCCAGTCATTAATAAATAGAATATAAAGTAATTTTATGTGTTGTTTTTTTTTTAATAAAAAAAAATATTAACATTAATGTGAGATTTTATCCATATTTATATATATACACACATATATTAACACCGACTAAAATCATAACAAACACACATTTGCACAATATATCAAATAATAATTTTATTTTAAAAAATTTATATTGAAGGGTAATTTGGTCATCAAAAATAATTTTATTTTATTTTATTATTCATTTCTAATTATCAATCATGAGATTGAAATCAAGTAAAGAATGACGATTTCATTCCTTTTACATACCAAGCATGAAAAATACTATAATATATTATTAATTTTCTATCATCATTTCATTCATAATTTTATTTCATTCCTGTTTTATACCATTGCATGCCAATCACCCCCGTCCTTAGGGTTAAATTCAGTCATGTTTACGGGTTTTGTATCAATTATCCTTCATGTTAATTACATCTTCACTTATCCCCTTCATTTTACCCCATATTACAATCTATATAGCATTTACAATTAAAATATCAATCAATTTGATCTCAAACTTTATTCATCATAAAAAAATAATCTAATGATGTTTCAATTTTGTTTTATGTAAGTTTAAATAGTTAATTCCATTTTATCCCCTCTACTCTTATTGAGTATTATTTTACTCTCTTATACTCTCAATTATCTCATTTTACCCTCTTATACTCGCTTTGTCTCATTTTCCTCCCTATGCTCCAAAAAGATTTACCAAATTACTCTTACTTATTATTTATAGTAAAATTACTTTAAAATGTTCTAAAATTAATAGATTATATATATTCTAATAATTTTTTTAATTTGATTAATTAATACTTGACATTAAATTTATTTAAATTTTTATTGTACTTATATTTTATTAGTTATTTTTTAATTTAACATAGTTTTTATTAAATTAGTATATAGTAGAATATTTTTATTAGCTAATACACTTTATTATAAATTCCAAAAATATATAAAATATTTTTAAATATTATCTTATTAAATACATAAAATATTAGTAATAAATTTTTTATTGTCAATAGAATTATCATAAATTCATAGAAATTATGTTAAATTCTAAAATAATCATTATAATCAAGTAATAATATTAAAATTTAATACTAAAGTGACTATGATTTTTTTAAATAGAACATAGTATATATTAAATTACGATAATTTGACTATTTAAAATATATTTAATAGTACTAAAGTATACCTAAATATAATTTTTGTTTGAATTTAACATAGTTTTTATGAAATTTTATTAATTTCATTAACAATGAGAATTTTATTACTAATATTTTTTGTATTTAAAAAAAATTAAAAATATGTTATATATTTTTTATATTTATGACAAGTAAAAAATTTATAAGTAAAATTAAATAGCTAATCAAAAATATCATACGATATATAAATTTAAGAGGAACTAATTTATAAAAAATAGCTATTAAAATTTAAGAATAATAAAATTTCAAATTGATTTAATGTTAAGTGTTATTAATTTAGTTGAAAAAGTATTAATATATAAATACAAGTTTATTAATTTTAGAACTTTTTAAAGTAATTTTACTATAAATAATTGGTAAGGATAATTTAGTTAATTTTTTAAAAGTACGAGAGGGTAAGTAAGATAATGAGAGTATAAGGGGGTAAAGTGAAATAACTGAAAGTATAGGAGATAAAGTGATACTTAACAAAATTAGATAAGGTTAAAGAGAGATTAATCCATATTTAAATAAATATCTTAAATACAGTAAGATATCATAATAATAGATTAAAATAATTATAATTATTGATGTTAAAAAGTTTATTAAACATGAAAAGTTAATTGAAACTGGTGTCAATTATTCTATGCATAAGTTTTAAATAAAAAATGTTTAAATAAAAGATAAACATGCCTGTTAATTTTGTTTAAATATATTTAAATAAACATATGTAAAAGGAAAAAACTGACACCTTATTCAATTGGTTCTGTCATGTTTAACAAAATTTGGGATCAAATTAGTTGATATATTTAATTCTACAGAGATCTTTTTTTCATTATTATTAAGAATTCGTTTCTTGAATATTTTTCTTTTTTAAGACTTCATCATTTAAAGTATTTTTTTTGTTTGTGTTTATTTAATATAAATTATACTATATCTTTAATTTATTAGTATGATATTTTACTAATATATATGTGTTTGTTTAAACGTAAATGAAGCTAAAACAATGTTAGTATGGTATCTTACTAATATTTAAAATATTTATTTTCACTTATGTAAAACTAAAATATCATTCAATTTGTTTTCTTATATGTTGAATAAATTTTAAGGTCAAAATTGATGATATTTTAATTGTAGAGTGGGCAAAATGCTGAATAACATATAATAGGAGGTAAGGTAAATTTGTTCTTTTACAAAGGAATAAAGGTATTTTTGTTCATTCAACTGAAATTTTTTTACGTTAAAAAAGTGTATGAAGATTTAATTTGTACAAATGGTGATTTATACCATACCATTAATATAGGGGGCAAATTGATATTAATCATAGTTCTTATATTTTGAAAAATAGACTTATAATCCTTATGTGTTTTAATAAAAAATGACAAATAATACACCACTCAACTTTTATCACTTATTGAATTATAAAATAACTACCTTATCCTTATACATATAAGACGGAAATTTCTATTTTACTTATCATTTTTTTTTTGCTTTTTCGTAAATATAAGAGCGATATCATTAAATATATATGAAGTATAAATATTTATTAAACCTATATATATTATTTTGAAAGATGTGAAAAATATTTTTTATTAGTTTACTCAAGATTATTAAATAAAAATATAATATCATAAACTTTAATGCTTTATGTCACATGATATCATTAATTAAGAAAAACTCAATAAAATGACAAATATCTAATAGTCATAAGCATATTGAACGTCAATACACTAATATTGTTTCGTTTTTATATTAAATATAAGGAAGTAAATATATTTAAAAAAAATCATATAGTTTTGTATATTTTGTAATAACGTATATTGTACATATGTTTTATTATAATCATTACATTAAATGATTGTGAACCATAAAAAATAAAATAAAAACTTCATTATCATATGTATAAGAATAAGACAATTATTCTTCAATTTAACATTCAATAGAAGTTGAGTTGGATATTATTTACTTTTATGAAAATAAAATATAATATGTGTTTTTTTTCCCAAATATAAGGATAATACGCCTTTTTTGAAAAAATATAAGGGTTACAACTCCCTGTGTTTTCACGACAAATGAAAAAAAAATTTGAGTTAAGAAAATAGTCTAACAACCCCTGTGTTAATAAAAAATCTGCATATTGACCCATGATCTCAACTAAAACTATCGGTAGTTTTTTAAGTGAACAGTTCGTTTTACCTTTGAAAACCTCAATGAATTTAAGATGATAATATGATGATCGTCAATCTTATTTAAATTATATCAATTGTTAGATCTTATTAGAAATCAAAATCAATGGTTGATATCTTATTCTTTAATTTTATTATTCCTATTTTCTTCAAATATATACATATATATATATATATATATGTGTGTGTGTGTGTGTGTGTGTGTGTGGTTGTTTACACTCACACATGGACGATTTGGGGGTGGGGGGGAAGAAGAACAGATTGGTGGTGGTAGGCGGCGACATTTCTTCTATGGTGAAGGGCAGGTGGTGGTGGTGGCGGCGGCGGGATTAGGAGGATGAAGGGGAAAATGTATAAAAAACCAAGAAGAAAAAATATGTATTTGAATTTATTAGATTTAAAAATTGAATTAGATTCAATAATTAATTTTAATTAAATTGAAAGAGTAAAAAATAAATAATATTTTTTTAAAATTTAATTTTAAAAAAGATTTCAATTACAATTGAAAGTTTTTTTTGTGTGTATATACAAATGTATGAAAAAATTTACTAGTTAAAATGTCACTTATTGATATAATTCAAAGATAATAGGGATGAGTAAATGCAGATGGGTAAATGGGGCTACACCTATTTGAATATAGTGGTAGGGGCATTAAAGTGATTTCAAGTTTCACAAAATACAAAAAAACATATCACTTTCTCACATTCCGAGTGAAGTACAAACCCCATTAAGTTGTGACGAAATAAGAATTTTTTGCAGAATTCCCAAATTATTTTTTTAACAAAGAGAATTTTTTTTTGTATTTTTACGAATACATTTTATGCCTTGAACCCAAACTATAAGGTGGTCAAAATGCTCTACTGAATCTACTGGCATTAAACAATAATTCTCCATCAGTGCTGAAACACATCAGCACAGAAAAAAAAAAAAAAAATGTTTTTCTGCAGAGGAAGATTGGGTGGAGTGTGTGTTTCAGCTGCACAGGCATGAGATAAGCTGATTGTGACTTGATCTCAACTTTGACTTTACTATCTATCTATCTGGTGTCAGGAATTTTAATGCAATTTCTAGGTCACAATTTATGAAGTTATTGGCAATTTCTTGAATGAGGGGCTGTTTATGGTACTCATCTGTTTTTTCTTTTTTCTTTCTATATTATTATTATTATTATTATTATTATTATTTATTTTTTTAGAAAGCCATTTCCTATATGTTATCTCCATCTTCAGTAAATCTGTAAATGAAAGAGGGTTTCCATTGATTATCATGTAAATGTAAATATTAATTAGCATGGTCACTCTTTGAATGTGTAAAATTCGAAACCAAAACAAATATTTTGGTCCAATTCCGTGCATGAAATTGAGGTTCAAAAGGTGGTTTAAGGTGATCGTTTTACAAAAGCTTTTACTCAACAATTTGAAAATTTTGGCAATTCATATAAATTCCTATTTTATGTAAGTTTTTCTTGAAACTAATTTATGTTCCATATGTTTTATTTCAGTCATTCTTGTTCATGGACTTTGAGCTATATTTTTATTAACTAATTATAATGGTACACTAATTTTAATGGGTGGGGTCAGTTAAAGAACCAACCCAACCCCCCCCCCCCCCACCCAACCCCACCCACCAAACTTTATTTTATTTATTTTTTTGCTTTTTCTTGGGATCCATATATAATGCCTCAATTTTGCTCTATGCTGCAGCAGGGATATGATTCAAAGTACAATAGTTTAGGCGCAAAAATTGACAAACTTCAACATATTTATTGTGCAGATCTTTAAAGTATCTCAGTGTTGGTCCAGTGAACCTACAAAAGGGATGTAAATGAAGGTTGAAAATATAGAATGTCACAAAAAATAGGGTAATGACTAAGCAATAGAAACTAGATATAACAGGACACAAAAGGCCTAATCAATGCCAATTGATTATTAAAAAGAAGCCCATGGTCACAAAAATATAACAAAGCTTTTCTCAATTGAATCAAGACTTGGAATATCTAAAGCACAAAATAGCACAATTTTTAGATTAATTAATCTGTTGGCCATCACTGGAGAATATTAAATATCTTTAATTTTCTCAACTACTGCTTAAATTTTGAGGGAAAATTATAAAAAAAAAAAAAAAGAAGTGATTTTGAGGCTTCAATGAACCCTTTTACAAATAATCTCTATTGCATTCGGGACAATATTGTTAAGGTTTTAATTGCCTTCATAATGTGAGTATGCTGATAGTTTTGAAATGACAAATAATTTTAGGATAAAATTCAGTACTTAAATTATTGATATTCTTGTGTTTTTTGTGATGGTGAAGGAATATTAAGTGGAAGAATAATGCTTGTTTGTAATTTTCAAGAGCTATTCATGAATCACTAGGGTTAGGATGCTTAGCTTTTTGAAGCTAGAGCTTTAAAAGCTCACGAGTTTTTATATTTTATATATTAAATTATACTATTACTAATTAACAGTAATGATAATAACAATAGTATTATTATTCTTTATAACAACAATAATGATGATAGTGATAGTAATAAAATTATACATTATTATATTAATAATAAAAAAGTTTAAATCAAACTTAAGTTTTATATGATAATATGATAATAAAAAAAAGTTTAAGGATTATGAATGATACCACTAATTATTTCTAGAATAATTAAGTAATATAACTTACAATAATTTAAATATTAGAATTATACTTTATAGTATAGGTGAGCTCTTCAAGATCGAATTCAATAGGTTTGACTGTAAATAAATCGAGCTCGACTCCATATTTTTGAATTGAATTAGAGCTTGAGGCTAAACTTAAAAGTCAGACCAACTCAAATTCTTTAAAATGAACTTGTGCTCACAAATTCTTTAAAATTCCTTCTCTATAAGTAATTTTAAAGAAAACCATGTTTTTGTGTAATTTGTGGATTGATTCTTCTTTATTTTTACTTTTCAAATATGATTAAATGAATGCAAAAAAAAACAAAAAAAGGGTATTCATGATTACATAATGGTTGTTCGCAAAAGGCATATTCTCTATAAATTCACACCCATGCTTCTACCAATCTTGCAATCTAACTCGGATTAGAGTTGATTAAATTGGAGACAATCACATGATAAGTACCAATGAGTGTATATAAATGTATATGTATGAAAAATGTGATTGATTTATATTTTAAAAACAATGATCGATTACAACATAAATACTATTATATTTTATCTTGTAAATTAAGTAGGTGGAGATACGTAATTTTTCAAAAAAAATAAAATTTAAATGTCAAACAAATATCGATTTTTCAAAATATAAAACACAATGTTGTGAAGTGAAGTGCCGAATAAATCACAGCCTAAATATGTCAACCGATTTAAACTGGTTCTAAAATTTCAATAAATATACTTTGATTTATTTCATTTTCAAACCCAGGATTAAAGCTACATTGACATCACGAAGCAATTGTACTCGGGGCATTAAATTTGCTATGCTACACATTGCTTAATGCAGCCCTCACCTAATTACCCAAACGTAATGTTAGGGTACAGCCCCCACCTAACGAAAGGACAGCCTACAGTTTGGTGGCGAGTTAGTACAAGGTTTTTTATGTGATTTAACAAGGGTTTGGCCAAAGGACTGTAATAGTTAAGGAAATTTTTGGGTTGGTCCACCTTCATTGGGACAAATTTACCTACAAATTAATGGATTATATGGAATCCATATAATTCACGAGTTTTAAGACAATTACAATTATTAATTAAGATTAAATACAACAACACCCCCCTAAAATTGATTTTTAGGTCGCATTTACCCACAACTTGTCAAAATAACATTTATCCCAATTTAAATTTAATATCTGAACAAAATTGTCCTTAATAAAATAAATTTAGTTTTTAGTATATTTTGAATATTTATACCCCGATTTTGATTTTAGATTCTTTATTAATTAGAAAAATATTTTAAATTATAATTTTTAAAAAAATTAATTAGTAATTTAAGTAATTCAAGTTTCAAAAAAGCTATAGTAATAAATGAGTATAATAAACATGAAAATAATTTAAATTATTTGAATAAAAAATATTAACTATTTGATTGATTTTTTTTTAACTCTTTTGGATAAAGATGAATAAATATATTTTTGTATACTTAATTTTGATATATATATATATAATTTTTTAAGTTGTTGATAATTTATTTCCAATATAATGGTATATGTTATAAAGAAAAAATAACATATATTTTTTTTTGTAATGTTTAACAATTTTTGCTCGAATAACAAGATTTAGTGTCCAAAAGATCACAATAGAACCAATTAGATGTGTTTTCAATTTGTTTCATAAATCATATCGAATATTCATTAAAAGAGACAATTTACTAACGCTATATTTTGGATCAAAAATTTGTCCAAGAAAAAAGAAAACAATAAAAGGAGAAGTATAATATATATATATGTATGTATGTATATTTGAATTAAGTTTACAAATATCTATTTTTTTCATCTTTATTTGGAAGAATTTAAAATTCATTTAAATTAAATAGTTAATATTTTATTTTTAATTCAAATAATTAAAATATTTTTTGTGTATTTATTGTACTCAATTATTACTATAGTTTTTTAATATTCAAATTACTTAAGTTACAATTTTTTTTTCTCAAAAAAGAATAATTTAAAATATTTTTTCAAATTAATAAAGAATTAAAATTAAGTTTGGGGTATAAATATTCAAAATGTATTAAAAACAATATAAATTCATTTCATTAAGGGCATTTTTGTCTAAATATTAAACTCAAATTTAATTCAAAGAGTAAATATTACCTTAGCAAATTTAGGGACAAATACTACCTAAAATCAAGTTCAAGATGTGTTATTATATTTTGCCCTCTTAATTATGTAATACTTATATAGAACTCAGTCCGTAGTCATTCAAATCAATGGTTGTGAGGGGCTGGACTACAAGATTTAGGGCTTCCTAAATATTTTCTTGAACAGGTGGAGTTAATTTACTTTAAGCATAGACACCATATGACCTAACAACGTAATGTATTTTGTTTGACCGAACCTAAATATTTTAGGTTATGTTTAGTTTCATTTTTCAAGTTTTGTTTTCTTTTTCGAAGGCGTATTTGTTATTTGTACTTTTAAAGAATTATATTTTCATTCCTCAAAATATAAATAATTTATTACAATATTTAAATAATTTTATACTTAATATATCTTCATTAATTACAACAAAACATCATTGATATTATATGAATAATTAAAAATATCTTTTACTAATTATAACAAAACGGTATTGATAAAATATTTACAGTTGAAAATATTTCTCAAAATATATCATATTATTTTTTTTAATAAAATATATCTTCATTCTCCACGCATTTTTCAATCTATTGTCAAAATATATTTTTCCAAAATAATCTCCCCAAAATTACCAAAAAAAAAAATCAAACATAACGTTAGTCTTTGGAAAACAAAAATGAATACGAAGTGATCTATACTTAATGATTATCAATCTACAATTAATGGATTATATGGAATCCATGATAATTTGTGAGTAGTTTCAAGATAGTCACAATTATTGAGGGTGCAGTACCTACACAAAACTCATCCCTAGATCACTCAAATTAATAAATGTGAGGGGTTTGGACCAATAAATTTATAGCCTCCTATATATTTTAAAAAAAAATGTCTGAGTTAATTTGTTATAAACACCATATGATACAACTAATCAAAAAATAAAAAATAAAAAAATCATATTGGGTTCGTTCTTTCTTTCTTTTTCTTCCTATCTTGATCTTTCTTTCTTTCTTTCTTTATTTTTTTCCTTCTAAATCCTAAACAATCACAACTTACTTGTTCTTATTATATATTTATCATGGTCAACTATTATAATTCATTTATCTTGCCTTTGAAGTTTCAAGTCTTGGATTTGTAGTGTAGTCCCGTACCTCATATTTTACTTGTTCCACTTGTCATCAAAGCAGAGACTATGCATCCCATATTTATTATTAATTAATGAAACTATAGCCAGAAAATATCAAAACTCAATAGCCAGTATATGCTTTGAATATGGACAGAATATTGATGCAAGACATGGATTTTGTGGACCTTATTTAGGAATGCGAAGTATATATTTTTTTAATTATTTCATTAAAAAACTTAGAAATCTAAAGAATGAATAAATAAATAAATAAATAATCCGTGCGCTGCATATTCACTGACTCAGTTTTGAAGTTCCCAAGTCGTGTACTGCCCCAAAATAACACACATTATATGGATTATTTATTTATGCATGCCAAACCATACTGATAGATGTGGCTAAGCAGCTGATCAATATTCAACAGTCAACCAACTTAAGATTAAAATATAGCTAAGGTAATGTTTGGATATATTTTTAATGTTTTGCGAAAAGGTATTTTAAGAAAAGAATTTGAAAATAAAAATAATATTTTATTTTATTTTCAAAAGAGAGATAAATTTTTATTACGGATGTTTTGTTTTGTTTTTGTTTGATTAGTAATCTTACATTAATTTTTTTAATATTATATGTTATACTGTATTAATATAAAAAGAAGATGGTATGTATTTATAATAATATAATAATTTGATAATATAATAATTTTGATATACAGTGAACCCCAGTTTGTTTAGAGGAAAGAAAAAAACAACTAAAATCTTGTGTTCGGGGAAAAAAAATGCTTGCCCTATAATGATCTTAATGTATAGTGAACGTCACTTTGTTTTGTGGAAGGAAAAAACAGCTAAAATCTTGTTCGAGAGGAAGAAAAAAAAAAAAAAAAGGCTTGCCCCGGAAAATGTCCAAACATGGCGTAAGTTTTTTTTTTTTAATTTTTTTTTATAATGGTATAGTTTATTTATGCGAGAATTACGCTTGGATTATTTTGCAGTTTTATTTTGTCAACATGTTTTTCTGGATTGTGAGAAGCTTCCTTCTCAGAATCGAAAAAAATATTTTGTTTAATGAGTACTAAAATTTATTCATATCAATTTGATATTTTATTTTGAAAAAATATATTTAGTTTAGTTAATTTCAAATATTAAACAAAGAATGTGTTTTGAAGCCAAAAATATATTCTCCCAAATATGTTTTTTCTTCAAAAATATGAATTTATACCCCATAATGATTTCAAGCGCAGCCAAATAAAATTGTGGTTTGGTTTTTATAATTTCATATTTTTGTCTAAATGTTAATGCTCTTTGGAAGTTGCATTTATTTAAATGGAAAGCCGAGGGGATCTGTCCTTGTAACTTGAATCCCCCTTCTGGGGATGATAATTTCCCTCCTTTCCAATCTGGTCTGTATTGTATCAACAAGAATATATATACTTTATATATGTTTATCCGAGTTAGTTAAATAAGATTTGTCAAAATATTTAATTATATTATATTTTTTAATAATGATGAGAAAAAATCCAAAAATAAAGAAAACAGATGATATACGAATTTATAAATGTATGGCTACAATACAAACTAAAATAAATTATTTAATAGAAAAAAATGCATTTTATTTTGATATTATTTTTTTAAATATCGTACTTGCATTTATTTTTAAATCATAAAAAAATATTTTATACTGTCACTATATTATTGAATTAAAATTATGACAAAACTTATCGATAACTATCTAATAATAATTTATTTATAATTTTTTAATATTTTTATTTTTAATTGTATGATTTTCAATTAACTTATAAATAATTTTGATAGTTTTTAAATAAATATAATAATATTTATTAAAATTGAATATTATTCATGAAGTATAATATAAAATACATAAAATACGTATAATAATGTTTCACTTTAAAAATACATTATGTTCTGAATGTGGATAAAAAATACAAATTATTTTTAGTTATTCACAAATACATATCGTTGTAATACGAGTTTTTACTGAAGCATTTTTTACATTATTTTTGCCTTCGATTTTCTGCCTTCCACCATTGAGCATTTCTCACTTCTTCTGCAAAATATTGAGAGTGATGATGCATTGCCTTACCTCATCAAGCTTTAACTGCCTTATAGTCTAAGGAACACCCCCTCCACCCCCTGCACCCCCGGCTTCATGTGTGAGATTTCCGTCCTTCCAATCTAGCCTCTATTGTATCTACAAGAATATATATATATATATATATGTATATATATTTGTGTGTATATACATAAATTTATATGAATATGCTAAGTTTTTGCATTAGATTTTGTACTTTCCGACAATAGTGAGCATTTCCTACCACATTCTTCAGGCTATTGAAAGTGATGATGCATCGCCTTACCTCATCAAACTTTATGGTGTAAGGACACTGCCAACCCCCACCTCCCAGGCAGAAGATACAAACAATAGAGGCAAAACCAGAAAACAGAAAGCTTTATTTAAAGCATTTTAACTCCAGGCAAATTCTGCTCATCTGTATTCTGTGTTACAATTTCGTGTTAGCATCTTATATTTGGTATTGTACATTCACGCCACGTGTGAATAATTAATGCTGAATTAGTTATACAGTCTGCAAACTTCCCTATTTAAATGTTTCCAAAGAATGCAGGTTTAGAACTGAATCAGAGTATCTGAACCAAGAAATGGATGAGTATAACGGTAGAGATGAAATAGAGTCATTCAGGATTGAGCTATCAGAGATAGGAAGAAGCCTGAGATCATCATTCCAGAGACGTGCATCGAGTTTTGGAAGCACTTCGGCAATGAGCTCTGTCAATCTTGATGAAGAAGCAGTCTCTCAGTGGGCTGAAATTGATAGGCTGCCAACAGTTAAGCGGCTGAGATCTTCTCTGTTTGATGAAAGTGGTGGCAATGAAGATGGAAATAAAGGAAAAAGGGTGGTTGATGTTACTAAGCTTGGTGCCCCTGAGAGGCATATGTTCATTGAGAAGCTTATTAAACACATTGAACATGACAACCTCAAGCTTCTGCATAAAATGAGGAAAAGAATAGATAAGTAAGATTTCTTTTTCTTCTGGGTACTAATTGATAGAAGCCCTTCTGTAAGTCAACTAACATTTTCATGTTGCAGTTTTGTAGAGGTTTTACTTAATTGTAAAGGTGATATTGATGCTGAGAATGCAATAAAGTCAACAAATAAAGCTTTCAATTTATTCTTGCAGAGTTGGGGTAAAACTGCCCACCATTGAGGTCAGATACACCAATTTGCGTGTAGAAGCCGAGTGTGAGGTTGTTTACGGGAAGCCCCTCCCGACTCTTTGGAATTCTCTGAAAGGCTTTCTTTCGGTAAGCCTTGCCTAATTTGTTAGATGTAACCATAGTTCATGAGTCAGTTAATCAGTGTATATGTACATCTTTCTATAAGTACCAGGAAACATTCAGTTGAAATAATTTTTTGGATTGATTTGTTCCTAACTGCTAGTGTAAAACTCTTCAAGTGTGATTTTGGTTACAGTTTAACTTCCGTTTAGCTGGCTAGTCAGAAAGTAGTATTCTGAGCTGATATGAACTATGAACCACATAAATTTTAGGCCTATTGTGAACAGTTCATGTATATTGGTTATGTGCTTCCAAATGTGTTTTTGTCTGATAGTTCATTTGGATATCCCATAGAAACAAGCTATAGTGGTTGCCATGTTATTCAAATGCATTTTCCATTTCGTTTTTCTCTCTATCTGTGTTCAGTTATCTAATTTCTCTGTTTTAAGGTGGAGGAAATGGAAAAAGAGCACTTGATGTACACTTAGTTCTTACATTTCTTATACTTTTGAAACCAAATCCTCCTATTGTCTCATTGCATATTCTGAATAAAAAAAGTATATTTTGTTTAACAGAATATCACCAGGTTGCCTGGTTTGCCATCGCAAGAGGCCCATGTAGACATCATTAACAATGTTTGTGGTATCATTAAGCCTGGAAGGTAAAGTGAAAAAGCTTTTCAATTGTCATATTTTACTAAAATGGAGTTGCTTCAACCACAATGAATTTCCAACATGCATTCTTTACAGAAACCACTTTTCGTACGTCTTTCCTTACTGATTTATCAGTCCTTTGTGTCTTCCTTTACACCTTTAGTTTAATTTTCTTATCTTCAGGGTCCCTTCAATGTGCCTCAACTAGCAAATTCAAATTCCAAATTTAGTTTTTAGGTTAGATTTAAGTTACAAAGACTGCATGGAGTTCCATATGCTTTGTTCTTTTTTCTTTTCAAATTCTTTTAAATTAGTTTGTCCACTAATCCATCTTGAGATCCTTAAGTCTGCTATGGGTTACAAATGGTTTAACAATTATGTGCCATTATTTTGTTGTGTGCAATACATTAGTGGCACTGCTTTTGGAATTCACTGCAGGAATTCATTAGTTCTATGGTACTCAAACTGAATCTGGTCTATCCATTCTTCATTAGATTGTATGATTTTATTAGTTCTATAAAAAATTATATTCTTGAAGACTTATGATTGATAAACAGAATCATATTGTTTATCCTTTAGGACTTACACGATGCTATGAGAGCTGACAAACTCTCTGTTTAGTTTCCATTATCATCCTAGGGGCAAACACATTGGAGTTATATTCATTCCAATCTTTATCATACCTGTTTTGTTCAGTTAAGTTGTCCTCATATATCTGACGATTTTTTTTTTATTACAGGATGACTCTATTACTTGGTCCTCCAGGGTGTGGGAAGACTACACTGTTGAAAGCTCTATCAGGAAATTTGGACAAATTGCTCAAGGTGTCTTTATTTTTCTTGTAATTTTCTAAAGAATTGATTGATATTTGAAAGATCAGCTCGAAGCGAAAAGAAAACTTATTTTAAGATTTTCAATGGCTTTTTTATTTTGTTCAGATAATTTAAGATATAGCTTTCCCTTTTTCCTTTTAATTGAAGAAATTCATTTTGAACTTCTTCCTTTTTGGTGGAGTGGAGATATTTTGAATCAGATATCGTAACAATTTTGCAGGAAGTATTTTGCTCTTTGTTTGCTTGATATCTAATCTAGTGACGGCAATGAGAACCTCAGTGAGAACGGTTACTGATGTTAATGAAATGTTTATTTCATCTGGAGCTAATTACTATAAATAACATGAGAAGTGTATTTTTTACTATTACAACAGGTAACCGGAGAGATCTCATACAACGGATATAAACTTGATGAGTTTGTGCCGCAGAAAACCTCAGCTTATATAAGCCAATATGATCTGCATATCCCTGAAATGACTGTCAGGGAAACACTTGATTTTTCATCACGCTGTCAGGGTATTGGTAGCAAGTCAGGTATGCTATTGAATATGAACAAACTTAAATTTTTGTTTGAAACTCTCTGTTTATAACGGTATGATATGCTCTCTCTCTAAAGAAATTATGACTGAGGTCACCAGAAGGGAGAAAGAAGCCAAAATTGTTCCTGATCCAGATATAGATACTTACATGAAGGTATTTTTAGTGCCTCATATTCTGCCTTTCCTTTTTCTTGAACCCCGAAAGTAAGGTTACATGCAGCTTTTAACCAAGTTACCTTTTAACCTTTTTCTTAAACCAAGTAACCTTTTAACCTTTTTCGTGAAACCAAGTAACCTTTTAAGTGAATTTGTTGCTCCAGTGCTAGAACCTGTTGCAACTTATGCAGATCAAAGTTAAGAAAATGAAAATCCTAGCAGCTTTTTAGGATTTTACTCATAGTTTTTTAATCTTAAATATAAGAGTGTCCCAGTCCTTGTTATAAACTCGATTGATTATCATCTGGCACTTGAGTATAGAAACCAACCCTTTATTGCCCCTTGATCCATTAACTCAGACCAACGATATCAATCTTTGAACAAATTTTTTAAGGAGATCTGTTTTAAGTATGAGCACGATATACAATTCAAGACCTGGAAATTATTATTAAAAGGTTAATATAAAAAAATGAAGCCATACCTGATTCCATTTCAATCAGCTAAATGTCATTTGAGTGAACAATCTCTCCATAAATCTCTGAGTTGTTACGGTGCTACGTCCTAATACCTTCATTTTTGTACAGGCAATTTCTGTGGAAGGACAAAAGACTACTATTCAGACAGACTACATATTGAAAGTATTTTCCTACTAGACGTAGTAATTAATCCAACCTAGATATCTTTTACAATATCACCTTGTGTTGACAGTCTCCCTACATATTTCAGATTCTTGGTCTTGATATCTGTGCTGACACGTTCTTCGGAGATGCCATGAGGAGAGGTATCTCTGGTGGTCAGAAGAAGAGACTGACAACAGGTATTTTGATGCCAATACTTCATATCTTTTTCTGATAATGCACCTTCTGTACTTGAACACAAAGAAGATGCTACAGCGGTATGTCAAACTTCAAATATTAAATAACTTTAAATATCTTATTGCTGAGCATACACATCTAAGGAGTAAATCTGAACAATAACATTGTGCAGGTGAGATGATTGTTGGACCAACAAAAGCTTTATTTATGGACGAAATCTCAAATGGCCTAGACAGCTCAACCACATATCAGATTATTTGTTGCCTTCAACAACTGGCACACATCACAGATGCTACAATACTTGTTTCACTTCTCCAGCCTGCACCCGAAACCTTTGATCTCTTTGATGACATAATTTTGATGGGAGAGGGCAAGATTGTCTATCATGGACCCCGAGTTGATGTTTTGGAGTTTTTTAGGAGCTGTGGATTTAGGTGCCCCGAAAGGAAAGGAGTGGCTGATTTTCTCCAGGAGGCAAGTAGATCAGACAGTGTTGACATTTTTCATTTCTTGTCTTCCAAGAAAAAAAGAGTTAAATAGTTGTCTGGTTTCCAGGTTATTTCGAGAAAAGATCAAGAACAATACTGGCACGAAACTCAGCAGCCTTACAGTTACGTATCTGTTGATATGTTTTCAAGGAAATATAAGGAGTCTCAGTATGGAAAGAAGCTTGATGAGGAACTTTCTATGCCATTTGATAAGTCCAAGAGCCACAAGAATGCAATTAGTTTTAGCATGTATTCTCTTTCCAAATGGACTCTTTTCAGAGCCTGTATGTCGAGAGAATTTCTTCTCATGAAAAGGAATTCTTTCGTGTATATGTTCAAATCTGTTCAGGTTAGCCAAATTATTTTCTGAACTCCTCTGTCTTTTCATGTATCACTGGTAATATCAATTTTCCTTTGTTGTCCCTTAGAATTGTTAACTGTGTATGAAATATCATTCTTTTCCAGCTTGTCATCATTGCAACCATAACGATGACTGTATTCCTGAGGACACAGATGGGCGTTGATCTTGTCCATGCCAATAATTACTTGGGAGCTTTATTTTATTCTCTCATCATTCTTTTTGTTGATGGATTGCCGGAGCTCTCTATGACTGTTGCAAGGCTTCCAGTTTTCTACAAACAGAGGGACTTTTACTTTTACCCAGCCTGGGCATATGCAATTCCAGCAACCATTCTGAAGATTCCTCTCTCATTGTTGGAAGCTGTAGTGTGGACTTGTCTTACTTATTACGTCATTGGATATACCCCAGAGGCTGGGAGGTTAGTAGCAGATGTCATACTCAAATATTCTACATGCTCCATGTTTCTTCTAGAGCATATCTTTTTTTACTAGATCATCATTTCCAGCTCAGCATCAATAATCTGCTCATCAAGATTAATACTTTGTATTGAGCTATAACCAAACACCAGCATTTTCCAGGTTTTTCCGCTACATGATTGTAGTATTTGCTGTGCACATGGCCTCAATATCTATGTTCCGTTTCTTGGCGTCTGTCTTCCGGACTGTGGTTGCATCAACCACAGCTGGTAGTTTGGCAATAGTATTTGTAATGTTATTCAGTGGCTTTATGATCCCAAGACGTGAGTAATTTTCACTCATATGAATTTAGCATCCATCACACATTTATCAAGCACATCTTCCGTCCTCAAAGGACAAGGGTACTGAAGAAATGACTTTTGCAGCATCCATGCCAGTTTGGTTAAAATGGGCATTTTGGATTTCTCCAATGTCATATGGGGAGATAGGCCTTTCAGCTAATGAGTTTCTTGCTCCAAGATGGCAAAAGGTGAGTGCATGATAGGTACGTACCAGGAGCTGTTGGCTCCTGCTTAGGTGACCATACATTGTCTCCATTTCAAACAAGACCTGAACTTAGTTGTCATTCATACACATGCCATGATCTTAGTAAATTTCCTGTACAGTCAATTTTTATAGGTATTCTTCTAATAAAGCCATAGGGAATTATGTAGAATGAACTCAGAGAAGGGCTAAGCTATTCACAGAAGTATAAAATTGTTTTTCCAAGGTGGCATATCAAATTGGTCTTGAGAAAAAAAGTTCTACCTCAACTATTTTATTATGATTTTAAAATTCACAACATGATATGTGATCAATTTCTGACTTTTCACTTCGTCCACAATCTTTCTTTGATATTTCATGATGAGTAGCTGTATTAACATTAAGATTGATTATTTTCTTAATTTGTTTGAAGGAGCTGTCTGGAAATACAACAATAGGACATCAAACACTTGAAAACCGTGGGTTAAACTTTGGTGGAAACCTTTTCTGGATGTCAGTTGGTGCCCTGTTTGGATTTACAGTGCTCTTCAATATTGGATTTATATTGGCATTAAGTTTCTTAAAACGTAAGAACATTATTGAAGTTTAGTCTACATGATAATCCATTTATGATATGAATACTGTATAATTACTCCCCAAATGCACCAGCTTCTGGTTCTCGTGCTATTATTTCAAGTGAACAACTTTCTAAGCTACAAGGAAGTAAAGAACTGGATAACAAAGATGATGCAGAAGCACATTCCAAAGTTTCTCCTCCTAGTATCAGTGAAAATTCTCATAGAGGTTAGGCATTTTTCCTTCATTTGTTCCATAAAAATATATGACCTTTGATTTGACAATTGAACTATATGCTGCTTTTTACTGTTGTAAGTTTTTCTCACTGCACTTGAGGATGTTTTTTGCATATGTTGCAGACAGAATGGTTTTACCCTTTCAACCCCTAAGTATAGTGTTTCAAGATGTGCAATACTATGTTGAAACCCCCATGGTAAACTCAGAAATCAATTGCATTTGAATCTCCTTTAGGTAGTTTAGGATATCAAGAAATACTAGAATTAAGTAACTTTGTTCTCTGATTTCCTTTCAGGCAATGAAGGAGCAAGGTTTCACTCAGGAAAGGCTTCAGCTTCTTTGTGATATCACCGGTGCATTCAAACCTGGTGTTCTTACAGCACTCATGGGTGTTAGTGGAGCCGGGAAAACAACACTTCTCGATGTACTTGCTGGTAGAAAAACTAGTGGCACCATGGAAGGAGAAATAAGAATTGGAGGGTATCCTAAGGTTCAAAGTACATTTGCTAGGATTTCAGGTTACTGTGAACAAACTGACATACATTCTCCTCAAATTACTGTGGAAGAATCTGTAATTTTTTCTGCTTGGCTACGTCTTGATCCCCATATTGATCCAAAGACAAAATATGTATGTTACCATATCCTGAAGGTTCAACCTTTATACTTTTAAGCAAATTCTCCATTAGTGTAATTTAATTTTCTGTGGCAATCTCTTAGGAATTTGTCAAAGAAGTCCTTGAAACCATTGAGCTTGACAGCATCCAAGATGCATTAGTGGGCTTGCCTGGTGTTGATGGTCTGTCAACTGAGCAACGGAAGCGGCTAACGATAGCTGTGGAACTTGTTGCTAACCCCTCCATTATCTTTATGGACGAGCCTACAACTGGACTGGATGCCAGAGCAGCAGCAATTGTTATGAGGGCTGTAAAGAATGTGGCAAATACTGGGAGAACAATTGTTTGCACCATTCACCAGCCGAGTATTGACATATTTGAAGCATTTGATGAGGTAATCGACAATGAATTACTTAGTTAATTATCTTTGGCACATTATGCACAAATTATATTCAAGCCCCAAAGTCACCTAGGATCCACCATGTATAAGAAAATGAATTCCAACATAGAGTTTTTTTTCTTGAGCGCAAGTCATGATATAGTCTCTGGAGTGGGCTAAGTCCTAAAATATTTAGATTGTCTGTGTTAAATTAGGCCTCTCTCAGTTCTGATCGAGTATCTAATTTGCTGATCACTTTTAATGGGCTTATCTGCCAAAGACATTATAATGATGTTCATTTAGTATTAAATGGTATGAAGTTTTTCACACACACCACCTAATTCCATTGGAAATAATTCAAGTTTCAAGGGTGACAAAACGAGCAGTATTTACTTTTAGTTCCAAGAAGATAACTTCTCATTGTGATATCTATGTTGTGATTGATTAATAGATTAACATCTCATATAATATTGCTAATGTATCATTTGTACCTATAGCTAGTACTCTTGAAAGCTGGAGGTCGCATGATCTATTCTGGGCCCTTAGGTGAGCACTCCTCTAAAATAATCGAATATTTTGAGGTGAGTCTTCTCTTGCAAGGATACCTCCATGGGAATAAGTTTCTGTTTCTTTTTTTTTTTTTTTACTTAACGGATGTGTCTTTGTTCTATGGAGCAAATCTTACTTATCTTTACAATTTTAACTTTGTAATAGGGCATCTCTGGTGTGCCAAAAATTAGAGTCAACTACAATCCAGCTACATGGATGTTGGAGGTCACTTCCACTTCCACAGAAGCTGAACTTGGCATAGACTTTGCCCAGATTTACAAGAACTCTACTTTGCACGAGTGAGTCGATGGAAACACCTTTTCATGTTGCTTCGATGAAGTTAGTCTTGAACATATTTCTGTAAAACTTGATGAGTACAATATCTATATGAAATAAGCACTCGTAGAAAATTTACCCTATAATCTGAAAGTTTGGTCTGAGGTCCCTGTTGTGTTCAGTTGTCAGGTTCATTCTCATGTTTGATGATTTGCTTGGACTGCACAAACGACAGAGAATGCACAAGGACATTAGGCCACTCATTTGCATATATCCCCTTGCGAAATCTCACTTGGAAACATTTCTTTTTGTTAAGACATTTGGGGCGTGACAGTAATTCCATGCTTAGTTTTTTCTCTGAGAAACTACATATCTGTTCCTTTATTTCTTCTGTAGCTCAGCCCGAATTTTTCTGAGAACAGTTTAAATCAGATTCGAAGAAACTTTTTAGATGAATTGACATAAAAAAACACTATGTTGTCAGCAATATCTGAAAGCTTTGTATACATAATGGCCTGTGGCAGACCACTAATAAATATAGCTAAATACTTCCTAGATTGCATTCAAGAAGATTAAACTTAGCTTGGGGCAAAAGTGTGAACTTTAATTCTCATTCTCAAACAGTTGATGGAACTTGCTCTGCTGTTTTACAGGATATGATTACATGTAAACTTAATGGCTGTATCAAATAACAGCTATTTATAATTTCCTGTTCTATTGTTTGAAGGAATAACAAAGAGCTTGTGAGAAAGCTGAGCACACCACCTTCTGGTTCAAAAGATTTGCATTTCCCTACCCCCTACTCACAAAATGGTTGGGGACAATTCAAAAGCTGCCTCTGGAAGCAGCACTTGTCTTACTGGAGAAGCCCTTCTTACAACTTAATGCGCTCCATTTATATGCTTTTTGCAGCTTTTCTTTTTGGCTTGCTGTTCTGGGATCAAGGCAAGAAAATGTAAGCACATTATCTTGGACAAAGCTTAATAACTTCTGTATTGCTGCTAACTAAACCTTCGTCTATCAGTGTAGCTCCTCCATTAAGAGTAGGTGTCGTCCAATATTTGGATAGATGTTAGTGCCATTCAAGGAAAATATTTTTTAAGCGAGCATAAAAAAACCGAATTCTAATATACACCACTTTAATAGTTAATCAAGAAAATTGAATTCTTAGAAACTTAATGCTGTTTGTTTAGTTGACCATTTCTTATTTTTAAATAAAATCACAAAGTAGGCTATGATATCATCATGGGAATTTCTTCGACAAAAGTGAATCTACATTTCTCTCAACGGACAAATATTCTTGCCTGAACTCTTTTGACTATATTCCTGAAGTCTGAATCTCTGTGTGTACCTACTCACTCACACACTGTTTCTTTAATGGTCTAACATTGTTTTGCTCCTTCTTTCACCTGTTTTGATAGACATAATCAGCAGAGTCTATTCACTCTGCTTGGTTCAGTGTATAGCTCAACGCTCTTCTGTGGCATAAACAATTCATCTTCAGTTCTGCCATATGTCAGCACAGAGCGAACTGTTCTCTACAGAGAAAGATTTGCTGGAATGTATGCTTCATGGGCTTATTCAGCCGCACAGGTATGCTACAGTCTGCATTATTTGTGGCTTGATTTCATCTTTGATTTCATCTTGACCTTAACACCTATATGGAGTTCAGGAATTTGAATGCAACTTCTATATCACAACTTATGTTTATAGGTATATCAAAAAGAGCTTTCCACAAATTTTTCATCAAGGAGCAAAATTCAAAGGAAAATCTTTTCCAGTTAAATAACTTTAAACCTTCTTGAACTGACTATATGCCGACAAATATAATCTATCTTGGTTCCTTAGTTTCAAGAAGTTATCACTCAATCGAAACAACTTATGAAAGGGCTCATAGTTCAGTAAGATCATCAGTAATTATAGCTCATGGTGTACCCCTTGATTTTACAGGTCGTAATCGAGATTCCATATCTCTTAGCCCAAGCAATTGCTTTCACAGTCATCACATATCCAATGATTGGATACTACTGGTCCGCATATAAGGTCTTTTGGTATTTATACACTATGTTTTGTACACTGCTATACTTCACTTATCTCGGAATGATGTTGGTTTCAATAACCCCAAGCTTTCCAGTAGCTGCCATTTCGCAGTCAGCCTTTTACACAGTGTTCAATCTGTTTGCTGGATTTCTGATCCCTCACCCGGTTAGTTATTTCTTTACATGCAATTTCGATACTGTTCTTACTTTTTATGAAACATTGCCATAGTTGTCTAATGCGGTACTTCACGTTTACTTCAATAACCTGACAACCTAGATATGGGCTTAAACTAGTTTTTTGTTTCCTTCAATTAGCACAATTCTTGAAGGGATATTTATTAGCAAAACAATGTTAACACAACTCAAAATTACAGAAAAGCATTAGAGTTTTATGATCACAAAAAGAAACTAGCGTCTTTCTGAATAATAGTCGATCATAACTTCTTTGATAACTTATACCACATATATCATCGATGACAAATTTATACATAGAGAAATTAATTGCATCATTGTCAAAAGCTTCCTGATATATTGTGTTCTTCATTTACAGCAAATTCCCAGGTGGTGGATCTGGTTTTATTATGTGGTTCCTACTTCTTGGTCATTAAACGCCATGCTTACTTCACAATTTGGTGATATTGAAAAGAAAATCATAGTGTTTGGAGAAACCAAAACAGTAGCAGCCTTTCTCAGAGATTACTTTGGATATCGCCACGACCTTTTACCTCTTGTTGCTGTAATGTTGATTTTGTATCCTGTTATTTTTGCTTCTCTTTTTGCATATTGTATTGCGAAGTTGAACTTTCAAAGGAGGTAGCGATTTGTAATCACTTGCATGTTATTAACTTGTTTTCAGTAATTTCTTATTCGACCAAATTAACCTTCTTTAAATGTCTATCAGACAATGTTCTATAAATTTATTGTAGCTGCTTAGCTCAAATAACCCTATCATTTGAGATTACTTCAATAATATTTTTCTCTTAGATGACCCCTCCGCCATGTTTATAATTTTCATCACATCTTAAATACATGTATCAAAGTTCTCAAGGTTAAGAAATTTGTGCATGTAGAAAAAAATATTTGATCCCTCTGTCATTTTATAATTTTTATCATTGTCTTGAGTATAAGTATCAAGTTGTCAAAGTTAAGAAACTTGCACCCATAGAAAAACTTAATCTGATTACGAACAATATGTGAAATGCATGTATATATATATTTGTTTGCTTGTAGAAAAATCTTTGCTCTTGATCTTGTTGGAATATCTATTGTTAGATGAAGAACTAAATCTAAATTAATGCATTTCTGAAACAATATATGATCATTAGGCACATCTTAGCTAGAAATTTGTCCCACAAGTGGTGGGTCGCAAGAACGAAAAGATTCTTATGTTAGCACAAACCCTCAAATGCATTGCATTTGGAGAAACTTTCATAAAAAAAATTGGCAGATGGTACTACATCTTATTTAACATTTCTTATCATATTATTTGACTATAAACATTGGAGGCTTTCGTCACATCATTGTTATTATTCTTTCACAATTCTCCCTTATTTTTGGATCTTTCCTTCACACTCATGGATACTTGCAACTTCCATAAGCTGTATCACCATAAACATAAATTGAATTATATGGAGCTCATAAGTAATGAAGGCTATCAAAACCTAGTAGATAAATAGATAAAAAAATAGATAAATATAAAGAGAGAGAAATTACATGGATCTGTGATTGTTATAGTGCCAATATCAAAGTTGCATGCACCACGATTTTTATAGACCAAATTCAGAGCATAGCTTGCATGACTGACTATGGTGTTAGGATTAAAACATGTACCACCTACTTGAATGGCTGTACAGTCCACAACTCCGCAAGCATAATCTATAAATCCTTGTAGCTTATCAATCGGAGCATTTACTTGTACGACGCACCAATTGATAGCCTAAAGTAATATAATTTATTTCAAATCAACAAATCAAGATTTTGTAAGTATCAACCATTGACACTAAATAATTTTTTAAAAACCAAATTCAGTGCTGATTTGTGAAAAAAATAAAAACCAACTTACTTGTTTCTGACCAAGTGATTTGGAGTTTGTGTCATAAGCATATACAACACCCAAAAGGTAGCAGAGAAGAAATAAGGAGAGAAAACTATTTTTCCCCATCAGAACTTTGTTTATAATGCAACAATGATTAGGTTTGTGTTTTCTGTATGAATTTTTTTGATAAATTTATTGAATTTAAATACTAGGTGCTACATGTTCAGACATGGAAATCTAGTTAGTATAATCAATTGAGAATGCTTAATCTTTATAATCTAGAGGATATTGATAATACAACATAAATGTTAGCTAATTATGACAATCTAATATGTAACCTTTGTCTCAAATATTTTTTATTTATGATAAATATCATCCGCAAATTATAAAAACTGATAATAACTATCCATTTAGAATTATAATACTAGTTGGAAAATAAAGTTCTTGCATTCTACTCTTGTGTATAACATATTTTAGTATTTTAGATTATAAGTGACTATCATGAAATTTACATGTTACATTACTTGGTTTTTGATAATAAAAGTATGAGGATATGCCATTGGAAATATATAATGTCAGATTTAAGCATTTTTGTCATTTAAACTTTTAATTGATTGTTAAATTACAAGAATTACAATTTGTTGGGAATAGTAATAATCTTAGAAGTTTCAAAAGAAATCTTGATTCTTATTATATAAATATATTGCGTAACAATGAAGTAAATAATAAGTATGGGTAACACCGTACAAAAGACAATTAGATTAAATGCATGTAACAAATTAGATTATTTGTCTTTTCAATCTCTAAGTATATGAATTTTTTTAGTTTGAATTGAGTTTAGATGAACCCAAGGCAATTATATAGTAAGTGAACTCCTATTGACTAATTACAAGACAAGTATGATTGTACTTACCAATTACCATGTAATTAATTGGATTTAGCAAATTTAGCAAAATTTAACTTTAACGAAAAAAATTATTGTTTGTAATATTTCAAGTATCTTTAATTGTACTTACCAATTACCATGTAATTAATTGGATTTAGCAAATTTAGCAAAATTTAACTTGAACGAAAAAAAAATAATGTTCGTAATATTTCAAGTATCTTTAATGTGGTAAAAAAGACCAAATTAATGAACAATTCACAATATGTGAAGTAGTAAATATATAGAATACCCACTTCACCAAGTCTTTACTAATACAAATGCTACAAATTTATAATTCAGATGGTTAAAATTTGGATGTTGATTGGATTTGAGCTAACAATTAAGATTGTTGTCTCAAAATTCTATGGCAAAACTTCTTATTTACAAGATTTAGTCCTTTAAACGGAAAGGCCTCTGCATTACCTTTTTCTCTGATCAATGTGGCATCAACATGTGCATCTTTAGACTATGTTTGGTTAACATTAGGCGAATATTTTCTTTTTCCTTGGAACATATGATGTTTTAGGCTCAAATCCTAGGATGTATGAGAATTTGTCTCATTTATGTAGACTTACACTAGTTTTTTATTCTCTACAATTATCACACTTCTTGAAGGAGAATTTATTAACAAAACAACGTAGCACAACCCAAAATTATTGAAAGGCATTAGAATTTATGATCACAAAAAGAAACAATCATATTTCTTAATAATAATGGACATATATTCTTGATAAATTCACACCATAGTATCATCCGTGACAAATTTAAACATAGAGAAATTAACCGCATTATTGTCAAAAAATTTCTGATAAATTGTGTTCTTCATTTACAACAAACTCTTAAGTGGTGGATCTGGTTTTATTATGTGGTTCCTACTTCTTGGTCATTAAACGCCATGCTTACTACACAATTTGGTGATATAGAGAAGAAAATCATAGATTCATAGTGTGTGGAGAAATAAAAACATTGCTTTTCTAAGAGATTATTTTGGACCACGATCTTTTACCCCTTGTTGTTGCAATGTTGATTTTGTACCCTATTGGTTTTGCTTCTCTTTTTGCATATGATATTGGGAAGTTGAACTTTCAAAGGAGGTAGAGATTTGTATCCATTTGCTATTAGTAACTTCTTTTCACTAATTTCTTATTCAACCAAATGAAGCTCCTTAAATGTCCACCGGACAATGTTCTATAAATTTGATGTAGCCGTTTAGCCCATGTAACCTTATCTATTGATATTACTTCAATAATATTTTTCTCTCAGATTATCCCTCCATTATGTTTATGATTTTCATCATGTCTTAAATATACACATCAAGTCCTCAAGGTTAAGAAACTTGGGCATGTAGGAATATTTAATCTGATTAAGAATAATCTATGACAAATAAATATTTGTTCATTAGCAGAAAAATCCTTGGTCTTGATCTCGTTCAAAATTTGTTGTTGGATGCAGAACTCTAAATCTAGTTGTTAATTCTTTTTTGAAACAATATCTTAGGGTAAAATTGCATTTTTAATTGTGTATGTTGGGTTGAATAGATATTTCATCCTATAATTTTTTTGGGCACTATTTCGCAAAACATTAATTTTTAAAATTTGCAGTTTTAATTTGATTTTGCCCAAAATTTCCTATTCCTCACGAGAACAATTGACTTGTCATGGTGGGCTGCTTATGTGGACTCAATTTTAGAATTTTTATTTTTTAAATAAAAAATTGTTGATGTGTATCCTATTTAGACAAAAAGGAGAGGGGATAACAAAAAATTGATTGACATGTATATAGAAAATGGAGGAAAAATAAACTCAAATAAAAAAAAATATTTGATTTAGTTAATATATAAATCTGTTTACAATTAGCAAAATATCAAAAAATAAAAAAATATTTTAAAAAAACTTTGGGCAATGAATTGGGTAGTGGACCCACCTTCAGCTTTGCTGAACCCCTGTAGAACTCATTTTCTGAGAGTAGGCGATTCTTGGGAAGTAGTTAGGCAACCTCCACTGGAAGAACCACAGGCCTGTACTCGTACGTGTCATCAAAGTACTTGTTGGAGTACAGGATCTACCTATTTTCTATTGACTTAAAAAATAGATTATCACACAAGATACTATAGAAAGTTTATCAGATACTTCGGGATCATTGCAAAGCCATTGACAGATCTTACCAAGAAGGGATAGTTTAAATGGAGCCTTATAGCTGAAACGACATTTCAAATATTGAAGGAAGCCATGACATCAACTCCAGTACTTCAATTTCCAAATTTTCAGAAGCCATTTGTTGTTGAGACTGATACCTGCTATTCTAGATTAGGGCTGTCTTGATGTAAGATAGACACCCTTTGGCATATATTAGCAAAGCTTTAGGGGACTAAGAACTTAGGGTTTCCTGTTATGAAAATGAGATGTTGGCGATCATACTAGGTGTGGAAAAATAGAGACCATATCTAATCCAAAGTTCTTTCATCATGAGAACTGATTAACACAACCTCAAATATCTATTGGAGCAAAAGATCTCAACCCCTCTACAACACAAATATCTCACTAAGCTATTGGGGTACAATTACACTATAGAATACAAGCGCGGGGTGGAAAGCAAAGTAGCAGATGCTCTTTCCAGAAGAGACATAAACGAGGGGCAATGTAATGCAACTACTACACTTAAGCCTTTGTGGAATTCTGAAATTCAGGAGAGCTATGAAGGAGATGAATTAGCACAAGATGCCATTTCTGACTGTATCATGTTTCCGTATAACATCTCACTATTCACATATGTTGATGGACTAATTAGATATAAAGGTAGACTGTATGTTGGCACTAACACTACTCTTAGGGATAAAGTAATAGATTTTATGCATGCATCCAGTATAGAGGGACATTCAGGCATCCATGGAATCTTACAAAGAGTAATTGCTATATTGCTATATTACAAAAGGGTGTCATAGTGCACTATTTGCCAACTCTGTAAGCCAGAGCATTGTAAGACTCCGGGTTTACTCCATCATTTACCAGTACCGAATCAAGCATGGACACATTTAACAATGAACTTCATTGAAAAGCTCCCCATATCTGAAGAAAAATACACTATTTGGGTGATCGTGGATAGATTCACTAAATACACTCATTTCTTTCCTTTACATCATTCTTATACAACCTTTAGTTTAGTGCTTGTTTTTCTTGAGTAGGTTTACAAGTTACATGGTCTTCCAACATCCATCACTTCAGATAGAGATAAAGTCTTTGTTAGTAAATTTCGGCATACCATCCTCAAATGGATGGACAAACAGAAAGAGTAAATCAGTGCCTTGAAACCTACTTGAGTTGCATGTGTGGCTCTTCCCCAAGATAGTGAACTAAATGGATTTCTTTGGCTGAGTGGTGGTATAATACAAACTACCACACATCAATAAACATGACACCATTTGAAGCTCTTTATGGCTACAAACCATCACATCTCACATTACGCATTTATCAATCAATATCTGTTATAAGAGTAGATGAACTGATCCATCATAGAACTTACATCCAGCAACACCTGAAGCATCACTTGAACCAAGCTTAACACCGAATGAAATTCTATGCTGACCGCAACCGAAGTGACAGATCACTGGCCATTGGAGATTGGGTCTTCCTCAAGCTTCGACCCTATACTCACTCCATAAAAGTAGATTGTGGAAGTTGAGTCCCAAATTTGCTGGCCCTTTCCAAGTACCATAATAGATTAGAACGGTTGCTTACAAACTGCAACTTCCTCCAAACGCCAGGATTCATTCGGTCTTCCACATCTTATGTGCTTAGGAAGAAAATAAGAGCATCTGACATGAGCATACCATCACTACCACCTTTTGATCAGAATGGCAAATTACTTCTTCAACCAGTCAAGATTTTAGCATGTCGTCTGATAAAGCGAAACAATGCAGTTGTTCCCAAAATCCTAATCCAATGGGACCACTTGCCTAAAGTTGAAGCCACTTGGGAAGACCATCAAGCCATTACCATGCAGTTTTCTCAGTTAGAGTCTTGAGCACAAGACTCTTAAAAGGGGGAGCAATGTTATATGAGAAGGAATAGGAAAAAATGTGGAAGAGAACACAACTTGTAGAAGAAACACGCTAGCAACAAAACAACATTGTGCAAGTTAGTAGGCGATACCGTTTGAAGTTAGATGAGAAATTGGGATTAGATAGTTAGCTTTGTACAAACTAAAAGAAAATATCTAATAAGAGCAAGCTAATTGATTGATTAAAAATAGAATAACTAATTAGTTAGCAACTAATCCTTTGGGTTAACTATCAATTGTATAAATAAACCATTTATAAAATCATTTGGCAGTTTTGGAAAAATACAAACTCATATATCTCTCTTAACCTTTTCTTTCTTCTTCACTTCTCTTTTTTTTCTTCTGTTTATCTCTCTCAGTTCTCTCTCTCTCTCTCAATTCTCTTTTCTTCCAACTTATTCTATAAAATTCATGGTAGAATATGTTCATGGTAATTAGATATTGGTAAACAACACAGTAAATCTGACTGGGTCATAACATTAGCCTTAGAGCTTAATCGATCTTGGCAATAGTGCACTCTGAAAGAATGGTAAGAACAAATACTCGAATGAAAGTGGATGGCTCTAGGAATGAAATGATAGAGCAGCAGGTCATGAAATTGAAGGAGGGATACCAGACACTGGAACATAATCTGTAGGAAATCATGAGACAATTAGATGGGATATCCTACCGCTTGGAAAATTTTGCAAAGAAAGAGCAACTGGAAGAATTGTCCCAACAAATTACGAAATCGATGATCAAAAAATTGGAGGAGATCTTTAAGGGTATGAGCATCAACAAAGAGAAAAAACCCGTGAATGTCAGCTCAACACCAACTCGACATCAAATTCCAAAACGGAGGATGGTAGCTGGGATTCTCATGCCTTCTCCTAGCTACAAGCTGCTTGAAAATTAGGTTAGTCTTTATTCAAGAAAGACAAAAGTAGAGTTCCCTAAGTTTTTTTTTTTTTTTTTTGGGGGGGGGATGATCCCAGAAAGTAGCTGAGGAAATACCAAAAGTACTTCTTATTCAACCCTATACTTGAGTATGAAAAAATACTTATTGCTGCAATGCATTTGGAAGAAATGGCTGATAGTTGTTACCTGGACTATGTTGAGGGTAGAGAGAGTATATGGTGGGATAGGTTTTCTAAGTTAGTATTGGAAAGGTTTTCTGATGACAAAAAAAGAAACATAGTGGGACAATTTAACAAACTAAATCAAGAAAAGTCAGTGGAGGAATATGCCCTTCAATTTGAAGAACTCAAAGCCTTTATGGTGAAATGAACCGTACCCTCTCAGAAGATTACTTTATATAAAGTTTTGTGAGTGGACTAAAAGAGGAATTCACTCAAATGGTGGACATGTTAAGGCCAACCAATCTGTCTTAGGCCATATATTTGGCCAAAAAACAAGAAAACCTCTTAGAATCTTCGCAAATAAAAGACAAGTCAAATATTAGGTCACATAGCCTAGGGACTAACAAAGTTTGGAAAGGGGAAGGTACAGATAATAATAATTTCAAAAGGCAAGGGAATGGAGGAACAAACAAATACCCATCCATAAAGAAATTAACCCCAGAAAAACTAGATGCAAGGAGAAAAAAAGGCCTATGTTTCAACTATAATGAGGTCTATCATATAGGTCATAAGTGTAAAAAATTATTTATCATTTTAGGAGAGGAAACTATAAACATAGAAGATGAGGACCCATAAGAACAATTGGAAGATGATAAAGAGCTGCACATTTCATACCAACCCCTTATTAGTGACAGTAGCAGATGGAGGGAGGGTGCAGTATAACTCTAGGTGTTCAAATTTCCAATGGGAAATAAGAGGACATAAATTCAATGCAACAGTTATGATTTTGAAGTTAGGGGGATATGATATGGTGATAGGTGTAGATTTGCTAAGAAAACTAGGTCCGGTGACTTTTGATTTTGACAATCAAAGGATTCACTTCATATGACAAGAAAACACTATCACTTTACAAGGTCTACAATATGAAGTTTCTCTCAAAATGATCTCTGGCAAATAATTTCAAAAAGTTTTAAGAAAGGGCGGTAAGGCAGTCTTAGGATGCCTATGCATGGTATCTGCTGTAGATCTAACCAAAGATTGTAAAAGTCATAAAGAACTCAAACCCTTACTGACAGAATATTTGGAAGTTTTTGTATAACCAAGAAGGGTTGCCACCTACCAGAACTCATGACGATAAAATTTCTTTGAAAGAAGGCACCTAACCATTTAAGCTACATCTCTATAGGTACCCTTACATCCAAATGACTGAAATTGAGAAGCTTGTTCAAGAAATGGTAGCCAATGGAATCATTCAGCCTAGTAACAGTCCCTATTCCTCACCTGTGTTGTTAGTAAAGAAAAAAGATGGTAGTTGGAGGTTTTGTGTAGATTATAAGAAGTAAAATTCACTAACTATAAAGGATAGCTTCCCAATTCCACTCATAGATGACCTCTTAGATGAATTAGGGGAGGCCAATATCTTTTCCAAGATTGATCTAAGGGCAGATTATCACCAAATTAGGGTCAACTCCCTTGACATTCTAAAAATAGCTTTTGTCACTACTTAGGCCTTTATGAGTTCAAAGTGATGCCATTTGGTCTCACTAATGCCCCAATAACTTTCTAGTCGCTCATGAATGAAGTCTATAGGGAATACTTAAGGGAATTTGTCCTAGTTTTCTTTGATGACATCCTCATATATAGTAAGAACCTCACTGAACACAAGAAATACTTGAGGGCTGTCTTTGACAAGTTAGTAAGCCATCAGCTATTTGCCAAAACCTCCAAATGTGCGTTTGGGCATGACAAGGTAGAGTACTTAGGCCACATTATAAGTACTCAAGAAGTTGCAGCTGGCCCTTAAAAGATAACAGCCATGGTAGAGTGGCCAGTCCCCAAATCAGTCAAGGCGTTCCAAGGATTCCTTGGGTTAACATGATACTATAGAAAGTTTATCAGACACTTCGGGATCATTGCAAAGCCATTGACATATCTTACTAAGAAGGGACAATTTAAATGGAGCCTTACAGCTGAAACGATATTTCAAATATTGAAGGAAGCTATGACATCAACTCCAGTACTTCAACTTCCAAATTTTCAGAAGCCATTGAGACTGATGCCTGCTATTCTGGATTATGGGCAGTCTTGATGTAAGATAGACACCCTTTGGCATATATTAGCAAAACTTTAGGGACTAAGAACTCAGGGTTGCTTGTATATGAAAATGAGATGCTGATGATCATACTAGCTATGGAAAAATGAAGGCCATATCTAATCCAAAGTTCTTTCATCATGAGGACTGATCAGCACAACCTCAAATATCTATTGGAGCAAAAGATCTCAACCACTCTACAACACAAATATCTCACCAAGCTATTGGGGTATAATTACACTATCGAATATAAGTGCGGGGTGGAAAACAAAGTAGCAGATGCTCTTTCTAGAAGAGACATAGATGATGCGTAGTGCAATGTAATTACTACACTCAAGCCTTTGTGGAATTTTGAAATTCATGAGAGCTATGAAGGAGATGAATTAGCACAAGAGGCCATTTCTGACTGTATCATGTTTCCGTATAACATCTCACTGTTCACATATGTTGATGGACTAATTAGATATAAAGGTAGACTGTATGTTGGCACCAACACTACTCTCAGGGATAAAGTAATAGATTTTATGTATGCATCCAGCATAAGGGGATATTTTACAAAGGGAAATTGCCATCTTCCTATGGCC
Source organism: Paulownia fortunei (assembly GCA_019321725.1). Lineage (NCBI taxonomy): Eukaryota > Viridiplantae > Streptophyta > Magnoliopsida > Lamiales > Paulowniaceae > Paulownia > Paulownia fortunei. The sequence continues at coordinate 24,798,566 of CM033106.1, read as the reverse complement.
CGGAATAAAAAAATCAATGAAAAAAATGATGTCATAGTGCACTATTTGCCAACTCTGTAAGCCTGAGTATTATAAGACCACGGGTTTACTCCATCCTTTACCAATACCTGATCAAGCATAGACACATGTAACCATGGACTTTATAGAAAAACTCCCCACATCTGAAGAAAAATTCACTATTTTGGTGATCGTGAATAGATTCAATAAATACTCTCATTTCTTTCCTTTACATCATTTTTATACAACCTCTAGTTTAACACTTGTTTTTCTTGAGCAGGTTAGTAAATTTTGGCAGCAACTGTTACAGGCCATAGAGATTCAACAGCATCTTAGCATAGCATACCATCCTCAAATGGATGGACAAACAAAAAGAGTAAATCAGTGCCTTGAAAGCTACTTGAGGTGCATGTGTGGCTCTTTCCCAAGATAGTGGACTAAATGGATTTCTTTGGCTGAGTTGTGGTATAATACAAACTGCCACACATCAATAAACATGACACCCTTTGAAGCTCTCTATGGCTACAAACCATTACATCTCACATTACACCCTTATCAACCAATATGTGTTATAGGAGTAGATGAACTGATCCATCATAGAACTTACATCCAGCAGCACCTGAAGCATCACCTAAACCAAGCTCAACACCCAAATGAAATTCTATGCTGACCGCAACCGAAGTCATAGATCACTAGCCATTGGAGATTGGGTCTTACTAAGTTTTGACCCTATAGATAATACTCACTCCATAAAAGTAGATTGTGGAAGCTGAGTCCCAAATTTGCTGGCCCTTTCCAGGTAGTAGAATAGATTGGAATGGTTGCTTATAGACTGCAACTTCCTCCAAACGCCAGGATTCATTCGGTCTTCCACATCTCACAGCTCAAGAAGAAGATATGAGCATCTGACATCAGCATACCATCACTACCACCTTTTGATTATGAGGGCAAATTACTTCTTCAACCAGTCAAGATTGAAACAATGCAACTGTTTCCTAACTCCTAATCCAATGGGACCACTTGCCTGAAGCTGAAGCCACTTGGGGAGACTATCAAGCCATTACCATGTAGTCTTCTCAGTTAGAGTCTTGATGACAAGACTATTCAAGGGCGGAGCAATGTTATAGGAGAAAGAACAAGGAAAAATATGGAAGGGAACATAAATTGTAGAAGAAACACGCTAGCAATAAAACGACACTGTGCAAGTTAGTAGGACGACACCATTTGAAATTAGATGAGAAATTGGGACTAGATAGTTAGCTTTGTACAAACTAAAAGAAAATATCCAATAGGAGCAGGCTAACTGATTGATTAAAAACATAATAACTGATCAGTTAGCAACTAATCTTTTGGGTTAACTATCAGTTGTATAAATAAACTATTTCATTTATTGTTGAACTTAAGTGTATTTTTTAGATATCAAATATGAAATGTTGCTATTTTTTTTATTTTTTTTAAATTTTAAAATCATTTATAGTTACATTTTTCATATTGATTTTTTTTTAAATTTTACCAATAGAATAATGATATTTTTTTAAAATAAATTATTACTTATAATTTTTTTATGTCCACTTGTCAAATTTTTGTTATTTCTCCCTCTTTTATCCAAGTAGGCGACACAACATCAATCTTTCTTAAGAAAAAAAAATCGATAATATCCATGCTACACCAGGTGTATTGTACACTTGGTGTATGAATGAAGGCCAAATATCTAATTTTGTAAAAAAATAGGACACTTGTATGATGGATATATACCAAGTGTATGAACACGAGGCGTAACATCTATAAGACCAAAAAAAAAAATCCCCAAAATTAAGTCTATATAAGCAACTCTAGGTGATATGTCAGCTATTCCTGCCCGGAATAGTAAATTTTGGGCAAAATCGGATTGAAATTATAAAAAATTAAAAGTTAGTGTTTGTTAAACGATGACCCAAAAAAATTAAAAGATGAAATGTTTATTTAAACCAACATACAAGATCAAAAATACAATTTTATCCACATCTTAGAGAAAATTTGTGAATGACCCAATGATGGGAGGTCATAAGCACAAAAAAATTGTATTTTCACAAACCCTTGAGTACGTTAAATTCCTAGAAAATATTCATAGCAAAGTTAGTATACAATGCAACATCTTATTTAGTATTTCTTAACATATATATTATTAATACAAATATTAAAGACTTTCATCTCATTGTTGTTATTATTCGTTCACAATCATCGCTTATTCTTGAATCTTCCTTCACACTCATGGATACTTGCAACTTTCATAAGCTGCATTAGCACAAATATAAAATGAATTCTATAAAGACCATAAGTAATGACAACTATCAAATTTAGAAGAGGGAGAGAGGAGAGAGGAGAGAGAGATTACAAGGATCGACGGTTATTGTTGTGCCGATATCAAGATTGCATGTACCACGATTTTTATAGACCAAATTCAGAACATAGTTTGCATGATTTAATACAGTGTTAGGTTCAAAACATGGACCACCTACTTGAATGGCTTTACAATCCACAAATCCACAACCATAATTGATGAATCCTTGCAACTTATAAATAGGAGCATCTGGTAGTGCGATGCACCAATTGCTAACCTAGAATAGCATAATTTATTTCAAGTTAACAAATCAAAATTTTGTAATTGTCAACCATTCGCACTAAATTATTTTTTAAAACCAAATTAAGTGCTCATTATTAATAATTAAAAACAAACTTACTTATTTCTGACCAACTGATTTGGAGTTTGTGTCATAAGCATATACAACCACCAAAAAGTTGTAGATGAGAAGCAAAAAGAGAGTATTCTTCTCTATCAAAACTTTATTTGTATTGCAACTACTGATAAAGGTTTCTGTTTTCTATATAAAAAATGTTCACATGTTCATTGTTTAAATACTAGATGCTACATGCTGAGACATGTAAATCCAATCACCTAATTCATGGAGAATGCTTATAATCTTTATAATGTGGAGAATAATGATAATACAACATAAATGTTAGCTAATTCTAACAATCAATAATATGTCATCTTTGTCTAACAAAAAAATTTCTATCTATGATAAATCCATAAGTTATAAAATTTATATTAATTTTTTATTTAGAAATATAATACTTGTCGAGAAAGAATTTCTTGCAAAAAATTTCATGTATTACATATTTTTGTAATATTTCAAGTATCTTTAATGTGGTAACAAAAACCTAATTAATGAATAATTTGCAATATGTGAAGTAGTAAATATTTTGAAAAAACCCGATTCACCAAGTCTTTACTAATAAAAATGCTACAAATTTACAATTCAAATGAATAAAATTTGGATATTGATCGGATTTGGGCTAGCAATTAAGGTTGATGTCTCAAAATTATATGACAAAACTTCTTATTTGCAAGATTTAGTTCTTTAAACAGAAAGGTCTCTGCATTACCTTTTTCTCCTATCTTTAGGCTCTGTTTGATTAACATTAGGTGAATGTTTTTTTTTCCCTCGAACATATGATGTTTTGGGCTCAAATCCTAGAATGTATAAGAATTTGTCTCATTTATGTTGGCTTAAACTAGTCTTTTGTCCTCTACAATTAGCACATTTCTTGAAGGAGAATTTATTAACAAAACAATATAACACAACCAAAAATTATTGAAAACCATTGGAGTTTATGATCACTAAAATGAACAAGCATATTTCTTAATAATAATGGACATATCTTCTTGATAAATCCACATTTACACCATAGGATCATGACAAATTTAAACATAGAGAAATTAACCGCATTATTGTCAAAAAAATTCTGATAAATTATGTTCTTCATTTACAGCAAATTCTCAAGTGGTGGATCTGGTTTTATTATGTGGTTCCTACTTCTTGGTCATTAAACGGCATGACTACACAATTTGGTGATATAGAGAAGAAAATCATACATTCATAGTGTTTGGAGAAAACAAAAACAATGCTTTTCTAAGAGATTATTTTGGACCACGATCTTTTACCTTTTGTTGTTGCAATGTTGATTTTGTAACTGTTGATGTTAGTAACTTATTTTCAGTAATTTCTTATTCAACCAAATGAAGCTCCTTATATGTCTACTGGACAATGTTCTATAAATTTGATGTAGCTGCTTAGCCCATGCAACCCTATCTATTGATATTACTTCAATAATATTTTTCTCTGAGATGATCCCTCCATTATGTTTATGATTTTCATCATGTCTTAAACACACGCATCAAGTCCTCAAAGTTAAGAAACTTGGGCATGTAGGAATATTTAATTTGATTAAGAATAATATATGACAAATACATATTTGTTCATTACTGGAAAAATCCTTAGTCTTGATCTCATTCGAAATCTGTTGAGGATGAAGAATTCTAAATCTAAGTTGTTAATTCATGTTTGAAACAATATATACATTATTAGGGACATCTTAAGGTAAAATTTTATTTTTGGTCTGTAAGTTGAGCTAAATAGATATTTCCTTCTTTAATTTTTCTGGACATCGTTTGACAAAATAATAACTTTTTATTTTTGTAATTTTAGTTTGATTTTGCCTTAAATTTGCTATTCCTCCTGAGAAGAGCTAACTTGTCATAAAGGACTACTTATGTAGACTCAATTTTGGGAATTTTTATTTTTTGGAGGGAAAATTAATAATGTGTATTGTTTTTGGACAAAGGAGAGGGAGATAACAAAAACTTGATTGCCATGTATATAGAAAATGGAGGGAAAAAATGAGGGAAATGATCTCAAATAAAAAAAAGTATTTGATTCAGATAATATATAAATTTGTTTACAACTAGAAAAATATAAAAAAAATAAAAAATATTCTAAGAAAAACTCTGGGCAATGAATTGTGTAGTGGACCCACCTTCATCTCTGTTGAACCCCAATAGAACGCCACTCATTTTTTGAGAGTAGGCTATTCTTGGGAAGTAGTTTGGCAACATTTGCTAGAAGAACCACATGCTTGGACTCGAAGGTGTCATCAAAGTACTTCTCGAAGTACTAGATCTGATACATTTTCTATTGACTTAAAAAAATATAGATTATCATACAAGAAAATAACCACTAATTGAATTTGTGATTCAGTCTTGGAGAGAGAATCAGAATTGCAAGATAAGAAAATGAATGGGCGCGGTAAAAAATGAGTTGCTTATATATATATATACACACACACACACACACATATATATACATATTGACTGGTTTAGTTCCTAGCTAGGGGGGGACGGCAGGGGAGGGTGTTTACTGGTTAAATAGATCATCTGTTAGTCACTCATTAATCTCCATACATGTGATATTGTACCCAAAATATTCCCTAATCAAAATTTGAATTTAATATATGTTTTAGTCTTCAGAAATAAATTTTTATTAATATTAACACTATCTAGTTTTAAATTTTATGATATATAATATGAGCAAACTTTAAGTCTCAAAGTTTTATTAACATCGTTATTTTTTATTTTTGTAATTTTTTAAAATTATTTTTATTTTTAAAAAATAAGAAATTATTTAAATATATTATGTAACAATTTTCCATTTAGAAAAACTAAAACCATTATAAACTAACAGACATGTCACATTGTGTTAGTACGATTCGACTTTGTATTGCAGACAATATTATCAATAATATTGTGGATGACGATTTTGAAGATTAGGCACTAAAGCTGTGGGCAAAATTGGAGAAATTGTATCTCAAAAAAAAATTGTCCACAAAGTTGCTACTAAACCGATAATTATATAGGCTAAAGATGCAGGAACGTGAGAGTCTTATGGATCACATAAACGAGTTTAATAGACTGGTGGATGAATTGCGAAAAGTTGATGTAAAAATTGAGGAAGAATAACAGTCAACCATATATTTCTATTTTGCTAAAATTCGAACAAATATAAATCTTCTCAAAGCCATCATTAAATCAGTTATCCAAGACACCTCTACTTATTTAGTTTTCATGAAATATTATTGACTTATTTTTAATAAAATTGAATTTGTCCATTTCTAATGATGTTGTAATAATTTTTTGTAACACTATTGACTTCTTCTCAATACAACTAAATAAGTGTCCAACTCTTAGTGTGAACAAAATAAAGGTTTTCAACTAGCTGTTAAATATATATGAATACCTAGTGGTAACTCCTCTAAAGGTGGTTTGCGGTTTAGCTCTTTCAAAGATGATCAATTTATGCTTCTCTGTCAAAACATACGGAGAAAAGTTTTTTTAAAAAAAAGTATATGAAAGTCATAATAGAAAATTATTTAAACATTATATGTATACACGAAATATGTCCACAAAACAATTGATATAGAATAAACCAAGGAGGCGATTTGAAGTCAATATTAAAAAACTCATAATGTCCTTTTAAAAATTTCAACTCTCAACATGAAGCATATCTACGATTCGAGAGAGTCAACTCCAACTAATTTTGATGCTAAGATCGGCTTCATTTGGAAGCATCATAACTTCAGCACTTGAAGCTGGTCGTGCATGCAGATAGTCTTCAACAACTAGCTTCTACTTTCTTCTTGTCTCCTTCATTTGGTCCATTTTTCATTCCATCTTTTGCAACCTACTAAAAGTAATGAAGGTTGCAACTCCAACCCCTAAAAAGAAGTGATTATCAACATCCCAAGTTCAAAATAAAGTGCTCCTCGATCCTAAATAATAACTTCACACAATGATCCCGCTCTCATCATTATCACATACAAGCTAATGTTGTTGTCCAAAAACAAAATAATCTCATAGCATCTCTTGTTGAGATCTATCTCTTATTGCTAAAGAAGAGTCATGTTATGCTCTAAGCTTTGCATGATTTTCTTTTGTTCCTTAAGTCTTACATATCTTATATTTTGAAAAATAAAAAACTAATTCTATTTAGGAAAATTCAGTTCGTATTTTCATGCAAATTACAATCTTGCATTACAATCTAGCATGACATTTAGTATGTTTCATGTACTGCATTTTTGCCTCTGCTTAGTGTATTGTGTTACTAAATAAAGCGAACTGTAATGTCAAAGGGCATATTTGCTTGTGTTTTGCTCTTTGATGGTTTACTAGATTGGTGCTTGGTTTGATAGTAGTTTCTCTGGGTCGCTTCTTTTTCGTGATGATTTTGCTCTGTACTTTGCCGGATTGTCTCAGAAGAAAACTATAGAATGAGGATAATAGTGTGACACAATCAAACACAGTGCCTTTGTATGTATCTGCCTTTTACATTCTATAGAGGACATATATGTGTGTGTGCTTGGGGAAGGGGGTTGCTGAAGAATTTTCTAAAGAAGGAACTTTATGGTTATGTGGCTTCTACCATCTTCTTCTTTTTGCTATTCTTTCCCAATTAATGTGCTTTTGACTGGGTAATTGACTGTTAACAATGTAATTAGATGAACTGAGGTCCATTTCTATAATTTCTTTGTGATGTTACCTGGATGGGTAGTCTTAATTGATGATTATTAGATTGTGTCTTGATGATCATATTGCTTTATGGAATTGTCACAGGTTATAGTAGACAATTTTAACTGCAAAATGATTTTCAGAAAGCAATGCACTTAAAGTGCATAATTCAAACCATTTAATTGTCCGCCCTTTGCCTATGCCTTCAAGCACACAGTGCATTAATGAAAAGAAAAACATTTCCATGCCTACTCTGTTTTGCAAAGTTGTAGAGATATGAATGAAGAAATATTAAAGGCTTGCACTAATAGACGTCCTTATAGTTGATTGAATAACCAAAAATATCTTGTTTGCCGTATAGAGATAGATGTTTTTAGTTTAGAAAGAAAGAAGTAATTAAAAATCACTAATAGTGTGAACTCTTTGAAATTACTTTTGTTAACTAAATTAGAATTTTTTACTTAAACTCATTAGGTTAGACTTGTAGGCTATTAACCATAGTTGTTAATGGCTTAGGGCTCAACAAAGCACAAAGGTACCACAACTCATTAGGAGAGGTGTTACTTGCCCTAACCTGTTATAGGCGAGGTCAAGGGTTCAAACCCTATCCCTCTCTTTCATTACCATGTAAGGTTTGAATTTAAAAAAAGAGCACAAAGGTGACCTGGGGCCTTGGTGCTTTGCACATGACGTGGCGTGAGCATTATTGAAGTAAGACGCACAATTTTGCCTTTTCGTTATATATCAACAATTATTTCAGCAATTTCAGGATAGTTTCACCAGTTATTTCAGCAATTTTAGGGTTAATTTCAGTCATATTAGCAATGATTTCCTCAAATATAAGCAATTTCAGATTAAAAAGAAATGAAGAAAGTCACTGGCAAGCAATTTCAGAAAACAAAGAGAAAAAATAGAGAAGAAAAAGAAAAGGAAAAATCTGAGGTGCAGAAGTACAAAGAAAGAGAGAAAGTTGTGGGTTGGGGCTGGGAAAAAAAGAAGAAGAAAAAGGACAGAAAAAGAAGAGGAAGAAAGAAAGAAGAAAGAAGGAAGAAGAAAGAAGAGAGAAAATGAAACATACCTTTCCAGGAGCCTAGGGTTGAACATTGAACGGTTAAAACAAGGAAGAAAAATGTTTTTTTGTCTTGGGTTTTTATGTTTAGACTTTTATTTTATTTTGACCACCTGCATTCACACAGGCATGCATGGTTTCATAAAAAGGCTGCGCCTTCACTAGGAAAAGGTGCAGCGGCCACAGCCCCCACACCTCCCGCTCCTTGGGCCATGTTGCACCATTAACAACTATGCTTTTGATCTTAGGGTTATCATTGCAGTCATATGCAGGTAGACAACTACAATTGGGTTATTGGCCAACTTTACACCTGTTTACTGTTGATGGATCTGATGGAGTTCCTAAATTTATTTGGATGTATGTAACACTAGTTACCTTTTTTTTTATGCTGGATTATGAATTTAGTTTTCTGCCTTGAAGAGGATAGAGCATATATACGTAGAAATGGTAGTTGTCTTCATCAACTGTTTGCGGCTGCAGAGTCCATTTTTTGAGCAACTAATTATCTTTCGAGAAGTTCTAAACATAGATAAACAATGTCTTCTACTACTTTCTATTATCTTATAACAGGCATCAAATAACTACAAATGCCCAAATCTGTTTTCAGTAGTTTATTTCGATTCACTTTCATGTTTTTTCTTCCCTTTCTGTAATATTCAGATTCTTCCTCTAAAATAAGTTCCAAAACAGAAGTCTACTGATAATTTTTGTAGAGTAATGTAACAAATTATACATTTTAGGTATCATCAGAAGCAATTTAGTAAGTGTTGCTTGGTTGTTTTAAGATTTTTCGGTAGCTGCTCAACTGTTTTTTGGGTTGCAAAGTTGGCTCAAAGCAAACTTTTAATCTAAGATCAGGAAAGATGTATGCCAACTCACTCCTACAATTTAGTCTCTCTATCTTTGAACCAAGATAGATTTGTACATGACGTCTCAAAAGAACATAGTTTTGTCTTTCAAACAGATAGATAAAAGTTACTATTTTCAACCATATGGGGATGTCAATGTTTAATGGCATCAGCTTTGCTAAGTATTGTATTCTATCACAATGATAGAGCATCTGAAGAGCTCGCAATAAATGCTGTATTATTTGTTTGCTCTATTATATTTATATTGCGAAAACTTTCTTTTAAGTGCCCCCAATACTGTGTGCTTTTCTTTAGCATGCAATCAAGAATATGTTGCTTGATGATAAAAAACTAAAGTAGGTCAAAAGTTAGAGGCACCTTTGCATTTTTGTAAATAACTCAAAGTTATATTAAATACTTTTGTCCTAGTTACTCCTCTCTTTTTCAAATATATATATGTATATATATTTATTTATATTTACAAATATTTATATATACGTGAGTATTAATATATTTATAAATATGTAAATATTGATAAATATTTACATATATATAGGAGGTTATATATATATATTTATAGTTATATATAAATATATATAAATTTTTATATATTTCACAAACTCTCATAGCAATAACATATTTTGTTTTGGATATATGCTAATGATGAATAAAAACAATAAAGATATTTCCCTCATTCAAATTTATGCTAGAAAGAATCATTGGGCCATGCGGTTCTCCGCAATATTTTTCTCATGAATCTATTTTGATTTTTTTTTTGAGTTAACTAAAGAGGTCATTACGCTAGTTTCAAATTGGAATTTGGATTCAATTTGGGTTTATAATCCAATTTATTTCGTTTATCCCTTTTTCCCACCTTCACAAGAAAAACATTCCTTTGTCATTAGAATTTTTCTGAAAGGTAATTATCTCGGTTTTATATATAAGTATATATATATATTTACATACTAAGTACCCTTATATAAAAGTATATACATGTTTATGTATGAATATTTATATAAACTATTAAAAATAAATGATAAATATTAAACATACCTATATATATATTATATATATACATATATTATATATATACATATGTAAATTTATATATATATATATGGATATATATATTTATATACATGAATTTATAAATTTATATATAAACTTATATAAATAAATATATATAGGTATATATATTTATTTATATAAATACTTATATAAGTATATATAATTAATATTACCAACAATACCATGACTTGAAAGATAGCTTCTGGTGGTTCGAAATGAAGAGAGACGATAGTTTGGAATGAAGAGAGATATGGCGAAGTATGTGAGCACCGACTTGACTTGTCGACGAGTTAAGACAAAACACAAAAGACTGAGAGGAGTACTATAGCCTATTAGGTCCCTGAATGGGAGGACATTGCTATGGAATTCAAAGTTGGATCTTAGAGCAACGAACAAATACGATGCAATTTGTGTGATCATTGATAGATTGACAAAGTCCGCACCCTTCTTGGCAATCAAGGTGATGTATTTTGTGGTTTAGTTAGCTCATTTGCAAGTTAAAGAGATTGTCAGACTTCATGGAGTTCTCAATACGATTATTTTTATTAATATAATTGATTTATTTCTTATTTTTTAGAGTGCTTTCAGAGAACCATGGGAGTTAAGTTGCGATTTAGTACAACTTTCCACTTTTAGATAGATGGACAGACAGGGCAGTCGAACCACACTTTAAAAGATATGCTTTGAGTCTGTGCTTTAGATTTTAAGGGAGTTGGTGTAAATATGTGTGCTTGGTAGAGTTTACTTACAATAACAGTTACCGAATGACAATTAGAATGGCACCTTATGAGACAATATATAGGAGAAAATGTAGATCATCTATATGCCAACATGAGGTTGGAGAAAAGAACAAAATGGAGTTGGAGATTGGATGAAAGATGAACTTTATAAATAAAATGACTGAGGCTGTAAGAATCATTCATTAGAGGATGGATACGACTCAAAGCCCATAGAAGAATTATGCGGATGTTTGGTGAAGGCGGCTTGAGTTTGAAGTTGGAGATTCAATGTTTATCAAAGTAGATCCAATAAAAGGAGTGATGGAATTTGGTAAGAAAGAAAAGCTTAGCCCGCATTATATAAGACCTTATGTAATGACAAAGTGGATCCGTAAGGTAGCCTATGGATTAGATCTACCCAAGGAGATGTCAACTATCCATAATGTGTTTCACGTGTTATTGGTGAAGAAGTACATGCCTGATCGCGACAATGTTATCCAACTGTAGACGATACAAATTCAAGAAGATTTGAGATATGAAGAAAAATTTGTGGAAATTGTCGATCGGGAAGTTCATTTTTTTGTTGTCTTTTTTTTTTTAATTATTTTTTTGTTCTTGCATCTTGTAGATGTCAGGATCACGAGATACATTTGATAAAATTTTGGGAGGAGGTAAATTGAGAGAAGAGGTTAGTAATGTTAATAGTAAAAAGGATTATATGGAGAATTTTAATTGAGATATTGACGGAGGGGTAGGGGTTGAGTGTAATAAAGAGTAAGAATGCAGCACATTAATTTAAAAAAAGAATTATAAAAGAAGTGTAGAAGTGGATATTGGGATCACTTTGATAAAATTTACATGTGACATTGAGAAGGTGTAGAAGTATAGATGTAGATATTGTGGTAGAAAGATTAAGGCCGATTCAAAAGTACACAGAACTAGACCTCCTAAAAGCCACTTTGAATTTTGCAAAAAAAATAATCCATTAAGTTGCAACTAGTCAAACCTGAATTACATTTCAACCATCTCGGGTGGGTGATAAGGGAACACCTCTTGTTTCATATAAGTTTGATCAAGCTAAAATAAGAGAGGCATTATGTTATTGGTTGATTGTTAATGAGCTTCCTTTTAAAATAGTTAATAACATGATTTTTAAGCACTTTATGTTGGTTGTATGTCCTATATATATGATTCCATCACAAAAGACATAATAAAAGACATCTATAATTTGTACATAGATGAAAAGATGAGGTTTTGAAGTCTTTCATAAAAAACAACTCTCAAAGAATTTGGATCACCACAAACACAAACACATCAATTCAAAAAGTGAACTACATGTTACTAGATTTGCAAAAGTAAATTTTGAACTTTTGTTCATTTCTGGACATAAGAGTGAGAAAGTGGGTAAAGTTGTGAAAGTGTTTGCTTGGTTGGGGGATTGATAGAATTTTCACTGTCACAATTGATAATGCTTATTCAAATGATGGTGCAATACATACTTGCTGAAGAAATTTGATCATTTGGTTACAAATCTTTTAGATGGGACATTGTTAATCTCATTGTGTAGGATGGTATGAAGAGCAATGATGAACATTTGGTTAATTCTCGTATTAGAGAAGTCATAAGATAGGTTGGAAACTCTTCAATTAGGTAGAATTTTTTTTTTGAATATGTTGGAATTAAAAAATAGAAACAATAAAAATTGTTAAGTCTGGAAGTATGTACCTACTAGGTGAAATTCCACATAGTTGATGTTGGAGTCGCAACATGCCTTAGAAGAGCATTTGATGCTTACCATGATGTAGATTTTGGCTATGAAAATGATCTTTCAAAGACATCATATGATGGGATTTCGACAGTATGATTGGGAGAGGGCTAATTAAAAATTTTGGGTCATTTCTATAAGCTTATTTTGTGCTTCTTTGGTTCTTTGTAAGTCACATCCATCACTGTGTTTCATAAAATAAGTGGAGGAAAATTACTTCTTAGATAATAGTTGTATAGTAATGACTTTAAATTCAGTGAGATGTCGATAAAGATGAAAGATAAGATTGACAAATATTAGGGATCAATTGAAAAAAAAATATTATTTTATATTATACAGTGATCCTTGATCAGCATTATGAATTGCCCCTTGAGTTTTCATTTGATGCCATGTATGATGATTTGCAAAGAATATAATGATAAAAGATAAAGTGAACTCAATAAATATAAGTTGGGATATGAAAAGTTGGAAAGCACTGCTTTGTTATCAAATTTTTCGTTGTCTTCTTCTTCTTCTTTATCTGGTTTTAAGCAAAATGTGAGTAGCTTTTTGTTGTCATCTAGATATTTGATAGATCAGTTTAATACATACAAAATTAGAGAAAAAAGTAAGTATGTGAAGTCGGAGTTGGAAAAATATTTAAGTGAGAATTTTAAAAATGATAATAAAGAGATTGACATACTAAAATGATGGAAAGTAAATTCCGATGTGTTTACTATTCTCTTCAAGATAACTTGCGATATATTGGGGATTCGAGTCTCCATAATTGCTACAGAGGAGGCCGCATTTAGTACTAGTGAGAGTGTTTTTGATGCAATTAGGAGTTTTTTGTCTTTTAAAATATTTTGTACCCTTATTTGTGCTCAAGATTGACTTCGCTTGGATTTCAAGCCAATAAATATAAAGGAGGACTTGAGTGAAGTTGAAATGATTGATGAAAGTTTTTAACCTTTTTTCTTTTTAGTTTTTTATTTAAAATCATTCTTGTCGGTACATTGACTATATTCTGCATTATAATTCATCTCTTGATTTTTTTTTATTTTTTATTTGTAGAACTAATAAAGTTGGGGTTAGATTGTTGATCTTTGATTTAGCCATACTGCCACAGTTCCATTGGACCATTGCTACTTTAACTAATTAATTGCTATGAACGTATATGATGACTCATTGATGTTCATGTTTTGATTTAATTGAATATAGCGATGCCATAGTTTATAATTAAATAGTTGAATTGTAATTTGAATGTTTATATAATTGGCCTGATTGGAATGTTGATTGGAATGTTGGGAGATCAAATATGCTCAAGAGCAAGACTCTCAAAAAAATAAAGTTAATAACAAAGCCGATAATGTTGATTCCTGTTAACTAGATAGAGGAATTTGATATGAGAACTATTAAGGGCAAATTTGATGGAAGTTCAAACATCCCTTACTTATGCCACGCCATATGATCAAAGATTAACATTTTGAAGATGCCAACTGGCTACAAGTCCCAAAATCTCATCAATTTGATGGCAAAGGCTCATTTGTTGAAATGTGTAACAATATTGGAACTTTGAGGAACTATCTTGTTAAGCAATTTGTTTGATCAATTAAGGGTAATGCATTTGATTTTATATACTAAGTTGGAGGTTGAACTATGGTTGGGACCAATTGGAGAAAGGAGTTCCTCAATTAATTTAAGCTTCAGGCAGATAATTAATATGATTGAACCACAAATTCTCGTTAATGGATGGATGAACCCATTATTGACTACATTAATCATTTGAAAAACTTGAGCCTTAATTGCGAAGATTGATTCTCCGAGACTTTTGATATTGGATATTTGAACACACAATAAAGAGTTAAGTATGGCTACAAGTGGAATTTTGATGGAGCACCAAAGTCAAGGTAAAGCAAGAATTGAAGAAAGGGGACAAACTTTTTCCTATAGGTCTAACCAGGGAATCCGTAGCGGTAAATAACACATCCATCAAATTCGAGGCAAAATCAGTGTCAAGCGTGGTGAAAAGAAAGATATCTTGCAAGACAGAGAACAAAAAAAAATTGACTTTGAAAGAGATGCATGCAAAGAATTGTCCATTGATTGATTCTAATATTTCCAAATATTTATGCTAAATACATACCTCATTGAATTGCCCTGATTGAAACAACCCCAAGAAAGCTGGGCAAATTGGTGATCTAAAGTACTGTAAATGCCATTGTTTTGTTGGCATCTCATTGAAGATTGTTTCATATTTAAAGGTAAAGTCATGCAACTGCTTTGTCAAGGAAAGATTTCACTTGAAAAGAATAATGCAACTGCAAATTTTGTTACTATCACATTTTGTATTTTATTTCCACAATAAGAATAATAATAGCTATATATAAAAACTAGAAAAAGAAAACAAAAAGGTAAAAATTACTACATGGAAGAAATTTCAAAATAAACTATTGATTTTTAGTATAAAAAATTATACAAGAGCATCTATCATTTCTCTAGATTGTAAAAGAAAAGGAATCTTACAACTAAAACATAATTATTTTGTCTAAACAAATTAATGACTCCACCGAATTAAAATATATAAAATTTAGAGTGTATTAATTAAATTTTGATATGGGCCACAAGAAAGTGAATTTAAACTTGAATGATATCGAATTAGTTTAAATTCTGATATTTTAATGTGTTGCTATCAAATACTAATTAGCTAAATTTTACTTGATACATTAAGTAATAAATAACATGGGAATTGAGATGAAATGGTATTGGAAAAAAGTTATCAAAAGAAAGTATAAGAAGCGTTCTATATCATTTAGAGGAAAATTGATTAATATTATTAGGGCACATTCAATTTAAAAATAATATTTCTTGTTGATTTGTCATTTCTACTCTCTCATTCCTACCAAAAATAGCAGAAATGTGGTTAAATGATTCAGTTGAGCCAATTCAGAACCTCATGTACCAATAATAATTATCCTTATAAAAAAAGCTAATTATAAAATAACGTATCAAAATAAATTTCACTCTTTATTTTATGCCAGCCATGACACCCAACTCCACCAAAAATGTTGACGCGTGTTATTTGCAGTCTTTTCTTTTTTCGTTTTTTTTAATTTTTTGTTCTTTTACCTCCAACCTCTCAAACTTCGGCCACGGTTCTGTCAAATATTTTCATTTGAGGGATTCCCGCTGCCGCCGCCAAATAGTTGTTAAAATTTGAATGTTTGAATTTCAAAAAAATTTCATTCTCAAGTAAACTTTCATCATCCTTCATTATTCTGTTTCAGATTTTAACCAGTGTTTGCCGAGGTCTCGTCAAGCTCCGCTGCCGGAGCACAGCCAGCCGGTGGATGAGGGCTGTGGCCAGCCGTGGCCCGCCAGCTGCACAGCCCTCATCCACTGGCAGCCTCCACAAATTTACCACCATCCAAAAGCCTCCAAATAAGAAGAAAACACAATCACCGGTCAACGTAATGCAAACCCGCCTCCAGAAAGTCAATAGGAGAAATCCCATAATGATGAAATGAGAGAAAATTGAGTCTTTATTATGTGGGGAAGGGTGCAATTCATGTTACATATAATGTAGTTGTAAAAAATATAAAAATATAGAAAATGAGTTAATGAGTTGTAAGTTGACGAATTTAAAAGATTTGAAATCATTTTGGTGGAAATAGTTTGAATGAAGTGGTTTTGTGGGGCATATGCGCATGTTTCTGGCAATCAGTTTTTGGTAAAAACGACATGATTTTAATCAAAATTTAATTTCTTATTTTTCTGTAATTTAAAATTTATTTTTATGAATTGAAAAATATTGTTTCTGAATTTTTGATCTTTAAAAATTGTATACAATTATAGAAAAATACTTTTTGACTAAGAAAATTTCTGAATTTTTTTAATAAACTTTGGAAAATATTTCCTATACTTTGCTACTTTGATGAAAATTTATAACTTGTTTTGATTAATGTGCTCATTAAATAAAGTATGAAGGTTGTTTTTTCTTACAAGAAAAATGTGGAATTGGACATAATTATAATTTTGAGTGTTTAGAAAATTTTCATATTGTATTCTTAAATATTAGGATTGGCTTTGTGCCTAATTTAATATTTATTTTTATTTTCTAGATATGGCGATAATTAGACACACTCTTAGTATCCTCTGGGGAAAAGTTAGATAAAGAAGAACTCCAGAGCATTTGGCAAAGTAGAAAATTTATAAAAATTATAAAATGGATGCAGATCACACTTTGCCACAACATCTTATGATAATGAAGAAAAAACACAATGAGCTTCTTTATTTGGGTCAGAATTTCAATGGATATAGTTATAATATAGAACGCCGAATGATTAAAAATTCTCTATCCGAAGAGTGGAGTAATATTATTAATGAAATAATTGACCAAGAGGAAGACATAGATATTAAAATATTAAGATCAAGGATATGGAGGAAAGAGATGGAACTCAAGATGAAAAAATGATTATATTTGAGGATAAATTTTAATTGTCGTATCTTAAAGTTTGCTCCAACAAATAGGCTTTCAAAAGGAATGACCAATATGATGTCTCCTTTATATGTTAGGAGATTTTTTTTTTCCTTAAGGAGATGACTCATTATGTAACATGTTATGTAACATATGTTAATGTACTTCATGCTATGTAATATATATTTGCTTCAAAGTATGTATTGTGAATCTTTTAATGATGCAAAAGTTTTAAGATTATGTGATGACAATACATGCTTATTATCACACACACACACACACACAACACACACACACACACACACACATATATATATATATATATGACAAGATGGATTCTTATATAACATGAGTTATGCAATTAATTTGGAGTTTTAAGTTGGAAGAATTTAAGTAATTTTCACCTTGAACTTATTAATATTTTGTTACTCCAAAATTAAATTTATGATGATAAACATTTGGACTGCAGATGATGATTGAGAATTGAGTGAACTTTCGAATCTATACCATATGTAAACTTATCATAAATGTTAATTTTAAGTATAAAATTAAATGTGTATGTTTAATGAACATTAACATGTGTAATCACCTTTTAAAATATAGATCATGGCATCAAAATCTATCACCTGACCTTAACAAAGGTGATAAACTGAATGGCGACAACTATGACACTTGGCGCCATGAAATTTGTTATGTACTGGATGAACAAGATACCTTGGAGGAAATAAACCAAATGATGCAAGACCCTGGTGTAGGCAATACTACTCAACAAAGAAGGGATCAAGAGGCTTACCAAGCGTGGAAGAAGAAAGATTCCACTACTCGTGCTATTTTGGTTAGCTCTGTCATTGATGACCTCATTCACGATTGTGAGTAGCATGCTACTGCTCATGACATTTGGGTGTGCCTCAGGGAAAAATACAAAGGTACGATTGTTACTTGTCTGAGGCAGCTGATATCAAGTTTAACACTTATAAGAAACAAGTTGATCACAACATCAAACAACATTTTAGAACTATGTCAATCATGATACGTGAATTGAAGTCAGCTGGTCATATCCTCTCTGATGAACAACAAATTCAAGCTTTGATTCGATCTCTTCTTGACAACTGGGAGCATATAAAAGTTAATCTCACTCATAATGATAGTATTAAGACTTTTTCTGATGCTGCTTGCCATGTTGAACTTGAGGATGAGCGGCTTGGTGCTGCCAAGTCCATAGCAAGTACTTTTGTAGCTGAATCTAGTATCAAAAAGGCTTTGGGCTTTAAATGCAAGAGGATTTGGAAGAAAGGTAAGAAATAGAAGGAGATTGGAGAAGGGTCTAAAAAGAATAACTTTAATCCCAGCCACAAGAACAAACGTAAGCGTTTTGGGAAGAAGAAAGACAAGAGCAAAATGAAGTGTTATAACTATCAAGCACTTGCTCATTTTGCTCGTGAGTGCCCTGAGCCTAAAATGTAGTACTTAATAATATTTTTTTAAGTGTTATATTTGTCCCTAGTACTGTTTTATTAATTGAATCTTATCCTGTGTGGATTATAGACTCAGGTGCAATAAACCATGTAACTAGAGATCGTGAAGCGTTTATGGATTTTCATCGAGTTTCTTGTAGTACGAGGTGGATATATATACGAAATAATGACCGAGTTGAAGTCAAAGGCATTGGCACTTTCAACTGGAGTTGTATGGTGGCCAAACACTTATTCTACATGATGTCCTCTATGCACCGGAGATTCCGCGAAATTTGATTTCTGTTATTATTCTTCTTGAATTAGGTTTTAGATTGAACTTTAGTAATGGTTTGGTCATATTCACTATGGTAATATGTATTATGGGAGTGAACATCTTAAGGATGGTTTTATCGTGTTGAATTGTGACAGACAAATATTTAACTATTATGTTGATCATTATATTTCGTTAAATATTTGTTCATCTAGTGTTGCAAATGTGGATATTTATATTTGGCATGCTAGATAGGTCACATTGGCAAGACATGATGAATCGACAATGAAAGTAGGATAATTGAGTTCTCTTTCTAAAGTTGTTTTGCCTACTTGTGAATATTGTCTTATTGAAAAGATGACATGAAAAATATTTGAAAAAGTCATTAGGGCAGAATTTCCATTGCCATTAATCCATTCGGGTATTTGTGGTCCAATGAGTGTAAAGGCAAGGCATGGAGCCTTATATTTCATTACATTTATAGATGATTTTACATGTTTTGATCATGTATATTTGATTTCTCATAAGTCTGATGCATTAGAGTGTTTTAGACATTATGTAAATGAAGTGAAAAATCAAATGGATAAAATAATAAAAACTTTAAAAACTAATCGAGAGCATAAATATCTATTTGATCAATTTAAGGATTTATGTAATGAAAAAGGTATAATTAGATAATTGACTATTCCTCACATACCTCAAGAAAGTAATGTTGCTGATAGAAGGAATAAAACATTATTAGATATGACGAGGTCTATGATGGCGCAAACTAATTTGCCCATTTCATTTTGGGGAGATGCTTTATTAACTACGGTATATATTTTGAACAAAGTGCCTTCAAAATCAGTACCTTCTACACCATATGAATTTTGGACTGGTAGAAATCCAGACCTAAGCAACCTTAGACCCTGGAGATCAGTTACTTACATTCATGACCCTTCCAATAAATTTGGAAATGTAGGTTCTCGAGGAAAGAAGTATATCTTTATCAGATACTCTGAGCAGTCTAAAGGTTATGTGTTCATAGGTGAACAAGATGATGGAAGTGTTACTGAGACAGAATCATGAAATGTGATATTTTTGGAGAATGATTTTTCTAGTAGAGGTGAAATAAAGGAAAAAGAAGCTTTATTTGAGTTGCTTAATTCAGATAATGACTACGTGCAAGAAGGATCATTAGAAATTTAAGAGGATGAATTAACACTTGATCCCAGTATGAGCAATTCTCATCAAAACTTCAAAAAAGTAATAGGAAAGGTATGCCCAAACATCATTATGAGATTAAATGGCATGTTTTATCATATCTCCAATAGATGAAGAAGAGCTTAAAAATATAAATAACGCTGTGTCTTGTCCTTCAAATGATAAATAGATGAAAGCAATAGAAGAAGAAATGAAGTCTATGGAATTAAACCATGTATGAGAACTGGTTGATCTTCTATTTGGGCACAAAACTATTGGGAACAAATGAGTTCTTTAAATTAAAAGAAAGGTTGATAGAACTATTGAGAGGTATAAGACTCGACTAGTGACAAAAGGTTATACCCAACAAGAGAGAATTGATGATGAAGAAACCTTTTCGCCAATAGTAAAATTTACCCTATTCACCTACTATTGGCTATAGTGGCTAATTTGGATTTAGAATTACATCAAATTGATATTAAAATGGCTTTTCTTGATGGAGAACTTGAAGAATAAATCTCCTTGGAACAACCAGTAGGTTTTGTTATCAAAGGCCAAGAAAATAAAATCTGCAAATTGAATAGATCAATTTATGGTCTTAAGCAGTCTTTGAGACAATAGTATTTGAGATTTCACAAAGCGATAATCTCATAAACTTGATCATGATAGATAAAGACCATTGTGTTTTTGTGAAAAGGTCCAAAAAAAAGTTTATAATTCTATCTTTTTATGTCGATGCCATATTGTTAGCCGGTAATGATAAGGAGTATGTTCAAACCATTAAAAAATGGTTATCTTCCAACTTCTAGATTAAGGATATAGATGAGGCAAATTATATTGGTGTTAAAATTCTTAGTGATCATTCTAAGAGACTACTTGCGTTGTCTCAATAATATTATATTAAGAAGATTTTGAAACGATTCAAAATAGAAAATTGCAAGCCTATCGATACTCCTGTGGCTAAAGACGAAAGTTTAAGTTGAGAAATATGCCCATACACTTTAGAAGAAAAACTAGATATGTCCAAGGTACCATATTCTAGTGTTGTGGGAGTCTCATGTACGGTATGATGTGTACACATCTCAATATTTGTTATGTTGTGGTGTGGTTAGCAGGTATCAATCCAATCCTGAATGAAGATACTAGAGTCCAGTTAAAAGGATTTTTAGATACCTGAAAGACACTGTAGATTATTTTTTTATTATTAAGGAAAAGATCTATTATTGAAAAGATACACAGATGCTGACTGAGGTGGTCATTTGGATGAACGTAAGTCCACATCTGGATATGCTTTCTTGCTAAATGGTGGTGCTATCTCTTAGAGAAGCAAGAAACAAACTTGTGTATTGCTATCTATAATAGAACAAAATTTGTGGCATGTGCCTCTACAATACAAGAAGGTGTTAAGTTGAGAAGATTCTTACATCATTTGGGAGTAGTAAGCAATTGCATGGGAGCTGTAATAATTTATTGTGATAATCACTCAGCTAATTATTACACTAAAGACCCTAAATATCATGGCAAAACTAAACACATCAATACAAAGTACAATTTTATCAGAGATATAATTGAGAAGAAATAGGCAATTTTGAAGTACATGTCTATGCATTTTATGGTGGCTGATCCTCTTACTAAGTCAATACCCAGAGATGTCTTTATAAGTTATGTTAGGTCTCTTAGTTTGTGAAGAATGTAATTATAATTGAACATTTAAATGTTTAAGATGTTATGCTCATTATTGTTATGGCATTTGATTATATATTATACATACACATGTTGCTTTTATATGATATGTCTTCAAGTTAAAAAGTATGTTTGACAAGTTGAGATTAGCTCTCTCACATGAGCAATCGCCTCTAACACAGAGTAGTGTGAAAGATGAGATATTATTGAATTTATTGAGGACAAAATCTTGATAAAATTATCAAGATGAGATTACTACTTGAAATTTTGTAATCAAAATGTATTTCCCACAATCCATTGGAATTTGTCTAGTAACCAGATGTGAGTTTTCTTAGATTATTATACTTATGGAGGACAAAAAAGAAGAGAACTCAAGTTAAGTGTTGAAACACACTTGAACTAATATCTGTATGATGTGTTATTTAAAAATGAAAGACATACGATTCCAAGTAGAAAGATACACCTCATAATACGTATTTTCATACCACTTGTGCTTATTTGACCATTTGGATAATGAGTAAATAAGTCCCTGTTTTCTCATTGTGTGAGACCGGATGTTTATTTGACCTCATTTCAACTACTTCTTGAAATTTTATTTTAGTGTTGCTACTTTAGCATGTTACTAATAGACATGGATGATGGTAATGCAGTACATATCTAAGAAGGCAGCTATAACAGAGTTGAAAGATTTTAGTAAGAATGAAAGACTGAATTTTTATTGACACCTATTTTGTATTCACAAGCTGACTAATTATGTTTAACTTAGTTATTAGATCATAATTGTGAACACATAATCTTTTTTTTCGAATCAAATATGCTCTTTTATATATTGATGAAGGGATAAAAGATACGTTGATTAGTGTTGTAAAAAGAAGTTAAGGGTATAGCAAATTAATTTTTCTCATATAGATTTGAAATTGAGATGCTATATATCTTTAATCGGTGTATAACTCTAAATTCTTACTTAATATGCTCGCCGGTCACACACTATCCATTTTGCTTGTATGAAACTAATTGTGTATTTATGATCACAATAGACGAAGGTCCAACCCTCATGTGCGAGTGAGAGATGTAAGAAATATAAAAATATAAAAATTGGGTTAACGGGTTGTACGTGAGAGCTAACTCGACCTAAATAATTTGAAATCATTTTGGTGGGTAGTTCGAATGGGGGTGGTCTCTTGGAGAAGAAAACCACCCGAGTACAACATGTTAAAAATAAACCATCCTATCAAAAGTTAAAAATACTCCTTATCAGAATATGTTTTTTTCCTGTAAAAAAGCAAAAAAGAAAAAAACAATGTAGAAAAAGAGTAAAAGGGCTAATGTGATCAATTGCAAGTCACCATAAAAAAAAATATTTGAATTGTGAATATGAAGCCATTTGTATAGGTGATTGGTTTCTAAATCTTTTTAAGTATCAAAATACAAGAAAAAGGTAAGTGAATCAATTTTAAAGATCCATATTTTTAACATGAATTTTTATTAGAAAATTCATGAAATTTATTATGTTAATTATGTCAGCAGTATATTATGGATATTTAAATGATTGAAAAATATATTATTTCTTTTAAAATGAAGTATTTATTCATTATTCATATATCAAATATATTGTTCATTGAATATAACATCTAAAAAATAGAGTGCACCCATTTTTACTGCTCTGCTAATAGATGAAAAGAATTTTGTCTCCTCTTGTTAAGACAATAGTTTTTGTTTAGTTGATTATTAATTTATCAAAATAAAAATGAGTTGTAATAATTCCAATCTTACTTCAAGTAAATTTTCAATTTCAAGTTAAAAAGTAAAATTGAAACAAATAAGACAATTGTCACAATTCCAAATTCACAACTTGTTGAGTCTTGAAAAAGGGTAGGCCTCCTTTATTTATGTTTTTAATACGAATTTTTTTTTACTTTTTTTATTCAAAAAATATAAATTATATTTGTTTGATACAATCTTATTGGAAATAACTCATTTTATCTTCTCATTTTTTTCTTAAAACACATTTCTCAATTCTATTATTCCTAATTTTCAACCTTCATTATACTATTAGAATTCACAACTACCACCTACATATAATTAATATATTATAGTTTTCAAAGTAAATAATTTAAATAGGATCTACTACCTGTAAATTATTCTAATAAATTATTATATTCAAACTAAATATTTAAAGTGAACTCTACTACTACTAATTTCATCTCATTAATATATTATTATCTTCAAATAATATTATTACAGTGGACTCACACTTACTTATCATTCTAATAAATCATCACATCTAAATTAAGCATTTAAAATGAACCCTACCATTACTAACTTCTATAATTAATATATACATAAATGATCGATATAATGCTACTCAAAACTTACAACCAAATACAATTTAATTTTTAATATGTTTTTTCACAGCAAAAAATACACTCAACCAAAAAATAGTCATTTTCATCTCAATTATCCAAAACATAATTCAGTTTCACAAAAAAATCAATAAACTCCATCAAAATACTGAAAATATCAACTCTCCACAAAAATAAACCAAACAAGCACATAGTATTTGATTAAGATCACCTAATTCTTGATAAAACAATTTTCACCTTCAAAGATGATAAATCAATTTTGAGGTCCAAATGTATAAAGATGGGTGTTGACTTTTTCAGTTGGGATGGATAAAAATTGATAAAAAATATGAGGAGACGTGGGATTGGATTAAATTATCAATGAATATTATGTATAGTTTATATGATTAAATTATGTGATTAAAATTGTGTTGTCTAAAATATTTTTTGTTATTTATTTTTTATTTCTTATTTTTTTCTTTGGTTACATTTTGTTCTTTACATTTTAATTGAAATATATGAAAATATTTTTTATATCATAATTTGTCAAGGTAAATTAAGAATGTGATTGAAAATGTATTGTTTAAAATACTCTTATCACTATTTTTTATTTTTTATTTTTTGCTTTTCTTTAATCCATTTTTCATTTTTCTTGTCTTCTTTTTCTCTTTCTTCTTCATATTTCTTGCGTAATCTCTTCTCTCCAAATCTCTATTTTCCTTTCTCCTAAGTCCCATCTCCTTTCTTCTCTTTTCTTCTTTGAATTTTTTATTTATTCTTTTGTTTTTGTCCTTTTTCTATTTAAAACCCTCCTCCCTCACATCCATCACTTCACCATCGTCACAGCCTTCGCTGCAATACCACCATAGGCACATGTCCCTTTTTTTTACTTTCCTTTATTTTGTCTCTTCTTTTCTTTCTATCCCTTTCTCCATTTTTTCTCTTTCCTCCATTTTCTTTTCTTTTCCATTTTTTACAGAATTAGTGGGAATCTAGAAACCAAAAGGACATGAAAATCCATCTCAAATTTTCATAAATTTAAATTATGTATATATATTTATTAAAATAAAAAAATTTGTCCCCTCTAACGTGTCTAATTTGCCCTTCATATTATTAAAATTTCTCTTTTATACTAGTTTTTTTTTTTTAATTTCTCATCCATTTCTCCTCGTCCTTTTCATTCTGCCAATTTTTTTTTTCTATTTCATTCCCCTTCTCAAATTCTTCTCTTTTTTCTTCTTGTTTTAACATTTCACACTTACAAATACTAAGGTAACTTTTTTTCTTCTTTTTCTATTAATTTTTTATTTTTTATTCTTTTGTTAAATATTATTTGAGTGTTTGGTTGATATTATTTGAATTGAGGAGAGACTCATACATAAGTTTTTTTTTTCATTATTTGGGCAATTTAGTTTTGTGTTTCTTTGAAAAAAGTTTGGAGAACATTATTTTGTGAAATAATTTAATATAGTCTTTTCTTTTTATTGTTCATCATAATTTAAAATTGATAATTTTTCATATAAGTTCACACTATATTTGTATTTTTTCATCAACTTAATTATGCTTTTATCAACTTTTTATAAATTTAAATTTTCTAAATTGATTTTTGTATTGTGATATGACTGAATTATTATTTTCTTACCCTTTTATTTTGAAAAATTATTATAAAGTACTATATTTATATATTTTTATTTTTTCTTTAATAATTAATTATTATAAAAATTTCAATCTCGCTCCAATATTAAAATTCTAGCTCCACCAATGGTTATGGCAAGAATGTTACATAGAGAGAATCTTTGGGAAGCTAGGATTTTGTAAGTTTTTGTGATGTGGAAGATGAAGGGCACCATCTATATTTCTATGCAAAACTCGGGGGCTCTTTGGAGGTTTCATATTAATGGCAGCGTGTTGGATTGACTCATCCCACCTTAAATGTGGGATGGCTCGTCCAAAAATTTCAAATTCTCGTTCTCAATTTTTATCATCAGCCACCATCCATAAATATAAATATTACATTAGGTAGAGCTTTCGGGGTACAATTCTAGTGGTAGAACTATCAACTTGAATTCGCTTCCACCGATAGGGTGGGGGTTCGAATCTTTGTGGAAACATGCGGCTGAATTTCAGTATGAAGCAATCACTATACTGCCAGTGGGATCCTGCGGCCGGAGTTTAGTATGATACAATCAATATGAATTAGGCTCTTTGTGCGCAAAAGTGTACAGTTCTTATTGGGAATTCGAGAGCCAAATAAGGCATATCTCGCGATTTACCCTCTCCAAGGTGCTAGGAGGAGGTGTCTTGGAGGTCCAGAATTAATTCGGTAAAGTTGGGATATTTGGGTAAAAAAAAAAAAAAACATTACATTAGGTAGAATATTTTAATATATCCCACCTACTCTCTTGAAGGAAATGGCTTATATAAATCAACTTTAAAGGGATATTTGATATTATACTCGATTGTCTCACTTTTCTTCTTTTACAACGCTTCATAATTAAGCCGAGCAACCACATCAAGCCCCCTCTTACATCGGTAGACTGGTGGCAACACTTCTCTACCACAAAAAAAGATTGAGACGGCCTCGTGACTACCGCTACTATCAACTTCGCATAGATTTCAGAATATGTGATATAATAAAATTTTAAAATTTCTTACAAAACAAAATAATTATAATTATCCATGTGTCCCATTATCATTGGATTGATCGATTATAGTGAATTAATCATTGTGTAAGTTGGTAAAATTCATGAATTAATTTTTTTTCAGGTGTTAGCCAAAATAATCATGAATTATTTTTTTCTTCAATTCAACCAATCGTTTGCCTCAAGAATTTCAAGTGTCTCTCCTCTAAAACTCATTAACAACTTTGATACCTACACGATATCAAGTGTAAGTAAATTTAACTAGATAATTTTCAATTATGAGAAGAGTAAATGGGGTCTTACACAAGTACTTTGTATATGGATGCTTTCGATAACTAATGCTTTAAAATTAAATCAATAATTGTAAAAATCCACAAATTATGGTTAATCCTAGTAACACCACCATGAATGGATGAAGCAGAGAACCTTCCCAATTAGAGGTACCGTGCAAATACGATAATTAATCTTTTGATTAGGCTATTGTATGAATTATTACTCAAAAACAAAATAACCCAATAACTATGTGTTTTAATTATATGTATACATATTCTAACTACTATATATATATATATATTTATACATATTTTAATCATTCATCAATAATATATATATCTTTAATATTATTATCTTTCAATAAATTTTAATATAATAATAATAATATGTAAAATTAAAATCAAATTTGATGTCTCCATTCGAGAACAAAATCAAATTCTCTTATTTTTACACATTTTTAATATATTTCTTAAATTATTTCCCCCCAAATACATGAAAATAATACCAAATATAGCTGAGAGGTGCTGGAATAAAAAAATGAAATGCAGAAATGATAGTTTCAAATTTTCGATATAGTGAACCATGGTCAGTAGAACATAAAAACAAAAATAAAAATAAAAATGAAGAAAATGCTGATTATGTGCACAAGTACTTGTTAGTTGTAAATTAAATAATAAAAATAATAACGTCAACAAAAGAATTTAAATTCGGAACCGCTCCTTCAGAATTACAAAGATATGCTTCAAAAATCTATAAATTAAAACCAAAAAGAGTATCTCTCTTTCTGTTTCTCCTCTAATCCAAAATTTCAATTCCATTTCCCTCTTTTTTAGGATTTTTTTCACATCATAAATATATATAATAATTTTTTAAATAAAAAAATTAAACTAATAAAATTAAATTTAAAAATAAAAAATTTAAAACTCAACGCACACCCATTTATATTGTTGAAATTCAAATGAGACAATTGAAATGAGTACGAAATTTGAATGCATCCTATTGCCATCCCTAGGTAAAACTCATGGCCGAACTAATTAGTTAAGTAAAACACAACTTCAAATATATAATTATGCAAAAGTTGGGCCAAGTTCTCACTGAGGTCAAAGCTACTCGAAGACTAGCTAGACGCATGTAATACGACCTATTCAGCTATATTATTAATGCTTGTTTGGAATGATATTAACGCCTCGTTAATTGAAGTAATCAAGTACGTTATTATATTGAAATATCAGGTAATAATAATAAATTGACAATCATCAATAATAATAATAATAATTATTAATTCTTAATAATCAATTACTATAAAAATAGATAAATACTCATTTTAATAGTGAGACTCGAATACAAAATCTTAATATTTTAGAATCCTAATTTTACTACTTAAACTATAACTCATCAAACAAAAAATCGATATGTCATCAAGAATTTCGTCCATCCAAGAATTTCACCCAAATTTCTGTGCCTAAAGTTGAACGCTCCTATTTTTCCTTTTTTTATTTATTAACAAAATTAATATTGTCCTTCCAAAAATGACAAGTATATCTCTAAATTTAATGATATACAAAACAATGGTGTGGTCTTAACTAACTCCAAAAACTAATTTCCAATAGTAAAAATGAAAAAGATATACCCAAAATTTTGATTTGGTAAGATTAAGATAAATGGGATTGAATAGTAACAATAATATAGTATTCCTATTAAAAGTGAGAAAGCTCATTCCTCACTGAACCATGAAGAATAATTTTTTTCCCACTTAAGTGGGATTAATTGAGAATAATAACTAGAAACGAAATTTCCTTTATTACTCCCATAATCTCTTTCAAAAAATTTAATTATGACTTTATTGACTAAAAATAGGTATGTTTATGTGTATCTGTGCATAAATATATGTATATGTACATATAGACACAGAAATATACAGATAATGTGTGTATATATATTACATATATGATATACACATATAAAAGTGAAATTTTTTAAATGTGAGATTAAATTTAAGTTATGAGGTCATGCTCAATAAAACAAAAAATATAGACTATTATGTGTGTATATATAAAAAAAACAACGTGTTTGAAAATCACTCTAGTTCATTTTAAAAGTCACCTATTTTGAACACATGAGGAATTTACAATCGTGAATTAATGATCATGAATCATGAATATTAATCTATATTCTTGAGGTCAGTCCAGAGACATTAGAATTAAAATTTGATCTTACTTATTTCTTCTTAAGAAAAAACTTATGCTTTATGAAAATAACCCACGAATATTTGTAAAAGTTATGCATTTCTTTTTCATAAGAATAGGGGTAGAGGTATTTTGGTCTTGTAACAAAACTTTATTATATTCTTTGACTAAAAAATGATTGAGGAAAAATCTTTGCTAAAAGGTCAAAAGAGCAAACTTCAAAGAAGACGGATGCAAATAACCCGAGTTTCACATGCACTGACAATTTTGGTACATGTATGAAACTATAAATGTGAAATTCGGGGTAGTAAGTAGTATCACTCCACCAGTCACTATTTTTCTCAAGTAATTAAAAATTTAATAGTGGAGCGCCAGTGGTATACGTCTGTTTATTATCAGAAAGAGATGGCAACCATTTTAGAAGCCCCTTTTGAATCTTAAGTTTAGTATCATTGCTTTCATCTTTCTTTATTATGGATGAATCTGTTTTACCCTTCAATATTAATTATTTTAAATTTTTTCATCAATAACATATTGTCAATATTTGGAATATTTCTATCTTATATTATTTTCTTATACTTGTTATAAATTAAAATTGTGTCGTGGAAAAAAAAAAAGTGTTGCGAAGCCCACAATGTTGCAATTATTTAAAAGAAAGAATTGTTACATTTCTCATCATATTATTGCACTACACATGCTTGAAAAAGTTCCCTCTCAGTATTATTGACCTAATGTAACCCTCGTCTTCTCTTTGTATCCTTTGCTGCTCTTCATGGATACTGGCAACCTTCGTATGCTGCATAAATATAGATGAAAGATGAGTTATATGTAAATATCATCAGAACTAAAATTACCAAACATACACTATGTATGATAACTATATAAAAAATGCATGCATACAAAACATAAACTGAAATAGAAGGAAAGAGGAACTTACAAGGATCGTTTTGTGTAATAAAGCCAAGGCCTTCTTTGCAAAAAGCACCCTCTCGATAGAATTTATCAAGGATCCAAGATCCATGTCCCAATAAAACATTAGGTTCAAAACATCCGCCACCTGGTAATATCGGGCTACAGTCAAATTCATGGCAGCCATAGTCTAAAAATTGTTGCAATTTGTCGAGGGGAGCACCTGTACTAGCCACACACCAACCAGACAACTGGACAAACATGAATTTAATTATAAAATTTCCATTGTTATGTTGGAAGTCAAGTATTACTTGAAAATTGTCCATGAATACTGCTAGATGAATTTAAAAAAAAATATTCAAAAAGCAATATTGAATGTTATAAACTAATGTTGACTTACTCTCTTGCCACGCATGGCAAGGTTTTCGTTGCAAGAGCATAGAGCAATGCCCAACAGGAAACTAACAAGAAATACAGGGAGACTGTTCTTCACCATGACTAACACTTTGCTTGACTAGGTATTTTTCCCCTCTTGTACGGAATGCTTATTAATTTGTTGGTCTTATATAATTGCTTCGACGTGCATACACAAAAAAAAATTAATTACAAATTAATAAAAAAAGATTATGATCTTCATAATCTTTGGGATTTTGTAGAAGATGTTAATGTTTTAGTGCAAATTCTATTACTACAAAATTATGTAACATAAATTTACTTTTAGATTGTCATTAGATTATCTATACATTCCATATATAAGGATTACAATAAACTAAAGAAAAGTAGCAATGCACTATTTAGAAAGTAAGAATCATAAATCTAGCATAAACTTTTAAACCACATACTATAGTAGTTCAAAACAAAAGCAATCCGGTCAATATTACAGTATTCTAATTAAAAATCTAGGATCAAGTTGAATTTCATCATGATAATTTGAAGTCATTTCTTTTCTCCTTTATCATTCAAATTTTGATTTTTATGTTTTTTTCTAGAATGTTTGAAAATGCAAGTTATATTAAAAACTGAATGGTGATTCAATTAAAGTGGATTGAACATAATCTTTGCATTTTCAAAATAATATTTGAGGTTTTTATTCGAGGATTCAACAGTCAACAATGTTCGTGCTTGAGTTATTTATAATATTTTATTTTACATATTTGTTAATAATGGTATATTAGTTTTTTAATTATTTATTTGTGATGTTAGCTATTTTACATGGTTATTGCAGAACATGACCAAATAATTATTTTCACTTATATTTTTTGTTGGCTATATACAAATATTAAGAAGATTGGCATGACACCAATGTCCCCTAGATGTTGCTTCTCAAACTGCAAACCAGCCACCCCTTGTGCGGAAATTAGGTCTCTCTCACCTATCAAAAAATAAATATGTCGATAACTACAATTTTCAGCCGAAAAAAATGGCTCAATTCTTATATAAAAATACAATTAATGGCCCAAGTCTTATATTTCCCAGTCCCAATTAATTAAATATAACAACCATGTCAACTGAAATAATAAAAAACCAAATTCTAAACTTCCATTATAATGGGCTCCTATACAGTTTCGAAAAATGAATGATAGCTTAGTTTAGAAATATGAATAAATATAAAACGATTTAATTTAATTTTTTTTGTTTTTTTGGCTTTAAGAATATTCTTTTCTCATACTACATCGTTCTATGTTATTATTATCAGACACAAATTCTTATTGCAAGACATATTATGACGGTTACAAAATTTTGGCAAATTATTGCATATATGTTACACGGGGTTAGAGGAGCCCATGAAGGTCCAACACAATTACTGTTAATCTTCTCTTAAGGCAAAGAAAATAGATATTTTGCCATCTGCGATGCTTGACTTTTTTGTACCTTGCAACGAAATTAAACAAAAAGAGAAATTACAGTTAATCATTTATACTTAACAAATATTACGTGATATTTATCATTCAAATGTGAATTTTCGTGAATTATTTTTTTGGGATTCTTTCACATATGCAGCACATGTGATTTTAAAAAGAGGAAAATTGACAAATCATATAGAATAATTGCACTTTGTTGCAAAATTTTATGCATTTTTTCATTTTTCTCCCACAACTTAAAACATATCAAAAATAGTATGAGTTTATGAAATTATGTAATTCAATTCTAGCCCATATTGTACTTTGTAACAAGTATTTTATCAAATTAAAATTATTACTTAATTTTTCATATAGACATGTAATGTTTGGAATTATCTATGTTTTGTATACTTTTTTGTTTTTTTTGGGAATTTTTTTTAGAGATTTCTGCAGTTTTTGTGCAAAAATGAATGTGTTGGAATTAGTTTGTAGAAAAAATTGGATATATTGATTTGACAAATTGAATTGACATTTTAATTTGTCAAAAAATGTTTAATTTAGTTGTCTATGAATGTGTAATAAAGCACATATTTGAAAATAGAATATTATTTTTTAAAAATTGAGTACATCATTTTAAAAATAGCATATATGCATTGAACATTCTAATCAAAATCTCAAAAATTAAGAAAAGAAACATTTTTCGTCTGAATATATGAAACTATTTTGAGAAATGAATTCAAACATACCCATTGAGTTATTCAATATCTTTATATGAATAATATATATATATATATATATATATATATATATTTGTGAGTGTGTAATATAATCAATATTTTTATAATTGAAATGGTGACAAAATTGGCTTTATTATCGATTAGCGATTTTCTTATAATGTTATGTAAAATAATAATATAATATACTAATTGTTATATAATACATTTTAAATATAAAAAATAGATAAATAATTATCTAAAAAATCTAAAAAAAATAAAAAATCAAATAATCACATAAACATAACAAAAAAATGAAATTTAATTTTAAAAAAATAAGTCAAATCGGTTTGACCAATTTTGATTGGCTTTAGCTCGAAAATCCTGTTATACATGCCTAACTGGACCAGACTCGGTTGAACCAGTCGGTCTAATCCGATTTTCAAAACATTGAGTATAATATTTATATTCCATATGGACTCATTGTTTCTGGTGTAACGTGTTTCCCTACTTCTTTATATTCTGAATACTCCCGTATCTGAATATACTTTTTAAATATATTTCAATAGCATTATAGCTATTGTAAATAACTTATACTTTTAACTATGTTTAAATGTAATATAATTGTTACTAGAAAAGTTCTAAAAACCAGAAAAAAAAAAAAAGAATTCCAACCCAACAACTGTATATTTAAGTAAATCAAATTAAAAAATGCAAAAGGCTATTTCATTCTGCCTTCAAGAAAGAAAAAAAAAATGAAGAAGTTCCAACCCCAATGAATATTTAAATAAATCAAATAAAGAAACGCAAAAGGCTATTTCATTCTGCCTTTAAACTATGTTTGTAGCCTCAGAATGAAAGGCGGAAGGGCCATTCCAATCTTTTTTCTGCAACAACAATGGAAGAGGTCAATGGGGGAGGGGTTGATGGTTACTGCAAATTGCTGCAACTAGCATTGAGCGCCCAACTTTTTATCTAACAATATTTTTTCTTTTTTCATTTTTTTTTGTTTTCAAATTTCAATTAGTTATATGTTAACCCCCAAAAATTTACCTTCAAATCAAATTCCGCCTAAAACAATTGCAAATTTGAACAAATTCATCAAGAAATTACCCTAATGCACCTCTGAATTTGATCGGAATGTTTAGTTGCTAACTAAATAGTTAGTTAATAATTGACAAGTTCATCAATCAATTAAGGTTAAAAAATATTACACTTTGACTTGACCAAAATTTTGTAAAGTTGAGCACACTTTAAACTCGACTCAATTATGATTCAGTATTAAAAGTTACATTTTGAAATGTGAGTTTAATTTAAGTTATGAGGTCTTGCTCAATAAAACACAAAACACAAAACACTGACTATTAGACTTGTAGGTGCAAAAAAAAAAAAAAATGCGTTTGTAAAATACTCTAGTTCATTTAAAAGTCAAGCAATTATTATTATTATTCACAAATATTAATCTATATTCTTGATGCCATTTGAAATATACCTCAAAATTTGAAATTTGATCTTACTAATTTAAAAACTTATTCTTTATGAAAATAACCCAAGAATATTTGTAAATGTTATGCATTTTTTTTTCATAAGAATAGGGCTAGAGGTATTTTGGTCTTCTAATGAAATTTTATTATAATTTGTGACTAAGAAATAATGGATGGAAAACCTTTGTTAAAAGTTCAAACTAAATGGCATGTGGATGCCAAAAGATGCCAAAAAAGTAAACCTCAAAGAAGACGTATGCAAATAACCCTAGTTTTATATGCACTTCTAATTTTGATATTTGACATATACATATGTGAAACAATGAATGTGAAATTTGGGGTAGTAAGTAGTATCATTCCACAGGTCACTATTTTCCTCAAGTAATTAAAAATTTAATAGTGGAGTGCCAGTGATATATTTTGGGGGCAATGACTGTTTATTAACAGAAATAGATGGAAACCACTTTAGAAGCCTTTTGAATCTTAAGTTTAATTTCATTGCTTTCATCTTTCTTTATCATGGATGAATCTAATTCACCCTTCAATATTAACTATTTAATAATTTTCCTCAATGACAGAACATTGATGTTTGGAATATTTATATCTTATGTAATATTTTTTTATATTTATTATAAGTTAAAATGGTGTTATGGAAAATAAAAAGGTGTTGCAATGCCCAAAATGTTGCACTTATTTATAAAAAAAAATATTACATTTCTCATCATATAAATGTGGTACACATGTTTGAGAAAGTTTCATTTCAATATTATTAACCAAATGTAACCCTTGTCTTTACCTTGTATCCTTAACTGCTCTCATGGATACTGACAACCTTCATATATTGCATACATATAGATGAAAGGTAAGTTATATGTAAATCTCATCCGAATATAATCACCAAACATACACTATGTATGATAACTATATAAAAAATGCATGCATACAAAACACACAAACTCACACACTACACATACTGAAATAGAGGGAGAGAGGATCTTACAAGGATTGATTTGTGTAATAAAGCCAAGGCCTTCTTTGCAAAAAGCACCCTATCGATAAAAATTCTTACTAATTTGTTGATCTTTTATAATTGCTACGACATGCACACATACAAAAAAATCTAATTACAAATTAATTAGAAAAGATTATGAGCTTCATAGTCTTTAGGATTTTGTAGAAGATATTAATGTTTTAGTGCAAATTCTAATACCCTACCTACTATAAAATTATTTAACATAAATTTACTTTTCGATTGTATTAGATATTCTATACATTCCATATATAAGTATTACAATAAATTAAAGAAAAATAATAATGCACTATTATGAAGGCAAGTATCATAAATCTAGCATAAACTTTTAAACCACATAATGTAGTAGATCAAAACAATATCAATCCGGTCAATGTTTCAGTTTTCTAATTAAAATTCTAGGATCAAATTGAATTTCATCATGATAATTTGAAGTCATTTCTTTTCTCCTTTATCATCAAACTTTTGATTTATATTTTTTTCTAGAATGCGTGGAAATGAAAGTTATATTAAAAACTAAATTTTGACTCAATTAAAGTAGATTGAACATAATCTTTGCTTTTTCAAAGTAATCTTTGAGGTTTATATTCAATAATTCAATAGACAACAATATTCGTGTTAGAGTTATTTATAATATTTTAATTGACATATTTGTTAATAAGGATATATTATTTTTTTTAATTATTTATTTGTAACGTTAGCTATTTAATTTATTTAATTGTATGTACTAATTTTAATTTTATTTTTGAAGTATTGTAATAAAAAATCCTAGCTTTCTTTTTTCTCATCTCTTTTCTTTTTAATTTTTTTGATATACTTTTGCATTGAGTTATTTAACATGGTATCAGGGCTAAGTTAGTGAAAATTTTGATTCATAGTTCTAGTGAAAAAAGTGTAACATCATATACGAATTTTGTGAAATCAGCATGAGTTGATCGTACAATTTTATTGGGCCTAATCGTACCAGTTTCTTTTGTCTAATATTGGTATTTTATTTTCTATCTTAATTATCCCATGTCTACTTCAAGTCTGTACATATTCTTCAGATATATCTTCTATTTAGATCTTGAAACTCCAGAGCTCCACCATAGTCCCCCCTCTTCATCTTTTATTTCTTTTGTCCCATATGAATTCTAATGTGTGTTATAACTGCTGATAACACTCCTACGCCCTTGGCAAATGTTAGTTTTGATGTGATATCTCATTTATCTCTTCTTAGTCTTTATCATATTCCTAAATTTTGTTAAAATATCGAATTTTGCAACTTCTAATGTTGAATTGTCTTCCACTCGTTTGAGTCCTATTTTTAGTTTTTATTTAGGTTAATAATATTTTGTCATCCGAACTATGACCGTTTTTATACTATGCCAATTAATTTTTTATTTTTTTAGCAATTCATTACCTAAACTACACGGATTTTTTCACTTTACCATCAGCGGAATATTCCATCGAAATTCCATTACGTGCACAGTACAAGTTTAAGTTATCGCACCTTGCCACCTAAACTTTACATAATTCTTTACTTGTCACCCCACTTTAATTATTTTAAAAAATTATGTTCATACATGTTTGTTACCTCTTTTCCTATTACTTATTCATAAAAAATAAATTTAATCAATATTATTATAAAAAAATATATGATTAGTCAAATTGATTTTTTTGGGTATTCAACTGTAAATTCTATTCTTTAATTTACTTTATCAAAGTTTAAATTGAAATAAATTATAATTATAAAATAAAAATGGCAAAACACACAAACATTTATTTTCAGTTTGAGGTGAATAAAATTATAAATATACACCAACATAATTTTGAACATATTAGGATGCGTTTTGAAAAATAAATTAGTCTAAACTCAAGTAATAAAAAAGATGCAATTGATTATTTTTATGTTTAAAATTTTATTATTGCTCCTTCTCTATGTAGAGTTTTCCTACTTTATAATTATAATTTACATCAATTTAAAATATATTAAAGCAAATTAAAGAATATAAATTATAATTCAATAAATTTTTTAAAAAGGAATACAAAAAAAAATAATTTTATTGATATTAATTATAAAAAGTGTTTATTAAATTTAATTTTATGAATGAGTAGTAGAAAAATAAACAAAGTATATGCATATACATACTTCTTTTAATTTTTTTAAATGGAGTGGCAAAGTGTAAAATCATGCAAAATTTGATTGGTAAAGAATTTTTGTAAAGTATGGGTGGCAAAGTATGATAACTTAGACATGTGTTGTTCACTTGATGGAATCTCAACAGAGGGAGTCCTGGATGGTAAAGTCAAAAACCCGTGTAGTTTAGGTGATGGATTGCCGAAAAAAAAAATATTTTAAGGATGTAATGTAAAAATGGTCATAGTTAGATGACAAATTATTTTTAATCCTTTTATTTATGGTATTCTTAATTGGGTCACATTTTATTCTCTCATTTAAAATCTTTTTACTAAAAAAACATTAAAAAAATTGCTAATTCATGATATTTCTGATTGTAGTTGTTATAAACTCACAACATGTTTTGCATTACCTTTCAATAAAAGTATTTCTTCTTCATTGCACCATTTGAAAATCTTCTACTGCATTACTCTTAAGTCTGTCACCATCCGAAAACTCATACGATTATACTCCTAATTACTCTTCCTTAAAAGTCTTTGGTTGTGTATGCTTTGTGCTTCATCTTCATATTAACGTCTCGCTCTACTATTTGTGCTTTCTTAGGCTATAGGGATGATCAAAAGGGATATTGTTGTCTTGACACCGATGTTTAGTAATTAAAAATTATATGTATCTCATCATGTTTTCTTCTTTTAGCATATTTCTTTCTTGTCTATTATTCCTAAGAGTATGGTATATATTATGAAAAAACTCTTGCTCCTATGACTTGTCTTCGCACTATTATTGTAGTTGCATCAATTTGTGGATCAATACTTCTTGTATTTGTATCAAAACTCTTATTGGATTTGTTACTTTTTCCACTACTTTCAGCATGACACTCTTAGTCTGTCCTTTGTTTTTCTTTCTTACACATTCTAGACTTGTTTATCAAATCACACCTATTTCTGTATTTAAGTTTTTTGGTTGGCAAACTCTCGAAGCTTCTTGCAGTTGTATCATTAGATTGTTGGAAGATGTTAAGAGTTATTTATGATGTTTTATTTTATTAATTTATCATTAACTGTAAATTAGTTTTTTAATTATTTAATTTGTAGCCTTCAAGACTTGTTTACTAAATCTTACCTACTTCTGTATTTATGTTTTTTGATTGGCAAAATCTCAGAAGCTTATTGCAGTTGTATCATTAGGTTGGTGGAAGATGTTAAGAGTTATTTATGATGTTTTATTTTATTTATTTATCATTATCTGTAAATTAGTTTTTTAATTATTTAATTTGTAAACTTAGCTATTTAATCTTATTTTCATTTTACGTATTAACTTTAATTTTACTTTTGAAACATTGCAATAGAAAACCCTTTCTTTTTCATCATCTCTTTTCTTTTTAATTTTTTGACATGCTCTTGCCTTTAGCAATTAATAGTTCTACCACCAGATGCACGTATTTAATTAGCCTTTCATTTTGGTAACATATTTGGAGGCAAACTAAAGAATGATTACTTCAGTGATTATCCAAATGAATCCATTGTTGTGTGGTTGAGCTGAACTGATGCTAGCTTGTAATCATACAACCTCACTATGCACATTAAAGTCACATGCATATGGGGATTGACTGCAAATCATGCACATGGGAATTGTTTTAGAAAGATTGTGACCTTCAAAATCCTAAGTACGGGAAATCTAAGACTATTAATTATTTAATAATGAACAACCCTTGAATTTGGATTGAACGTTAAAAATTCGGAGGAATAAGACTATTATTTTGGTCAAGGCAGATTGGAGAAGTCATTATATGGAGGAGGTGACTTGAGAAAGAGAAGACAAGATGAAATAGTGACACAACACGAAATTTCAAGGTTTTTTTTTTTTTTTTTGGGTAGAATTGTGACACCCATATTTTTTTTTCTTTTTCACAGAAGTATTTATATAAATTATTTGGCATTTATGTTATTCCGTAAATCAAGATATTACTAGATTATAAATTATGTATTTCAACTTCACTATGCTAATATTAGTATTTATAGTTAGTGATAATCAGCATTACTTTGGTAATATTGGTTGATTGTACACTTGGCAAAGATATAATGTATTTAACCTTATTTACTTGATTTATTTTGATACATTGGATATTGTCACGTATAATTGTACTTTTATTGGGTTAGAGTCGTTCGATTGCCAGAAGGATAATGACCTATCTCATTTAATGGCCCCATGTTGATGGGTGATTATAAATGTAGCTTGGTACATTGAATGAAGTGAATACTTGTCACAACAAATAATGTAACTTAATTTAGTAATCTTTATGATGACAACGAAATAGATTTGAGATTAGTTTGCCCAAATCCAAGACTTTCCTCGCCAATATTGTAAGGAGTTCGATTTCAATCTGAACTTACAGGTTGAATCCATTAGATCCTTGTTATAATTTAAAAATATTAAAAATATATATTTTCTAAAAGTAATACCATTAGAACTTTTTTTAAATTTTTTTTTTCTAAAAACAAGAACATCACATATATACATATATAGTATATTAAAATATATTTTAAAAAAAGGGTAGGTTAGAGGCAGAGATATTTTGAAAATAAAAAATCAAGATCCGCTCTGAATCCTTTTCTAATTTGAAACCCGCACCAAGTCGGACATGTCCGATTTTGTACCTGTCCTATTACCATCCCTAGTAATTTCTTAAATTTTTCTATATAATTTAAGTTTAATTTATACTCCCTTTGCCCTAAATTATTAATTTCATTTTCTTTTTGCAACGTTCCAAAATAAATTTTATTTTCTAAAATAATTTATAAAAAAAATAAAGTAAAAATATGAGATCACTAATTTATAATCATATCTTTCCAATAATATAAAAGTACAAAATCTTATAACTTTTTAGCTAGAACTTCTTATTGGATGAAAATAAAACTATAATTTGGATAACTGTGGAGTATAACTTCAAAATTGCACTACAATTTGGATTACTATGGAGTATAACTTGATTCTTATACAAGAATACATAATTACGTTATAATGTGACTTTCTTTAGACTTTGAATTGTTAATTTTTTATCATATCAACATTTTTGAAAACCTGAATAAAATTTGATTTGTCCATCATTTGTCAATGTATCAAGGGAAGGACACCTAGAGGTATTACAAACTAATTTTGTCTGAGATATATATGTGCATATATATATATTGACATAGCTCAGTCATCTATCACATTTGAAATTATATCGTTTTATCAAAAAAAAAAAAAGGTGATATAAACACTTCAACAATATAATGGTCATTAAATAAAAATGAAAAATATCGAAAGAATTAAAACTGATAATACAAAATAATTGATTAGTAAGCACTGTATTGTGTTGAAGAAGGTTACAAGGAAGATAATTTAAAACAAAAAAAAAAAAACCATTACATTTTCATCTACATTCATATACTTTCTTCGTGTCATAAAGGATGCCAAACTTGATTTTTTCTAGAAAATAAAAAAAATGTCAACTTCATTTTACTTTCTTCCATAGTTACCTTATATTAATAACTATAAATGAAAAATTATAGACTCAGAGATTTTCTACTTGAAGAAAAAAACGAAGAAAAGTTTTATTAAACACCAATTATCTGTGGAAACAAATGTTGGATGTCGGAGAGAGTAAAATTTTATTGCGGAACAAAAATTAATTAATCCTAATTACCTTATGAATAGATTATCAGTGTAAACTAACGGTGGATGTGGAAAAGAGTAAGAAAACTACTTAAAAAATGTAAGATAAGATTTTAATTTGAGTTTAATTTGTTGGTTTCTGTTTAAATATAAAGCTTCTGTTTTTTATTTTCTTTTTGTAAATTTATTGTGCATTACGGAATTAATTTGTTAGATTTTAATTGAAGGATAAAACAGTTAGATACTCATATTTGCATAATTTTTTACATTAAATGAATTCGACAAACAAAAATAGAAAATCAGACTTTCCATGAGAGGAAGTATATATGAAAAGGAAAAAAAAGAGAGAGATATTAAGTGATAATTTGAAAATTATCATAAATGATAATGTTGCTCCAACACAATCCTGGTTATAACAAATCTATTAATATGTCACCAATTTTTAAAAATGCCAATTTAAACATAAATTTTATTATTATTAAACTTGTAAAAATTATTTTTATGACAAACAAACATTTTTTTCCATTAATATGTATATTTAAAAAATTTATATTTTCATTTAACATCTTATTACTAATAACTTTTTTATCTTATAGTGATTATAAACCATAGCATTGTCCATGATAATGATTAGAGGAAAATAGTTAAATTGGTTGGTAATGATAAGTCGACTAATACATCGAAAATACCAAAAGTCAAAATACATGATGCATTAGTTAATGATACCTAACTCAACTCGTAATGGTTGTAACCTCTAGATTTTACAATCTTGACTTTAGTCCTACCAATCAGTGTTTGCAGCATCCATCACGCTTCAGTTCACGGAGTGGAGGCTTGCAAGTGCAACTTTAGAGTAATGGTATATGTTAGTAATTATTTTCGCATTGGTCATCCTTATGCAAAAATATTTAAGTTGTTAAAATAGTTTATTTATATAAATCATTCCTCATTCTTTATTGGATACACGACATCTTCGTCATATTTCTATCATATTCTAGGACCACCATCTTGCATGACCTTTGTGCCAATGGAACCTTTGGGGTTGACTCTAATACGATTTTATCAAGCTCCAAATTCATAAGGTGGGGGCTCGCAAGTAAGACCTGATGGAATTGGCTTAGATGGGAAATATTTTGTATTCATTCCCATTTTATAAAATTAATTAATCTAAGTTCCTAGAAAAATTCATTTTACTCATTTAGAAATTAACTATTTTAAACTTTTTTCCATAATGAACACGAGATATTATAGTTACCAGCTTAATATTAATTTGTTAGTAAGTCCACCAAAATGGGATAACTACCAAAATATTCAAAAAAATGTGGCTACCAAATATTCAAAAAAATATGACTATCAAACATTCAAAATTGGTAGCAAACTTGCTTATAAATAGAGTTTTCATTTCATATCTAAAACACACAAGAAAAAATAGAGAAAATAAGAGAGTTGAGTGAGAGAAAAATAGAGTGTTTTGAGAGAAGAAATAGAGAGAAAAATTCTAGAATTTTTTCATTCTCTCTTAAAACTGTCTTCCTATTTTTTTTCAGTATTCCAAATTGAGAAACTTGATACATTTATGATTCAAAAGATATTCTCTTGAAAATTATTCGTGTGTCCCTTAGTTTAGGGAGAATTCTGATCAAATGTACAAAATAACCAGTTCCGATCAGTGTGTATTTTTTAAGAAATTCTCTAATGATAATTTTATCATATTATTATTGTATTGGATAACATATTGATTCTAAGTTATGATGCCAACAAGATTAATAAGTTAAAAAAAGAGCTCAACAAATAGTTCTCAATTAAAGGCTTAGAACCAGCTAAATAAATTCTTGGGATGAAAATCACGAGAGAGAGAGAGAGAGAACAAACAGGAAGTTGTAGCTATCTCAAAAATATATCGAAAAAGTTCTTGAAAGATTCAACATGAGTAATTCAAAGTCAAGTTAGTACCCTACTTGCGGGTCATTTCAAACTTAGCTTGGCTTAATGTCCTACAAGTGAGAAAGATAATGAAGAAACAAAAAATGTATCATATGCTTCTGCAGTGAGCAGTTTAATGCATGCTATGGTATGTACTAGGTTTCACATTGCTCATGGAGTTGATGTTGATAGTCGATTTCTCTCTAACCCTAGCAAAAATCACTGGTCTGTAGTGAAATGGATATTTCGGTATTTAAAAGGTACTTTCAAAGTTTGTCTAAAGTTTGGTGATGACCAAATTATATTATATGGATTTAATGATGCAGGCATGACTGGTGATGTTAATTTCAAGAAATTCACATCCGGATACCTGATAAGATTTGGAGGGGGAGCTATCTTTTAGCAGTTGAAACTTAAAAAATGCTTGGCATTATCCATAATGAAGGCAGAATATATCACAATAATTGAAACATGCAAGGAGATATTATGGTTGAAAAAGTTTTTTTATGAATTAATTACTTGAAGCAAGAAAAGTGAACTCTCTTCTGTGACAGTTAGAGTGTGATTCACTTGAGTAAAAATTTTACTTTTCACTTAATATCAAAACACATTGATATGAGATACCATTGAATTTGAGATTTGCTAAATGAAAAATTAATGGTGCTTGATAAAGTTTACAATAATGAAAATGGTGCATACATGCTTAAGAAGTCTTTGTCAAAGGATAAGTTTGAAACTTGTAAAAACAAGTCAGGTTTGATTGAGCACCCATATGAGGTGGATGGGAAGAATTGTTAGTAAGTCTACCAAAATGGGGTGACTACCAAAACATTCAAAAAAATATGACTACCAAACATTCAAAATTGGTAGCAATCTTATCTATAAATAGAGATTTCATTTTATAACTAAAACACAAAAGAAAAAATAGAGAAAATAAGAGAGTTGAGTGAAAGAAAAATAAAGTGTTTTAAAAGAAAAAATAGAGAAAAATTTTCTAGAAATTTTTCACTATCTCTTAAAATAGTCTTCCTATTTTGTTTAGTATTTCAAGTTGAGAAACTTGAGATATTTGTAATCCAAGAGATATTTTTTTGAGAATTATTTGTGTATCCACTAGTTTTGGGAGAAGTTTGTAATTTTATTATATACATAATGGAAGTTTTGTCTGGATTACGATCCCGTAATTTTTTTCGATTTGTGTTTTTTATGTA
Organism: Paulownia fortunei; assembly: GCA_019321725.1. Taxonomy (NCBI): domain Eukaryota; kingdom Viridiplantae; phylum Streptophyta; class Magnoliopsida; order Lamiales; family Paulowniaceae; genus Paulownia; species Paulownia fortunei. The sequence continues at coordinate 24,754,343 of CM033106.1, read as the reverse complement.
AAAATCCTTATGTCACATTTTACTCTCTTACTTTATTGTTTGGGATTTTTGGTTTGATTTTATTATTACATTAGATAGATAGAAAAATAATTTTCTGATTTCACTGTATTCGTACCATTTATTTTGCCTTTTTTTTCAAAATAATTTTTTTGGTGTTATGTGAATCATGCTTCAGTAGTGTCTGTTATGTCAAATAATTTACATTTGTAATTTGTCATACCAAATTTTCTTAAAAATTCTCAGGGCGACTCTCCTTAAAATATATCAATATGAGTTGACTTGACCTGAATCAATTGAGCTCACTAGAGTTTTAAAACAATGACATAAAAACCTAATTGTAGGAATATTATTATGTATTTTAATTAAGTTTTTCAGGATAAAAGCATTCTAGGGTCGCACTTTTAGAAGTAAGAAGTAGATATTTATCAAATTTTAATTAGATGACAATATTTGTCAATTAGGTTTTTCTATTTTTTTTCTATTTGTGAAATGCATAAATCTACTAATGAGAAAATGAAATTCAGTCTGGATTAATTTGAAAATATTCATACAACAAGAATCAATTTTGTACGAAAGATGTTTTGTGATTTGATTGAAGTAAAAGATACTAATCAATTTTCTTGGGGTAAAAAAAAAAAAGAATCAATTATTCAAATCTCTTAAACGGGGTCTTGATACATTCTATTGCTTGATTACTTGTCAACAAATAAAACTTAATATGTTAGTCCTGAAGAAAGACAAGTCACCATGTCAGAAACCCCATTTGAATCTCATGTTTAGTTCAATTGCTTTAATTTATTTTACCCTTCAACATGAACAATGCTCGATATTCAGAAACTAAATAATTGGAATACTTGAAAACCATTTGCCTATACCTTTGATGTGAATCATCCACATCAGCATATTGTGGATTTCATCTCATGCTTATGGATGTAGCAATAAATCTTACCGCTTAATATGAAAACCTTAACCCTCAGTGTAGGCAAAAAAAGATTAAAAATACTGCAAACATATTTTGGTACATATTTTGCAATGCTGACAATTTTTCACTCAATTACAAGTATGAACTGTTACATTTCTCATTATATCATTTCAAAATACATGTTTATGGATCTAATCTAATCATCTTTGTCTTATACTTGTAAAGTTCTACGGGTCTCATGGATACTGGCAATCACCATATACTGTATCAGTATAAATATGGTGAGTTATATACATCTCATAAGAACTATAAATACCAAATACTTCTATTTTTATATATTAAAATGAGTGCTGTTCAAGAAATGCATGCATGTAAACACACAGAAATTCCACAATAATGCATTGAGAGAGAGAGGAATTTACAAGGATTGATCTGTAATAAAACTAAGTCCTTTGCAAAAGGCACCCTCCCTATAGAATTTATCCAGGATCCAAGATGCATGAGCCATGATAATATCAGGTTCAAAACATGTGACATGGTAATATCCCACTATAGTTGAATTCATGACAACCATAGCCTAAAAATTATTGTAATTTCGCGGGGAACGGTGTTGACACAACACACCAACCATACAACTAGACAAACAACAAATTCCTTTTAGATAATCTGTTATTCATGTACGAATTCAAGTCTTTAATGATGCCAAATGAATATTTATTTTTTTCTTTTTTACTTAAAAAAAAAAGATATGGTGATTGTTGAAATTAATGTTGACCTACCTTTTCGGGCCAACCGATGTGCAGTTTTCTTTGCAAGAGCATAGAGCAATGCCGAAGAGGAAACTAACTAGAAATGCAAAGAGACTGTTTTTTTTTTAAACCATGATTATCACTTTCCTTCACTAGGTCTTCTTTTCCTCTGGTACACAATTCTTACAAATTTGTTGAGCTCTTAAATAATTCCTACGAACATGAGACACATAAAAGTTTGATGAATTAGAACGATAGATTCTTCATAATCCTGAGGATTTTGCAGAATATATTGATGTTTAATTAGGGCAAATTGTAATATCTTGCTAATATGTAATTATATTACATGATAAGTTCAATTTAAGATTGTCATAGGATTTTCATGCTAGCCATATAAAACTACATTACAATAAGCAAAAAATAAATATTACATTAATGCTCAGGTAATTGTATAGTACTATTATGAATTAGACATGAAGTTTTACATCATATATTTTAGGATAACTTATAAAAACTACTTCTGAGATTTAACATAATTATAAAAAAAATTGATTATTTTTTTAAACTACAAATACCCCTTAAGGTTTGTTTTTATCTACAAATATACCCTCAATAGTTGTAAATTGTAAAATAAAAATAAATATCAATAATATATTGTAAATTGCAAAAAAAAATTATAAATAGCTCAAACCTTAAGGATATTTTTTGTAATTCTCTCCATATTTTATATGCAAAAACATAAGTCACCCTATCAAAAAAAAAAACATAAAAAAAACTCCTAAACTTTTTACCTTTTTTAACTAAAAATTAAGATCAAGTCCGAATAAAATATACGGATACCTTTTTGTATCCGTATATTTTCTCAAGTTTAATGAGTATTTACTTGTAGTTAACTTTTGTATCCTTCATATATTTTGAATTTAATATGTATATATTCAGCTTTGGTATCATACATAATTTATCAAGTTAATGAGAATTACCTTTACTTTTCAGGTTGAATCTTATAGTACAAGTGCTATATATAATTTATGTTAGATGAGTGACATTCTAATAGAGAAAAATATCAAACTTTTAAATTTTTTATCGAAACAAAAAAAAATCTCTACAAACATTAATTTAGCTGTTTATTGAAAGTTATATAATTACAAAACATAAAAATAAAAATAAAAAGATACGAATTTTAATTTGTGTTCATAAAAATTTGTATATACTTTAAAGGAAATATGAATAAGTTTCACATTTGTATAGAAAACTATTTATTGAAATTCTTATTCATACCATTTGATTACATAAATTCCATATTTTTTTATTTACGTTTTTTTGGACCAAAATTTTCACTATAACTTTTAATTAAAAAAAATACTCATACACAGCAATTACAAAAATGTTACCGTGACAAGTTTTAAGTCACATTTTGTCTATTTATTCATTCAGAATTTTGAATTGTATTGTTCCAAAGTTCTAAATTACAAATGGAATTTAAAAATTAAATTGTGACGCAATTTAAAGTAATTTCAACATTGGGATCCATGATTAATTATATAACTAATAATATTTAGCTTCACTATTTTTTCAATTACAGGCATATAATTGGAATTTTGATCCCCTAAAAATTTATTGAATTCAGGTCCTATTATATTTGAATGCGCCATTATTGCCTTGGGTTGGTTGAAATTTATTCAATTTTGAGAGTTAGATAATGATGGCAATGTTATGAGAATTTCTCTCCAGAGTAAAGCCAGCATTATAGGTAATATAAATCATTTAATTAAGGTAAATTCAATTCTGGCACTTTGGATTTTTTTTATTTTGGGGATCAATCAAAATCCATCAAGGAGAGAATCATTGTCCCGTATAAACTCATTATTAGCTGTCTAATTAACTTCTTACTCCTAATTAATATTGAATACCTAAAATAGGTTTAGGTTTCTGGGTTTTCCTCCTTTTAAAAACCTTTGAAATTTCTCCTTCACCAACCCATTGTTTTCATCTTTCTTATTCGCCTTCATCCTTCCAGGTACGAAAATTTAATCACGTTTGGGTAATTTCTTATCATTTTTTCATAAGCAAGTCGTATGAATGTGATTGTGTATCAGATGTTTGATTTAATCACATCTGCGGTGTCCCAGTTTGTCGTGGTTTTTGGTTATTGTCTGTTTCTTCTTACAAAAAAATCAAAGTCTAGCATTGAAGTAGAAAGTAATAGGTGAAGAGAAACACATTAATTCATTAACTTTTGAATTAATATGAGAAACACAGTGTAAACATCTATAATTATTACCTTCCCGATTTAGAGTAATGTGCATCATCAAGATTCTTCTATTCTACGTTTTTTTCTTTATTTTAATTTTGAATATAGAAATAGATTGTTTATTTGTGTAGATTGTGTAATTCAAGTTGTAAGCTATTATCTAAAAATATTCCAAAAAATCTGCTGAAGATGTTTTTTTCTTTCAAGTCTTCCATAGTAAGACCATACATATTACATAAAATTTTCCAAATTTTAATTGAGATGTTTTTAACTTTTTGATTCAAGTGTGATTTTCTTTCTTTTTGCATCAGGCGGTATGGTCCTTCAATGTTATACTTGGATCCTTCACCTATTTAAGCAAATAATAGGTGATCGTGATGATATTACTGCGGTCAACCACATACTGACTACACTTCCAGCCCAAACTATTCTTCAATGGCCAAAAGTTTATAAGGAATGGAGGATGTTGACTTCATCCCATCAAAGCAGGGACAGACCACTAATTCTTCGCTATTATTGTGATCACATGAGTATGAGGATTTTCATTATTGATGGGAAATCTGAAAAGGAATATAAGGAGAGGGCCCTCAAGAGGTTAACATCTGCTTCTTTTATCGGTTGTTGCAATGGATTAGTCTTGTTAACCTCGCACTATCCTTCATATCATATTGTCCTCAATCCTCTATCCAAAAAAATAGTGACAACAATAGGTGATCCTATTACCAGGGGTCGTCCTTGTGGTTTCTTTTTCCATCCTTTGGCAAAAGAATATAGGATTCTTACCGTGCAAAAAAAAGAAACTACATATGAGTATCAACTTTATCTATTTGGAGCCAAAATCTGGAGGAGAACCGCCAATCCCTATTTTTATTGCCGACCTACATACCATCGGAATGGTCAAGAAAGGCTTATTAGTAATTCATCAATTGTCAATGGAGTTCTGCATTGGTACATAGGTAGAATCATGATCTTCGATATAATTACTGAAGAGTTTTCCATCAAACCTCTTCCTTTTGAAGTATGCTTTCGAGGAGAAGTCTTCCCTATGCATAAACTTTTGGTAAAAGAAGATCGTTTATGTTTTTGCCATGTGGGTTGTGATGAACTGGTAATGGATATATGGATTTTGGATGACTATGCAAACTGGTCTTGGGTTAGAAAATACATTGTTAATCTTGATTGGGACATGATCAAATATCCCATAGAAAAAGATTTTCTCTATGTATTGAATGGTATAAGAGTTGTTAGTATTCATAAAGATGAGTTGGTGTTGTTTTGGGCGTATAGAGGAATGTTTTCCTATCATTTAGGATTGAATGAAGTTGAGAAAATTTATTTTAAGAAGTCAGAAATGGATAAAAATATTATAGATGGTTATGATTGGTTATGTGGTTTTGCGGCTTATACTGCAGCAGCCACAAGTGACTAGTGAATGGTTTGTTTTGATTAATAAAGAAAGGTGTATATCTAGATTTGATCCAGTCTTTTGAGGGAAATGAATTTTATTTTTTTTGAATCAGAAGTGTTTATGAATGCTACTTTTTATTTTTTTAATTTTACTTTTTTTTATGCAAACAATTGTTGCACATGGTTATTGCAGGCATAACCAAATAATTATTTTCACTTGTATTTTTGTTGGCTATATACAAATATTAAGAAGATTGGCATGACACCGATGTCCCCTCGATGTTGCTTCTCAAGCTGCAAACCAGCTACCCCTTGTGCGGAAATTAGGTCTCTCTCACCTATCAGAAAATAAATATGTTGATAACTACAATATTCAGCAGAAAAAAAAAATCATTAAAATATAAAAATACGATTAAATGGCCCAAGTCTTATATTCCTAGTCCCAATTAATTAAATATAACAACCACGTCAACTGAAATAATAAAAAACCAAATTCAGAACTTCCATTATAATGGGCTGCTATACAGTTTCGAAGAGAATATCATGCATTGTATCATGCTAGAGGGACACAACAGGAAATAAAGCTAATATCACAGCAAGCTAAATAAACCAAAAAGTTTACTGTCACTGCAAATATACTACCCATTGTTTACAGTCAAATTAAACAGACTGCCCAATATTTTCGAGTGTTTCATCAAATTTAGATCAGTGAATATAAACCCTAATAAAGAAACATAAAATTCGAATAAATTTCAAGACAATGGGGCATGTTTACTAAATACTGGGCATTTACCAAAGAAGAAACCAAAAAGAACAAAAAATCATACCTGTTCAATTCTGCTTTCCTTTTTCCCCTTAATTTCTAAAGTGAGAAAAATGAGGAGAAGAAGAAGAAGAAGAAACTAAGCAAGTCAATTCACATTTTAATAGATAACATCAGTTGTTAGTCCATTGCTAATTGCCTGTTAATTTCTCTTTGGAGAGCAGATTGGGGGTTTGAAGATAAACAAAATGAAGCTAAGCTCAGAAAAGCATTCACTTATTTTTCACCGGATTTCATTCGATTTGTTGTGAATGGGAAAAACCAGAGAGATACGACTTGAAAGCTTACCCTATTATTATCAAAAGAAGAAAGGGCCTTCTTTTTTCCTTTTATAGATATTGAGGTCCACTCAAGGGTTGGGTAGCTTGAAGAGTGAAGTGAGCCAAGCCAGCCTATTCGTTTTTGAGCAGCAAGCTTTCAGTCTAATGATCCCCTAGTGTCTATATATGTATATGTGTGTGAGCGCGGGCGTGTGTGGACTCAACATCATCATGTTTATCATTTTGGTACGAATTTTCCCGTTATAAGAACTACAATTATCTTATTATTTTACAACATTAAGATAAGGTTATAATCCTGTTACAGAACTTAAAAATCTGAATCGAAAAGCCCTACGTGTTGGAAAATAAAGTCAGGCATAGCTAGTTGAATGTAAGATTAATTTCATAATAAGTATAACACTTTAGTTCTCTGTGTTCTACTACTTGCTCAAGAATGTTTAAAACCTACCACCATATCCTTTTGTATGAAGTAACACCAAATATAGACGGGATCAAAACCAACAACTAACATTTTAAGGATGTGGTTTAAGGTATGTGGGCTAGTAAATTAATCTTGACAAATATAGAAACCAGCAATAGGTAACATACGTACTTTTGTTCCCCTTAATCCCATAAGCATCCTCCTCTCCCATCTACCTCCCGTACTTTTACTATGTGAATGAGTGTTGAGAACTTCAGTCCATGTAATCAATTCTCTGTAAAATACCCACAAACTCAATATTCGATTCCTGCTATTAAACGCAACTTAAGAAATTGGGTTCCAAGTATTTTTATCAAGTAGAGCGAGAACGGCTCCTTCGTTCTTAAAAATGCATGAAAGTGGAAATGCATCTAACTTAAATGTAGCAAAACTTTAACAAAATCCAGTCATAAGAAAAACTAGAAACATGGGCAATTTGAATAAATGATCTGCCAACATAAACACAAGTTCAAAGAGATCGAAAAAGAAGCAAGCATACTCAATACTCAATGTAGTCAAATTAGGATAATCTTGCCTGAAAGAAGTTTTCAATTATTTCATGAAAATTTGTGAAAATAATAAAAGGGTCCCCAGCCTTTTGAATGTAATGCTCAATGATTGCTTCTGGATGCTTAGCATCCCATAATTGAAAAATCCAGAGTTTCCACTCGTGCTTATGGCATGATGTCTCGTGTTCTATTTGATGAAGTACTGAAAATGAAGTTATTAGTGCATTGACATGCACATCAATACAAGTAATTTTGCAATTTTCTTTCTTTCTACAGCTAACATGGTAATATTATAGTTTAGCTAATAGCTAGAATATTTCCACTAATTTGCAATGGTTTATGCAACTGGTTCCAGACACATAGAGGAGGCGTATAGCTCTGGGATAGTATAGATATTGGTGCTGTATAGTCAACTTGACTGGATTCAACTGCTAGTCAATATAAATGATGTTCATAGAAGTGAACACATAGTGGAAACTGAGGAAGCTAAAGTTGTCCTTGGGTATGATTTTGTTTAACTATCAACTTCTTAAATTCTATTTTCTCATTAAGAACTCCTATGGCCGGTAATAAATAGAGATTTCAAAGATATTGCACTCAACTCTTTTTCATTTCGTGGAAACAATGATGTATTGATTTGAGATATTGTAAGACAGGACAATTGACTGAATGGTTGTTGGCTCCATCAGAGGAGTATTAATCAACGTGTAACTGCTTGTACGTCGAGTGTTCCGCCGCTATTATCTTTAGGAGAATACTTAGTTGGCAGGTTGTATGCAAGAACTAGGTCACTGTTAAAGATACAGAGCAATCTGCACTTTGGGGATGCTAAGGCAAAAAAGAAGGTGGATATCAATATATGAAAGTCTAAATGGGTATCCAATCCCTGGAGAGATATAAAGTGTTAGGAGAGAGGCTCCTAAACTTGTTTAACTAGGAGATACCAACCTCTCATAATCCAGCTCGGGAGAGTCCCATCTACGGGTGCCTTAACTAACTCTTAGCAGGAAAAAAAAGGGTAAAATAGATACTGCATAGAGCTTCCCAGATGCACTTTACCGGTAGTAAACACCATATAATGCAGAAGTGGAACCATGGCGTGAACCAGTCTTTTCATTTGCAGAATTCTTTGCAAGTGTAGAAATAAGATGCAATCAATACACCAAGAATTATTGAAATTATCAAGCATAATAGGTAAGAACGAAAAAGGGGCTCCTTGTGTTCCACAATCACTTTAAATAATACTGATTTAAGTTTCAAAAAATATTAACCATAAGATTTTCATGCTCACATGGGGTCAACTTCATATTCCTTATTGCTGTATATGATTTAGATTTAGCTATGCTTATTATGTCATCCGTTTCCATCTAAATAGGCACACATACATGTGTTCCTCAAAGTCTGTGTATCTTGCAGTAAAATGAGATTGAAGTAGGAAATGAACAAAGAAAGAACCATGGGAACTTGAAAGAGAGCAACATTTGTAAATTAATTTGTGAAATCCTAAAGGGTGCTCCATAGCCTTATAGTGGTACAGATGGAAATCCACATAAACATTGAGTGAATACCTGAACATGAGTGCGATACATGAAGCAAGGCACAACATCAAATTGTCAGCAGTGCCCTATCAGGAGCTTATCAATTGCATCAACTCCTAAAGAAGAATGACCAATCCAACAAACTTTCAATTATGGCCGACTTCCCAGCAATTCTGATGGGTTAGGTTCCTTTCAATTAGCGGCCGAGTTCCCAGCGGCGGCGGTTTGGTCGGAGTTTGGCTTTTTTTCCCTTTCTTCTCTCCGATTTTTTCCTTTTGAGAATATTCCAGCAACTAATCTTTGGACAATATTCCGGCAATTGATGGAGGAAAAGGGAGAAATGGACATACCAAATTTGGTGTTGGTAAGCTTGATAACACGGCCATGACAAAGAATGAGTGCTATTACCTGTATAATATAGGTATATATAAATAATTAAAAAATTATTTTTTATTTTTCATACAAAGTTAACAAATAATAGTAGGTTTTAAGATAAAATTAATTTACTAAATACAAATTAATAAAAATTAACTATGTCTTTTTATAATTTAATTTTGTTTAAAAATTATTTTATATTATTCAATTTTAATGTGATCTCACATTGTACCTTCTCAAATTTTCGAGATTCTTCTCATAGTTTATCCTATGTGAAAGTTAGTCGGAAGGGTGACCAAGACAATATGAATGTTTTATTGTAAAATGGCATACTTTAATATAGTGGAGATTCAAAATAGTTGATAACAATCGTATTTATAGATGATTGTTGGAGGGCGCTTTCCAATGTAGTACGATGTGTAACAAATTTCATTGTTTGCAAAAATTACAATCTATATAGACCTTTTGATTCTTATCTTCAAAAATAAAAAAAATTGAAAAATAAATTTTTGGAAGTGAAATAGATGATTTGACCTTCTCCGAACTTAATTTCATCATTCAATAACGTTAAATCGAAAGTTTAACACATTAATCTCTGATCAAACGTTAGAACTTCAAGAATATTGACTTCTTTAATTGGAATATTTGTTGGTGGAATTGACCCTCCGATCTTTTTTAAAATTAATTTGATCTCCAATAATATTAATTCGAGGGTTTAACAGCTTAATTTTGAAATAAATGTTATTATTTGAGTAGATTCCGCGATTAATGTCTTAATTTTCACCTTAAATATCGTGGATCTTCTTGAATTTAATCGACTTGGATTGAAAGAATTTACTTCAACACATTTTTTGCTTAGACTTTTTCTTCACAATTTATATTGTTGTCATTTAACTCCTTGGATATGACCCATATTTATAGTTATAAGATAAAGGCTATCAGATAACTCATTTGATAAAGTGACATAATTTGATTGACATTACAAGATGTGATTTGAATTACCAATTTGTGTTGGTATTCACTTCCATAACTTACAAGATAAGTCTTGATTGCTAAGAATTGAGATTTGACACTTGACAACATATAATTGACTAATAAAATATATATTATAATATCAATTATTAACTATTTTTTTAATTAAATTTTATTAAATTCTCAAAATATATAAAGAAAAAATATAAAATTAATATTTCATATATTATTATACACGCATCACCATTTAATTAACATAAATTTAATTTATCTACATGGTGTATAGACCAATATGGATTCATGAGTTTGTGGGCTTGAAATATCCTCGTTGTGCCTCGTAGACTTAGCCTATAAGCCGCTTGTTGGATTATTCTTTATTGAACCTCGTGTACTTAGCCTACGGGCTTTTGTTGAATTATGTCAATCATTAGCCCCCACTTTCGGGCTAGCCTTTTGGTGGGGGTTGACTAAGAGTAGATTTCTTTGTTGCTTGAGCTTAGGCCCAATTTTATTATGAGTTGAGTTGGAGCAAGGGCTTCAAGAGTTTTTATTTTTGGTGGAGTGATTATTTAAAAGACATGGTTCACGAGGTAATTTATTTCATATTTTTCTCTTACTAGTCTCTTTTACTTTGATTGTGTATCTTTCTTTCAAAACTGTATGTTTTTCCTCTTAAAGTGTGTATTTTTTCTCCATTCTTGGATTTTTTCTTAGGGTTTATTAGAGAGATTATGTAGGGAAGTAACCATGATTGATGAATCGAGTGATGGTGGTGTGCTCAACTTGGGCATTATAGTCAATGGCGGCCCGTCCCTAGGTTGAGCCAGTTGCTCGACCTGGAGTCTTTGCTACCCTCGGGATGAGCGAGTTGCTCGTCTTGCACGCACAAGATGGTTAAGGGCAATGGAGCATGAGGTGTCGCCTTGCCAATTCTAGTGATGGCTCGACATGTCACACAGGTTGAGCAGCTTGGGCTCAAGTCGTTTTTCTGTAATAACTAGCCCAAACTCCTCTTTTAGGTTTGTTCTCTTGATGTTTTGAGTCCCATGTGATTTCTTGTCATAGTGGCAATGTGCCTAAGTGTCCCAATTAATAATTGGGGTTGAGGGGACCTTGGAGTCAACTGAATCTAGTGTGTTTAGTGAGTAATAAGTGGAGAGCATAAGTTCTCTTTCTCAGTCGGGACATGAAGTGTTAGGAGTTGATGATGCTCCTCAAGAAAGCTTGTTTGGACGAGTGTGTTGTTGAGGTGTAGATGCCAACCATTTTGATACTTCGTTAGACATGATTTTGTGTCATGAGCCCATAAGTTTGTTTTTTCTCAAGTTGGCTAAAGGAATATGGACCCTCCTATGGGTTATTTCACCCTTAGTGTATTTTTCTAGTGGGTTCGCCATTCTTCCACATCCTTTACGCATAGACATAATTAGTAGTTTTGGGCTTTTATTAACCAATTTACCCGAAACTCTTTTGTATTCTCCAAGGTGTTTTTTTTTTTTTTGTAAAATGAGGGGATTAAGACTTCCCATTACTATAGAGAGCTTTCAAGCTTTTTTGGGGGTAAAAAAAGTGCCTCATTAGGCATATGTTTATTTCTATCCTCGAGAGGGTGTAAATTCTTGTGAGGGCGTGTTTTCTCTCAAGGTCCTTGGATATTTTATGCTCGAAATCATGGATGGGATTTTTTCATAGAGGGGAGTAGTTCTCCTCATCAGTTAAGATGACAAAGTAGAAACAAGAAGCCATCTACTTCCAACTGATACATAGCATTTATTTTTTGTTGCTTTATACAGTACTTATTCTCTTTAATACATTGTGCTCTTATTGTTTAGGTATGAGCAGAAGCGATAGGATTGAGTTTGGGGCCTTGAAGTCTTATGGCCATGCGCACGGCTTGACCTTAGGGAAATGTGGGGCGATCTTCGATACCCTATGCCTTCTTCCGAGTTCACCTCTTAACAGAGTTATCTTTGCTAGCAAGAGTAGGGAAAGAGGTCGAGGCAAGGAAGTAGTGGGCAAGGAGAGTCATAAGAGGCCTAAAGAGTCTTCCCCTCATTCTATTCATCTCCATAGGTTCTTTATTGATTTCCATCATATTGGGATACTGCAGCGGGTTCAATAGCTCATAAAGGGTGAAGGGCATCATCAATAAGGATGACGTTTCTCATTTTCATGAGTTATCTGATGAGTAAGTGGATGAGATGATAGCGAGAGAGATTACTCAGGTAAGAGTTTTCTTCCTCCCCTTTATTATTGTTGCTTTGAACTTTTTTTACTCTCATTAGTTAACTTAGTCTTGTTTTTTGCCTTTGACCAGATTGTTACTCTAATGGCTTTGGTTGGCCGGTGGAGGTCTAGCTATAAGGAGACAATGTCTTGCTTGGAGATTAGTGATAAAGAGAGTTCTGTTGAGGTCTTATGTCTTAGGGGAGAATATGACTCCATTTAAGGAGGAGGTGCTTATGAGAGTTATGCAAAGCTAAAATAAGAGTATGATTAATCTTGACTAAGATGAGGTTTCTCGCATCCCAAGATGGTAATTCTTTTTTGGAGGGAGTAAATAAGACAGTCGTATCGGAGTTTGAGTCTTCTTTCTCTTTTCAAAATATTGTCATGAAGAGGGCTATATCTGTTTATGAGCAAGTGATTCGTGATTTTTGCCGTACTTTGAGGGAGATTGGTTGTATTTTTTAGGATAATATTATGCTTTTAGACCCCTCAGACAAATATTAAGATGAAGAATTCGAGCCCATGGTTGTGGAGGTGCCAGTGGCCTAAGTAGTTGATAAAGATGTGATTGCAGTGATGAAGAGCTTGTGCTTGGGGTGGAGCCCCGCAAGGCTGAGTAGCTTAGTTAGTTAGGTTTCTTTGTACCAGGACCTATGTAGACATTTTTCACTTTTGCTATTTTTTCATAGACTTACATGGTTTTGATTGTTAGCTATATGTTTGTCATTGCTTTTGTTGACTTTTATGTTGTAGGAGACTATTTATTTTTCTATGAGAGAGTTTACTCGTTTATATTATTATTATCCGTAAGGGGTATTAGTCATATTTGTGTCAATGTGCGACTTACAATTGTTTAATATTCATATTCTGGGGGATCATTAATTATCCATGAGTTATGTTTTACAATTTCTTATAGGATGTCATTTTTTATTTTGTCGTCATAAGCCTCTTTTGACTTCTTAACTTCTTATAGGCATATTTTTGCCATGAGTCACTGTAGACTTCTTATAGGTGAGCATTGTAATATTTTCCCCAAAGTCCTAATAGACTTCTAATATGTGGGGCTCATGATACCCCCTATGAGTCTAAGCCTCTTATAAGTAGGTGTTGTGACAATCTATTATGGACCATTAGACTTCTTACAAGCATGTTATCTTATCATCCCTATAGTGTGGAAACAACGAGCTTTGACAATATGTTAAGAAATTTTCATTAGAGATAGTTTTATCATAAGTGTAAAGAGAACTTTCATGAAGTAAAGTATAAATAGCCTCAACTTAAAGAAAATAATCATCTCTTTTAGGGTAAACAAAAGCAATTAACTTGTACCTCTCTCCTACTTATGGGGAGGCACTTTTAAGGCTGGGTTTTGAGCTTCGCATAAAAGCATACTTTGAAAGTAATTTTATCTTCTATATTGGAGGTGTGACAGTGTGCTCCAAAGGAGGTGCTAGTCATTGCATGGGAGAAGTTCACTCTATGGAGAGGTGTTTATCGTCGTATTAGAGGAGTGTGTTCTATGGGAAGGAGCTTGTTGCTATATTAAAGGAGTGCGCTCCATGGAGAATATGCTTAGTGTATTACTTTCTCCTGCAGTCAAGTTCTCCTTTTAAATGACTTCTCTTGTTTCTAATCTATTTCTTGGGGATTGGCTATCTCCCCAGTACTTGACCAAATTACATGTGTAGCAGCTTCTTGGGGTGACATCCTAGCCTTGCTTCGATTATACTTCCATGGACTTGTACTCTTTCGAATGGCTTTTCTGTGCAAGTAGAGTGCGGGTTGTGTTGTTTGGGATTTCTTGTCTCTTTTAGCTCCTACCTCGAGTCATAGTCTTGATAGTGACATATGCTGCCACTCTTGAGTATAGCCTTTTCTTTCTCTCAGACTCTTCTCATCTTCGTTTTTTCTTCTCATCTTCGTTTTTTCTTCTCATCTCAACCCCTATAGGGAGAGACTTAGTTGTTGGCTTCTTCTTCCCATATCGAGATCAAGTCTCAACTTGGGCATCACTTTTTTTTCTATTTCAGTTCTTCTCGCCTTGTCTTAGTCCTCTTGGGAGCTAGGGGTGAGCTCCTCAGGTCGAGAGCAAAAGCTCCTCAGGTCGAGAGCGTGAGCTCTCCAGGCCTCAAGCGTAAGCTCTTCACCTCATGAAACTTGTTGTTGCCACAATAGATCATCACTATTGTAGAGATGTCCTCCATCAATGCAAAAAAAAGAAAGGCTCCTAGGTGATCTACAATGTTGTTACTCCAATGGGTGCTTCATGTCATGGCGATGATGAGTCATACCGTAAAAGCCTTTGTGGCAATTAGTCCACTCTATGTCTTGAAGTGCTCTCTCTTGATAGGTGGCATGAATGTTGGCTTCTCAAGCTCGAGATTTCATTGGAGGCTTTATAGACAACGCCAAAATGATATAATCTCGCCTTGAAGCTACTCGAATTTTTAAGATTCTTCTCCTAGTGGTTCCCCCTCTCCTTTGAGAAAGTGATAGTTGGAAGAGTCCTACTTGCGATAAGAATAAATAATTATATGTCCTTAAGGTTAGATATTCCTCTAATGTTCAAATCAGTAATAGAGCGAGATAATATGAATGTCCTATTGTAAAATGGTATATCTCAAAATAATAGAGAATGATAGTATTTAAAGGTAATTATCGGAGCGTGTATTCCTGTATAGTATGGTTTACAGATCAATATGACTTTATAGGCCTATGGACTTGAGATATCCTCATTGGGCATCGTGGACTTAGTCTTTTGGCCGCTTATTGGATTATTCTTTATTGGGTCTTGTCGACTTAGCTTATGAGCCTCTATTGAATTATATCACATCAAGTTTATATGTAATTTAAAAAAATTAATATTTACCATTACTATTTTTTAAAATAATTTGAAAAGAAAAATAAATTTTAAAAATATATTATTTTTTTCTTTGTTGAAAGGAAGCAATGTGTATATTTGTATAGCTTGGGGAGCAAATTATTACATGAATATAATGGGGGCAGGGGCAAAGTGAAATTTACCACTAAAAGAGAATGTATTTAGGCACCATTATAATTTGAATGTGTCATTATTGCCATGACTGGCTGAAATTTATTCAATCTTCAAAGTTAGCTAATGATGACAATGTTATGAGATAATATCTCAAGAGTAAATGAATTCACGAGTTATACTTAATACATATCCATCTTTAATCAAAGTTTTTAAAAATTGGACAGGACATTGAACCGAACAATTAATTAGGCCACTACAGGTTGTAATTTTTTATTTTTATTTTTATTTTTTTTTTGAAAAACGATTGATCCATAGATAAATATTATATATAGATATCAAAATTAACTTCAAGTATCAACATAATGAAACTCACAAATCTACATTTATTGTTTTATACTATATTATTATTATAAGTGTG
Organism: Paulownia fortunei; assembly: GCA_019321725.1. NCBI lineage: Eukaryota > Viridiplantae > Streptophyta > Magnoliopsida > Lamiales > Paulowniaceae > Paulownia > Paulownia fortunei. The sequence continues at coordinate 24,738,414 of CM033106.1, read as the reverse complement.
AATAGTTTTAGAGATTTTTTTGAAAATTTTAATTCGAAAAAAATATTTTTTTGACATAGTTAATTTTAATGGAAACTAAATAATTTGATATTTATTTAATTAAATATTTTTTTTTAAAGATATCAATCCATTTATGTGTTTGATTGATTAGTTGGAATTTTAAAAGTATGGACAATCATTTATATTAATGATATCGAACAATTTATTTGTTTGATTGATTGATTGGAATTTCAAAAGTATGAACAATGTTAAATAATAAATTTAAGAGTAAATTAATTTTAAGGTCATATTTTGCCTTATATAATTAAAATTAAAAATTATATCATAATATTTTGCGATAATATCGGTCCACAATCAAAAATTAACTTGATCTTTATTTTAAAAAAATTCATAAAGTAATACATATATCAACATTATATTATACTAAAAAGTCATATATAGTATATTTTAATGTTCTTAGTATCAAAATAATTAAGATTTTATTAAAAATTAGAATAAAAATTATTTAACACTCAAGTTGTAAATAGGATACATAATATTTATGATGCTCTAATTGATACCTCAATTTTGTCATATATATAATATTAGTGTATCATAAGCTCTATCAAATTTTTCATCTAATTTTTTTTATAATGACTGATGTACACTTTCAAACCCTAATATAATACATTCAATAGATTATTACAAATTCTATCATATGGTAATATAAATAAAAAATTGAGTAATAATGAATATTCATAATGTGGTTGGTACGCAATCTTGGGTTTCGTACTCGGGTTACCAAGCGAAGCGCTCGGTCCAGTTCTAAGGCTAGAGGTCCAACCTCAACACTATCTCTGCTTCCAAAGCTTTAGGCGTCAGCCTCAGGGAAAGCAGATTAGTTGGGTTCACTAGTCGAAGGCAAAGCAGAAGTCATAAGACAGTTTCGTGACATAGAATGAGAGTTACTCGCATAAAAATGAACTACTCGGTAAGAAAGACTTGCTTTTGCTTTTCCTAAAGACATTCAAGTTTCGCCTTGTGGCTGGTGCAAATATTTTCTCTACTCCCTCAATCTTCACCTTACGCAAGTGGCGGTTATTATAGCGGTTCCTTCTAAGCTCAAACTTGAACAGTGCAAGGATGTTGCGCCTTAATAAAATGCTAGTGAAAAAAATGGACAAAACATAATAGTTAGTTATAAAATCAAAATTCACCAAGATAGAAGTAATAATGTTTAAATTTAAAAAATTATGATATGAGATTATAAATTCAATTTTTAAAATTGAGGCTTAAATAAAGGATTATACAAATTCAATTTATTTTACTTTTATTGATTTTCTTTCGAGGCTTTTTTAATAATGCTTAATCAATAAGATGAAAAATCTAAAAATGGTTTTAAACCTACAAAAAACTAGAAAAATTATTGCTTCATAAACATCACACCCTTAACATGTGAGTGAATTTTAATATAACTTTCAAAAAATCATAATATTTTTATATTTTATTAATATGGAGACATATTATTAGAAAAATCCAAATTATGTTATCATTATGATAGTATTTAATTTAATCAAATAAAATACAATATCCAAATTTGAAAGAAAAATTACAAGTGAATTGATTAAATGGTGTTATTGCAAAACAATTAAAAGAAAAATTACATGGATATTAGCTACAATGAATATGGCTAGAAACAAAAATGTAATCAGAGCCTGAGGGAATGTGTAATTGCTTTTGGAAAACGAAAAGTTAGAAGAGGCTGAAGGCGCTAGTTCCTTCACTAAAAGCTCAGTTACTAGCTTAGCTACAAACCAAATAATATAATGAAAGCAAATTTTTACAACTTCTGCTCGTAACATCACTTTTCTCTCATGGTACTTATATGCTATCGGTCATTGAGCATTTAACTACATCAAACCTTAATCTCAAAAACCAGCTCAGCTACTCCTAACAAGGCCGGAGGAAGGATGATTGGCCTTCCAAACCAAAGAAGGCGATGGAGTTTCTTTTTGTATATTATATTGTTATGTCAATTTATAATGTTTATGGCAAAATCATACATTAATTAAAATGTTGAAAATTCAACTCAGTGTGTGAAATGCTATTTAAAACTAAATATGCATATTTAAATTTTTTTTTATTAACTAAGAAGATAACATTGATTGAGAAAATTAAGTATCGTTATAAATAGTTGAAAAAATAAATTCATCAATGCTTAGCATGGTAAATTACTCAATTTTTATCATATATAATGCATTGCAAGAACTGCGTATATAATATTATTATTTTATAAATTATATTTAGACTAATTTATAGTGAAAATTTTATTAATTCTTACTTTATTTTTTTCTTATCTATTAATCACTTGTCTTTTTTATAGTTATGTGATGCCCTATCCCATATGAACTAAAAATTAACACATTGAAAACCTTATGCGCTTTGACTAAAGAATCCATGTGCATCCATTGAACATATTTTTGGGGCAAGTTGTTCATAGCTCAATTTTAGGTTGCACTTGGAGGGTTAGGAGGTAATTTTCGCATCCAACGGACTTACAAGTGTGGGAGGTGACAATAATATCAGAGCCAATAACCAGTCAGAATATCGTGAACTAAGTATTATGTGGGACAAAGTGTTATGCGTAAAGGAGCCATATTTTGAATCCATGGGACAAAGTGTTATATGTGCGATAGCCACCTCTTGAACTCGTAGGAGCCACCTCTAGAACCTCAACAACTGGCAACCAAGTCATAGACTATGTCACGCCACAGTGAGGACGTCGCTTTCTGAATGAGGCGTGATTGTAATACCACATCCCACATGGATTAAAAATTATATATTTGAACACCTTATAAGTTTGGCTAAAGAATCTTGTACATACAATGGATATCATTTTTGGGCACGTTGTTCACCACTCGATGTCATATTGTACTCAGTGGTTTTGGAGGCAATTATCACATCCAACAGGCTCGTAAGATCGGGACATGACAAGTTAACTTGATATGCATACTTATTAATATTAATTCGATATTCTTTAACTCTTTTAAAATCTTTTATAATTGTGTATTTATCCTAAGGGTGTATGCCAGTAAATATTACATTATATAATGATCAAAAATTTGAATTTTACAAAAGTTGTATTCTATTCAGTGTTAAAAATCTTTTCATTATAGATAACAATATATAACTTATTTACTTAAAGATTTTATTAAATTTAATATGAGTAAATTTATTTTAATAATCTATGTTCTAGGAAATAAATTAATCGTAGTTTATATTTAAGTTAGATTATTTCTAATTAATTCAATAAATAAATTTAGTTATCTCTTTTGAGTGATGAATTATTCAATGAAGTTAAAAAATCACTAAAAAAGCAGTTTTAACACTTTATTATATAAAAGTTAAAGACTACAAAAAAGAAAGAATATATTTTTTTTTTCTCACTAAAACACACAAGTGAAAACTAGAGTGGATTTCTATGCTTGTTGTGATTTATTGTAGAAAACTAAATATTTAAATTGATATGAAATGTTCCACAAATACTGATTAATTTAATTGGTTGCATTACAATTTATTTTTCACACAATCTTTTCGAAAGAAAATAAATTAAATTAATTCGTCAACTAATTTTAACAATTTTACACTACAGCATTGATTTTTAAATGTATAACAAAAATCTGATACATGAGTAGTAAACATATGCAAGTAAACATTTTAACAAGTTGATTTAGATTAATAGTTAACCTCTTTTATAATAGTTTTTCTTCTTCTTTAGTTTAAAAGATAACCTTTATTAAACATGTAGATTATTAATTTTTTTAAGTAAATATATATGTATATAAAAGAGATCCTCTATTCTTTCAAAATGATGAACAATACCTAAATAAGTATTTTGAAAATAAATCTCCTCAATCCATATAGATATCAATCCCCAAAATATTATAATTATATCAAAAATTTATTCTTAGCCCTATAACTTGGGCTATTTTTACTCTTACTTATATTTTGTAATTTTAAAATATTAGCAAACTCAGAACATGTCAACTAAAATTGGAGATTTTTCAAAAATGGAGGAAAAATCACTTAGATGGAATTATCTATTAGTTATTTTTGGAGATAAAATGGTAAATATCCCTCCAAATTATTTTTTACTTATTTTCCCTCAAAATAAATATAAATAAAGAAGAAATTGAGCTATATATGTATATTTAATTTGTCAATTTGGTGTTAATATATGTATAACAATTTTATCTCTATTAGATTATATTCAAATTCTTTAAAAATTTCATTATACAATTTAAGGTCAAGTTAATTGTTGAATACCAGTCAATAACTTTGTAAAATATTACAATATTTATATTTATTATGTTTTCAATTATTTAATCTCAATAAGGATTTAAAATTCTTTTACTATTAAATTATTTAGCATAAACTAATTAAATTATTTATTTTATCAAAATTCAATATTATTGCCTATCATATAAGAAATACCTAAGTGATATGTATGCAATTATCATCTTAAAAATATAATTAATTTATAAAATGTATAAGATTTTTTTTGTTATTCATACTGATTGTATTCTAAAAAAATAGAGGAAAAGGCCAAAAAAATTGATTGAAGCAACTCAATCCAAGTTAGATCTCAACTAGGAGATTTCTTGAGTAATTACACATTTCATCTTCACTTCCATTTTCTTCTTCATTTTCAATGTCTTGAAGGAAAAATATATGAAAGCTAATTTGGAGACAAAAATTAGCATTTTTCTTAAACAACCAATAGAGTAATTTTTCATCTCTTTCTAAAAGACCCAAAATTCATGTGTTATATACCAGGCATGTAATGAAAATATGCCATATTATGAAAGATAATATATATAATTTGCCAACCCACATTCCAAATGACCAAAATAAAAGCAGGCCAAGTTATAGGACCAAAAAATGCATCTTTGCTTCAATTTTATATAACAATATCAATTTCAACAATATATTTCTTGTAGTTTATAATTATTCAAGATATTTAAAAATATATGAATTCGATGAGCAAAAGCTTCATTTTCTGTTTCAACTTTATCTTTATTTTCTCAAAATTCTTAAATGATACAAATTTATATTAAACTTATGAAATTAATTAATTCTATTTTATTCATAAATTTATTATGTTGTTACCATTTAATGTCAGAGCAACAATTAAATTTTGAATGAGGCAGAGGTGACAACAGAAAATGAAAAATGAAAAATAAAAAAAAATATAAAATCAAATAAAAAGAAAATAACTTAAATAATCAAGGTCAAACAAAATAAGAACCAATGCAAACAAAAAAATTAAATGGTTATAATTATTTAGTTTACAAATTAAAATTTTACTCAGTTCAATTAATACTTAAATTTTAAATCCTCATAATTTCAAACCCACTAACTCATTTTACAATGAAGTAATGATTTTAATGTAAAGCATAAAGCTCCTCTCTTTTGTTTCAGAATTCTTGTTTAGCAAAGAGAGTATTAGGGTTATCATTATACCTTAATTCTAATTCCTTATGAAGTCTTAATTTAGGCAATGCTAATAATATTTCTTGCCATAGTACTTGGTAATACTCAAAAAGACCTAGTATTAAAATGAAATTTGCATCAATAAAAATTTCTTTACAAGTTACAGTTAATAATATACATATATATGTTGGGGAATTATATCATACCTTTTTAACTTTTTTTAGCCAAACAATTCTTTTCGTTTAAATGGGTATATTTCCTTTACTTTTCTTTTTTTCTCAATATATATGCTGAGTTTATTATGCAACACTCTCAAATATAATATTAGTCCTTTTAATTAACTTATTTCTATAATATAGTCCACCTCTATTTCTTACTTTTTTTATTAAACTCCCACTTAATAAATTTAATTCTATACAAAATATTAAGATCGAGTATTACAAGTACAACATAAGAATACACTTAAAGGCCTTTTCTGACATACAGTAGTTCGATTTGTTTTTTTTAAGTACTTAATTCTTGTTGTCAATCATTTTTTATATGTTCGAGTAATTGGTTAATTTCATCTTTAAAAAGATAAAATATAGAAAATCAAGCCTAAAGCTATGTGTTCCTTTGTCTATCCATCTCTCTATATTATAGGTCCTTTTCTAACAGGAACTGTTAACAATTTCCTCATTTAGTAATTCTCAATCAGTTGCGAAGGAGGACCCCGTTCTTTTTTACCGATTTGCATATATGTTTCTGCTCCTACCATTTGCATTATTAGCAACGTGGAATTGTGTTTTGGGATCATTCTGATGCCTGATATGGAGATAAATGACATGTTTGAATCTTATGTAAGCTTAGTTAATGGAGATGGCCATGGAGATGCACTGTAGAGAAGAAGTTAGAATTAGCCCTAAACATTACAGTTGTAGATAGGGGAATGAGATATGGAGGTTGGAAAATCTTGTTGTATTTCTCAAAGGAAAATGGGTTGTTGGGATTGCGTTTGAATTGAATTAGCTATAATATCAACAACATATAATTAGTGACAGAGAAATAAACATTCCATATATATATGTGTTAATGCTATAAGATTTTTTCAAGAAAACTTTTTAGTAGATTGATTAATTAGAATCTGAAAAAAAAATTGAGTTAATGGTGCAAAACCTTGACCATGCTCAACCTCTGAGTTACAAAGAATAACTGATACACATATCTGAACAATATAATATGATATAAAAATATATGCTATATTATCTAACAATAGTAAAATTATGTTATAAAATAGTTGTTTATATCTAATTGATAATAATGTAAAACTATAATACAGTGTATGAGATCTTCTAAAAGTTAAAAAAATCAATATAATATATTCAAATGGGGGTAATAGGTTCATAGAATTAGCTAAATACTAATGTAATATAATTAAAATTCCCAATGTTAGAATAATTAGCATAATTAGGACCATTAGCTAAATATATTCATGATAAGTTGTGTATATATTTTCCTTTATTTTATAGATTGACTTACCTTTATTGTATTCCTAACTCTATTATAAATAAATTTTAACCCTCGTTGTACAGAAAATATACAAAACCCTAGATCGTTGTAAGTGTTCTAACAAAAGCAATCATCATGACGAATATCAGTCTCTCTCTATTTCTTATCAGTTTGTTTTGTGGCTTTGTTATATCTAATTGCAATGGGAGCTCAACAATGGCTGGACAAAAACACGTAAGTCATTCTTTTTGTATATCATTAATTTATACGATATTTGTTATTGAAAAAAAAAATCATTTAATTATTATTTGTTGTCATTGATTTTTTACATTAACAACGAATCATTTAATGCTGTTTTAATGTTATTTTAGACCAAGAAGTGGTGTGTGGCAAGACCAAACGCTAGTGATGATAAGTTGCAAGGATTTATAGATTATGCTTGCTCGCAACCTCATGTGGACTGTACGGCAATTAACCCAGGAGGTCCCTGTTTTGAGCCCAACACACTAAGAAATCATGGATCTTATGCTCTAAATCAAATCTATCGAGTCCTTGGGGAGTGCAACTCCGACATTGGCACCACAGTAATAGACGATCCTTGTAATTTTCTTATTCCCTCTCTATTTAAGATTGGTGTGTAAATCATTTTGGCCTTTTACATGTTTTTTTATTTATAGATATTATGGTGTGGGTAGGGCTGAGCCGTGAGGACTGACAAGGGAGTATCCCTCACTTCTATAAAATTTTAAAAATAATATGAATTTAAATGTAAAATTATTAACTTTTAAAAAATCTTCCCCCAAAATTGAAACTATCTCTTTTTCTATTGATCTTCAGAAAAAATTCAATTTCTATCCCCTAGTCTAAAATTTCTGATCTCTTGGGCGTGGTGGTTTGGTAATTGTTTTTATTTATCACTTTTACAAAGCTAATTTGTATCTATATTGATGCAGCTTCTGCTACATGCCACTATCCATGAGTACGGTGGCGGGTGACGGGAACGAAACAGAGATGATTAGATTGCTACAACAATATTTCTTTTTGGGGTACAAGAAACAACAATAAATGGGTGTTTAAAGAGTATGATGAGATATGTAACTCTATACAATTATTTCGATGCAATGCGTGTTTTTTCATTGCACAATTTTATTAGTTTTGGCCTATGAATTTTATGTTTGACATATTAAATATAGAAGAATACAGAATGGGATTGGAATTAATTGCTACATCAACCGTATAATATTGCTGAAAATACAAAGTATTGAACAAATACGGGTATTGCCATATAAAGTTGGACCTCTGAAATCGGATTTAAATTTTTATTTTTTTTAATATAGCCTTTTGACAGTTACAGCGAAAAATTCTAGATTTGAGGGGTGAAATTGAATTTTTCTTTAAAATATGGATAAAGAAATACTTTTTACATATTAAAAGCAATTTTATCATATAAGGATGACAAATTAAAATTTAGTGAATTTATATATAAATTTTATTATAATTTTGAGATAATATGTAGTTGAATTCTCTAGCTCCGTCTCTGACTGGGACAACCCAAACTAAAAGCAATGGAAGGTGATTTGTGAAAGTACAAAGGTATATTTTACGTTTGACCGTATCTTTGTATAATCATATTTAAGATAGATTATTTGTGGTAAATTATCATTTAATTAGGTATTTGACTCTCAAATGGAGGTTTTCTCCAATGATGGTAAGAGTCACGAAATCATCCTTCTAGGAAAATGCACTGAATAAAACAAGATACTTGCTGTCTTAATGTTCTTGAAAGCAAGCCTGCACGAAGACAGCTATTTTGAGTTGATCCTAATTTTACTTTTACTGCTGAGTTATACGAATGAGAAATTCAGACTGGTTTCTGGGTGATAAAATCGGTATTGAAATTCGAAAAAAGATAAGAATTCAAAAAAATATAAAAGTAGAATATAAGTAAATCAAGTAATGTAGTAATTGGACTCTATTTATATGCGTAAATCATGTGCGGAGCATAAGAGTTTTGGACAAGTGACATAATTTCAATTCCTGATTTATGTATATGTGTCATAATAACATCAGTGTTTGACTAGGTTGACACCCGATCTCTAATACGGATTGGGTCATAATCCATAAGAGTGCGCGGGTTTTTCCTAACTTAGGTAAATAAATTAAAACTATAGGGCAAAATAGTAAAATAACATCTTTTATACATCAATTGGCATTAATTACATTTCAATATATTAAAAATTGATGGTATTCCTTTGGGGAATATAGAATTGATCTCAACATTTTTGTTAGTTTTGGAAGTGTCTTGTATTTGATTGCGGCACCATTTGCTAAAAGCTTATTAATACTCATTTTGCATCAAAGTGGATGTTTTTATTTTTTTATTTTAAAAAGTAGATCTATTTAACTTTTTTTTGTTAAAGTATGGTATTTAATTATTTTTTATAATTCTGGTATTATAAATTTCTAAAATGTGAATAGATTTTTGTCACATTATTTAATGATATTTATTGATTTTTTGTAATAAATTAATGAAATTATTTATTATTGCACAACTGGTCAACACAGTTATCATTCATTTTAGGAGAATAATTTTAGGATAGTCGTAAATAATACTCCCTCTATCCAACTTTATGGCTTCTATTTTTTTTAGAATATTTCAAAATAAGATTTTATTTTTTAAAATATTTTTTTTTTGTCAAAACTACCATACAATTAAAAAAATGATGACTCAACCACATTTTTGGAACGCAATAGTGTAAAGATGCATAGGACTTTCATTTTTCTAACTCTTAACTAAAATTCTTATTCATGCCTAATTAGAGTTTTTATTTAAAGACGGGGGCATAGCTTCAATACTCTCGAGGAAAGTTACATTGAAATCTTCTACAATTCAATTACACAACATCTACAGTTATACTCATTAATAAACGATCCATGTACAAAAGATTAGTTGTGATATAAAGAGTGAGAAGATTGAGTTTATCTCCACACTACAATTTAAAAGACAAGAAAAAAAAGGCTGCTTTTGAACAAAGCACCTCAGAATTAACTCATATTTTAACTTTCAATTTAGTCAACTATTTAAAGCAACACAAAATCAACTGTGGAGGATTTTCAGCAAAAGCACCTCAGAAATTTTTAGCAAAGCAAGTTGGAGATAGAATTGTCTTGTAAAGCTTTTATGTAGTCCTTCTTGAATTCAATTTCCATACCTCAAACATGGTACTCCACAATTAATTTTGTTTTCTGTAAGGAAAAAATAGAACAACTTTACATTCCCACTAAATGCATCGACCCCTTTTCTTGAAATAAGGCACTATATATATATATATATATATATATATATATATATATATAAATATAACTCGATCTAAGAGATGAAGTAGCTTCAAAAATTGAGGAAAGCAACCTCTTGGTTCCATTGCCATATCAACAGTGTCTAAAATAAAGAAAGAATGGCTATAGCTAGATTGAATCTAGTCTTGTGCTTCCTCTTCTTATTCCTGCATGGGGGTGTCTACGCGGGAAACTCAGCTTCAAAGAGACGCCCACCTCCTGCTTTGAGACGTCAGCCTCCAGCTTCGTCATCAAGACCACGATCACCTCCAGTTAAATCATTTATATTTTATTATTTTTATTAATATTAATTCTAAAGCTTCATAATTATTTGTAGGAGAATCACACTAATAATTCCTAAAGTTTAAGTTTACTATCACTTTCGTCCCTAAAGTTACAATCGTTACTTTACCATCTATAAAATTTAAATTCCATTCCACATTAGTTGTTCAGATTACTTTCTGGTGATTTCTTGTCGGAAAAATAGTCATGTGCATGGTGCATGCCTTTTTTTAGGACAACTTGATCAAAACATAGTTACAAGTTGCACTTTAGTTCCTAATTTTAACTTTATACCTTCAATTGTACAATATAGAATATCTTTTTCAAGATAAGTTATAAGTTAGTAGTTATTCATTTTATTTAAAAAATCTAAAACTAATCAAATTTGAATATATATAAACTTGAATGTATGTGCCTCTGAAATATGAATAAATGACATATATTTGAACTCATGATCATGCAGGCAACTGGCAGTAGCAGCGCCGTAACCAACGCATGGTGTGTGGCCCGGGATGATGTATCAGAAAAAACACTAAAATCATTTATTAATACAGCTTGCAATAAAAAAGAATTTGGCCTGGATTGTAGCTCTATTGCACCCGGCCGTCCTTGTTACTTTGGAAATGATCGCAGAAAACAGGCATCGTATGTGCTTAACCTTTATTTTGTTAGGCACCACACTTGCTGGTCCAGATATGGCACCTACGCTCACAGAGATCCCTGTAAGTTATCAAAGATATTAAATATAACCTTTTATGTTTGTGTGTGTGTATGTATTTATGTATGTATATGTGTCTACAATTGCAAAATTCTTTTATCTACTCATACATGTGCTATTTTTGTTTGCAGCTGAAGGCAATTGCCGATTCCCATTGATCAATTTAAACAATTGATAAGGGCCGCGACTTGGATTTACAATAATGATGGTGGATTTTATCTGGCTAAAAAAATTATGAAGACGACATGATAGTGTGCAATAAGTATTTGTTACTAAAATAAGTGCCAATTATGAAATGTGTATTGTATCTTTTTGTTTTTACATTTTTTATAATATGATTATATAATAAAGTATAGTTTATTTGGCTTATTCATATTGTTTCTTTTTCCCCTTAGAAAGGCTTCACAAACCTCCACATATTCATACCTTATTGTGGGTTTGTAAGCAAAATATTATATATATCATACACGATTAACCTAGCAAAAGTTTGGCACTATTTCTATTTTAATACTTTTACACTAGTCCACCCAAATATAATATTATACACCTTTATACAAATTTAATCGAAATATTGTTTATACCATGCACACGGATATGAATCTTGTTATTACTGCTTTTATTAGTCATTCTATAAGAAAAACTTATGAGGTGGATTGAAACTTTATGTGAAATTTTTAAGAATAGGGCATGCCCTGAATACCTTAAATAAGGCTTCTTGGAATAAGCAATCAAAAGTCTTTTTGTTGCTTTTCTTCAAAATATTATGTCAGATTATTCATTCTTGAATAGAATACATTTTTGCTTCTGAATCTTTAATGCATCTCGTTTGACATATTCGATAATTAAAAAGAATCCACATACCATTTTTTACAACAAGAAATAAGTATTTGTAACAAAATATTAAGTGATAATATGAAATTTATCAATAATGATATGTATTAAGTTACATTAACTATTATTTTATTATAATGATGGCTCTTACACATTTAAAAGTGACAAAA